>JARHVA010000755.1:782500-3182500 GCA_037957365.1 Torreya grandis | reverse complement strand
TATACCAATAGGTTTGAAAAAATGCATGCAACTTAGATATCTAAAACTAACACTTAGCAAAAAAATTAATACTATACCTTAAAAATCATAATATTGTCCTTATCAGTCTTCCTTACATGTTCTTACACAAAAAATTGCATGAATTAGTCATGAAAAATAGTACAATAGATAATAGCATTAAATTTATTACTTTGAAACCAACTGAATTTCTGAACTTACTTTGTCTTTTTTTTTTTTTGGTTTTTTACCCTTAACTAGCCATTTGCTAGTTTTCTGGTCAAGGCTCATTATTTGGTGCATGAACAACGAACACGTTGGTTTTCTGAACATGACTGTCAACAATGTCCTGAAAGATTTTCATTCTTGATTTTTTTTTCATTTTTATATTTTATATTTTTTTAGAATTTTTAGAGAATAGGGGAATCCTCTCCCTTTATTCAGGCCAATTTTGTCTTCAAAAATCAATTACCATGGAATATTTGAGTCTTTCATGGTACTAAACTCATTTTTTACTAACTGAATAAATTCCTCTTTGCTAGAAGGCTTTTGCTATAGATTTAACCAATGTACATTAATAAGAAATGTTTTTTTTTATTTCCATCTATAGGCAATAACTACATTGAACCATTATCTAAAATCTTTGCTATTTGAAATGGTCCTAACCATCTAGTCTAGAGATTACCTTTGAAATGTTGATATTTGGAATCATATAAGAGTGCCCAAACTCCTTCTCTGAATTGACTTTCTTTGATATGCAAGTCATGTCATTGCTTCCTCTGATACTATTTCATCTATGTTTGTTGCAAGGCTTATGTCCTCATCGCATCCAATTCATTCAACTATAACATTATTTTGTTTTGTGCTTCATCCAAATCAATTCCTACTTATAATGCAATCTTCAAAATTTGCATTTTAAATTCAATTGAAAGGAGAGGTTTCTTATCATAGACCAACTCATATGGTGAAAAACCAATAGTGGTCTTCCAAGTAGTGTTGTATGCCTAAACAACTTATGGGAATTTGGTTGCCCAATTCTTTTGGCTACTACCGACTATCTTGGTAAGGATGTTCTCCAAATCTCTATTAGTAACTTCTAATTTTCCATTTTCTTGAGGATGGAATGGAGAATATTTCCTATGGTTGACTTAATAGATCTTCATGAATTCTTGGATCATATTACACATAAATTATGGCCTTTGATCAAATACTATCTCCCTTGGTGCTATAAAATGGTACATAATCTTGGAATAGAGGAAGTCTACTGCTACCTCTTCTCTTACAAAAGATAGATCTTGTACTTTAGCCCATTTGGCTACATAGTCTGTACAAACTAGCAAGTATTCTTTACCTTGTGAAGGTGGATCTATAGTCCCAATAAAGTCCATATCCCACTTCTCAAAAGGTTCCAGAACTACATGTGGATGAAGAGTCATCTCAAAGGTCAATGTAGGTTTTCCCATTCTTTGACATGAATCACATTACCAAACATATGTCTTTACCTGCTTGTGAAGAGTTGGCCAGAAATATCTAGTTCCAAAGATTTTATGTATCATTCTTTTCACTAAATAGTGTCCTCCTCCAGGTTCATCATGGAATGCTTGAATGATATCATACATTTAATTTTCCTTTACACACCTAAGGAAAACATGATTAGGTCTAAGTTTAAATAGTATACCATTAATCCATTTTTAAGAACTGATTTTAATTAAACATTTATTTTCCTTTTTGGTACATTGAAAAGAAAACTTACCTGTAGCTATAAAATTTGCTATATCAACAAACTAAGGTGTTTGTGTTGAAACAAAAAATAGTTGTTCATCCAAAAAGTTGCCTTCTACAAGTTTTTCTTCATCTGTATTGTGTAATCTAGAAATAAAATCAACAACCACATTGAATTTTCTTGGTTTATCAATAATTGTTATATCAAATTCTTAAAACAATAACAACCACCTGATAACTCTTCCTCCTACTATTGGCTTATTCATCAAATAACTGATAGTTGTATGATCAATATATACAAAGATTTTATAACCAATAATATAGTGTCTAAATTTATTTATGGTATAAATCACAACAAGAAATTCCTTCTCAGTGGTTGTATAATTTCTTTTGGTTGAAGTTAAGTTCTTGTTAATGTAGTATATGGCATACATATATCCATTTTCATCTTTTTGTCCTAAAACAACTACCATAGCATGATTAGATGCATTTGTATAAATATGGAAGGGTTGTGACCAGTTAGGTCCTCTTAAGACTGGTGTAGTACTGAGCTTCTCTTTTATGGTTTCAAATGTTTATTCACAGGCAGAATTCCAGACAAATTCACTTTCCTTTATGAGCAAAGCAAACATTAGAGAAACAATCTTGTTGAAGTCTTATATGAACCTTATGTATTATCTCACATGGCCTAAAAAACTCTTTAAGTCAATTTGATTTTGAAGAATAGGCAAGTTTGAAATAACTTCAATTTTCTTTAGATCTACCTAGATTCCTTTTACAGAAATATGATGTTCTAAAATTATGCCTTCTTCTACCATAATCAAACATTTTTCATGGCTTAGAGACAAATGGTGATCCTCACATATTTGTAATACTTTTTTAATATTTCTCAAACTTTCATAAAAATATTCTCCATGAACAATAAAATCATTCATATAAACCTCTACACAGTCATTGGTCAAGTCTGAAAATATGGCTAGGACTGCTTGTTAGAAAGTGGTAGGTGCATTACATAAACCAAAAGGCAAAACTCTATAGACAAATGTCCCCCATAAATAGGTGAAGTTTTTTTGTCTTGATTCTTAGGTGCCACTTGTATTTAGTTGTATCCACTAAAGCTATCTAGGAAAGAAAAGTATCTTTTTCCTGCCAAATTATCCAATAGTTGATCAATGAAGGGTAAAGGGAAGTAATCTCTCAGTGTTGCTTTGCTTAACTCCTTGTAGTCTACACATAATCTTCATTTACCATTTTTATTGGGAATAATGACCAAAGGATAGACCCATTGGCTATCAGAAATAAGATAAATGAATCCTACTTCTAATAGTTTTTCAATTTCAGTCTTCATAATGTCTCTCAAGGTAGGATTGATTCTTCTTTGAGGCTGCCTTACTGGCTTAATGTTTTTTATTTAAATGTGGTGTGTACGCACACTTGGATTTATTCCCTTCATGTCTTAATATTCCCAAGAAAAATCTTGAGTGTGATCCCTAAGTACATCAAAAACTTCATTTCATGTTCACTTGTCAACCAACTATTTATGTTGAGTGTCTTCCCCATTGCTACTTTGATTTGTTTAGTGCCTGGATGGGAAGAGTTTATCTATTTGAATTCACTGATCAATGATTTGAGAGGAAAAGGATGTGGTAGTAATACATGAAATGTAATAGCATCTTTGATAAACTTTTCTCTATGGGAATAACTCCAACTAAAGGACAATAGAAGGTTGTGAGAAATGAGTTTTGGCCTTCATATGCCTACTACATCATATTGCTTTGAATGTCCTAATGTTCATATGGTATATTCAAAGAGGTGGAAGAGGATGAATGATCATAAGAATAAGAAGTTATACCTTGAAAAGGTATTTTGTTCAAATCCATAGCTAGTCTGTTACAATCTGTAGCTAGTTTGTTGTAATCCATAGCTCGACTATTAAGATTCATAGCTGGACTATCAAAATCCATAGCTAAACTCTCCTTAATAACTCATCTTATACATCCTCCACATGATCAGTGATTTTAACCATAGATAAAGAGGATATGTTATCACATTTTTCATCAAGTAGGTCAACCCACAACTGTTTGACAATATTGATTGATGGTTGAGTAAGTAGATATAAATAAATCCATTTTGCTTCAAGACTATTTGAGATGGTCATGTCTCTTGATTTACAGTCAATCAATACTACTAAAATTGCTAACCAAGGTCTTCTTAAAATCAATGTGTATCTAATTTATTTGTTTTTAGGCTCGAGGACAATAAAGTCAATAGGGTAGTTTCATGACTCCATAGTCAACATTATATCTTCAATGACACCTTCTGGTTTGGTAGTAGAATGATTTGCCATCTATAAGATTTTGGTAGTTGGTTGCATGTCCTTCAAAGATATATTTTGCATGGTGTCCATCATCATTACATCAATGGTAGCTCTTAAGTCTACTAATACATTTGGTATCTCCTGTTGTCCAATCTATATAGAAATGATAGGGCTTCTTGGGTCTCCATATTTAGGCAAAAGTAACTTACATGTCAACAAATTAACAAGCTTACCATCAACCTGTATGGTCTTAGGATATTGTCTTTTTCTATTAGGTGTCTTGCTACACAAACTTCTAATCACCCTATTTACTTTTGAAATATCTCTAATGGCTTATAACAATTGAATCTCTATGTTTAATTTTCTAAGTTCTTGGATCAATTCAAATTCCTTGCTATTTTCCACTTCCTTTGATCTTTCTATAAAAGGAATAGATGGAGGGATTATGATAACTTTATCTATTTTTCTAGTTTCCTCTTTAGATTCTTCTTCTTTTTCTTGTTGAGTTTGTGGACTTGTTTTTTCTTGTGGTACTTCTATGATGATGATTTGAGGTTCTTGCATTGTTCTTCCTAATCTGATGAATGTCTATATATTAAATAGTTCCTACCCCCATTGTTTCACCTTGTTCATTTACAAATACTTATCTATTTTTTGGGTTTGCTACTAACTAAGCAAGTAGCTGAGGTTAGTTTACTTGTTCTATAGGGGCTACTTAATTTCCTTGATGATCCATTAATGTTCATTGTTGTTGTTGTTGAGGATACCTTATTTTTTATTGTTGGTTATAGTTTAGACCAAAATTCTAGTATTGATTTGTCCATGGTTGTTGATGACCTCCAGGTATCCATGTTTGTTAAAAAGGTTGGGGAATCATCCACTATTGTGGCATCTACTCCTGAGTGCCCCATGGTGGTACAACCCACATTTGTGGAGGTACATGCCATTGTGGAACATGAATTCTTGAGGCAAATTGTTAATTTTATTGAAAGGTATTTCTTTGTCTGTAAACATAATAGATTTATTTTATGGTTTGTGCATTTTGTTTGAACTAATTCTTGAGACTAGGGAGGTGACTAGAATTCTTTATGTCATGATCCTTAGCATCACAAATTCCACATATTTTATTTTTATCCAGAGGACAGTCTCTAAGTGCATGTTTTAATCTTCATTTCAGGAAATAAATCTCTAATGGTTCAGTGTTGGATTTAGCTCTGGCTTGTAACCCATCCAATGTTAAATTTAGTTGAACCAAAATATCTATTTTGAAGTTTTCTATTCTTCCATGAGTTGTCTCACATCCTAGATTTCCCTTATTTCATTTTTATATTGTTAGGTTTTATTCTAGAGTAGTTGGTACATAACTATGTGATTTATTAGAAATCTAGTTTAGTAATATCTCCCTTCCCCATAAGATTCAAATAACACCTAAAGGAGTCATCCAATCCTTTAAAGAAAACATTTTTGATCACTTATTTAGGTAAATCATAACCACATCTGTTGAGGGCAAAGGCAAATTGATCTTAGTAATCCTCAAGGTTGTCATCTTTATTTTGTCTGATTTTGAAAAATTCTTCTTTCATATCCTTGACCCTACAGTAATCTCGATATTTATCCAAGAATATTGTTTCCATTTCTCTCCAAGTGTGAATAGAGTTTCCTCCTAGTCCCATAAACCATCTCAGTGCTCCTTCCTTCAGAGTAGAAGAAAAAGCTTCAGGTTTTGGTTGTCTGAAGTGTAGCCATAAGTCTGACAAAGGACCTTAAACTCAAAAAGAAATTGATCTAGATCTTCAGTGGATAGACCTCTGAAGGTAGGTAAATTTGATGGATAAATATTTTTAATTGTTGCTCATTCATCATCTTCAAAGATAATAAGATAAGAGAAAGTCCTCTCAGGAGCATTCCTATGAGGCTTCTCCACATGGCTTAAGTTTTCTTCCATGTCAAATAATGTTCTATTGAGAGGAGGGGATTTTGGTTATTCAGTATCTATAATTTTAGTTTTTGTAGAAGAAGATTCTTTTGGTCCTCTAGAGATATTTTTGAACGATTCACTTATCTCCTTTTGCAAGATGTTTGTTTTGTTTGAAGAAACCTTGAATCTTTCTTGTAAAAGATCAAAATATTTTGGAATAAACCTACCTTATGAATCTTGTGGCTTACTCATATACTTGATTTTAAGAAGAGAGTGATTTTGTTTTGTTTTTATGTTTTATGGAATATTAGCCTAAGTGTTTACCTTACTAACACTTGAAAATATCCCTGACAACGGCACCAAAAATAATGGGTGTCATTATTATCCCTTCATTTAATCAAATTATGTTGGTATCAGTTCTTACCAAGGTAGTATCTAAAGCTATTTATGATAAGGCACTTATTGTTTTACAGGGTAACAGTACTATTTCTTTGGGGGGTCTAATGTTGTGCTGATCTATATATATATATTTATAATTCTTAAACTAATTTTGAAAAAAAACAATCTTGTATAAAATATAAACAAACCAATCTAAATTTAATTGATAAATCTAGAAATGATCACACACTACTGCAAAACTCACCTAAACTAGATTAAAATTCACACTTTCAAAATAAAAATAATCTTAAATCACACTTGCAGAATTAAAACAATATCAAATCCACACTTTCAAAATCCAAATTATGAAAATGAAAATAATTAAATGTTAATGCTGAAATTAACACATCAACTATTCAATCTACCTAGCAAGTTATCAATCTTAACTATGCAAACACACACACACACACACACACACACACACACACACACACACACACACGTCTTAATTAAAATAAACAAAAATTAACTTATAAATACCAAAATAAATCTCTTGTCTCCATAGTGGGCCCGTGCTCACCCTCATATTCAGGTTTGAATCAACTCAACTCTAAGATATTACTTCAACACATGAATTGAGAAAGAAAACTGTTATAATGTTTTTATATTCTAGAAAATAACAAAAATTATAATATCTTTATATGTAGGCATAATGTTATAGATCCAATCATGGATCTCTCTATTTATTCTATGCAAATAAATTGTTTATCCCTGCATTCTAGGTAACAACTTGACTAATTTGAACAGGAAGATATCCTAGATAGATTGGGTGATATGGTTAAAATAGAGGAATGTTGCAATGAGATCTTTAAAGAATAAAGAGATCCATATTAGATAACAACTACCATGCTTAACTATATCAACCAAATATGTACATATGTTGATATCCATATATTTTGTATTTATTGTTGCAACCTAAAGTAACAACTTCCAAAAATGGAAGACTTAAACAGAAATAGATAACTATTTATATACATGCATATAAATATAAATGTCAAAAATAGTCTTCCAAATTGTCATGAAGAAGGTGAAGAAGCCATTTGAACCCTTTGGAATATGTTATGATCAATTTTAGAGCAAATTGGGTCAATCTTTAACTGATTGTTGAAATCTGTAACCGACTGGTGAAATCTATAGCTGATTATCGAAATCTATAGCAAGCTTTAGAATTCATAGCTGGGTCTCATATGATTAGTTATTTATCTTGGATCATCCTTATCTTAATGAAGTCTTGTCAAAACTCATATTAATACTACTATTTCCTCTCCATATCAAAATGTGAAGCCTAAAACATGAAAATGGTCAGAACATAGTGTAAAGAAGATAGACTTAGACTTTACATGAATATATATAGATAAAAACATCTATTTAATACCTTATGCTAATTCTAAATATCAAAATTACATACAATACTCAACAATTTGACATATTTAAGGTCATAAACTATAACAATAATGAGTCATTTTATGGACTCATCATAAGGCTATCACAAGAGTACATTTTTTATCTCTCTAGACGTGTCTATGAGATAGACACCTCAGGGATGACTCAACTAGTTTTCACCCTCTCATTTAGAACTGTTGACACAGTCCAGGGCACAAGTTACAATTTTTGGATCTTCTATGTAGCCTACTATAGATGAGCTTTGAGAACATGCAAATACTACCACTAGAAGAGTTCAAAGCTCCATCTAAAGATTGCCTCAATTTTGGGTGTCTTCATTACTCATGTTTATTCAGATATTAGCAATGATGGTTCTTAGTTTTGAATAAGGGTCAGGTGAAATAAAGAAACAACATAGAAAGGGAAGGTAAAACAGGGAAGAATTTTCTATCCTTATAAACATACTAATAATTTTTGGGGTAATATATGGGTCTAACTGGAAATTACCTCTGCATAGCTAGTCCTACTCAAACTCAAACTAGACTAAACAGGGCAGAGAGTCTATGAATTTTTTTGATAAGCTTAATCCCTACGACACTACCTTGTTAAATGAATAGTAATAGAGATTTTTAGTTAAACACAACTCTATATGACTATTTAGATAAATATGATAAATTGCAAAGATTAATTAAGTTAGAAAATATCTCAATTTAACTAGGCATATTTATATACAAAAATGCATACTCATATCATAGTTGACAAAGAATTAAAAATTCACCACTTCACCATGAGAATAGGAAGGCTATCACAATAATAAAAATAGTGGAAAGGAACACTCTTTCAAGTTTTTACAATCCTATGAGTTTTCTATTGAAATTTTTTTATCATGTTACAATGTTTTAATACACACACACATACACACCCATATACATGCATACATACATGTGTGTGTGTGTGTGTGTGTGTGTGTGTGTGTGTGTGTGTGTGTGTGTGTGTGTGTGTGTGTGTGTGTGTGTGTGTGTGTGTGTGTGTGTGTGTGTGTGTGTGTGTGTGTGTGTGTGTGTGTGTCTGTGTGTGATTGAAGAGGTCATCCATCCCAAAATAATTCCATTTACAATCATCATGATATAGTTGGCACAATGCCAAGGAAGTTTCAAAAGAGACAAATAAGTTGTCATAACAAAGAGGTGAGGAAATTAGGGCCACTACTCATGAACTTACAAACTTAATTATACAAAAAAGGGTGAGTGGTGGAAGGGTCCTTTTCTACTTTCCCAAAATATTTTCCCCAATTGTTTTGACTTTTTTGCTCTAGTTATTTATTCCTTAGGGAATATTCAAACTACATATATCATTACTAATTTCATTATGTTACTAGAGGTGCCTGTTCAAAATTGAACTAAGTGGGACTAGTACGAATAATGACACCTATAAAAGTGGGACTAAGGGCACTAGTCTAAGAGGTGATTACTTATGACACAATGGTGGAGTTAGGAGATTGAGCCTACATGACCTTGTGACATGCATGATAATTTACCTCTATTTTAGGTAGGTTGATGATAGCAACTCTAAATAGTACCTTTAGTTTTCTAAGTTGGGTTACATGATTGGAGAGGAGAGTGTGAATGGGTCCTTTCATATTAGTGACTCTCTCCATATTTTATTTAGCATAACCAATTAATTCAATGACCTGCTCACTACTGGTTTTGATAGCATCTTTGGATTTGTCATTGAATTATGTCATAAAATCAGCCAACTTGATATAAAACTCCATTGAAAGATTTTACTTGGGCATCAGGATTGAATAAAGATGCAATCCATGTCTCCTAAAACAATTACATAACTAAATTAATAGTGTTTTTAATATGGCCTAATATGAGGTCCATCTCCCCAACCCACTGTTGTAGTAAAGTCTTCATGTGAATCATCCAATTTTGGCTCATCCCAATGTCATAAAGATTCATGAGGTCTAACTATGGAAACATCTCCCTGATTACATAACTGGCTAGGTGTGATCACTTGATCTCAAAATTAATAACATGATCATGAAACCGCTTATCTTTTCCTTTCCATGGGGTAGTTCTTATCTTGGCTTGCCAACACTTAGCTAGAAAATCATATGAGGATTTTAGTGCCCCTTTAACCTCTATAGAGATGTTGTCTAGGATGGTAGCCTTCATATGGGTTTCTAATCTTTTGAACTTCTACTTCATCCCTTGGATATTGTGTTTAGCCACAACCCTAATGGCATCAATGGCAGACCCTAGATCCCTGATCCATTCATCATGTTCCCTTCATCTTCCTTTTTATTTCCTATTTAGGGAAAAGAGTTCTTCTTTTGTTACATGATATATGGGTGGCCAAACTATAGTGACCTTCTATCTGATAACCCTCTTTATTTTATAGTTGGTTTCTCAAACTCTAGTTTGACCTCAGGCTCCTCTTTGAATACCATCTCTAGTCTCTGATCTTGTGCCAACTAGATGATTTCCATCCAATTTGATTTTGCTTGTGACATGGTGGATGAGATGATGATGAAAGTGAAGAGTGAGATGGAGTACTAGGAATGAGCATGGTAGGTTCAATTATAAATAATATTTTTCATGATACTCAAGGAGTGAATGTGGGTGAAGGAGGAGTGGGAAAAGGTGAGGTACAAGTGATTTGGGCCCCAAGGGTAGACTTGATAGACAACCTACGTAAGTATATATAAGGTGGATATAGGTAGAAGAGAATTTAAATAAAGTTTAATAATTTTAGAAAATGTAATGGAATCTATGAAACATGTGTGGAAACAACCATTACATAGTTAACACTAGATATTTTCAAAATGGTTCCAGTTATATTCAATAGAAAGAATAAGTAAAAGTACATATGAGTACAATGAGCAAACATACAAAAAAGGAATACAAGTTCCTATGATTAGTATTTGATTGTCCACATACATAGCGTCTTCCTCATTGGTGTTTTCCTCTAATTTAAATGACACAAATCTAAATATATTATCGTGAAGCATGTTGTAGTGTTATAACTTATCGATCAGGGTTCTTTGAAGGAATATGGTGTTCAAAAATACCTAGTTCATTCCATATGTGAAGAGATGCCCTGTCATAACTCTGTTGAAATCAATAATTTACTTCGATGGTGAAGCTTTCCCTTAGTTTTAAATTATAATAAAATGGTTTAGTGTAGAGGGATTGTAGAGCAATGAAAATTAGGGCAATTCAATTGATAATTCAAATTATCCATGTTGGCTCAAATCTTCAAATGACTGCAACAGAATAACAATCCATATGTGTTAAGCATGGGATATACTAAGAGGGGGGTGGTGAATCAGTATATCATATATCTTATAAAATTTTCCCTTAATCAAAATCCACTTAACTAAACATTCGAGATATGCAATAAAACTGAAACAATAAACACCACACAAGATAGAGAGAGACACCAGATTTAACGTGGAAACCCAATGTGGGAAAAACCATGGAGAACAATCTCAAGTATATGAATGAGCACCAACTCAAACAACAATATTCATAAGCACCAACTTTTAGGAGCACCAACCCCTTTGTTGAGCACCAACACAACAACTATTCATGAGCACCAACCCACATGAGCACCAACCCCTTTATTGAGCACCAACACAATAACAATTCATGAGCATCAACCCACACGAGCACCAACCCCTTTGTTGAGCACCAACACAACAAAAATTCATGAGCACCAACCCCTTTACTGAGCACCAACACAACAATTATTCATGAGCACCAACCCACAGGGATATACTAAGAGGGGGGTGGTGAATCAGTATATCATATATCTTATAAAATTTTCCCTTAATCAAAATCCACTTAACCAAACATTCGAGATATGCAATAAAACTGAAACAATAAACACCACACAAGATAGAGAGAGACACTAGATTTAACGTGGAAACCCAATGTGGGAAAAACCATGGAGAACAATCTTAAGTATGTGAATGAGCACCAACTCAAACAACAATATTCATAAGCACCAACTTTTAGGAGCACCAACCCACATGATCACCAACCCCTTTGTTGAGCACCAACACAATAACAATTCATGAGCACCAACCCACATGAGCACCAACCCCTTTGTTGAGCACCAACACAACAACAATTCATGAGCACCAACCCCTTTACTGAGCACCAACATAGCAATAATTCATGAGCACCAATCCACAGGAGCACCAACCCCTTTGTGTATACCACACAACTATCTCTCAATGTTGCTATCTCAACAAATTATAATTCATTACAATATTTCTTTCCTCTCTCACCTTTGATCTTCTAAGCTAGATATAACAAATACAAATCATATTCATCTCTCACAATGCTCTTCTAAGATAGATATTTCTATCTCAAAACAAAGTCTCTCTCACTCATTACAAATGGCTTCTCATGCCTTTATTTATAGCTTTCCAAATGACCTTTGGCCTTCCCCCTTTGTGACCCTTCAATCCTCATGGAAAATGGTGCCAATCTTGCATGACCCTTCGTATCCTTCCATTTGAAAAGTCATGTGGTGACCCTTCATGAGCAAAAGCATCCTTCCCTCTTTTGTCTTTACCTTGGTGACTTTTCATATTCCTCAAATTGTCCCTTCATGAGAAATTGTGCCCTTCCTCTTTTGTCTTCACTTGGTGACTCTTGGAATTCCCCAAGATGACTCTTCATGGGAAAATGCATCCCATTCTTCTTTTTTCTTTACCCCATGACTCTTTGACTTCTCCATGGACCCTTCTTTTATCTTATATGTAACCAAAAATATATTTGTTAATATTAAATAAATATTAACACACATTAGCCAAGATATAACTATTAAAAACACCATTAAATGCAATGGGGCCTTTATCACCAATAATGCTAGACCTTTGACATCAATGACAATATTTCCAACAATCTCCCCCTTTGACATTGATGGCAACCTCAATCCTAAAATTGCCACATCTTGAATACTACACATACTGTCATCTAAAAAACTATAGTAACTCCCCCTTATTGTAGTAACCTGTACCTATTTTTGCACCTGTACCTGTACCTATTATTCTCCCCCTTTGACATCAATGGCAAAGGGCCTACCTGGAGCTAACACTTAGCTCCCCCTCAATTTATATTTAACCTCAATGGCAAGAAGTAATAGAAATTACTCCCAACTCCTCTCGTAGATCCTTGAATGTGTCCTTTGATCGTGCCTTTGAGAAGATATCTGACAATACATATAAATTGTTCCCTGTCCTTTGAGCATCTGCAATCAACTCATTTGAATATTTTCTTCTAATCTCACAACCTTCTGCATGAAACTTTAATGTGTATCCCTAATCACATATTTGACTTACACTCAATAGATTATGCTTAAGACCTTTTACATACAAAACATTCTTAGTCTTGGTTCTACCATTATCCAAACTCAAAGTACCTTTTTCAGCTATCCTGGCAGTGGTTTTATCTTCAAATTTTACTATGCCACCATTGATCTTCTTTAGAGTTATGAACTTACTCTTATCTCTTGTCATATGCCTCAAACATTCACTATCAACTAACCTTGGTTGATCTTCATTTCTTACATGCAAAGATGTCTGCACCATCATAGAATCTTTAGGTTGTTTCTTCTGCCATGAACATGTTTGTACCTTCTTCTTAATGAATGGAGCTTTGAAACTTGGATCCTTCTCGACTAACTTGAACACACTTCTGCAGTACCGAGCTATGTGTCCAAAGTTTTTAAATTTTTAACATATTATGGCCTCTTCACGAAAGCTTGATAGAGGAGCAAAAGAGTTACAGCTTCTGCTTGACTCTACATGATTTTCTTTCTTATTTCTAAAATTATTAGCTCTTTTCTGAAATTCTAATTTCTTGTGACCATATCCATTACAATAAAAATAGTAACCATAAAAATAAGACCTATCTGTATATCTCTAACCTGATTGCCTTTTGTAGCTTTGTTCTCTCCAGCCTTCTTTGTTTGAAATGTCCTCTGTATTCTTCACTTCTTCCCTTCTTGTTTCCTCTTTTGTAAGAGCTTCAACATAGATATTTTTCTTTTCAAATCCAATCCCTATCTTATCTAAATTTGCCTTTTGGCTCTCTAATATATTATTCTATATGTTAGTGATATCCTCAAATTTTTGAATCACTAACTACTTTATCATTAACTGCTTTCTCAATGTCTTCTTTTAAAGAGGTAATTTCAATAACATACCTTTCACATTCTTTTCTTACTTTTTTTAGCTATGATGTTAGACCTTCTTCATTTTTCTTGGCTTCTTCCAAGTGTGTTGTTAGATCATCAATTATTTCCTTTGACTCTTTTTCATTTTTCTCGATCTGGCACTTCAATCTTTGATTCTTCTTCTCAACAACTTCTAACTCTTCTAGGGCACAAATGAGTTCTCCTTCTAGATTCACTTGGACTTCCTCCTCTTCTTCTCTTGATCATCTATACTTTTGCTTGTAGAGGCATCTTCATATATGGCCATGAATAGAATCTCTTCTTCTTCTGAATCACTGACTCCACTATCTTTGGCTGAGCTAGGATCTTTAGAATACATGCTCTTCTTCTTGAATCCCTTCTTGAATTTACCTTTGAAATTCTTCTTATATGTAGACTTTCCTTCTTCATCATCATTACCCTTATTTGGGCATTTAGCTAAAAAATGTCCAATCTTTCCATAATTAAAACATTTAAAAGACAATTTTCCTTGATATTTACATGTTCCCCTTTTCAGCTTGTGAATGAAAAGAGCTCCGTTGTCATATTCATCATCACTGAAAGTATCACTTAATTCTTAAATCTTAGCTTTCTCTTTCTTTGATGTCTTGAAAGCCACTTCTCTTTTTGAGGGTTTATCTATTCAGTCCGCATCTCATATGTCATGAGTATACCATGAAGCTCATCCATATTTAGCTTGGCTAAATTCTTCATCTCCTCAATTGTCGAAACCTTTGCATCATATCTCATTGGTAGAGATCTCAAAACCTTTTATACCACTATTGACTCATCCAATGTTTCTCTAAGACCTTGAATCTGATTTACTATTTGATCAATTCGCAAAAGATAACTTGCTATATCTTCTTCTTCTTCTATCTTCAAACTTTCAAACTGTCTTCTAAAAGTCTGAAGCTTAGCTTGCTGAACCTTTCCATCACCATTATAAATATTCTCAAGTTTTACCCAAGTTTCATGAGTAGATTTACATTGCAGAACTTTAACAAATTTAGATTCACATAAACCACATAAAATAGCATTTAAAGCTTTAGCATTACATTCACTTGCCTTCTTTTTTGTTGGAGTAATTACAAGTGTCTATGGCTCTTCATAATCCTCCACCACTGCTTGCCATATGTCGAATCCAAGGGCCATAAAATAAGTCCTCATTCTTATGCTCCAAAAAGCATAATGCATCCCATCAAACAAAGGGGCCTTATTTGTATAAAATCCTTCATGTGATCCAGCCATCGTGCTTTCCCGATCTACCTTCAAGCTGTAAAACTTTTTCAAAAGGAACATGCTCTGCTACCAATTATTAAGCATGGGATATACTGAGAGGGGGGGTGAATCAGTATATCATATATCTTATAAAACTTTCCCTTAATCAAAATCCACTTAACCAAACATTCAAGATATGCAATAAAACTGAAACAATAAACACCACACAAGATAGAGAGAGACACCAAATTTAACATGGAAACTTAATGTGGGAAAAACCACAAAGAACAATCTCAAGTATATGAATGAGTACTAACTCAAACAACAATATTTGCAAGCACCAACTTTCAAGAGCACCAACCCCTTTGTTGAGCACCAACACAACAATTATTCGTGAGAACCAACCCACAGGAGCACCAACCCCTTTGTTGAGCACCAACACAACAACAATTCATGAGAAACAACCCACAGGAGCACCAACCCCTTTGCTAAGCACCAACACAGCAATAATTCATGAGCACCAACCCCTTTACTGAGCACCAATACAGCAATAATTTGTGAGCACCAACCCACAGGATCACCAACCCCTTTGCTAAGCACCAACATAGCAATAATTCATGAGCACCAACCCCTTTGTTGAGCACCAACACAACAATAATTCGTGAGCACTAACCCCTTTGTGTATGCCACACAACTATCTCTCAATGTTGCTATCTCAACAAATTATAGTTCATTACAATATTTCTTTCCTCTCTCACCTTTGCTCTTCTAAGCTAGATATAACAAATACAAATCATATTCATCTCTCACAATGATCTTCTAAGCTAGATATTTCTATCTCAAAACAAACTCTCTCTCACTCATTACAAATGGCTTCTCAAGCCTTTATTTATAGCTTTACAAATGACCTTTGGCCTTCCCCCTTGTGACCCTTCAATCCTCATGGAAAATGGCACCAATCTTGCATGACCCTTTGTATCCTTCCATTTGAAAAGTCATGTGGTGACCCTGCATGACTAAAAGCGTCCTTCATTTTTTTGTCTTTACCTTAGTGACTTTTCATATTCCTCAAAGTGTCCCTTCATGAGAAATTGTGCCCTTCCTCTTTTGTCTTCACTTGGTGACTCTTGGAATTCCCCAAGATGACTCTTCATGGGAAAATGCATCCCATTCTTCTTTTGTCTTTACCCCGTGACTCTTTGACATCTCCATGGGCCCTTATTTTGTCTTATATGCAACCAAAAATATATTTGTTAATATTAAATAAATATTAACACACATTAGCCAAGATATAACTATTACAAACATCATTAAATGCAATGGGGCCTTTATCACCAATAATGCTAGACCTTTGACATCAATGACAATATTTCCAAAAATGTGGATGTAATGTCATGGTGGTCGATATCAATTCAAATATTTTTTTCATTACACCTTTGATTTGATTTGATTTTGTTTTTCCCAACTTTAATGGGATGTCATCAACACTCCACATGTCTTATTTTCACTCATTGCATGGGCCAGGCTTGAGCTAAATCATCCTTAAAGAATCCATGTGAGAACACCACATGTATTTGATTATTTGGTTCATGGTTTATAGTCCTCTATATGAGTGCAACATTGGGTAAATTGTGGTGTGCGAGGAAATGAGAAGGCACCATGTGAAATATTGTGACTAGCTCACAAGCTAAAGACATCTTGGGTTATAATATTACTTAAAATATGTAACAAGGTGCAAAAACACAAAAACATGTTGCATGCTATGATTCTATTGGCTCACAACATTGCACTACTTGTATCTCTATCTAGGATGCTTGATGGACTTCAATTTGTGAGGAAGTAAGAAGGTGCCATGTGGCATGACTTGACTGGATCGTAAGGTCACACTACTTGAGTATTACATGAGCTAGCTAATGACTTAAGAGATGCAAGGATGTGAAAATATGCCAAGTGGTGATATTCAACTTACTCATAGCCTCACAACCAAAATATTTATGTGAAACGTGGATGGGAAAAGTCATCAGGGGATAACATGTGGTCTGTAGGGTAAATGACACAGTTAACAATCAAATAGATAGTTGAACAAACTGAGCAAGACAAAGCATTAAAATACCACTTAAAATAAAATTTAAGTTTCATATAAAGTGTGAAAGGGTAAACATGAATCATTTTTGTAGTATTTATGTCAAACTTATGTAACTAATCCCAAGTCTCAAAATATGGCAAAATTTAGCTAAAATAGGCTAAATTTTGTTGTCAACATTGTCGGGAGTCTTTAACAAAGTTCATAATTTCCTCCACACTTAAAATATACCTGTCAGTCACTTAGAACTTGCCACCTTTTTAAAAAAATTATAAGAATACAAATTAAGACCTGTGCGCTATACTTGATATATCAATACTTTTTCTAGATCACATAAGGGTCCCAATTCTAAAAAAAGAATAGGTAATGTTGGGCACATCAATTTACCTAAGGAATAGTGTGTTGTTAAACCAATAATGAGATCACTATTTTTAATAACAGAGTGATTGGTATAATAATATGCCTTTCATTAGATCCATTTGTATACTACAAATCTTGCTCATTGTATTCCATAATTTGTAAAAAAATTGTTGTGCATGTATTGTGTTATTGCATACTATTGACAATAATATCTAGTTTATGTGTACTATTGTTGAGTGCTTGTATAATTATTGGATCTTTTTGAGATACCATTGTCTTCACAGGATTCAATTTTGTTACCCTATTATCCATTTTTTCAAATGTGACGATCCCTTTATTTGTTAACTATGATATATTTTCATGCAATGCATAACAGTAATTATCCTTATGTCTATTATATCATGATTGGTGAAAAATGGTTTACTTGTGGTATACTCTCGGTGATGAGGAGGATGATAATAATTTTGAAGAAGGGTGATTAACTTTTTGTCCAATAATGCATGTAGAATATCATGTGGCCAATCTCTAAATCTATCAAATTGTAGTGGTTGCCTCTTATTCTAAGTAGGTTTACCTTTTTTAGGTAGTGCTTTGTAAATTGATTCATTTCCTTTATTGAGTACCTTAAAATGTTATTATTTAATAATATTTGCCTCAAATGCCTCATCTATATTATGAATGACATGAATCAAAATATTTATTTTAGATGTTAAATCTAAATTCCTTTGTTTATTGATAATTGTTTGCTTGTGTGAAGATTATTCTAACTCAACAACTTTGTGTGTTATGGAATTTATATCACATGAAAATTTGAACACATCCATGTATAATTTATCAAAAGAGGCATGAAGTTTATGCATGTCTCTCTTTTTTAAAGTGGAGACAAGAGACCCATTCTAAAGATAAATAGCTTTTCCAAGTTTGAGAGTTGATAAGTTAGAGATTGCAAAGTATTTTTAAGTGTAAGATGTAATTTTTAATAAGCTCATCATGACCTTGTTGCATATCTTGTAGATGTTCCAATGTGAATTTAGGTACCATGAACTTGTGATAATCAGATAACAATGCATCTTCTAAATTTTTTAAGTTAGATAAGGATCCACTGGTAAATTGTAAAACCATTCTGAAGCACCTCTTGTGATAATTTTATGAAAATATTTTAGTAGAATACATCCATCATTATCCCATTCTCTCAAATAAAGGGTATATTTAGTTAAATGAATACAAGGATATCCACAACCATCAAAAAATGGTATTTTAAGCATAATGAAATACTTTGGATATGGATGCTCACATACAACTTGTGTAATGGGTTGTCCTAAGATAGCATTATCTTTGATATTCACATAACAAGATCTACTTTATAAAGTGAGATCAATAACTTACTTTTTGAGGTCACCAATAGCATGCATCATAGATATAATATAGCTAGTAAGAATATAAGTGGTTTGAAAAGACTCACTTATGGGCTCTAATCGACATTCCATTTTAAACATTGGTATAAGAGGATCATGACAAATGTCATTGCATGGTTGAGTATTATTTTCTAAGATAAAATCCATGCAAGTGTGGTAATCATTTCTTAATTTACCACTTTAAATTTTCATGGGATTACAAGCACTACATTGGTTTTGATCGGGTTCTTCTGAATCAAGTGAGAAGCAATATCTAGCACAATTATTGTTATCATTAGACTATCATTTTATGGATAAAGGTTGACTATCTTGGGAATCATTGCATAATATTACATGATCAGGAATTTTAAAATCTAAATCAATATCACATTTTATTTTCCATTCAAATTCATTTGCATCTTTTGATATAAGAGAGAGATGAAAGAGTATCTTTTATAGCATTGTCTAAGACTTTCAAGGGAGGAGAGAGATTATCACAATCTAGTACATCATCAACCATGTCTAGAGGAGAATTTGAGATATCATGTGCATTTATATCATCTACTTTTTTAAGAGAGAGAGGGATTAATGCATTCATTTGTAACATGTATTGATTAATGTGTGGTAACTTGTATTGATTAGTGTGATGTAATGTAGTACATATTTAAAAGACAAACAAGGTGCACTAGTTATTTAATTTTCACATTTTGTTCCTTGTGAGAGATAGAGAGAGAGATAAGATATTCATTATCAAGGTGTTCTTTTTTATTTTACTTTATGGAAATAGGAATACAAGGGAAGAATAAATGAAATTGATTTTTCAAATTTAAAATTAGTATGCTCACTTTCCTTTCACTATTGTACCGCTCATCTTGATTTTCATAATCATATTTATATTTATCACAATCATTATCTTCATTAATGTAAGAAGCATAAAAAATTATACAAGGGTAATCATTAGTCCATTCATTGTCATAAGCAACAGGTGAAGCGTTGTTAAATAAAATTAAATCACTATGGGCATTGCATATTTTGAAGCCATTTTATATTTTTTAAATCATAATATAGTAAATATGACAAACACCAAACTTGTTTCTAGCAAAAAATAATCATACCATGAAAGAGAAGATATCACAGGGTCAAACTAGGCATATTGTGTTTTCTTTGTAGGCTCTTAGATATATTGATCCCAGTCATAATCAATGAACACAATACAGAGGATTCTATCATTCTCATAGTTGCACTATCCCTTCTTGTGAGGTACATTGAGAGTAATTACCTGGGGCTAATCGCTTAAAGGTAGATTGAAAGAACAAATAATTGAAGGCTTCATATGAATAAAAATTAAATCCAATGCATTTTTTATATACCATAGGTACATGGAAACTAAAGTTCATATACAGTGTTGTCTAATGGCTTGAATATTGGGGTAGTACCTCTCACAACCACTACTCAAGTAAAACTAAATACCACTTTGCCCATAATGATAACTCCTATGAATTTTAAAACTATCAGAACATATTTGCTAGGAAAATAAAAGAAAAAATGAAATTTGAAACTTAAATCAAAAAGTAAGATGTTGTGTATAGAAATATGAAATTAATCTGAAACTCTATGGAAAAAAATAAAAAAAGTAATGCTAAAATAAATGAACAAGTTCACCAATATGTTTTACCCTTATTTTATAAAATAAATAAATTATAATGTGTTCTAATAGGTATAAAACTATAAAATATCAGAATGTTAAACATATGAAATATTCTACAATTCTGATTTTGACAAATACTAAATATGGAAAGATGTTTTATAAAACATTATGAAGAGATACACTTAGCTTGTGCACACATATTTTTATCAATTATTTCGATTGTTTGAGAGTGGAAATCAAGAAGAGGGGTGACTATGCATGCTTAGGATCAAGGATAGAATTAAAAACTATTTTTGGATAGGTTCATTGTAAGTGGACAACAATGTAGTGCATTTGAATCCATTGACTACATACTTATCCCAATTGCCTGTGTTGATTGTGTGATAAGAAAACATATAAATAAACACAATTATGGAAATATATATTAGGGGTAAAAAAAGAATATTCTTGGATGTGACTACTATAAGTGGATAACAACCCAGTGTATTTGAGTGTGTTGATTATAGACTTATCCCTATTGATAGTGACAAAAATATAACAACTGCACTACCTATGCCTACTTTAATTAGGGTTGTTGACGCGCTTTCAAATATGAAATGTTGCATGAAATACATGCAATGATAAAACCCTAGTTTTCCTACACACAAAGTGGATTTAAATCAAATGGGTGGGTGTTGGTTGAGAGGAACTGACTTAGAATGACCTTAGCAAATTTGGGACTCAAGGTAAGACCTAATGGAAAAAATAATAATTAAATGAAACATGATGCAAAATAATTTCCAAAAGTTAGGCCTGGACAAGTCCATGTTAAATAAATAGGGTCATAGACCGGTCCTATCCAGATACTATGTGTTGGGTGAATATTTTGTCAATCAGCTAACTAATGAGCAAAATAGGTCTCTTCAACCAGAGCATAGGGAATTAGTTGGCCAGATGTGCAAGTTTACTACATCAAAAGGGGACAAATCTCTCATCTCATCAAGGGGAGGTTCCCTGTAAATATGCAGGAGCTATATACTATATATATAAGCAAAAAATAACACTTAGGGGTGGGATAAACCATCCATCTCTCTTTTTTCAGAGATGATGTTTACAAATCAAAGGAGAAATCTTGATGAAATGAAAGAAGACACTCCTCTTCTTTCATAAGTAATGTTCAGCAGACAAAAGGAACCTTTCAGGTGGTGACAAGTAATTGTAACAGGGCGTAGTAACACAACAGGATGAAATGTAGCACAAAGCCTCCACCTCAATTGCCAAAGAGTGAAATATGAAGGACAATGAGGGCATAAAGTCATCGCAAGTTCCTTTACACAGAAATAGAAAATGAAGGATAATGAAGGCACAAAGTCGTCCCAAGATCTTTTACACAGGAATAAAAATAAAACACACTAAAGGCAAATGTGAGGGCACAAAGTCTCTCCACAGTTGGCTTCAGGACACCTTTTGTATTATTTTCACTAATTTTGCTTATTCAATTAAATGGACAAAAAATGTATTAAGGAAACAAACATAAGAACAATTTCCCCAACAACCAAGCTATTCCAGCACAAAGTCTGAAAAGTCACTTGTTTTCTTATTCAAATAACAAAATATGATCAACAATCTGAGCTCAAAGTCTCAATAATGCCTTTCAATTTAGGAAGAGTTTTGTTTCTGATAACAGAGAGAGATCTCCCTAAAACAATAAGAGACAGTCCAATATATAGTGCTCAAAGAAAGACTTGGACGCTTTGTTTCACAAAAATGGATTATGATGCATTCAATGCCTTTAATGCATTTTAAATTTTGTCCATGGGCTATGCTGGAATCAAGCATCAATTTTTAATATGGGCAGCCTGATGTGTTACCTAATGTGTGCACAGCTGTTCACTCTACTCAAGGTAGAAAAATAGGGCATGCCATTGAATATTTGTGCTCTTCGATGTCTACCTGGTGGACTACTTCACCTTCTAGAAATATCTCCCATGTGTGGATATTTCTGATCCTTCTTCATCGTTCCCCCTTTCCTGGCTATATTTCGTCCTTATCTGTGTGATTTGAGCCCTCGAGATATCTCATTGGCCAGTCACTAAATTTGTTTACAGGGTCTATGCTTAAGCCTATAAGGATCAATAGTTATTTCATTTTCACAAATTTGACATGTTCAGGTCTGTCATTGTTTGAAAGCCAACGGCTAGTTGGTTACCCTAAATTTGATGGCTACGGGCCCGTCATCCTCCTTAGCAATTCCTTCGTGTCTTTTCTATTTGCTCTAGCCACTTTCTGTTGATCTCAACAAGTGGCACATGGCGTGTTCCATTATGAAACAGGCGAGGACACATGGCAGCATCTGCTTAACTTATAAATGCTTTAGATGTCTTTTGAGAATCCCATGGAGGATGACATGTGGCGGCTTCCACTGAGCTTATAGAATCACTATAGAAACATTTGGGACTCTTTTGGATTCACACAGATGATGACACATGGTGCATTCCACTCGAGTTTAGCCACTCACCTGGGACCCATCACAATCCTTACTAAATAAAAGGAAGAAGTTACAGATGTTTCCACTTGGCGACTTTCACCGAGATTTGTAGATAACACATGGCACGTTCCGTTGCTTTGAAAGTTACTATAAATTGTGTCCCGATAGACAACACTTGGTAGCTTCTACTTTGACTTTATAAGGGACACATGGCAGCTTCTGCTACACTTTGAGGTTTGATCTTTCACGGAGGGAACTTGCCCTTCGGGGTCTTGAGAAACGGTCCACTTTCCTTGGTGAGAGCCTCCCGCAAGAGTACCTACCCTTTGAGATCTTTCGAGTGGCCTTCAGGCTTTTATTTCCTCAGTGGGTTTTTCCTTTTTCGGTGGACTTTTCCTTCAGACAAAAAGTTTGAAGGAATTCCTTCGATTTGCCTTAGTCGATTTTCTGTCGAGTTCTTGCTTTCGAGATTTCTTCCCAGGTGAATTCGTTCAGACAAAAAGTCGAAGGGTTTTTGCCTTAACCATTTTGCCATGTTCTTTTCCTAAAAGAGAGTTGTGCCCTCCATAAGGACTTGTTCAAGCCCAAAACTATCATTCAGGCTTTTACAATGGTCTATTTGCTCTTCACCTGCCCTCCGCAAGGGTTGTTTGTCCTTGGTTCACTTTTATGAAGGAATTCTCTTTGTCCGCTTTTGCTCACTACCCTCCACAAGGGTGCTTGTCTTGGTTCATTGCCCTCCACAAGGGCACTTGGCTTGGTTCATTGCCCTTCACAAGGGCACTTTTTCCTTTGGCTTTAGGGCAGCCCCTTAAACCTACTGATTGAACCGATCGATTGAACCAACTTTGGTTCAACGGTTCAATGGTTCAATCGGTTCAATCTCTTTATTTGACTAAGTCTTTTTTATCTTTTGAACCAAATGCATTGAACCATATGGTCATTAAACCTATTAAACCATTGAACCCGTTGAACCTTTGAACCAAAGTGGTTCAATGGTTCAAACACTGCATAAAAGCTTGCCAATGAACTCTTTTGGTTGAACCAAGGCATTGAACCAATACTGAAAATGACTAAGTGTTGGAAACTTGTTCTTTTGATCAAACTCACCTGTAGAAGCCTTTAAACCTATTGAACTTGCTGATTTCAAGCATGTTGAGTCCGTAGAAACATATCTGCAGAGTTCGTAGATTTAAGCCTGTAGAATCCATAAAACTGGTGGAGTCCGTAGAAATGAGTCCATAGATTCAAGCCTACAGAGTCCGTAGAACTTGAAAAAGCTTGAAAAATGGAGAATTTGAATGCCTAGAACAATTTTTGAAAATGGGAGAGAGGATTTTGGCCTGTTGGACCAAAATAGTTCAAATGTTATCCCAAAAATGAGTGATATTTTTGGGGGACAACAGCTGGCTTCAGTTGGGGAACTTTTGTCAGTTGAAAACTTGGAATAGCTAAGGGGAGTATAAACTAGTATCTCCAATGCCTTGAAGTATGCCATTGGGCCATGGAGTCATGCTTACCCAAAAAGAAAGGCGACAAAAACAAAAATGAAAGCATAAAAATAGAACTAAAGACTATACAAATATACATATGTACAAGCTGATCTTATCTAATAATTCACAAATTAAAGTGCTTCAGATGTTGTCCACTGTGAGGCAATGAAAAGGGCGTACCATCTTGATATTTCAGCAAGAAACTATTTTCACCATTGAACTGATGAATAGTAAATGGGCCCCTCCAAAGGGAGTCAAACTTCCCATTAATCCCCTTTGGTTCTCTCCTTTTGTCCCACAACAGGCCTTGATATCCAACCTGAAAATCATGATTTTTTGCCTTCTAGTCGAAGAGCTTCTTTACCAGACTTTGATGGGCAGTAATTTGGTCTAGCACGATAGTTCGCTGCTCATCCAACTTAGTTAAGTACATGATCCTGTTATCAATGGAGCTTTCATATGTTTGATATTCAATTGCCTTAGCCAATTTTAATGCTGGCAATTCCAAGGTGATTGGTATCTCAGCATTGATACCATAAAGAAGTTGGAAAGGAGACATATCAATTGCCCTTTTTGGTGTAATTTTATCTGCCCACAAAGCATCAACCAATATTTTATGCCATGTCCTTTAGTTGTCATCCACCAACTTCTTGATGATAGTCATCAGGTTCTTGTTACTTGATGCAGCTTGTCCATTCCCTTGTGGAAAGTAATCAAAAGAGTGAGAGAGAGTGATCCCATAGTAAAAATAGAACTGAGTAATCTCCTGGGAAGTGAAACAAGCTGTGTTGTTTGTGACAATCTTGGTTGGGACCCCAAAATTGGAAATGATATTCTCCTTGAGAAAATTACACACTACTTTTGAAGTAGCATGCTTGGTTGGGATAGCTTCCACCCACTTGGTGAAGCAGTCAGTTGCTGTAAGGACATAATCATGTCTAGCACTTGAAGATGGATTTACAGCTCCAATAAAAGCAATTCCATATTACTGGAATGGTTCCTCTATGACCATTGGCTTGAGAGGCAGGGCAGCGAACTTGGGTCTCCCAACAAACTGTTGGCACAGTTCACATTTTCTTACCCACTTATATGCATCTTAGAAAAGAGTTGGCCAGTAATACCTAGCTCACAGAATCTTGTGGGAGATTACAGGAGCAGAAAAATGTCCTCCACAGGCTAGATTGTGGAAGGATTTCAAAATTTGGCTTTGCTGCTCCTTGTCCACACAACAAAGGAACACTCCATCAAGGCTCCTCTTGTATAGGCCGTTGTCCCAAAAGACAAAATTGGCAGCTTTCAATTTGATAGTCCTTTATTTGTAAGATAGGTGAGCAGGACACTCACCATAAGTAAAAAAATGAGCAATACTTGAATACCACTCATTCGTGGTGGAGATAAAGAGGATTGTTGGCATGTCTTCATCCTCTACTTCTTCATGCTCTGTTTCTTTTGGTTTGTTATCAGCAATTAATTGGCATAGGCCTTTTCCCCGTACCAGCTTTGTTGGCTTGATGACTAGATCAAACTCCTAGATCTTTGCAATCCAATTGCCTCTTTTCATCTCAAATTCCTATTGAGTTAGTATGGATTTGACCGTGGTATCAGGAACCAAGGCAATAGTGTGAGAATTCAAACTGTAGAAGCAGAAATGCTTGACTGCCTTCACCACTGCATAAGCATTCTTCTCCATGTTCGAGTACTTCAGCTCATGAGTTTTAAGAGGGCAGATCATGAAATAAATGGGAGATTCCATACCTTCTTTATTATATTGAACCAAAATTGCTAAAAGTGTGTGTTCAGAAGCATAACTGTATATGATGAACTCTTTATTGTAGTCTAGATAAACCAGAATTGGGGCGTGGGCAATGGCAGTCTTGATATCTTCAAATGATGACTTACCTTCTTCAGTCTAGCTGAAGGTGGCCTTTCCCTTTATCATGTTCACAATATGACGATTCTTCTCAGCAAATTCAAGGATGAACCTTCGTAAGAAATTTACCTTTCCAAAGAAAGAGTGAATAATAGTCTTACTTGTAGGCAAGGTAAGCTCTTGGATAGACTTGACTCTGTCTGAGTCAATCTTTATGCCTCCTTTGGACATAATGTGACTGAAAAGTTTTCCCTCTATTACTCTAAAAACTGACTTCTTGGGGTTCAAAGAAATGTCATTATGGCAGCAACGCTCTAGCACTTGTTGCAAGTGGTGTATATGATCCCAGTGATGCTTAGAAAAGATGGTCAAGTCATCAAGATAAACTATAATGAACTTACCCATCTCATCCTTGAAAGCAAGGTCCATTGCTCTTTGAAAGGTAGCACCAGCATTTATCAAGCTAAAAGACATCCTTTTATATGCAAACGTGCCCCAAGGTGTGCTGAAGGCAGTCTTGTGTTGGTCTGCTTCACTAACTTCAACTTGATTGTATTCTGAGAAGCCATCTAGTATTGATAACATCTCTAAGCTTGTCACTATTTGAAGCACTTGATCCATGATGGGCAAAGGATAGTTATCCTTTAAATATGACTAATTTAGATTCCTGAAATCCACACAGATGCAAATTTTGCCATTCTTCTTTCTCACAGAGAATATGTTGGCAATCCATATGGAATAATGAATTAGGAAAATTATCCTAGCATTTAACATTTTCTGTATCTCAGATAGAATAGTACCTGATATCTTTAGATTATACTGCCAAGATTTCTGCTTGTAAGACACCAAACCATCTTTGAGAGAAATTTCATGGTGAATTTCCTCAGGCCTGAGTGACTTTAGATCATCATAAGAGTACACCAAAACATCCATGTAATGCCAAAGTAGGTCAGTAAATTTGAGTTTCTCATCTGGAGTAAAACACTTCCCAATGTTCACCCATCTTGGGATTTTCTTTGGTACCCATATTTATTTGATCAAATCCCTAGGAGGAGCTTGAATCCATTTGTTGTTGTTTGATGAACCTGTCGTGCTTGTCAAATAGTTTCTTAAGAGAAACTAATCCTTTGGGAATCTTATTCCCTTTTAGCTACAGAAATTCTTCACCTACGTCTAAATTCATTTTAGGAGCTGATTTGAGTTTTTGGAGCATACTGCCTTCGAAGTGAAGATGTTCAAAGCTGTCTTTTTGTTCTAAAAAAGTGATGATTTGGTTGTCGCCATTGAACATTTGCTAATGATTAGCATTATCAGGCACACTTGGTCTAAAGACTAATTCAATAGTGTACATATTTCCTTTGAAGTCTAGGTGAGAAACTAAGAGAGTTGTTGAAACAGCTAGTGCATCAGCTCGGTCATTGAATTCCCTGGGTATGGCAAAGATGATAAAAGTATCAAAGCTTTCAATTTGATCCTAGACTAGATTGCGGTAATGGCGTAATCTCTCATTTTTGGTTTGATACAAGTTTCTTACCTGACAAACGACCAGTTCAGCATCTCCTTTGGCATGAAAGAGTTTGATGCCTTTATCTCGAGTAGCCTTCAATCTAAGCAATAGAGATTTGTACTCAACTATGTTGTTGGTGTTGCTAAATTACAACTTGTATGAAGAAGGAAAAATATCTCCTTGAGGAGATATCGACACAATCCCAACCCCTGAGCTGGTAGAAGAATTGCTGCCATCAAATTCTAGGATCCAAACATCATCAAAAATTGATCTTTCCTTAGATTTCTCCTTACTTGGAAGGGGAAATCCTTCTATGTTTGCATTGTGCTCTCTCACATCTTCTGTTGTTCCATCTGAACCAATTTTTAGACTGTTATTTTCAGAAGTTTTATCAGCTGAAACATGAGTATCCTTTGTGGTCAAGAAATAATTACCCATGTCTAAAGATTCAAACAGAATTTGAGCTTCAGGGGCTGATGTTTGAGTGACAACATATTTTGATTCCTTTTCAGGAAGCAGCCTCTACATGATGCCTTGGACATGGATCCTTGCTTCAGATAGGTCCATGCTTAACTCACCACCAACATCCTTACAAAAATTTTGCCCTAGAAGAATGTCATATGAGGTTGGGACGTCAGCCACCAGAACTGTCATCTTGATTCTTTTATCTGGGAATACTACAAATGCAAATTGGGCATCCTTGATTTGTCCCAGCAGAGGTACTTATTTGTTCTCCATGGAGAAACATCTCCCAAAGTTTTTGGTCAGTGTGAGTCCAAGAGATTCTGCCACTTTAGCTGGCATGATGTTGTCAGATGCACCTAAGTCTATGATGCAATTGCGTAGTTTATAACCATTTATTAACAGAGAAACATAGAAAGACTCTATTTTCCCATGGGCAGCTGGAAGAGTAATGACAAGATTGTTTGGGATGGACATGTTCTTTGGGGGATCATGAATTACTTTATTAACATCTTGTCTTGCAAGGATAATTTTATTCTTCACACATTGAACTAACCTATCCAACTACTCAGGATTGGATTGTAAGAATTCAAATTTAGACATTTGAATTTTGGTCTTCTTGACATGCTCAATTATGTCAAATGACTGAAATGGACTAAGAACAAAAGAAAGCAGTTCATCTTTTTAGTGTTTAAGAGGGGTGGTACTAATCTGTGAAGTTGAAGTAGAAGGTGCAGAGATGTTTGATGTACTTACCTTTCTTGCAATCACCAGATCCTTTGGCTGGAAAGGTAGAATGGTTCCCCGCTTAGCAATTGAAATTGTTGGTTGAGGTCATTCCTCTGTTCTTTCTTTATCAACTTGTTGGGTTGATTGATTCTTGGACCGGGTGAACACAGCATATGATCCCTCATCTGCTTTACCTTCACTTCTGGGTTCAATCTGGTAATTCAGGAAACCAATGTTGGAGTCGCTAGCTGACTCTTCTTGATCTTTTGTAAGGAGATCAATGTCATTTTATTAGTTCAATTCAGGCTGGAAAGAGAAATCAAATTCTATTTCAAGATATCCAACTGCTGAATTGGTTGGTGGTGCTTCAATGGCAAGTTTCCCTTGTGGGAGAGGAAGACGATTTGGTTGTCCTTGATTTCTGGCAGCATTACCTTGGTATGACTGATTGGGGAATGTCCTTCTTGTCATATCTCTAAACGAATGAGCAAAAGATATCCCTTGCGCCATTTGCTTCTTGAGAGCTAACAACTCATTTGCCAACTTCTGCACCATTAGATCAGTGGTACCTGTAGATGGATATTCAAAAGATGAAGAAGATTTACCTCTGTTAGAATCTCTATTTATCTTTCCTGCCAAGATAAGGTCATCTTCCACTTCAGTGGCCAAATCCTAAGCTACAGCAAGGTCTATTTGGCTAGCACATCTCAGCAGAAAACTCACTTCAGGCAGCTGAGAGTTGATGAAGAAACATTTGAGGTTTTCAGGTGTTGGCTGAGCAATTACAAAAAATTTGTTTCTCAGTTTGTCAAACTTGGCTATAAAATCCCTCATTGGTTCATGAAGCTCTTTCATTTGTGTGAGTTAACCCAATAGGGCATGTGCATCTTCTGCAGGCTTGAATCTGGCTTCAAATTTGGCTTTGAGAGTGTTTCATTCAGTCACAGTCTGGGCCTACAGATGATAGAACCAGTCTACAACAACACCTTGTAAAGTTTCCATGAACAGCCTAACTGCTACATCTTCATAATCCACACATATTACGCCACAGGCTATGCTGAAAGCTACAATATGTTCATCAAGATGAACCTTTCCATCACCATAGAACTTGGGGAAATTTTTCCTTGAACTGTGTGGTAGCTCATGTAGAGGTGAAGTTAAATTGAGTGGACTAAAAGAGTTACCCCAAGGACCTTGAACTGCCATAGTATGACTATGGAAAGGTGGAATAATAAATCTTAGAGGGGTAAGTATTGACAAAGCTTTATTAATAGTGAAAATGGAGGCTTTACCCGGTAATGGAGACTTGACTTTAGTAAGAGGAAAGCTCTTGGTTCGTTGGAGGGGAGATGGTGAAGGAAACAGATCAAAATTACTTTGTTGTACTAATTTGAATACAGGGTCAACAATACCTTTAGCCCTTTGACTTCGTGTATAACGTGGATTTGCCAGATTACAGAACAAAAATAGGAAAGAACTGGCCCCACTTCATCTTGAAGCTTGAAGCTTCAAACTGTGTGTTTTATCCCAGTTGGCATGGGGGTCGAAGAAGATGGTAAGGCTATAATGATAATGGGTAAGACACAGAATGGAGTCGCTAGAGTTTATAATGGATAAGGGTAGGGACTGCTTCAATCTGAAATTTGAGGCTTCAAATTGCACATTCATCTCTAGCGGAGTCACCAAAAATTGTTGGGTGAATATTTTGTCAATCAACTAACTAATGACCAAAATAGGTCTCTTCAACCACAACATAGGGAAATTGGTCGGCCAGATGTGCAGGTTTACTACATCAAAAGGGGACAAATCTCTCCTCTCATCAAGGGGAGGTTCCCTATAAATATGCAAGAGCTATATATATATATATATATATATATATATATATATATATATATATATATATATATATATATATATATATATATAAGTAGAAAATAACACTTAGGGGTGGGATAAACCATCCATCTCTCTTTTTTCAGAGATGATGTTTACAAATCAAAGGAGAAATCCTGATGAAATGAGAGAAGACACTCCTCTTCTTTCATAAGTGTTGTTTAGCAGACAAAAGGAACCTTTCAGGTGGTGACAAGTAATTATAACAGGGCGTAGTAACACAACAGGATGAAATGTAGCACAAAGTCTCCACCTCAATTGTCAAGAGTGAAATACGAAGGACAATGAGGGCACAAAGTCATCCCAAGGTCCTTTACATAGAAACATAAAATGAAGGATAATGAGGGCACAAAGTCATCCCAAGATCCTTTACACAGGAATAAAAAGAAAACACACTAAAGGCAAATGTGAGGGCACAAAGTCTCTCCACATTTGACTTTAGGACACCTTTCTAATTATTTTCACTAATTCTACTTATTCAATTAAATGGACAAAAAATGTATTAAGAAAACAGACAAGAATAATTTTCCCAACAACCAAGCTATTCCAGCACAAAGTCTGAAAAGTCACTTATTTTCTTATTCAAATAACGAAATATGATCAACAATATGAGCTCAAAGTCTCAGTAATGCCTTTCAATTTGGGCAAAGTTTTATTTTTGATAATAGAGAGAGATCTCCCTAAAACAATAAGAGAGAGTCCAATATATAGTGCTCCAAGAAAGACTTGGACGCTTTGTTTCAAAAAAATGGATTATGATGCATTCAATGCCTTTAATGTATTTTAAATTTTGTCCATGGGCTATGCTAGAATCGAGCATCAATTTTTAATATGGGCGGCCTGATGTGTTTCTTAATGTGTGCACAGTTGTTCGCTCTACTCAAGGCAAAAAAATAGGCCGTGCCATTGAATATTTGTGCTCTCTAATGTCCACTTGGTAGACTGCTTTACCTTCTAGAAATATCTCCCATGCATGGATATTTCTGATCCTTCTTCACCGTTCCCCCTTTCCTGGCTGTATTTCATCCTTATTTGTGTGATTTGAGCCCTCAGGCTATCTATTTGGCTGGTCACTGAATTTGTTTACAGGGTTTGTGCTTAAAACCTGTAAGGATCAACAGTTATTTCATTATCGCAAATTTTACATGTTTGGGTCCATCATTGTTTGAAAGCCAACAGCTAGTTGGTTACCCTGAATTTGATGGCTACGGGCCCGTCATCCTCCTTAACAATTCCTTCATGTCTTTCCCGTTTGCTCTAGCCACTTTCCATTGATCTCAACAAGTGACATGTGGCATGTTTCACTGTGAAATAGGCGAGGACACATGGCAGCATCTGCTTAACTTATAGAGGCTTTAGATGTCTTTTGAGAATCCCATGGAAGATGACACGTGGTAGATTTTGCTGAGCTTATAGAAGTCCTGTATAAACATTCATGACTCTTTTGGATTCATGGAGATGATGACACGTGGCACGTTCTGCTCGAGTTTAGCCACTCACCTGGGACCCATCACAGTGCTTACTCAATAAAAGGAAGAAGTTGTAGACATTGCCACTTGGCATCTTCCATCAAGCTTTGTAGATGACACATGGCATGTTTCGCTACTTTGAAAGTTACTAGAAATTGTGTCCCGGCATACGACACTTGGCAGCTTCTACTTTGACTTTATAAGGGACACATGGCAGCTTCCGCTGCACTTTGAGGTTTGATCTTTCTTGGAGGGAACTTGCCCTTCGAGGTCTTGAGAAACGGTCCACTTTCCTTGGTGAGAGCCTCTAGCAAGGGTACTTACCCTTCAAGATATTTTGGGTGGCCTTCAGGATTTTATTTCCTCTACAGGTTTTTCCTTTTTCAACAGACTTTTCCTTCGGATAAAAAGTCTGAAGGAATTCCTTCGGTTTGCCTTAGTCGATTTTCCATCGGGTTCTTGCTTTTGAGCTTTCTTCTCGGGTGAATTCCTTCGGAAAAAAAGTCTGAAGGATTTTTGCCTTAACCATTTTGCCACATTCTTTTCCTGAAAGAGAGTTGTGCCCTCTGCAAGGACTTGTTCAAGCCCAGAACTATCATTCGAGCTTTTGCAACGGTCCATCTGCTCTTCGTCTGCCCTCTGCAAGGGCTGTTTGTCCTTAGTTCACTTTTCTAAAGGAATTCTCTTTATCCGCTTTTGCTCGATGCCCTCCGCAAGGGTGCTTGTCTTGGTTCATTGCCCTCCATAAGGGCACTTGGCTTGGTTCATTGCCCTTCACAAGGACACTTTTTCCTTTGGCTTTGGGGCAGCCCCTTGAACCTATTGATTGAACCAACTTTGGTTCAATGGTTCAATCGGTTCAATCTCTTTATTTGACTAAGTCTTTTTTATCTCTTGAACCAAACACGTTGAACCATATGGCCGTTGAACCTGTTGAACCATTGAACCCGTTGAACCAAAGTGGTTTAATGGTTCAATGGTTCAAACACTACATAGAAGCTTGCCGATGAACTCTTTTGGTTGAACCAAGGCATTAAACCAATCCTGAAAATGACTAAGTGTTGGAAACTTGTTCTTTTGATTGAACTTGCCTGTAGAAGCCTTTGAAATTGTTGAACCTATTGATTTCAAGCATGTTGAGTCCGTAGAAACATATCTATAGAGTTCGTAGATTTAAGCCTGCAGAGTCCATAGAAATGAGTTCGTAGAACTGGCAGAGTCTGTAGAAATGAGTCCGTAGAACTGGCATAGTCCGTAGAAATGAGTCCTTAGATTAAAACCTGCAGAGTCCGTATAAATGAATCCATAGATTCAAGCCTGCAGAGTCCATAGAACTGAGTCCGTAGAACTTGAAAAAGCTTGAAAAATGGAGAATTTGAATGCCTAGAACAATTTTTGAAAAGGGGAGAGAGAATTTTGGCCTGTTGGACCAAAATAGTTCAAATGTTGTCCCAAAAATGAGTGATATTTTTTGGGGACAACACTATGAACTTGTCCAAAAAGACATGACCAAAATTGGGGATCCCCATGACAAAATGGCAAGGTGAATAACCAAAAGACAAACTCACATACCAAAATAGAGAAAATACTCAAGTAGAATGCACTAATATATACCTTATTCATTATTGATAGCTATGTGTACAAAGTTGTAATAAATGTAATAAAATATGGGTAGGTACCAAAATTGGGTGTCTACAATAGATAAAATTTTGTCACACTATATGAGATTTATAATGGTTCAAATATTCAACATGTTATAAATTTGTGACAGGGGTCTTACAAATTTATGACATATTATACACATGAGTGAAAAAACTGAGGCCATATGACATGCATATGCACTCACTTTTCAAAGACTCAAAGTACACAATCATACACATTTGAATGTATATGCATAGGCATATGCAAAATATTTATAGGTTTCATAATATCGTTACAATTGAGCATATAGATGCATGAGATCCCATATCATTTTAACATTGGTTTAGGGGGTATGATGCTTGTTCATGCTCATATATACATGTTTCAAAGTTTAAAAGGCATGATACTTATTCATTCACGCATTTTCAAAATTCAAATTTATAGTCTCAAAAGCATGATAATTGTTCATGCACATTTTCAAAGTTTAAAGTACATATTCATAAGGTATTATACTTGTTTGTGCACATTTTCAAAGTTTAAAATTATAGTTTCAAAATCATGTTACTTATTCATGTACATTTTCAAAGTTCAAAGTATAGATTCATAAGGCATTATACTTATTTATGCACATTTTAAAATTTCAAAGTTACAATTCAAAATTCTTGATGGTTTTTCATGCACATTTTCCAAGTTCAAATTTACAATTTCAAAGAGTAATGCAGTCATGTTGGGGGCATGAATATTCTTAATTCTCTTTCGATCATGCAAATAGAATTTAGATTTGTTTGCAACTATATGATTGAATCTATTACGGGTAATGTATGCTTGAGTCCAGTGACATTTAACAGCATTGGAATTACTCGTAGTAAACCCATAGCTTAGTTTCATCTTCTTTTGGGTGATGTAAATTTTAGTCTAGTAACACTCAACGGCCTTCGCATCACTTATAGTGAATCATTGTGGTTCCGCCTTATTGGAGATTAATATAGGGGGTATCTCTCCTCATTCATAAGAGTCGGAATATACATATTTAAAAACTCGTATGATTGATTAGCTATTAAAAAATTAAGACTTTTTTACTCTCAATTCAATAACAATTCAACATAAGAAACTACTCTCTCCAAGTGATTTAGTAAGGGGACACATTTTATCCAACCTCTTATGTTGGGATATGGGATCAAATTTATATTAGTTATTAGATTTAATATGTTCATGGCTATAGTGACACCCAATGACATGTTACTTTCCCATTACCATTTGAGAGATTGGTCATTTCCTTGACTATGAAATGAATAAGACCAAAAGTATATTTTCTCCAATCTGCGCAACATATACATTCTCCATAAGTGACATAATACCACATGCATCAAGTGTAATATTTACTTGCTCTTGGCCCTTTCAAAATCTCAAATTAAGGATTTTGGATTTTATATGTGGACATTAACTACAACACATGTTATTTCAGGTTCTGCTATCTAGTTTCCTACACATATAAAAAATTTCAAGTCACAAGACAAAGTGTGGCATACACACTTAGGTTTTATTCTTTATTTTACTCTAAAATTTTCATTACTAAAAATAAAATGGGGGAGGAGGGATGAGGGAAGGGGGGTGGTAATGTAGATACCCAAATTTGGTACAAACCCATCTTTAATGTCATTTATTGTAACCTTTCACATATATACTTTTGGTGATGAATAAGGTATTTATTGGTTCATTTTACCTGGGTCTTCTCTATTTTGGTTCATGTGTTTGTCCATTATTATTCATCTTTCTATTTTGTCACATGGATCCCTAGTTCTAGTCCTTTATCTTTCTGGACAATTTTGCTATTTTTGGATGGGACTGGGGCAATAGTCATGTCTATAGGAAGCTTAATTGTCCATGTGTGATTTGTGGAGGTTGTTTTGGTCACTTTAATTTGAATCTTATTTTACCTATTGGGTCTTATTTTGGGTCAAATTTTATGCACCAATAGGTCCCCTAATTCGAAGTTGAAACCTATGTAAATACAAAGCTACTCTAAATCATTTAAGATAACATTCCTCACTCTTAAAATTTATTCAAAGATATACATGTTCAATCTATAGATTTATTGAAGTTAGATTCAAGTTTTTCAAAGGCTAAATTATTGTTTGCACGCTTGTGCCAATGGATAAAATAAAAGAAAAAACATATAGACTTGCATTAAAAATCTCACACTTTCATGTAAGTGGGAAAAATGCATTTGATTTTAAGACCTCTTTAGAGTATTTTAAATGTAGTGCAACACTTGGTCATTCAATGGGGATTGACCAAGGTCTATCTAACTCAATCCCTTTCACCTGACACCCCCTACTTGATATCAAGTTGGTGTGTTTTTAGGAAACTAGGGTTTTAAATTATAGTTACTCCGCACAACATTATGGATTTAAATGTAAGTCAATAACGTTAATTAATACAAGCATAAGTGATGAAATTATCATATTTTCATCATAGTCAAGACAGACAAAATCGTTGTCAACAGAATCGAGAGGCCTGTGCTCCAGTTTACCTACAACAGTTTTGTCTAAGAATATTCTAAGATTTTTTCTTTGATCTGTCACTATTAGAGTCATGTTTCTTTCTATCTTTTCATGTTAGTCATTAGTCACATTCAACTAGGACAAGTCCATGGTCAACGGACATGAACAACCTTTGTTGCTTTCGACCTTCAGTGGTCCTGGCCATAATTAGTTTTAGATCTTATTCATGATCCTAAGCATGCAAAGTCACATATTTTACTATTTTTCACTTTTAGATATTTGGAATAGTCAACATGGATATTTGTTTGAGCTAATTACATTTCTTTTTAGTGTTTTCTAATAATAACAATTTTTTTTCTTTTTTTAATTTCCAAAGTCAGAATTATTGATTATTGTACATCTTTAACATTCTGATATCTATCTAGTTTTACACCTATTAGCATAATTAAATTTATTATTTTATTAAAAATAATATAAAGCAAGGGCATCATACTTGTTCATGCACATGCATACTTTTTCAAAGCCCAAAAGGGCATAATACTAGATCATGCACATATTTATTACAATATAGTTTACAAAGTCAAAGACAAATGATGGTTATTTTAATTCAAAACTATTGGCACTTAGGTCATGACGGGGGCACACATATTCTTTATTATATATGTTTGCAGCAATATGATTTAATATGTTGTGGATAATTTGTGTTTGATTCTAGTGACACTTAATGACCTTGGCATTGCTTTCAATGAACTTATTATTGGGTTTTCATCTTCTATTACAGATGATGTACATTTATGTCTAGTGACACTCAATGGCCTTGGCATCACTTCTAGTGAACACATTGTGGTTCTACCTTATTTTGGATCAGTACATTAGGTACTTTTTCCCGTACGTGAGAGTTGGAGTATGCATCTTTACAACTTGAGAGCTTGATCATTTTTTCAAAATTGGGACTTGATCACTCCCAATTTGTCATTAGTTCAAAATAAAGAACCATATCTCTAAGTGATTCAACAAGGGGTCACAGTTCTCTAATATTGCATCATCCTTTATAGATCATAGGGTAATATGGTTTCATCTCCTTACAAGTGTACTCCTTGTTTGCTTTCCTTTATATTTCTCAAATTTCAAAGTTCAACTTTTTCAAATTTCAAAATATGGACAAATGACTACTTCATGTTATATTGCAAGGTTTGTTAAAATGAGTGCCCTGCATAATTAGAGTATCCTATCAAGGATAGAGCATGTCATACACACTAAGGTTAAATTATTTATCATATAATCTAGTAATTTCATTGCTAAAATGGGAGGGGAGGGGGGCAAATGTAGGCACCTAAATCTGGTCACATGTACTTGACACATCCTAAACCACTTGACATGCACCCAAATACATGACTCTTATTTGTCATTCCTCTAAGCCATTTATTTATGTGTGTTTGACCCTCTATTCACCATCACTGCTACACACAAGTTTCCAAGTTAACATTCAAACCTCTTTTTTATCATCCTTAGATTGATGTCATTCTCAAGACGATTGTCCCTAAATCTTTGAGATAGGTCCATTCTGGGCAAGCAAGTCCACGTGTTCACCTAGATCGATCTTGTCTCTACACCAAATAATGACTAGTTTACAAATTTAAAATATTATATTAGGTCTTCCAACACATTTCACAAAGTTGGCTAGAGGAAATTGTAAAAAAAAAAACACTATAAATATAAATGAAAGGTCATTCATTATTCCTAGTTTGACATTGTCTATTGAGCACTTACACAATATTGCACATTAAACAAATATGCCTTATCATTCTCAAATTCAATATCATTCACAAAGAGTAGTCACAAGCCAAGTCTAAAGCATCTCAAAGAAAGTCAAGAGTTATCATTTGTGAGTATCATAGCCAAATTTGTAACTACATACATATAGTCAAAGAGCACAATTGCATAATCACTCTAGGTGGGAGAACTACATGTGCTGTGATTCTCTCTTTAGAGTATTTAGACACGTGGTCAATCATCAAGGGCGTGATTGGGATTAGCTCAACCCATTGCACTCACCCTCTCTTTTTGTAAATTTATAGCTCTCATAAAGACCCCATAGAGTTTCTAAAGTACAGGGAAGGAGAACAATGACTTACCCACAACACAAACACAATCAAAGTATCTCAACTTACTCAGTAAACATAGGTGCCCAAGGTGGAATAATTAGAACTCTGTCATAGTCAATGCAAATAAACCCATTGTCAATAGACACAACTAACCTATGTTGTTGTCCAAGGAGTGAGATCCTATGTGGAAACATTTTCACATTTTGCCTTTGTTCATGCACAGTCATAACCCTCTCTTTTGTTGATTCTCACTGTTAGACATCACAAACAATCAACTAGGAACCCAGATCTAAGCTAAGTTAATTTCTTTATATTATTTTCTAAAAATAACATATTCTGATACTTAACAAGTTGCAATCAAAATTATTAATAATTGCATATCTTTGGCATTACGATCTATTTCAAGTTTTACACCTATTAAACAATATTTACATTATTAAATAAAAAATAGGATAAAATACACACCCCAAAGAATACAAAAGAGACAATTAAATATAAAATGAGTAAATAAAAATTAACAATCCAATAAAATAAAACACCATGAAGAAGATAAAAAAGAGGAGGGTTTTACGTAGTGAGATGAACCCAGTTGTTTTGGGGAAACACTTATGATACTTGAAGTGGTAAAGAAGTGTGTGATGGGTGAAACTATGTGAATCATTGAGTCTATGACATCTTGCTAGTTTACCATATAAGTTTGGAAGATAGCCACGAGGCCTCTTCCTACTGATGATGTGAGATAGCTGGAAGTAGGATGTAATTAATTTGGTGTAGGCCTCCCTTGAGGACTTATGTTTGAAAAGTAGTTACCAAAGGTTAAACATATCCTAGATAAAGAGTGTTAAGCATCCATGGTCTTCATAAGTCATGAATGTTAAAGAGAGAAAAGAAAATCTATAAAGAGGCAAAAGAACCATCCCTTTATCTCATAGCAAGGAGAACATTTGAAAAAAATGGTCCTCAGTCTCGAACTCCAAAGAGAAAATCTGTAAAATATGATTCTCATGAGGGATATGGTGGCCTATCTTAATTTGAAGTTGACGAGAGCTAACTTTGAGTCGAGCAAGGGAAGCCCTGAGGCTACAAGGTAACTTTAGTTTTATGTACCTCAGGGGTTGGACGAGCTCATCATTAAAGCAAAGATATAAATTTGATTAGTGTTAAAGTCTTAGGTTGAGATCGTATGGATTGGAGGTAAGATTTGTAAATATCAGTACAAATGCCATTGTCTATCTCTCACTTTGAGAGATTAGGGACATCCATTGCGAAGCTATATAGGGGTGGCTTGTCAATATTAAGATCGCTGAGGTAAAACAACAAGGAGGCTCTCACATAATAACATGAATCAAACCCACAAATTGCTTGCTCCATAGAGGATATGAAAGAAAGGTATGGATACCTAAGGCGAGCAATCTGAGAGTTAGGTAACACTATGAGTATATGAATCATTACCACCATATGAAATATCGTTGAAGCAATGAGCAAGGTTGTGCCAAATTCTACAAGGATGATGGAATGAGAGATTGATTTCTTAGCATGGATATGTTTGAATAATATTTTGATAATCACTCTCTTTATTCTTATTTAGTTCTCAATTTCAAGGTATGGTCCCTAAACCTCACAACCATACAAAAGGGTAGGTGTGACCAGTGAGTGAAAGAGGTAGATATTCATCTAAATGTCTTGAAACTCAATAAAAAAACAATTATTTTCGATGGTGATGATAGTTTTATCATAAAAAGAGGCTAAAGTATCAAGTTGTTTTTGGAGACCTCTCACCATGTAAGGCATCAAAATATTATCACCGATAATTAGAAAAATTTATAATTGAGATTCTTAAGAGCAAGCAACCATTTGTTACACACAATGTATCATAACTTATTTCCTCTAGCTTGTCAATGTAGAGTCTACAAGTATAGGAGACAATGGGTAACCTTGTTTAACACCTATGGTACTTTAAACATCCTCTGTCTCACCATCCCTCTTTCGTACCTTGCTAACAATGGTCTCATAAAGTCTCATCACAAGTGAAACCACCGAAGGTGGAAGACCCAAGGCCTTAACCTTGTTAGCTAGCAATTACTGAGGAATTATATCAAATGCCTTGCAGAAGTCCACAAAACAACAATACAACCCACACTTGTTTGCCTTAGATTCGTCAATGATAGAGGTGAAAGTGAAGATACAATCACTCATACAATGGTTCCCCCTGAAACTTGTTTGTCCTTTAACCTTCAACCTCTTTGTATATGTTAATTTGGAGATACGTGTGTTTATATTTGTGGCAAAGATCTTCACTAAGGTGTGTCCAACCATGATAATGCAATAATTACTAGGATCATTCTTATCTTCACTTTTGTAAATATGATGGATGATATGAAAGTTCCAAAGGTGGTGGAAAGCCATGGGTCACCTTGTCTACGATATAGACTATTAAGACTTTTGAGTTATATTTAAACAAATCAACTTTAAGATTCTCTACACCATAAGTTTTGTTAAATTATAACTTAAAAATAATGAGGAAGATTTAGCAATGAGAGAAGAAATGACAATGAAAAGGTTTCGTCGAGTCAAATGTTTGATTGGTTTGGAGCATAATCAAACTTGGAAGAATCTCCAAAAAGTTTACGAGCGAATGAAGTTGATTTTGGATAGTTGTAAATTGGCACAACTTAATTCGATTCATGAAGAGACTTTTTCAACCAATCACATAAGACACCACGGATAACCATCAACGGACATTCACCATCCATAACGATAACGTAAAAGCCGACGGTCAGATGAGATTTGAAAGAAACAGAGTTGAGAGCTATAAAATAACGAAGTAGGCGCGGAATCATTCCAAATTTACATAATTTGTTCGCATTGCAGTTAGATCATTGCCTGCTTACTCTGTGCGCTTTATTCCATATCTGTTTGTGTGAAGTGAGGAAGGATGGCCCGTACGAAACAAACTGCTCGTAAGTCCACCGGAGGGAAAGCTCCCAGGAAACAGCTTGCAACCAAGGTTACTTTAGTTTTAGCCGCCCTCCGATTCCCTGCGCGCAATTGTATATGCTTCGGTTTATTTTTCTTAGGGTTTCAAACTTACGGCTCTTGAATTCATTATTGCAGGCTGCTCGTAAATCAGCTCCCACTACAGGGGGAGTGAAGAAGCCACATAGATATCGACCCGGAACTGTCGCTCTGCGGTATGTCTGTCTTTCCGTGAATTTAATTTTGGGGTTTTATAGCTCTGTTGGCTTTTATAGTTTTTGGGAGGGTTTTGAAAGTAAAATTCTGGGAGTTTTTCGGCAGATATCTTTATCAATACCGGGGTTTTACTTTCTGGAACCTCTTCAAAATTTAGAGCCCTTTTACTGTTAGCGGGTTTTGTTTGGAAGGATTTTGTTCGCATTTTTTTGGTTTGGGGGTGGTGGTTTTCTGGAGCCAAGGTTATTTCTTCTTATTTATTTTTTGGCGGGTTTCAGTGAAATTCGAAAGTATCAGAAGAGTACCGAGCTTTTGGTCCGGAAGCTTCCTTTTCAGAGGCTGGTTAGAGAAATCGCGCAGGACTTTAAGGTACGTGCAATTGGCGTGCTTAATCGGTGTTATGGTTTTGTATTTTTGGCACTTTCTTTCATCCCTGGCATATGAATTCGTTAAAATATGTAATCGTGGTCTTTATTTTGCCATGGCGAAGTTAGTCGCTTTATTTTAATATGGCGAAGTTAGTCGCTTTATTTTAATATGGCGAAATTAGTTTCTGCGTAATTAGGGCAAAATAATAGTTATTTACTGTTTTGTTGTAATTAGGTTTGTAAGATTATGGCTATTTTGATATATTGAAAAATGGATTGCAATTAGGGTTTCTGAGAATATGGCTATTCTGTATCTTAGTGTTGAAACAATTGAGTAAATATTGTTTTTATTTTGATACAATGAAACTGGTTGATGTGCAATTAGGGCAAAATAATAGTTAGGTACTGTCTTGTTGCAATTAGGTTTGGGAGACGATGGCTATTCTGAAATCTTGGAACATGGAATGCAATTAGGGATTGTGAGAATATGGCTATTTTGCATCTTTGTGGTGTTGAGACAATTTCGAGTCAATATTGGTTTTATTTTGATCCATTGAAACTAGTTGATCCGCAATAAGGGCAAAATGATGTGATCTTGCTGTTGCTGTTTTGTTGCAATTAGAGTTTGCCAAATTATGGCTATTTTGTATTTTGGGAATCTTGAAGTAGCAGTAGCAGTATATCCAAGGAAAATTATAAGCTTAAATATATTTTTCTTTATATGCTGATATATATTGAAATGATTTGTTGTGCAGACTGATCTGCGATTCCAGAGTCATGCTGTTCTGGCACTGCAAGAGGCAGCAGAGGCATATCTGGTGGGGTTATTTGAAGACACAAACTTGTGTGCCATACATGCCAAGAGGGTTACCATCATGCCCAAGGACATTCAGCTGGCTCGGAGGATTCGTGGTGAAAGAGCATAGAGCTCTTAACGCTATTATCAATGCTGACATTGACAATTTTTCTCGCTTTATGATTTAAGGATATTATCTAGTTTGCAATTGCAAGGATTATTGCCCAGATTTGTGTATGCCAAGGTATCAATTTTTGAAGAGAGCTTATGTGATACATGATTCCGATTCAAAATGAAAATGATTTGATCTAGTCGATGTAGTACATGGTTCTGATTCTGATGATTCAATAATTGTAAGATACAATGTACTTATAGGTGCAACTGCAAGAATTTTGTAGTGTTTCTAATTGCCCTAGGTTTTTGTATGCCAAACAATCAAAATGCTAATCTTTTTTGAAAATTTTGTTAATATATGATATAGTAAGAGGCTGACAAGCGAACAGTTCTACGAACATTATTGCATGATAAATTGTTCTCATCAATATCTTTGATTAAATGTAAATGATTCAAATGAGAAATTAATGCTCGTATATCTTTGTAGCAGCATAGTCAGATCATGGATGTTACTTTGACTCGAAGGTAGTGTTACTTCAGATTTGAGACGTGGACAGGACCTCAGGTTTTGTGCCTATTTGCTCTCACACTTTTTTACTTATATTTGAAATAAAGTATGTAATGTTTATATGATTTTCTTGTTTTATAGGTTGAATGTTTACAAGTTAAATATGTTATAATTTAATTTGTATCGAGTAAGGAAGGCACGGAAGGGTTTCCTTCAAAGAGAAGTTCCATCAGGTCTTTTTGTGGGAGGCAATTGGTGTTCCTCTAAATTGTGTTCAGATGGGAGGTTTTCATGTGTTTTTTAAAATTGTGTTCAGATGGGAGGTTTTCATGTGTTTTTTAAAATTGTGTTCAGATGGGAGGTATTAGTTTTAAAGTGAAATTGTTGGTTTCATTGATGTTGATGTTTCAATGGTATGTTTTTTGAAAAAATGATGGTTTTAATGGTATTTGTATTTGTGAAGTTAAATGTTTCAAATGGTAATCTTTTTTAAAAATATTGTAGGTTCTTAATATTGTTTTTGTTTGGGAAATTGTTTTCTTTAGGGTTTCCTTATGCCTTGAGGTGATATGCTATTCATGCAATCATTTAAAAAATGAAAGGATAATATTAATTTTGAAATTAAAATGTAAAATTTAGGGAAAGTTTGAGTCTATACTAGTTTAGTTGTCCAAATAATTTAATGATTGAGTTCTAACTTTTAAGAAGTTTAGTAATAAGAAGAGTATAGCTTTTAGTTGTCCAAATAATTTAATGATTGAATTCCAACTCTTAATTAGTTTGGTAGTAAGAAGAGTATAGCTTTTAGTTATCTAAAAGAGGTCTAATAGTAGGAATGGTAGTAGAACTAAGAGAGGTCTAATAGTAGGAATGGTAGTAGTTCAAGAACAAGGAAGTTTTCTTTTATTAGTTTAGTTGTCCAAATAATCTAATGGTTTAGTTTCAACTCTTAGAGGGTTTAGTAATGAGTAAAATGGTAGTTTAGGAATAAATTATGCAATTTTTTTTTTAGGTTATTTGTTAGTATGCTAAATATTTTTATAAATTATAATGAAGATTTTTAATGACGAGTTATATCATCTAACAAATCAATTATGCTAATAAATATTGTAAGGTGGCTTTGATGTTGCTTAAAATGATATTTGAACATTTTAAATATTTTATTATGTTGATAGGTGTGAAAGCAATGAAAATGGTGGTGCCTTATAGAGGTGTGCCTAACTATGTAAGTTTTATTTATAATTTATTTTCAATGTATAGCCTTTGATTATTGTTGGGGATGACAAATGTTATGGTGAGGGTTGTGTGTGGTTTGAATCTATGGGAGGAATGATGATTGAGATAACAAAGGGGAATTTACATCTTTTGGGTCTACTTCTGCATTTTCATCTTATTTTTTGGGCACTTGGACAAAAAAATCTCTTTAAATTATTGTCTGATATGTTTATACCATGTTTCAAAGTTTCAATTTTGGCAAATGTTGGGGGAATGTTAATAAAGGTTTGAGAGGTTTGATTTTTCAACAAAACCATTGTCTTCAACTTCCTTGCCCATTTGATGTGTAAGAACAACTATTTGTTGCATTGTAATGTTTAAAATATGGTCTTAAAAAAAAATGAAGTGGTTTTATTATTGTGTGATGTGGGATAATGCCTTTTTGGGAATTTGTGCAAATTTTTTGGCATAAAAATGATGTCTAATGTGTGAAAGTCCATGTTGAAAAACTATAATTCACCTTAGGAAAAATATCTCAAATTGGATTTTTTAATGGAATTATTAGGATAGAAAAAATAGTGACCAATGCATCATCAATACATCATTTGCATTGGAATTAATTATTGCTTGCCAATTATTGTTTTTCTTTTACATCCCTTGGTGAAAGGGGAAAACACTTTTTTAGCTAGTATGGTAGAATACAACATTTGGAAAGACCCATCTTAGAGTTGTTTTGTAGAATAAATTTTTTGGGAAAGACTTGTCTTAAGAGTATCTTGATTGTTGTTTTCAACTTATTAAATGTTGAAAATTAAGATTAATTTTTTTTTTAAAGAATAGAATCAAATTTGAAGTTGTTATAGTCATTTAAAACATCATTTTAGTGTAATGAGTGTCACTTGAGATCACTTTGTCATAGCTTAGTCTTAGACTTATCTTAGAAAATTCTTTTGATCATTTTTTGACTTTTGTGTGAATTTAACCTATTTTTAGATACACTAAAAGCAACACTAAGCCACTTCTAGGCGACTAGGCCATTTTTTGACTTTGGGCAATAACATGACCCTTTGAGCACTAATGCATTGTGTTATTGACTTAGGGACCATGTTATTGTCCTTTTTCTTTTTACTCTCCCAATGGATATTTTTTCATTTCTAAATCATTTTTAAGGTCAATGTATACTTATTTCATTTCCTTTTAAGGTCCCAATGGATATTTTTTCATTTCTAAATCATTTTTAAGGTCAATGTATACTTATTTCATTTCCTTTTAAGGTCAGTGTATACCTATTTTACTTCTTGACAAGCACCAGAATGTTATAAACATACCACTTTCATTCACTTATTCACTAGATAAAAATCAATTGTAAATATTCATAAACAAACTAAGAAACAATTGTGCAAATCAAGGTCATTGATTTTTATTTTGCTTTATTTTTGTATATATCTATTTACAACAAAGCTTAAATTACTTAGAGTTCTAGTCTCAAGTCACACTTAAAGCACTCAATTGACATTCATATTATAATTCATTTGTACTTGCACCAACACTTAGATTGGAAGATTTACATCATGGTTGATCCCTTTTTGAGATATTGATATGTAGGCTATCTTAACACGTAGGGTGTTGAGGTCACATCCAACCTACCTTGCTAATGTTATTTTAATCTACTTGTGTTTATCAAATACCCTAACAAACATGGAGGTTTAATGTTTTGTATGCAAATCAATTCAAAATAGGGAATAAACAACAAACCAACATTCATCCACTCAGGCACATGGGTCTTAAGGCCAAGCGAAGCTCCACTTGAAGATCATTGTCTTTGCTTGCAAAAGGACATTGCCATGTCTTAGAGGACACTAGTGCAGTGCACTATTGCCCATAGGATTGTGTCATTGTTTAAGAGGGGTTTTGACTCTTGTTTCTAGTTCATGACACCTTGTGCAATGCACTATTGCCCATAGGTTTGTGTTATTGTCTAAGAGGGGTTTTGATTCCTGTTTTTAGTTCATGACACTACACACAATTTTTGTACTAGTTTCCAACATATAATTCATTTGTCTTAGTCAGTTTCTAGCTAAATACATTTATTGTACTTCATTTGTTATTTATAGATAATTAGAAAAATCAATTATTTTATAAATCAGATATTGTAATTATTGTATATTTATCCTTGGATTTATTATTCTAGCACTTCAACAAACTAGGATTTTACATTTCATAATCCCTTTAAAAGCTAAATTATTTGGTGACCTTGACGTGAACTTTACACCCATAGGCCCCATGCATACCATAACACCCATGAATATTGATGATTATTTATGTGGATTGAGCTTTACATCAGTAAGCCTTGAAGAGTACATGAATGATTTCATAACATTCATACCTTACCTACCCATCCATTACCATTAGTTCACAGTTCCATAGGTACATGTTTGAACACTCACTCGCAGTTAGAGGCAAATTCGTCTATACACTTAATATATATGGTTACATTTATGGATATTGATCTAATTACCCAAATTTAGTTATGTATTACACATGACAAAACATATTAGATTTTACAAATTTTAATTGACAAAGGATTGATGGCACTACTCACAATTTGACATAGATTCGTTAGCAAATTGTCACAATACGATGTTCGACCCTTTTGTCATTTCACAAGGTTACCAGACACAATACAAATATATGCTCAACATTACAACAAATTACTATCCATCTCAAAACAATATCCATATTACACAGTGTCCACCTCCACTAGTATAGGCACCATGATAGACTCTTTGCTAACACCGACATTCGTGAAATAATCCTTTGACTATTCGGGCTTCATCAAAGGACCAATACTCTCTCATGTTGCTATATACGAGGATTTCAATCTTAACACTTGTACATTGGCATTCTTACAATACATAGGACATCAGAAGACTGAGATACAACATGCTATACATTGTCAAGGTTCTTTAGGACATATGATGCTCTCAATTGCATGTGGCCCAAAAGTGATCAACATGTACTACTATTTTTCATGAGCATAGACACTTATACACATGTTACACTAGGCAATACATGATTGTGTAAGAAGTCTCCCATGTTGTCCCATGTTAAACCACATTAGATCAGGGGTAATTGGCAATTGTCTAATTACTTGGCAATACATGATTACAAATCATTATAGGTACACATATCCATATTTGTTACCATCTCCTTATTGGGGGCACATACATAGATATATAGATTCAACATTGATACATTCACCCATTGGGGGCATCATATTACATAACTTTTGGTTTGCTAGGTTATATCTTTCTATACTCTATATCACATATTTAACATTGATTATATCTTGATATTGATCATCCTATACTAAGATTTTTTTTCGCCTATCACTACTATAGACTCAATTTATGTGCATACTTGCTTTTATAAGGATTTATAACACATATTCATAGACTTTCATTTTTAGCTTTCCTAGATTAGATTTGATTGTGTCTTTTTGCTTTTACATCTATTCAAAGGCATTTCAATATGCCATTATTTGATGACTCTAAGCCAATTTCTTTCATTACATGTATACTTTGGACATGTGCCCATGTATTTATGTGTGTCTTCTTGATTGTGTATACATGACATGTTCAAATATCATGTATACACATTATATTGGTTTATCATGCATATATCATATGTTTTCAGTCTAGCACACATGATGCATATTTTTTTTTTAGGATAGTTATTGTATAGGTTCAACAACTCCCCTTAAAAGAGGGGGCATTCATAGGGGTTTATCACAAAGATTAGGCCATCTTAATGCACTTATAACACAATTTTTAGCACACAGACACAAATTATCGAGCTTAGATTTAGGAAAACATAGTGAAAAATAGTCACATACATATCACTTTTAGTTTTGCATACAAACAACAAATATGGTCAATAACGTGACACAAAGGACATTAATGCAATGCACAATTGTCCAAGGGACCGCATTACTATCCAATATCCCTAGAAATAGAAAATTCCAAGATTTTAAAAAAGTATAATAATTATAGTTCAAGTTTACACAGTTTCAGTCATAGATTATCAGACAAGGTCAGTATATACTCAGTTTTCACACATATTATATAAGTTTTGCTTAGATTGGGGGCATCATGCATGGAATGATCACTCCGGTTTTAGTTTTAGATACTTAGACATATATTATGACTTAGTTCAGAATCCATATGCACATATATTAGAGTTGGGGGCATGTGTGTGACACATTGTTCCCATATGTTTAATTTGACACCATTATTCTTAGATGGAATGACAACTCCATGTTACTCGAGACACCATTTGCACTAATTTTGTACTAGATTGATGCCTTATTTTGTCTGCAGTGGTTGGTATTATCGAGTATTCTCTGAGCTTCATTCTCGAGTCCTCAAGTGGCCCTTGAGTTGTTTTTTATTTTAAAATTTTTTAGTGGCCCCAAAGCCATCTTACATAGTTTTAGTTACATCACACAACTTCAATTACATTACACAATTTTAGTTTTTAATACATCTACTACATACAGGTAGGCAATGATGGAGTCGTAGCTTACTTGAGTTCTTGAGCCACCTACATAAGAGGGTTACACAAGCCATTAGTGCAATCCAAGTTATTCACATATTATGATCCACAAAGCAAGGGTGGGCATTGATGGAGTCAAGGCTAGCTTGATTTTTTGATGCACCTAGACATGAGGATTGAACAAGCCATCAACTCAGTCCAAGTTATTCACCATTTGATCACCATCTATATGCACACACATGTCACTAGGTTTTAGCATTTGTTCATGTACCCAATGTGGTGTATTCATTCCTTTCCTCTCTCCCTCGCCTCTATACTCACATTTGTCTTTGTTTTTTATGCTTCTTAAGTAAGGACTGATTCCTTGATGTTTCATTTGCAGGATACATAATGAAACACACTTCACGAACTTAGACCTAGAGTCATGAGATTCGCCTCTTAGGTAAGTCCATGTATGTTTATTTTTCTTTATTTTAGTCATTTTGCTTTGTTGTGTTTATAGAATAAAGGGGGGTGGGGTGGTTAAGTGTAGTAATCTAAAATATCGTTTCAATGCAATGAGTGTCACTTGAGACCACATTGACCTAGCTTAACCCTAGACTTATTTTAGGGCCTCTTTTGATCATTTTATAGCTTTTGTTCGAGCCCAACCTATCCTCAGATACACCAAAAACAACATTAAACCATCCTCTAAACACCTAGGTCCCTTGTTCATCAACTTTTGCCATTTGGACATTAGTGCAACCCTTTGGACACTAACGCACTACAATATTGACCTAGGGACTATGTTACTGTCCTTTTGCTCCTTAATCTCCCAACGTATACCTTTCCATTCCCCAAAGCACTCCTAGGGTTGGCTTAGACCTATTTCGTTTTTTGACAATCTCTAAAATGGTTTATATAGATCACTTTCATTCACTTATCCACTAGATGGAAATTAGATACAAATACTCATAAACAAACTTAAAAACAATTGTGTAAATCAAGGTCATTGATCCCTATTCTACCCTACTTTTGCATACACCCATCTACAAAAAATGAGAACTCAGATTTCTCATATTTCTAGTCTCAAGTCACACTCAAAACACTCATACTAGCATTCATTTGTACTTGCACCAACACTTAAATTGAGAGAATTACATCAGACTTGATCCCCTTTCGAGGTATTGATATGTAAGCAATGCTCAACACACGGGGTGTTGAGGTCACATCCAATATACCCTATTAATGCTAATCTTTTTTTATTATTGATCATCAAATACCCTAGCAAACATGGATGCCTAGGGTTTCACATGCAAATCAATCAAAAATAGGTAATAGAGAACAAACCAACATTTATCCACTCAGGCACAAACACTTCAGGTGTAGCTTGGCTTCTTGCCCCAAAGGATACTACTGTACATGAGGGGTTTTGACACTTGTTTCTACTTTTCGACACTACATAGTCTTTGTACTAGTTTCCATCCTTTAATTCATCTATCTCAGTTGGTTTCCAACTAAGTGCATCTCGTATAGTTCATTCGCTATTTATAAAATAATCAAAAAGTCAATTATTGTATAAATCAAACGCTGTGATTATTGCATATTTAATCCCCAGTTTATTATGGCAACACTTTAGCAAACTAGGATTTTACATTCCATAATCCCCTTAAAATCTAAATTAATCATTATCAAGCTTTTGTAAGAGTGACATCTCCAAGTTAACATATCAAGCCCTTAGCTTGTTGTAACAATTCAAACCTCAATTGAAACAGGCCTACTGGGCTTCATAATCCTTAGTTTTAGTTGTTATTGTTAAGTGGTTAGGATTTATAATTCCATGAATACATTCATCTTAGGGTTGATATTTTGTAATAATATGTATTTATGCTATACCTCAACACATAAAGTCTTTGCTTCAATTAAGGTAGAGAAAAAATGCATGAAAAGAGTAGCAATAAAACTATATAATCAATGGGGTCACCTAAGTAGGAGCTTGTATACAAGGGAAATTGAATTTGATCTACAAATAATTCATATATCAGAGAAGATAAATCACACTTATCTTCTGCTTCTTGTTATATTTAGACAATCAGGATCATGACCAAGATGGATCTACTAGATTTAGACAAGTGGTCCCTTACCACAATAATATCACTAGAGAGGGTTCCAAAGCCTTTAGTCAACTAACACCATGCGATAACCCTATTTAGGTCCTATGTTTTCTTATATTCACAAAGTAAAATAAATTCTAATATAGTGCTCACCAAAGCTTGTGGTACAAAATGGGGGTAATAAACATAAAAGTAAACATGCATAGAAGATCTATACTTAAACTAATGTATAAAAAACCCTGATGTGCAGGAGAGAGAAACATATAAGCTAAAAAATGCAAATATATCTACTTTAACAAAAGAAGAACATAGTTAAGGATACTTACCTTTGAAGATGAACCCGTTGAGCCTTAATCTCTTTTGTGGCCAAAATGCTTCTCAAGAGGTTGTTGTGGTATGTAAGGATAATAATGATAGGTCAACTCTAGGCTACACAACTTCTCTATGCATCCAAAAGACCTCTCCACAAGATAAGATCTGTATCTCTAAGTGTAGTATTGAAACCCTAAGCAATGATCCTCAAGTAGAATGGTGGATAAACAAATGCACAATATATGATGTTATTTTTGTCTAACCCAAAACTCTTTTGAAAGTTTAGTCAATAGTGTTGGCTCAATTGACCCTATATCATTAATCGATAAAATAAAGATAGGTTCTAGACTAGATTGGCTAACGCTAACAAAATCTCATAACGTGCTAATATAATTTAAGTGTAGGGTTAGCCCAGGTCGACATTGTTCGGTAAATGTCAAAAAGTGTTTTTAGCTTAGATAGGGGTTGTTTAAGGTGGTGAATTATTTGGAAGAATGTGTAAGGGAGTTGTCAAATCTTAGGGAAGTGTAGAAGATAGGTTTGTGTAGATTATAAGTGGTGTTATAGGGGACAACAATCTTGCCAAGCACCAATGGTCTGCCCACCTCTTTCCAGGTGTACCCTTTAAAACGTGCACTCAAAGAGATTAAAACTCGACGAGTTCTTATACGAGAGAAAGCATCAGTAATTGATAAAGTTTGAAAATATTATTTATAGACATATGTTCCACTAGAAGCTCATCTTATGTCATGTAGGTGTAATAGGGGATGGTGCTTCGAAAAAGGAACACAACACATAATGCTGAAGCTAAATAAACTACAGTAAGAAGCAAATAAGATAAATAAAAGGACAAAATTGAAAAATACATACCTTTACTTACCTTAGTGTTGTAGAAGGAAGTGAAAGACATGTGAAGCTGTCCAATATAGGGAACATTAGGTGAGCTTGTAAAAATTAGCGATAAATTGAATTTTATGTAAAATATACATGTAACATATGAAAAGATTCTCTACAATGTCATGATTTCAAAACATCTTGCTGTTCAAAAAATGAGGTAGTAGAAACAAAGTTATGGTTTAAAAATAGAATTGGATTGTAAATATTTGACAGATAAATAATTCTGAATAGTAAATATAAATAGGGTGAAAATTAATTAATATGTTATTTTACTATTTTGAGAAAATGTTGCTCTAAGACCTAGTTTTAGCCTAGAGAACAACTATGGTGAGGAAACAATAGTTACGATGGGGAGGACGCATAACAGCCGCAATGGGTGCAGTGCAAGTAAGAGAAGCATCAATTTCAAAATTTTGAGAAATTTTAATTGAATTAAACTAAATATAAAAAATAGCAGGGTGGTATGGTTTTAATTGAGTAGATTGTACAGTTAGATGTTCTACAATTGTATAAGTTTATATGTTGTATATTTACATCCTTTGTAATAGTTGATGGAGGACCTTACAAGTAGAGTTTGATAGATGACTGATCCCTACTCATAATTCTAATATATCAAGGGATTTATTTGAGCAAATTTTTAATTTACATTTTTAGCACACATATGATAAGGTTCAAATTAGAGTGCTTAAAAGCCATATTAGATGATACAGGTCACAATCTCAATCACGTGGAACAATGTGATGAGATGGAGCCTCAACTTCAAAAGCTGCAAGGTTAGTTAGTAGTGATAGTTCAGATGACGAGGATGCCCATATTATTGATTGATATTTTTAATATAAACACACACAAACACACATGAAATTTGTTCACATTTGTTAGCCCTGTTTAAATGAGTATGTTTTATGCTTTATTTTCCAGATTTATGAGTTTTGTAATATAATTGTTTTTAATAGAATACCATAAAAATATAGATGTGTGATGCATTTATGATATTATTTATATAATAGCATTTGTGCTTGTTAATACTGCATATGTGATAATGTTGCTCAAAATAGGGTTCCCCAACAGCTTGGAAAAATAAAGTCACTATAATATGGTTGGCAAATCTATTGTTGAACAATTTGAAATGGTTCTAATTCTAGTTGTTGCAATACTTTATTGGCTTGGACTTTTGGTTGTTTCGTAGATACTTGATTCACTTTTAGCTACCATATTTGCTTTGGACAAGATATAGACACACTTGTAACATGTTATTTTTGAAATCGACGACTAAGTTTTTTTAAGTATCACTTCTATTGAGAGTTCGAAAAACCAATTGTTTCCTAGAAAGAATATTTTGGAATAATTCGGCCATGGTAGAATGTGAACTAGAAGGTCTTTTTCTAGTGTTTTGGTTCTTCAAAGGCTAATAGAACATTTGTTATTTAGTATAAATGTTTTGGGATGTCTCAATATTCTTAGAATAACTACAAGAAGAAGTGGGAGAGGAAGACCTTGTTGTCTTATCATCAATCATAAAATATAACAATCATTATCACGATGTCCATTAAAACCATGGGAAGTGCAAAATGGTTGAATCTTTATCTTCTCAAAATTGTTAGGTCGATAATACTAATTTAGAGTGAGAGGAATCATCTTATTATCCAATAATGTATACAATATATCATGTGGTCGATCCTTAAAGCAATCAAACTTAAGTGGTTGGATCTTAATAGAATTATTAACCTTTTTTATAGGTTCCAATCTGTAAACTAATACTTTTCATTTGTGTAAATTTTTTATTGATTGTTCCTTCCTATGAAATTTTGTATTATGAGAAAGGATAGGTCCTTTCTTATTAATCTATTTTATCAAGTATTTTTATTTGTAAGAGTCTTTTACAATACTTTTACCTTGTAAAGAAGATGAATTGGATTCCACCTTTTGAGTGATAACTTATTATTTTGGTGAAGGTGGTCTTAATTCACTTGTATTATTACCATCAACATTACATGTGTAGTGGTGTACATCCATATATAACTTGTAAAAATAAGTGTAAGGATTATGCAATGTTATTTCTCTAAGTGGAGAAATAAGACCCTTAGTAAATATAAAATGTATGTCCAAATTTAAACGGTTGATATGTCAAAGATTTTAAAAAAAAATTGAATCGTAAAACTTAATCTCCAATGCACTCATCATGACATTGCTTTAAGCTCTGTAAATATTCCAAAATTAATTTAGGCATTTCATGCTTATGACAATCTGATAAGAATATGTCTTATAATATTTTGAAAGTAGGTAAAGAACCATTAATAAGATTTTAAATCCAATCCCAGACATCTCTTGTTAGGCTCCTATAAAAAGCTTTAATAATATGTGTTTGTCCTTGGTCCATTGGCCAAAAGTGTGTATGTATTGTGTTAAATGATTAACAAATTTTCCATGATCATTAAATAAAGGAAGTATAGGAATGAAAAACTCTTTTGGGTATGGATACTCAAATACAGCTAGTGTAATAAGTTGGTCTTTAATAATATCATATTTAATATTAGCATGACACGATCAAAGTTAAAAATTAAGATTCGATGCTTGATTTTGAAGGTCTCATATAACCAGCATCATGGACACAATATGGTTAGTAGGAATAGTAGTAATTTGGAAAGGTTGTAATTTATCATCTACTCTAACAATAAGTATGATGGAATCATTCCTACTATCAATTCATTCTAAAACAACATCCTTACATAGCTTGTAAACATTGCATATTGGATCATTTGTATTATATGAAGTTTGTGAAGAAGAAATTACATCATTTTGAATGTCACTAAGATTTATATGTACATTTTGACGATCACATTGTTTTCAGAAGTAGATAAGGAAACATTATGTTCGTGTGCATCTATTTATGTTGAGAGAGAGAGAGATAAGGCATAACACATATTTCCAAAAAGAAAAAATAATAATATTCTATTTTTTGTATCATTTGCATTATCTAGAGAGAAAAAAGAGAATCACATTATACTTTTGTATCATTTGCATTGTCTAGAGAGAAAATGACAACCACATTCTATTTTTATATCATTTGCATTATCTAGAGATAAAAGGATAATCACATTCTACTTTTGTATCATTTACATTACCTATATCATGAGATGTGTCTATGCATCTTTAATTGTTCTTATGGTTTTGCATCTTAAAATTCTTAATGCAATGAAGTGCAGTAGCAAACGGTAGAGATAAGCGAGGTGTATTCTCAAATAAAGAATGTTTAGATTGTAATTCATGCAACATGGGAGGAACAACAATATGTGCATTATTATTATGTCCTTTTTATTATAATGTATGATTAAGAGAAGATTATAAAGAATAATTAGGGGAGTTTGGCTCTTCTATTTCAGAAGTAGTATATGCTTCCTCTTCCTCATTATATGCTTATTCATAATTATAATTATAATTATTGCATTTATATTCCTCATATACATCATTAACATTATTAATCATATAATGATCACCATTAGTCCATTCATTACTGTAATTTTAAGGCATAAAATTACTAGAAAATAAAAAATCTAAAAGATAGGGACTATTAGGGTTATTAATATAGGTAGACATTCGGGAGTTACCAAAAACCTAGGATGGAAAGAAGGAGAAAGATAAAACTTATTCCTAAAACACACTCTCACATAAAATAAATAGGCTTGAAAGGGAAATAGGAAACTCTAAGACAAAAGTTGATAATCAATGTTCGAATAGAATATACATGTTCACCAATATAAACAACAAATTTTAAATTAGTAAATAGTAATATTGTAAAAATTCAACTCATATGGATAATATGATGAAAAAGGTTTATATAATTTCATTTTCATTGTCAGATTGTGTGAACTGAGCTCTGAGCTACAAACATGGCCAGATGATGAGTTGCATTTCCACTTTGATTTGAGCATTTATAGATTACCTTGCAGACACATACTACATATGAGTTGTTATGTATCCAAGTTACTCACATTTTCTCATAAATTGTTTTAGTCATTTTTTTATGAATTTTTGCTTTTTGGAAAATTTTGTGTTTTTAGCATTTTGAAAGGACATAATGTGTATTTTATAATTTAGACCACTTGGGTCAAGATTGTCAGGGTTTTGATGATATTATCTAGAATGGGACGTTAATGTCTAATATGAGACATTACTATCTGACATTGTTGACTATTTGAGTAAGTTTTATATTTGTTGTTTTTAATACTTATGCTAAATATATTTCCATGTATGTTACCTTTATTTTGATTTGAAACTGATGTGACTTTGTTTATTTATTATGTTTTGTAGCGTGATTTACATGCATGAGATTTATGAGATGGTTTACATATGAGTACATTGGGAGAGCTTGGGTTAGACGATGCAAATTGATGAGTATTAGAAGAGGTCGGTTTGGCACATGTTGATTGATTGGACCAAATTTTATATAACAAGCACTTGATGATTGCATTGGCTAAGAGAAGGAACCTCGATACTTGTAATTTTTTGTTGTTGATGGGCAATATGATCATCAAACTAGAGGATGTATGATGCATCTTATGGTTTTCCATTGCTAGAGAGAGATCCATTGTGATGGATATAGAGGGTTTAGGGCATTTTATTTATGCTTTTAATTGCCTCTATATATTTTTGGAGGGCCCCTATCTACATATGGTGGTGGGTAGGTGGTGGCACATCAATGGAGTAGATATGCCCCCACCCACCTATGTATATATGCCAATAAGAGATAATTCTATACATATCCACATAGGCCACCAATATCGACTCTAACATACATGCAACAAGATATAGGTATATGACAACTAGATGATAAGGTGTCGATCAAGGTGGTACAATTTTAATTGAGCAAATTGTACTTTTAGATGTTTAATGGTTGAAAAAAATTATATGTTGTATACTTGCATCATTTGTAGTAGTTGATGGAGGAGCCATGGTGATCTCATATCACATGTATGATATTTTTTGCTAAATTGAAAAGAGCCATACTAGATATTCTCGGGGGCATATCATGTTAGGCCATTTATATCAAGACTTGTATATATTTACTTTGGAGGTCCATACTCGTGGTCTTGGAGTAACCACATTACTACTTGTATGGGAATATACACTTACCATTATGATGGATCCTGTTGGTGGTCCTCGTGGAGATTGGGCTCATCCTAATATCTTTGCATCTCATTGGGTTTTACCGTGGTGGAGTGGATTGAGCACTATGGAGTACAAATTTATTTCAGATATATTGATACAAGTAATGATTTAATGGTGGCTCTATATGGGATATGGGAGGTGGTTAGAGAATGTTAGAGAGCTGTGTCACATACAAGTTTTTATGAGACTACAAGATTGATTCCCTGGTGTGTTTGAGAGATTTTAATATGATTAGGTTACTCAATAGTTTTTAATGATCCAAGATGTGTCCTCAATACCTTATCCATGGATGCGAATCAATAGGGCCACTATTAGAGCAGGTGTGAGGTTGAGACCCATAGGTGCTAAGTTGAATCCTCAACCAACAAGGGAGAGGGATCATCTAGTTCCACTAGCAATGAGTGATGATTTAGGTTGCATAATAACCTACACACAATGGTGGACTGTGTTGTTTCCAATTATGGCAGGTGATCTTGGTGTTGTGCCTCTTACATAGAGTGGAGAGGATGGAGATCGAGGAGGTAAAGATGGTGGAAATGGAGTAGATTCACCGCTTTCAACCTAGCCTACAACACACCCAATTTATGTGGATACCCTTGTTGTTGCAACTGTTGCTACTATAGTATTTGAGCATGAGTATTTACATTTTGTGTTAATTGATTATTGATATTATTATAGTTGGTTACTAATGTATTAATGTAATTGATATTTTAGGTGACACATATTGGCCTATGATGGTACATGGGCCCATCCATACTTTGACACGACATGTGCCATTTGACATAGTGGGTAGTGGCTTAGTAGAGCAAGTTGACCAGATTACCTAAGAGCATGAATATTTATTTTATCCTTGTGTGGTTACTACTATTGCATATACTTTAGTCATTAGAGAGTGTGATGACTTATAAGTAGAGCTCAACATAATTTATGGGTATACTGACTTGACAGGTCAAATCATCAAAATCACACTTATGACCTTTAAGAATGCTAAGCATAAAAAAAATTATAAAAACTAAAAAATTCATTAAAAATTACTAGAAATCAACCAATTTACTAAAAATTTGAATAATGTTGATAAATACTAGATCATATGTCATCTATGTTTGTAGCAAAATTTGTAAATTCTCAAATTGAAGTGATAATTAAACTATTTGGCTAGGCATGTTGGTAGTTCAAAGCTCGATTTACACAATGTGACAATGGCAATGAAAATGAAAAAAAAAAAAAAACTTTTTCATCTTCTATTTATACTAGTTTGATTTTTACAATATTATTTACTATGCTCATTACATAGTTAATTTAATTATTAATGGAAATCATCCATAGGCAATATCTTGGGTAATGTTTATAAAAAAGTAGTCATCTAAAATATCATTTCAATGCAATGAGTGTCCCTTGAGACCACATTGTCCTAGATTAACCCTAGACCTATCTTAGGGCCTCTCTTGATGATTTTTTGGATTTTGTGCGAGTCTAACCTATTCTCAGAAACACCAAAAGCAACACTAAGCCATCCTCTAGGCACCTAGGTGCCTTGTTCACCAACTTTTGCCACTTGGACATTAGCGCAACCTTTTAAACACTAGTGCACTGTGGTATTGACCTAGGGACTATGTGACTATCCTTTTGTTGTTTAATCCCCCAATGTATATCTTTTCATTTCCCAAATCACTCCTAGGGTTAGATTAGACCTATTTCACTTCTTGACAAGCACTATAATGCTTTATATAGACCACTTTCATTAACTTATCCACTAGATGTAAATTAGATGCAAATACTCATAAACAAACTCATAAATAATTATGCAAATCAAGGTCATTGATCCCTATTCTACCCTACTTATATATATACCCATGTACAATAACCCAAATCTTAAATTACTCAATTTTCCAGTTTCATGTCACACTCAAAATTGACACTCATATTAATGTTCACTTGTACTTACACTAACCCTTATATTGAGAGAACTACATCGGACTTGATCCCCGTTCGAGATATTGATATGTAGGCAATGCTCAACACATGGGGTGTTGAGGTCACGTCCAACCTACCTTGTTAACGCTACTCTTTTATATTATTTCTCATCAAATACCCTATCAAACATGGAGGCATAGGGTTTCACATACAAATTGGTCAAAAATAGGGAACAAACAATGAACTAACATTCATCCACTTGGGCACATGTATCTTAGGACTAGATGAAGCTACACCCAGAAGATCACTATCCTTACTTATAAAAGGATAGTGTTGTGCCCCAGAGGACACTAGCACAATGCACTACTATCCATAAGACCACACTACTGTCCATGAGGGGTTTTAACACCTATTTCTACTTTTTGACACTACATAGTCTTTGTAATAGTTTCCATCCTGTAATTCATCTATCTCAGTTAGTTTCCACCTAAGTGCATCTCTTGTAGTTCATTTGATATTTATGGAATAATAAAAAAAGTCAATTATTATATAAATCAAAGGCTATAATAATTGCATATTTATTCCCCAATTTAATATGCCAACACTTTAGCAAACTAGGATTTTACATTCCATAATCCCCTTTAAATTTAAATTAGTCACTATCAAGTTTTTGTAAGAGTAACATCTCCAAGTTAACATATCAAGCCATTGGCTTATTGTAACTATTCAAACCACGATTGAAACTGGCCTACTAGGATTCATAATCATAATTTTTAGTTGTTACTATTTAGTGGTTTGGATTTATAATTCCATGAATAAATTCATAATAGGGTTGATATTTTACACCAATATATATTTATGTTATACCTCAACAAATAAAGTCTTTGCTTCAATAAAGCTAGAGAAAACATACATGAAAAGAGTAGCAATAAAACTATATATTCAATAGGGTCATCTGAGGAGGATCTTGTATACAATAAAAAGTGAATTTGATATACAAATCAATCCTATCTCAGATAAGATAAATCACACTTACCCTTTCATTTGTTGGTGCATTTAAATACTCTGGGTCAGGACCAAGATAGATCCACTCGACATAGCCAAGGGTTCCCTTACCATAATAATATCACTAGAGAGGGTTCCAAAGCCTCTATTCAAGCAACACCATACGATAACCCTATTTAGGTCCTTTATTTTCTTATATTCATAAAGTAAATACAAATTAAAGTAAAGTCTAATATGTGATCTAGAAATTTGACTCAAACAAGGGGGTTAGATCAAGTGTTAGTTTCACAATAAAATTAAAATGAAAATAACACCCTAAAAAACATGACATCTCTAGGCCTAAACACTAGGGGTGTATACATCCACTTCCTAACACCATTTGTGTTGAAATTATGAATCTTACTCGAATTGCACTTAAATGCATATTTTAGGTCAAAATCCATAAAATGCACTAAATAGTTTGAACTTGTCATTTATAAGTGTCAATTTAAGTCATAGTATCCCTAAATGAGGTAATACAATTTATGGGCCAACTATCTTTGATCAATTCATTTCGAGTCAAAATGATGATTTTGCCTTTTTGTGCTCTGGATCACTCTTTTATTATAATTTTTTGTTATACATTGTTGGGTGAATATTTTATTGTCAACTAACTGAAGATAAAATGGGTATATCAACCACAACATAAGGAGATTTACGCCACGAAAAGTGTGGGTTTACAAGATCTAGACGAGGTAAATCTCTTCTCTCATCAAGGGGAGGTTCCCTATGAATATTTATACGCTATATGTATATATAATTAAGCAAAAAATAATACTCGGGGTAGTATAACAGCATCCACCTCTTTTTTTTCAGAGGTGATGTCCAAAGAACAAGAGAGAGAAATCCTGGTCGTTAGCTAAGAACATTCTTCTTCTTTCAAGAATGGTATTCAGCGTAGAGCAAAAAATCACCTGAAGTAAGTAACAAAGTCTACAAGGAAACCTACATAAGCACAAAGTCTTCCGTTGTCTCCTTCACTGATCCAGAATACGCGTAACCATAGAGTGAAATGAAGCACAAAGTATTCGCCTGAAACTACAAAAGATAATAAGATCACCAAGATGAAATTAGCTCAAAGTCTCTCTTCTATCTTTTAGAAACGTCTTCAGATAATGTCAACACACACACTTTGCTTATTAAATCAAACAAATAAGAGATTATCAAGGAAGAGGACATAAGAACTATTTCCTAAATAACACAGATAACTTAAACACAAAGTTTGAAATAAACCTGCTTCTCATTCATTCAACAAAATATGATTTACAAGTTGAGCACAAAGTCTCAAGAAGTGTTTCAATTTCAGTAGAGTTTTTACTCTCAATTATTAGAGATCCTTTTACAAAAGAGGTTCCCTCTATATATAGAGAGAAACCTTTCAAAAATTAAAAAGATTAAAATATAAAAATATCTTAGTTAAAGATGAGTCAGCGTTGACTTTGAGCTATTTTTTTATATTTTTCACATGTAATTACACATTACAAAATTGCATGCACTTTCACATGAAAATGTCCCAAGTCAATTACAAAGTGCATTTTGAATCAAGCATGGAAGAAAAGATTCAATCTTTATTTCTAGTCTTCTTCATTGTCTTCGACTTCTTAAGAAAAACTTCAGTGATCTGGAAGAACTTTTGTTGAAAAGACGTCGATGAAGAGGGATCCTTTAGAGAAACTGCAGTAATAATCATGATCGTGCAATTAGGAAAAAAATTAGCAATATGGGAAAATTGCACATTTGAGTGATTATGACTAGGAAAACGTGCTTGAAAAGGCTGACGCAAGAGCGGGTCAGAAAGCAGAAGAAAAGGGGAGCGGGTGCGAAAAATGGAAGGAACAAAGATTTCTCCGGAGTTAGAAAAATAAGAGAAAAAGATGCAAGGGTGGCAAAATTTACCACTCTTGCATGTGGGATGGTCCATATGCACAAGCGGCAAAATTCTCCACTTGTGCATATGAGGTGAAAAAGTGCACAAGTGGCAAATTTTGCCGCCTGTACACATTGGACGCACAGACCTGTATTGGCGGCAAAATTTGCCACCCTTGCAGGTGTAATGACAGCCAAATTCGTGGGAGAGGAGGATGGCCGACGGGGAGAAATGGAAGAAGAGAGGAACTCAGGGATGCATGGGCAGCAAAATTTTCTGCTCCTTCATGGAAGAGACCAAAAGATGCAAGGGCAACAAAAATTGCTGCTCTTGCATGTTGGGTGCAAACACTTGTCATGTTCTTCAGAGTCATAACAGGACACGTGATGTATTCTGCTTAACTTTGAAAAGCTTTAGAAACCTTTTGAGAGTGCTATGGAAGATGACATGTGGGGGCTTCTGCTCTGCTTTGTCTTTTTCCATTGGGCACTTTTTTGTGGGCTTTTCTCTTCAGTCGCGCTTTTCCTTTACTTTCTTCGGGCTCTCTTCCTGGGTGAATTCCTTTGAACTTTGGCAAAGAACTAACTATTGAACCGTTCCATTGAACCAAGGTTTTGAACCTCTTGTTGAACTTGCCTTTGAATCTAAAGCATTGAACCGATTGAACCTAGAACTCGTTGAACTTGTAGAAATGAGCCTGTTTGTAGAGTCCGTAGAAACCAAGTCCGTAGTTTTATCTAACTATTGACGCAGGAAAGTGCACCCAATGGCAGGAAAATAGGTTCCTTCCCTCTCCTCGTAACATGGAAACTCCTCTCTTGCCTGTGGGACGGCAAAGCAGGAGATGAGAGTCTCTAGATAAGGGCTAGCTCCCTTTGATGCATCGTGTTGTTTCCAGCAAAAGTTAACAGGTATACATATAATATAGGGGGAGATGAAAAAGGAGAAGAAATACATAGAAAACAAACTACCTACTCTAAAAGAGGCGATGCACCAAAATAAAGGTTGACCTTCACACATCCACTCTCAGAATCAGATAAATGCATACATACACTACGCACTTGGCAGAAGGACCAGGCTGCAAGAAACTAGCAGGGAGGCTTCAATGGAAAATCCAGAATAGAGATCACCCAAGGTGCTGTGAAACACACACTTATGAAGAAATTTCTTCTGCTCTTTCACTCCCAAATACTACTCTTCTCCTGTTAGCTGCAACAATGGCGCCTTGTAGACAACAAGTCTATTGGTGTTGAACCTGTGAGAGCATCAAAAGATAATGACTGGACACAAGCAAACATTCAACGCATACATAGAAATGTCTATCCAAAATGGAGGTAAAAATTGCATTTGTATTGATCTAGGTGAAATTTTTGCAGAGCTGCGCCCTTTACAAAATGTGGAAGATAATTACAAAAATGACCAAGTTCACAATATATAGGAAAAGCAAGGAGGCCATTTGGCGCTCCTTTTACAAGTGGCATACGCATCCCTTCATGGGAAGAACAAGTCACTAAAGGAATTAAATGGACTGTGCCTTTTGTCTACTCTAAAACTGTCCTCTTTTTGATGACTTACATGGTTTGTCAATCCATTTAATAAAAAATGGAGGAAAATTGATCTTATCTCAACTGTTTGTGCCCCTCATGATAAATTCGTAGGGACTGCTCCACCTACTGAAGTCACTTCCCAAATGGCACCACTTGGATCAACTGCCAGCTCACTTTATCCTTGTCACTTTGCTTGTCACTTGGAATTTGCCTTTATGACCGCTTGTGATTCGGGCAACTCAGGCAACCATTCGAGGTGACCACTCGGTGGCAGTTAGGTGGCAATCAGCGCCTCCAATTTTGCTTTATTTTCTTACGTTTTGTCCTCAGTGGCAGTCAGGTGGCAGTCAGTGCCTTGACTGTTGTTTTGTTTTCTTTCTACACCTCGACTGTTGTATTGTGTTCATTTTATTTTGGCAGCGAGCGATTATATCCTTGAGCATTGTATTATTTTAATGCAACGAGCGACTATATCCTCATGCGATATTTTGTTCAGTCGTGACCATTAATTCCTCGAGCCACGCAATCTCCTGCGGTGGCCTTTAAAACATGTATAAATATATTGTAACCCAAAAAGGGGAGGACAGACATCTCTTCTTAGAGATAAGCGTATGTTTTGGCAAGACATCTCTTCTCAGAGATAAGCCTACATTTGTATTGTGAGCCGTAAGTAATACGACGTCTCTTCTGAGAGAGTTCATTGTTATTGTGTTGTTTTTGTGCTATTGCAATCTTCATCAACCAGAACTTTTGAGTTTTAGATCATTGGTATCAGAGTGGTGTGTCTTGAGAAGTGTATGTTCTCAAGGATGAGGTCAAGATACAAGAGACTTGGGTGGAAAGCGACAAAGCTTCTAGACGCTCACTCGGTGCACCCTAAACAACCTCAAATGGTGGATGACACCGATACATCCGATCCTTTCAATGAAATGGTGAATGAAGCCCTCCAACGGCAACAAGCGCAGATGCTCCAACAATTTGCTTAGATTATTCAAACACTCCCGATGGGAAATTTTGGCTCTACGACTACACAGTTGGGCTCCTCATCGAGGGAGCTTCCTTTCAGTGCCCCAACACCCTTCAAGGTTCAGGTAAATTTTGATATTCCCACATTTGAAGGCAAAATCAATGCTGATGCGGTGGAAAACTGGTTGGACCAACTGTCGTCCTACTTCTCGGTAAATAAGTTCACCGATGGAGAAAATATCACTTTTGCCCTTCTGAAATCATCATTGCCCGTGAAAAACTGGTGGGAAGTGTACAAAAAGAGGTTCAATTCGGTCATCATTGGCCTTAGGGTGGAACCCACCTGGGATGATTTTACGGAAGCAGTAAAAGAAGAATACTATCCCCTCGGTGCATATGATGATTTGTACATACAGTGGCAACAACTCCTCCAAGGCAAGGACCAATCTATGCAAGATTACACAGACGCTTTTCATTCTTTGTCTGCAAGACTGGGCATTGAAGACAGTGAGAAACATAAAACTCTCAAATATCGTGGTGGACTACAATGGTACATCCGGGGGGAGATGGATCTCTTCAATTTGGAAACCATCGGTGAGGCATACAAGTTCACAGTAAAGATTGAGCAGAAGCATGGAAGAATTGATATAAAGAATAAGTCTGCAAAGTGGAAAAGTGATAAAGAAGGTCAAAATTGGAAGCAAAAGGAAGGAAAGACCAGGAAGTGGTGTGGTTATCACAAATCTGGAACTCACTCCAAAGAAGAATGTCGAGCGATCAAATCACTGCTTTCTGAGTCACCATCCTCAACATCTACTGCTCTACCTCATACAGACTCTGCAGTCGAAGAGGTTGAGGAAGAAATTATAGATGCTAATCCTGAAGCCATTGTAGCTTCATCACAGACACACGACGAGATGCTAGATGACAAGGAAAGGTTGTTTCACTCTAAGTTATGGGTGAAAGGTAAGCCTATGCATTCCATTCTTGATAGCGGAAGTCAAAAGAATTTAATCTCTACTAATGTTGTGAAAAGTCTAAATCTATCCATGGAGCCTCACCCAAAACCATACAGTATTCGATGGTTGAGCCCAGGAAGAGACCTCCGTGTCACCCACCAAATGTCTTCTCTCATATGAAATACAACCTTTCCAAGATAAGGTCTTATGTGATGTGGTCAATCTAGATATTTGTGATGTACTCTTTGGATAGCCATTCATGTATGATCGACATGGTATATACGAATCAAGAACTAGACGGATCACTCTCACTCTTGGAACACGGCGCAACAGGGTACCAGAAGTACCACCTTCCACATCTGTCTCTCTGCTTAGCACCAAGAAATTTGTTTGCATGGTGGTCAAGCCACAGGAATCCATCGCAGAGGCCAAATCTTTCTGTGTGGGCCTGCAAGCCGTAGCCAAACCATATCACCCACCTCTATTGGACACTTCAGTTGTGGCAGAACAACTAGACATTAATGAGATTGATCCACAGAGTCTTGCTCTGATCGAAGAGGATCAGATTGTGGACACTTGGATGAAGACAACAAGAGGATGCTCTATTCCACTGTATCGAGTGGTCAGGCGAGGCCAACTTAGCCACCAAGGTGAGTGGCTCACCGCGAATCACATCAAGACACAGCTACCCCACCTGACAAGGAATCTTGACACAATGGAGACCATTGCTTTTCAAGGAGGGAGGAATGATCTAGGCAACTCAGGCAACCATTCAAGGTGACCACTCAGTGGCAGTTAGGTGGCAGTCAGCGCCTCGACTGTTGTTTTATTTTCTTTCTGTGCCTCGACTGTTGTATTGTGTTCATTCTATTTTGGCGACGAGCAATTATATCCTCGAGCATTGTATTGTTTTAATGCTTCGAGCGACTATATCCTCGTGCGATATTTTGTTTAGTCGTGACCATTAATTCCTCGAGCCACGCAATCTCACACGGTGGCCTTCAAAACATGTATAAATATATTATAACCCGAAAAGGGGAGGACAAACATCTCTTCTCAGAGATAAGCGTATGTTTTGGCAAGACATCTCTTCTCAGAGATAAGCCTACATTTGTATTGCGAGTCATAAGTAATACAACGTCTGTTAAGAGAGAGTTCATTGTTATTGTGTTGTTTTTATGCTATTGCAATCTTCGTCAACCAAAACTTCTTGAGTTTTGGATAAGCTTGGCTCCTTCTGGTTAGCGCTTCTTTGTTTTGAACACAAACGATTATTTCTTTTGGTCAAACTTGACGTCCTCAAGGATGTCATCGGGCCTGCTGGATTTTCTGCGGTTGTTGCACCTTAGCACCCATTTGGACACTTTTCCTTTGAAGTGCGGCCTCCTTGAACCAATCCATTGAACTCTTTGAACCAGAAGCTGCTGAAACACTTGAACCAGGCCATGAACCAATCATATTGAACTCGTTGAACCCAAAAATGACTGGCATTAAGACAGCAGGGGAGAAGTTAACCGAGATTTTGCCTGTGGGAAAAATTGGTGAACACTAACCTTGAAAGAGTCCGTAGATTTCAACCTGTAAAAGCCCATTGAACTTGACCTGCTGAGTCCGTAGATTTTCGAGAAGCTTGAAAAATGAGGAATTTGAATGCCCAGGACAAATTTTGAAAAGGGAAGAGACAACTTTGGTCTGTAGGTTGTCCCAAAAATGAGTAGCATTTTTTGGGGATAGCATACATCATGTACCTTTGTTATTTTATGTTGTAAACATCCTAAATGGGAATACGATTCCAACGCATCTAACGTCACCTTCCAATTCTTCTCGAGTCAAATTACAACCTAGTAATATGACTTTTTGACCATTTTGATTAATTAAGGGCCAATTTCCAAATAAATTGCATAAATGTGGTTAACCTTGTTTAAGGCTAATTGATCTAAATCAAGATCTTAAGTGGATTTTTCATAAGAGTTGTTGAATATTTCTTTTTAGAAATTGATTTCTATTATCAGCATCATCAAGTGATATCATCTATGGGGTGGCATCCATCAAGCCATAAGTGCATAAAATATCAGGATTATGGGTCTCCCATGCCTCTTTATTACCTCCCATACCTCATTAATGTCCCTTCTTCCAAATTCATAATGATGATAATTATGGATTTTAATTAAATAATTCAATTAATCCATGACCACACATCTCAATCTTGAGATGGACGGTCAGGGTTGATTCTGAGAAATCTTGGAAATCTATAAATAAAGAGGCCATGGACATCATTTTTAATCTTGAATATTGTAAAGTTATAATGTTAATTTTTTTTCACAATCCTTTGCATTTGATCATTGATTTTATTTGTAGGCTTCATTGATAGGCTAGTTTAGTGATTCCAAATTATGGGCCTAGATTTTGTGGAGTGTTTTTGAGACATTGGAGGAGTTTGCCACCATTGTTGATAAAGACAAGGATGCTTGATGAAGGGAAAACATGATTTTGAGCCACTTTTAGATAATGAATTCACTTAAGAAGGTATATATTTCTTACTTTCTTTGATTTGTCTTTCATTGTCATTAGTAATTCCCACATGAATAGATATGCTGAATTCAGCTTGTTCTTATGCATTCATCCTTTGGTTTATTAGACTAATGTTTGACTAATCATGTTATGTAATCATCTTTATATTTTGACACGCTCGATGGGACCACAACCCATAAATTTACTCATAAATCCTTTACAAGCAACCTACAAACTATTATCATGTAGGTTCTTGGAGTATGGAAGCAAAAAAGCAAAAATTTGAGCCAAAAAGTCCATTTTTATAAACCACAGTTTTGTTCTAAAGATGGCCCAACTTGATTCTAGTTCAACCCAACTCAGCTCTGGTTCATCCCAACTCAACTTTGGTTCGGCCTAACTCAACTCTGGTTCATCATAACTCAGCTTTGGTTTGATCTAACTCAACTCTAGTTCATCCCAACTTAGCTCTCATTCAACTCAACTTGGCTCTAGTTCATCCCAACTAGGCTCTGGTTCAGCCTTACTTGATTCTAGTTCATCCCAACTCAACTCTGATTTGGCCCAACTTGGCTTTGGTTCATCCCAACTCAGCTCTGATTTGGCCCAACTTGGCTTTGGTTCATCCCAACTCAGCTCTAGTTTGGCCTGACTCAGCTCTAGTTCATCCTAACTCGTCTGCCGAACCCAACTCACCTGTCCAACCTGACTCACATGTCAACCCAACTTGCCTATCTAACCTAATTCACCTATCTAAGCCAACTCGCCTGTCCAACCTGACTCGCCTATCAACCTAACTCCCCTGTCAACCCAACTCGCCTGTCCAACCTAACTCGCTTATTTAACCCAACTCAACTATCAACTTGAGAGCTAAATTCTTAATGTCATTTGCTCAAAACTCTTAAGTGCTTCAAAGCAGACCCTTTTAATTATGTTTTTATAGGTTGAGGGGTAGGTTGGAAGTTGGTTTGAATGCTTTTGACTAACCAAACACACTTTCATTTGGGTTTAAAATGAACCTGCTTGATTTCACACATTTGAATTAGTGCTTAAAATAAACCTAAGATTTGTTTAAGTCTTAGATACATTTCATTTAGTGCTTAAAACACATCATAACTCTTGCAATATTTTAAAATTTGGTGTTTTAATCATGAAATTAGGCTAAGTCTTGAATCTTCAATTTGGGATTAAGATGAACTTAGTAGGTCTTTATTGCTTCATACGACCTTTTTTGTGCAATTTTATACCATTTTAGCAATTAAGGCCAAGGGTCGAAAAGAACATCACCTAATCTCTTGTTTTGTGCTTAAAATTGAACTCATTTGTCAAGCTTGTATGCAATAGGTGATTAATTAATTAATTGGCAAAAATAAGGACGTTGCATGTATGCTCTTCCATCCACCCCCTTTAGGGAACTTTTGGAATCAAAAGTGCCATCCTTATTGCAAGCAAGCCTAATCCAAGGCTTATAAAGAATGTCATCTAAAACATTCCCCAAAAACTTGTCATAGTTTGGGATGACCTTGACACGACCCTAAAGTCGTTCTATTTTTGTTTTTTTTAATTTCCATGCAAACTCAGCTTGTAAGGGAGACGTCATTACCTCCTATGACTTTTTTAAGGAATCTTTGACCTAGGGTTTCATCTCATGGCACCTGAATTAAAATTACTCCCATTGGGATCAGAGGTTTGAGTGGTTAATCCTGTTGGTCCCCAAAAATGTCACTTGTTTTTGGAACAACATATGAGCTATCTTGGTCCTACAATACCAAAAAATTTCTCTTCCCTTCTCAAAATTTGTTCTGAGCTTTCAAATTCCTCTTTTTTCAAGCTTTTTCAGTAAAGGGATTAGTAGGTTCAAAGGCTTTTGCAGGCGAGTTCAATCAAAAGAACCAGTTTCCAATACTTGGCCATCTTCAGGATTGGGTTGACGCCTTGGTTCAATCAAAAATGTCCATCAGCAAGCATCTAAGCAAGGATTGAACCATTGAACTGTTGAACCTTGAACCATTTTGGTTTGACGAGTTTAGTGGGTTCAGAGGTTCAACGTCATCTGCAAAAGCTAGCTGCACTTTGTAAGAGGTTCAAAGTTCAACCGTTTCAAAGGTTCCACGCCTCCGAGCACTTAACTAGTTTCAAAGGCTTGAACCGTTGAACCTTGAACCATTTTGGTTCATCAGTTCAACGGGTTCAATGACCAATTGGTTCAACGTGCTTGGTTTAAATGGAACAAAAGAGACGAAATGAACAGATGAACTAATGAATCGATTGAACCTTGAATCGAAAAAGTTCAAAGTTCAATGGTTCATGGGATCAAAGGTTCAAAGGCAGCCTCTATCAAAGAGAGAAGCAACAAATAGGTGGTTTAACGGATGGTTCAACCAAGGAGTGGGAAACTGATTGAACCAGGGAGTGATAGAACAAAAGAGACAGAATGAATCGATGAACCAATGAACCAATGTACTTTCAGCATGTTCAAAGGTTTAAGGTTCAACATGGTTCAAGCAGCTAGCAACCATTGACAGCCCCACGGACGTCAAATTTAAAGTAAGGGAATATCTGTTGAAATTCAAATAAAGCGCAGAACTCAAAGGAAGAACCAAGCGACTGACCAAAAAGATATAATTCCTTTGGGTTTGTTCAAAGGTCGACATAGAACATTTCCTTTGGACTTTTTGTCTGAAGGAAATTATTAAGAGAAAGAGCCGTTAGAATTCTTTCAGAGGTATTTTCTGTGGGAAAATGACTAAGGCAGAGCCCGAAGGAATTACTTCAGACTTTTGTCCGAAGGAAAAGCCTGACTGCAGAGAAAGGCCCACGAAAAAAATGCCTAATGGAAAAAGACAAAGTGCAACGGAAGCCGCCACGTGTCATCTTCTGCAGGAACCCCAAAGGTTTCTAAAGCTTCTATAAGTTAAGTAGAATATGTCACGTGTCTTGTTATGACTCAACGAAACATGACAAGTGCTTGCATCTGTGTTCCCCTTTTGGAGTTGCTCAGGCAAAACGTGTCGTGGACCCCATTTTTTGTAAGTTTCTAATGAGTTTCATAACAACGAAACTTGCCACCTGTCAAAGACAAAGAAAGGACCCCCCAAAGACTTAGGCAAGAAGGGATATAAAGAGCAAAGAAGCGCTTAAGCAGTGAAGAGAGGAGCGAGACCAAAGGATCATAAATATCTTCGAAAGAGTTATTTCTAGTAGGTGAAACAGTGGATTGAGTAGACTTTTGAGCGCACCAAACCAAGGATGCAGCCTATTTTTCTTGCATGAGGTAAAGACAAATTGGAAAAGGACAAGACGGTCCATACCAAGGAAGAAACATATCAGGTGAAGGGACACGCCATAGTTATGGCAGCGCACTGTTCTCAGCATGGTCTCTCCAGTCAAAACTGGAGACACATTGAAGACGCTAACTGCAGCATGGGCCGTCCCATGGAAAAAGGCGCCAATCCTTGGGTAGTTGCTATAAGTTTAGATTTTCTCTCATTTGTAAAGGAGATCTTCCCCTTACCAGAAGTCAAACTCTGCCCAAATTGAAAGGCATTACTGAGACTTTGAGCTCATATTGTAGTTCATATTTCTTTGATTAAATGAGAAAGCAAGTTACTTGCAGACTTTGTGCTGTGATAGCCTGTGCTACTTTAGGAGATTGTTCTTATGTCTGTCTTCTGAAAGCATTCTTGTTTATTTGATTTAATAAGCAGAACTAGTGGAGGTGATAAGGAAGGTGTCCTGAAGCCAACTACTTTCAGACTTTGCGTTGTCATAGTTGTCTTCAGTTTGTGTTTTTCTTTTCCATTTCTGTGTAAAGGACCTTGGGATGACTTTGTGCCCCCATAATTCTTCGTATCTCACTCTTTGGGCAGTTGAGGTGGAAATTTTGTGTTCTATTTCATCCTGCTGTTACTATGCCCTTTTGTTACTGGTTTCTTATCTTACCTAAAAGAACTCCTACTGTTTCTTGCAAGAACACTTCTGAAAGAAGAAAAGTTCTTTCAGTGTTTCCACCAGGATTTTCTCCTCTATTTGTTAGCATCATATTTGAAAAAAGAGAGATGGATGGTTTATCCCAACCTTGTGTCTTACTTTCAGCTTATTTATATAGTATATAGCCTCTACATATTTAATAGGGAACCTCCCCTTGATAAGAGGAGAGATTTGTCCCCTTGTGATGCAATAAAATTGCACATATGGATGACCAATCTCCCTATGTTGTGGTGATAGGAACTATTTTGAACGCCAGTTAGCTGGTCGACAAAATATTCACCCAACAAAACCACCTTCTAGTGTTAGAGTGCACACAAGGCGTAATGTGCACAATTGAACATCGCACTACACTGAGTGAATAACAAGATGTAGTGGTTGTAAAAAGGACTAGACCTTTTTACAACAAGTCAAGTAATATGGACCCAAAATTCATGCTTTTCTTTTGCATTGTTTGATGTGGAAGTCATCGTGCAATTTATTCTCCTAGAATGATAAAAAACCAATTAGTTTTAGTCAACCCCATTTTGCCATACCCTTGTTAGGATATAGACGATTATACTTAGTGTATTTTGGTCATTTTTGTTTGATATGTTTTGAGACTAAAACTTGAATGATTGTTTATAACCATGTCAAAATCATGTATTTGAGTTGAAAAAGGTAGAATTATGCTGTCTAAATCATGTCAAACAGTTTTGCCTTTGAGTATTTGAAACATAACAATTGATCACATCATTCGAGCATGTTTATGCTGTTAGGCTACTCAATTTATTTCAAGAACTTGTTTACCTTGTATCAAAAACCATTTGTTTCAAACTATGTCACGTATATCATTTGGACCTTGTTTATGCATTATTATTTTGTCTGCTCTTGTCTAGCTTGTTTGGTCCAATGCTACTCTTCAACATTGCATTTTCAATTAACCTTGTCAAGTTTGGATCCAAACATTGATTGATTTTTGTTTAGGTCTCAATTCATGGGGCTGGTATACAAATTTTTTTCTTTTGGGTTGCATAACTTCAGTTAAATGATTACCCAATTTTAAACACTATTGATTGTTTGTTTGTTCGAGTGCCTATCCTCATCATTTTTTGTGCCTTTTTTTTGAGAACGTAACCTTTCTTCAAAAACCTTTGATGTTAGACATTTGACATTAGGTTATTTTATGCCAAATCTTGGCACAAACTACTTTTGAGATACAGCTTCACCCTTTCGACCAAGGTTGAACCTTTTGTATTTTAAACATCACTTTTCAGAGTTTACAGAACTCAAAATCTTTTTATTTTCAAAGCTTTCTTCATTAAATGTAGATATGTCTAGCTACACTTATGGTGTAGTCATGGATAATCCAACTTATGATAAAAATGGATACACAAAATGACTTTTATGACTTTAGTCAAGACCACTGTGGTGATAATATGGTTTGTGAGACATATTTCTATCCACCTCACAAAAATCAGTCACGAGAACATAGTCAAGATCCAACTTATGATCCAACTCACGATTGGAATGATTGGGTTTACCAAGAAAACTTAGATACTTTGGCTTGTGCGAGCAATAAAACTCCACAACATGATAGGATCACCATTTTAGGACCTTCTCCTTCATTTTGCACAAGCAACCAAACTAAGAAGCATCCAATCATTACCATTTTAGGACCTCCTCCTTTGGTTCGCACGAGCAACCAAACTAAGAAGCATCAAGTCATTACCAGTTTAGGACATCCTCCTTTGGTTTGCACAAGCAACCAAACTAAGAAGCGTCCAGTCGTTACCATTTTAGGACCCCCTCCTTCGGTTTGCATGAGAAACCAAACTAAGAAACATCCAGTTATTACCATTCTTGGCCCATCACCAGTTTTTGATGAACCTATTAATGAAGAACCTCTATTTTATGAACCCTTTATTTTTTATCCCTTCTTTAATAGTCTAATCTTTAGAGAGTCCATTATTGAACCACAAACCATTGATCTCACTAAACTAAATGTTTCTTGCTTTATAAATTATGTGCTAATCTTTGAGCCTAAAAAAGAACCATTACCTCTTCAAGAGCCATCTTATGAGGATCAAAATGTGTTCAAAATTGTTTTTTTGCAACCAATTATGAACCAAAATGAAAATATTATTGTTGAAACACTCATTTGTGACAAGTCAAACTATGATGAGTTACCTATTCATATGTTAACTATTTTTAAAGAGTCTCATCTCCTTGACAAGCCAGTCTCTATAGAGTTGTCTCTTGATATTTTTTAACTCATTGAGGACTCTCACTTTAATAGACACAATTTTGTCAAGACATCCCTTGAGCAGTTCCCTGTCTTTGAGAGGATTCACTTAGATGAGCCAGTATATGTTGAACCCTTCCAATATGAATCACTTTTTTATTGAACCCATTATGCCATCATAGGCCATTACTTGTCAAAAATTCAACATTCAACGAAACATTATGAAAACAACCATATCAGATGAAGAATCAATATTAGAGTCAAGTTCCATTTTTGAACCGACATTGGATTTAGCATCATAAATAGAGTCAACATTAGTTGTGACATTGGATTCAGAGTCCCTTACTTTAGAATCAGATTCAAAAATAGATTATAGTATTGGTTGTTACAACATTGGTTACAATTACCTTGTAGATCAATTTGAATATATTTGTGATCCTTCTACGGTTTTTTAAGATGATTACTTCAGTATTGACACAAGTTCTCATAGTATCTTCTACAAGGATTGTACTACTTTCCATCATCCCACCATTCTTACTGCCCACCATAGCCATTATATTGACATTCCACCTCCCACAAACGTCGATTGGGACTGATAGAATCACACTTTGTTGAAATACATCCATGGTGACATACCATCTACACAATATCAGGAGGACCAAGACCACATTAATTTAGAAAAAGAATGATCTCCTCGTGAAACCTTTTCAGAGGTGCTATCGGATAATCAAAGATCAAACTCAACATCTTTTAGTGAAACCTTTTAAAGGTGTTTGAAGACAATCAAAGTCAAATGTTAACATCTCTTCATGAAACCTTCTCCGAGGTGTTATGGGATGATCAGAACAAATTCATTAGTGAAAACCTCATCGAGGCACCAATAGCAGAGCACCTTAGTTTTTCACTGTTAACTGAAGATAATATCAAAGAACAAATCAAAATAGTTTCCCATCTACAAAATAATTGGATGGTAGCTACTCTCAAGATCAAGCATGAGAATAATTGTGTGGTCCTATCAAGAGTATCTTCAGAGGTCTTTGGCCCTGACACAACTAAAATTATGTCGAATCCAACATCAACAACATTACACGTGATTAAAAGTCATGATCTTCATTTATTTCTCATTTATTATACATTCCATTATCACCTATGCATTTATTACCCACTTTCTCATTTATCTTAATACTATTTACCATCACTGGTAGTACTTTCCTTTATCGAGGTTATAAAGATATCTTGTCTCGATGTTTGAAGGAAGAAAAATAAATGATCTACAAATATTATGAACACATTATTCATATCCAGATCGACAACAAGGTCTTAACAGAGTAGTTGTTCTGAAAGGGAACTGGGTAATAACTTTATAACTAATCATTTATATTGTCTCACATATTGACTAGGACGTGCATCTCCATGTCAGTAAGAGCAATAGAACCATTTTTTACCATGTACCCATTGAACATTATCCTTGCCTAGTATCTTGGGGGTAACCCTAGAGACCATTTTATTATAGGCATTATTATACCATTGTGATCCATGAATCATGCTATTTTAACTACATTGACTTGAGGTCCGTTGGGAATCTGTAGGAAGCACTTCATTTCTATTGAGGTTAGCTCGATCACCTCTTTCGTATGCTCTCGCTATTTTATGAGCAATTTTTAAGTTTGAACACTCTCACCATTTTACGAGCAACCTAAGCCACACTCTCATCATTTTGTGAGTAATCTAAACCAATCATTGCTTGGGGGAAATTTTATTGTTGTTATAGCCAATTTTATTTTGATCATTTCATCATACCATTTTTATTATACCATTTCTTTACTATTTACCAAGGCTTGATTTGGTCATCTTTCTAATCCTATTTTTTATCTTGGTTCCTTTGGTTCATCTTACACTTTCTATGGGGGGATTTTGATCCAGTTTCAATAGTTTTTGAATGTCATGTCGATTGATAGTCTATGAAAGTAGTGTGACATTTGATTTGACAAGTTATCTTTCGTTTATTATCTTATTTGGTATCATTGATTATAACTACCTATGGGCAAATCAATATTGTTTTGGTACCCTTGATTATAACTACCTTTGGGTAGATTAGTATTATGACGTTGTTTCCTAATTATAACCACCTATGGGAAAATTAGGTATCATGCTTTTTTATCATGTATTGTCATATCACCTAGTCATTACTATTATCATTTGTCTTATCGTTGACCTTTGTTTGTGAACTTATTGTGACCTAGTCAGTTTTTCATCACTTTTTGTGTGGGCAAAATTACTATGACTTGGGATTATTTTGGGGTTATATAAGTTGTGCTTGATTCATTTTGAGGTCAACTCAGTCCCTCTTATCATATGCTCTCATCGTATTCTGAGCATTTTAAGTTGGTGTGCTCTTATCATTTCATGAGCTAGACCATTCTGTATCTCTTAATCATCAATCAAGTTGAGATACTTAGAAAATTCCAAAAACATTCGTAAAACATTCAAAATATCAAAAACATTTTGTGTGTTTATTTGATTGTTGTTTGTTGTCTATTCTTGTTGTTTTTTTAAATTTTCAAGTACATCTTGATGGTCCACATAGATCTTGATTATTCATATCTTGATCTTATGTTATCAAGTTGTTCTTGCCTTAATTTTCTACATTCTTGTTCCTACTTGAATCCTAATTGTTTATATCTTGATTTTAAGTTAGCTTCATTTATGTTTATTTTTATCTGTTTCTTTGTCTTTACTTTTTTATTTAAATGTAAATAGTTGTAACTCTAGTTTTGGTCACTATTTTACCATTATCCTTAGTTATAGGTATTCGTATTTGAACTGGCTCAGTGTAATTGGAATATTATGTCATTCTAAGTCATTCATACTTGTGATTCCTAATTTATTTTGATATATCAATCACTTTGTGCTCAAGTCTCAAAGTCTTAAACATCACCACTGCTCCAATGAACAAGTTCTCAAGAACACTTTACGTAATCTAGGCTCATGATATGGAATTAGGCATCTAGGTAACATGTATTTTAGCACTTGAATCTATGATTAGACGTGCATCTCTTTGCATACATTGTGAGTCTAATCAATTCTTGGTTAGTTTTCATCATTCCTCATTCCATTCTCTCCCAAACATGGGTGAACTACATTGACCTGAAGTTCATGTTGGAACATGAGTCCATGGAACTATGTAGGCAACGCTCAATTTCTATTAAGTTCAGCTTGACTATCTTTCATTCTTCTCTTTCATCACTTTGTGCATTCTCATATTCTTAGTTTTATATAACTTTCTAAGCCATTACACCATCACATGTATGTTTACACCCACTCGTTTTATCCTATCTCTTGGGTTATATCTTTAAGCCATTTTGCTTGCTAATTGCCCATATTGGGGCACAACATCTAAACCACATCCAAATCAAATCATATCTATAGGGGCAAACCATTATTTATTATTTACCAATGATCAAAATTAACCCTACTAAGGCAAAACTATTTTATCATAATCATATTTACTCTATTGGAGTACTTCTTATTATATTCTCTTTGGAAGCCCCATTTTAGTGGTGCTTCCCTTCCTAATGCAAAACATTCTCTCTTTTCCTCTAATTCTAAGCTCTCCACACTACTGCCCATGATGAAAATATTTAGTATGCAACTTGTCTTGAGATTGATTAATGTCGTAAGCGTGTAACTTGTACTCTTAAATTAGGTACGTTTACAATGTGTCCCTTACACCTATAGATTGTATCTTTTCCATTCCCCCTATCTCTAAGGCCTATTATACCTCTAATTATATTTTGATCATTGATGGTAATCACACTTGCAAGTATTAGCTCATCTGGATATGATCTATTCCATGGGTTAATCTCTCACTTTCTCTCTCTTCGAGAGTCCATCTTTCTCTTTCATCTTAGTATGTCCTCTCGAGGGGGCATCATGGGTCTGTTCCAATTTTTTTTGACAACTATTTTATTTGAAAATATGTTGCTTCCACTGAATGTCTCACTATGCCTTCTCAAACAAGGGCAAAATGTAGACATCCAATTCCTAACACCATTTGTGTTGAAATTGTCAATCTTAATCAAATTACACTCAAATGCATGTTTTAGGTCAAAATCCATAAAATGCACTAAATGGTTCAAAATTTTCATTTAAAAGTACCTATTTAATTCAAAGTATACCTAAATGGGGCAATACAATTTATGGGCCAACGAACTTTGATCAATTCATTTCAAGTCAAAATGATGATTTCACCTTTTTGTGCTTTAGATCACTCTTTTCTTGTAATTCATTAGTACATGTCATGTACCTTTGTTATTTTATGTTGAAATCATCCTAAAAGGGAATACGGTTCTAACACGTCTAAAATCACCTTCCAATTCTTCTCGAGTCAAATTACGACCTAATAATATGACTTTTTTACTATTTTGATTAATTGAGGGCCAATTTCTAAATAAATTGCACAAATGTTGATTAACCTTGTTTAAGGCTAATTGATCCAAATCAAGAGCTTAAATGGATTTTCCATAAGAGTTGTTAAATATTTCTTTTTAGAAATTGATTTTTATTATCTACATCATTAGGTGATGTCATCTATGGGGTGGCATCCATCAAACAATAAGTGCATAAAATATCAAGATTATGGGTCTCTTATGCTTCTTTATTACCTCCCATACCTCATTAATGTCCCTTCTTCCAAAGTCATGATGAGGATAATTATGGATTTTAATTATAAAATTCAATTAATCCATGACTACACATCTCAATCTTGAGATGGATGGTCATGGTTGATTCTGAGCAATTTTGAAAATCTATAAATAGAGAGGCCATGGACATCATTTTTAAGCTTCAATATTGAAAAGTTATAATGTTAAATTGTTTCCACAATCCTTTGCATTTGATCATTGATTTTGTTTGCAATCTTCATTCATAGGCTAGTTTAGTGATTCCAAATCATGAGCCTAGGTTTTGTGGAGTGTTCTTGAGACATTGGAGGAGTTTGCCACCATTTTTGATAAAACAAGGATGTTTGATCAAGGGATAACATGCTTTTGAGCCACTTTTGGAGAATAGATTCACTTGCGAAGGTATAGATTTCTTACTTTATTTCATTTATCTTTCATTGAAATTGGTAATTCTCACATAAATAGATAGGCTTAATTCAATTTGTTCTTATGCATTCTTTCTTTGGTTTATTGGACTAATGTTTGACTAATCGTGTTATGTAGTCCTCTCTACAAATGAGAGCTTAGTTTCAAACATGCATATTAAAACAACAACTAAAATACGAAAGAAACATTCTGTCACTTTCCTTGGAGCTTCTAAATGATTCATAGAGTGGCTTGCTCAGCTCGTGCTTCAAAGGTCTTTGGCAATGGAGCTTTGGATATCTCCACCTCTTCTTGGCATAATTGGATTTGTGGCTTTGGCTTGTGATTTTCACTTGTGGATTCTCTCAAAAAAATTGGCATAATAACACTATCTCAAATGGATTTTGAAATCATTTGGGCATTATAAGTTTACACTAAGATAACTTTTTTAAATTATGGTTGCGAGGCCTTCTATTTATAAATTTTTGCAATTGATTAAAATGAACCTAAACCATCCATCTCAAGATGAAGATGTATGGCTAAGAATCTATTAAATTTTGAAGGCTAAAATTAATAAATGCTCTCGTAAATATTTGGGATAAAGAGACATTAATAGGTATGGGAGGGCTTAATCAAATATTTGTTGCAATTAAGGCTTGTGGATGCCACCCCATAAATGACCTCACCTAATGATGCAGCTATTAGAAACCAATTTCCATTAATAATATATTTGATAAGTTCCATGGAAAATTAACTTAAACTCTTGATTCAAATTAACTAGTCTTAAACATGATTTATCAAATTTGGTATAAATATATGAAATTGGTGCTCAAATTAATCAAATTGGTCAAAATGTCATAATATTGGCTAGAAATTTGATTAAATTAGAATTAGAATATGATGTTAGATGTGTTGGATCTATTATCTCATTTATGATGTCGCCATTATAAAATAATAAGGGCATGTGTCTCATACAATAAATTTGGTAGAAAAGAGCAATCTAGAGCACCCATATGCAAAAATGTCATTTTGACTCGAATTGATCTGATGAAAATTAGTTATTTCATAAAATGCATTATCCCATTTAGAGATACATTAGTCAAAATTAGCACTTGTATATGACATACTCAAATCATTTAGTGTGTTTTAGCATTTTTAGGTCAAATTATGATATTTGATAGTTATTGGTCTGAAGCTTGATTGCAAGTCATTGGTGGCCACTTTTAGGTGTCTATAATTCCCCTGTTTGGGAAGATGTTACAAATCATAGGCATAACAATGTCTTCTCAAATAATGAGAATTGGCCTATATGTCAAAAATAAGATGATGATTGAATAAAAATCTCCAAATGGTGTTTGGGAAGCTTAGGATGATGCCCCCTCGAGGGAGTGGCAGTTACATATGTGGATAAGTGGTCCCTCAAAAAAACAAGAAGAAAGGTGGAATTAACCCATGGTTGAGATTAATCCAAATGATAAAATGCTTGCATGCATTGATCTATAAGGTACTGATTTTCCCAAAGGTGGTTATAATCAAGAATAAAAGTTAAAATAATGATTTGCTCATAGGCGATTATAATCATTAAAAGAAAATGGATTGGATAAAGATGATGTTTGATATGGTTGTGCCCCAGTAGGGTTGATTAATAAGCATGACTCAAGGATATAACCTATTTCACATATTAAATATGAGTGGGCACAAACGTCGATGTGATGTATTAAAGACTAAAGAAGCCACAAAAAACTAAGCATACGAGGATACAAAGTGATGAAAGAGATGGATAGAGGAATGAGATTGATCATTAGAAATGATTTAGTTGTATTTGTTAATGCAGAGATGCTCGTATTTATTAAAAATAATATAACTAGAATGGTCAATGGGTTAATTTGATCAAGATGGGTGGAAGGATTTGTCAAGGTACCAAAGAGAAAATTTTGTGGCTCCATTGCTTGTAGACCTTTTTGAAGTTGATTTTTTCTATAAAATGTGATGATAGGCATCATGATAGAACACCATGAGGACTTAGCCAAAATATACATAAGGATCGACTCTCATGATCCAATAAATAATTAAAAATAATGCACCAATGATAAAAACCATGATGACAATGTTGACGTATGAATATAGATGGATTCAAGTATATATGCGCAAGGAATCACCCAATGAATCCACATAGACTAAATCGAGGCAACAGTGTTGAAAGTAAACAAACAGATAAAGAAGCAAATAAACAAACCCAAAAAGTTATCTCGACGTAAATTTATCATGCTCAAATGATTTTAAAAGAGATTTTAACATAGTGTTATTATGCCAAATTGTTGAGTGAAGATTCACAAACCAAAACCACAAAACCAATGATGCCAAAAGGAGGTGGAGAATAACCAAAGCTCCATTGACCAAGTCATTTGAAGCACAAGATGATTAAGCCAATGAGGAGAGTCTTTGCAACATTCAAAGAAGGTGAAAAAGTTTGTCTTCTTTCCTTTTAGTTGTGCTTTGTCAATGGTATTTCCTCACTAAGCTCCACCTAAAATCTAGGCATAAGGTGTTAGTTCATTAATGTGTTTTTTTTGATTTGATTGCCTCTACTAACTTGATACTAATCTTCCCTTATCAAATTCTTATGTTCACATAATGGCACACTTGGTGGGACCCAATGCCTTCCACATACCAAGAATATTAATATGTAGGTATTAAACTAATATTTAGAGGCTTGAAACATTTTTAAATTAATTTTGTAACTTTGTTTGGCCATATTTCATCTTCACAGGTTTACACAGGGACCACCAACTGTTAGGTACAACCACTGATGGTTTGGTTACAATGGAAAACCCATTTTAAAAAAAAATCATTTTGAGCATTTATTCAACTTATTGCTAACAAATTGAATCTTTAAGTCTCTAGACTATTTATAGTTTTTGATATAAAAGCTTTCCTTTTAGAAATTTTTGCTCTAACAAGTTAACAAGTTTGCTTTTTATCCAAGAATGTTGATGCCTTTAGGTCTACAGGTAATCACCAAGGATTTGGTTTCAACCATTGATGATTGGTAAAGCATCGACCATTGATGATCAAGCAAGAATCACTACTATCAAACAATGACTGCTGATGGTCACTATGTTTTCTAAAAACACAAACCAGAGAGCTTACTTTTCAAGTTTGTTTGTCTCATCGACAACAGAGCTTCTAGGCTAAACAACATTCTGATAATTTTCTTACAGGACCTACTTGAAAAGTGTCAAATCATGCTTAATTAAGTCTTTTTAAACCTCTTTTGGATGCTTAAAAAGAATTAAGAATTTCCATTTGGTGCTTAAAGTAAAATTTAGGGTGTTTATTTGAATGCTTTGTAGTTGTTTTTCACAATTTTTTGCAACTTAAGGCCAAGGGCCCAAAGAACACCACCAAATCTTTCAAATAAACACCCTAAATCTTCCTTTAAGCACCAAATAGAGATTATTAATTATTTTAAGCATCCAAAAGAGGTTTAAAAAGACTTAATTAAGCATGATTTGGCACTTTTCACATAGGTCCTGCAAGAAAATTATCAAAATGTTGTTTAGTTTAGGAGCTCTTTTGTGAATGAGATAAGCAAACTTGAAAAATAAACTCTCGAGTTTGTGTTTTGGAAAATATAGTGATCGTTGGCGATCACTATTTGACCATCGATGATTCTTACCTGACCGTTGGTAGTCGATGTTTTACCAACCATCAGTAGTTGAAATCAAATTGTCGATGGTTACCTGTTGACCCGACGACATCAACATTTTGGATAAAAAACAAACTTTTTAACTTGTTAGAATAAAAATTTATAAAAGGAAAGCTTTTATATCATGAAATATAACCAGTCCAAAGACTTAAAGATTTAGTTTGTAAACAATAAGTTGAATAAATGCTCAAAATGAAAGTTTTTTTAAAATAGATTTTCCTTTGCAACCCAACCATCGATGGTTGTACCTGACCATTGGTGGTCCCTGTGTAAACCCATGAAGATAAAATATGGCCAAACAAAGTTAAAAAATCAATTTAAAAATGTTTCAATCCTCCAAATCTCAATTTAAGACCTGCACATTGATCTTCTTGGTATGTGGGATGTGTTGGGTCTCACCAAGTGTGCCATTATGTGATCTAAAAATTTGAATCAAGAGAGAGGGTTAGATCAAGTTTTGGTTTCACAATGAAATCAAAATGAAAAGAACACACTAACAAACATGACATCTCTAGGCCTAGACACTAGGGGGAGCTTAGTAACAAACATGCATATGAAAACAATAACTAAAACATGAAAGAAACATTCCTCCACCTTCCTCAGAGCTTTCAAATGATTTTTAGAATGGCTTGCTTGGATTGTGCTTCAAAGGTATTTGGCAATGAAGCTTTGGATATCTCCACCTCCTCTTGACACCATTGGCTTTATGGATTTGGCTTGTGGCTTCTCTCAACAATTTTGGCATAATAACACTATATCAAATGGATTTTGAAATCATTTGGGCATTATAAATTTACACCAAGATAGTTTTTTTAAATTATGGTTGTGAGGCCTTCTATTTATAGATTTTTGCAATTGATCAAAATGAACCTGAACTGTTCATCTCAAGATGAAGATGTGTGGTTAAGAATCCATTCAATTTTGGAGGCTAAAATTAATAAATGCCCTCATAAATATTTAGGATAGAGAGGCATTAAAGAGGCATGGAGGACTTAATTAGATATTTGTTGCAATTAAGGCTTGTGGATGGCACCCCATAAATGACATCACTTAATGATGTAGATATTAAAAACCAATTTTCATTAATAAAATATTCAACAAGTTTCATGTAAAATTAACTTAAGCTCTTGATTCAAATTAATTAGTCTTAAACATGATTTATCAATTTTAGTGTAAATCTTGGAAATTGGTGCTCAAATTAATCAAATTGGTCAAAATGTCATATTATTGGTTGAAAATTTAACTGGATTGAAATTATAAGGTGATGTTAGATGCGTTGGATCCATTATCCCATTTAGGATGTTGCCAACACAAAATAATAAGGGCACATGTCTTATGCAAAAAAATTGGTAGAAAAGAGCAATATAGAGCACCAAGGTGCAAAAAATGTCTTTTTGACTCGAAATGATCTGATCAAAGTTAACTATCTCATAAAATGCATTGACCCATTCAAGGATACATTGGCCAAAATTGACACTTGTATATGACAGATTCAAATCATTTAGTGTGTTTTAGTGTTTTTAGGCCAAATTGTGATATTTGATAGAAATTGATTCGAAGCTTGATTAGAAGTCATTGGTGGCCATTTTTAGGTGTCTACATAATCTAGTGCTCATAAAAGCTTGTGGCACAAAATGGGGGTAATAAACATAAAATTAAACATGTATAGAAGCTTTATACTTAAGTTAATGTATAAGAAATCCTAATGCATGGGAGAGAAAAACATATAAGCTAAAAAATGCAAATCTATCTGCTTTAACAAATGATGAACAAAGTTAGGAATACTTAATTTTGAAGATGAACCCATCGATCCTTAATCTCTCCCTTGGACAAGGTTTTTTGCAAGAGGTTGTTGTGATATGTAAGGATAATAAGGACAAGTCAACTCTAGGCTATACAATTTCTTTATGCATCCACAAGACTTCTCCACAAGACAAGATTTGTATCTCCAAGTGTAATATTGAGATCCTAAGCAATGATCCTCAAGTAGAATGGTGGATAAGTAAATGCACAATATATGATGTTCTTCTTGAAAAGGATGTGTATATATAGTTGGATCTAACCCAAAACTCTTTTGAAAGTTTAGCCAATAGTGTCAACCTAATTGACCCTATATTGTTAATCAATAAAAGCAAGATAAGTTCTAGATTGGGTCGATTAAGGCTGACAGAGCCCCATAATGTGCTAATATAATTTAAGTACAGGGTCAGCCTAGGCTGACATTATTCGGTAAATGTCAAATAGTGTTTTTAGCTTAGATAAGGGTTGTTTAAGGAGGTGAATTATTTAGAAGGGTGTGTATGGGAGTTATCAAAGCTTAAATAAGTGTATAGTAGAGGTTTATGTAGATTACAAGTGGTGATATAAGGGACAATAATCTTGTGAAGCACCAATGGTTTGCCCACCCTTTTTCAAGTGCACCCTTTAAGACGTGCACTCAAAGAGATTGAGACTTGATGGGTTACTATAAGAGAGAAAGCATCAATAATTGATAAAATTTGAAAATATTATTTGTATACATATGCCCCACTAGAAGCTCATCATATGTCATGCAAGTGTAATAGGGGATGGTACTTCAAGAAAATAACACAACACATAATGCTGAAGCTAAATAAATTATAATAAGAAGCAAATAAGATAAATAAAAGGATAAAATTGAAAAATACATACCTTTACTTACCTTAGTGTTGTAAAAGAAGGAAGTGAAAGACATGTGAAGCTGTCCAATGTAGGGAACATTAGGTGAACCTATAAAAAATAGCGATAAATTGAATTTTTTGTAAAATATACATGTAACATGTGAAAATATTCTCTACAACATCATAATTTCTAAACATCTTGCAGTTTAGAAAAAGAGGTAGTAGAAACAAAGTTATGGTTGAAAAATAGAATTTGATTGTAAATATTTGACAAAAAAATAATTTTGAATAGTAAATATAAATAGGGTGAAAATTAATTCATTTGTTATTTTACTATTATGAGAAAATATTGCTCTAAGACCCATTTTTAGCCTAGAGAACAACCATGGTGAGGAGATGACAGTTACGATGGGGAGGATGCATAGCGGTTGTAACGAGTGCATCGTAGCTAAGAGAAGCATCAATTTCAAAATTTTGAGAAAGTTTAATTGAAATTAAACCAAATATAAGAAATAGGGTGTCGATCAGGGTGGTATGGTTTTAATTAAGTAGATTATATAGTCAGATGTTCCACAATTGTATAATTTTATATGTTGTATATTTACATCCTTTGTAATAGTTGAAGGAGGATTTTACAATCAGAGTTCGATAGATGGTTGGTCCCTACTCACAATTCTAATATATCAAGGGATTTATTTGAGTGAATTTTTAATTTATATTCTTAGCACACACATGATATGTTTTAGATTAGAGTGATTAAGAGCCATATTAGATGATACAGGTCACAGTCTCAATCACATGGAATAATGTGATGAGATGGAGCCTCATCTTTATAAGTTGTAGGGTTAGTTAGTAGTGATAGTTTAAATGATGAGGATGCTCACATTATTGATTGATATTTTTAATATAAACACAAACACACACACACACATGAAATTTGTTCACATTTGTTAGTCTTGTTTAAATAAGTATGTTTTATGCTTTAATTTCCAAATTTATGAGTTTTGTCATATAATTATTTTTAATAGAATACCATAAAAATCTAGATGTATGATGCATTTATGATATTATTTGTATAAGAACATTTGTGCTTGTTAGTACCACATATGTGATAATATTGCTCAAAATAGGTTTCCCCAACTGTTTGGAAAAATAAAGTCACATAATATGGTTGGAAAATCTATTGTTGAAAAATTTGAAATGGTTCTAATTCCGGTTGTTGTAATACTTTGTTAACTTGTACTTTTGGTTGTTTCATAGATACTTGATTCAATTTTTGCTTCCATATTTGCTTTGGAGAATATATAGACACACTTGTAACATGTTATTTTTGAAATCAATGACTAAGTTTTTTTTTAGTATCATTTCTATTGAGAGTTCAAAAGATCAATGGTTTACTAGTAGGAATAATTTGGGATAACTTGGTCGTGGTAGAATATGAATTAGAAGGTCTTTCTATAGTGCTTTTGTTCTTCAAAGGTCGATAGAATATTCATTCTTTCATAGAAGTGTTTTGGTATGTCTCAATCTTCTTAGAATAACTACTAGAATAAGTGGGAAAGGAAGACCTTATTGTCTTATCATCATTTATATAATCATTTATATGATGTCCATTAAAACCATGGGAAGTGTGAAATGGTTGAATCTTTATCTTCTCGAACCTGTGAGGTGGATGATACCAATTTAGAGTAAGAGGAATCATATTACTATCCAATAATATATGTAAGATATCATGTGGTCGATCTCTAAAGAAATTAGACTCAAGTGGTTGGATCTTAATAGAAGTATTAACCTTTTTTTATAGGTTCTAATCTGTAAACTAATTCTTTTCCTTTGTGTAAAACTTTTATTGATTGTTCCTTCTTATGAAATTTCGTATTATGAGGAAGAACAGGTGTTTTCTTATTAACCTATTTTGTCAAGTATTTTTCTTTATAAGAGTCTTTGATAATAGTTTTACCTTTTAAATAAGATGTATTGTATTTAACCTTTTGAGTGATAACTTATTATTTTGGTGAAGTTGGTCTTAATTTACTTGTATTATTACCATCAAGATTACATGTGTGGTGTTGTAAAAATAAGTGTAAGGTTATGCAATATTATCTCTAAGTGGAGAAAGAAGACCCTTACTAAATATAAAATGTATGTACAAATTAGAGGGTTGACATGTCAAAGAGTTTAAAACATTCTTAAATCATAAAATTTAATCTCCAATGCACTCATCATGACTTTTCTTTAAGCTCTATAAATATTCCAATATTAATTTAAGCATTTCATGCTTATGACAATTTGATAAGAATGTCTTATAATACTTTGAAAGTAGGTAAAGAACCATTAATAAGATTTTAAAACCAATCCCAAACATCTCTTGTTAGACTCCTATGGAAAGCTTTAATAATATGTGTTTGTCCTTGGTCCATTGGCCAAAAAAGCATATGTATGTTGCTAAATGATTAACATATTCTCCATGATCATTAATTAAAGGAAGTATAGGAATGAAAAACTCTCTTGGGTATGTATACTCAAATACAATTAGTGTAATAAGTTGATCATTAATAATATCATATTTAATATAAGCATGACATGATCGAAGTTAAAAATTAAGATTTAATGCTCGATTTTGAAGGTCTCCTATAACAAGCATCATGGACATAATATGGCTTGTAGCAATAGTAGTAGTTTGGAAAGGTTGTAATTTATCATCTACTCGAATAATAAGTATGATGGAATCATTCTTACTATCATTTCATTCTAAAACAACATCATTACATAGCTTGGAAACATTTCATATTGGAACATTTGTATCACAGGAAGTTTGTGAAGAAGAAATTGCATATGTCACTAAGATTTACATGTACATTTTGACTGTCACGTTGTTTTCAAAAGCAGATAAGGAAACATTATGTTCATGTGCATCTATTTATGTTGAGAGAGAGAGAGAACAGAGAGAGAGAGAGAGAGAGAGAGAGAGAGAGAGAGAGAGAAGGTATAACACATGTTTCCAAAGAGAGAAAAGTAATCATATTCTATTTTTGTATCATTTGCATTATCTAGAGAGAGAAAAGAGAATCACATTCTACTTTTGTATCATTTGCATTGTCTAGAGAGATAAAATGAGAACCACATGCTATTTTTGTATCATTTGCATTATCTAGAGATAAAAGGAGGATCACATTCTACTTTAGTATCATTTTCATTACCTATATCACAAAAAGTGTCTATGCATCTTTAATTGTTCTTGTGGTTTTGCATCTTAAAATTCTTAATGCAATGAAGTGTAATAACAAACGATAGAGATAAGGGAGGTGTATTCTCAAATAAAGAATCTTTAGATTTTAATTCATTCAACATGGGAGGAACAACAATATGTGCATTATTATTATTTCCTTTTTATTCTAATGTATGATTAAGATAAGATTCTAAAGAATAATTAGGGGAGTTTGGATCTTCTATTTCGAAAGTAGTATATTCTTCCTCTTCCTCACTATATGCTTCTTCATAATTATAATTATAATTATTACCTTCATAATCATATTCCTCATATACATCATTAACATTGTTAATCATATAATGATCATCACTAGTCCATTCATTACTGTAATCGTACAGTATAAAATTACTATAAAATAAAAAATCTAAAATATGGGGACTATTAGGGTTCTTAATATAGGTAGACATTTGGGAGTTAACAAAAACCTATGATGGAAAAAAGGAGGAAGACAAAACTTGTTCCTAAAACACACTCTCACATAAAATAAATAGGCTAGAAAGGGAAATAGGAAACTCTAAGACAAAAGTTGATAATCAATATTCTAATAGAATATACGTGTTCACCAATATAAATAGCTAATTTTAAATTAGTAAGTAGTAAATATTGTAAAAATTCAACTCATATGGATAATATCATGAAAAAGGTTTATGTAATTTCATTTTCATTGTCACACTGTGCGAATTGAGCTCTAAGCTACAAATATGGCTAGATGCCACATTATATTTCCACTTTGATTTGAGTGTTTATAGACTGTCTTGCAGACATAGATGATATATGAGTTGGTATGTATCCAAGTTACTCAAAATTTTTACTAAATTGTTTTAGTCATTTTGTATGAATTTTTGGTTTTTGGAAAATTTTGTGTTTTTAACATTTTGAAAGGTCATAGTGCATATTTTATGATTTAGACCACTTGGGTCAATATTGTCAAGATTTCAATGATATTATTTGGAATGGGATGTTAATGTTTGATATGAGAAATTACTATTTTACATTATTGACTGTTTGAGTAAGTTTTATATTTATTATTTTTAATACTTATGCTAAATATTTTTACATGTATATTGCCTTTATTAAACTAATGTGACTTTGTTTGTGTGTTATGTTTTGCAGCGTGATTACATTCATGAGATTTATGAGGTGGTTGACATATGATTACATTGGTAGGGCTTGGGTTAGACGATGTAGATTGATGAATATTAGAGGAGTCCGATTTGGCACATGTTGACCGATTGGACCAAATTTTTTATAACAAGAACTTGATGATTGTATTGGCTAAGAGGTGGAACCTCGATACTTGTAATTTTTTGTTATTGATGGGCGAGATGATCATCACACTGGAGGATGTATGGTGCATCTTATGGTTTTCCATTTTTAGAGAGAGAGATAGAGAGACATTGTGATGGATATATAGGGTTTAGGGCATTTTATTTATGTCCTCAATTGCCTATATATATTTATGGAGGGCCCCTATTTATATATTGTGGTGGGTAGTATGTATATAGGCCAACGGAAGATAATTCTATACATATCCACATAAGCCACCAATACCAAGTCTAACATGCATGCAACGAGATATAGATATATGACAAATAGACGATAAGGTGTCTATCAAGGTGGTATGATTTTACTTGAGCAAATTGTATTGTTAGATGTTTCATGGTTGAAAATATTTATATGTTCTATACTTGCATCATTTGTAGGAGTTGATGGAGAAGCCATGGTGATCTCATATCACATGTATGATATTGATTGTTATATTGACAAGAGTCATACTAGATATTATTGCGAGCATATCATGCTAGGCCATTTATATCAAGACTTGTATATATTTACTTTGGAGGTCCATATTTGTGGTCTTGGAGTAGCCACATTACTACTTGTATGGGCATATGAGCATATCACTGTGATTCATCCTTTGGTGGTCTTCGTGGAGATTGGGCTCATCCCAATATCTTCATATCTCATTGGGTTTCACCGTGGTGGAGCGGATTGAGTATTATGGAGTACAAATTTATTTTGAATATATTGACACAAATGATGATTTAATGGTGGATGTATATGGGATATGGGAGGTGGTTAGATAATGTTAGAGAGCTGTGCCACATACATGTTTTTATGTGGCTACATGATTGATTCCCTGGTGTGTTTGAGAGAGTTCAATATTAGAAGGTTACTCAACAGTTTTGGTTGATCCAAGATGCGTCTTCAGCAACTTATCCATGGATGTGAATCAATAGGGCCATTATTAGAGTAAGTGTGAGGTCAGGACCTATAGGTGATGAGTTGGACCTCGACCAACAAGGAAGAGGGATCATTTAGTTTCACTAGCAATGAGTGATGATGCAAGTTGCATAATAAACTACACACAGTGGTGGACTAATATTAAGTGGGTTGTATTATTTCCAATTGTGGTAGGTGATTTTGGTGTTGTTCCTCTTACATAGGGTAGAGGGGATGGAGATAGAGGAGGCAGAGAAGGAGGAGGCAAAGATGGTGGAAATGGAGTAGAAGCACCACTTTCACCCCAACCTACAACACACCCAAATGATGTGGATGTTGTTGTTACAACTGCTGCTGCTACAATATTTGAGCATGAGTATTTGCATTTTATGTTAATTGATTATTGATATTATTATAGCTAGTTACTAATGGATTCATGTAATTGATATTTTAGGTGATGCATATTGGCCTATGATGGTAGATGGGCCCATCCATACTTTAACATAACATGTGCCATTTGACATAGTGGGTAATAGCATAGTGGAACAAGTTGACAAGATTACCTAAGAGCATGCACATTTGTTTGATCCTTGTGTGGTTACTATTGTTGCATATACTATAGTTGTCAGAGAGTGTGATGAATTATAGGTAGAGCTCAACATGATTTATGGGTATACTGAACTAACAGGTCAAATCATCAAATTCACACTTATGACCTTTCAGAGTCCTAAAAATACAAAAAAATATAAAATCTAAAAAAATCATAAAAAATACTAGAAATCAACCAATTTACTGAAAATGTGAGTAATGTTGATACATACTAGATCATATGTCATTTATGTTTGTAGCATAGTCTGTAAATGATCAAATTGAAGTGACATTGAAACTTGTTGGCTAGGCATGTTAGTAGTTCAAAGCTCGATTCACACAATGTGACAATGAAAATGAAATAAAAAAACCTTTTTCATCCTGCTGTTTATACTAGTTTACTTTTTACAATATTATTTACTATGCTCATTACGTAGTTAATTTAATTATTAATGAAAATCATCCACAAGAAATATCGCGAGTAATGTTTATAAAAAATACGTCCCATAAATTGCATTGGGACACATGTAACATTTTATTATTCATCAGAGCATTACTTGGTTACCAATGCCAATTCTAAAAAATGTTTATTTTTTGTATAATATTCAAATCACGATATTGATATACAAATGATCTTACTTTTGCAAATCACATCATTAATCAATTATGACTATTTCCCGTTGTATCATTTATACTATGTTGCGACTAAAATGATTTACATAATGAGAACATTCAAATCTAATACATAATCTAACCATTCTAATTGATCCAACTTATTTGACTTGATATATCTTATGTTCTGATCAATTTACTAATATTATCTCTCACCTTGAAAGGGGGACATACAAAGGGTAAAATAGAAAATTACTACTTGTACAAAACCAATATAATATAGATATTTAATTATTCATTATGATATAGTTTAACCTCACGGGTTCAAATATTGACATATCGGTATTGTCTTTTGGGGGAATACTCCATGCACGTGCATCTCACATTATATGAAAAAATTATAAATTCATACATTTTAGGTGAATATACATGGGCATATGCCCCAAAGCTTCAAACATAAATTAAAAATTTTACTTCTACTTTCAGTTACATATTTTACATTTGTCACATGGTGGCATGATACTAATTCATGCATATCCATTTTTTTTCAAATTCAAGGGACATGATATAGACTCGTGCCATAATTTCAATATTATTTTATATTTGTGGTCATGGTAGGAACATGTATATTATCCATTCTCTTTTGATCATGCATACATAAACCAATTTCTCCAAGCACTTCATAGAAAACACCAATTCTTCAATGCTTCAAGGAAGCATCATCTTTAAGTAAAGCTACAAGAGCAACATTGATTTTGCACATACAACTATATTCCTTCCTTGTTATTTAATATATTTTTAAATTTAATTTACACTTCAATTTTTAATTTCACACATGGACATTAACTATTTTTATATCATTGTAAGATTTTTTATGAAACACCTTGCATGATTGGAGCTTTCTTCCAAAGGTAAATTATATTGTACACACTCACATATATCTTTCCTTTTACTCTATTAATCTCATTTCTATATTAAAGGGGGGGATATAGTCACTCAAATTTGATCATAAATACTTGATACTATTGGTTTTAGTCCACGTTTATCTTACTTAACTTGAACACATTATTTTGACCTATTTTGTCACCTCACCGTATCCTAAATATTTACATGGACTTATCCCTTATAAATTTGATGTTTTACACCTACATAAATGTTCTTAATAGTTAAAAACCTTTATAAAAATCTATGTGGACATGTAAAATTCCAAAGAACAAGCATTACCCTTCTAGGTCAGAATTGACCTGCACTGGTCAGGATGGGTAGTCGGTCCTGACCTCTATGGGTCAAACCTATCCCCTCCAATGTTGACTCTTTTTCAAACTTTAACCCTCCTATACATGTTGGTTCACATTTTTAAGATAGGTAATGTAAAGCTTTTCCATTTTGGATTGTTATAAATGTATAATTAAGCCACTTATTCTGCCACTTGGCAAATTTGGAAATTTTACTATTGAGGCACACTTATACTGTTGCACACTATGACAAGCTTCCCTAGTCTTTCGAAATTAAATATTATTCATTTGGAGTAGCCTTTAACCAAGCCATGAGATTATTCTATCAAATTCAAGCAAAGCATTATCAAATATTCAAGCCATCACTATATGCATACATATAACAAAAAGAAACATTATTGCACAAAGCACTTTGGGTGTGAGAACTATGTGGGCTTGATTTCCCTCCTTGGAGTATTGTATACATAGACAATGATCAATCATCATGGGGGTGTTGGGGTTAGCTCAACTCATTACACTTCTCATTTATTTTATATGTTTTCAACTATTGCAAGTCTTATTAGGGTTTCAACTTTGGAGAATTCATATGTAGGTCATCCACCCATAACCAAAGGTCAAATTTATAGACATAATAAAACCATGAGTAGAAGAATGTGCCCTTACTTTCCTAGTTTCCGTAGAGGTCAAGATTGACTCGCAAAGGATAGTAACGACAATCAATCCTATCTACTTTCAGTTAGTTCTGAACTAGAATAATCCTAGTCCCTCTTTCAATTGCACACACATAATCATATCTGATGGATCAGTTTCAACCTATCTCTTAGTCACGTACAACTAACCCATAGGCAGAAAACAACCGTCTTCTTATGTTTTTCATAACTAACTTATTTCATTTATTTGAGCTTCATCGATTCCAATACCTTTTCTTTAATTTTGCTAGTTACAAGTCATTTACAACATTTGCTATCTTTTAAATTTCATTTTAACTTAATACACCAATTAATTCCAAATTATGATAGAACATATTGGTGAACCCAACATAAAAAAATATTCGTTTTGAAGATTTTAACCTCTACAGGTCGATTTTTTAATCTAAAAGTAACCGTTATATGAAACTTTTATACAATATCTATAGATCCATTAAAATACTAGATTAAATGGGAGGAAAACGTAAACACCAAAATTTGGCACAAGCCTTATCTTAAAATGTCTTTTAACCACTTTGCTTACATGGGTAGATGTAGCGAAGAATTAAGTACTTAGTGGTGCATGTCTTTTATGTTTTCTCTTTGAATTATTGATTTTCTATGATCTTGTGGTCCCCTTTTCCCATCCACATCACTTGAATCATATTTAAAAATATATATATCTTTAATCCCTTTTTCCATTTCGAGGTTGTGTTTATCCAGGGCATGATCAACCAATAAGGTTAATATTGACCATCAATCTTGATCCATTATAGTTGATCTTGGCCCTTGATCCTTTAATCTCCTTTTTGGACATATTTCCATTTATAGATGTTGTTTTTGGCCCTTTTGATTTCTTTGGGTTTGTCTTGTGTGCTATTAGGTCTTTCATTCAAAATTAAAAAAGAACCATATATATACATAGTTGTTACGAGACATTTGAGATAAATAATATTTCATTACAAGAGCTATATAAAGTTACATATTGCTTTCACTAGAACTAAATCTGAAGTATTGTTGTATCGTGCATATTTGTGCTAATGGTAAAATAGGATAAATAACATCTAGATTTGCATTTACTATTTCACACACACACGTAAATGAGAGAACTACATTTGAGTTTGAGCCCTCTATGGAGCATTGACAATGTAGTGTAATGTTTGATCTTTCAACGGGGATTGACCAAGGTCAGTTCAACTCAACCTCTTTCGCCCGATTCCCTCCCACTCTCTCACCCCCATTTGATGTCTCAAGTGTTTGTATAGAAAACTAGGGTTTGATATTTCAAGTACATGCATGAGCATTGAAAACACTAAGAAGGTAGAAAATGACATTACTAATGTGAGCAGATCATCATAGAAAGAATCAAAGTTTCACTATCACATGGTCAAGATTGACCCACAAAGGTCAAGGTCAATAGTCGATATAGAGTGTTTTTAGTCGGTTATGACCCAAAATAGAAACAACAATCAATTTCAAGAGCGAACACAATACAATCTCTTTACACATCAACAAAACAGAAAATCGACTTATGCAAGTCATGAAAGTGTGATAAATAAGTTAAATCATTTCTATATCCTCTTATATTTGTTTATTGTATCTCATTGAATTTATATGTTGAATCACAATTGTCGAACTATATATTGTGCATATCATACCAAACTATAGTTGGCTTTTGTTATATTAGTTTCTATTTAATTAAAAGGTTATTATTACAATAATTCAATTTTAAATAAAACAATTTGATATCATTTTTCACTAATAATTTTCTAATTTTAAGTTTGATACTTTAACATTAAATTATTCGGGGTATGTTTCCATACCATCTGTGATTAAATATATATTATGTTTTTACTATTTTAAAAATTAAAGAAAGTACACCATGTACTCCATTAATAAAACATATTAATGTATATAAATATTAAAATAAACACTAGTGATATATATAACATCTAATATTTTTTCAACAATTATTTTACAAAATTAAAAATAACTAATCATATTTTTAGAAATAGAACTCAAATATTAATACTTGATCCCAAAGGTTAAAATTAATCGTAAGTTTTAAAAATACATTTTTTTGACCTCCCGTGATTATAATGAGCTGAACTCGCTGATGATAATCTGTCAGTATTTTATTCCATCGAGGGGTCGCTACTGGAAAAGTTGATTCTGCTACTGAAGTCGCTCAATTTCCAATCGTGATTTGTGCTAACACTGTTGCTGGAGGATGAAATGCTGAGTGGGTGGAATGATGACAAAATCCTTTGTTCTTCATGATTTGCGGCTGGGTCGATCTCTTTGAGTGTGTTCACGCAGTTGAGGTTTGGAAGAAATTTTATAAATTTATTCTGGATTTCTTGTTATTTTTCTGTTTTAGAATGATAGCTCTTGTCCGCCGCTCCATCTGTTCCCCATGCTCTACCATTATTAAAATGATTCATGACGCTTAAAAAATATTGGGCCTTCCCCCTTGGTTCCAGTATCTTGAGGAAATGACACATCAATGAAGGGATGGGTGATCAGCTTCGAAATAGATTTCACAGATAATGGGTAGGAATGATTTTTGTGCCCTTGTAGACTTCCTTGTGGATGACCACCTGTTTCAGAAATTGAATGCGAGAAAGGACAGCTTAATGAGAGCTTACCCTGTAGCAATTGGGAAGGGGTGCACTTCAGTAGCCCTTTCAGCAGCTCTGGCCCAAATGGGGACATGGAATCTTTCCTTTCATATACACTACTTGTTAGATATCTTTGTTACTCTAGTGAGGCGGCAAGCGCTTTTAGCTTTGTTGCAGTCTTTTTGCAGTTCCCCACTTAAACGAGACCTTTTTTTGTTTAGGCCGAACCATACCTCTGAGAAAGAAGGCAGCCATGACGCGTAGGATTTTATACATTTTGGAGAGGCCGAGCTCTTTAAGACTGCAGATTAATGTGATGAAACATCCAAATAAATTTTCTAGAGGTGAAAATTCACCATCCATGCCCTTCTCTCGATCTGTAACGAGGGTCATAAATGTCTACAGCTTCCAATTAGTTAATGTTGAAGTGAATCTTTTTGAAATTTTGAATATGATTATTTTGGTGTTAAATTTTGAATATAATAATTTTCTAGAGGTGAAAAGTCACCATCTATGCCCTTCTCTGGATCTGTAATGAGGGTCATTAATGTCTTCAGCTTCTAATTAGTTAACGTTGAAGTGAATCTTTTTGAAATTTTGAATATAATAATTTTGGTGTTAAATTTTTCACCTAGAGTATTTTCATCCTATGATGGAGACAATTAACATTAGCAAAGTAACACATATTAGTAGGGATAAAATTTTAGAAACAATCTTTCTGACAAAATGGCAAATACTAAAATTGAATTGAAACTTATAGTTTTGAGAATTAGCAAAGGACAACAACAGATAATAGAATGAAAGGTGTACCGAAAGACACATTCAAGAAATTCAACTTGGAAAACCTTGAAGATAGGTAATTTTGTTTCAAACTAGCCAAAGTTCTGAGCCTCTTTATGCTCACCTTGCACAATGGTATAATTTCTTAATACAGTATAACTGTTTTTTTCACTTTGATTGTAGAGGAATCGGTTACACACCGTGCTGCCCCTATTACCTCTACCCTACTGGGTAGACATGAAGTCAACCAGACCCAGGCCCCAAGGGAAATGAACCATGGACTCAGGCTGGCAAACACTCAGGCCACGTCTAGTTGGTTATACCCTGATATAGTATAACTTTAACCAAACAAAAGTAAACAATCTCGATATGTGCCAAATTATTGATACAAAGTCCATGGATATATCAATTGAAGAAAAAGGAATTACTATTCCTTAATAATTACAAAGATACACAGTCCATGGATATATCAATTACAGAAAAAGGAATTTTTATTGCTTGATAATTACAAAGATACATATACGGAATGATAAAGTTCCTTAAATGGTTCTACATCAATTAAACTTTATGCACAAATTTTGTGGAATATTTGTCAAGATGGGAAGTTGTATTATTGATGGTGTAAATGTGATGAAAATTATTCAGCTGCAGATTGCTTCCACTGCAAGAGTTTTTTCCACACCCGGACAAGGATCTCCCAATCTTTCCACTGAAATAGGAACTGAACAGCTTCCCCTTCTAATGCATGCCTGTCGAGGGAGATAAATTAATAAGAAGAATAGAACCAACCGACCTTTTATTTAGACATTTTAAGATTCAGTTTATTGAACAGAAAAGGGTGAGATTAGTCATCTATAAACTGAACAACTCAAAATTGATGCCATAAAAATGTGAGAAACATTATAAACAACAGAAAAACCTCTTCGATGATCTGCAATGCATTCACAGCATTGCAATGTCCATGTTGGAGGTTTCCACATTGTCCTTCTGGAGTTCCAAAGCTTGCAAATTTGATGGAGGAAATATGCTGACCCTTTGGACAGTTAAGATGAAGCTCTGGTTTACTTGAATTGAATCCATCCTTCGTATTCAGTTGCCATGAATCAACAAGTTGAGGAAATGACTCTGATACTCGTGCACAAAGAGACTCTATAGACCTAGTAAGAAACGTGATTTTAGTTGGGTCGCCACCAATTTCCTCAAACAACACCAATACATTTCCAGTGGACTGAATCCATGAACGAGGAACATGATACCTGGAATTCAGGATTTTTATCAGAAAGAAAGAAAGAAAGAAAGAAGAAGTTATACCGTTGTCCATGAATGCCCAAAGTATATCAATGGTACTCATAGATTCATCAACTTACATCAAGTTACAATAGCAAGTATGAGTCTTAAGAAAAATCCAAGAGCAGGAAAAGTAAAACAATGAAAGATCATGTCAAAATAAATGCAGGGGCAATGTATTAGTCTGTGCAAGTTTTAGCATGAAGAATCTGAGAGTTATACATTACAAGCATAAAAGAAGAATCATATCAATATTCTTACAGCTTTTGAGAAGGCTGGCCACAATTTCTCAGACATTTGCCTTCATCATACATTCCTCGATAGTCACATGTACTGCAGCCATCTTTTGGGGAGAGGAAGGCAGGCCAATAACGTCCAATACTATGCCCATTTACCCAGGCCTGACCCTTTCCCATGTTTTCAAGGTCCAAAGCCACAGGGTCATTGCCATCTGGAGCTTCGAATTCAGCCTGGAATTTATGTGATAAATAATCCAATTAAGAGGATGATTCCTTACAAAATGATTTTTTATATTTTTCAAATCAGGGAAGTGCAAGCACAATAAAACTGATAACCAATGTATAGGCACCATGTTAATACAAGGATAACTAAGTTTAAGGTATTAGTTTATTGTTCAAATTGACATGAAATGCCATGCCTGTTTTAGATAAATGAAGAAAAAATGTTGCCCTACTAAATATCAGGTCTGCTACATGAATGAAGCAGTACAAATTTAAAAGATAGAGACTTTTTTTTTTACAATCACTGGTTGAAAAATCATAAATATATTTTTTGGGAACACTATGTATAATCACCATACCATGAATCACACCTACCCACCATGAAAAAAAAGAGATAGACAGTGAGTAATCAAAAAATAAATGAAAAACATGTCTGCACGCATGCATCTCTTAAATAGAAGCTTTGAAGACCTAGAACAAAACGATTATAGATAAGGTTAGATCATTTTAATAACTAAGAGAGATTTCATTTTTAATAACTAAAAGAGATTTGTATCCCACCGATCATCGAGGTGAGTGTTGGAGGGTCACTGTCACATAGTTAGGTTAGTTAAGTTTTAGCAAGGATCAGTATAAGAAGATATAACCGCATATAGAACTATTGTTAAAACTCATTGGACAAATATCATGCAAATTTCCAACCTGGTATCAGAGGTGTGATACACTGGTGAAGCTTATTAGGTTTGATTTGAATGTAGATGAACTAGGCTGCTACCAAAGAATTTCCATACAATATTCTTCCATAAAGAAATTTCAAAGGTCCATGAGGTGTATGAATAAATAGCTTATGGAGATGGGAAGTATGCAAGACCAAATGGAGGCATAATGTTTTTTGGGTTGCAATAATATTATTTGAAAGTTTTGATATTGGTATCTGCGTAACATTTTTATATGCAGTGCGAGTCACCACGTGCAATAGAAAGCCTCTCATGCGAATGAAGGAAGACCCAATGTTATCCAAGAGATGGCTGGATTATATATTTGACTAAATTATAAACAGTTGATAAATCAACTGTTGAATGATGAGATGACTAATTTATGTAATGATGTGAAGGACGAGGAGCACTTTAGTTTGAGATGTAGTACATACTATGAGATCTACAGAAGGTACTATTGTTTACACAGACTTAGGAGGTTTGTTATCCACTAGTTCTTCCTTTATCTTGACCATGAGCTTTGAAGACCTAGAACAAAATGATTACAGGTAAGGTTAGATCATTTTAATAACTAAGAGAGATTTTTATCCAATCAATCGAGGCAAGTGTTGGAGGGTCACTGTCAAATGGTTAGGTTAGTTAAGCATTAGCAATGATCAATAAGAAGATATAACTGCATATAGAATTATTGTTAAAACTCATTGGATCGATATCATGCAAATTTCTACCCTGGTGTCAGAGGTGTAATACGCTCTTGAAGCTTATTAGGTTCGATTTGAATGTAGATGAACTAGGCTGCTACCAAGGAATTTCCATACAAGACTCCTCCATAAAGAGATTTCAAAGGTCCACGAGGATTATGAATAAATAGCTTATGGACATGGGAAGTATGCAAGATCAAATGGAGGCACAATGTTTTTTGGGTTGCAATAATGTTCTTTTAAAGTTTTGATATTGGTATCTGTGTAAATTTTTTATATGCAGTATGAAGTCACCACCTGCAATAGAAAGCCTGTTGTGTGAATGAAGAAGACCCAGTGTTACCTAAGAGATGGGTGGATTATATATTTCACTAAATTTTAAACAGTTGATGAATCAACTGTTCATTGATGAATCAACTGTTCATTGATGAATCAACTGTTCATTGATGAGATGACTCAAATAATTGTGTTGCGAGAGTGAATTGGACTTGTACCAGAAGGGACGGAATGATCACCTTTCATGGAATGTTTGTTATCATGAAAATCAGGGGACTTACATAACTCAGGATGTACCAAGGCGCATACATGCTAACTATATTATTCCATTTCCACATATCACAATACCATTGCAATATTCTTTCTTTTCATTAAACCATAGATGTGCATGCCCCAAGCTTATTAGATATAGAGAGAGTCACGATTGTTCAAGCACTGTGAATCGAGTGGATCAATCCCAGTCTAGACTGCAATTTTGAGGTGTGAAGCAAATAATCATTTTGTTGTATTTCACAAGAAGATGCCACCTTTTGGTCAGCTTGTGCCAGTTCATTGATCTCTATCACTTGGAGAAAACATGCAATGTTTTGTTTCTATCTAAAAGGAATACACTTGACATAATGCATTCTGGGTCATGAGTGGCCTCCCACTTGGCTATGGAAAAAGTTAGTGAAGCTGTTTTTCACACGCAAGAGATTTCAAGAATGATCCATTGTCTTGGAAGTGCCGATAAAAACAATGGATCATGCTTGAAAGCTAAGAACAAGGACATTGACAGACTGACCAAGAATTTTGGTAATAGCACTAGCAGCAACTAGAGTAGTTTGATGCAGTCCATTAACAAAGGAGTGTAAGAGGAAAACTATGGACATTGAATTTCAAAATTTGTAAATGCAGAAAACCCGAGAAATTAGATTTTGAGTGCCATCACTGTCATGGAGAATCACTTAGGTTTTGTTTGGAGATATGGGCAATCAGAATTATGGTGGGCAATGTACGAAGACTGCATTTACGTTGGTGCCAATTTGACAACATGCATAGTGGTTAGGTGTGTCTTGCTTTTGTGATGGAGCCAAAAAAATGAGGCTGATACGAGTCATAAATGTATTGTAGTTGAATTTAGAGACAAAATTATGCAGTGGAAAAGTTTATATCAAGTCTGAGTTGTACGAAGTTTAGTGGTTACTTGAGTAGAATTGTTATCACCAAGTAACCTTGTACAACTAAAGCTGTCTAAAGAAATCAAGTAATTATATTTTGTTATTAGTATGGAAAGGTGTGACATTTGATGATCAACTTATATTTTTGTTCACCTATATTTTATTTATTTAATTTTTTTGTTTTAATTTTGAAAAATGCATCATATATTACTCCAAGGAACAAAAGGTTACATCATTGGGCAAAAAGCAAGAAAAGCAAAGATTACATCAACTGAACAAAAGGCTAACAGAAAGCATCTCTCCCTACATAGGCAAGGAAAGAAAGCATCTGACCCTGCGCCCCAATGGGAAAAGAGTTGAAATCTCTTCGAAACCACTCAAACTTAGCTTGTACAATCCAAGCCAATTCGTCTAAAAAGCTTCAACTTCCCCATACAGAGAGGGAAGGTGTTGTTCTGAAAGACAGCTTGGCATCTCGTCCTCCAAAGAACGCTGATTGCTGCCAACCGTATTGTATGCCATAACCCCTTGCAGCTGTCCCTGACCATCCAAGAATCTCCTAAAAGAGACCCTTTCCAAGGGAGAGGAGCAATAAAAAGGAAATTGAATTTAGCTTACAGCCACCCCCAAAGGCCTCTTGCTGTTAAATATTACCAAAAGATTTGATCAACTGTTTCTTCTTTCCCACACACCATGAAAAATGCATTTGTAAAACCAATCTTGCTCAGCCTTGCTTTAACAGCTAGCCCCTGATGTATTACTAGCCATCCTATCATCTTATGTTTGAAGGATGCTCTATTTTTCCAAATAACTTGGCAACGTCTTTGCCATCTCACTTTAGGATCTTGAACCTGCCATTGTTTGTTCAATCGGAGTGCTATGAAACTGGAATGGTGAACTTGCTTATACAAAGTCCTTTGTTTTATAGTTGAGGACGGCTTTTCCTGAATTCCAGTTCCAATCCCTTGAATAGGGGCCTACACTTTGTAAATGCATCTTGCAAAGACATTGTTCACCTATTTTGTTGTTGAAACATCATGGTTCTCGTACAATATATATTTGTTAATTGCATATGTAGTTGATTGTACTTCTTGCTATACCCTGATATTTATTTCTTCTGTTACAATTGTTTACTGTGCTTTCCAAACAAGCTGTAAAAGAGATCTTAGGCGGAATGCATGCTAATAGAGCCCCCACCTGAGTTGGAGAGATTGTTAAGGTAAAACATGAGGTGTAACCATTTTACTATCCAAGAAGAAGACTAGATAATTTGACACAAGTACTCAGGACAAGAAAATTTTCCAACATCAAATAGTTGGCAACCCCTTGATAAATACATTGTGTAGAGACAAACTCTTTATCAAGTCAATAAAGATGAGCTTCGGGAAGAAAAATCCTCTGAAAAGATCCTAAGGATTTTTCATTCCAGAAGCTCTTCTTTATTAGTTTTTGACTTTAGAAGCCTTAAAACTCTTCATCAGGTCATTCAAGGAAAATTTCGTGATGGCAGATTGTTGATGGTTGGCAATTTCCAAAAATAATATATGTAATTTCATGTCATTTGTAAATAGATGGACTGGTGTTTGAGATTCACAGTCAAATGGTTAGGTCAGTTATTTTAGGTATTTTTGAGACTCAGTTATAAAGAGATAGGACTTCTTATAGACATTGTGTGAACAAAGAATTATTGTAAATAAAAACTACTCTCATTCTTTAGAGCTATATAATGCAAATTTTCAGCAAGTTTCCATTAAATTATAACATGCCACATTTTATTTATGCAGGCACGTGATGCATCGTCTATTATGATTCAAAATTGAATATGTAAAAAAATATTTTCAATAACCAAGGGAAAAATATTGACAAGACAGAGTAGAGATTCAAGTTGGTAATTTTTTCCGTTATTAAATAAAAATAAAACCGTCTGTCTATTTTTCTTATCCTTACACTCCTTATTGATGTATAACACTGTAATGACTTTTTATTTTCCCTCTTGAGCATCTAAATCATTTTCTATTACTGAATTAGTCTCTCTGCAAAAAACGAAAAAGGAAAAAATACCAAGAAAGACAATTTTGGGAAAAATGGATTAACAATGAAATGAGTTCATTACCTCTTTTCTAACATAGAAGTAGCACTAGTTATTCTAAATCCATTTTTGTAAATATTCACAAAGAGGAAGTTGTAAATTTAAAATTGGAATTGATTGCTTACCTTGTACCACATCATACTCTGCTTTATTGGTAGGTTTGATCCTGTAGTCCAATATCTACTGTGTATGCTGTTGCCGAGATAAAGGCCTAGTTGATCACCTTTCAATCCAATCTAAAATTTGAAAAATCATATGATTCTAGGAATAAGAATGTGTCAAAAACAATAAAAAGATTGATAAATATTGACTTTATTTTGTACATGTGACACAAGGACAAATTCTATTTGGATTAAAATGGAAACCTCTCTTGTACAAACTTGTGTGCTATGAATCAGCAGAAAATAGTACACACACAGTATATTTTTCTTCTTGCTCTTTCTATAGTCATGGTAATGCTGATTTTCAAACAATTTGCAAGTAATATCTATAGAAGGCAATTGAGTTTAGAATAAAACCTGATATGTCCACACTTGCATTGAAAGATCTCGTGTACCACTTTTCAAACCTTTCAAAATGACTGGGCCTGTAATTCCTGCACCTGCTGTGTCGAAAAATGGGCCAACATTCTTCCAAAAAATGTAATAAAGTATTTAGTAGAAAAATAAGACAAAAAAGACTTATTGTAGATATAAAGATGATATTTTGGAGGTTTTTTTGCACTTAAACCCATGGTAGAGAGATAATAGGAAAAGAAGCCAACCTTTAGGCCCACAGTCATGCTTAATAGGTCTAGTGTATTCTTTCCTGGCTTTAAAATTATTGGCTTCTCTAGAGTAAATCTTGAATATGAACTATCACCAGATCCAGTTCCTGCAAGTAATTTTCATCACTAGGAATTTTTCCAAATAGCCAAATCCAACATGATCATTGTAAGGAATAATTTCAAAGTGGGTACAATAAATTCTTTTCTAATCTGTTAGCAATGCACATAATGTTTCTTATTTAAAAACTTCAACAAATTTTGGTTTTCAGTAGATTTGTAAGGTTATACCTTCTCATTCCATAATGACATACTAAATCTATTGCTTAATGACATACTAAATCTATTGCTTAATGACATACTAAATCTATTGCTTACGATAACTATGCATATACAAAGAAAAATAAAATAAAATAAATAATGTCCAGAAGTGACCAAATTAGGCCAATTGGACTCGAAACTAGTATTTAGTCACAATAGAACAAGTAGAAAAGAACCCTGGATACTCAAAAAGTGACTAAGACTAAAGATAAAACACTAAAATAATGGAAACACAAAATAGGGTAAGCCAAAGGCAGGTAAACCATTGCCATAAAAGGCAAATACAGATATAAATAATCAAGTGAGGGGTGGCTCCACTAAGGGAAATGATAACAAAGTTGAATGTTGAGGTGAGAAAATGACACAATCAATGTTTGTCTAATTTCTTGAGAAAGAGGAGGAGAACCTCCAACATTGTCATTCTCCACCACCACAAGACTAGCCTGTGATCTAACAATATCCATAGGATAATGTCATGGGATAAGGAGGTCCGGTGGTAAAATCCTGTAAGATAAGATAAGATAAATATATTAATGTCCAACTAATTACCACAAAAGTAGGTCAAAGGGACTGCAGATTACAGAAATGTGTCAGGAAAAAGTGGGAAACTAAAAGGGTCTCCAAAAACAAGAACAACAATGCTGAAAGAAATAGTATAAAACATGTCAAAGAGCCACCATGCTCAGAGTCAAAGAACCAAAGGACCAAAAAGGGCCACGACAACCACGCTCGGGTCCAAAGAAGAGAGCAGAAGAAGTAAGTTTTCACACCTCTTTTAACATTCAAGCTTGAAGAGTCTACAAAGGTGGAGAGAAGACTGGTGATGCACACCTTCCCTCCTACTATGAGTTTTGAACAAGGAAAATCAGATGGCACACAATGCCAAGTAGAAGTTGATTCATGATACTTGCTCTATGGGTCATGTTATCAGATGCATAGAATGAATGGAGGAAAAATGGGTGAAGCACACTAATGATGTATGTGTGTCATTTTTTTATTAACCATAGATGAGGTCACAAAGTAGTTGCAACCATATCAACATCTTTTATATTCAATACCACCCCCTTAATGACTAAATTAGTGACAACCCCATGCTTGTTTTGAAGTTTTACAAAGAGAACAGGGCCAAGAGGTTTAGTTAGTGTGTCAGCAGTTTGTAGTGGCACACTAATGAAGAGAAACATCTTCATCATCAACCAATTGTCAAATTTAGTGATGATAAACCTTGTTGTGTTTTGTTTTGGTATGGCATACTGGGTTCTTCACCAACTTGAAGACACCTTGATTCTCACAATAGAGTGGAGTAGCCATAGTTTGGAATATCCATAAATCCAACAAAATTTTGTGCATGAATGTTTCCTTGCAACCTACACCATTATCTTACTTGTATTCTGCTTCAATGGAATACAAAGCAACAATATGTTAAAGTTTGCTTTACCATGAAAGAGCTCTTGAATTCAAGGAAAAAGTAACCTGTAGTTTATCTTTGAGTATCACTTGTATCGGCCCAATCAAAGTCAATAAATCCCGACAACTTGAAATCTTTCATCATTTGATACAATATGCCAATCAAGTGTTCATTTGACATATCGTAAAACGCATTTTGTTGTTTGCCACAACTATGACAAGAACCCAAAAAGATAGCTAATAGGAAAAATATAGATCCAATTGAGTGGATGTAAGATATATCAAATGGCTCACCAATTATCTATACAGTGATTCATTGACTTGTGGTGTATTGTCATATGTTGACAACTTTGGCTCGATGTCCATAGGTATAGTGGATGGATTTATCTTGGTCATCCCGAATTTTTCTAAGAGTGCTTTGGCATATTTTATCTATGTCGTAAAGAAGGTATGATCAAATTGCCAAAGCTCTACACGCAAACAATAATGTAGGAGGCCTAAATCAATCATGTCAAAATTAGAACATAAATTAGATTTCACTTGTTGAGGTGCAATGGCCCCACTACCAATGATGGCAAGGTCATCAACATAGACAGTGAGTATCATTGTGTCATCACCATCGCTTTTGACATAGAAATTTGGATTATAAGTAATTCTTCTAAATCCAAAATCTTAGAGGTGTTGATCAATTTTGATGTAACAAGGTCATGGAGCTTGTTCAAGCCCATACGAGGACATAATGAGAATGCAAACCTTGTGGTCTTTGCCTAGTACTTGGTATCCTTTTGGTTGTACCATGAAAAATTCCTCATCCAAATCCCCATTCAAGAAGGCACTCCTCACATCCATTTGATACACATTCCAACCAAACCGGGAAGCAACTGAAATATGGCCATCTTAAGAGTAGGAGAAAAAATTCTTACTATCCCTTGTTGTTCCCAGTAGCCTTTAGCGACAAGATAGGATTTGTACTTGTCAAAGTACCATTTGCTTTATATTTCACCTTATACACCTGTTTGTACCTAGAGGCTACTCTGCCAATTCCCAGGTATAATTCTTCATCACAACATCATATTCAACTTGCATGGTTGCTTCCCACTCAGGTTTTTAGTGGCTTCTAAATACAATTGTGGTTCAGTCACCTAGAATAGGTCTGATGAAAGAGAAAGATGAACGTGTTCCTTAAAACTAACAATATGTTTCCTTGTTTTTTGAGGCCATGTATCTGACTAAGAAAGTTTTCATCCTCCCTTACACATCCTGCATTGTGCTATAATACCACTTAGGTCTCCTCTGTTGGGATACTTGTGTCAAAACCACATCTTGAGTTGTTGCCAACTTAGACCTCCTTTGCTGATATAAGTGTGGTGGCTGAGCCTCACTTTGAGTGGTCGCCATCTCTGAAGACTGTTTTGAGGCAAGGGATGGATTATTATCATCCCTTGTACCCCTGTGGTACTCGATGCTTCTTCCTCTTAGGGAAATACAACATCAGAACGAGTTCCAAACTTCTAGTCATATCAATGGCTACTTGTTGGTCAGTTTTACAAGAAAAGAAAACTTCTTTTGGTTTCACAGCAACATCTCTACTAATGATAATCTTATTAGTAGAAACATCAATAATTTTGTAAGCTTTGGGCTGCGCACTATATCCAGTAAAAATATATGTGGCACTTTTCGAATCTAAATTACTCCTCTTGTTATCAAGAACTCAAGCATAAGCCGCTGACCAAAGATGTGGAGATGTTTTACCTTTGGCGTATCCCCTGACCAAGAATATTTGGGAGCAACATTTTGCAAGGCTTTGTACATACATATGCTTAGGAGATATATCATTGTATGAATTGCTTCTCTAGTATCTACATGACACACCTCTGCTATGCATCATGCATTGGGCCATCTCCATTATAGTTTTTTTCCTCCTTTCACCAATTTTATTCTGTTAAGGCGTGTACGGAGCTGAAAATTGACTCTGAATCCCTTCATGTAATAATCCTTGAATTGCTTGGAAGTAAACTCTCCTCCATTATTTGACTTGAGAGTTTCTATACATTTGCTAGTTTGTTTTTCTTTACTTATTTGAAGACAAGGGCACTAAAAGATTCAGATTTATTCTTTGGAAAGTAAACCCACATTTTATGTTAGAAATCATCAACTAAAAGAAGAAAATACCTTGCTTCTAGAAACGTGGTGATTTCCATGATGGTTCACACAAATCTGCATGAATGAGATCAAGAACCCCGTTGGCATGCCCCACACCTTCAGTAGGAAATGGATTTCTTTTATGTTTTCCAGCCAAGCATCCTACACATATGCCATGTTTAGCCTATATGGAAGGAAACCATTGAACCATATTCGCTCGGCTAAGTGTGGCCAAGTACTGGAAATTCGAATGGAGATACCTTTCGTTCTAAATAATTCTTTGTTTGTCCTCCACAACCAAGCATGTAAATTTAATGTCACAGGATCGACTAGCTCATACAACCCTCCTTGCCCAATTCCAAGGGCAACCATTCTGCCTTGCTTGACATTTGAGACAATACATTTCTTACCATGGAAATTCACATCAATGTTAGGATTATTTGTAAGTTGACTAATTGATAAAAATATCTTGTTCATTTTTGGAACATACATAACAACCCCAACTACGAATTTTGTACCATCAATTGAAACAATGTGGACATCACCTATGCCTTCCACTGCATGCGACCTACCATCTCGTAGTGAAACAAAGTCTATGTGACTATAGTCAACGGCAAATTTTACATACCATTCCTTATGGCAGGTGAAATGATGTGATTCACCAAAATCAAAGAGCTAGCAACTGGAAACATCATTATTATTGTCATGGGAAGCCATGAAGGCCTATTCCTCCCCAGAATCATGCTTTGTACCAACTTCTGCCACACTTTTTTGACTTCGTGGCTTTTTATTATGATATAGGTCATACTGTCTTTTCCAGCAATCCTCCTTGATTTGCCCAACTTTATGAAAATAGTAGCACTGTATCTTGTGTTTAGGTGAAGATTTAAAGGTTCTAATTCTTTTGCCTTTGTATCCTGCAACAAAAGCACTTTTTGAGTGTCTAGCACTAGATTTTCCTAATTGTCCATGCCTATGTTCCTTTTGAAGAATATAGGAATTGACTTTATAAAACGTGAGAGTCTTATCTTTCGGCCTGCAAGTTTAGAGAGTTCACAAAGGTTTCATGGAAGGTGGTAGACTGTTCATTGCCAAATCAACCATTTCATCCTCATCCACCTTTTTATTGATGGTTGATAATTGTCATTCAACCTAAGCAGGTCTTTTGATAGTGACCCACTCTTTATCGTTTTTGTAGAAAACAACAGATTTTTTAGGTATAATGCATGGCCTTTTTCAGATGTCTGGTACTTGTTTTTAAAACTTACCCACAAATCTCCCACAGAGGTTGCATTTGACTTCTACAATCAGATTATCAGACACAAAAAGTTCTAAAAGTAGAATGTCTTCTTTATGACACTTGTCTTCATAGGTGTTGGTTGCAGGTCTTGTCTCATACTTCAGAATTATCACAATCCTGATACTCACGAGTCATGAGTATCTTGTGACTTCAGACATTATAATTTTGGCTTGTCAGTTTTTGTGATTCAAGAAATTTAAGTTCTGAACATTGGCTGTGACTAAATTTTCCCAAATGCAGCTTTGTCTATAACACAAATTACAAGAGATTTATATAGACGTGGTTTTTCAAGATACATATTTTTCATAGGTTTTAAAATACATAAACGGGTTCATAATTTTAATAAAGACTGAATTTTTGAAATTTGCAGATATTTAACAATTAACAGAAATTTCAGAATGTGGTTTAACAGTGAATGACTTGTTTGCATTTCTCATTGGTTCTCCATTTTGATGGCATTGTTCATGTTACTAATCACAACATCATTCACACGTGTAGTTCACGGCACTGTTAACGACATTGCTGTCACATACTGTTAACCTTTGTCTTTATTCCCCTGACCTCTTAGAGATGTTTTGGTCTGTTACCAAATGTTATCAGATGCATAAGGATGGAGGGAAAATGGGTGAAGCACAAAAATGATGTATGTGTGTCTGCTTTTTATTAACTATATAGTAGGTTACAAATTTACAACCGATTAGATGGTCACAACCATATCAACATTTTATATATTTAATAGGTAAGAGGAATAAGATGTCCGAGTAGCATCGTGTGGAGGTAGACATCTTCTGACTAATGCGTCACTATGTGTGTGGACCAATGAAATCTAGTGGATGGTTAATACCCCCAATGTCCGTGATGGGATAAATAAAATATGTGAACACCCTAGTGTCCTGAAGGTTCTGATAATATGATATATTTGAGAGTGACAAACTCTTGAAGGAAAAGGTCCAAAGTCAAACACCTCAGGTCAAGATAAAGGAAGAAATAGTGGATAACAAATCTCCTAAGTCTGTGTAAACAATAGTCCCTTCCATAGATCTCGTAGTATGTGTTACATCTCAAACTAAAGTGCTCCTCATCCTCCACATCATGGAAAGAACAAATTTTACAAATCCCAAGCCTACAAGAAATATGGTGGTCTAACTCAGTGTGTGGCTGGTGAGAACAAAACCTCAACTGACCAAGAGAAAATTTCAAGCCATGCAACCAATGGTGTTTGAGATAGTTAGGTGCACAACGATGCCAACAATAATCTGTAGGAAATGCTCAACATAAACATATATCTGAAGTCCAAAAGGTTGTGTGTGAGAGGTCCAATTGGCTAGAATACATTGCAGGGAAATGTTTTCCCTGAACTCTATTAATCACATCCTTCTAGGGAAAAAGGTGATGAGGGGCATCCAGTGCGAGTTTGAACGGAGGAACTCAATCGATAGAGGTAGAAATTAAATTCAAAATCAAACCAGCCTCAAAATACTAGCATCGTTGATGTCCAATGAGACCCAAAGAGGAAAGCATCTTCCAAAAACAGTAATATAATTTGTCCTAGTTTAATTAAATGTAATTTTGAGTCCCATTGATTGATTTTGGTCACTTGTGGGCATTAATATATTTATTTTCTTTCTAAAGAACAAAGTACCAAGGTTATTTCTTATGTCCTAAGGACGAGTCATCTAGATATAAATTTGCGAAGAAAGAAAGTGAGATTGAACATATTCTCTAAATGAAGGGGCTGGGAATTGAATTGGTGAAGACAATAGATCGTTTTTTTTTTAATGGATCATTCATTAACGCATAATATTCTAACTCCTCTCGATATGTGGCCAATCCAAAAGCTGCCCTAAACTATGGTGTTCCGAATATCTCATCCATAAAGAATTCTGGATTTAATGATAGAATTATAGAGGTGCATCCTCCAATGGATATCCTAGAAATGTATTTAAAAGCACTGGTGCTCCAAAACATAGGGCAAGGCATATCTATCTGAAAGATGTGGTTGAGAAGCAAGCTTTAGATTAAGATGTGGGTCACTAGATCGATCTCCATAGGTACATCTTGTCATGATCTTCATTAGGTCTCCTTTGAAGGAGATTTGAAATTTGGGAGTATCCTATCCTAGAGTTATTGAGAATCATAACCTTGGTTTTAATAAGGTTAACTTTAAGTTGGCTAATATCAAACAATTGAGAAAGGGCATCTATTTTAAAAACCATTAGGTTAATGAAAAAGAAGGATAACCCATTAACAAATAGGATGATAGTGATCAATACGTAATGTAATATATAAATATTGTCAACATGACTATGTTTCCAAAGAGATTCCTTAATGTCATCAACATAAATCCCTAAAAAACAAGAAAAGAGAATTTTTTTATAGATGCAAATAGATACACAATAGTTTTGGTTTGTTTTTATAGCCCTAGCTATGAACAATAAATTGTATATTGCATGTCATAAGAAAGGTCTAAATCCCTAATCAAGAGAGGACATTTATGTAAGTACATGTAAAACATAAAGTTTGAAGAAACCACACAAACCCAACGAATTGAATTCACATTGGACACCATAGAGGTTTGTGCCAACAATGTTACTAGAAATGTGATGAGAACAATGCATCACATTCCAAAATGCATGAGGATAGTAACATTATAGACATTTCTCATCATTTTCCCCATTTATGGCTGTGAATGTTATTTTGATTTGCCTCCATTTATTCAAAATCATCCACTATTTATTAAAAATCGCCATCGCTTGATGAATAATGTGGTTCTAAGGGGTGCTTTTGGCTTACAAGAAAGGGTTAGCCGTTAACCACAAAAGTTTGTCAAAAACAAATTTTACCTTTGTTGATGCAAGTTTCTCTCTCCTTCCTATGAATTATTTTGGCAAGTGCATCAATTCATATTCTCTTTCATATATATTTAATAATATTGATAATGAGTCAATGCAAAGGAAGACTTAATTCACATTAGAAACCATTTCAACATATGTATCTCTAAGCTTCCAGAGAGCCTGGAATTTTGTCTTAAGATAATTGATGGTCCAAACAAGGGAAATTTCTGCCACCACTTACAACCAATCATGTTGACATGGCAAAATGCATACGCCAACGAGATTTCTCACACGTAAAACAATCATACTTGTATTCAAAAAAGGACATTTAGTTTTGATTTTTGTAATAGAAACCTTATGTGGATTCTCAAATATATTACATTGAGGTTGATCTTAATTTAATATTTTTGTGATTGTTCTATGATCCAATAGGCTATTGATTTGAGTGACTGCTTGGATCTCAAAATCATCCAAAAAATGCATTTTCAATATTGATTATGGTGTCTTAAAACTTTTCAAAGCTTGAACTTTCAGTATTGCTTGATAAAATAGGTTTATCGACTATTGTAGCATACCATTGTACTTTGACCATGCTATGGTGAAAATATGTCATAGACGATCATATATGTGGACAATATAATTCTTAGTAGAGTATAAAAGGATAGTTCGAGGAATATTTTAAAATGCATATTAAGCTTAAATGCAACTATTAGAACAAAATATTTCCTATAATAATGTAATGTCCCTCTTTTTGAGCTAATCCTTGGATGAGATCCTTAGCTTGAGCGTTCCCTAAGGCTAAGGATTTAAAGACAAAAAGGGGAACATTAGTAAGCTTCATGGTTATTTTGATAAAGTACTTTATTATCCAAATTTGGGGCCTTTTTAAGGGTCATTCTAAAAGTAGTTTTATAAGGAAGCTTGTGTATATCTTTTTATTAAAAAGAAAAAGTAACCCTTCCTCCCTAATTTTGGCATCACACTTGGAGGAAGTTATAAAAAAGAAAGAGAGGCTCATTCAAAAAGGACATGTTGAATAGTGATTTGGTAAATTGGATCAAGTATGTCAAACTTGGTTTCCACCTCTTGAGGACGAAAGCCTTCAAGAAGTGCCATAGGTTTGGGGATGAAAACCTCCATCCCTTTTTCTGTGCAACTCTACTCAAGGGTTGTGATTGAGCATCAAAGTTCATGTTTTCATGCAAGTGGATCATTCAAAGGTGTTTTTAGACGCCACCTCATTACGAAAATATTGCATACTAATATTGAAAACATGTTTGGTGAATTTTACAGGCATTGAAGAGCGAATCATTTGGGAGATTGTTTGTGCAGTGGAACACCATTCCAAAGGGTGGCGACTTGCCTAGGAGGCTAGGAGAACCACTTGGAGGGGTCCTTGAAGGTCACAAGGAGTTGTTCGTGTCTTCATCCTATTTTTCCAGCTTGGGCGATTGGTGGGAGAAATGGATTTCGAAGATTTGAAGAAGGTTTGAATTGCCAAAGGTGTATAAAATATTACCAATATTTTATACCATTATTTTTGCATTGGGCGACTTGCTTGGGAGACATCGGAGGGCCAATTGGAAGGGTTTTTGGTGAATTTAATATTCTGAAATTTATCTCCTAATTTTTTGAATGAAGGCGAACCAGTTGGGAAGAAGAAATAAGCTCATTAGAGGGTTTTTGGACTCCTTTCGGCAAGGTACTTGTGGTTCTCTATTTTTTGCTTTTTTTGTGATAAATTATTAGAGGGTTTGGAAGATTTTTGGAGAGAAAAATACCAGGGTTTCATCTTAAATTTATGCTAATATTTTATGAGTGGGGCAATTCACTTGGAGGACTTTTTCTGAATTTTCGAGGGTGCTATTAAGCCGTAAGAGGTACCAAATAATGTTAGAATTATTTGGGGTATTTTTTAGTGCAATTTTCTAAGGTCCATTGACATATTTGGGGGTAATTTTCAAAGAGGAAATTGAATTATCTAATTCAGTAATTTCCTACACTTGGGCAAATTGATTGTGAAAACTTTTTGAGGTTTTTGGAAGGGCAAAAATTAGAAATAATTCTATATAACATAATTCTATATTTTATCATAATGTTTGGTGAGCTTTTGCAAGGGTTTGAGGGCTGATTTTGCAAAGAAAATACAACTGTAATTTCAGAAGGAAAAATCAGATTTCGTTGGCAAAATACTCCCCAAGGTACATGCATCTTTTGCACATATACAAAGGTATTTTATCACAACAGTAATTTGAGGGTTTATGCATGATTTATTTGAGGGTTTGAGGTGGAAATTTCTGTGGTTACATCCTTCACATGCTTTGGATATAATTGCACATATATTGGCACCTAGGGTTTATTGTGCATATGGTGTTTGAGCATGTTTATGTCAGCTAGGGTTTGCTGATTTTAATTTTCAGAATTCAGTGTGTGAGAGTTGATTAAGGGTTTTGTTTTGAAACCCTCCTTTTTCTTCATTGTTCCAATAAGGGGACATTACAAATAATCTATATAATGGAGCATAAGAATATCATCCCTCAAATATTACAATGAATGCTACAACTCTTAAGAGGCATCTATCCAAATTGCATTAAATAGGCATTCATAAGTGCCATATAATACATTAAGAAGCAACATTGAATTACTTATGAGATAATTAATTTATATTGCAATCGAGCCATGGAGATAATCACTAAATCACATATGAAGATGAAAATCTATTGATGTTTGTTGCCAATCTGGTTAGGACACTTAGCTCACTAATTTGGGACTCCAATTCATCTCCACCAACTAATCCAAAAACAAAATACTAAGCAATAAATTTGAAGACAATAATTTTGTCTCTAGAAACTTGAGAAAATTCACTTATAATAATGCCTTAGGAGACCTGAAAACTTCCCTGAAATCAATGTCTCTTGGAGTTTGACGACTTCAAAATATCAATGCTCAATAGTCTGAATATATTCCGCCATATCTATGCCTTGGGAGTATGCAGACTTAACTTACGAAATGCATTTTGGGGTTTGAGGACTTCATGAATGACTGCCTAGCTATATTCCCAATGTAGTTAATTTATATAGCTATGTTCACAAGTACTTTTTTATTTATTTATAAAGAGGCTCGCAACTTTGTCTAAAGTAAACTAACTATGCAAGAAATAGGTATGCTTAGAATGTTTTGTAAAGATTATATGTTGAGGTTAAATATATTGTTATAAAATATTCAATATATTCTCTCGTGTTAATATGTGGTTATTTTGATGTGAGAAAAATAAATAAAAAATAGTTGATTACCTGCGAATTTTTTGTTGATAAAAATATGCAATGCATGTCCCAATGTCTCTACATGCAGAATTGGTAAGGTACTATCAGGAAGTTCATCATTGGTAACTTCGAAACTGTCAAGCAATAAGAACAATAATGCAATGTTATTAACAATATAATATAAAACAAATAATTTTTTAAAATGGAATAGCATTGTACCTAGAAAACTAGGTAGGTTCTTAAGGCCACAATATTACACATTTAGATTTTGCTTTGAAGATTTAAGATCCTCAACCTTCAAAAATATATTTGAAGCTAAAAGTATATATAGAATTCCAATTTCAGCTAAAATAATTGTTGATTCAAGAGAATATTTTAGAATGAAAAGTACAGAAGATACAAAGCCAATATGCATTTACCTTATTGTGTACCATAAATAATCACTTGAGTCGCCTGCCATATTTATTTGGTCCATTAGGCCATTTTTTGTGAATGAATTTCTTCCCCATACTCCGATAGGCTCATTGTACCACTCCCAGGCTGGCCCTAGTGCCCCATAAGTTTTTTCCATAATATTTGATTGTATAGAACTGGTTAGTGAGGTAACCTACGCCAAAAGGAAAAAATATACATTATGTGTGTACCTAGCATCCAATGTCATTTTGTTTTTAAAATAAATTTTCCTTTGATTGTTTGCGGATTTCACAAAAAACACGAGAAAAAACATCACTATAATGAAAATTAAGATTCCTACACTTCCAATAAGCACCATAAGTAGACATTCCTGAATAGCAGGAAACTCTTGACAATTTATGTATCCCCTATTTTGTAGATAGCCCATCAATGTCTAGGAAGTTCTGTATGCAGAATAGTTTCATGTTATTTTGAACATTTTTGCATTTTCATTACTTTTGTCATCCGCGTATAATAATATAATGTTTTGTTTTAAAAATTTCCTCTTTATTTATCTGGAAATCAACAATTCTTCACAGCTCTCCCCCTTAGTTTTGAACACATCATCCTAGCTTTTCAAGTTTTCAAGAAAAGGTTAAGAACTAGAAAAGACACCAAACTTCTTAACGAATTAATTTAAAGTCTTGGGTAACAGGAAATCTTAATTATAACGACCTACCTCAAAAATTACATTCTTATTGAAAATACTGCTTTTTTTTAACATATACATGATGATTTTAATACAATGATATCCAGGAAGTCATATAAATTATCCAATTTATATTACCCTGAAAAAAATTAAGACAGCTGAAATAAATTTAAGGATAACGTAAATGTGAGTCCAACTTCAAATTTGAGTACTTACCCTTGCTGTATTGAAGACGGCATTGCTGCAATCAGGAAGGATGCTCACAGACCATGCAGGCAAGCTATATTTGTTACCATTAAATGTCACAATGGCATCTTGTGCTTTATTCGTATTAGCAAGAAACGCTGCACATGTTCCTGATTCTGCATAGTAAAGATGTGCCTGCAACCAAATGAATGCATTACAATTCATTTTTTGTATGTACCATGTAACGTTGAAGTATGATTTTAAGTTGTCTTTAAAAAGATAATCCACATGGACATAAAATGATTTCTTTCAAATGCAAAAGATAGGAAATAAGACAGGAGCTGATTTAACTACGTGCTTTTCTTTATATATCATACAGTAGCCAACAAAAACTTCTTCCTCAATCTCCGAATTACAAAATCATGATGAGTCATCCATTTTGTTATTGATAAAATTGAGATGAAATATGTATGTTGTGGCATGACAGCAAAACTGGAAACACCGTTTCGTTCATTTGATTTTGAGACCTTATATATAGAAAAACTATGTTCCATGGGGAGACGTGCCCACCCCTTGGTTCCCATCTCCATGTTATTTTCCTAATAAAATATTATTACTAGGATTTTGAGGATGCTTCTAGGCATGGCATTTTCACATTCCCTTGTTTCCTTGCTCCTTCCAAAAGGGGACTTGGTGGAACATAGAGAAAAATTCAATAAAACATCAACTATGGCATGCTAACTCAAGAGATAAAGAACCAATTCTATGCTTAGAAACCATAGTATTTTCAAACTGCCATAATGATACTCGAGCATGAAAAAACAAAGATGTGAAAAATCACTGCAAAGATATCAAAATTTCCTTGAGAAAATGGCATCCAATAGTGCAGAGGAAGAACATACATTCCATCAAATAGTTCAAAAGGGTCACGATGTACCTATAGCAAGACATGTAGGATTACCAACCTTTTTTTCATTTTGGTTAGCCATTGTCTTATGGCAATGAATTTGGTCAGCCATAGTCTTAATACACTGAACTTGATCATGCAATACACACATCTTTATCATGAAATGCAATCTTATTATGTACTGCTAATTTACCACTTTATCCTTCTAAACAATCTGGCTGCAAAGTTGAGATGTAAAAAGCAAGTGCCAAGTCCCCATAAACAAAAACTGTTTAAAGCAATTTATGATAGACTGAATAATAGGGTCTTTGAAATCTCTTCCTAGAAATTTCCGTCTCAAACTCAGAACAATTTCTTTTGCAAAAAAAAACTGCCTTATATTCTCCATGAAAACGGTTGTCCATTCTCTCCAAATACAACAATTGCGTTATGCGTTTAAAGCATCCCATGAAATTTTGGGTTCGTTTCTAAACTTTTATTGCCACCATTTATGGAAATCAATGATCAAGTCTTCACATTCTTCATGGGAATTAATGATTCATTCACTTGTGTCCAAGCCTTTATATGCAAATGTTCATAGGTTCTAAGTAAAAGTTTCAATATGTGCAATTTATATTGGAAATTATGAGGTCCATGTGTTCGAAATTCTTACATCATAGGATGATGTATTTGAATAGGAAATATGGTAAACAATATTTTGGTGTAATGCATGTGCATTATGCATAAGAGTCATGCAAGGTTCAAATGTTACTTCATGGTCCAAGCAAGGGAGTTACAATTGGGAGTTATGAAGCAGTACGAAAAAACTACAACTCATGCATAAAAAGAATGACGCTGAATGAGAAATGGTTCTTCCCCTTTTTTTCCCAAATCATTTTTTTCTGAATATTTGTTTTCGTATCGTCTACATTTGGATAAAAGTGTGCATGGTGGATTAATGCACTTAATTACTATTTCATAATTGATGGAATTAACGCATGTATGGTTTCTTGAAATGAGCAATTTTATTCACAAAACTTTGAAAGCTATTCTTTTTTAAACAATGATGGAATTTTATATTTGAGTTCTACAATAGAAGATTCCATCCAATTTATTTGTCCGCGTGAATCGTGTTCACATTCCATTTTGCAGAAGAGTCCTAGGTACATCATGTTCTTCTTGGAGGCCTGGTGGATTCAGTACCACTTATTTGTAAGATTCAAGCACGGGAAACGTTTATGCTCATTCAAGTTAGTAAAGAACTTCAAAAGGGCTATGAATTTCTTGAAGAAAGAGAATAGTGTCATTTGTATTCCACATGCTTTCAAAGAGGAATTGAGGTTTGCATAATAGTTTGCCGCTTCTAGACATATCCATGATTGTAGGCCAATTATCAGAGAGTATAGTCGTATTCACATGTGCGGTAACTTGAAGTTAACCATTGGTCTGAAATCCTTATCTAGTAAAGCTTCTTAGTTATATAGCTCCTCCCTTTTCTTCTATTTCTTCATTTATAATTCTATTTCCATTATTGGGGTATTTTCCACGAGTTGAGTGAGAACATCAACCATTCATTGATTGGATCCTCAACCTCTTTTATTTCCTCCGTTGTTTTTACTGCATTGAAATTCCTCAACAAGATGAGGATTCAATCCCTCATCAAGATCAATGATATATTAACCCAAAAATACAAAGTTTGCTCTAAACAAAAATATATATGCTATGAAATTACTACACCACTAAAGTAAAATCATAGCAATAGATCACAATATGATTGGAATAAGAGCAGAATAATGAAGAGTATGACTAAGCCATTTCAAGGGGGCAACCTCTACAACCTTATAATAAGACTAGAATTCGCAATATGATGATAAAATACTAACTGTTACCTCTTATATATAACTTAATTATGTTATGGAAACACCCTAGGCCGACTTTACTACTAATATGAGGCTATATAAATGATCATATAACTTAATTAAAAGATATGATAGTCACATGTTGGCCACACATATCCAAACAATGTTGTCTTTAATATTGATGATCATTGGATGCTTCTGCAGGAAAGCTTCACCCTCCTATGTCGCATCTTCATTGGCTAGATTCTTCCACTTGATTAGATAGTTTGTAATCACCCTTTTCTGCAACCTCTTAGTGCGTGTCTGAATTATTCGCTCAGGGTCCAAAATGATTATTCCCTCCTCAAGCTCTAGTAACTCTGTTTGGGTTGAAACTCTTTGTCCAATGACCTTCAAGATGGAACCATGGAAGTTTGGATGTATTTTTGTTGAGTGAGGCAACTCTATTATTCATGCTACACTGCTAATCTTCTGTAAGACTTGTTAAGGGTCGTAATACTTAGGTGAAAGTTGTTTATCTCAATTCTGTTGTTTATCTCACTTTTGTTGTTAAGGACATTTGCTTATATGGTTGTAAATGCACAAAAACCCTATCTCCAACTTCAAAATGTCTTACATTGCGGTCCTAATTAATGTGCTGCCTCATGCAGTTTTGTACCATTGCCAAGTTCTCTCTGAGACTCGAGAGTTCCTCCTACTAGTGTTGAATGTGTTCTTCGGCTACTCGAACTTTTGGTTGGACCCTCAAAGACGAGGTGATGGATGGTGGACGGTACCCATACAATGCCAAAAATGGAGATATTTTGGATGAGGTATGGAAAAGAAGAGTTATACTACCATTCTGCTAGTGTTAACTATTGAACCCATCTTTCTTATTTATCCGAAGTAAAACAACGAAGATAACCCTCCAAACACTTGTTGACCACGTTAGTTTTCCCATCAGAGTGGGGATGATAAGGTGAACTAAGAGTCAGTTGGGTACCAGAACATGAGAATAACTCAATCCAAAAATTATTGGTAAAATTAGAATCAAGATCACTATCATCTTTGGGGTCCCACCATGGGGCTTTTGAACTGTATCCATAAATGTTGCTACTGCTGTACTTGCTAGAAATGGATGTGATAATGGGCATATTTGGTGAGTCTATCCATAACAACCATGATAACATTTTTCCTTTTAGATCCTGACAGCGATGTGATGAAATCCATGGAAATCTCCTCTCACTTTTGGGTAGGAATAAATAAAGGTTGCAATAACCCTGGGCTCTTGATTGTCTCCCCTTTGTTTTTCTGACACATTATACATTCTACCACAAATTTTTGGACTTCCCTTTTTAGCCCTTTTCAAAAGTAATCTTGCTTGATTCTATGATAATTTTTCAATAACTCTGAGTGCCCACCTAGTGGAGAAGCATGAAGTTCCATAAGCACCTCGTGTATAAGGGTTGAATTTTGGCACAAGTACAACCTATACTTGTACCAGAGGGCATCTCCTTTCCATACAAATTTATCTGACATGCTCGGATCTTGTTGGAGCTTCTGAATAAGGTCTTATGTAACTGCATCATTCTCCCACTCTGATACAACTTCATCCACCTTGTTGGCTTGAAATATTGACATGGCACGCAACATTGCCTTTGTGCACTCATCCTTCCTGGATAGTGCATTAGCCACGACATTCTCATTTCCTTTCTTGTATACAATCTCAAAGTCATATCCCAACATCTTAGTGACCCATTTTTGTTGTTCTTCTGATGACAACCTCTGCTCCAAGATGCCTTTTAGACTATCATGATCTGTCTTCACTTTAATGTGTCTTCCCATTAGATATGTTCCCCATTGTTTTATTGCATGAAGGATGGCCGTTGTTTCCTTATCATAAATAAGCTTTAGCAAATTCTTACCTTTGGAGACTATGCAATAAGTCGTCCTTCTTGCATGAGTACCGCTCCCATGCCATACCTTGAAGCATCACATTCCACAATGATTTTTTTGGAGAAATATAGAGTAGGTATGACTAGAGTGGTGCACATGGCTTCCTTCATTTTCTCAAATGCCTTGGTGGTTGCCTCATTTCAATGGAAGGAGTCCAACAAGGCTATGAGCGGTGCTGCTATGTTGCCATAATTGTTTACAAAATGACGTTAGTAAACAGTGAGCCCCAAGAATCCTCAACGGTTTTGAGGGTTTTAGGCACTTTTCATTTTACCATAGCCTTGATCTTGTGAGGATCCAACTTGATGCGCTCATGTGAAACAATGTGGCCCAAATACTCGACCTCCCTGACTCCAAAAGCGCATTTGGAAGGCTTGGCATAAAGCTGGTATTGTTCAAGAATATTCAAAACCCGATTCACATGATGCAAGTGTTCCTCTTATGTTTTCCTATATATTAAAATATGTTCAAAGAACACCAAGGCAAATTTTCGTAGAAATCGTCGAAAAATAGAGCTGATCAAACTTTGAAATGTAGATTGGTGCATTAGTGAGGGCAAAAGGCATCATGAGAAATTCATAATCTTATGAATATACTCATCTCTAATTCGGATTTGATGATACCTAGAATGAAGATCGAGTTTTATAAAATAAGCAGTACCATGTAATTCACTTAGCAATTTATCAATTACAGGAATAGGGAACTTATCTTTGATGGTGTACTTTTCGAGTTCCCTATAGGCAGGACACATGCACTAGGTGTCATCCTTCTTACTCTCCATCACCACTAGAGAGGAATAAGTGCTTTGACTATGATGGATAATACTTGCTTCAAACATCTCTTGTACCATCTTCGCAATCTTACTCTTCTGGACATATGAGTACCTGTAAGGCCTTATGTTGGGTGGTTGGCACCTTGGCACCAATTGAATGGCATGATCATAATCCCTTTTGGGAGAAAGTCCTTTTGGCATATCACCAAAAACTATCGAGTGCTCCTCCACAATAGCCTATAAATATGGTGGTGTAGACCCCTTTGGTGGTTGTGCCTATATTGAAAACAATTGAGCCACAAACCCAACCTCTCTCTTTTTTAGAATCTTCTACATTTGACGAGAACTCACCAATTGTGGGCATTTCACACGTGACCTACACAATTCAAATTACTTGCATAGCTCTTGGAAATTGATCTCAATCATTCTCAAGGTAGTTAGCTATTGGACTCCCAACACAATGCCTACACCCATATGAATGGAAAACATAGGGCTATCTAGTAGATATTCTCCCACAAAGAGTTAAATATTATGTCATTTCCCAGAACAACTCACTGTGTCACCATTTGAAATCATGGCTTGAAACTCTAGAGTTGAATAGACAAAACAATTCAAGCGCATAGCCAATTTATTGTTGATGAAGTTGTGAGTACGACCTAAGTCAATCAATATCATTACTTTTTGTTTTTTTGAAAACCCACTACCTTGAGGGTTTGTGGAGAGCTAATGCTTGAAAGTGCATGGCAATAAATAGTTAGTTGGGCTTCTTCTGATTCTTCCCCTCACTCGTCATGAGCCTCCCATGCTATGATGCTACGTCTTCATCCTTTTTTCTTCATTGGCACCTTCAATATAGAACAATTTATTTTTCGCACACTTGCGTCCTTGATTGTACTTGATATCACAACTAAAACATAATCCTTTGTCTCTCTTCTCTTCAATTTGTTGAGGAGTCAGTCTGATAGGCTAAGGAAATGATTGTGTGAGTGATTTTATCTCTTGTACTTGCAAACGACTACCATTTGGTGACTAGCGCTTTCTCCTCTGATATGCATGCCATGACAGTAGCCTCAAATATAGAACTCAGATAAAACATGCAACCCTCATGTTGGATGTGATCCTTAAGCTCATCAAGAAACAAGTCATTCAAATTTACAATTGTGATTATCTCCACTCACACGAATAAATTATGGAATTGTTGAATATAATCCCTGACATATCCTATTTGGCAAAGTTTTGCTAATTGATTGAAGTAATTCTCTGTCACATTGTTGTGATAGTGTAATTTCATTAGTAAAAATTGACCAATTGACACTGAGACCCTTCTCCTTTCAAGCACAAATCCATCGATACCAAATGAATTGCTCAAGTTCCAAATATAAAGTTGCAATTACCACCTTCTATCCACATGAGATCTGGTGTACATCAAAAAAGTTCTCCATTTGGTTGATTCAGGTGATTAGATCCTTCCCATTGAACTTATGTATTTCCACTTTTGGCATCACGCTTTGCAGCCCTGAATGGGAACTCGTTGAAGGCAAAGGTTGTGTTGTATTTGGGTTTGCATTGGGTTTACCAAAAGATCCACACTGGTTGGGCTGTACATTAATGAATTGTGGCTGATTTTGTGGATTTAGTTGCAAATTCAAAATTTTATCGAGACTTTGTTGTTTTGGTTGTATTAGAGTATATGTTTTGCACACCATACTCCAGCTGACTCACCTTGTGATCTATCGAAGAAAACCTTGGAACAAAAGATCCATTGATTCCCATTTGTGACTCCATCTCTTCTTTGTTAGGAGTTTTAACTGGAGTTTCAAAACCCTTGGATCGGCCCTAGTGTGTGGTGGCCCTACTATACAAATGCTTGACAATGCAGAGTTTGATTTTCACCTTTGATTGAACTTTGACCAAATGGTTTTTGACTTATGTCGACATCAAATCTAAAAATTCAAAGAACAACACTAGATTTTTTGAAGCTTTCCAAAAAAGCAAAGAAAACAGAAAAAATCATAAAATTTATGGAAAAACCCTAAAATCACAATAACTCTCTCTAAAATGATCACCTAACCGTTATTTTTTTCATGTAGCTTCTTTGAATGATTCTTCAACTTTCGTAAATAAATTGTAGAAAGATTCGCAACGATTTGCGAGATACATGCATCACTTAAAAATGAGGGTTTCAACCACACTTTTGCCCAAATTGAAGCTCGAATACGACTTGTAATGAAATTACTGCACCACTAAAATAGAATCACAACAATAGATCACAAAATGATTGAAATAAGAGCAGAAAAATGAAGATTACGACTAAGCCACTTTGAGGGGGCAACCTCCACAACTTATAATAAGAATATAATTTGCAATATGATGATAAAATACTAATCACTACCTCTTATATATACCCTAATTATGATATGGAGACACCCTAGGCCAACCCTACTACTAATATGAAGCTATAGAAATGATCATATGACTTAATTAAAGAATATGATAGCCACAAGTCAGCCACACATATGCCAATACACTATAGGCTAAAGGCATAGAAACATGGTGCGTATAAGGATGGTGGAACCTATATCTAGAATCCCCCACTGAAATAATTTCTTTAAATGATTTTAAGCTTGTTTTCCTTAGGTGCAAATCACATAATTATATATACAAAATATGAAATCACTTTATTAGGTATTTTCACCCTGACCTGCTCCAACTAGGAACTCTCATATTTATGGATATCGCCAACAAGAGAAGCCATAGACTCATGGAAAAATCTATTAAAGGAGACCTCTTATATTGTAACTTCAAATGCATGCAAAATCCTCATAGGCAACTACGAATGTAAACCAAAAGGAAGAAGCACAACAAAAAGAAGCAACTGAGGAAAGTAATTGAAAATAACACTATGCAAAATAAGGATAAAAATGGTTTGGATGCTTCAACCAAGGACCAGCCTATCCTAATAGATGACGAACATGAGAAATGAGTCGTGAGAAAGAGATGGATGCCCCCACTATTCAACACCAAGGGTTCTCTGTTCAGATAAACAACCCTAGGATTTCAGGTATATTTAACCCTTGTTCAGCTTTCAACTCCCATCCTTTCACTCACCACCGCTTTCACCAAAGACCAATCAAACCACAAGGGTTAGATCAGTGGCTGAGCTATATACTCAACATGTGGGCGGACAAATTGGTGTCAATGCTCATCCCACCTTCAATCACTTCAACTTGTCAATAATTCCTATGGGGAATTTTGTGCTAACCATACAAATCATACCCAAAACCCTTTGCTGCCCCAAAAACTCTATTGGCTCTTTTCTTTTAAGCACAAAAATTTGGCAAAATCTCAAGCTTAAACGCCTATCCTACAGCCCAAAAGAAACCATTCCGAATCCAAGTGGAATTTCTCCTTAATCAAATCCCTTCATAATATTACTTGAGTATTGATAATATGGCTACACAAAAATTTATGAAAAGGGTATTGACATCTCGCTTCTTGAAAGGAACTCTTCCCTTGTCTTGCTTTACATAATGTTGTTAACCAACAAAAAGAGTGACTTAACTTTTTGACACACAACCTGAGTAAGCTTCAAAGGAGGACCAAAGTTATTGAGAAAATTATCACCCTGGAAAGGAATTGAAAAAGACTTACTTAGGTGGATGCAATTCAATGCCATTAAGCCATGCTAAAACAATAGAATACCAGGATTCACAGAGCTATTGAGGCAATCAAAAGAGGAAAAACATAGAGCAACACTCTCTTTTGTCTTGCCCCTACGACTTCTGCACCCGCTTGGAGCACGCAGAGGGCTGCTCTAGAGCTGACTAAACACTATCTTGCTGCTCAAATGCTTCATGGGAACCTTGGAGGAGAAATCTGAACAAGTCTTCTTTTATATCTACTTTTTTGCATCTAACTTCTCTTTCAATGTTGGGATATCTTAGACTCTTTCTGTGCTATTGTGTAAATCATTTTCCTCTCATCATATATGGGGTAGTGTGATGCAAGAGCATCTTAGGATCAAGCAATCTTGCATCACCCAAAAAGATGTATTAGTGTCCATGCGCAATCCGACCCAATTGATAGTGTACCAAAAGTATTGCATTGTGAATATGACTTGCAAGGATCCCTAGAGGTTAATGGCACTTCAATAGGTCTTGGAACAAAGAAAGGACTGTTTCATTCATTGAGACAGAGAGTTCTCTATCTCATGACGAAATTGTTGGTTAATGCAAGTCTGCGTTAATCAATGATTATGAAACCATTGCTCTGCATTAAGCGACAATTTCACTTACAATAGTTGCACAAGTTAGGTACAGGCCCAAGAATGTTTGAGTGCTGGTTTTGACCATTTTTCAAGATCAAAGGGATTCTAAGAGTCACTTTACAAGATATAAAAATGGAAGGAAGGATGCAAAGTAGGTAGGTTGGAGTGAGAGAAGACTTGCTAAGAGAGTGTGGGTGCTTGTTTAGGAAGCACAAAGGAGTAGAGAGTTGAGTCTAGTCCATTGAGGGGTTGTTGGGTGTGGTTCTTCCTCTTGTATTGTAACTAGAGAAAAGAACGAGTGAGTGTGTGATATGTAATCTTTGTACTTCCTCTTGAAAAGTAAAGAAAGTGGTTATCTTTGTTTTCCGGTCTCATATTGATCTATGTATGTATGTTGTTGAGTGTGTGAGGCTAACAGTGCAAGGACAAGGATGTCATTTAGTTGAACCCCTATCCTTGACTGCATCAATTGGTCTTAGAGTAGGACTATCCTACTAGCATGTTGAGAGAGTGTGAAGACATCTTCCATCGAAGAGTGTTGAGTAGAAGGTGTTGTAGTTGAAACTCCTCCACTATTGGAAAAGTGGGTAGAGTTCAAGAGAGAGGTTTGAGTGTTTTCCATCATGCAAAAGTGCGTAGAGAACTGAAGGTACATCCTCCATTGAGTGAATAGCAGGTAAAGGGTACATATCGTTCTCCATGTTATAGGTAGGTAGAGAACAAAGTATTGAAAGAGTGGGCTAGAGAGGTGTATGACCTATGTAGGATTGTAATAGAAAGGTTGCAACAGTGGGTTAAATGTCTAAGTGAGAAAAGTATGCAAGAGATGGATGAGAAGTATGCAGCCCGGGTGGTTGAGATGAAACTTGAAAGTTGTAGTGAGGGCAATGCAAGCCCAAGTGGAAAATGAGGAAAAGAGGAAGAGGAAGGGTGGTTCTATACTAACCATGTTAGACATTGAAGAGATAACGGAGTTAGTGACTGTGCAAGCTAGCCTAGACATTATGGAAGATTTTATTCTACAACATAGCGAGGAAAAAGAAGGAAGAGGGCATGGATCACACCATGCATTAACGGAAGGAATAGGAGGAAGGGTCCTTGGAATAAGAGAACCTTGATGCTGATTGAGCAAACTCTAATGGAAGGAGCAACATGCTTTAATGGAAGGAGCAACAAAAGCATGCCTTTTATAGGGGCATGAAATTGGATGTGAATGAAGTTTAAGTGAATGCACATGATGCGGATTTTGAGGGTGCGATGAGTGAAGAAGAAAATCATCTACCATTAGAGGAAGATGTGATAGCTAAGATGGTGGTTCATGAAGCTCCCGTATTTGACAAAGAAGGGTAGAAGATCATCTCTTCGCTGAAGAAGAGATGAGGATGATCGAGAGAATGTTTGATTCCCATAATATCGCGTATACTGATTTTGTTGCAGGCAATGAAGAAAGTACAACTGAGAAAGAAGAAATCCTCATAGAGGAGGATAGAGATTCATAAAATGAAGAGAAAGGGAGAAGCTATTGAATACCATGGTCTTGGAGTGGTTTCCAAAAAAGGGGCAAGAAGTGGAAACATGGAGTAAACAAGTGGAAGTAGTATTTTAAGAAAAACACCTTCGTAGGACAAAAGTGGACAGAGAAGGGTATGCATTCATTCTCCATTTTGATAGATGGGTAGAGAGTGAAGCTGTAGAAGGCCAAGTTCAGAAGATGTTGGTAGAGATTGATCCAAAGAACATTTGGACAAGGCAAGATGAATAATGTCACACGTGGCATAGAGGAAGAGAATGAGATCGGGCAAATGATATTGTTATTAGCCCTAGCATGTGTAGAGGAAGATGTTGTTGCAACAAAGGTAGTGGAGTTGTTTGACATTGCAATGAGTGTTGATATGTTGTCATTGATGTCAAAGGGTTTGTTATTCAGTAAAGAATATGGTCATTGATGTTAAGGAATTTCTGCTGATAAAGAGTCTGTAGTTTCTGCAGAGTTCATAGCTACTAATTGAGTTTGTAGCTTGCCATGAAAGTTGTTTTTGGTGAAGTCGACAATTGGCCATATTTTACATCATATGGAGACACAAAAATAGTTTGCAAAATTAAATCAGAGTAAAGACCATTGAATAAGTTGTTCTGTGTGAAAGAAGGTGATCTAAGGATTATGGAGAATAAGATCATTTTCGGAGCTATCGGACGAGCAACTATGGACCGTATCAGGGATGCTACAAACTGCATCAGGTTTGTTACGGACTAAATCAGGGGTGCTATGAACGGCATCAAACTACTACAGACTTCAACAGAACCACTACGGACTTGTTTGGAAATATTTTTAAATGTATTCTAATGATTGCTTGGTCTATTCCAAATTCGTTTCACTCAGGCCGACCTATGTGAGTGAGCTTTTATATAAGGTAATGTGAATTATGTTTTCAAAAGAGAATAAATCATTATATAGCCGACTATAGATTTTTGTTTTGCTGACTTTCAAGAGGTTGTTGGTCACTATCTTGTATATAAGCAAGATCATATTGTCTTTTTATAATGTGAAGAAAAATGAGGATTATTATTTGCTAAGGAGCAGAGCAAAGGTCTGTTGAGGAACGGATGGCCAGATAGGCGTGAGTATGAAAACATCGAATGATTCATAGGAAGATTAACACTAGAGTATACACAATCAGCTAAAAGAGATGAGTAGAGAAGGGAGAGGACAGAGTCTTTGAAAATAAAAAGCAGAGAAAAAGAGCCTAATGTGTGTATTTAATTGATAAGCAGAAAAACAACAGAATGAATCTGAGATCTATAAGCAGAGAAAACATAATTGTACTGTCATTTGTTGATAGAAGCAACTGAGAAAGGTAAATGATCCGAAGCAATTGAGTTGATGCTTGGCAAAGGGAGTTGAAGCCTTCTCTACATTGGTATCTACAAATGAAGGAGTTGGTGCTTCCTAGCAAGTTGGTGCTTGTTGAATCTTTTTGGCGAGTTGGTGCTTGACTATTTGGAGTTGGTGCCTCAAGTTGAGTTGGTTCTCAACAATCTTTTTGACTCATTGCATATCTGATTTAGGACATGTAGTCCATGCAGTGATCAATGTGGGTTTGCTTCCTTTTAAGGGTTTCCTGCCTATATCATGTGTTACGTCTTTATGTTCTTTGTTGTGGTTTGATTGCTCTATGGATTTTGCATTGATGCTTGACTAACGAACTAAAGAATTTGAAGAAAGTTTTAAGAGCTCACTGATTCACCCCCCCTCTCAGTGCCTGTGCTTTCAACAATGAGGGCAACAGGAGAAGAAGATATGAAGACTATTCTAGAGATAGATATGGAGATTATGGGTAATTATGTTGATGCTCTAAGATATGGTGAACTCTTTAGCAAGCAAGCTAAGAAGCAAAATAGTAGATGAGGTGTACTCTTGGAAGAAAGAAGTATGTGAGGATGATTTAGAAGAAACTTGGTGGAGGTGGACAGATAGAGGTGGGAAAAAGCCCACAAGAGGGTGGAGGAAAAAGGAGATGGTTGGAGGACAATATATAGTCCAGTAGGTGGCTGGAAAAGGTGGAATTACCTAGCATGGTGGAAGGGCACACTATAGCTTTACGCCTCAAGTAAAAGGGTGGTTTTATCATCAAGCCCAAATTTTTGAGCACTATACTCACAAATACCTGGGGTGTATGACGTAGAAGCATCACGGGGATCGAGCATTCTTGCATCACCTAAAAAGTTGTATTAGTGTTCACTTGCAATCAAGCCCAATTGATAGTGTGCCATTAGTATTGTAGTGTGAAGATGACCTGTAAGGATCCTTGGAGGTCAATGGCACTTCAACAGGCTGATGGAACAGAGAAAGGGCAATTTCAATTATTTAGATAGAGAGTTCTTCGTCTTGTGACAAAATTATGTGTTTACCGGTGGTTACAAAACTAATGTGCTGCATTAAGTAGCGGTTTCACTTGCGATAGTTGCATAAATCAAGTAATGGCCCAGGAAGTTTGAGTGCTCGTTTTGAGCATTTTTCAAGATCAAAGGGATTCCAAGAGTCACTTCAGGAGATATAAAAAGGGAAAGAAGGATTTGAAGGCGGCAAGTTGGAGTGAGAGAAGGCTTTCTAGGAGAGTGTGGGTGCTTGTTTAGGAAGCACAAAGAAGTAGAGAGTCGAGTCCAGTTTATTGATAGGTTGTTGAGTTGTAGTTCTTCCTCTTATATTGTAACCAGAGAGAAGAGTGGGTGAGTGTGTGATCTGTAATCTCTGTAGTTTCCTCTTGGAAAGTAAATAAAGTGGTTATCTTTATTTTCTAGTCTCATATTGATCTGTTTATGTCTGTTGTTGAGTTTGTGAGGTTAATGGCTGCAAGGGAAACACTGTGATTCAATTGACCCCCTATCCTTGACTGCATCACTATGTTATGTATGAGACGTGTAAACTGAATTTGTTCTTGTTGATCTATTGTTTTGTATATGACTATGAACATCTTCCTATTGGTTAAAAGGCTAACATTCCTCCTTGTTTGTCTGTAGCTCGATGGGCTTGGAAAATGGTTTTGTGTAAAGATACTGTTTTATCAATATATTTTTTGTTATCAAAAATAAATATCCCTCAGCAAGATCAGATTGTCGGGTTATCCAGTCTTAGAATTGTTGTAACATTGTTATTCTATTATTCCCATGAGGGATATAAATATTGATAAAAGAGTAATTTTATTGGAATTCGTGATGAAAGTTGGCCAGCATTCCCCAAGGAAATGTTTGATGAGATTGATTTACATACCTAGCAGGTTCCCATTGGAGCATCATTTGTGCGGTACACCTAAAGATGCTATGTTTGTTCCCCCATACTCCATATTTTAGCTTGTTCATAGAATGTTGGGTTGTAGTTTTTTGAATAAATACCATATCTATTTTTTCATTTTTGTTTTTTCCTTTATAAATTGACGTTCATTGGGTTTGGCAATACTTTTGATGTTCCATTAGATAATCTGCATTACCTTGAGTGAGTAGTGTTAGAGGCCATGTTGTCAACCTGGAGCTGCGCCTTGAGTCGAAGACGTGCATGAAATGGCCAGTCCTCTATCCGGTTGAAACAATGGGAACTTCTCACGAGGGTGGGTGCCTCAATGGTGAGAAGAATCTCCAGAGAAGGTTGGTCCCTGTAAGATGTATCAATGAGGATCTCTACTCTATGTTGCGGACTACCATGGAAAAGGGAGAAGGAAACTTTAAGGGGAAATCCTACCTAATAAAGGTGATACACGAAAAGATTGATCCACTCAACTTGGAACCTAGAACACTGAACAAACAAGGGAAAAGAAAGACCTTTGATTTCAATCGACCACTATGCATAAGTATTTCGTGAGAAGGTTCGATCCAATGACTAAAACATGAGGGAAAACGATGGAGAGAGGTTTGATACAAGACACTTTACAGCCACCTAACATCCACTTATAGCTTCAACAAAAGACATAAAGAACACTTAACATGCCCTGCATAATACGGTAAGCTAGCAACTAAGTATGAATCAAAATTTGGGAAGGGAGAGAAATCTACCACATATGCAAATTGTTGAATGAATATACAATGCCAACATTTGAAATTTGAAAGTACAGTCCTATTGATCGAAGATGTTACACAACTCACCAATGGTAGAGTCTGGTCTTGCCAAGAGATGATTTTTAATCAAGGCTGAAAGCCATTTTATAGAGAATTACAAAAGCCAAAGATTGGCGTTGAAAAAATTGAAGAGAAGGATTAACTTCAATTAACTCAAGGCTGTCTTGGGCTTTCAATAAAATATGTTTGCCTTTGTCTTTGCATGGAGCTTCTTGCGCTTGAGGAAGTGAACTTGTCTTTTGTTTATTGAACCGCCCACCTCTCTTTGCATGGAAATCCACGCCAATGTCAATTTTAGAACTCTACGTGAGTTGCTGGAAGCCGAGTTGGAACGTTTGAAACGCTGAGTTGACCGTTTGATAAGCTGAGTTGGACGAAAAGATCATTATCCTTTGCATGGGAAACTCCTGGTAGATGTGGCGTTTAACAATTAGTCAATTTTAAATCTAGAACAATCAACTCGACTTCTGAAATTGGAACTCCGGTTGAAGCTGAGTTGGACCTTCGAATGCATGAGTTGAATGAAGAGATACGCTGAGTTAGACCTTCGAATGCATGAGAATGACTAGTCAAACCGCCAATAAAACAGATAGTCAACCGAAACTTAGCAATCCTCCAGAAATAGCCCTTGTTTGCATGTACTTTCTCTTATTTTAGTTTGCCTGTGTCTTGTCTATTTTTGGCAGGATTCTATTTTTTGGATGTATTTTGTCTATATTTCCTCCATTTGGCCTTTTTTCAACTTCTTGTCACTTAATCTGAGGTCAACTTCCTCTGGTTTAATTCTTTCGGAATTCTGGCTTTACCTTTGTTTCAATGGTTACTTCCCGCGGTCAAGATTTGACATTTCGTGGGACGTCACCCTTTGGCATTTTCTCGGGCTTATTTTCTGTCAGGCCCCTTAGTCTTCTTATTTCCTTCGGAATTCTTGTTGACTTTACCTTTGATTTCCTTCGGCTTTATTGCTTTCTCCCCGCTTTATTTCCCTCGACTTTATCCTCCGAAGTATTCCTTCGGACAAAAAGTCCGAAGGAATGCCTTCTTTTATTTTCCTTTGCTCGGGATTTTGTTATGTCGGGTTTTCTCTTTTGGTGGCTCTTCTTCGAATTTCTTCGAACTTTTTGTCCGAAGGTGCCTGGACCTTTGTAAAAAGTCCGAAGGGCAATCTCAAGGTTTCTCTTTTGGTGGCTCCTCTTTGAATTTCTTCGAACTTTTTGTCCGAAGTTGCCTGGACCTTTGTAAAAAGTCCGATGGGCAATCTCAGCGGAGTTCAAAAAGACAAGGATTAATTCCTTCGAACTTTTTGTCCGAAGGAATTCTCAGCGGAGTTCAAAAAGACAAGGATTAATTCCTTCGAACTTTTTGTCCGAAGGAATTCCTTCGGACAAAAAGTTCGAAGGAATTAATCCTTGTCTTTTTGAACTCCGCTGAGATTGCCCTTCGGACTTTTTACAAAGGTCCAGGCACCGACCAAGTGCCCTCTGCAAGGGCTTCTGTCCCTTCATATGTGCCCTTGTCAGAAAAATTGTAGGGCACTCGGGTTTTTTGCAGGGGCCCCAAATTTGACGTGTACCTTCTCGAAGGGTAGGCGCCGTTCGAGATTGTCGAAAATGACCCTTCCGAAGGCTATCTTGCCCTTCGGGTTTCTTGTTTTGCCCTCTTCTGCCTTCCAAAGCCCTTTGCAATTCTACGGACTTATTCCTTCGGACAAAAGTCCGAATGAATTATAACTTGGCTTTTCCTTGCTTTTTTGGGCGGATTTTTTCTCTTGGATTATCCAAAGTATTCCTTCAGACAAAAAGTTTGAAGGAATTACTTCCTTTGTTGTAAGCTCTGCAAGTTCTACTGAAGGAATTGTAACTTGTAACTTCTTGCGGTCTTATGTCCTTAGTACTTCTCCGAAGCTATGTGACATTCTACCTTCTTTGATGAAAAAAGTCCGAAGGAATTCCCATTGTGGCAAAGGCCCACACAAAAAGAAAAACAACATATTCTTCCCAATGAATTCTTTCTTTCCTTGGATGGAGATGTGAATTTTCCAAATGGCAAGAGACAATCCGTCCTGTGGAAGAATTGTCAACAGGCCCCAATACTCAGGTTTGCAATGTCATTTCTCTTTTTTGTCTCCCATATCTGCTCTAACCTTCCCAAAAATTTGGTTGTGAGAGACTAAACAATGGATTCTATGGGATCTGTTGATGGTTTCCTCTGCTTCATACCGTGTGTAATCTGAGACATTAGTGGGTGTAATTGTTGTCAACTTGGATCTGTGTCTTAAATCGAAGACATGCATGAAATGGCCAGTTCTCTATTCGGTTGAAACAATGGGATCTTCTCACGAGGGTGGGTGCCTTAATGGTGAGAACTTCCAGAGAAGGTTGGTTCTTGTAAGATGTATCAATAAGGATCTCTACTCTATGCTGCGGACTACCATGGAAAGGGAGAAGGAAACTTTAAGGGGAAATCCTACCTAATAACGGTGATACACCAAAAGATTGATTCACTCAACTTGGAACCTTGAACACTAAACAAACAAGGGAAAATGAAGACCTTGGATTTCAATCGACCACTATGAATGAGTATTTCATGAAAAGGTTCGATCCAATGACTAAAACATGAGGGAAAACGATGGGGAGAGGTTTGATACAAGACACTTTGCAGCCACCTAACATCCACTTACAGCGTCAACAAAAGACATAGAGAACACTTAACATGACCTACATAATACGGTAAGCTAGCAACTAGGTACAAATCATAATTTGGGAAGGGAGAGAAATCTACCACATATGCAAATTACTGAATGAATGTACACTATGCCAGCACTTGAAATCTAAAAGTACAGTCCTTATATTGATTGAAGAGGTTACACAACTCACCAATGGCAGAGTCTGGTCTAGCCAAGAGAGAGATCATTTTTAATCAAGGCTGAAAACCATTTTATAGAGAATTACAAAAGCCAAGGATTGGTGTTGAAAAAAAAAGAAGAGGATCAACTTAGATTAATTCAAGGCTGACTTTGCCTTTCAATAAAAATATGTTTTCCCTTTGTCTTTGCATGAAGCTCCTTGCACTTGAGGAAGTGGACTTGTCTTTTGTTTATTGAAATGCAACTTCTCTTTGCATGGAAATCCACACCAATGTCAATTTTAGCTTCTACGTGAGCTGCTGGAACGTTTGAAAGTATGAGATGATAATATCATGCATGAAATCCAATGCCAATGTCAATTTTAGAACTTTGACTTGATCCGTTGGAAGCCGAATTGGAACGTTTGAAACGCTGAGTTGACCGTTTGATACGCTGAGTTGGACGTTTGAAACGCTGAGTTGACCGTTTGATAAGCTGAGTTGGACGTTTGAAAGGCTGAGTTGATCGTTTGATCATTCTCCTTTGCATGGAAAACTCCTAGTAGATGCGGCGTTTAACAATTAGTCAACTCTAAATCTAGAACAGTCAACTCGACGTCCGAATTTGGAACTCCGGTTGAGCTGTTGGAACATTATGAGCTTGAGACTGATGAAAGTGCTTGCATGGAAAACTCCTTGCTGAGTGAGAGATAAATTTAGGTTGAATTTATTACCTATCTATCTATTTTCTGTTTCTGTTTGTGTGCATGCGTTGCTCTTGGGTTTATTCCCGCGGACTTATCTTTCTTTGGTCTAGGATTTTTCTTCGGATATTTTGTTAGTCCACTTTCCCGCGGATAGTTTGTCGAATATCTCCATCTTTTCTATTTGCAACTTTTTCGAAGCTTTGGATTTCCTTTGGAATTTATGCTTTTGGTCTCATCTCCTTCAGATCTTTTGTTCTTGACTGCATTTGCTTTGGGTTTATTTCCTCGGGCCTGTCTTTGGACTTTCTTGTGGCAACTTTTTCGAAGCTTCCTTCGGACTTATGGGTCCCCACCATTCCTTCGGCCTTTATTTCTTTCAGCTTATCTAGTTCGGACCTTACCTGTCTTTGGACTTTCCCTCCGAATGATTTTCTTCGGACAAATTGTCCGCTTGAATTGTCCTTGTCTCTGTGTATCCTCCGAAGTATTCCTTCGGACAAAAAGTCCGAAGGAATTCCTTTGGACTTTTTCCCGAAGGATATATTCCTTTGTTATTTCCTTTGCTCGGACTTTCCTTTGTCGGGTTTTTTTTTTGTCTTTTGGCGGACCTCTTCGAATTTCTTCGGACTTTTTGTTCGAAGGAATTATTCCTTGGTCTTTTCTTGCTTTTGGGCGGACTTTTTTCTTTTGAATTCTCCGAAGTATTCCTTCGGACAAAAAGTCCGAAGGAATTACTTCCTTTGCTGGATACTCTTTCCTTTGTTATTTCCTGCAGACTTATGTTCTTTGCACTTTTCCGAAGCTATGTGACATTCTGCCTTATTTGCCCGAAGGAAATCCTGTTGTAGTCAAGGCTTTTGTAAATGAGTTATTTCAATTGGTCTACCTCTTACCCAATGCATTATTTCTTCCTTGGCTAGAGACGTGAATTTTCCGAATGGCAAGAGACAATCTGCCCTGTGGAAGAATTGTCAACAGTAATATCTTCTAGATGTTTTAGTTTCCCTTTAGTGTTATTGCCTCGAGTTGTGATCTACGAGGAGATCATGGTGGAGGTGAATTGGATTGCTATGTGGGGTTTCCCTGTCAACTTGTTCTTCTCTTTGATCCAGGTTATGCTCTAAGGTTTTTCCATTGTATGTGTGTTCCCCATTTGGCAGGGACTCCCTCCATGTCTTCCGAATCTGGTCCAACCTGGGCTGCAAAAGGATTGACACGAGTAATTTTCTAATCAATTGATGTAGATCCTTAATTTTTCCTTAAACATGCTCACTGGAATTAGTCTTCTGGTAGTATTGATTTTTCTTCTTATTATGCTTTATTTCCAGCTTTTGAAGAACTTTGTACTTTATTATTTTGGATTTGAAGCTCCCCTTTTTTTTGTGTTGAGGGCTGATGATATGCTTCTTTTGGGGTTGCAGAGGAGGGATTTTGTGTCAACTTGGTGGGAGAAATCGTTGCAAGATGACCATGTTCACGGCATAGCCTACAATGAAAGGGGATGTTTTTGTAGTATATTGGCTGCTCCCATATATCGAGGATTATTCTGTCAGGAAATGACTTTTCTAAATCTATGTTAACACATATTCTAGCATAGTTTAGGACCCTCAGGCATTTGGTGAACGTAGAAGCTGTTATGTATTCCTTAAGCATATTTAATGTAGGAAAGTTTCTTGTCTGTACGCTTGTAATCCTTTTGCAACTTGCTGTCATGGTTGTATCAAAGCCCCTTTACTTTTTGCTTCTCTAGTTGCTGTGTCAATTGAGTAAGATGCTTTTGATTGTGCTGATTCTAGGCTACATAACTACATAGGAGTTTCATTACCATTTTGTTTGTAGCACACTGCTTTACTTTGTCGTATTTACTTTTATTCCTTTGTTTAGCTTCTAGGATTCTTTCTTCCTAGAACCTTCTATTGTTGACTGATGTATTCTTGAGTCCCATTGACCTACTTTTGTTCATCTGTGGACATTAATATAATTTCTTTCTTTCTTTCTATAAGAAGTAGCGTAGGGCCTATCCCATTCTTTATTTTGTGACTTTACGTATAGTGCATTCACACTGTCACCAGTTTTTAATGGGCACTTATTTTTGACACGAAGTGATGCCAAAAGTGGAACCTTTGAAGTGTCAACTCTACATGTGACACAAAGGCCCAATGGTAATGCCTAGGACTTCAAGGGAAGGAATGAACCTTACAGTTCTGTAACTGTTCCAATTTTTATTTTTCAATAAAAAATGTAAAGATGTGTAGTATGATGGTCCAAGGGGGTTCGACCTTCAATTTTATTAGTTGTAACATTCATATTTGCATTTTTCACGGATTATACAAAATAAGTCATAAAATACAATTCTAACACTATAGTTCTAATTCTTGTGTCTACATGGATGTTTGACATTGTTTCATGTTTCTAAATTGATTTTCTAAACCATTCCTTTTTTCTAATGTAAACCTATTCTGCCCATGACATATTGGTATCTCACATTTCAGTGTGGTTTCCCTTGGATTATTATTGGGATCCCAATAAAAAAAATGTAACAATAGTATATGATGTTTCATCAAGTCCTTTATATAGCTTTACTGTCAAGTTTCTTTAGATAACACACTTCTATACTTCGCAATAGTTTTACAGCAGAGCTTAATTATAACCACACATATGTGTATTTATTTCTGAATGACTCATTAGGGTGATTTGGAATTCATCATTATAAATAAATATTATCAACGACATTTTATGTCTTATTACAATTTCAAACCATTTCCACTCTAAGAAAACAAAAAACACCAATTTTATCCCCAAACAGAGAAAAAAAAGTATAAACATATTTCAAAATGTGCATGGATAAAGTAAACCTCTAAACCAGGTTGACCAAGGTAACGGTAAACAGGATCTGAGTTGATCAGAGCTGGTTCACAGAGTTTAATAGCTTTGTGTAGATCTTTAAGGTGCCCCCATTTTGGTTGCCTCACCATTCCTGCATGAAAATAAAATTGGAAACATAAATCTTCAATTCAAACTATAGAAAATTTTAATGATCCATTCAAATTGTATTTTTGTACTTCTATAGTAACGAATATTGCATCACAATGGCCCTAAGATTTTAATATTTTGTAAAAAACTGGGTAATAGGAGACTTAAACATTTATGTTGTTCATATTTTTTATATTTGAAAATCAAAAGAAATGTCAACCTTGTAAGAAGAAATGATATCAACCATATAAAGTATCAAACAAAATTGAAACTTGTATCTCAGAAAAGAAAGGATAGAGGGATTTATGATAGTATGTCATATGAGCTAATTTGGAGTCTCAAAGAACAAGTTAGGGAGAAGTTAAAATCATTCATTACACACAAGAGAGAGGGGCTTTCTATGGGATTGAAATGTATACTGTAGTTGGCCAAACATTTTTATGAATAAATGGGAGATGAACATTCATTGTAGGAAGGGTTTTAACAGTTTTCATATGTGGCTAGTTAAGGATGTTAGTGAAGCAGTGTTGCAACCATCAACCCTTGAAACTGACTAACATTCATTTAAAAGCATAAGCAACATCCAATAAATCAATCTTCCATTTTCGCATCTTTGGCTTCATGTATGCATGTTTTTAATTCTAGTTGCTAGATTGATTCTCTTAAATTCAATATTTATTGTTCATAACAATAGAATATTTAAATTGTCTATTTCATTTGTGTTCGTGCAGCAATGCTATAATGCATTTGCAAGTAATTTAGACATGTATTTTGTTGTCACTCCCATGCCCAAATTTCATAAATTTGGTGCCACCCCACTTTAAAAGATTTAAATGGTAATGAATCAATAAGTTGCTTTGAGGAATGAGATTTTGGGGGCATTTTCTGTTTGTTTTCATTGCTTTTCACATTTAACTAATTTCAATTTTAGTTCCTTTGCGTTGGAGTAAGGCGTATAAGCTTGATTCGGGAATTGTTTTATTGTTGAAGATGCTATTCTATTTTGTGCACGTATTTGTTGAGTGCACAATAATAAATAGACACTCCTAATTTATAGGTTATTTATGCAACAATATATTGTTGCACGAAACGACCTACCTTGCCTATTTAATAGGCACTCTCATATGTTTTTGACTTGGTCGGTTGTGGAGACGCATACGGAGATGTGAATACAATTCAAAGACTATTGTGCAAATTCTTTATTGTTTATTCTCTGCATTGTCTCAAATGTTGTGGTAATGGTATGCAGTGGTGACCCTGCTCATTATGAGTGCAATATGAACTCCATGGTATTAGAGCAGTTCCTTGGCAGCCATTACCTAGTAATGTTTCAAGCACTTGTGTTGCTATCTGAATTTTTTTTCAGGTTGTATTAGTCTCTCTTTGGTGGATGATTGCATTTGTCAAAATTATGGATCAAGTAGGCTACACTCTCAGGGTCTTCGACCTCCAATCCTCCCTTCCAGATATTGTTGAGGCTATTTTGTGAGACGTCCATTGTATTGAATTTGGACAAATTGTTGAGATTCGGTGGTAATGGGCCTATAAAGCTATTCTGATAGAGCGACAATTATGTTGTGGTTGATGTCGTGTTAAATACATTCCATCATTGTTGCTTGGAATGGTTTGTTTTTTGTGGGGATTACAAAGCTACATAATCTAGTCATTGGATCTTTATCCAAAGAGTTTGTCTTGCATTTACTTTATCGCTCGATAGAGCAACTGAGGCTCCCTGGCTTGGTCCTAAAACTCGGCATTTGGCATTATTATTTGCATAGTCTCGAGCTTTCCAAGCTCTGTGAGATTTGGGTTGACGGCTTACCCAAGCTCTCAGATTTTCATTTGCGTGCCAAAATCTTAACAGGGCGCGCATGCTGCGTGCACTCCCTCATTGCCACCTAAAGGTTATTTCCCAAGTGCTCGGCCCTGATTATCTTATACTACGACTTTGATTATATACCTTCTACCACTGCAGTTGTGTTCAACAACTTTGTAGGAGTTGATCTCCTCGATATTTTTACCACCTTGATAACTTCTGCTTCTGCCTGCAGTTTGTTTGAAACATTCAGCAAGCTTGACCAAGCTGAGTTTCCCGCCTTCAACTTCACCACACGGAGCTCTTCATTGGCAAATGGCAAGCTATGTTTTTTGTTCGCCAATTGTTTTTTGACACCGACAAAACCTAATTTTGCGTCGGCTTTGTATTATCTATAGACGGCGTTTTTGCTTTTAAATTGGCTTTTTTACACCTTCTAGTTGGCGATTTTTCGTGCCACCTCTATCCTCGCCATCTATTGATCAACACTTTTTTTATGCTTGAACCTACAATTCAAAGAATACGTGTGGCCTCTTGAGGCGACGATAAGATTGTACACAAAATGGAGGAGAGTAGCTTGTAAAAGGTGACAAGAGATGGATGTCTAGTTTTTGGTCATTGTCTGTAACATGGCATCACATGGCATGCAGCTCAAAGATGGTCAAAGGCCTTCATGATGTCTTAAGCCTGCAGCCTGCACACGTCTCTTCTCCTAAGCCTAAATTGTTTTTTAGGTGAACGTGCTCTCTCCATTGGTCAGCTCGGGCCCAGTTGGAATTCCCAAGAGATGCCCTCGGCTTGTTTTTCTCTCGAATTCGTCACCCAAGTTTGCTCTTTAATGCCGGACGCCTCACTAGCCTTTCTCAATCGCCATGCCACGCTACTGGGCTATTGAATCGTTCTCCAATTATCGGTTTCTCCTTTTCTACCACATGGATCCCACTGCTCCCATGGGCTAGCCTTTGTAGGCTTTTTCTGCCATGACTACTAGACTTTCTCAAAAGGTTGGTTATATTCTTTAAATTAAATATTACGGATTTCTGAATTTCAAATTGTGCATAGTACACTTGGCAGCCATGAATTTTTTAAGAGCTTTCAATCCCATTGTTAAGGGGTCAATCCCAAGAGGGATATTAAAAGTTTTTATGTAGAGAGCATATTAATGGTGAGCTGATTTAAAGAGGGGTAGATTTTTTAAGGGGTCAATATTATTCAAGTGGTGAATATTTTTTAATATTGTGGGAGACATCTCTTAGTGGGGTAATTATTAAAGTGGTGGTAATTATTTTATTGGAGGAGATTTTTTATTGTTTTTTTAATTAAAAACAACATTATCATTGTAAAGGAAGGTTGTTTCTTTATTTTGATCTCATTTTTTTGAAGACCGTAGGGTGAGGTCCGGTTTCGCAGGCAGCCAAACCCCCTCATAAGAAAACAAACATTTTTTATCTCCTTATTTGCCCACATGTATGACTTTTGCCTTCTATTTTGCACTCATGGACGCATTATCTGTAGAGTCAGACGTACTGTTTTGAGTGTGCATTGTATTTTTGTGCCACTTTTGTACTCATGGATGCATTTTCGACAGAGCCTGACGTCTTACATTTTTGAGTATGGTTTTGTGTCGCACATTACTTCTTTGTTTTAGGAGCAACTCTCTTGTTCGTCTTTTACAGATTGATAACATTTTGTTGTGGAGCTTGATCTCTTTCTAAAGAGTAGCAATTCTGGGGAATATAGTGTCAGCGTGTTAGTGTTTGAGTAGTGGATTTAGTTCACTCATACATACTTTTTTTGGTCACTCCACCCAATCAACAGTATGGGGGGGGTATGGTGCAGATTTTTGCTTTTTCGGTTGTTTTGTTCCTTGCTAACCCTTGGTGCACTGCATCTTCTAGCAGTAGATTGAATTCAGTTGGTAAACTGTTTTGCACTATTGACACCTCTGACAGTCTCCTTTGTAAGAGTTATTTTGGTGAATTTCAGTATCAGTTGTTTTTTGTGATCGAGCAGTGGATCCAGACCACTCGTGTAGATTTGAGTTCCATTGAGACTTTCGAGTCCACCGAATGCATTTGTATTTGATGGCCTTCGTTCCATCCAGTGCACCTCTTCAACATTGTGTTCGAGTTTTGAGCCATTTGCTTTCTTGGGACACCTTGCAGCATATGTTTTTTGCTCTCTTGACTTTAGCTGTTGTTATTGGTTTTTGGGTACCTCATGGTGATACATTTCATCCTTGGTGACTCTTTTTTTCAATGTTTTGAGATCAATGTTTTTTACAGAGTTAGTCTCATATAGAGTACCAATTCCTATTTGACTTGGCGTTTACAACGATTCGTCATCCATGTAGTCCGGTAAGATGGATTGGTTACCATAGGGACACTTTGTATTTCACTGTGAGTTGTACGTGGGTCCCTGATCAGGCCTTGTTGTCGGGATCTATTTAGTCTCTTTGCTTTCTCTTTTTTCACTCTCTATTTTGCGCTTAAGGGAGGGTGTTGGAGTAAAGCGTATAAGCTTGATTCGGGAATTGTTTTATTGTTGGAGATGCTATTCTATTTTGTGCATGTATTTGTTAAGTGCACAATAATAAATAGACACTTCTATTTTTATAGATTATTTATGCAACAATATTTTGTTGCACGGAACAACCTACCTTGCCTATTTAATAGTCACTCACATATGTTTTTGACTTGGTCGGTTGTGAAGACCCATACGGAGATGTGAATACAATTCAGAGACTGTTGTGCAAATTCTTTATTGTTTATTCTCTGCATTGTCTCAAATGTTGTGGTAATGGTATGCACGAGTGATCTTGCTCATTAGGAGTTCAATATGAACTCCTTCACTTTGGGACCTGCTTGGGGTTTTCACTTCAATCGTTCTTTGTTTTGGGCCTCAATATTTTTGTGCTTCTAAGTCTTGTTATATGCCTATGTTACTTTAGTTTCTCTCCCCTTCTTCTTTTCATGAGTTGCTTGCCTAGAATGTATTTGGTACCCTTCTCCTTTGGTGTAGGAAGAAAAAGATTCACAAGCTGCTAAAAGCACTGCAAAGGAAAGAGAAGGGAAAAGCTTCACAATTTTTGAAAGCATCACAAGGTGGAGAGAAGGGAAAAACTTTGTATGTTGTAAAAAGCATCGCGAGGCAGAGAGAAGGAAAAATTTGCGCAAATTGTGAAGAGAAGGAAAAATTTGTGTAAGCTGTGAAAATAAGGAAAAATTTGCACAAGTTGCAAATAGAATCAAAAGATGTGAGGGGCATCACAAGCTGGGGGGGCATAAAAATGAAAAGAAGCTACAAGAGGTAACAAACTTGGCAAATGATGGAGATCATTGCAGTATTGTGGAACCTTCACAAAACCACAAGAGTTGTGCAAAATGGAAAGGCATCACAAAGTCATGAGATATTTGTAAACCCCCAAAAGCTTTGCAAAATGTGAAAACCTTTGCGGGTCGGATATAACACCAAAAAACTAGGATAATTTGCCCCACATGAAGGAAGTATCTAGGGAAGCGAAAATTAAGGAGGTACAACTAATGCCTTGGTTGGCACCGCTTGAGATGGATTTTGTAGGGATCAAGAATCAAAGTCACTTCATATGGTTATTCAGAATGTGCTTCAAGATCCTAGGGCTCGTCCATCTAGTCTACTTATGGCATTGAGAAAATGTTTGCAAACTTACCCCTAATATGGAAAGTACAATTCACTTTTGCAAAGGTTGGGATTTAGAGATATCACTTTTGTATAGGATAGCACGACGTGTCAATGGTGGAGAACTGAGCTCTTCATTCGAAATGAGATTTGAAGTGGTCTTTATTTCAATAAGGGTCTCTTAAGTACTTTTGTCAATGTCAGGGGAGATATGAGCCAATTTGAGTTTGTTATTTATGCACATCATGATAAACTTGCATACCATAGCGATTACACCATAAATGGAAAGGAAGGTTCGAAATGGAAAAGAATGTGCATCCACTTTTTTCCTTGGCCCATAGAGAGAACCACTAGGGTTACCCTCGATCATGCACATCCAGAGAATGGGTGGTATAGGGAAGAGCGGTTGGTTGGTCTGATTCTCAAAGAGGCCCCAAGTGTATGCAAAGAGTGGTGGGAGTAAGATTGCTCCAATGAGCCATGCTCCTGAAGCTCCCCAAATGTAGGAAAATGGTGATGCATTAGATTGGCTCCAAGTCTAGTGGTGTGGAGGAAGGGGAGTGTTGAATGGGCTTCAAGACTAGCGGTGTGCAATTGAGGGAAGATCAGAATGCATGCAAGATTAGTAATGGGGGGAAGAGGCCACTTCCTTCATTGGCATTCCCATTGCAACAACTGTGATTGGCCATGTAGTCCTCCTTGCGAGGCTTTGAAAAATCAAATAAAGCATGTTCTGTCTATTCTGAAGAAGGTGAATGGTCTAATGTAACTGTTTGTTTCATATTCCCTTTGAAGGGAAAGCATTGAAGCTCCTTCAAGCTATAATAGAAACTTGTAACATCTTAATAGATTATACATATCTAAATATCACTATTATCCTTAAATTGGGGGACTCTTTTAAGGGGACACTGAGGCAATACAAAATTTAATACAAGGAGTTTTTCTCTCCAACTATTACGGTAAGTATTAATTTGAGTTTTGTATATTAATGTTGTACTATGTATTTCATCTTGTTCCAAATTTGAGGAAATTTAATTACTGTTTGTGTGTTTGAACATTGTTTCCTTAGATGTTAATTAAGCTTCCTGGATTTTGTTTGGCTTAAATGTTTGTCTGGATGTGTGTTATTCAGAAAGTGAGGTTTAACAAATTATTTAAATGTATGCACTGTTTATTGTAAATCTAGATTACGATCACCTTTATTGAAGCAATTTTATTCATGCAAAGAATTATATGCTCCTATGGGTTAGGATATGTGTCATTAGCAGTTCTGTTGTCAGATAAGATTCTCACAGAACAAGATTCATTTTTTTCTTTCCCTTCACTCTCAACTCCCATAACTTGATTAAATTTCTCTTCATATTTACATATATAGATGTAGTTAGCTTGTACCATGTTTAAATCTGTGATTTAGACCAAAACGAGAGGGTTCTTGAACTCTTCACAGTATTTGTTCCAAAACATTAGACAACATAATTGGCACTAGAAAGAGGGCCCCTTTTGACAAATCCGGAGTCATTTAGTGGAGTTACTTTTTCTAAGTCTAGATTCGAATGAAGTGTAGTTGGTACTTTAGAGAAACATAAAAAGCCTCATAGGGATAGAGATAGACTCCAAGCCCATTCGGTAGAAGGAAGGTTTCTCACCTCATACTGAAGCTAAATTGTTACTAAAAGGTATAAGTATTGAAAATAACCAATTCCCATCTTAATTAACCGAGACTGTTGTAACTTTCCTAGGTGATGTGCACCGTTTTCAAAGAAATGTTGAAATATATCTCCCCAAATTTAAAAATAATGGGGTCTAAACTACTGGAAAGCATGCAAATTACTCAATTTGGAACATGAAGACGTTGTTTGTATATTATTCCCTTTTAATTTTGAGGACTTGGTTTATGATTGGTATTTGAATCTAACTCTCGAGTCCATTGTTACTGGGTTTCAATTTGAAAATGCTTTCATTTCTCAGTTTGGTGATGCTATAGATCCAAGCATGTTGTTTAAACCAATCAGACTTGTGAAGAGGGAAGATTATGAACCTATTAGAAGTTTCAATGTTCAATTCCCAAAAATGTACAATAGAATTTCCCAGAATCAAAGACCTGCCCCTGAAATGACTTATGACATGTACTTGGATGAATTAGATCTCATGAACTCTATTTTTTAAGGTCTAAGGTGGAAAATGTGACCACCGCATACAGTGAGGCTTTTGTGTTTAAAAGACAATTATTGTCTTTGACATAACTCTTGATCTACATATCTACATTATCTTCTTTGTGGAATGCCATATATAATTCATCACTAAGGTAATTGTGGAGTGATTAAAATCTATGCTATGTGACTTAATCTTTCCTAAACTAGGATTTTTCATCCAAGTTGATCAAATTCTAGATGGTATTGTAATATCACAAGAGCTGATGCACTCTCTTAAGGTCGGGAAAGAGAAGGGATTGATTTTGAAATTGGACACAAGCAAAGGATTATGATAGAGTGGACTGGCTCTTTCTACATAGAGTTTTAGAAAAGTTCAAGGTTTCTGTTGAATGGTATTAAGTCATGTCCCCTCTTGAGCTCGTTCTAGCAGAGACATGTGAGTCAGCTTATTATGGGGTCTTGTAGGTTGACATTGTTGGATAGAGACCCAATATGGCTATACAGTGTTGGGGACTTGGTGTTCTGGCCGTCGCTGATCAGTTTGGAGACGTTCGTATTTTTTAGGAGGTAGTTCCTAAATTTATGGGGGTTTCCCCTACCTTTTAGGAGGATATGATCATACCCAGGGGTGGGTCTCCATGAGATTATTCCTTGAGTTCAGTTTCAGAGGATTAGGGTTTGTTTCCTAGTTTCTAGAAGCATCCCTAGATTTTAGGGATGAGACTGCCAATGAATCCTTGATTTTCGACTTCAGTGACAGACAGGTGGCAGGGTGACTTTCTGGTTTCTGGTGTCATTGGTACATTTTGACGCTATTTGGGTTATATTTTTAATATTTCTTAAGTTTCCGTCTTTTAATTAAATAAGGCTAAGTTTATAGCCATTTTGGAGTAATAAAGGGTTTTTGGCCTCATCTGGATGCGTATCCCATGGTGTAATAGCTCGTTGGAAAGGTCTTGGACTTATCTAAATATTTTTCTCTTGACTCAGATCCTTTCGGTGGACGGATCTCCCTTTATTTGAAAAAATGGTCAATTTCTATGTACTTGACGACTTAAAAAGGGAAATATAACATGTTATAACTTAGCGCCACATGGGTTTGCTTTTAGGGTTCGAGCTAATTGTGAAGGGGTTATAAGGGGGTTAAAACAAACTTATGATTCATTCTTAACAATTTTTATCTTGGGATTTGCGCTTTGGCTCTAGAAGAGCTTCCAACATTTGGGACGCCAAACCCTAGTGCTTACTTGTTTGGGACGTAGCCCCCAATTCAGTGGTTGTTGATTGTTCAGTAGTATCTGGAGATTACTCAATATTCCTTTTGGTAGGCGCAAGGAGTGTGACAGGGTTCAGCAGGTATTCGAGGGTTTATTTCAGATTGAGAGGGTTTTGCAGTAGTACGGCTGTACCTGGCAGCCAGCCTCCTTTCCACGGCTGCGCATTAAAAGGGATGGAATCTTGCCGTGGCCTTCTGGTGTGTAATTCCCCTTTAGCGTTTCAGGTTGGGTCTATTTGTAATTGTAATCTCCCTGAATTATTGAAAATCTGTATCTGGTTCCCTATTTGATTTAATATCAAGAATTCTGCCTATAAGCAATTTGTTTCGCTGTATTTGGTATTTAATTTCAGAAGTTATTTATGTTCTTGTACTTCATTATTTACTTGCTGCAAAATCATCAAAACACAAAAACAATCAAACCCTTCTGCAACTTCTGTCTATTTCAGAAAGAAAACATTCATAAACAGGAAAACCCAATTTAAAAATACAAAATTACAGCAGATCAGCCGAAGGGATCCATCAGGGATCTTTCATATTAATGGATACGGAGCTACATCTTAGGTGTAAAATTTTCAATCTTGGTAAATAACCACCCAACATGCTTCTTCAAAAACTCAAGGGGAATCAAACAAGGAGATACCCTCTTCCCATAACTTTTTCAAGTTTGGATAAGACTCTTGGTAGGTCAATCACACCACAAAAAGGGTCCAAGGGAGGATAAAAGGACTACTAATAAACATATCAGCCAATCTGCTGTCCCATCTTCAGTATGGTGATAACACTTTTGTTTGGAGTAGCTGAGCACTCAAAGGCAATGATTTCAAAACTAGTGCTTGAAACCTGTGCACAGGCAGTCGATAAATTCAGATAAATTCTAGGTTTCCTTTTTCAATGTAAGCAAAAGGAGGCAGTAGATACTAGAGGCTGGTCAAGGCTCTAGGATTTGAGTTTGGAACTCTTACAAGCAAATATCCTAGAATGATTATGTTTGGGGGCAATATTTGTTAAACTATGGGAATAACTTGTAGCCAAGTTTAAGTTAAAGCTGGCTTCATGGAGGGGAAATTGTCTAAGTATGGTAGGAAGGATCACACCGTTGAAGGATATCTTGGAAGCACTGCCAATATACATGTTCTCAGTCCTAAAGGATCTAAATGCTTTCCAGTCCAAACCCAACAAAATTATGAATAAACACCTTTGGAAAGAGTCCTTAAAAGAGAAGCGAGTTCCCCTATTGAAATGGAGTAAGGTATTCCAGCCAAAAGTAAAATTGGGTGCAGGTCTAAATATCTTAGAGCCGTAGAATTGATCCTCAAGAGGAAAACTCTCATGGGGCCTATGGGAAGAGGATGAACAACCATGGAGGATCATCGTCCGGAAATAATTTTTACAGCAGCTCAACTTCCATATGGATCACATGTTTAGAATTTTGTATCCAGCTAAAATTAAATTAAGCAAGCACTTGATTTGGGAAGTTCAGAACAGTGAGAAAGCAAAATTCTGTGATGGCTCTTGGCTGGTAACCCACCAACTGTCGTACAGGAAAGAGAGAGTTTATCAGCATGTTGGTGTGATTGTATTCATAATTACTGGACTGAATTTAAGGAAGGGGATTGCGGATTCTGGGATGTCTGTTGGCAAGGTAACCCACCCTTGGCATTAGATGATCAACTGTCATAGGAAAGAGAGGGTTAATCAGCATGTTGGGGTGACCGTGTTCTCCCATGCACATAACACAAATTTGGGGATGGATGGTTTGCAAACTAGGTTGGAATTGGGTAACTCCGCCTTCTTTTATCTCGATATTTCTTTCAAGGTCATGTATGAATAAAAACTTGGTCCCATTATGGAAGGCTACCCCAACAGTGATTATCTAAAACATATGACTAGAACAGAATCAGAAGATCTTCCAGTCAGCCATTTTCCCAGGAGAAAGATATGTAGCAAAGGTTAAACCTGCCATATCAGCCCTTTATATCTACTCATCCCAAGGTGGATCGCCGCAAGATGAAGCCAAGTGAGAAGCCCATTTTCAAGCGGTGGCCTAGTATCAGAATTGCTCTCATTGCAAGGTTAAGAGATAAGAAGTACATTCAAAATTATTTCAAGTGGAGTATCCCTATTGTGGGTCTAGTTAAACTTAACTTTAATGGGGAGTCAAAATGTAACCTAGGTCTGGTTGGACTGGGTTGTATTTTGAGGGATCATAATAACATTTTATTGGCTGCCTTGTCCTCCTTTGTTCTCCATGGAGAAAATAATGAGGCTGAGGAGATGGGATTAAGCAAAGGGTTAAATCTTTCACTCCCATAGAGCTATTTGCATTCTACAATGAACTCAATTTCAGTGCCTACTTTGTCATATCCCCTTTTTCAAAAATAAAGTAAAAAATAGTAAAGTTAATATTTTAAGTTGTTTTAGTGGCTTATTTTTTGTTTTATTAAAAAGTGACAACTTAATATTACTTGATTAATTATTAGAAATAAAATAAAAAGGTGAGAAAAGACAAAAGTGAAAATAAAACTATAAAGAGGGGTGTTGGGTTCATGGGAGATCACCTTTTGCCTATTATCAATTACACTTTTGCAAGTTTGAACATATAATTTAGCTTTTAGCCTTCGAGGACGAAAACCCTCTGGTGAATAAGGAGACTTGAGGACGAAAACCCTCCAGTCTTGTGAGGTGGTTTCATTTAGGAACTACAATTGTGCTTTCAAATCAGGGTACCGTCAAACTTGCATTGGAAGAATCATCAGGCAGATTTATCATTGACCATATGATTTTCGGATAAAATTGTGTGCTTGTTTTTGATCAACGTGTTTCGAATCACAATCTGTGATTCATCATCAGGATAACTTCATGGATAAAACTGCAGCCCAACTTCCTTTTCAAAGATCTCCAATGCAAACGGTCATGTGTGTTATTAATGCTGAAGAATGTTGAAGGGATGAACGGCTAAAGGAATGGATAAAATAATCATAAATGTGGAGGCTCTCTCTGTAATGTCCCCAATTTTGAGGCAGAGTAATTAAATTAAATTAATTGATTAAGTTGTCCAAAATAATGATTTCTCATAAAGATGACTAATTGATTATTTTAATTAAATTAAAAAAAAAATTAAATTAATTATTTGTAAGGTTATCACAATAAATAAATAATTAAAATGTGACCTTATAATTAATTAATTTAATAAAGTGATTTGAATAAAATATTATATCATAAAAAAAGTCACTAAAGTAAAATAATATTATTCTCTAGAAGCTTCTTGAAGATTCCACTTCCACTTGGAGAAAAGGTATAAAAAGAGGATAAGTCAAGCTTCTAATCATCCAGGAATTGATATGTATTTGAAGTGTTTCCTTGGAGAAGGAACCAGTAAGGGTTTCTGCCATTATTGAGCCTTTGGGAACGAAAACTCTCATACGTTGTGCAATTTTGACGCTGTAAAACTATCGGCTGAGATTATTGTCAATTGTGGGCTTCATTTAGAGATCCAATCTGTGCTTCATTGGAAGAATATTTGCATTTTCTACAAGGGTTTTATGAATAATCATTTTCAGATTAGAATTAGTGTTGGCTGCTACAGTACACGTGAACAGTGCCACGCTATAGTAGTGTGCAACATTATAAGAATCCAAGGGCCAAATTTGTGAAGTATTGTTTGGAGATTTATTGGAGAATAATTTGCAGATTTAGAGATCATCATTTCATCATCACTAGGGACGATTCTGGCATGATATATATATTCTGATATTATATTACAGTTATGGAGGTGGCTAGCTAGGAGCCACGATTTTGCTCATGGAGGTCTATACATGCATCGATTTCATATGGATATTTGGGCGCTCCACCTTTTGAGTCTTGGCAATGATATTTGGTGAAAGAAAAGAGGGTTTGCAGTGGTCTATAATTTATTGTTGAAGAATTTATTCCATAATAGGGGCGGCTCATGTTTGGGACTGATTTGGCTTGAAGAGGTCTTCTTTCATTGCATCCAAAGTTGCCACAACTTCATCAAGCATAGGCGAACATATATTCCAGGTTCTTGCATCTTGTTAAGTCCATTTGCATTATTATATCAATTTGCATTAGGTGCTGCTGTAGATGATCATTTCTAATTAGATTTGGGCATTGAAGTAGATTCACTTTGTAAGCCAAGAGTCTTGGCATGATTACATTGATATGTATTTGGAATTGCATTCATTTAATGGAGTTATAAGTTGCATACTTTATATTCATTATAATGTCCATTTATTATCAATATATAGCTTGTATACTAATTATGGCATGATTACATTGATATGTATTTGGAATTGCATTCATTTAATGGAGTTATAAGTTGCATACTTCATATTCATTATAATGTCCATTTATTATCAGCATATAGCTTGTATGCTAATTGTTTGGCGAAATGTCCATTGGCTGTAAGAGTTGATTTTGCATTAAGTTAAATCATCTATTGCATTTGAAAATATAAAAACACACTTGCATTTCATGCTATCTTATATTTCAGTCATTTAGTGTTAGTTTCCAAGGCATTGTAACAATCTTATGGTCAATTACACCACCAAGCAAATTGAAACCACAGACCAGCGAGTATTAAGTGTGCATCAGAAGTGTTTGACAATATTCTTTGAGCTTATAATCAGCAATTTGAGATCAGAATTAGCAAGGGATACTACACTCTCCCATAGGGTGTGTGTAGGGGATAGAGAATAGTCTCCAAAGTAGTTTGACCAAGATGTATGACATGACATTTTTGATTGAGGGACGAAATTTAAAGGAAAGTGAGACAAAAACAAGGGTTCTAATGAGATAACAAGATGATACCAAAGACACAAGGGTGTAAGAGGAGGGCACCAACTAGGTTATAGAGTTTTTTAATCTTATTGATTATGGGTCTCCACATTTGATTAAGACCTGTTCCTTCATCTCGATTAAGGATATGTCGACCGATTTCAATGGTCTCTCTCAACTTACATTTATGATAATGGTTTTTCATTGCAAGGACCTTCGTCTTATCAATGCAAATAGAATGTTTAGTTTTTAGGTAGTGTTTTGCGAGAGCTGATTTTTCCACTTTCTCAAGTCTAATGTCATTTGCATGTTCTTTAATTCTGGTCTGGATCGATCTTCCTGTTTTGCCAATGTAGGGAATGCCACGTGAACATTCTATCTTGTACACTCCACTCTTTGTCCAAGGATCGACTTGGTCTTTGGCTGAATTAATGTATTGTCTAAGTTTGTGTAAAGGCAGGAAGGTGGTGGGGATGTTTTTGGTGTTTCAATATCTTGGAAATTTTATTCGAAATACCTTCGACATAAGGTAAGAAGGCTACGGGACTGGTTGATGAAGTTTCAGAAACACTATGCCTAGTGTGATTTTCTTTGGCTTGTTTAAATGCTCTTGATATTTGCTTGATTTTATAACCATTCTTTTTAAAACCCTTTTTTAAGTGGTCCAATTCTTGCTCTAAGTTGTTGTCATCACATACTCTGAAGGCTCTAGTGGCTAGAGTTTCAAGCATTCCTGCTTTTTGGGTCAGGTGGTGATGAGAAGTGGCATGCAAATAAAGGTTTGTGTGCGTGCTTTTACGATAAAATTTGCTAGCTAAAGAACCATCTATATTGCGCGAAAGGAGGACATCTAAGAAAGGTAAGTTGTCTTCTTGTTCCACCTCCATAGTGAATTGAATGCTAGGAACCAAGCTATTGAGGTGCATATGGAACTCTTTTAGGGTGTCTCTGCCATGTTGCGAGCACAAATTTGTATCATCAATGTACCTCTTCCAACATTTGGGTTTTAGGGGAAAGGAATGGAGTGTTCTCTCTTCAAATTTCTCCATATATAGGTTAGCTACGATGGGAGAGAGTGGGGAACCCATTGCCATCCCTTTTGTTTGTTCAAAAATGACCCCTTCGAACAAAAAAAAAAGTGGACCTGAAACATAGAGCCACTAACTTGGTTGTTTCCTCACCGGTATAAGCATGAACGACATCAATAACCTCCCCTATTGGAACCTTGGAGTAAAGGGAAAACACGTCGAAGCTCACTAGTAATTCATTAACCTCTACTTTTTTATCTTTAACGAAGTTTACAGATTTATCATATTTCCAACTCCTTCCAAGGTTCATTGCTAGGGTTTTTGACTAGTTGTATCAGCTAGGGCAGCAACCATACATCCCTTTATTGTTGACATCATTTTTCAGCCTTAAATCAATTTGCTACAGTGATTTCAGCCGTAAATAAGATTGCTACAGTGATGCTACAACTGTATTAGGGTTTTAGACCTCTTGTTTCAGACTTCTGAACATTGTTGGCAGCTAGGGCATCATTTTTCAGTCATTTGTACATCATCTCCAGCGAGCCATACCTCTCATTCTGTCATTTTTAGCTTGTGACATCATCATTAGCCAACTTGGATGCCATTTCCAGCCAACCAATTTATTTGTACTGTCAACCATACAAGCATAGTTTCTATCCTTAGGATTTGTTGTTTGTAAATGCCAAGTGGGCTTAAAAATTTAGAGTACAATTCTAAAATTTTCATGCATAATTTCAGCTAGGGTTTCAGCCAATATATTATGTTTTGTACTTTGCATTGCAATCTGATTTCAATATAAAAATTGCTCTCCGTGGGCATTTAGCTACTTTAATTATTTCTATAAAATTCCAAGTTAAAAGGGATTTATCCTTAATCTTCAGAATTCAGAGTTTATTTAGAACCTCATATTTATTCTTAAAAAGGGTTTGCTGACAAATGCCATAATTCGATATTTCAACTGGAAGGGGACGCTGCATAGTTGGACAATTGAAAGCATCTTGAAAGAAGCTAAGGACCTCATTCCCAAGTTCAAATCGATTAATTTCCAACATTGTTATAGGGAAATTAATGCACTCGAAGAACTTTTGGCTCATGCAGGTGTCAATCAATACCATTTTATCTTTGTAATGAGTCTTCATTTACAAGAATGTGACACTCTGCAAGCCCTTCTTCTAAAATACATGCCAAGACTATAAGAGGAGAGGGGAATAACATTTTGAGAGAGATTCTAGAGAGAAGGAAGTGTTAGTTAAGGTCCTAGGGATGAATGCTGATTTCAATTGAATGATCTTATACTCTCATCATTTATTCTCTCGATCTTAGAAGCAAGCCAAAAATCATTAGGTTGTTAGCATTACTTCGAATCTTGGGTCGATTGGGCTGCAACCTTAATGATTGGCGACATAATAGTTGTCATTTCAAAAAAAATCAACCCTCTTCTACTCTTTATATCAATTATAATTTATTCTTTGCTTCATTTCTTGCTTGGAAATTTTGTTGTGGTCTATTTGGAGGTCTTTTTTTCTTTTGTTTGAGGCCTTCCCTCACTAAAGCAGAATATTGATGTGTGTTCCAGTTGTTTAGCTAGAAAACAACATAGAGCTCCATTTGGCACAAGCACATATTGGGCTGCTGGTCCAGTGGATCTAGTGCACATCGATCTTTGCGGGCACATGCATCCCAATGTTAGTGGATTCAACTATTTTCAGCTCTTTGTTGGTGACTCTTCATGAAAAATGTGGGTATATTGCCTAACGACTAAGGCTCAAGCCTTTTCAAGTCTTCAAAGAATTCATAGCCATTGTGGAATGACAAACTGGTTGTCACATTAATGTCCTCCACTCAAATCGAGGGGGCGAATACACCAGTAAAGAGTTTTTTGAATTTTTGAAGGCACATGGCATTCCCCTATACTTGACTGCACCTTATACTCCACAACAAAATGGTGTTGTAGAATGGTGTAATTGCACTATTATGGAAATGGTGTGTAACATGATTGGGGACTCACACATGCCTCGTACATATTGGGTAGAAGTAGTTTGCACAACTGTCTACTTGTTGAATCGAGCACCCACCAAAGTTCACAATGGTATCACACCACATGAAACATGGATTGGGAATAAGCCTTCTATTTCACATCTTTGTGTTTTTGGTTGTAGAGCTATACATTTCCCTAAAAATAAGAGAAAAAAACTAGATAAGAAACCCTTGACATGCATTTTTATTGGCTACAGTGGAGAGTCAAAAGCCTACTAACTCATGGATCCAAAAACTAGGAAGATATACATCAATAGGGATGTTGTATTTGAAGAGAAGAGTGAGTTCAATCCATACTCTACACAGGACCTGATACAGGTATTAAACCTGTAAACATTTCAAATGTTGGTAGTGAAAGTGAGGACGGGGACAATGGTGACAGTCAACCAGGTCCTTCAACGCCACCACTCATTGTTCAAAATATTCCCAAGTGGTATACCAGCACTACACGAGATCCAAAATTGGATGGAGTCCCAGACACTTCCACTTTAGGACCGAGGACTCATAGCATGGCTCATGCAAAGGTAAATTTTGCTCAAATGAGTATAGTTGTAGAATCATTTGAGCCCTCAATGGTTTGTGAAGCCCAAGAGTCAAAGCCTTGGAAAGAGGCCATGGTCCATGGATGCAGAATAGTCACTGATGAAGATCAATACATAGTGTCTTGTTGATATTCCATTAAGGAAGAAGCCTGTCAATTGCAAGTGGATATTTAAGACCAAGTACAAAGCAATTGGTAACATAGACAATTACAAGACTTGTAGCAAAGGGCTAGGCACAAAAAGAAAGCATGGACTATGAGGAGACTTTTGCTCCCACAACCAAGATAAAGATTATCAGAATGGTCTTTGCTATGACTACACTGTTTGGATGGAAAATGTATCAGATGGACGTGAAAAATGCCTTTCTAAATGGAGATTTGCAAGAGGAAGTTTACATGAGGCAACTAGAGGGTTTTGTCACATCTAGTCAAGAACAAAAGGTGTGTAAAATCATCAAGTCACATTATGGTCTCAAGTAGGCTCCTTTACCAATATATCAAGATTGACGAGCATCTCGTACAACATGGATTCCTAAGGAGTGCATATGATTCAAACCTCTACTTCAAGGAACAAGGGGGGAGATTGTGATTGTAATTGTGTATGTCGATGATCTAGTCATCACTAGTAGCTCGGGGAAAATGATTGATGCAACAAAGAATGATCTTAAGCAATTGTTCAACATGATAGATCTTGAGAGGCTACACTACTATCTTGGTTTGGAGGTATGGCAAATAGGACACTGCATTTTTGTGTCTCAAATTGAGTATGCTAAGACCATGCTTGATAAATTCTGGATGATGGACTGTAAGTCTATTGCAACACTCGTGGAGACCAGACTTCAACTGTCTCATTAAGATCTATCGCCACCAAAATGCCACTCTCTATCGATAGTTGATTGGGAGTCTCATTTACTTGACCTACACTAAACCAAATATTAGCTATCTTTCACGATTCATGCAGGAACCAAAGGTAAATCACTAGAGAGCAGCAAAGCGGATCTTGAGATACATTTGAGGTACGATGGAGTATGGCCTAGAAGACAAGATGAATGATCAGTTCTTGATATGTTACATGGACATAGATCATGCAGTTTCAATTAATGATAGAAAATCCACATCTAGATTTGTTTGTGTCTGGGATTTGGTCCTATCGGGGAGCAAGAAACGAAACTTTGTTTCTCAATCTTCCATTGAGGCGCAATATCGTGCAACAAGAGGAGTTTTTTGCGAAGTGATATGGCTATGTCACATTCTTGTAGGACTGGAAACACCACAAACACAATGTACGGTTCTGTATTGTGATAATTAGGGTGGTCTAAAACTTGTTTGCAATCTAGTGTTTCATGAACACACAAAGCATATCGAGGTTTAGGTCCATTTCATAAGTGAGCATATTCAACAACATAACATTCAACTCTAGTTTTGCCCCACTCAAGATCAATGTGCAGATGCATTCACCAAATCTCTTGCATGCAAAAAGTCTGAGGCATTCAAAAATTCTCTTTTGTAATCTCAATACTATGATGAATTAAGGGGGAGAATGTTAAAATAGATAATTTATTTAGTCTTTAGAATTAATATTGTAAGTGATGTTGTTAGGATGCTAACCTAATTAAAGGACTTAGCATCCATAGAATAGAATCAGATAGTATTCTGTTAGAAAATGATAGATTAATCTCCCTAAATATATGAGTTAATCTTAGTCTTGTAGGTTAGCATCCGTAGAATAGAATCAGATAGTATTCTGTTAGAAAATGATAGATTAATCTCCCTAAATATATGAGTTAATCTTAGTCTTGAGTATTGTATAAATAATGGTTTTCGCCATTATATTTAGATTGAATAAAATATATGCAATTTGGCCTCTGATTAAAGGTAGCAGTGAGAAAAAGGATGTGTGATACCCCTCACATAGGTGCCCTTTCAGATAGAAGGCTTAAGAATATCTCTTGGGGTAAGGATTTTGGCACAATCTCCATGATTCGGGCAGTTTTAGAGGATGGTATGGCAAACAATGGCCAACGCAAGACCAGAACATCTACAAGGCAAGATTTTATGTAGAAGCTGGCTTTGTTGGTCAGGGATAAAGCAAGCTTAAGTTGGATCCTTGACAAGGTCTCCAGAGCCAAGGAATATCTCTCCTGGCAGCGTGACAATATGAAGAAGAAACCTTAGAATATGCCGTTGCAGAGGAACTGGTTGCCCTTAACGTAAAGCTGAAATCAATCTCTTGAAGTGTGAAGTTGCCTGCCAAGACCAAGAGTATCCCACACAGTACTTTAGGAAGATGAGGGTGGACAAATTTGATGGAAAAATGTTATTGTGGTGTCCCAAACCATTTCCCATCTTGAATTGAATCCCCTGCTCTCCTCCTAAATGCCATTGTAAGGAATCCCCTGCAGATATTGCCGTAAGATAGTGCCATGGGAAGAATGATAGAAAAGCTATTGGCATATATCTAACAGAGATTTACATGAGCCCAATTTTATCATAGGATGAGCTTAAACAGCTCTATATCCTATCATCGGAAGAAATAGGAAAATCCAGGAATTATTCAGGATTAAGAATTTGAGGCAAAGATCATGGATTTGGACAGAGAAAGAATGGAGTAGCACAAAGGAGAAATGCAAGGCAGAATAGGGACTTCAGAAGGATTTGAATGTCTTTGGGAAGCAGACACATCAGCAGTCCACTACTGGCAGGCAAAGGCCAAGATTATCGAGCTCTAAGCCCAGGGTGGCCATGCAGTATGTATCCTCTGTAGCTTTGCTTTTAATTAAGGTTTGTAATATGCTAGTACCTGCAGGCCTTGGTTCCAAGTCGAATAAGTAGTTGTTGGTTTGTATTTTTTAGCTGGTAGTAAAACTGTGTTGAAGTGCTATGTTATGGAAAAAACAAATTTTAATATATTTGAGCAGTATCTCCTATTTTTTCACGTAGTAAAATTCCATTTTTTTATTTTGATTTTACAGGAGTGAGGCTGTTAAAATCCTCACTTCACTGATTAAAAAAACAAACTCATCTGACCTATTGCAATACAAAACTCTTGTTTATTTTCATTTCTATTTATTGATTGCAGCTATAAATTGTCATGAATCTATGCTTATACTTCACTTTTCATATTGATGTTAAAGAACATAAGGATAAATGATTCTGAAGAAGAGGGGGATGGATTTTAATTAATTATTTTTGACTTAAAAAGCACCAGCACATCCATACAATTATCTATTAATGAATTTGATAAGAATGTGCCAATAAAACAATGTGTTGATGAAGTAGCTAATTGAGTCATGACGCTACAGAAGTGATTTTAGTGGGAGTGGAAGTTTCAAGAAGATTTTGGAATATGTGGATCACATCACACAAGGGTCACAACAGTGTTTTCATGCAGTTTCCAAAAATCTGGGAACTGATGGTATTTCCATGGACCATCAGTGGATGGATCCACAGATAGGCAGGGACTGGTCCATGGGTTTCCCCTTCGGAGGAAAACGCTGCTTTCAATGCCTCATAGGGAAGTGCGAGGGTCATTTGCAAGGTAGAAAAATCGACAGGCCATTGTCAAATAGAAGTCCCAAAAAGATTTCCTCAAAAGAATGCTGAACACAAAATAACACTTCATATGTAATATGATGAAACCACCACTGCAAGACAAGACTGGTGGTCCAACCACTGAGGTTTGTCTGTCACAGTAGTGTGGCTATCTTCCATTTGTATGCTCCTGAATGGTTGTTGATAGCTCTAGAAACCATTTCTGAGTTCTTGGACTGTTCGGTGATACATCAGTAAGATGTTAGACCCTAGTTGACCAATCTCCTGTTCAACTTGTGCAATTGAGTTGTTGCAAGTAAACAAAATCTGTTAGTGGTTTTCTGACCCTGTTTTGGTGCATTACACATAGTTGTGCTAAGTGGGGACTGCAGTGAACTCCAAGTACCAAAATTTATGACACAACATTTCTAGTATGACCTAATTTTGGTCTAACTTACATATTATATTCCATAACAAGTTTTATATAGGGTCCCTAATCCCATGGTTAATATCTCTAGTACTGCAGCCCTATGTCATTTACATTTTCAGGATTGCGGTGATGAAAGTTTCTGATTCGGACCAATTTGTTATATGGCCTAGTAATGGATCCATTTTGACTTTCTAGAATGATCAGTGTTGTAGGTTTTGATACAATGGCTCTATGCCTGATTTTGTACTCTCTTTTGTTATTATATAAACATTATCTTAAAACTTACCATACTCATCAATAGGGGCATCGTAGTCATAACTCGTAGCAACAAAGGGTCCTCCTGCTGTGCGGCCAAAGTTGGTTCCTCCATGATACTGCAACATGTGAACCTCAAGTATTATAATTCAACTTATAGCTTCTATTAAAGAGACTTAAATTTTGTTTGGAAACATTCTATGTTCTGATAGGTATCTTATATTTTTCACATAACACAAATTTTAATTGTTTTTAACAAATGGTATCCTTCCACGGAATATTCTTATTCCACGACTACAAATTCATCTGATGCAACGCATTGGTACCATATAATAATTCTGCAATGTACCACCCTTCTCGAAGAAGCGTGCAACACTAAATGCCAGGTCCTCTACGGGCCTATATGGCACTGCACCACCAAATGCTTGAAACCTGGATATTAAGTCACTAAAATATGTTAAACCCGAAGTTCAAGAAAAAAAGAAATAGATTATATTTATGTTCACGAATGACCAAAAGTAGGTCAATGGAACTCGAGAATACATTCAATTACAATTGAAAACAATATACACGATTAACACAAATAGAATAATTTACATTGAAGGATATATATATTTAATCAACATAAATGGAAATAATTTACACAATTAACACTATATATACTCTTAAGAATATTAAAAGACATGTTTTGGGCTTGTATATCAGTTAGGAAGTACCAGCCAACGTAGTTTTCTGTCCAAAGTTTGGGCTTGCCACGAGAATTGGGAATAAACCCTTCACAATAAAAACCATTGCAAGTGTTTATCTGCAATCCCAAAATGCCACAACATTATTTTACTCTGTAAAATGAATATTTAAAATAAATCTCAGTTGTACCTCCTTTATTATGACTTTTTAAGTTTCAATTTAAAAGTTCCAAATTAGTTAGGACATGCTTGTGTGGTTCAACATGAAAGTGTTGAAGCAGTTAGCTACATTGTGCAGGTTTCATCCAAATAATAATTATAGAGGAAACAAGGTAATGCCACAAATATTTACTCTTAGTTGCTCGATTACGCTTTTACTTTGGATAGTGTTGTAGCTTATATACTCTTATCCCATGAAAAGGCGCTCTTCAGTGCAAGATAACCTTTTAGTAAAAGTTCCTAAATATTCAAAATTTATATAGATGCAATGCCTAAATCAAGTCAGACACATTAAAAACAATTTGAAGAAGTGGAATCAAACTCACAATTGGATCAGGAGCATTTGCTTGTCTACACATCACCCAAGGAACACCTGTATTGAGACCAACAGCCATAGATGCTGCCCATTTGACATATGAATGGCCAGGTTCTCCATAAGCATCTTCAGCAAGTTCATACTCATTCTCAACCTACAATGAATGTAATAAGTCTGTGGACTCAATAAAATCACAATACTCATTTTTCGTCACTAAAGGAAAAACATTGTTCCTGGAGATTAACAAAGTAACTTCTATCTTGTAAGAATTTTGGAACAAGAATTTAATCAACAGCGAAGGTCTTACAAAGTTGTAAGATACGAAGAGTAAATAAATAAAAATAAAGGAGAGGGAAAGAATTGTGTGCTCATTAATTAAATGGGAGTAGACTCCTTGAAAAAACTTTGTCTCTATGTTAAGCCATCTTAGAAGCGATGCAAAAACTGAAAGTTTTAATTGCTAGTTATTTACAAGGAAAAGAATATCCCTGATAAAAATATTGTGGTCAACAAAGTCCTACTTCCCAAATTAAAAAAACATCTATTGACTTGCTCACTTTATTTCCATCTTTGCATAGCATTATTAACAAAAAAATGGACAACTGTAATTAAATTGATTTATGTTGATTCTATAAGTGCCGCCTCAATAAATTTAAGGAAACTACTAGAAATTATTTTATATTACTGTTGAAGAAGATATGCTGGGTTTACTTGAGCATTGACAACACATGGACCAGTGGATGTGTGCACTAAAACTCCGGTTTGTAGATTCTTGGTGCGTGACCAAGATCATGGTGCAAGAGTTTGTTGGTGAGGCTGAGTTTGTTTTATATTGTCATCATACCAACTTGTGCATTATTGGAGCAAATGACAAGTTTGAGCCAAACCAGTTACTGTATAGCGAAACTAGAATGGCAATGATATGGCACCCCATTACCCATGCATTTGCTACCAAAGTGTCGCCTGGTTGATGAAGATGCACCCTTGGGACCGTTGGATGAGAAAGCAAACAAGATTGTTGATGAGGTTGTCGCACATGAGGATATGGATATTACAAAAGTCATTGGTGCCAACTGAGCACATGAGAAAACCTTGAGTGTGTTTCATCCATGTTTATTAACATGTGCACCCTTCAGTATGGCCAAGGTTTACCTTCACCATTGCCTTAGATGGAGAAAGCAATGGATAAGCAACTGTTTGGAGACGAGGAAATTTCCGATAGCCTGCCTCCACTTAAGAAAAGGATCCAGAAGTGCACTCTAGGAGTGCGGAAAAGTATTAGTGTTGGAGCTTGAGCCCCACAAATGTGAAATTCTTGTGTGCAAGCTATGTCGAGGTGTCCAAGGCTAGCCCCCCCTACAAAATATCTTGAGGCACCAATGCAACTAGGTGGTGTAGGAGGACTTGTTGGCCATGGCACAAAACATTTTGTTGGCCCCACAACATGTTGACCCAAGCAAGGTGAAAGTAGTTAATAACACACCTAGGAGGATTTATTTTTAATCTATGTCAAGACTTTGCTAGAGGAGCTTGGGTTAGACACCCAACCACAAATTGCCTTAAAATTGGAGCCCTTCAAGGGGAGTTTTGGAATGATGACGATGGGAGACCCATTGCGTGCTTAATCCCAGACAATTTGGTGGATGATGATTTCATGATTATTCTTTTTGGAACACTGCATACTTGTTTTTCCGAAATCCAAGGAGTACGTAGGTGTATTGCTTGACTAGAGACACAACTCAAGTGCGTACAAGAGGAAAGGAAATCGACACAAGAGGATTCTGCGCAGAGTAAGTAGAACATGGGCACGTTGTGAGTGGAGAAGACCCACTAGAGTATTGAGAAAGGAATGTTGGAAGGAAAAGTTCAATCTTTGTCCAAGTTTGTCAATTTTATTCACTCCTAGCTTCTTAATGCGCACCCCAAGATGGAAGTGACTATCTTTGCAGTTCCACCTTCAATTGAAGTTTTTGATAGGGTGTGATAGCTTCCTGCTATGTTTCAACCCTTACACCTCGTCTTTGGATGATTTATTGGAGTAGGCAGATGGGAAGTAGGCACCTACAGAACTAGAGGCATCAACAAAAGAGACAACACAATTGTCAACCGAAGAATATTCTGATACAGATAAGGTTGCATGCATTCAAATCGTGTAGGATATCCTTAACAATTTTGTTGCAATCAACTTGACCATGTCCACTAGACTTAAAGAGTTGGATTTTGTTAAGGAGATTGTACACAACATTTAAACAAGTAGTAGCATGGCGCACTTGAGTTGAGGAAAGGGCCAAAGCCACTGACGACAAATTCTTAGGAGTAGGTTGGAGATATATACGTCGATGTTTTTGAGGCTCTACACATTGATACATAGTTGTAAGGTTTAATGCAACATTTGGAACAGGGGAAAGTGCAACATACCACACAACTAAGTGAGCTCCCTGGGAGAATTCATTAGCAATTAAAGGACCTAGATCTTGCCTCATAAAAGTTATCTACATTGAGTTCTAAAGCTATTGAGGCATATGAGTAGGTCACTAGCGAAGGCAAAGTTGCGATCATGGCCTATTTGGGAAAGCCAAACGCATTGAAAGTGCGACTGGATATGGCTTTACAAAATCGGCCTAATTTTGTGGATGATAATATTTTTATTGTGGTGCCAAAGATGTTAAGATAGTTTATGCCTACTCCATAAGCGAGCTTCCAAGACAAAGCTCATAATCAGAAGGTCAACTTTAAGCACCTGGTCAATCTGATTTAGGTTTGGTCAAAGGTTTTGTTGTCTTTACCATTTTAGAGGGTCCTATCATTCTTTTTCCAAATAATAGTTAAGAGGAGGGTTTGAGCCAAAGCCATCCATGCCCACCACAAGGTTCAATCTTATAGCAATGTTGTTTGAAACCATAAGGTGGCCATCAAGTATAGATATCCAATCATCTATCCTTCTACACTTTAAGTTAAGAGTAAAATACTCCCTTTTTTCGGAAGACATTGGGCTATCTAGAGTTTGAAACTTGGTCTGATTTAGAGTTCAATGAGTTTATATTTGAGGAATCTGACTAAGACTTCCAAGATTTGTTTTTAGGTGAGGTCGAGTGGCTGTTATATATCACTTGGGAATTCCAAGAGTTCATGGAAGGTCTGAGCATAAATCTCAGGGCAATGCAAAACTACGGATTTGAAGTTACAATGGGCAAGTTCAAATCAAACATCTTGAAGGATATTAAGGGGAAACGAATGTGCATATGGTATGGAAGGGTCAATCAGGTGAAGAAGCCACCTTTGAGGATTCCAACAGAAAAATTTAAATTGGTATATGCCACTAAGTGCAATGGTTAGACATTTGTGGAAAAACAATAGCGGCCATACACTTTGGGATGCTCTCTCCAAAGCACAGGTGCACCATGCCCCCACCATGCCACTATTTATTAAGGAAAACAATTAGGGTCTTCCATATTTTGTTTAAGAATTTTGATGAGAATTCTCATAAATTGATATTCAAAATCAACAACAAAGACATCATAGTTTCATATGAGCTAAGATGATTTTCATAGGGAAATGGCATTACACAACACGTCGGTGGTAGAAATGCTAAAATTCACTAGGAAAGATGGACATATTGCATTCCGTCTATGGCATATAGGTTGAAGGCTTCATTTCTTCAATGTGGAAATATGGTTCTCAAGGTAAAATACATGCATTTGTAGAACTACTCCATGTATGACTTATTCTTGAGTAGGTTTGCAAGTAAGTCCTACAGATTGGACTAACCCATTTGGTTGGTGCCATTCCTAAAGGGCCCAATAGAGGGAGTTCTCTATATTTCGGTTGAAAACATGCCTTCCTCGCCATATCATACAAGGCAATTTACATATCATTGCACATTCTTGCATTTTTCTATGATGCCATTGTTACAAGTTACAACAAGGGAGAGCTCTGATCTTAGCCCCCTATCTTCTCTAGAAGGTAAGTCTATAGTTTTTAGTTGATAGCACTTGGGATTGCAGGTGCCCCCCCTCCATTATAAGATCCAAAGATGCTGATAAAGAAGACTGCCATTATTCTAGACCATGCAAATAGCCTTTTGTCATAAAACAAGAAAGCATGGCCAAAGACAATGGTTGAGGAAGAGAAGTCGCAAAGTATCTCCAATCTCGATAATGATAGTGAGGACGTGGAGGGTATCCAGTTAGAAGATGTTTAATACATTTCAGAAGACATTATGGAGGACGAGGGAGATAAGGATTTGGGTAACACTAAGGAGACCATGGCAATAAAACAATATAAGTAACCTATAACTGTACCCCTTTGAGGGTCCAACCTAGTGTTTTATTTTCTTGTATTTTGCTAAATATTATTTCTTCTTTCAATAAGAACAAAAATGAAAATGGAGAGAAATTCAACATGTTGCCTCTTTCACCCCTAATTGTAATCGAGTTTTTCTAAAGTCAGTTTTCATGACTGTTGAACAAACTCCTGATATTGGGGCTGGAGTAGTCAACTTTGTGCTATGGGTTGGCTATGATGATGAACAACATGTAGAAAGTTTATATTTCTTGTTGTAGCACATGGACATCGACAAACAGCTCAAAACCCGACAGGGAAACATGAAATATCACATCCCAAACTTTTTATAATGCAGCTTGAGCAATGTACACAACAGCCACAGGATGTTGAGACATCCATGGATTTTGCCTCTAATTCCAACATAGTGCATGGTGGCAAGACAAACCAGACACTCCACTTCAGCTACACACTTGGTTGTCTGTCCAACTTATGTCTTTTGCTCTGGAGCCCACATGGCCTATGACTTCAACATATTTTGGAAACCAGTCAGACCTAGTTTGGGAGATTGATAGACAAATGGTAGCAAGGAAGAAGCATCGATTTCACTATTGTATCACATCATGAAGTGAATTGGAGTTATGCATAGTAGGTTGAATTACATGCTAGTATGGAAAGTGATATTGTCATGTCCCCTTTCCAATTGACATCTTTCAGAGCTGATGATTAGCCTATTATGCGACCCTCGTAGGCTGATAGGATGGATAGAGGGTCTTGATGGAGCTTGGCTTGGCTTCGACTAGCAGAATTTTTCCGATTGGCTTTCGTTCAGGGCTTTCGGACACGTTTGCCTGAGCTCCTATTTTTAGAGATATTTGACACGCAGCGGAGCACACCTGTTTTGGTATGGTCATGTGCGGAATCACTCCCTTGTTCGCTAGCTTCAGACGGATCGAGAATCGGATATGTATCGAGGGAGATTAATATTTAATTGACTTAATTAAATATTAATTATTTGGCGTAATTTAATGACTTAGGCGTTTTGACCCAAGGGGGCGCTCATTATGAAGGGGGGCCGTTTTAATTATATTTTATAATTAAAATTGTGTCTTAGACTATGAAAAAATTATAAAAAAAGAAAACCCTAATTTTTAATTATGAAACCCTAATTAGGGCAAGCGCACCTTTTTGAAAATTATAAGGGTTTCTCATTGGAGAGCGCACCATTCATGTTGAAAACAAATTTTTTTGCTAAGTATTTTTTGAGAAGACTGAGCCAAGGGTTTTCAGTATTCTATTTGCATTGAAGAACGTGCAATCTTCAGTGTGTGCAATTCAGAGGTTGTGAGATATCAGCTGATCTATTGCTGGTTCGAGAGATAACTTCACACAGAGGTTATTATAGGGGTTCACAGGTATTTATTTCATCAGAGTTTGATCCAGAAATTATCCAGAACAAGATTCACGGTTGTGGCGCAATTTTCTAGGGTTCTGGTGTACAGCCGTACCTGGCCGTACTGTTTTTATTGCCCCCGTACGGAATCCGTACGGTTCTGCAGCAAGCCGTACAGTACCATTAGGGACATGTTTTTCTCTCCTAGGGCAAAACACCTTTTTGGCAATTCTGCTGATACCTTTTTGGGCGCCTAGACATCTAGCATCTTTTTGTACCTTCAAAAGCGCGGAAAAAAGGATATTTATTGCAGCCATATCAGCTGTACCAAATCTAGGGTTTGCAGAAAAAAATCAGCTGTACCAGTTGTACCAGATCTAGGGTTTGCAGAAAAAAATCAGGATTTTTTTTAACAATATTTCATATTATTTTTATATGCATGACAGAGGTTTAATATTGTAATCATCTGGAAGAATAATAAGAATATAAATTAGCCAGTTAAGAGATTATACTGCTATTTATTTATTTAAATTTATCTTGCAAAATCGCACTCTTCTTTTATTCATACAAAAAACACAAAAAAAAAATCAAAATACACAAAAACATTCAAAAAATATTCAGTACCAGAATTCAGGGGAAACTGGGGTTTCTACAGATATCCATTGTGTAAATAGAACTATGTGGTAGTGTCAAACTACTATCTTCATAGAGCCAAATGCACAAGTGATGTAACTTTGCACAATACAAAATAGAAGAATTATTCAATAAAATAGTATATTCCACAATTTTGTTGTGATTATGTGGTCAAACAGTCTGCAAAATGGAAAAATGTTGGCTCGGTATGTGAAGGATGATTGCATACAAAGGGATATTTAGAGGTCAATTTATAAGATAACCTTTTTGGATAAAGAATCAAGTGGCACTACATTACAACTGCCCCAAACAGAAGGGAAGCAACCATGCATTTGAAAGATTATAATGTTCTGTATGACAAGTTGTTGACCAATGAAAATTGTACAAAAAGATTTGAGTATTTGAGTTGGTTGTAGAAGGCTAATATTTGGAAAGATGATTGAAATCAAAGGATACATAGAGAGAGTTGAAGGAAAAGCAACACAAAAATTAATGAAAATGTTATAGAGATAAATAATAAATAACGATATTGAGTAGAGGAGCACCAACATGTCACATATTGAAGGAAAAATAGCAGCCCCAAAGAAACAGCATGAAGTAACCTTGAATGAGTGGTGTTCGAAGGCTATGGCTCTTGAAATGGAAGTTGAATGCTTGAAGGACAAACCAGCAGAGTTTACCAAGAAAAAAATAAAAAACCGTAAATCAATGAAGGCAGAAAGTGATGCAAAGGGCACTTGAAAATTTCACAATAGATGCAGTGAAGGCCTCCAAAACTCTCAAGAGAATTGATTCGGAAGCTAAGGAATAAAACCAGAAGCTAAGGGGAAATAATTCAGTCATTTCTTAACCTTCATCAAGAATATTGAAAACTCTAGGGAGAGATACATGTAGAGTCTATCTTGGAAATATTCATTGCATATCTATACTGAGATTACGTTCATACGCTATGCTGTACAGAGCATGAGTTAATTGAATTTGAGTTTTGGTGTTAGTTGGCACCTTGACCATTGCGGGGAACCATCACACATACCCCTTCTCCTTCCTATATGAAAAATGTTTTATGGAGTTGTTCCCAATTCTCCACGATTGAGTATACTGCCATATATAATGAGATTCAGGCCTGCATATTGAAGACTCTACAATTGACAATGACAACATTTCACTCAATCTATTTTGTTGTGTTCTTATAGGATGTGATGATTACTTGTGTCAATTCTCCTATAGTATTTATGTCCTTGTATATCCTATTTTGTTCCACAATTCATACCTACACCATAGACCATCATCCCATGGTTCAGGATCCACTTGATTAACAGTTCTTATTTGGCTTTTAACTTTCTCGTTGAAGCTTTGGATATAGGTACATATACATTCTAAAATCTCAAACCAAATTTTCCAAAAACATGAGATTTATTGCGAGTCTTTAATCAAACCTAGTTTATGATCTTGGAGGCTTTATTTAAGCACCTAAGCTCATTCCTTGCGCATTCTTCAAAATTCTCACACTTTCTTAATGTGTTTTAGTCTGAGATTTAATATACTTGGTGTTTGTTTTAAAAACAGAGAAGATAAAACCATTCCGCTCGCATTTCTATAAGACTAGCAATGTCAACATTTGTATTTATTAATAGAATACTACTTTTCAAGCCAAATAAAAAGGAGAGAAGGATAAAATAACAGACCTGACACAAGATAATAGGTCCACCTTGGGATGCAAAAAGTTGTTCTTCCTTCATCATACTCACAATCTTTGCAGTAAAACGTTGCATCTCTCTCTGTCAAACAAAATAAATTTAATATGTAGATCATAAGATTGAGTTTGAAGCATTGCACATAGGTACGTTACTAAGATGCCTAATTCAAGATGTTAGATAACAGAAAACTGAAATGCAACCACAGCCTGAATATCTCAATTAATTTTCAGAGCATGTACAGCACATATGCACTTTCTGACAGTTTTGTGCATATTAAAATGACCAAGGTAGGATGTTTTACCCATATGATACCTTGATCTTGTATCCACACCAGGAGGTATCTTGGCAAGTAAAATGTAATAACTTCAACATCAATGTTTAATAAGCCTTCTCAAACAACCACTATGTAAATATAGGAGTTTACATTTTGCAAAAGTAGAAATGGTGAACAACCTTGAAAGGTTCATTGTCTGTTCGAAACTCAATTCCTGGAATGAAGTGCAGCCAGACTGGAAATCCCCTGCATCATGTCAGAATCTGGTTTTCAGTCTACAAGATTAATGATTTTTCCTTTTGTGTTTCATATATTCTCAAACCAAACTGATCAAATCTCAGGGAAGAAATGCTTCACTCATTAAAAATGAAGATTTAAAACCCTCACATAGAGTTATCAGCATAAGTGAATAGCACCACGGAATAAATAACCAATTCAATGCATACAAATTCAAGTTCCTATGAGCAGACGCAATATGCCTGAGGAGCCAAGCCTTCTCAAAGTGCAACCAAAGATACTGTCCGCATACTTTTATTGCATGAATAAGAAGTTTAAATGACCCAGTCTTACTCCCGACGATGTGGAGAAATAAGGTCATGCATAAAGTGGCGGTGGTGTAAAAACAATGTGTTTCCATTCAAAAAAGAGTTGAGTAAAACAGTGTTTTCAATCAAAAAGATTAGGTAAAACAGAGTGTTTCCAATCAAAGAGAGTAGGTGAAATAAAGAGACAATTTCTTCAGAATTGCTGGAATAAAAAGGCTATCTATAACATAAAGATGAGATGAGATGATGACTTTTAATGTCCTTAGAACAGAATGATCTGTAGAACCTACAGAGTTATATTTTCTTGTTCAGAAGATTGTTTCCTTGGGTATCTAATTTTTTTAAATTGTGTTGATTCAAGCTTTCATAAACTACATTATGATTGCAAATATTGTGTTATTGTAGCAGGCAATCTAAAAGAACGTGTTTCATCATCTACTTCACATGCCTTAAAGAATCTTTGTTTCCTCAGAATTGTGGAAATGGTTTTGGTGTGTTTTCATGATGCATTTTTATTGCTGGGAAATAGTAGTGGAATATAAAGAGAAAGAAGCAGAGACAAACCCATAATTCCACTCTGCACACACATAAGGGCCGATTCTCAGGTGCACAAAAAGGCCTGCCTGATGCACTGTTTTCACAAACCTCACCAGATCAAATTCTCCTCCAAAATAATACTGCAGACAAACAGAAGGAATGTCATCAGCATAGCATATTGTAGTACAGGTGAAGCTGAAAAGTTCTCTTTGACCTAGCACATTTATATTATTCTGAGAATACCTTCCAGTCTATTGATCTACTCTGTTCATTTGCAGGCATTTTTTTTCTTCTTTCTTAAGAATAGATAGAATGAAAAACGCTGTATATCCACCTGGCCTTGTACTGCTTCATGGATGTCCCAAAACACATAGGTGTCAATAACATCCAAACCACCATCCTTGGCCTTTTGGATAAGACCGGGCCACATCTAAAACAAACATGAAAAGTTTCATGAGAGAGCTTAATTCACAAGAAACTAAAAAATAGGATAAGTTTGGACCACATCTAAATCAAACAAACATGAAAAGACTAATGAGAGAGCTTAATTCTCAAAAATCTATAAACTATTAAACAGGCTTCAGAAATGATAGGATTCAGTCTTGTATCCACTCAATTATTGTTGAAGCTTGTTTTCCAATAACCGTAGACTCTGGATTACAGTGATATTTTTTAGAGGCTAATGTTAGCAGATGATTTTTTATAAAAAGAAAATTAAAAACATTTGAAAATGAAAGATTACCTCAATTTTTTTAAAAACAATATTTTCCTTTCATAATTCACCGACCTTATATAAAACACATTAAATCTTGAAATATCAATACAAATTTTAATATTCAACATTGTAAAAGTTTGGTCAAAATCCAAACTTAAAAAAAGAACATTGCTTCCCTGAAAATTACTCTAGTAATCAAAAGGGTGAATTTCAGCTCACAAAGAACCTTTTACGATTCAATTCTCAGGAAGCACAGAAATTAATCCCGCAGAGTATATATTCTGAGAGATTATTGATTGGTTTGTTCTCCACCCAAAAAAAATTATAGATAAAAACACGATCAGTTTATCCGGAAGAATTTTATACAGACACTCGTATGCACCGCAGGATTACCTCTGGAGTGCTTCGTGGGTAGTGAATACTGCCTGAGATGAGAATTCTTCGTTGTCCATTGATAAGGATGGCTCTATGATCATAACTCACATCACCACCTGCACATTGTCTGAAAAATCCATTGCAAATAAATGTAAAGACGATTAGAAGAAAGAATTTCTTCATGTTGGACATGGCTCTGAACCTCAGCTGATTCTATGCAATATCTTGTTTTGAATTCATCTCTTAATATTCTTTTCGTAAGAACGTTTTGTTTATTTTTTAAATAGAACGGGGAAAACGACTTGCAAGGTTCACATGCTGAGTATGTGTTTTTTTCCGGTTTCCTGCTTACCCGCAAAGCGATATGGGTAACTATAAAGATGAGAACGTTTTCTGGGTAACTTCTTTGTCAAAATATGCGGATGACTTCCATTCATCCTTATCTTACGACTGAAGGTAGTATTTAACAAAGGTTAATGCTAAAAATGTTTTTTCTTCCAGGTATCTGTTCTTCAAACTTCACTATATACGATCAATATACACAGGATTATACTGAGCATAAACTATTATTATTATTATTATTAAATTTATTTAACTTTTACTGATGGATCCAGGGGTATCAATTCAGTCAAAATAGTTAATGTTGAGGGTATTCGTTTCTTCAGTTTATTGTCATATTGTGAGGAGTATCCAATCTCTTAAACATTATTTGGGATCAATTTTTATTGAGGGTAAAGGTTTGATATTGTAGGAGATGATGAGGCACGGTTTAAACTATCAAAATTTGAATGATAATCTTAATAATTTTTTAAAAATTAAATTTAGTTTATAAATTTGAAAAAAATAAATTTATAAATGAACATTTTATTAAAAAAAATCATAGTACAACTAATGTGAATGATAGTGAAGTGTGTTTGTAGATATCAAAAAAAGATGAAACTGAGTTTAAAGTTTTAGGTAAATTTTGGAGAATACATATCCTTCAATCTTTAACTCTTAATTCTTAACATCAAATAAAAAAAAGTTGATTATTCATGCATCCAATTTCAATGAGTGCAAAATTTGTGACTCAATCAGAGATGATTAAAATTTGTGATCAAATGATATGTCCCAATATCAAACCATTTAATCATGATATAGTTTGTATGTTTAATATAATTATAATTATTAAAAAACAAGTAACATACCTAGTGGATTGACTCCCAAAAATACCTTAAAAAAATAGAATATATGCGTTGTGTAACTCAATTAAAATTGAAAATGAAGTTCATTTTCTCCTAATATATTGAGCATACAATTTATTATATGAAGATATGCTTATATTAATAGTTGCTACCATAATTTGGTTAATGAACTCCAAAATCTAAATAACTAGTGAAATCACAATGATTTTGTTTGAATTAATGTTCATTGAATCATGTATATTCACAAATAAACATAATTATTGATTGTCAAAGTGTGATAGTAAAAAGATTTTTTAAGACACTTCAATTAGGAATATTGTAAATAGCATAAAAATTGGTATTAACAAAAATAACTATAAAAGATAATTAATATTTTTAACATATTTTATTGGATCTAACAAACCAATTTTATGTAATAAAGTTGATAATAAATATATCATATACAATATATATTTTTTAATTGAAGAACCAATAAATTCATATAGTATGTATTTCAATTTAACATCTATTAATTAATATTTCAATAGATTTACATATTGATAATAATATAATTTATAAAAATAAGTACTATAATTTACAATCTTTATATAAAAAACAATTACTACCTAACGGGAATTGAATTAGTAACTTTTTTCTTACTAATTTATTATTACAAAATTTTTAAATTTTATTAAATATTTTATATGATCTTACAAATTAATTTAATTTAATAGTTGAAAACTTTCATAAACAATTTTAATTATATTACTGATTTTTGTAAGATATATATTTATATATATTTAAATCAATTTTAAAATAAGTTTTATAAATAATCATTACTCTAATAATATTTATTTCTTTATATATTTTAATAATAACAAAACAAAAGAAACCTACAAAACAAACAAACACCCTAAACAAAAAAATTATAAATTTAATTCATTAATTTAAAATTCTCACCCTAACTTAAATTTTATTTTTTTAAATTTTTATAATTTATAAAATAAATTTAAATCTATCCATAATTTAATTTTAATAAAAAATACTTACCAAACATTCTATGAACGGTTAAAAACATATCTTTCCTTATAATGTACCTTATCGAAAGTTACGAGTATTCCAACAACTCTTAAAAGTGATTTGACTTAAATATATTTTTAATTTTTCAAATTCAATAACCTTACATCACAAGTAGAAAACATATACGCGGTTTAGGTTTAGGTTTAGGTTTGACCATATGTATTGGCTTAACAACTCTTAAAAGTGAATGATAAATCAAACACACCTAATGTTTTCAAATATTATATCATATTGACAAAGTTTATAAATATTGGTAATAATTATAATAATTTTGCCATTAAAAAAATTGGAAGAAAAGCTTAAGGAGGTGATTTATATTTGTCATTTTTCTTATTTTTAAAATGAATTCTTTTATAGTTATTATTAAAAAATCAAATAATATTTAAATAATTAATTATGAAAATTATTTATTATAATATATATAATAATATTTAAATAATTATTTATCATAAATAAATATTTAAATTGAGAAAACCAAAATACTAAAAACAAAAAACAAAAACAAAATAACTTATCTCAAAATGATTAGCCATACGCTATAACTAGGAGATGTTATGCTTTTAAAGACAAAAAAAAATAAAGATCTTTCAAGCTTTAGAAATTTTATTATGTAATTCAAAATGTCTTTAAAATCATATATATATATATATATATATATAGGTATTATTGAATTTCATATATATTTATATATATGAAAGTATTATGTAAAATCATTGAATTACATTTATATTTATATATATGAAGGTGTTATATGGAATCATTGAATTATATAGAATGTTGTATTTTTGTTATATTTTGAAAATAAATATATAATGAATTTATAATGTTGAATAAGTATATATTTAAATTAGTGAGTTATTGTAGTTAAACAACTATGAGCAAGGGGTATTCAAGTTGTTAAAATTATTTGGGGCAAGATCTTAGCCTTAACTATTTGACTTTTTGAAGGATTTGTACCTTGGTGGATAGATATAAACAACCGTCATCCTCAAAAGTCGAACTAAAACCCTTTCAATTCCTATTAATATTTTAATGGATAACAAAAAAAATTAAAAAAAAATATTAAATAATTAAGAGGCCTTAACAAAAGTCACGATTAAATAGAATAATTTTTTTAAAGTCCGTTAATGAAACCTAATAATAAAACCTGAGTAATTTACAAATCCCCACTGCTCCAAATTACTGTGCTACACCTTAATTCCCATTTATTTAAAATAAAAAATAAAATACATTTCTTAATCACATATTATTTTATAAATTAAAAAGTAAAAATAAAAATATTAAATTTAAATTTCAATACTTTTCATGTGGTAAATTGTGGTTCACTATTCTAAACCTGAGTCTTATCTCTATTTAAACCATGCGAAATAACACTGCATCTATTTTAATTAAGTAGAGAAAATGTCCGCACAATATCCAACATTTCAACTTAAAAAGGTCCAGCGTCTAAATAAAAGAGTGCGTGTGGAATTATAAAATATGTAATATTTATGGATAGAGTCCACTAATCCACGTACACACAATGTTGATAGAATCATATATAAATGACTAGAAGACGACGGGTCGGCGCTTTGTACTTTTATGTGGCGTCGTCTACGTGTAGTCCACGCGAATGTTTATTCTACGAATAAGAATCTAAAAATCAATTATTGAATTCCCTTTACACGTATTTACATTGTCGGTGAGAAAGATTATGTATTGATATGCGATTTGAGAACGGAAAAGAGTCCTCAACTAATTTATTTTGTGGGGGGGTGCGGGTCCTACAAATCATATCACCTAAACACTTGTCCCAGTGCACTAGTCTTGTTTTGTTTTTTTTTGTTTTTTTGTTTGTTTTGGGGGTCATTTTCAATTGTTGGATATTGGGTTGCAATGTCATTGGAGTTAATTTGAATTTAATCTGATTTAGGTAGCGATTTATTATCGTATTAAGATATAGGTAGGATTTATTATCTATGTGGAATTATCGAGAAAGAATTAAGTGAAAGTTAAAGAATTTAGTTGTTGTTTGTTAGATTGTATTTAATATTTAAAAAAGTTGAATGAACATTGAAGTGTTTATTGTAATATCGAGGTTCATGTCAATGACATATTAGATTGCATTAATTTGCATGGTCGATGAGTTTTTATAATTATTGGACTCTTGTGTTGTTTTGAATATTGTACACTGTTGAGGGCCCTAATAGATATCAAGGTTGTTAAGCTATTTCTTGTTGTAACGTAGGCCCCAAAACACATTGTTTTCCTTATGGTTTCAAGTCTCGCTCCCTGCTTGGGACAAGGAGAAGAATTTCATTTTCTCATTGATTGAAGTGAAGTTTTACAAAACTAAGCAAAGTTTTTGGAGCCCTAGATCTGATGAACACAGTTGTCAAAAATGTTTTCGCCTACTTGCCAAAAACATATAGTCCACAGTTATAGGTCCCAAAAACATCCAACTGACAATTTGGACAAGGTCCTCTATACGTCGTGAGTTTTATGGGTTCTCACTATCTTGACACAAAACTTTGGTTTTCACTGTCAAACTTCAATGGCTATCTCCATATATTCAAGACACATTTTTAAACCCCGCTCTTGTCTTTATTGCTATGGTTTTGAAAAATTAATTAGGTACAATATACTATTTTGCATCTATTTAGGCCTAGTTAAATCTGTATGGGTAATTATTTTGTAATTTGATTGAAATCTATCTATTCAAATTACATTTTGGTGATCTTGCATTGTCTTGCATGCTCTTAATTCGTCAATGGTTAGATCATGTTCATTAGGGTAAATCTAAATTTATTTGATTTTTATAGCATTGGTTTCTTTGTGACAATGTTGACAATTGTTGTGTGTGTCAAAGATGATCAAGAACAATCTCAGAAGCTATAACAAAATTCCAACATCAGGTAGGTTTCAGTCATCTCACCAAGGTCAATTGAAATCCTTTTGGGTAGATGGTGAAACCACTGCTTAATGTAGATTGCAGTTTTAAAATTGTCGATATGCATTAATCAATGGCTACGTAACCAATGGTCTTTAGTAACTTCTAATTTCACTTGCGGTGAAAACAAAACACATAAATGCCTAAAAATTATTTTTTCAACATGTGGGCCATTTTCCAGGGCAAAGGGAACTCGAAGAGGCTTTGCAGATTGTTAGTGTTAGGAAAGTGAGATTCATAACCATTATGCGAGAGTTTGGAGTCAATTGTGAAAAGGAAAAGTTGAGTTAGTTCATCTTCTAGGAGCATAACAAGTGAGAGAAGAGAGAGAATATTTCTAGGGTGATGTGTATCCAAATTAAAGAGTGTAACTAGTCCATAAGAGATTGATATTGTGTGTCTTCTTCATTTCATAGCCCATTGGGAAAGCGAGTGTGTGTGCGTGCACATCAAACCTTTGTAATATTGTATTACTCATTCAATAAAAGGTGTGTGGTTGCTTCTAATATGATTTTTATGCTCAAAGAAAGCCCCTTTGAGAGAGTGTGTGTCTAGGCTAGGGAGTGAAATAAACATTAGTTGGCCCCTTTATTTCCCTATGCATCAATTAGTATCCAAGCAAGGTTGTGCCTTGTTGGGTTGAGTATGTGAGACTCTGATTGAGCCACGTTGTAGGTTTTGAAAAGTAATCATGCACTGTTATTGTTGATAGTTGTAAGGGATAGAAATGACATATAGAGGAACACCTTGTGCAAGAGGAGGAAGAGCACCTAGAGTTGTAGATTTGGTAGAAATGTTGAGACGACTCCAATCAAGGCTAGATGCTATGGAGATTACACATTGGAGGGGAACTATTGTTGTAGATGTAAGTGATGAAGAAGAATAAGGAGCACAAGAGATTCAAGTTGAAGCTCCGAATAATGAACTTGAAGATGGATGTTTGAAGGCCATTTCCAAGTGGGTAGCCAGCCTATGTTGGACACCCATAGTTATGGAGGAAGTTCACACACTAAGTATCTTATTGATTGGATCACAAAGTTGGATAAGTATTTTGACTATCAGTCAATGGAGGACGCCAAAAAAGTGGATTTTTCATGCACCAAGTTGAAAGGACATACATCCTTAGGGCGGGATCATGTGCAATTGGAGAAAAGAGGCAAAGACACGATCTAGACTTGGGATATGATAGTTAAAAAGCTAAAAAGGTAGGTATTTACCTTCTAATTATCAGTTGAGTTTGTTTAAAAAGTTGCAAAATATGAAGCAAAAGGAAATGAGCGTAAAGGATTACACTAAGGAATTTTACAAGCTCACCATCAGAGTTGGTCATGTTAAAGATGATCAAGAGAAGATATCAAGGTCTGTGAATGCTCTTCGTATTTCCATACAAGACAACTTTGGAACTTTTAAGTTGAAGTTGGTAGAAAAACCTATCAATGTGCATTGAAGGCAACAAAACACAACAAGAGGTAGAGGAAGGCTCTCAAGTGAAAGAGGACAAGAAAGCATCAAAAGAGGACAACATGCTCATGAAGGATAAGTTAACACTTCTCAAAATCAAAATAAAACTTTAGGAGGAATATGATACAATGTTAGAGGATTCATGGGTAGGTTCTATGAATGTGGAGATGTTGGGCATAGAAATTTTGAAAGTCCAAGAACATTACTAAACAACAATAGGATAAATGAGGTTAACAATCTCATTGTAAAAGATAAAAAATAAAGTGTTGCATCCCCAAATCACATGGAGAGGCTATCATGATGAAGAGAGTGTTGAGGACGATGAATTAGTAAAAATAAATTTTCTATTCCAAACCATAAACAAATTGGGAGGTAAGCATTGTAAGGTTATTATTTGTAGTGGTAACACAAAAAACTTAGTATCTAGTCAGATGGTAGAAAAGATTGGATTGAAAAGACTAGTACATCCCAATCCGTATAAGGTGTCTTGGTTGCAAAAGAAACATCTTATTTTAGTGAATGATTAATGTATGGCTAAATTTTGGATTGGGTCTTATAGGGATGAATTTGTGTGTGAAATTATGCTCATGGATATACATCATGTGTTGTTGAGTAGACCATAGTAGTTTGATAGAAAGGTTGTGAACGATGGAAGAGTTAACACCTACATTCTAATGCCCCCTTTTCTGAATTAAACACGTTGGAAGATCAAAGCCTATTTTTTATTTCTCATAGGCTAAGGGTTATAATGGGGGAAATAATTTAATAATAATACATTTAAGTTGTCCAAAGTTACTTTATTTTACAATTGGAAAAATGACACTTAGGTGTTATTATTAAAAGGGGTAAAAAATAATATTTATTAAATAGCCAAAAGTAATTAATATTGAGAGTGAAAAGTGAATATTTAATTAAAATCATTTTTAAATACTTTAGGGTGAAATTGGAAAAGTGAAATTATAAAAGGATAAGTGGGGCCAAAAAGGGATTATCATTAATTATTCATTATTCCATATTGAAATCATTTTTTTTTCAACTTCTACTTTTGAGGACAAAGATCCTCCATTGCAATAGGTTTGAGGATGCAAACCCTCTATCCTTTTGAGGTGATTCCATCCAGAAATCATGATTGTGCTTCCAATCAAGCCCTAATTCCTAGTCTCAGTGTGTGTGACACTACTAAGGGTTAGAAATATTTGCCAACAACTGCGTTGGGGTTTGAAAAGAAGCAAATCATTATTTTTGGAGATTTGTATGTTGTACCTGGTCATACACCTTGATGTACTAGTAATATATAGTTGTGTTAAGGAATTAAGTAGGGTGTAAGGGCTTTGGGGATAAAACTGAATAGATCTAGGTAGATTGTTGCCCTTCAAAGGCAGTGCCACCCTTCAACAGGATGCCACTTCAGCTAAAGCCATGCCACACCACCTAAGTGATTGTTGTACTTTGTCTTTGTGGTAAAAAATTGGTATTTATTATTTTAATCAATGCTTATAGACTTTTAGAGTTAAGATTTAATTATTTGTGGCTTTCTACAACAAAGGTTTGCTGTAATAAATTATAATAAGCTCATTGAATGACTATTCTAGTTGGGTATTATCATATCTACATATTTTTAATCGCATGTTTATTCAGCTTGTGTATTCAAAAAAATAAAATAAAAATCAGAATGCTGAAAAAAGTAAATAAAGGGGGATATTGTAGTGGTATTAGAGCAAGTTTTCTTGCCATATTGTGGGAAATAATTCATTTTACAGCTTTACCTTCATGCATGGTAGTGACAGAGAAATCAAGTATTACCAGAAAGAGAGAAAGAAGAGTCCAAAATAACCAAAGGGTTAGAACAATGAGACCCAGAATTTGTGGCCGAAAAAGAGAAGAAAAAATATGGGTGATAAACCCAGATGATGCACATTTTGATAGGCTTGTACAAGGGCAAGAATGCCTAGTAATGGCTCAATTAGTCAACACCATGCAAATACAAATGTGCATAAAGCTCAAAATGGTGAAGGAAGTTCTTCATGGTCGAACAACAATCGTCACAACTAGAGGACCGCCATTAGCTCCATTTCTAGACTTTTCCAGCTAAATTTCCTTTGTAGGAAGGAAGTAGTTCTAGAGGTGGAAATTCATCCATTTGTGGCAGATCATTGTTGTCGACTATGCTGAATATAGGTTCTTCTAACAGAGATTTGAGAATCAATAACTCTCACAAAATTTATGAATCGAAAGAAATACAAAGGTGAACCAAGGCCTGAACCTAGACCACAAGCCAACCAAATAGACATTCAACAGGGTTTGGGAAAGCTAACACTTTCTACTTTTGACAGATCCACTAATTGTATAGCTTGTGCTTGGATACAAAAGGTGGATACTTATCTATCTCTCAAGCTAGTGTTGGAAGATGAAGCCATCGAATTTGTAACCCTTCATCTTGAGGGTATAACACATGAATGGTGGTACCATGGGTTGATTAATCAAGGACATAATCTCATCAATTCTTATGATGAGTTTAGTAGGAGGTTGATTGAGAGATTTGATAGAAATGATCCAAAAATTCATTTTTGGGAATTAGTCCAACTAAAACAACACAACACAGTGGATGATTATGTGGTTGAATTTCAGAAGTTATCCGTGATGGTACTAGATGTAATTGAGAGGAGACTTGTGGTATTATTTGTTGAAGGATTGGCTGAATCGGGCTTTCTCCAAGGGAGCGATCAGAGCAAGCGGACTAGAGGAATCATCCCCCTTTTTGGGAGATGATGACAAAGGCCCTCTACGATGTGTTCAAGTGACCTGAGGGAGCGACTTGGGTGAGGGACCATAAGGTGTAGCCTGAAGGACCTCTGTGAGGCATTCAAGCTACTCCATGGAGTGATAGACTAGGGGTAGATTGACCTACTGGTAGAGACAAGGCTGCTCCCCATGCCCATGTCCCCTTTTCTAAATTATACAAGTCAGAAAACCAAAGCCTATCTTTTATTTCTTGTAGACTAAGGGTTATAATGGAGGAAATAATTTAATAATAATACATTTTCGTTGTCTAAAGTTACTTTATTTTACAACATAAAAAGGACACTTAGGTATTATTATTATTAAAAGGGGCCAAAAGTCATATTTATTAAATGGCTAAAAGTAATTAATATTAAGAGGGTGAAAAGTGAATATTTAATTAAAAGTATTTTGAAATAGTTTTAGGATAAAATTACAAAAGTGATCTAAAAGGACAAGTTAGACCAAAAATGGATTGTCATTCATTATTCATTATTCACGATTGAAATCAGATTTTTTCAACTTCTGCTTTTGAAGATGGAGATCCTCCATTGCAATCAGTTTGAAGATGCAAACTCTATACCCTTCTGAGGTGATTCCATCCAGGAATCATCATTGTGCTTCAAATCAAGACCAAAGTTCCAGTCTCAATGTGTGTGGCACTGGCGAGGGTTAGAAGTATTTGCCAACAACTACATTGGGGTTTGAAAAAGAACAAATCACTATTTTTGGATATTTTTATGTTGATGTACCTGGCTATACAGTTTGTTGTATTGCCAATTTACAATTGTGCTAGGGAATTAAGGAGGGCGTAGGGGTTTTGGGGATAAATATGAGCAGATCTAGGTAGATCATTGCCCTTATAAGACAATGCTAGCCTCCAATAGGATCCCACTTAAGCTACAACAACGCCACACCACCCAAGTGATTGTTGTACCTTGTCTTCGTGGTCAAAAATTGATATTTATTGTTGTATTCACTATTTATAGACTTTTATAATTAAGATTTGATTATTTGTGGATTTCTTCGACTAGGGTTTGTTGTAATAAATTTGTAATAATCTCATTGAATAGTATTCTAGTTGGGTATATCAAATCTACATATTTTTAGTTGCATGTTATTATCTAAGGTTTGTTTCAGAGTTGTTTCAGCATGTGTATTTGAAAAAATTAAATAAAAATCAGAATACAAAAAAAGTAAAGAAAAGGGGATATTAGGGAGAGTAAGCGATTCACATTGAACCCATTGAAGGAAATATGAGAAGAGTTGGACAATAATCTTAAGGTGTTTTAATTTTTTGGTAAATAATTTTTGAAGGATGCAAAGAAGGATAATGCATGCTTGTCTTTTATTCCCAAACCTATGCAAATTGTGATTGCAAAAGAGGTGAATGAAATTCCATTTGAAGTGTATAATTTGTTGAATGAGTATGTTGATATTATTTCAAAATATTTTTTGAATGGGTTTTTAATCCAAATTTGGATCCTAATGTACTAGCTATGTTTTCTAAATGTTTCCAATATTACCAATTTATGCAATTCATACTTGTAAGACACTTCATGTTAAAACATCGGTTTAAATAAGTTATTGTGGCAAAATCAATATGAAGATGATCTAAACATCCTCAAAATGGTGAAGCTTGTAGCTTTTAACTTTTAAACTGATTTTTTGTCAAAGATGATGAAACTGCTAGTATATTCAAGTGGAGGTTATGTAACTGCTAATATTTACAAGTGATCATTGCATAACCGTCGACTTGCTTAAAGCGACAATTTTTCTATAATGAAAAACACGAGTAGGGGAATAATTGCAAATGTTCTTTCTTCTTGGAGACAATTCATATGAAGTCTTTAGAAGTTTCTATGGTGGAAGGACATAAGTATTATATTTATGGACGACAATAAGAATTGGATCCACATTGTAGAATTGTAAGTTTGGGTCTTTGTTCAAGATATCTCCTTGTACTCCTAGCTATGATTGGTTGTTCTAGTGATGGGATTGTTTGTGAGGTGTTGTATGAGTGCAAAGTATTTGTGTGGAGCTTTATATAGTTTAGTAGTGAAAGCTTTGTCCACGAAAGGCCAAGAACTGGTAGTAACTAGTACATGTTGAGAATTACATAGTGGAAAGGGGAGTGAAATTGACTCATCACTAAAGTTTTCCCCACATCAGGTTTTCATAAGTCATATATTGTGTTATATGTACTTTATGTTGTCTTATGTTTTTCTCCATTTGTTATAGTAGGCTATAATTTCAATTTCAACACTTTATACCTCTATTTCTAACATCGAATGTTGTCTAGAACAATCATTTATTAATCATTTGTTGAGCTAGGAATATAAGATTCATGTTGGTGAAACTCAGTGTGGAATATCCATCTAGTTTACATATCAGATTGGTGTTAGAACATGTTTTTTTCTTTTGGCCGTAAAAGGTTTATAACACTTTACACAAGTTGTGTTAGTTTCTGTTCGATTGTAGTGTGTGGTTTTGTGTGACCTTTGTGCAACTTTATTCCTGCTACCTAAGAAACTAGTGCTAGTGGGGAAGGTGACTTGGTTCCCTTATAAGAAGACATCTCCACAACGAAGTGGAAGAAAGAAATGAGAATTTGGAACATTATGATGATCAAGAGACCTAAATATTTGAAGAACAATTCCACAAGGTGGAAGAGGATGTTGCTAGTATTTCTCTTTCCATGAAGAAGTGTGATAAGTTGGAGTCCATTATGGGCATACTCATGGCAAAGGTAGGCCACTCTATAGAGGCATTAGAAGAAGGTGAGGAGCTGAAATTTCTCGATAATGAGAAGAAGCTCCATACTAGCAGGGAGTCACCTCCATTTAAAGCTGAAGCAAATATTGAAATTCAATTGTATGAATGAGAAGTGAATGTGGAGAAGATAGATCGTTAGCTAGCTCAACTTGAGGTCTACTTTAGTTTGCGTTAGATTAATGAGTGTCAACACATCTCCTTTGTAAGGTTAAAGTTATATAATCATGCTTTAAGTTGGTTTGAGATTTATGTTCATTATTTGGTTATGAATAAGATACCACCAATTAGTAAGTGGGATGAGTTTAAAGTTTTGATTAAGAATAAAATCTATCCTATGTGCTATGAAGAGGAAAGATATATTGTTTGGAAATATCTTAGTCAACAATCAGGATAAAGTGCGTAGGATTATACTAGCTAGCGACACCTAAATTTCATCATTTAGTGTCAAAATTCAATTTGACACACTAACTCTTCTTCCCCTAATTCAAATTCAAACTAACATCATTTTCATGCATAATTTGAATAATTGAACAATTCTTAATCAATTATGCACACATTTTCTTTCAAAATTATTTAATAAATCCATATTTTCGACGTCACCCAAACATCCTCTATGATTATCTCAACCATGTGTTGACTCATCTAACCACCCTCCTCAACTTCCTCAACCACCTTATGAGTCACCTTGGAAATTTTCAATCAATTTGACCATTTCTTGCTGACTCAACCTACTCCCCTTTTCTCTCTACTTGTGTAATTGGTCATCATCCTCATGGATGAAGACTAATTCTTCACCATTGATTATTTGAATAATTAAAAATATTCAAATAATCCTCCAATGTTTTATCAATCTCTCGCAAGCCTATAAATAGACGTGAAATCCATCACTCTCAACCGTCCTCACTTATGCCAACAAAGTGGTATCAAATTCACAAGTTAATCCCAAGTGAATCTATACAACCAAGATCCATTTGCACATTAAAATGATGCCTAATTTACCCTTGCATTAGAGAAGATTGAGAATCCACATCCACTACAATTGAAGAGAAAATCACATTTCATCGCAATGGAGGAGGCTAATTTCACTTCGATTTGGTAAGCGTGTGTTTTAGTTAGTTTGTTTCATTTGTTGCTCTACCATTTAAGTTTAGGCTTCTACTTTAGATTTCATTTCAGTGATTTCTTAGCTTAGTTGCATTTCTAGATTTCCTTCACACACTAGCATGTTTCAAAAGATGGTTCAAATGGGTCATGACACCTTTGATCATGACATCTTGATGAAGTATGTTGGGGGATTGCACAGTCATGTGAGGAGGCCAATGTTGCTTTCCAGGCCCAAGGATCTTACTGAGGATTTTTATCAAGCTCATTATCTGGAGATGGATGAAGAAAAGGGTTTGTCTCCCTTTTCAAAGGGTAAGGAAGGTGTGTCGAATGCTACTGATATTTTTAGTGACGAATGTGTGAAACATTATGGGCCTTTTGATGTTTATTATTATACTAAGGAGACTGATTGGAAGGTGCATATAGAGTTACATCCATTTAAGAACAAGAGGACGAATAAAGTTATGACCCCGATTCAAAAAAGGATGTGCTTTACCTCCCTTTAAGGGAAGGTATGTTTGGGAAATGATGTTCAACAAAAATATGAACCTTCTAAACTTTCCCATATCGAAGTTTAGATTAAAAAGTCAAAGTTAGATGCTCTTTTTGATTCATGCTCTTAAGCAAACTTAATTAGTGAATAGATGGTAGATAAAATTGGATTGGAAGTGTACAACCATCCAAATTATTATGCACTAGGATGGGTGAAACAAGGAGCATAAATAAATATTTAAAAGCATTGTGATCTCAACTTTGCAATAATTTAATGTCATTGAGAATGCTGTTATGCATGTAGTACCAATAGATGTTTGTGGCCTAGTCTTTGGCAGCCCTTACATGTTTGTGAGTGATGCAGTCTTCATGAGAAAGGCGAATCAATATCGGTTGGCCAAGGAAGGTAAGAGATACATTATCCATTCCTATGAAATTAAATCTTTGATCTCCTTGGTAAGTACAACTTAAGGTAAAAAGTTGTTGAATACTAATGGTAATATGTTTTTTCTTATCTTGAAATATAATGAAATAGATTGGTGCAATCATTTGCAAGGCATATCTATTAACCAAGACTAGAAGTTACTACCACATTTTCTGCTATCTATTTTTAGATTTCAATCTTCTTTTATGGAAGGAAATAGGTCACACAAGGGGAATGAAGAGGTGAATGTTGAGGTTCAGAAGGCTGGGAAAATTCATATAGCAAAGGCACGTCCAAGAGAGGGAAAGGAAGCAAAGACAAACATTCCTCACACTACAAGCTCCTAAAGCTTTTGGTCTCTCCTAAAGCTTTTGAAGACCAAAAACCTCAAATTGGGGAGGCGTGATCCAAATTTGGCCATGTTTGTGATATGTTTCCAATATTCCTAATTTATGAATTAATGTTTGTAAGATACTATTGTAAGACACTTTATGTTAAAACATCAATTTAGGTTTGTTGTAGTGGAAAAATCAGTATGAAGATGATCCAAACATACTTCAAATGGTGAAGTCAACAACTTACAACCTTTGAAACTGAGTGTTTTGTCAAAGATGATGAAATTACTAGTATATGTAAGTGGTAGTTGCATAAATAGTAGCATTTTTAGGCAGCGGTTGTGAAATTGCCTTCACAGTACTATAACTGCTAGTCTGTTTCAAGTTATAGTTTCACCACACAGTACAAAACACGGGCAAGGGAATGGTTGCAAACTTTATTTCTTCTTGGTGATGGTTTGTATGAAGTCGGTGAGTTATAAGGTGGAAGGACATAAGTATTATTTTTCTGGAAGGTAGAGATATACACACATCAATAAGAGGTCTTGAAATTGGATCCACATTGTAGAATTACATGTTTGGGTATGTGTTCATGATATCTCATTGTAATCCTACCTATGAGTGGTTGTTCTAGTGTTGGGTTTTTTGTGAAGTGTTGTAAGAGTGTGAAGCATTTATGTGCAATCTTCAAATAGTGTAGTAATAAAATATTTGTCCATGAAAGGCCAAAAAGTGTCAATAACTTGTACATGTTGAGAATTACATAGTGGAAGGAGTGAAATTGACTCACCCACTGGATTTTTTCCCACATTGGTTTTTATCCATGTCACATCTTGTGTTCTATGTGATTTGTGTTGTCTTATGTATATATCCATTTATTAAAGTAGGTTTTACTTTTAGTTCCATCACTTTATACCTATGTTTTAGCTTGAAAGTGGTCTAAAATGGTAATCTATCAATAATTTGTCAAGCTTGGAATATAAGATCCGCATAAGTGACAACTCAATGTGGAATATCCACCTAGTTTACAAATAAATTTATCATATGATAAGCATTATCCATCACATGGATTTGATCCCTGGATCTAGATTTCTAAATAAAGTAACATATAGGCTGACACCTACGGAGAATGAGGGGGTGAAGAGATAAGTACAATAATTTTTGGATAAGGGTTTGATTAGAGAAAAATTGAGCATGTGCATATTTACAATAGTAATAATACCTAAGAAAGGTGGGGAATGGCATATGAGCATGGATTAAAGATCCATTAAAAAATAAAATTTTCTATTCCCAAAAATGGATGATGTGATGGACTATTTGAGTGGAATAAGGTACTTCACTAAAATTAATTTGATGAGTATATATCATGAAATCAAAATTAGAGAAAGTGATGAGTGGAGGACCATGTTCAAGACAAAAGACGGTTTACATAAGTGTTCGGTTATGCCATTCATATTTTCAAATGCATCAAGATCATTCATGAGACTCATGAATAAGGTGTTGAAACCTTATGTTGATAAGTTTTTCATTTTGTATTCAAATGCCATTTTTGATTTTTAGTAAAATAAGAAAAGATCATTTGATTATTTGAGACAAGTATTGTATAAGTTGAAAGAGGAGAAGTTGTTGGTCAACTTGAATAAATGAAACATTATGAAGGAAGGGTTAGTATATTTTGGGTTTATAATATCGTCTAATTAGTTAATAATGGACCCCGAAAAAGGTAAAAGATATTGTGGATTGGCCATCACCTACGAGCATGTTCAAGGCAAGAATATTTCATGGGTTAGCTAGTTTCTATCTTAAATTCAATAGAAAATCTAGGGCAATATGTATACCCATTACAAAAACAACGAAAGATGAGAGGAAAGAGTTTAAGTGTATTGTTGTGGCAAATATATATTTTTATGTTTGAAGAGTAAGTCGACTGAACAATAATTGTTAGCATTTTCATATTTTAACAAATTGTTTCAGGATGAATTTGATGCTAGTGGGACAACAATAGGAACAATTTTGAGTTAAGAAGGTAAGCCCATTTCTTACTTTAGTGAGAAGTTAAAACATAAGTACTATGTTTATGATCAATAATTTAATGCTAAGATACAAGCTCTCAAGAAGTGGAGGCGTTATTTGTTTCCCAAAGAGTTCATTTTGTATGTGGATCATCAAGCATTGCAATTCATAAACATGCAAGATAAGTTTGAACCAAAAGCATATGAAGTGGTTTAAATTTCCTTAACTTATTCATTTGTGTTGAATCATATAAGTGACAATTCAAATAGAGTTTTAGATGCTTTGAGTAGAAGGTGTCTTATTTTTAATGAAATGAGAGTGGAACTAGTTAGGTCTAACTCAATAAAGGAGTTGTGTGAAGAAGATTTAGATTGTATAGATGCATGGACAATGTGCAAGAATCCAACTAGCATTGTTAAAACTCCATGGCTATATTACTTTTTTCAAGATGGTTTTTTGTTTAAGGGACAATAATTGTGTGTACCTCAATGATGAATAAGGGAAAACTTGATAAGAGAAAAGCATAGTGGAGGACTAGTTGTTCATTTGACATAGATAAAACATTAGTGTTACAACTATGTGAGACTTATTATTGGCCAAGGATGAGTATGGATGTGAAGGATTTCATGCAAGGATGTAGATTTTTCCAACATGCTAAGGTAAAAAGTTAGAGTGTAGGTTTGTTCAACCTTTTCCAATACCAGAGAGACCATGGGAGGACATGAGTATAAATTTCATTGTTGGGCTACCAAGAACATAAAAAGGTAATGAATCTACCTTCATTTTTGTTGATATATTTTCAAATATGGCACACTTCGTTGCATGCAACAAGAAAAGTGATGCCATAAACATTTCCAATTTGTTTTTCAAAGAAGTAGTGATGTTGCATGGTTTTCCAAAAAGCATTATTTCATATAAGGATATAAAGTTCGTTGGGAACTTTTGGATACTTTTTTGAAGATAGTTGGGCACATGACTAAGTTTAAATTTAACATATCATCTAAAGATGGATGGAAAAACTTAGATGGTGAATATAAGCCTTGTTAATTTTATAAGATTCTTGGTAGGAGACAAGCCTAAATAGAGGGATATGAATTTTTTGGCACAAGTTGAGTTTTATTACAACTCACTAATAGAAATACATCCAAGAGTAATTTTTATATTTTTTTATGGTTGTATCGCTATAGGCGTTAGTGAGTTGAGAAATACAATTGGTATGAGTAGAATATGTGCTAAAACAAAAGACTATGCATCATATATGCATGAGGTGCATAGAGAAGTAAATGAGAGATTGGAAAAGAGCATCATGGATTACACATAGTGTGTAGATAAGAAATTAAGAGAACAATAATTCCAAGTAGGTGACTTGGTTTTGGCGAATTTGAGGAAAGAGAGGTTCCCAAAAGAAACATACAATAAGATCAAATGGAATAAGATTGAGCCTTATATAATTGAAAGGAAAATTTAAATGAACACTTATGAGATAGAGCTATCATATAGGATGGACATCTCACCTATATTCAATCTAGCATACTTGTTCATGTACTACTTGGGAAAAACACACGATGATGATATAAGTTTAAATTATTCACTTTCAGATTAGAAACAACATTTACCTGAAAAATACAAAGGAATAAATTGAGATGATAGTGTTGGGTGAATATTTTGTCACCAACTAACTGATGAGCAAAATAGGTGATTTCAACCACAACATAAGGAGATTGGTCGGCCAAATGTGCAAGTTTACCACATCAGAAGGGGACAAATCTCTCCTCTCATCAAGGGGAGGTTCTCTATAAAATATGAGGAGCTATATGCTATATATATATATATATATGCAAAAAATAACACTCAGGGGTAGGACAACACCATCCATCTCTCTTCTTTCAGAGATGATGTTCACAAACAAAGGAGAAATCCAGGTGAAAACACTGAAGGCACTTCTCTTCTTTCAGAGGTGGTCTTGCAGCAAACAGCAGGAGTTCTTTTTAATAGATAACAAGTAACTGGTAATAGGGGGCGTAGTAACCAACAAAAAAAGGTGTAGCACAAAGTCTCCACCTCAACTGCCCAAGAGTGAAATACGAAAGATAATGGGGGCACAAAGTCGTCTCAATATCTTTTACATAGAAATAAACTGAAAACATACACACTATAGACAATTGTGGCAGTACAAAGTCTTCCCACAGTTGGCTTCAGGACACCTTCCTAATTACTTCTACTAATTCTGCTTATTTCATTAAATGGACAAGAATGCATTCAAGAAATAGACATAAGAACAATCTCCTAAATGACACAAGCTATTACAACACAAAGTTTGAAAGTAACTTGCTTTCTCATTCAAACAAAGAAATATGATTAACAATTTGAGCTCAAAGTCTCAGTGATCGCGTCACAATTTTGGCAGAGATTTGCTTCTATAACCAAAAAGATATCCTTTGCATAAAATAGGAGATTACAATATATAGCAGCCAAGAAAGGCTTGGCGCTTTGTTTCATGAAACAACCCATGTTGCATTTAATGCCTTGAATGCATTTTCAGTTGAGTCAAAGAGGCCATGCTGGAACAGGGCGTCTGCCTTAACTGTGGCGTGTCAATTCATCTCATATGTCTCCTCCAAAGCATAGGCCGCCTGGTCCTCTTCCTAATATCTGCACAACTGTCCACTTCACCTTTACTTCATGGAGAAAAATACGCTGCGTCCTTGATTTGTTTGTGCACTCCTATGCCTACTTGGTGAACTGTTTCACCTACTGGAATAAATCTTGCGCATATATTTTTGGTCTTTTTGCATTTTTATTTTTTTTCTTAACGTATTTTGTCTTTTCCTCATGATTTGAGCCCTCAGACTATCTCTTCCCTTTCTGCTGGCTCTTTTGGCTCCCTCTTTAGCTGGTCGCTGAGTTTGTTTTCAGGTTCCTCGCCACATTTGAAAATCAACGGATATTTCATTACCCTAAATTTGACGTTCGCGGGGATGTCATTGGTTGTTGGTTGCTTGAACCATTTTGAACCACGAACTTTTAAACCTTTGAAAGTTCATTGGTTCACTGATTCAATGATTCGGGCGGCCTTCTCAGCTCCTTGGTTCCATCACTTCTTTGGTTCATTCGCTTCTTTGCTCGTTGGTTGAACCATCTCTTTGAACTGTTCTCTGAAAACTTATGCTTCTTTCCTTTGCTCAGAGCTTTCATTGAATCGTTGAACCCGTTGAACTTTTGAACCATTGAACTCGTTGAACTTTTGAACCATTTTGGTTCAAGGTTCAACGGTTCATCCTCTTCCTTAGAAGCCTTTATTTTCTCTAAGTCTTTTGAAGCTTTGAAATTCTTTTGGCTTTATATCTTTGGAACCCCCCGAAGGGAAGGTGTCCCTTTGGGCCTTGAGAAAGGTCCATTTTTTGGTTGCCGAGAGCCCCCTCGCAAAAGTATCTGCCCTTCGGGGTCCTTCAGGCGGCCATCTTCAAATCATGCAGAGTCCGTAGAATCAAGCTTGCGGAGTCTGTAGAAACTAGCCTGCAGAGTCCATAGAATCAAGCCTACGGAGTCTGTAGAAACCAGCCTGCAGAATCCGTAGAAACCAGCTTGCAGAGTCCGTAGAATCAAGCCTGCAGAGTCCGTAGAAACCATCCTGTAGAGTATGTAGAATCAAGTCGACAGAGTCCGTAGAAATAAGCCTGCAGAGTCTGCAAAAATCAGCCTTCAGAGTTCGTAGAAGCAGGCCTGTGGAGTTCGTAGAAGTAGCCCTGTGGAGTCCCTAGAAATCAGCTTGTAGAGTCTGTAGAAATAGGTCTATGGGCCTTTGATCATTCCTTTGGCCTTATGTCTTTGGGACCCCCTGAAGGGAAGGTGTCCCTTCGGGCCTTGAGAAAGGTCCATTTCCTGGTCGTCGAGAGCCCCCCGCAAGGGTACATGCCCTTCGGGGTTTTTCGGCGGCCTTCTTCTTCAAATCCTTCAGACAAGATGTTCGAAGGAAACCTTACCTTTGCCTTAGCCGCTTTTCGTCGGGCCTTTGATCATTCCTTCAGACAAAATGTCCGAAGGAATTCCTTATGACATTTTGTTCGAAGGATTTTCCTTGTAAAATTTCGTCACAAAAAATCTTTCTAAAAGATATATTTTTGTTCCCTTTTGTTCATTGCCTTCCGCAAGGGCACTTGCCCTTTTGTTCACCGCCCTCCGCAAGGGCACCTACCCTTTGGGCTTTGGGGGACTCCTTTGAACCGTTCAATTGAACCAATCGATTAAACCAACTTATGGTTCAACGGTTCAACGGTTCAATCTTTTGCTTGACTCATTCAATTGACGGCTTGAACCAACTGCCTTGAACCATTCGTTTGAACTTTGATTGAACTTTGAACCTTTGAACCATTTTGGTTCAAGGTTCAACGGTTCAATGGGTTAAATCTTTCTTCTTTTCTGTAAGTCTTTTTGAAGCCGTTGAACTTGCTGAAGCAGTTGAACTTTGAACTTTTGCCGAAGCTCTTAACTCTTTAAGTCTGTCATCGTCGTTTGAACCATTGAACCTGTTGAACCTATTGGAAGTGGGGTTCAATGGTTCAATGGTTCAATCCTTTGTTTGAAGCTTGCCGATGGACCTTTTGGTTGAACCGAGGCGTTGAACCAACCTTGAAATTGCCTAAGTGTTGGGAACTTGTTTCTTTGTGAGAGCTCGCCTGTTGAAGTCGTTGAACCTGCGAGTCCCTTAGTTGAAAAAGCTTGAATAATGGAGAATTTGAATACTTAGAGCAATTTTTGAAAAAGGGAGAGAGAATTTTGGTCTTGCAGGACCAAAATAGTTCATATGTTGTCCCAAAAATGAGTGACATATTTTGGGAACAACAAATAGATTCCAAAATTACCAAGAGAACAAGAGATCGTGAGTATAAGAAATATTTGGTCAAGTGGAAGAATAAAGAAGTCGAAGATGTAACTTGGAAGTGCATGTTCGAGATTTTAAAGTAAGAAACATTTACGAAAGATCTCACTCAAAGTTCACAAATAAGAAATCATGGATCCTTTTGTTTACCCAGGGTGTCTGATGTAGGAGTATTCAGGTCAACAAGCAATCTTGCATTAATAAAAAATATTTGTTGGTGTTTTTTGTGTATTCATGCATTTGTGCCATTTGTCAACAATTTTGAAAATCATTGTGCTTCTCGAAGATGATCAAGCGTAGTCTCAAAAGCATCAACATAGATCCAACATCTCAATAACATCATGTGGGGCAGGTTTCAACCATCTTCTAGAGGTCAATTGGATCCCTTTTGGGCACATGAATTTTTTTCACTTAATGTGGGTAATAGTTTCAAAACTTCCATTTTGCATTAACTAGCAGTTATGTAACCACCAATATATAGTAGTCAACGGTGAAAATAAAGCACAAGTAACCGCTAATTAATTCATTTTTGACATATGGATAATTCCATGGTAGAAGGAACTTGAGGAGGGCTTACAGGATGTTAGTGTCAGACAAAGGAGATTTGGATCCATTATATAAGAGTTTGGAGTTAGTTACGAAGATGGAGAGTTGAATTAGTTCAATTTATAGGAGTGTAACAAGTGAGAGATGAGAGATAATACTTTAAGAGCTTGTTAGGGTGATGTATGTCTAGATCAAAGAGTGTAACTAGTCCACGAGATACTGATATTTTGTATCTTATTCATTTCATATTATAGTAAGAAAGTAATTGTGTGTGTGTCAAACCTCTATAATATTTTAATATTCATTTAACAAAAGGTGTATGGTCGTTTCTAATTATGGTTGTATTTATAAAGAGAGTCCCTTTGAGAGAGAATTTAGGTTGGGGAGCAAGGAAGTCATTAATTTGGTCCCCTCATTCCCATCCACATCACAAGATTACATATTTCTATGTTAGCCATTATTGGTTGTATATCTTGTCTTACACATGATGCACGTAATTTCTTTCTTTTGAGATATGTCTTTCACAAATTTATCTCAAATCTCAAATGGGGGCATACATTCCAATGGTTATATTTATCTAAATTCTAGGCACTCATAAAAAATTTCACTCTTATAGAAGGGGGCATTTATATTTATTCCTTTCTTATGAGATATGTGTGACCTTTGTTCCATATTTTTATATTTTTTGACCATTGGATGTCAATTTGTACATCAATAGGGTGTTATTTTGAATTCAATTCGTTTCAAAATACATAAGCAATGTAGTGCATTTAGTCATCAATCTATTATCTATTTAGAGGCATTGAAGAAGAGTCAAGTGAAAGCTAAAAAAATCAATTTATTGTTCACAAGAATCTATCAAACATTTAGAGAAGTCAAACAATCATTAGGGCATTCATTGTAGTATTGAAGTTTATGTTAGTGACAAATTTCATTACACTTGTTTGCTTGGCTAGTAAATAACTATAATTATTGGTGTGTTGTTTTCAATATTATACACTATTGATAGCCATGAAAAATATCAAGGTAGCTCAACTATGTCCTGATAAAAGTTAAGTTCCAATATTATTTTCCTTACAACATCAGAGCTAATTGCACAATTTAATAAAGATAAGAAATGTGTTTTTCTAATAATTAAAATAAAATTTTATAAAATTGAGCTAAATTTTTAGAACCCCAAATCTAAATAATGCAATTATAATTTTTTTTTAATAATTTAATACTTCTCAAAAATATCTAATTCACATTTCTTGATTAATTTTTTAAACTAACAATTTAAATAAAATCCTTTATTTACTATAAATAAAATTCTCATTATCTTATTACAAAACCTTAATTTTTATTATAGAATTTATGAATTTTCTCAGAATCCCATATGAACAAAATAAATTTCTAAAACTTACTCTTTACTTTTATATTTATTATTTTGATTTAAAAATACTTGTCTATTTGTTATTTGTTTTTTCTTTGGAGCATCTATTTAGACATACTTAGTCATACATTTTAAATAGATACTATAAAAAAGTATATATACTTCAACAATGAAAAAAATCACATATGTTTAATACTTGTTTTTTGTGGATGAGATATGGTTGGGATTGAAAAAATATATATATTTGATAAGAGAATATTTGTGATTTATTGTTTGAAGTGGGATTTGTTTTTGCCGCTCATTCAAATCCTATCTTATAAGACTCAAAGTGGGGCCTCTATTTGTCGAATATTATTAAATATATATAATAATTAATTAAATAATATTTGTTTTTTTTAAAAATATATTCTTAATTAGTTTTAAAGATAAAATATAATTATTTTATAGTTTAAAGTTTAATTTTTTTTTGGGTAACTAAAGGAAATTATTATCATGAAAGATTTTAAAGTTTTTTTTAATACATATGCTGTCATTGTTATTTAAAAATGGTTTTTTTAAAATAGATTTTAAATATTTATTAATTATTAGATTATATAATTTCAAAATATTTATATATTATTTGATTATTAATATAAATTAAATATTATTCGTATGTTTATCAGATTTTTATAGCTTTCATATCTTCTCCTAGCACTTTTCATGTCCCTTTTTATTCTTTGTCCATTTCTCCTACTTCAAGTTCTATGGTTAGAGCATCATTATTTCTCCTAGGCCTACCATGATTGTTAATGACATTCCTTATTCTATTGCCATGTCAAATTGTGATAATAAAAAGATTTCTAATTACAAATATTATAAATATTGCAAAAATTGGTGTCAACAAAAACAATTATAAAAAAGGATTAACATTTCTACACATTTTATTGAATTTTACAAACCAATTTTATGCAATAAATTTGATAATAAATATATCATATGCAATATTATTTTTTATTGAAAAACCAATAAATATATATACTATGTACTTTTATTTAATATCTATTATCTAATAATTTAATATAATTATATATTGATAGTAATACAATTCATAGAGAATACTAAAAGTTACAGTTTTTATATAAAAAACAAATGATACTTAAAAGGAATTGAATTAATAACTTTTTTCTTACTAATTTATTATTACAAATTTCTTAAATTTTATTACATATTAAAATCTTAAAGACTAATTTAATTTAATTAAATAGTTAAAAACTTTTATGAATAATTTTAACTATATTATTAATTTTTATTAAATTTTTATTTGTATATATTTAAATAATGTCAAAATAACTTTATAAATAATCATTATTTAAATAATATTTATTTATTTATATATTTTTAATAATAATAAAATAAAATAAATTTTCGAAAGACACAAACATTTTAAATATTTATTTATAAAAAATATGATAAATTTAATCCATTAATTTAAACTTCTCACCTTAATTTAAATTTTATTATTTCACTTACTTTTTAAAATTTTAATAATTTCCATCTCTAACCTAATTTTAATTAAAAACCCTTCCCAAACACATAATATTTCCTTATAGTGTACCTTACCGAAGACTTACAAATGTGCCAACAACTCTTAAAAGTGACTTTGACTTAAATATATTTTTAATCTTTTAAATTCAATAACCTTACATCACAAGTAGGAAACATATATTTTTTAAAATGTACTTTATCGAAGGCTTAGGTTTGACCATATGTATTGGGCTAACAACTCTCAAAAGTGAATGATAAAACAAACATATCTAATATTTTTTAATATTATATTATATTGATTAAATTTTATTAAAGATAAATTAGAAATTACGTTTAAATAAAAAATTTATCAATAAAAAAAATTTAAAGTGATGATTATATATTATTTTTTTCATATTTTTTTATTTTATAATTATTATTAAAAAATATATAACAAATAATATTTAAATAATTATTTATGAAAATTATTTATTATTAAAAAAAAAAAATTAATTTATAATTATTATAAAATACATTTGAAAAATAATATTTAAATAATTATTCATAAAAAAGATTTATCATAAATAAATATTTAAATTGAAACAACAAAAAATAAAATAAAAAATTAGAAACCCGAAAATAAAAACATATACTTTTAAAGGCATAAAAAAAGATAAAGACATTTTAAGTTTTTTATAATTTATTATGTAATTCAGAGTCTCTTTAAATTGTTTTACATATATATTTATATATGAAAATATTATATGGAATTATTGAATTACATATTTTTAAATATATTAATGAATTTTATATAGTATCGTTATTTTTGTTTATATTTTTAAAATGAATATATAGCGAATTTATGATGTTGAATAAGTATACATTTAAGTTAGTTACTTTGTTCATGCTGTCAAAATCATCTAAGACACGATCTTAACCTTAACCAGTGCACTCTCTGGATGGATATAAACAACCATCATCCTCATGAGTTAGACTAATACAAGACAAGTAAAAGGCTCCCTGAAGGTCACAATTAAATAGATTTGATGAAAGATCGTCTTTTTCTCGAATAAATTTCTTAATCTCAATAATAAATAGAATAATTTTTTTGGATTTGATGGTGAAATCTAGTAATAGGGTCTGAGTGACTTCCCAACGTCCACCCAAATTCAATAACCCAAACTGTAAAAAATTGACTACCCTTATATTTACATAACCAATTGAATAGGGAAAACTCACCCTGATAAAACTGAACTATATCTCAATCCTCAATTATTCAAAAACTAAAATAAAATATATTTTTTAATCACATATTATTTTATAAAATTTATATAATAAAAAAATAAAAATAAAATTATTAAATGGAAGGTTCAATACTTTTCATGTGGTTCACTATGTTCTATCCAAGTCTTATCTCTATTTAAACCATGAGAAATAACACTCAACACTCCGTCTATTTTTATTAAGGAGATAAAATGTCTAAATAAAAGAGTGCGTGTGGAATTATAAAATATGTAATATTTATGGATAGAGTCCACTAATCCACGTACACATAATGTTGATAGAATCAAATATAGTGACTAGATGATGACGGGTCGCCGCTTTGTACTTTTATGTTTTTATTCCATGAGTAAGAATCAATTATTGAGGCGCGTTTACACGTATTTTGATTATAGAGCACGATTTTGTATTGATATGGGAAATGCGGACTGAAAAGAGTTCTCAACTAATTTGGGTGGTCCTACAAACCATATCACCTAAACACTTGTCCCATTGCACTTGGTCCTCCTTTCTTTAGTCTCATGATTTTTTTATTTTATTTTTTTCATTTTCAATTGTTGGATATTAGGTTGCATGTGAATAGAGTTAATTTGAATTCCATTTATTTATAAAAATACTCAAAATTTATTATATTAAGATTTAGGTAGTGATCTATTATTATATTAAGATTTAGGTAGAGATCTATTATCTTTTTAGAATTATTGAGGAAGAATCAAATGAAAGTTAGAGAATCTAATTATTGTTTGTTAGAGTTAATTAAGCATTTAAAAAAGTCGAGCAATCATTAGAGCATTTATTGTAATATCTATTAGTATCCAAGCAAGGTTGTGTCTAGTTGAGTTGAGTGCGTGAGAGTCTGATTGATTCAAGTTGTAGGTTTTGAAAAGTAACTGTTGGTGTTCTAGATTTACACCCTAGTTGAGGAGGGGATTGTTCAAATCTTCCTACTCAAATCTAGTCCAACATGACACTGATCCTAGGCTATAGGTATCCTAATAATGGATTAGATTTTCGGAGAAGGTCAACTTCCTTCTGGATCTATCACCTAAACTAAACCTAAACTAGCACTTGCTTGAAAAAGGAAAAGAGATTTTGACAATAACTTATAAAGCATGCAAACGAGGTGATACACCAATGATTTGATCACTCAAACTAGCACAATACACACTATGAGACACTTTTAAGACCAAAGATTATCAATCTCACATAAATATTTTAGAATAAAGCATTAATCAGTTACTAAATTAGCCTGAGAGGGCAGATATCTACTTTCAAGCTAGATAATAAATTGCAAATTGTACTTATAATGACTTGTGAGAGCTTCTAAGCACTTCATGAAGGTGAGAAAACTCAAATATAGACAAGGAACATACAATCACTTAACCACAATACATGAATTCATAGGACACACTTCAATCTAGCTTGCAAAATGATGGAATTCAGTCTTTATTGCATCAAAAGGTGTTACAGTATAAATCTTAACAAAGTTTTATCATATCAAAAAGAGGGATAGAGGGATCCATTTTAAGGCTTAGAATCATGCATTTATGTGTGTGTGTGTGTGTGTGTGTGTGTGTGTGTGTGTGTGTGTGTGTGTGAGAGAGAGAGAGAGAGAGAGAGAGAGAGAGAGAGAGAGAGAGAGAGAGAGAGAGAGAGTTGTGCATTGGAAAAGGCCCAACCACTTTCAATGGATTAACACTCTCGAGGATGTTGATTCATGACCTTATCAACAAGGAATAAATTTTGTAAAAGAATTAAATGTCCATTGCCCTTATCCAACTACTTGGTGTCTTTCTTGAAACTCCATAATATTATCTATCTGATCTGTTGACAAAGACCATTTCTTAGAATTGATAGAATCATGCCACATCTACTTTGGGTGGCTAACTATATCTGCCCATTAAGAAGTGACCCTGATGATAAGCGAGACACATCTCTTTATGATCACATTTATATATGCATTTGTTCCAACTCAAACCTAGGTCTATTCTATAGACTAAAAACCAATCTCAGACCATTGGTTTTCACACAGTCACAATATTCATGAAAACCTGCAAACTGTTTGACCTTACTTCATAATCACTAGTCTCTATATTAGGTCCAAACAACCTATTTTACCTATATGGAGCTCTATTGGCAATGTTTGGTCTCGTTGGTTCCATCTGGATCATATCTGAGCTCTAGTTCTTTTGCATTTACATGCCTGAGTAAAAAACTACCAATTGACTTTCGTCAAAAATATTTGGGTTTGCCTTTGTTTGATTGGCAGTCAAAAACTGACTCAATGCATTTCATTGTGCCCAACTATCTCTATTTTATTAGTCCCATAAATTTTGCCGACTTATTGACTCTACTCACACCATTAGATCTTTGATGTATGAATGCATGTGAGTCTTTGATTTCATGCTAGAAGATCCCTTTGACATGTTGATTTGATCGCACACTATTGGATCAAGATGTACAAGCTCATGCATACCATAGATCTCCCTAGTCCCACTTTCTTGTCAGTTCTTACACTCCATCAGATCATGATGTACGAGCTCATGTTGATCGTTAATTTTAGCTCAAACCCATCCTTTTATCAGTGAACGCACACCATTGGATCTTGGCTTGATGATCCTGCACCATTAGATCATGTCCAACTTATAGATTTTTAAAGGCTTTAACCTGGAGACCTTTTGACTTGTTTGACTCCAACATAGATCGTTAGATCTAATATGTCAATATGAGGGCTCCCACAGACTGTTAGATCTCAACCAATTTAAAACCTTTTAAGGACCTTTTGAACCGAAATATGTACTTATTGTGGCCTGAATTTGACAGTCGTGCGAACATCTTATTAACAGTTTGAATTCACACATGCCGCTAGATCTCTTCTTAGATTGAATGCAGACCGTCAATCTTGAACCCATTTGATTCTAAATGGCTATTTTCCATGGCTTGAACTTTGACGTCTACACAAACGTATTTGATGTCCGCTCAATTGTTATTGCATATTTGAAAACTAATAGTCATCTTCTGTGCTTGAATTTGACACTTACAGGGCTGTCCTTTACTTCTTGAATTCAAACGGCTATTTCCTGTAGCCTTTTGCTAGACATTTTGTTTGGGGAACCTTCCTTGAAAAAGACCCTTTGAAACCCTTGAACTGGACCATTTTCTCGAGAAATGACCCTTCGAAAAAATTATATAGGGCACTTTGTTTGCGACACCTTCTTGAAAGAAATGGCCCTTTGAGATTTTTGTTTGGTCTACCTTGTTGAAGACTTACCCTTTGAAAATTCTACTTTGGACCAATTTCCTATAGAATGATCCTTCAGAAAAATTGTATAGGACACTTTCTCGAGAAAAGATCATTCGAAAAAAGTGTTCAGACAATTTTCCCGAAAGAAATGACACTTAGCCTTTTTGGGTGCGAATAATTTCTCTGAAAGAAATAGGTCTTCGTCTTTTGCTTCAGACATTTTGTCTCAAAGAATTTATGCCTTTGGAAATTGTCTCAGACAATTTTTTTGAAAGAATTCAATACTTAGCCAAAAAAAGGTCCGAAAGAAATTTAGCTTAGCAAAATAAAATCCTAAAAGAAATCCCAAGTAAAGACTTAGCCTAAGAAGATTTTGTACTTAGCTTTTACTTGAATTTGTATTTGAAATGTTGCTTTTTTCTCTGTAGACCTGTCCCTTAGAATTTGACAAAATACATTTTAACCAAGCTTAAATTGTTTTCAAAAGCTTTGCACTCTGCATGATCTCTATTTGAGGTATGTTTGTTCTTTGTGAAAATAAGTCACTCTTCAATTAGGATCTTGTTCCTTCCACTGGACTCTCTAACTACACATATTTTTGGTATGTAAACTAAATTTGATCAACATCTTTGGTGACTTGGATGGGCAACATGCTTGCTATGCTTAAGAACTCAGAGCATTTACATGACTTCTAACTTATAACAAATAATACATGGACCATTTACATGATTGCAAGACAACATTTTGACTTGCAAAGACAAAAGAATTCCAACAAATAGGGAAAAAAAAATTGAAAGGGAGACTAATCCTAATAAAACAAAAACAACTAACCTATTAAACCACTGTGTAACAAAAGCACTTATTTAGGATAAAAGAAAGGAAACTAACTAATGTGTTAGAAAAATACTTAGAGAAAAAACAAAAACAACTATGTATAGGGGACTTAGCTTCCTTAATAATAGTGCTTGAGATGTATCTCATTGACTAGGATAGGAAGTTCTTGACCATTCATCCTTGTGAGCTGAGAATCATTATGGGATTTACAACTAGAGACTGTATATGGACCACTCTAAAAATAATAAAATTTTGTATTCTTTCCTGGCTTAGCTCTGTCATCCCACTTGAGAACCAAATCTCGTTCTTGAAAAGCTCTTGAAGAAGCTCATTTGTCAAAAGATCTCTTTGTCATTGCTTGATGGGCTTCCATAGCCAACATGGACTGATGCCTTGTCTCTTCTAGCTCCATGAGCTCAACATATCTTATAACTATTGGCTCATTCTCCAAAAGGTCAAGCTGATGCATCAATTTTAAAGTAGGGAATTCAAGAGAAATAGGCATTCTTGCTTCCTTATTGTATACTAGCTTGTATGGAGAATTGACTATGAACCTTTTATAGGTGATCTTATCAGCCCACAAAGCTGACTTCAATTTGAGATGTCATGATCTCTGATTATGTTCAACAGTCCCCCTGATGATCTTCAACAAATTCTTGTTAGTGGATTTAGCAAGGCCATTGCCTTATGGATAATAGTTTGATGAGGTACTGAAGAAAACACTATGTTGAACTACCCACTGGTTGATTTTAGATCCTAAAAAATCCATATCATTATCATAAATTATGGTTGAAGGGACCCCAAATATGGTAAGCAAACCTTCATAGAAGTCCAAAACATTATTTTCATTGGCTTCTTTTAATGCCACTGCCTCTGTCCATCTGGTAAAATAACCTATGGCAATTAGGATCCACTTGTGTCCTGAGCTCGAAGGGGGATTGATGAGACCAATAAAGTCTAATCCCCATTGGACAAAGGGTTGATTTACTGAAATTGGTTGGAGAGGTAATGCTTCAAGATTCACCTTTCCAACAAACATAGCACACTATATGTATTTCCTAATCTATGCATAACAATCACCAAATAAACTTGGCCAATAATACCCACATCTCATTATCTTGTGGGCTATGATCCTTTTCGAATAATGTCCTCCACCATGTCCATCATGGAACTACTCAAGTAACTTTTATGTTTGATTTAGTTCTATGCATATTATTAGTATGCCATTGATATCCTTTTTGAACAATACATTATCATCAAGAAGAAAAGGAATTGACTGCAATCTAAAATATTTACTCTTTGAAGGGGTTAGATGAGAAGGATAAATACCATCTTGTAGATATCTTACCATATCTTGGAATGAATTGGAAGGTGAGCCCTGATCAGTTACAAGTTCTTCTTCATTTGACATCATAATTATCCTATTAGTCTCCTTCAAGTCTTGGGCTAGATGTTCGCAAAGTCTTTTGCCTCTAACTAGCTTTGTGACCCTGATCTCAATATCATATTCCATGACTTTGGTTATCCAACCAACTCTCTTGTCATTTATATCTTTGTTGAAGAGGAAGTCTTTGACACTTCGATGTGTAACCATCAAATGTATTTATTTATTGGACAAGTACCCAAACATTTTTAGAGACCTTATAACTGAAAGTACATGTTTCTCAACAAAAAAAAAACCTTGTTTCATATTCTTCTAAGCCTTGACTGAAAAAAGCTATTGGCTTCTCTAAAGTCTCTTTATTTTGCTACATGAGAATACCTTAAATTGTGTTAATGCTAGTATAGTTGTATAAGAAGTTTTTTATTGTAAAATCAGGTTTTGGGAGTGTAGCACTGGCTATAACTTTCTTTATTTCTTCAAAACTTCTTACTCCTTTGGATCAACTGAAACTCTGACCCTTCTTTAAGATGGCTATGAGTGGCCTAGCTAAAGTAGAAAAATTTAAAATGTATCTCGTTATGAATTTGATCTTGCTTTAAAAACTTTGTAAGGCTTTCTTATGCTTAGGCAACAAAGGTGCAAGCATTGATTCTATCCTATCAAGATCTATGCTTGTACCATTTTTTGAAATGACATGTCCAAGAAGCCTACCTTCATAAATAGAAAAAACACACTTTTTTGGATCCAAAGACACTCCAAATTCTCTACACCTTTCAAACACTTGTCTAAGGTGAATCATATGCTCATCTATACTATTAGAGAATGTTGTTATATCACCAAATAAATAAAAATAAACTTGTTGAGGAGACCCTGAAATGCCATGTCCATGGATTTCTGAAAAGTGTCACCATCAAAAGGCGTATTTTTGTATACAAATGTCCCCCACATTGTGGTAAAGGCTATTTTAAATTGGTCTTCTTCTTTGACAAAAATTTGGTTATATCCACTACATCCATATAATAAAGAGAATTTTTATGAACCTGTAACTAGCTGTAAAATATGTTCCATTGATGACAATGGATAGTGGTCTTTAAGAGAGGCCTTATTCAAGTCACAGAAGTCAACACATAGCCTTATTTCACCATTCTTCTTCCGTAATGGAATAAAGTTTGCCACCCAAGTTGAGTGTTTAATTAGAAATATTATAGCTGACTCAATGAACTTGTGTAGTTTAACTCTCATCAAAGGTTCAAGTTTTGGGTTAATTTGCCTTGGCCTTTATTTGACTGGTCTAGTCTCATTTTATAACTCAATGGTATGGTGAGCTAGACTTGGATCAAATCCTTTAAGGTAATTATACTGCCATGCAAAGACATTTGCAAAACTTGAACATAATAAAAGTTTCCTTTTCTGAATATGTGCAAACTTTGCCTAGATTTAAACTCTTTCCAAATGCAATATCTACATTTGTATAGTGTTCTTCTTTGGTTGATAAAGCAAAATTTTATTTTCTCAATTCATCATCTCTATTGAATATGTTTCAAGGGTGACCAACCCTTTAGGTAACTCATTTGTCTTTAATTGCACAATCTGGTCATCATATTGCTGCAAATGTTTGTCTTGGTTCTTAGGAGAATTCAACTTCATGTTGTAAGAATTTGAAAAATTGACTATCATCTTCAAATATTTACCAATTGTCATGGTTGTCTGGGATAAAAGGTCTCATAACTACTTTGATGTGTGATTGAACTTTTCCATTTCTTATGTCATCTGGGATACTGAATTATGACCCAATTGCAGCCAACCTGTCTACATGTTTGTTCTTATTTCTTGATATGGATTGAATATTGAAAGCTTGAAATTCTTCAACCAGATCTAATACCCTATGCTTATAGGACCTCAGTAGTGGGTTCTTGTAAATATTAAGTCCCCTTGGTGAATTACCAGTTCACTATCTCCAAAAACTTCTAAGAAATTGACCTTCATCTTTCTCACCCATTGTAAACCATGTACTAGTGATTCATATTCGATAACATTATTGGAACAACTAAACTAAAACTTGAGAGAAGAGAAATACCTTTGATTGGCTAGAGAAATTAACATCATTCTAGCTCTAGTGCCATGTTCTTGGATCCATCAAAATATAGCTGTCACAGTCTATCACTAGGCTGATCATCTTTCACCAATGTTGGAATTGGTGCATCATTTTCATAAAGATAACAGAAACCAAGTCCTTATTCTTCAATTAAATTGTAGGGATCATGTTCATGCAAATCAGAGGCCCATTCATCAAGGAAAACATCTGGGACTCCATCTAAAGGTGATTCAATTTTCACCTCGCTATTTTCTAGTACCTTACCTGAGATAACACAATTAGTGTTCACCATACTTGGCATATATGGCTCTAAATGAAATATTTTAGTAAGTTCAGAACATATTATCACCCTAGTACCATCCCTGATCCTGAACATTAGATAGGTCTAGTCGGCTGATAAATATCCTCCAATCTTTGAAGTAAAGTCTCTTGACAGAGACATGGCTAAATAATAAGGCAAGTGCACTACAACTACATCTTGCTGAATAACAACATTGGGGCAAGCATGTAATGTCAGTTTTATATCTTTAATTATGCCTATTGTCTTCATTGGTGAGCCATTCAATTGTAATATTCTTTTGGTATTTAACTCATAGACAAGACCAAGCTTGTCTACAATTTGTTTGGGTATGATAGTGCTACTAGTTCCACTATCTACCATACAATTATGGACTAAACAATCAACTATCAAAGATAAATAACAGGGAGGGGTTTTGTTTGATTTGACATTGGTTTTGTCCACCTTTGTCATGTTATGCATCTGTTGATTAGGTTTTTTGATTTTTTGATCTGAATTGGCCAAGACAGCTTTTCATTTTTCAATTGGTTCTTTAGATACCTTAAGATCTATTTTTTTTTGAATAAGCATGTATTTTTACCCTAAAATGGTAAGGAAATCCCACATGTTCATACTAACATTTGATTTATTTATTTGTTTTATTATGCTAAAAGATGTTCCACTAACCTTTGACTGTAACTTTTGAGCCACTGGTTGTTCTTTAGTTGGAGGCATTTGGGGAACCTTCACTGTCTCTATATTCTGAATCTTCTATGTTATAGGAACAATAACTTGATCCCTGACACTCTTGAAAATAAAACTAAGAACACTAGAAGTTTTGCTCACATCTTGAGCTTCCTCAGTTACTCTTCTTTTAGCTCTAGTTAGAGCAACCACTTGATCATTTGTGTAGCGAATTTCATCGACTTGGTTGAATGCAATATGATCATCCAATTGCCAATTAACATTGATAGCATCAGGTTTATTTGGAACTTGTTGAGCTTCTCCTTGGAATGCCATATTCATGTCTTGATACTAACTAATTTGAAGAGAGAACTCTCCCTATGCCATCTATGGCACAATAATATCTTATGATACCAAGGCTTGATTTTGAGTGTCATTTGGATTGGAAAGTTGCCATCCTGGATCTTGCATCAAGTTATTTTGAGGAACAATAGCTTTTAAACTAGAAGGTATATTAGGATCAAGAGTTGCATATGACTTAGTTTGGGTTATGACTCCTTGATTTTGATAAGGTTGCCTATTGTCCTTGTGTTTTATTTGTTTTTGAAATAATGGAGTTTTATTCCTAATTAATAAACATGTTTGGAATAAATTAAATCAGTAAATAATGTGCAATAATTTAGCCATTGATTTGTGTAAACATATTATGTTTTTGTCTTTTCTAAAAATAGTAATAAATGAAAGAAAATATGACTTAGCTTATTTTGGGCTATTACAACTAAGACAGAGTCTGATACTGGAGGAACACGATTGGGAGACTGTCATAAATAAGGATTAAGATGTTGTTCAGTGATTGGATAAGAGCGCCAAAATTAGGACACCCCTATGTTTGGCATTGTAGTCCTACCCAACGTTGTTGTCCTAGAGAAATGAGCTTTTTGGGTTCTATGTGACAACTCTGTGTGACCCTATCTATGAAATATCGAAGCCTGGAGACTTGTGGAGCTCATTTTGTGTCTAATTTAGTCATCAAATCCCTAAGAGCTCTTCGTGCTTGAACTTGAATGCAAATATGGGAAAGAGAGAGAAGGGGTTAGTGTGTAAAGGATACCCTAGATGCACTTCACACCTTGTGTGTGGGCACACTGTCTACATACCAATAGTTTGAAGAGAGATCAAGCTAATGTAGTTCTCCCATTGAAGTTCTTAGTGTAAATGTGTATGAAAATGCAACTAAATACAAAACTAGGTGTACTTGAGATGACTAGGGAATGATGTAAGGGTTTGAATAAGCTTGAAATAATGTTGGATGACTGTATGTAGATAATAGGGAAGAGTGCTTGAGTGTACTTGCTTGTATTCTTGCTTCTCTCTTGTAAATGAGTGCCAACCCTTCTAAACAGACTTTGAATGGCCTTTATAGGGGATTTAATGATCATGGGTTAAATGAATTTGCACTAAGCCAACATGAATTAGGATCATTATTTGAAAGAATATGACTGTTAGAGGCTAAAATGCACTTGGACAACAATGTTAGAATTAGGACACCTTAGGTTTCAACGCTCCTGTCCAAGTTGGGTGCTATTGTCTTGAGGGAATGAGACCTAGGGGGATGGATTTGGGCCTAAAAGAGCTACTTGGATATGAAAGAGCTAAGTCCAAAAGGTTGTGAATGATTGGTAAATCAGTGGAAATGAGCCTAAGAGGATTGTGCAAGCCATTAGGAGGACCTATGGATTGGATGTCATTAGCCATGCTTAAGTAACACAATTTCATATTTTATATGACTACATTCCCCCTGCCCCCGCCGCCCGCCCCCTTTATTCTAGTGATGCAACAAAGTGAAATACTATGATAAAAGAAAATAGAAAGCATACCTAAACTTACCTATAAGGGTGAAGCTCATGAAGCTGTGTGATGTTGGATGTGCGTAGAGAGATCACAGTGTAAAGTGTGAATATGTAATGAGAAATATAGAGTAGATCAGTCCTTACTAGATACGCTATATCTAAAATAATAACATACAAGGCTGGGTAAGAGAGAGAGGAAGAGAAAATAACGAATACACCTTATCGGGTATGTGAACCAATACAAAACCTATTGTGATGTTGGATTATGCTGGATGATGTTGGGTATGTGCTAAACCAAGAGTAATATCTCAAACGGAGCTGAATGATTAATTCTTTAGAAAGTGGCTCAAGAATGCAAACGCTGGTCTTTTAGATCCATCGTTACCAACTAAGTGAATTTAGTTGATCATGTGTGTGTTAATCGATGTTTGGACTGTGTATCCAATCCCTCTGAATAGGTGGCTCAAGAATACAAAGGCTAGCTAGTCTTTTGGCTCCATCGTTGCTCCGTGGTGTGAAGCTATGAGATGATACTGGTATATGAAGTGTATGTCATATGACATGGCTTTTAAACCCCGTGAATGTACTGTAATTTGACAAAGTGGCATGGATAGTCTTAATGTGTACTAGAAACTAGGCCAATGTTGACCATTTCAAAAGATGGAGATTAGGTTGTATGAAAGCCCCTTTGAAATTGGTGCACAAGGCTTATGTGAAATCCAACTCGGGAACTTGGGTACTCAGAAAGTCAATCTTGTAAGAAATCCAAACTTTAAAATGATTCCAACCACCTATAGATAGAATAAGGCACACAACTGCTGAAAATGCCTAGGTAAATACACTGAACTCAGAAATAAAAGAAGACCAATGTGTCGTGCATATTGCCCCTAATCACTATTTTTTGGAACACGGATTTTGATTTGGAAGTTATATTAATTACCTAACTTGAAAATTGGAAGTGAGAGTCATCATGTTGCATATGATGCCTCCTATATCTAGATTCTCTAAAATAATTATACTAAAACTACTGATTTTGACTAATCTGGAAGTACAAAAATTGTAGCTGAGTTGAACTTTTTGCCTATTATTGAAAAACTTGAGTGTTTTTTGCCTGGATAGGAGTGCCATTTATGGACACCCTTATGTTTGGTTCTACTATCCATTTATGGCATTGTCCCATGTTGAAACTGGTTGTTAATCTAGAATTTTCACTATTTTTCTATTCTATTTTGACTGGTTTAACCTCTAGATTCTAGACTGAGTATTTTGAATGCTATTGTTTTGAATGTTAAGAGCTCTAAACTCTGTAACAAAAACTCCTATTTATTGCCCCCTCTTCTGAGGTAGGAATGATGAACTTGCAATGATTGCCCTCAAAAGAAAAGAGCCCTGCAAGTGTGTTATGTTGCATAGATACATGATATAACAATGATATTTGACAAGATATCTCGAGATATAGCAATAGTTGTATTGAGAGATTGTTAAAACAACAAGGGTATGCTTAAATAGATATAACAATGTAAAAGCATGTGCAATGTATTGAACTGGAATCGAAATTCTGGTTAGTTGTTAGTTGTCAAGGAGGGATGGAGCATGATGTCCATCATGGCATTCAAGAAAGCAAGGTAAATACATGATATGGATCATGGCATTACAAACAAGGATAAGTAATCAAGTAACAAGTATACGAGACAAGAAGAATACAAGAGGTGGCCAAGGGGCCAAACAAACAAGGGACATGGGCACATGTCACTCATACTAGAAAACAAACATACAAGGCATGTTCAAATGGCACATATACAAAATTGAAACAAGCAATGGTTGGCATAAGGGCCACAAGCACATAGAAGAGTAAAAACAAGGGACATTGGTAGATGTCCAAAGGTACATAGACATGAATACAATCAGAAGACATTATCAAATGTACTAAGGCACACATAAGAAGCAAGACTAGAACTGAAAATGCAATCACATGATGCTACGCTAAGCAAGGAAGGAAAGCATGTAAACTGGAAAATATAATCGCATCTAACTAATTAAATCAAGAGTGTGAAAGTATGCAAGACATGTTAGTACAAGACTAAGTATATGCTAGAAAATACACAAGTGCATGATACTAGTGAGTGTCGATAGAGTAATCTGTGTAAGCTAATGAGTAATGTACATCAACAAGATAACTAGAGTGTGTGGTGTATGAATGACATAACCTAGATGGTGTAGTCATGTAGAAGATGCCCCTAGTGGATAGATATATCGATATGTGTTTCAAATGTATAAGTAGGATGCCCCCTCAATGGGTAGAGTGAAACAATCATGGATCTGGATGTCATTGGACACAATCAAAAGAAGATCAAGTGAAACATGGTAATGTAGATAATCGACAAACAATAGCATATAAAAACAAATGTAAGTCTAATATAGTAGTAGTAATGTAAAACATGGATGATGCATACAATCAATGTTTTTTTGGTGTTTTGAGTTTTTTGAATGTTTTTGGATTTTTAAATTTTATATTATTTTTATATTTATGATATAAGCTATGTATAGAAAAAAATGGGAATAAATGATACTAATCGATGAGTCTCACATGAGACTCTCTATCATGGTGTCCTGTATTGAACAAATAAATCGTGCATGATTGTTAGGCACGATGGAATGGTTGAGAGTGTGAAGCTGAAATTTGTGTATGTTGTAAATGATTTAAAATATTTGAAGTGGAAATCAATTGTGGGGTCCCCCTATAACTTTGAGAAGTGGATGCAGCTGTAGGGATCTTAAGGACCCATCTAGAATTAGGAAAAGGAAATCTCTAAAAGTGTGCTTTGTATTTAGAAACCTGATACCTCAATATTAATACTCTGGGTGTGAATACTGTAGCTAGAAGTTGTCTAGAATCCTAAAGTTGTGGAGGTGTATGAACTCTTTGTACTGGTGATGGATTCCTCAACTATATCTGAATCTGAACTGGAGGAAGAACTGAATCTGGTGAAGAAAGTGCAACTAGTGTAGAAACTAAAACTGGTGAGTAAACTGGAATTGGTGACTGCAAAGGAGATGGATCTGAAGTGGGGAGTGGTAACTTGTATAAAACTCCAACCATTGTAAAAACCTGATTAGTGTGAATGAACTTCACACATCTATGAACTATAGATGGTACTGCTCAATTTTTTGAATCTATGGGCAACCAAGTAACATATTGAAAACTCCTACACTGGAAACTATGGTAAAATATGTGGTCACATGTGTTGGACTAGTCTGTAAAGGAAATACAATCTCACCCAATGAAGTCTATATGTGCCCACTGAATCCACTGATAAATGTATCTTTTAGAGTGATATCCTGCTCTAAATAACCCAAATGATATAGTAATGTAATGGTGCACATGTTGACACTGGAACCATTATCGATGAGAACATTGTGAATGGGCTAATTATGAATATGCGCTCTGATAAAAAGTGCATTATAATCTAAATTGTCCTCAACAATTTTCTGATCTGAGAAGGATATCGAAGGTCTAGTTGGAACCCTGGACTCATACACACCTATCATACCACTCAAAGGATGTGACTCAACTCAAGGTGCCTGGTATGTAGCTGGTGGAAGATGTGCATGGTATGTATTGTGAGCACTTGATGTGTCCCATTTTTCATGGTTAGAATGCTATGGAAATGAATATGAGAATATTTTCAAAGCTTTATCTTGTGTAGGCTTGGCCTACAGAGGCTCAACTGAAGTGCCGAGATCAAGTAAGTTATCATCTATCAAATCCTATATCTTATGGTTGAAAGTGATGCATTTGTTTGTTATGTGGCCTGGTGCCCCGTAAAAATCATAAAATGCCTTATGATCATATCCTCATGGAAGAGGCTTTGCTGGGTCAACTTCTTGAATAGGATGGAGAGATACGATGTTACATTCCAATAATTGTTGTAAAACTCTTGCTAGAGAAACTGGTAGATTGGTAAATGCATGTTGAGGAGGTGTTGATAAAACCATAGGCTGAGGGGGCTGTGAAGCTACATTGACTATAGGTTGATTCTAATTCTTATTATCATTGGTTTTGACCTTGTATGGGACTTTTCTATTACTCTTGATTGTTATGTTTGGAATGTTTGAGTACTTAAGTTTGCCCATTGAAATGAGTTTGACTTCTCTTTCTTTTAATGTAGACACAATTAAGTGAAAGAAGAGAATCTTTTGAACATAATAGATTCATTCAATGCTGGTAGGAGGCTCTGTTTGAAGATATCCTAGAATTCTTGATCTGCCATGGAGCTAGTTAACTTAGCCAAGATAGTCTTGTATCTAAGAACATAATCCGTGAGAGGCTCATTTGACCTTCGTTTTAGTTGTGCAATTTGTGCGTATGAAACCTTATCACCAATGTTGATACTAAAATATGCTAGGAACATGTCGGTTAAAGGACTGAATGCATTGATCAACTTATTCAGCAGACTATAGAACCATTGTAAAGCATAATCCTTTAGGCTATGTGGAAATAGTTTGGTTAATAACTAGTCATTTGGCACATATTCCAAGCATGTTGTGTGAAAAGCTCTCAAGTGTGTCTCTGGGTCACCCTTGCCATCATATAGAGTGATCTTGGGTTGAACAAAACCTGGTGGCAAGGGCGTAGAAGAAATGTGACATGCCAATGGTGTATGCAATATAGCAAAATAATCCAAAGCCTGTGTAGGTCTAGAAGCACCTTGCTTTAGATGTTACACCTTGGATTGAAGAGATCTTATCTCTTTTACAAGGGCTGCCACATTGGGAGACAAAGATGTACTAGCTATAGTTGGTGGCATAGAGGTAGGTTGGGCTGCTATAGGGGGTTGTTGAGACATAGTTGCCCCCATAGTGTCAATTGGCTACTCTGTGGGAATGGAAGACTCAACTTCTTTAATCTTCTTAATTTTCATGATAGACTATCAAATAAGTGTATAATATCTGGGTTGTGCCCTAAATCTTTCTCTAAAAGTTTGTAGGATCAAATATTTGTCGAGAACCACTTCATCATCAATAATAGGTGGAAGTGTATCAATAGTCTAATGTGGTGGAGGATGAGTATCAATGTATACCTCCTGATTTTCATATTTCTTATTGTCAGAATTATTATCATTGAAATCGGTGTAATTTGGATGTGTAGAATATATAATAGGAACCTAAGCTGGTTGTTTGTCCATGATGTATGGTTGGGTTGAAGGAATCTGGGTAAACTCATGAGGGTCGCCACTAAGTCTTGCACTGTGTCTTAAGGGACAAGATGCAAGGAGCTTAGAGGACATAAGGAAAACAACTTAAAAAATGAAAGAGATGATAAAATATGTGTAATCTAGAATTTGGAAATAACAAACTGAATTATGCATAAAAGGATACTGAGTGTATAAATATGTAAGGTGATACCTCAAGAAATAGAGTAGGATCTAGTACATGCAACTAGGGATGAAATATTTTTGCAAAATACTATGAATTTTTGAATTTGAAATTTAATTTCTGAGTTAGATATGCAAGTAAAATATCAGAAATTTAGTGAAAAATTAGTGATTTAATAGGACCTAGTGTATGCAACTAGGGTTTTGGAAAAATAAAATATTTTTGAATTTTTACTATGAATTTTTGAAATTGAAATTTATTTTCTGATTTTAATATTGAACTAAAAATTTTAGAAAATGATTGAGAAATTATTGGAAAATAACTGGACACTAGTTGATGCAACTAGGGTTTTGGAATAAATTTTAAAAATTATTATGATAATTTTTAAAAATGTATAGATTTTTTTTAGAATTTGGCTTGAAAAATTTAAGAAAAATATGAAAATATTTCTAAAATTAGCAGAATATTTTTCCTAGTGTTTAGAAGGTGTTTGTATGCAAAAAGGACCTAGTATATACCAACTAGGGTTTGAAGAATTTATTTATTTTTTAAAATTAATTTGTAGTTTTTTGGTTTTAAAATTTAGGAAAAATTAAGAAATTAAAGGAAAAAATCAAAAATATTTACCCTAGGGTTTTTATGAGGAATTCAAAGTAAGTTAGGTTCACCAAATGTTTTATTTATTTACAAAATAATGGAGTTTTATTCTTAATTAATAACTCAGACTAGAGCAAAGAAAATCAGTAAATAATGTGAAATAATTAAGCCACTGATTTATGTAAACAGATTGTGTTTTTGCCTTTCCTAAAAATAGTAATAAATGAGAGAAAATATGACAGCTTATTCTAGGCTGTTATGGCTGAGATAGAGTCTGATACTGGAGAAACAAGACTAGGAGACTGTCGTAAACAGGGATCAAGACTTCATTCTATCATTAGACAAGAGTTCCAGAATTAGGACACCCCTATGTTTGGTGCTTTAGTCCTACCCCAGTGTTGTCCTAGAAAAATGAGTTGTCTGGGTTCTGTGTGGTAACTCTATGTGACCTCGTCTATGAAATATCAAAGCTTGGAGACTCACATAGCTCATTGTGTGTCTGATTTAGCCTTCAAATCCCTAAGAGCTCTTCATGCTTGAACTTGAATGTAAATGTGAGAAAGAAAGAGAAGGGGTTAGTGTGTAAAGGATACACTGGATGCAATTTATACCTCGTGTGTTGGCACGCTGCCTACATACCAATACTCTGAGGAGGGATCAAGCTAATGTAGTTCTCCCGTTGAAGTGCTTGGTGTAAATGTGTATGAAAATGCAACTAAATGTGAAACTAGGTATACTTAAGATGACTAGGGACTGGTGCAAAGGTTTGAATAAGCTTGGAATAATGTTGGATGGCTATATGCAGAGAATAGAGAAGAGTGCTTGAGTGTACTTGCTTGTATTCTTGCATCTCTCTTGTAAATGAGTGCCAACCCTTCTAAATAGACTTTGAATGGCCTTTTATAGGGGATTTAATGATTATGGGTTAAATGAATTTGCACTAAGCCAACGTGAATTAAGATTTAATGTTACATGAATTAATGATTGTAAAAGCTTGTAACATGATTTTCAGATCACCAATCTCACTAGATTGATTATGAGGGGCTACAACTTAGACTTTTGGAGATGAAATAGGGGTTATAGATGGAACTTGGGGGACTTGAGGAGCAAAAACATGTTGCAATTTTATAAATATGGGCATTAAAGGCCTTGGAGCATGTTTACTAGCCTGTATTAAGCTATTTTATACCTTTATAACAATTTCATAGGCATTTAGTAAGGTATTACCACCCATAGACTGTATCATAACACTAATATCAAAATTTAGGGCCTTAAAATAGTACAAAAATACATACTTCGAGGATGGTCTAACCAATCTAAGGATCTTAGTCCATGTCTTTTAAAATTTGAGATTGAAATCAGACATGAACTCATGGGGGTTCCTTTGTATGGTAGTCAGTTGTTCAACCAAAGATAGATGATCAGACTTGTCTTCAAATTTCCTAAGGCTACACCTAAATCATTCCAAGTAGCAATGGAGGTCAAAGGAAGATTCCTATACCATTACAATGCTTTTCCTTTGAAGGAAGCAACAAACAATTTGATATCCACATTATCTTAAGTAACATTATGAATATAACATAAATGGCAACATATTGGATATACTCAATAGCAGTAGCTTTATCCCATTCTCCTAAGAAGAAAGGGATAATTTTTAGGGTAGACACAAGAATATCATCATATTGGGCTAAATTCAGGGGACTACCCCTATTAAATGGGATAAACACTTGATTCCTGATAACCATTTGGGCAAAAGGGATTTGGCTTATGGGACAATAGATTGGACTAAAATAATATAATGACCAGGGGATGAATGCTGCTTTGGAGGATAATGTCTTGTACTATTGAATCTTGATATTTTATAAGAAGTAAAAGGCGATTCAATATGTTTAAAAGGAGTACCTTTACTTGATGATTTTGTTGTAACCTTTGACATGAAAGCACTGTCTAGAAGAGGCAATGAATTCTGCAATTTGAAGGATCTTCAACTTTTAATGATGATAGATCTCACATGTTACTACAATTTCTTCTCTATCTTCAAACTTCAATTATACCAAGGAAACTAGTCCTACTAGGCATGCCAAAACTATTGATGTTCTAGATTTGCACCCTAGCTGAGGAGGGGATTATTCCGATCTTCCTACTCAAATTTAGTCCAACATGGGACTGATTCTAAGATGTGGGTATCCTAATAATGGATCAGACCTCTGAAGAAGGCTGATCACCTTCTAGATCTATCACCTAAACTAGCACTTGCTTGGAAAAGGGAAAGAGGTTTTGACAATAACTTATGAAACATGCAAAAGAGGTGATACACCAATGATTTGTTCACTCAAACTAACACAATACACACCATGAGACACTTTCAAGATCCAATAATATCAATCTCACATACATATTTTAGAATAAGGTATTAATCAATTATCAAATTAACATGAGAGGGCAGATATCCACTTTTAAGCTAGACAATAAACTGTAAATTGCACTTATAATGACCTGTGAGAGATACCAACCACTTCATGAATGTGAGAAAACTCAGACATAGATAAGGAACATACATTCACTTAACCAAAGTACATGAATTCATAGGACACACTTCAATGTAGCTTGTAAAATGATGTAATTCAGTCTTTATTGCATCAAAAGGTGTTACAATACAAATATTGTCAGAGGTTTGTCATACCAAAAATAGGGATAGAGGGATCCATTTCAAGGCTTGGAAGCCTACATTTATAGAAAAAAGAAAGAGAGAGAGAGAGGTGTGCATTGGAAAAGGCCCAACCACTTTCAATGGATTAACACTCTCAAGGATGTTGATTCATGACCTTATCAATAAGGAACAAGTTTTGTACAATAATTAAATATCCATTTCCCTTATCTAACTACTTGGTGTCTTTCTTGGAACTCCATGATATTATCTATGTTATCTATTGATGAGGACCATGTCTTGGATTTGACAAAATTATGCCACATCTGCTTTGGGTGGCCAACTGTATCTGCCCATTGAAAAGTGACCCTCATGATAGGTGAGACACACATCTCTATGATCACGTTTATATCTACATTTGTTCTAACTCGAACCTGGGTATGTTTAATAGATTGAAAACCAATCTTAGACCATTGGTTTTCACATAGTCACAATATTCATGAAAACTTGCAAACTGTTTGACCTTGCTTCACAATCACTGGTCTCTGTATTAGGTCCAAATGACCTATTTTACCTATATGGAGCTCTGCTGGCAATGTTTAGTCCCGCTAGTTCCATCTGGATCATATTTGAGCTCTAGTTCTTTTACATTTACATGCTTCAGTCGAAAATTGCCCCATCAACTTTCATAAAAAATGTTCAGGTTCACCTTTGTTTGATTGGACATCAAAAACTGACTCAACCCATTTCATTTTGCCTAAATGTCTTTATTTTATTGGTCACACAGATTTTATTGAATTATTGAATCTACTTGTATCGTTAGATATTTGTTGTATGAATGCACATGAGTCCTTGATTTCTTACCAGAAGATCCCTCTCACATGCTGACTTGATTGTGCACCATCAGATCAAGATGTATGAGCTCACGCATACCATAGATCTCTCTGGTCCCACTTTCCTATCAGTTCTTGCACTCTGTCAGATCATGATGTATGAGCTCATGTTGATCATTGATTTTAACTTGGACCCATCCTTTTGTTAGTGAACGTGCACCATTGGATCTTGGCTTGATGATCCTGCACTATTGGATCATGTCCAACTTATAGATTTTTAAAGTCTTTAACCTGAGCACATTTTGACTTGTTTGACTCCAACATGGATCGTTAGATCTAATGTGTCAGTGTGAGGGTTCTTACAGACCATTAGATCTCGACCAATTTAAAACCTTTTAAGGACCTTTTGAATCTAAATGGTTACTTACTATGGCTTAAATTTGACAACTGCATGAACGTCTTATTGACTTCTTAACTTCATGCATGTTGTTAGATATCTACTTAGATTGAATGCATATCATTGATCTTGAACCCATTTAAATACAAATGCATATTTGCCTTGACTTGAACTTTAACATCTGCATGAATGTATTTGATGTTCATGCAACTGTCACTGCATATTTGAAAACCAACATTCATCTTCTATGCTTGAATTTGACACTTACAGGGCCATCCTTTACTTTTTGAATTCAAATGGCTATTTCCTATAGCCTTTTGCTGGACATTTTGTTTGGAACACCTTCTTTGAAAAAAGACCCATTGAAACCCTTGAACTGGACCATTTTCCCAAGAAATAACCCTTCGAGAAAATTGTATAGGGCACTTTGTCTACGACACTTTCTTGAAAGAAATGGCACTTTGAGATTTTCATTCAATCCCTTAGAATTTCCAAGTAAAGACTTAGCCCAAGAAGGTTTTGTACTTAGCTTTTACTTGAACTTGTACTTGAAATGTTACTTTTTACTTTGCAAACCTGTCCCTTAGAATTTGTAAAAAATACACTTTAATCAAGCTTAAATTGTTTTCAATAGGTTTACACTCTGCATGATCTCCATTTGAGGTTTATTTATTCCTTGTGACAATGAGTCACTCTTCAATTAGGATCCTCCTCCTTCCACTGGACTCTTGGACTAGGCATTTTTTTTGGTATGTAAACCAAATTTGGTCAACATCTCTCCAATTTTGGTCAACAGTAATCATGCATTTTTAGTGTTGAGAGTTGTAAGGGATAGAAATGACATATAGAAGAACACCTTATGCAAGAGGAGGAAGAGCATCTAAAGTTGTAGATTTGGTAGAAATGTTGAGAGGACTCCAATCAAGGCTAGATGCTATGGAGATTACACATAGGAGGGGAACTATTGTTATAGATATAAGTGATGGTGAATAAGAAGGAGCACAAGAGATTCAAGTTAAAGCCCCGATTGATGAACTTGAATACAAATGTTTGAAAGCCATTTCCAAGATGGGTAACAAGCCTAAGTTGGACACCCATAGTTATGGAGTAAGTTTAACCCTAAGTATCTTATTGATTGGATCAGAAATTTGGATAAGTATATTAACTATTAGTCAATAGAGGACCCCAAAAAAGTGATTTTTTCATGCATGAAGTCGATAGGACATGCATCCTTAGGGTGAGATCATGTGTAATTGGAAATGGAGAAAAGAGGCAAAAACATGATCTAGAATGGGGAAATGATAGTTAAAAAGCGAAAAAGGTAAGTATTTACCTTGTAACTATTAGCTAAGTTTGTTTAAAAAGTTATAGAATATGAAGCAAAAGGAAATGAGTGTAAAGGATTACACCAAGGAATTTTACAAGCTCACCATCAGAGTTGGTCATGTTAAAGATGATCAAGAAAAGATATCAAGGTCTGTGAATGGTCTTCATATTTCCATACAAGACAAGTTTAGAAGTTTAAGTTAAAGTTGGTATAAAAAACCTATCAATGTGCATTGAGGGAAACAAAACACAACAAGAGGCAGGGAAAGGCTGTCAAGAGAAAGAGGATAAAAAAACATCAAAAGAGGACAACATGCTCATAAAGGTTAAGTTAGCACTTCTCAAAATCAAAATAACTTTAGGAGGAATATGATACAATGTTAAAGGATTCATGGGTACATTATATGAATGTGGAGATGTTGGGCATAATTTTTTTGAAAGTCCAAGAACATTTCTAAACAACAATAGGAGAAATGAGGTTAACAATCACATTGAAAAAAGAGAACAAGGAAAGTTTTTCATCCCCAAATCACATGGAGAGGCTCTCATGATGAAGAGAATGTTGAGAATGATGAATTAGTAAAAATAAAGAATCTATTCTAAATCATAAGCAAATAGGGAGGTAAGCATGGTATGGATAATTTTTGTAGTGGTAACACAAATAACTTAATATCCAGTCAGACGATAGAAAATCTTAGACTGAAAAGACTAGTACATCCCAATCCGTATAAGGTATCTTGGTTGCAAAATAAACATCTTATTTTAGTGAATTATTAATGTATGATTAAATTTAATATTGGGTCTTACAAGCATGAATTTATGTATGAAATTTGTTAGAGTATCTTACTCATGCTTGCTAAGCTCTAGGTATTTTTGTTTACCTAGTTTTGTCTTGTGTGGGGTTTAGTCCCACATTGGCTAGTTTAGCTTTCATATTGTTTTGCCTTGCCTATATAGTAAGTGCTATTCATTGTAATAAAAAAGCTTCATTATGCTTTATTAATATTTTACATATACTTTACATATCTCATTGCATGAATAATAATTGTCTTGTTTATAATTGGTATTCTCCTTTTGAGTGTATGCTGAAACATCAATTGCTATAGTAATGAGCCATTGGAGAGCTCTTAGCTAAAGAGTTTAGATAACTCTTTCATGGTATCATAGCCATTATGTAGATATTAATTATCCTAAGATGTATTTTAGTATTATTGGCAAACATCTAGCATCTATCATGCACCTGTAGACAGTCACATGGTTGACTGGCGTTTGATTTGTGCATTGAAATCTTTATTTTTTGTTTACATTGACTGGATCTGCACTCCTTAGGAACCTCCTCTTCCCTGATCCATGTGCTCTTTGGATGGATATATTGTTGGGTTTGGTTTAGAATGCATTTGTTTGTGTTTAGTTTGAACAGGTCTCTGTTGTAGTTTTTGATTTGGTGTGAGCCATGTGCATTTGCACAAGTCTACGTTGAAATAATTTGGCTGAGATCTATCTTTTTTCAACCTAGGGGCATCCTTTTACTTTCTGGTCTATGTCCTTTTTTGGAGCTTTCTTTCTTTTTTTTAGATCTTTAGACTTTAGCGTGGTAGAGGAAGGTGTTGGAAGCAAACTTGGTGCTTTGGATCTATCATTTTATAGCTTGGCGTTGGAAAGGAAGAGCTAGGCATTGGATTTTGTAGAAGTTTGGCATTTTTTTCTCAAAAGCTTGGCACTTTTCTTATCTAATATATTGATGGAGGAGAGGAGTGTTGGAAGTTGGGATTTGAGGTGCTTACAAGGAGAAAATGTCACTGCATTGCTCTTTGTGGAAGCTTTTGTTGAAGTTTCTTAAGACTTGCACCATTATTCTATAACACATTTGGTGAGATCCAAGTTGGTCTGAGTGCATTGGTAAATTACTGCATGTCTTTTTGGCATTTTTTGCTCTTACATGGTCTTGTTTTAAATCACCATTAGATCAAAACACTTACAAGTTGTCTCTTGTACAGTGTTGGAGGTTTGTGTGGAGTTGGAAGAATGAACACCCTACTATTTGGAGTGTTGGGACTATGTGTAGGTGTACTAGATATGCTAGCGACATCATTCTCCCCCCTCTCCTTGGCATCCCATCTTGTTTGCTCAGAATATGAGATACTTTCGTACACATATCTAGGCTTAAGACTCTCTCTTAGCAACTATCAACTATCTCTCACCTTTTATCCTCTTAACATAGTTGTTATTTCATTATTTTCCTTTAAATAGTTGTCTTTTTTCCTTAATAGGAAGTGTAGTTCACTCGCACACTCATAGAGGTCATTGGATGGATTGTTTTACTTATGTTATTTTGAGGAGATTCATGATTCCATGTCAGTTCTAATGAGTGGTTGGAAGGTTAGGTCCACCTTAGCCGCAATACTTTTTAAAAAATTTAGTGCATTTTTTTATATTAAATAGGTCTTATTGATGAGAACGTAATTGTTTAATAACTTTCAATTGGTAGCTCATAATCAAGTACCATTTTTTTAAAAAAATTATGTTTTTCAATTTCCCATGCATTGGGCCTATTTACATTGCAAAATGCACTAAAATATAAATTGTCACATTCTGGGGGTCTTTTCACATTAATTATACTACTTTGTGCTTCCAATTTGTGGTGACATATTTACTATGTTGTGAGCATTTGTTGAGGGAATATTCATTGTTTTGCATGTACCTTATCTCTTTCATTTGTCAAAGATCAGAGGGTGAGGTTTGGTCTGATAGGAGGTCAGGACCCCTTAAAGGCAACACAAACTTCCTTTTTGCTTCTTTTGGATTGCATTATCATCATTTGTTGCACTCATGGATGCATATTTAACTGAGTATGACGTCCTATTCTTGAGTGTACATTGTCACTACTATGGGGTTTCTTGTGTCATGGGCCCTATATTGTACTTCATGTATGCATTATCTCAGATGCATTTTTATTTGAGCCCGATGTCCTTTTGTATGTGCTTTGCACATTATTATTTTTGACAGCTAATCATTCTCTAATGTGTTTGCATACATTATGACTTTTTTCTCCATTTGCCACATTCTTCTACCAATGAAATTAAATTACTTATATGTTTGCATAAATTCACATAGAATAAGCAAATATGAGAGATCACACAACAATAATTGATAGCAGAGCAGAATACTGGATAATATAGCAAAGCTACCTCGAGGGGCCAACCTCCATAATAATGCAATAAGAGTAGAATACTTAATATGACGATTAAAGACTAACTACTACCTCATATATATAGTCTACTTAGTTATGGTTATTCCATAGGCTGACCTATCTAAGAACATAGATAAATGTAACAAGCATATAAAAGAGGTATGTGAGCTACAAGTCAACTGCACATATCTCTAGACATGCTAAAGGTTAAGGGTGTAGCATGCCCCTCTCCTTCAAAATGATATTGTCCTTAATGTTGAGGAAATTTTGGATGTTACTGCACAAAGGATTCATCCTCCCAAGTGGCATCTTCACATGGTAAATTCTTTCATTTGATCATGTACTTCGTAATTTCTCTAGACCGCAACTGCTTAGTGTGCATTTAAAGGATTACCTTAGGATCAAGAATAACTATACCTTCATCATCCAATTATATTAATTTTTAATTGAGTGATAACTCTATGTCCAATGGCTTTCTTTAGGCATGATACATGAAATACTAAATGTATGTGAGTGGATGAAGGAAACTGTAACTTGTAAGCCATACTACCAATTTTATGCAAGATTTGATAAGGCCCATAATACTTAGAGAACAACTTGTTATCTTTTTTCTATTAATTTAAGGACATCTTCTTATATGGATGCAAGCAAAAAAAGACCCAATCACCAATGTCAGAATGCCTCTCACTCCTATGTTGATCTGCATGTTGCTTCATGCGATTCTGGGCCATGGCTAAATTTTCATGCAAACTTGCAAAGACCACTTGTTGATGGTGATAATGTTCTTCAACTGCATGAACTTTAGGATGGACCTTCAAGGTTGAAGTGATGGATGGAGGGTGCTTCCATACAGTGCCATAAAGGGAGACATTTTGAAAATACTATGAATAAAAGTATTATACCACCATACAACAAGTGGCAACCAATGAACCCATTTATCTTATTTATCAAAAACAAAACAATGGAGATATCCTTATAGACATTTGTTGACTGCTTCAATTTGTCCATCAGATTAAGGATGATAGGATGAACTATGAGCCAACTGGATGCCCAAACATGCAAATAACTCAGTCTAAAAATTACTAGTGAAAATGAGATCTCTATCACTGACAATGATCTTAAGGGTACCATACAGTTTCTGAATTGTATTGAGAAAACCAAAAGCTATTGTACTTGCAACAAATGGTTGTGATAAAGAATAAAAATGATTATACTTACTAAGATGATCCATAATAACCATGATAACATTTTATCCATTAGATCTCGATAACCTTGTAATGAAATCTACAGACACCTCTTTCCAATGCTGGCTAGGGATGGATAAAGGCTACAAAAGCCCTGGGGTTTTGATGGGTTTGCCTTTATTTTGTTGACATATCATACATTCATCCACATATTTTTAGACATCCCTTTTGAGTCCTTCCAAAAAAAAATCATGCTTGATTCTATGATAGGTTTTCAAAAATCCTGAATGACTCCCAAGTGGAGTTGCATGAAGTTCCTGAAGGATTTTTTTTTAAGAAGAGAATTTTTACATAGCTATAATCTATCTTTATACCATAATGCATTGCCCTTCTATGTGAATTTTTCAAATCCACCTAAACATTGTTGAAGATTCTAAATCAAATCATGGGTAGCACTATCATTTTTCCATTGTAATCAGGCTTCCTCTAGCCAATCTAACTGCAAAATGGTTATGACACATAACAATACCTCAATTGATTCATCTTTATTAGATAGTGCATCTTCCACCACATTATCCTTACCTTTTTTGTAGATTATTTTAAAATCATAGCCCAACATCTTAGCTACCCATTTTTGTTATTCTTCAGATGAAAACTATTGTTCTAAAAAATATTTAAAACTATCATGGTCAGTCTTCACCTGAAAGTGATGACCCATAAAATAAGGTTTCTATTGTTTGACTACATGCAAAATGACCATCATTTCTTTCTCATAGATGGGCTTGAGCTGATTTTTACCCTTCAATTGACAAATTTTAAATGAAATTGATCTACCTTCTTGCATGAGCACAACACCCATACCATACCTGGATGCATCACATTCGACCACAAAAGCCTTAAAAAAATCAAGATTGGCCAACACTAGAGTGGTGCACATAGCCAATTTCAATTGTTCAGATGCCCTGGTAGTTGTATCAATCCACTAAAAAGAGTTTTTTTTAACAAAGAGGTGAGTGGTGCTGCAATGCTACCATAATTTTTGATAAACCTATGATAGTAACCAGTTAGTCCCTTATATCTCCTTAGTTGCTTGAGTGTCTTAGGAACCAGCGAATCCACCATTGCTTGGATTTTTTTAGGATCCACTTTCACTCCATGTGAAACTAGATGACCCAAATACTCAACCTCACAAGCTCTAAAAGTACATTTGGAGGGTTTTGTATACAAATGATGTTATTCTAGAATTGAGAGCACCTATTTTACATGGTGAAAATGGTCTTCCCAAATTTTATTGTACATGAAGATATCATAAAAAACATCAGAATAAATTTCTTAAAAAATGGCCTAAAAATAGTATTCATTAAACTTTGAAAGGTGGATGGTGCATTTGTTAGACCAAAATGTATAACCAGAAACTCATAATGGCCTTCATGAGTTTTGAAAACTATTTTGGGTATGTCTGCATTACAGATCTAAATTTGATGATACCCAAAATGTAGATCTAACTTAGTAAAATAAAGAGCACCATTCAATTCATCTAGTAAATCATCAATGACATGAATATGAAACTTATCTTTGATAGTGTACTTGTTGAGTTTTCTATAGTCAAGGCACATCCTTCAAGTGTCATCTTTCTTTCTCACCATGATAATTGGCGAAGAATATTCACTTTGGTTGTGGTGAATGATTCATACATCCAACATCTCTTATACCATCCTTTCAATTTTATTTTTTGGCCTAGAGATACCTGTATGGTCTAATGTTGGGTGGTGTAATACCAAAAATAAGTTTGATGACATGATCATGTGTGCGCTAGGTGGAATTCCTTTCAATATATCACCAAACACAACAAAATGGGCATCAATCACTTGTTACAGATCATGAGGTGTAGATGGCTGAGTTGGCTAAACTTCTATGAAAAATAAGCGAGATACAAATCCTTCAACACCCTTATGAATAATCTTTGTCATTTTATGGGAGCTAACAAGTTGTGAATATTTAGCCCTTAATCCTCTTAGCTCAAATGTCCTTCCCTCAGAATGAAAGTGCATGAATAATTCTTAAAAATTCATCTCAATAGTACCCAAAGTGGTGAGCCACTGTACTTCCAAAACAATGTCAGCTCTACCCATGGGAATAGCAAACATAGGAGAATCCACCAAGTAGTCTCCCATGGCTAGCTTAATACTATGGTATTTTGTTGAACAACTAACAGTACCATCATCTACAATTATGACCTAAAATTCTAGAGTTGGATAAATGAAATAGTTCAAATGAGCAACCAACTTACTATTGATGAAGTTGAGTGTGCTCCTAGAATCAATCAAGATAGTGACCTATTTCTCAAGAAAACCCACCATTTTAAGAGTTTGGAGAGTACTAATACCTGAAAGGGCATGACAAGAAATAGTAGGTTGAGAGTCTTCAAATTCCTTCTCAGGACCTTCATCATCACCAATTACCTCATCATCATCTTCACCTCATTGGCACCTTAAATGTAAAACAACTTTTTTTCAGCACAAGGATGGTCTTTGCTCAATTTGTTGTCGTAACTATAACACAACCCTTTAACTCACTTCTCTTCAATTTGTTGAGGTGTCAATCTGGGGGGTTGAGGAAATGGTGTTGGAAAGGTGTGATCATGACCAGTAGTGAAAGTTTTCTTTTTGACCATCTCTTTTTTCTTTGTCATGCATGCCCTAAGGATAGGCTTTGATATAGATGCTAGGTTAAACATTCAAACCTCAAATTGGATGCTATTTTTTAGGCCAACTAAAAAAAATCAGTCAAATTTTCCTCAGTGATGTCTTCCACTCGTAAGGATAGATTCCCAAACTGATGAATATAATCCTTCATAATTCTTGTTTGTTGTAGTTTGGCTAACGGGTTGAAGTAGTTCTTAGAGACATTATTATGATAATGAGCCAACAACTTATCAATGAAATAGACCATATAACATGAACACCATTATTTTTTTGATCACACAACCAGTGATACTAAATGAACTGCTCAAGTTCTAGATACAAAGATGCCACTATCACCTTCTGAGAATTAAGAGTTTGATGCAGATCAAATAAATTCTCAATGTGGGTAATCCAAGTTAGAGGATCCTTACCATCAAACTTATGCATGTCTACTTGTGGTAACATCGGGTTCACATTTGAATTGGAGATATTAGTGTTGAAAGGAGGAGGATCTGACTGATGAAGTGAAGGGTTGTTTGGTTGTAACTAAGATGAAAGGGCGGCCAATTGTGTATTGATGTAATTCAATTAAGTGTGAATCCCATTAATCTCTCCACACATCCTTGAAACATCAGTTTAAACTATAACAAAGTCATCATGTCACACCAATCCTTTTATGTCAGCCTGAAGTTGAAAAATCAATAGATCCAAAGTTTTAGATTTCATGTCATTGACAGAAGGAATCTTAGGAGTTTCTTGTCCTCCTTTTCTTCCTCGAGTAAGCCTTGCCATATACAAACCCTAAGAAAATTTTCACCTCAAAAAAAGTGTAGCAAGAGATGGTGCCATTGTGATTACCTTGTCAAGATGATTCCAATGACGACCTTTATGTATTAGGGTAAAAATTTTAGCACCAAAAAAGTGTACTGAAAGAATATACCATTACGATCATCTTGTCGAGACGAATCCAATGACTAAAAATGTGCAAAGAGAATTTTTCTTCCATTTTTTTTTTTTTTTTCAATTTTTTTTCAAAAAAGCATTTCAAACAATATTGTGCTGATAGAAAAAATTAATTTTTCTTGGATTGCAAGTTATGTTTTTTCACTCTTTTCACTTGTAGAAACCGTACCTTACCAGATTTGAAAAAAAAAATTGTCACAAAAAACTTGCCCAAATCGAAGCTCTGATACCACTTGGAATGAAATTACTTAGATATTCACACAAATTCTTACAAAATAAGCAAATATGAGAGATCACACAACAATAATTGACAACAGAGTAGAAGACTAGATAATATAGCAAATCCACTTCGAGAGGGCAACCTCCACAACAATGCAATAAGAGCAGAATACTTAATATGATGATTAAAGACTAATCATTACCTCCTATATATAGTCTACTTATCCATGGTTATTCTTTAAGTAGACCTATCTAAGAACATAGAGAAATGTAGCAAACATATAAAAGAGGTATGTAAGCCACAAGTCAGTTACACATATCCCTAGACATGCCAAAGGTTAGCGATGTAACAACCAACCCATAACATGCATTATTATTTTGACACACTGATAGTTATGTCATGTCTCCTTGAGGCCCCTTTCTTAGCATCTTACCTATTTCTATGGGGATACCTTTTCGCTCCCTTGTTTTTAGAGCACCTCTCTTGATGGCTTATTCAACATGTCGACAGTCTCATTATTTAGAGCTATTCTAGTGAAGCCTAGTGTCTTCCTTGTTTCCATTTAGTGTTTTTTGTGTATGGGTTATATTGTAATCATATTGATTTATAAAGTGTCATGGGGGGTTTGCTAATTCAGCATTGTTTACTTTCATACGTTTGTGTGCTCTATTTTGGGCACATTTTCACTTCATCAGTTGTTTGTCTTTTCCATCACCACCATGGGCCATCATCTTTGAGAGACTTATCTATATTTTTGACATATTTTTTCTATAGTTAACATCATCTTTATTTGGAGCTATTCTGATGTATATAATGTCATCTTGTTCAGTTTTCAAGTAGTGGATTCAGACCACTCATGCAGACCTTTTTTCTCCACTCCACCTAGTCAACAGTATGGGAGGGTGTGTACATTCTATTTATTTGGTGTTGAGCATTTTTTGCATACACAGTAATCTTTTGTACTTTTATTACTATTGATGGTCTTATTGATTGAAGCTATTGTGGTGAAACCTAGTGTTAGTTATTTTTGTATTCGAGTAATGGATTCAGACCACTCATATAGACTGAGTTCTTTTATGACTTGTGAGTACTTGGAGTGTGGACTTATTCAAAATCATCTTTGGGGGGTTTTTTTGCTCTCTCTTCTTCTTTTCTCTCTTTTAGAGGTGGGTGTTTTTCCTATTGGTTTTCTCTCTTTTCTCCATTTTATGAGAGTTATATGTATTTTGCACTTTTGAGTGTTTTCTAGATTTCTTCTTTGTACATGGGTATCTTATTCAGACACTTTTTTGAAATCCATATGAGGATTGATACTTGACTCCATGGCCTTCTTGGTGATTCTTATAGTGACATTAGTGTAGTATCCCCATCAGTGACACTAGTGTGACAGTCCCACCAGTCTTTGTGCTCACTTCACCATCATGTTAGAGGGTGTTCAAGCGATGTTTCCTTAGGTTCATCATTCTAATTATTACTTTGGAGCATAGTATTTGTGTTCAATGATCCTCATATTCAGCACTTCTCCTACTTTGATTTGGCAGTTATAGTGACTCAACATCTATGTACTATGACATGATGGATTGAAATCCATAAGGACACATAAATTCACACTGCATCTTTTATTGCTATCCTCTAACTTCACTTGAAGGGGGGTGTTAGAGTATGTTACTCATGCTTGGTAGGCTCTAGGTATTTGTGTTTACCTAATTTTGTCTTATGTGGGGTTTAGTCCCACATTGACTAGTTTAGTTTTCATATTATTTTGCCTCGCCTATATAAGCAAGTGTCATTCATTATAAAAGAAAAAAATCATTATATTTTTCTAATATTTTATATATAGTTTACATATCTCATTGTGTGAATAATAATTATCTTGTTTACAATTGATTTTTTCCTTTTGAGTGTATGTTGAAGCATCAATGACTATAGTAATGAGTCATTGGATAGATTTTAGTCGAAAAGTTTTGATAACACTTTGAAAATTATGCTCATGGATATACATCATGTATTGTTGGTTATACCATAGTAGTTTGATAGAAAGGTTGTGAATGATGGAAGAGTTAACACCTACACTATATGTCCCCTTTTCTGAATTAAACATGTCAGAAGATTGAAGTCGATCTTTTATTTCCTGTAGGCTAAGTATTATAATGGAGAAAATAATCTAATAGTAATACATTTAAGTTGTCTAAAGTTACTTTATTTGAAATAAAAAATGACACTTAGGTGTTATAATTATTAAAACAGGCCAAAAGCAATATTTATTAAATGGTCAAAAGTAATTAATATTAAAGTGAAAAGTGAATATTTAATTAAAAGTTTTTTTAAATACTTTTAAGGTGAAATTGGAAAAGTGAAATTATAAAAAGACAAGTGCGGCCAAAAATGGATTATCATTTATTATTCATTATTCATGATTGAAATTAAAAAAAAATTAACTTTTATTTTTGAGGACGGAGACCCTCCATTGCAATCAAGTTTGAGGATGCAAACCCTCTACCTTTTTGAGGTGATTTCAACTAGGAATCATTACCATTCTTCAAATCAGGACCCGAATCCCAATCTCAATGTGTGTGAAACTACTGAAGGTTAGAAATATCTGCCAATAGCTGTGTTGGGGTTAAAGGAACAAATAACCATTTTTGGATATTTTTATGTTGTTATACCTAGCCATACACCCTAACGTATTATCAATTTATAGTTGTGATAGGGAATTAAGGAGGCTATAAGGGTTATGGGAATAGATTTGAGTATATCTAGATAAATTGCTACCCTTGGAAGGTAGTGCCACCCTCCAACAGGATGCCACTTCAGTTATAACCATACCACACCACTCAAGTGATCGTTGTACCTTATTTTCATGGTAAAAAATGGTATTTATTATTATATTCAGTGTTTAAAAACTTTTGCAATTAGGATTTGATTATATGTGAAATTTTACAGCTAAGGTTTGCTATAACAAATTTATAATATGCTCATTGAATGATTATTCCACTTGGGTATTATTATATCTGCATATTTTTAGTTGTGTGTTATTATCTAGGGTTTGTTTTAGATTTGTTTCATCTTATGTATTCAAAAAAATAAAATAAAATGCATAATACTAAAAAAGAAAATAAAAGGGGATATTACAATTGTATCACACCAAGTTTTCTTGCCATCTTGTGCAAAATAATTCATTTTGTAGTTTTAACTTCATATAGGGTAGTGACAGAGAAATCAAATATTCCCTAAAAGAGAGAAAGAAGGGTCCAAAATAGCCAAATGAAGGGTTAGAACAATGGGATCCAAATTTTGTGGCTAGAAAAGAGAATAATTTTTTTGGGTGATAGAGATCTAAATGATGCACATTTTGATAGGCTTGTATAAAGGCAAGAATGCCTAGTATATATGATAGCTCAATTAGTCCACACCATGTTAACTACTAATGTGCATAGAGCTCAAAATGGTGAAGGAAGTTCTTCAGGGGTGAACAAAAAACATCACACATAAAAGAACGTCATTAGCTCCATTGTTAGACCTTTCTAGCCAAATTTCCTTTGTAGGGAGGAAGTAGTTCTAAAAGTGGAAATTTAACCATCTGTGGTAGATGACATTACTGCCTACTATGTTGAATATAAGGCTCTTTTAGTAGAGATTCAGGAAACCATATCTCTCATCAACTTCATGAATTTGAAGAGAAATGAAGGTGGACCAAGACTTGAACCTAGACCACAAGCCAACCAAAGAGATATTCAATAGGCTTTGGTAAAGTTAGAACTTTCTACTTTGGATGGATCCAATAAGTGTACAACTCATGCTTATATACAAAATGTGGATACTTATCTATCTCTCAGTGCAATGTTGGAAGATGAAGCCATCAAATCTACAACCCTTCAACTTGAGGGCATAACACATAAATGGTGGTACCATGGGCTGATTAGTCAAAGACATAATCTCATCAATTCTTATGATGGTTTTAGTAGGAGGTTGATTGAGAAATTTGATAAAAATGATTCAAAAATTCATTTTCAAGAATTAGTCCAGCTGAAATAACACAACACAATGGATGATTATGTGGTTGAATTTTAAAAGTTAGCCATGATGGTATTGTTGACCAAATTGACTATCTAGTCAATTTGGGTCAACCTATATAGCAAAAAAAATTATTATAAGGTCTATCATAAGTCATTTAGTGTTAATTCATGCTTGTAATAGTCTAACCATGGTCAATTTGGCCCCACAAGTCATTTCAAGTCTTTCTAAGGTCTTTTCAATAACCACACTAATGCATTTAATGTCTTGTATCGATTTATTAGGAATTGTACAAGCTTCAAAAGATGATATCGTCTCATATGTGTCAATTCTAACTTCTAGTAAGTGTTTTAGCTGACAAACTAGTAGAATATTCAGAAAAGAAGTAGTTTTCTTAAAGAAATAAGAGGTTTCAGGGACTTAAACAGCCTATGAGGAAGAGTGGTATGTGTGGGAAGGTTGGAGTGTGACCCTTCAACTTCTCTAACCCATGCCTACATTAATCCAGCTTTGGAAACACCAAAAATGGCTCAAAACCTTCCCATCTCTCCATCACTCTCTTGGAAAGCATTCTAAAGTTCACAAATTTGTATTTGGTATGGTCAACTGGAAGAGTTTTAGGTCCAGTGCTTCTATGGGAGGATAGTACATGAGTTGACCTTCATTTTCATAGCAGGATTTTAGAATTTAGTAGGCTAATCTTTATGAACCATCTCTTATAAGTTAGCCACTCCATTTTGCTTGTCACTTCCCATACCCTGTACGTTTCCTCTTTTGCTGAGGTGGTCTACATGGTCTAATTGGTGGAATCACTTCATAAGGGTCAAAATATCCTCCTTACCACATCCAACCTTGCCCCCAGCCAATTGGCATGTGTGGAGCACTATAACACTTCAATGTTTCGCTTGGGATCTTCAAAGGAGTTTATTCTAGTTTTGTGGATGAAGGTGATGTTTCCATGGTTTCAAGAGCTCATACACCTTTATGTTGAAGTTTCATATCCTAATAGATCTCATGAAGTGTTGAGATAAATGTGAAAAGCATATTGGTATAACAAAATGCATGGAGACCTTTGTTGTTTTGAAATTAATGTTGTTTGTTTTCCAAGTTTTGGTTTCCATGTTACTGTAGTAGGAGATATGAGGCAATGAAACACTCAGCCACAACAGAGCCAGATGGTCAAGGCTTTTCTTCACCATAGCCATATCAAGATTATCTCAATGATTTGAGAAGAAGGATCACCATTGCTCATGCAAGTATCAAAGAAATATAAACATGAATGGTTATGTTTCCATTTTGGGGAAAAGTAACCTTAGTTTCTCCTAAGTAGGATTTCACCTCATTCAAAACCTTGTGAATTGATCCATTTAGAGGTCTCAAATGCCTTCCAAAGCTTGTGTTTCATTGTAAAAGGGTGATGTGTTCATTTGAGAAAGTTTCATAAGGATCTCCAATGAATATAAGTGTATAGTCAAGGTGGCATGTAGAAGGTAATTTCACATCAGAAGCTACAACAAGTTCAAAGCTTAGATGGAGTCAATACATCTACAAGTGGCCTACAAGGAGGATAAATTGGCAATGTGGATTAGTCCTTGTGAGGCATGTGTAGATACATGGGGGTAACAAGTGGAGTAAGTTTGGATGTTTGGAAGTGTTCAACGAACACATACACATGGATTTCCCAATATTACAACCCTCAGCTACCTTGTACAAATCATCATTTCATACAAATGTTGTAGCAAGCCTATAGCAATGAAGAAGTGAATAAAAGACATGAAGAAGGGAGTGGTGACTGTAATGGCACCTAAATAGTGTTATCTACCCCAAATGAGGTTATATATGCTTTGAAGAGAACTCCAGTCTAGATGATACATCTCATCTCAGCTAAAAGTACATCCCAGGTGTACAGAGGAGTGTAGAAAAGTTGTAATTGGAAATGAAGGTCACACTTTGATGAGGGTAATAAACTACTAGGAGATAAAAATAGCTTTTAAAGGGAAAACGAGTGTTGTTTGGTTATGAGAGGTCCTTGAAAGGCACTAAATTGACTCCTACATGCAAAAACAACCTATAACCAACCTTCAAAGTGTCAAGAACACACACAACTGCAAGTGGGATGAAGACAATTGGAGGGTCAAGTGCCTCCACAAGGCCAAGTGAGAATCTCCAGGTATTGAATATAATGCTAATAACCTCAAAAAACATGAGGAGATAGAGAAAACAAGGCAAATCTATCAAAGTTCTCCACTTATGAGGTCAAAAAGGCCGATTTCCCCCTCAACTTATAGGCAGTCACCTTTAGAAGTTAGTTTTGAGTTTCATGCTAGTTGGAGGGGTAAATGGAGGAGTTAAGAGCTGAAATTTGGTACAAGGGGTCCTCATGACCTAAGGAATCCTCCCATGTATTCAAAAGTTATGAACAAGAAGGGCCAATACTCTATATTTTATCTCAGAGATAGGCCACTTTTAGGGCTTAAAACTTGTAGAAGAGAAAGAAAATGGTGGAAATTGAAGGTTAGGGTTGAAGTGGTTGCGAACACAAGTTGGGGGAAGCTTGGATAAGCATGGAAAAACATGAATGAAGGCTCATAATGTGTTGGAACAAGCAATCAATGAAAGAGGATCCGAAGCCACTAAGCCTAGTGGAGAGATGTTGAAGCCATAAAAAAAACCATGGACTCCATCAGTCCAGCTTCATACTCCTACAACAAAACTACATACTCCATCAATCCAGCTTCAAAATCCTACAACAAAACTATGGACTCCATCAGTCTAACTATAGACTCTTATAATAGAACTACAAACTCTATTGGTATAATTATAGACTCCATCAATAGAGCTTCGTTACTTTCACAAGCCTCATAGAATGCATAAGGGAGCTCAAAACCATTTGAAATGCACCTAGATGGAATAATTTGACCTTAGGACCTGAAGAAAATTTGTTGGAAACTTCATGAAGCAAATCCATGGAGTCATATTGTATGGAATATGTATAGATGGAGTAGGGGATAATTCTTTGACAATTTATTATGTTTTGTAGGTTTTAGAGATTATCAAAGGATGCTAATCACTTGAGAAGATATATTGGGACTTGAATCAACTCCCTAGGTCATTTACAAAGATCAGAAATTGTCTTAAGTGTCTCTACTAGGTTTCTCACTTCAACTAGTCCATAATGAGAAAAGTGATCACATAGTGGAAAGAGTCGCAACTCAAATTTGGAGTTCTTTTAAGGTGTTTTGGATGGAGATGAGCATATGAGGTGCCCTAACATGTGTCCTAAGACCTTTGGTATGTATCTATTAGCGAGAGTAAGGAGATGCTAAGGCCAAGTGTCAAGAAAGATCTAAAAAGGAGTGATCACACTAGCAGATGATGATCTTCTTATGTAAGAGAATACAAATAATTTGGAAAATTTCCAATGTAGGTAGAGGATTCCTTGTAACTTTCTCTTATCAATGAAAAAGAGACACTTTCCCCTAGTCAGCTTTGGAATGCCCAATGAAGGCTAATGATGAAGGTAGAGTCATGGAAGGTGCTTGAAGAGATGATACACCAATTTTGGAAGAGGATGATTGTTTGGAATGGACAAATGCAAATCAGTTTCTAACTCCTCTTACACTTCACCTACATGCATTGTAATTGGTTTCCACCTTTGGACACATGTCTTTGTGTCTCTCGGACTTCTTTTTCCTATCTCTCTTTCCAATTGATATAAGTATGAGTCATTTTGGCCATTGTAAACTAATACCACATTTGGTATGATGAAGCCCTATTGGAATAACATTGTACTTTGATTTTGAACATTAAATGCAAGTTTAATTCTAAGTTGTGAATATCTTTGTCTAAGCGTGAGAGAGATGAATAGTGAAATTAAGTGATAATATCATCCTTGCTTCCTCTATCCTTCATGTTTGAGCAAGAGTTTTGATATAAAAGGTCATGTGAAGTGTAGTTAGGATACTAGGCTCCTCTTCAAGCAAGTTATTGTCTCTATGGTGTGCATCTACCCTTGGACTAGTTATCTTATTGATTGTCTCATGTATGTTACCTTCACATTGAATCACTTATGTTAGGATCCTTTAAGGCTTAGAGTTGCTCTTAGAAAACTTTGTTATTTAATAGAAGTATGATAGTTTCTAGGATATCTCTTGGTGAATCACCACTTTAGTGTAGTTTTACTTCATGCAAACTTCTAACTCTTTCCCTATAAGCAAGCATTAGAGTAGTTTACAAGCATTTCAAAGAAGATATAGTGAGCTAATCCTCATAATACTAGAGATTCATATCTTTTACAACTTACCATAAACTTGAGAGATGATTCCATGTTGCATCAAATTGTAAGAGTTGAGTAACGAGTCCTAGGGTGCACAATTTAATGCCAACAATTCTAGCACGCTCAATGGGACCACTGGTCCTTATTGTTTCCATGTCAAGGTGAATGCTAGACTTGAAAAGTCCAAGGTTGTAAAAGTGTTCATAATCCAACATTTGGCAACTCCAAAAGGTGAGAATTTTTGGTTGTAGATCAAGTTCTTCACATTATACTTCATGGTCTTCACTAGATCATCTTATAGTAGAGCCTTTAACCAAGTCCCTCTACCTGAAACCCCTCTTAAAGAACAACATCCTGAACCATTCTTAGCATTTAGAGATCTGAGACAAGAAGGTTTTGAAGAGGAAGAAGAAGAGGTTGAGGGAATAGAAGATCACGAGGAAGAAGAAGGGGAAGAAGATATGGCTAGGCAATATGCTTTCCCAGCCTTCAACACCCAAAATCTAATTAACCTTCCTATATATGACCCTATTCCTCCCAATGCTACCAAAAATATTCCTAGCTTCAATGGAGAGGGCCCTATTACCCCAATTGAGCACATTAGGGACATTTCAATTTTTTGTAATTTCCACAATATCACCCAAGGTAACATAGCCATTAGACTACTTTCCATGTCTCTAAAGTGTAAGGCACTTAATTGGTATAGGACATTGGAAAATGGTTGCATTACCAATTGGGATGACTTTGGGGAGTTGTTGGTGAATAGGTTTGAGAACAAGAGTGACCACACCTCACTAATTCATCAGTTGAATGTAATAAGAAGAGGTCCTAATGAGTCTATGGGAGATTTCAATGAATGACTTCAAAGGACATGGCATAGATTGCCACCTATCATGAGGCCTCCTCCAAGATTTGTATTCTCCACTTATCTCAAGGCTATTAGTACTGATATAGCAATAATGTTGCAGTCAATGGGAGGATTTACTCTACCGAATGCATATGAGGCAGGTATTGAAGCTGAGAATAGTTTGATACAAGCTGGGAAATTACCCCCAAGAGTATCTATGCCATTATTGTCTCATAGTTCAATTGAAACTCCAAGTGTAGCACAAGTTCCCAATGCTAATGTCAAGCCTAGAAAAGCTCCCAAGAAGGTGGATAATGCCATAGATAAGGATGAGATGATTCAGTGTTTACAAGCCCAACTCAAACAAGCACAAATGTATGTAAGTGCTCCACCCAATACTCAATACTATCCTTAACAAGGCTATAGACCTCTACCCCAATACAATAACCAAGGAAGAGGCCAAGGTCAATAAGGTTTCAATAGGCCACCCAATGCCTATAATTCTACTTCTACTTCCTCCACAAGGGTTGTTGATTTAGTGCACACTAATCTAATTCAAGGAGAGGAACATTTAGATCATTGGGGGAAATTTCAAGGTCAATTTATGCATAATGATGGAGAAGGTAATCAAGCTTTGGTATCTCAAGAAGAAGCTACTCCTTATGTTACAATAGAAGAAGAAACTCTTATGTAAAGGGATGTTCAAGGAGAAGGTAACAACCAAAGTATTGGTTTTATGAACTTTCAAGTAAAAGACCTTTATGTGTTGAATCAAAATACATTAGTTGCATCCAACACAAGGGGTAAAAAGAGGGCTTTAGGAGATATTCTAGCAACACAAGTGATTCCAAGTAGTGCCTCTCCAAGACCACAAAGTACAAGTACCAATGTAATAGATCCTACTAGTCACACTGCTCCTCAAAGTCAGAATGTGAGAAAGGCTGCCAAACCTCCAATACAATAAGTTCATGCTCCCTCATTGCCTTCAAAAATGCAAGACAAAGTGTATAATTCCTCTCTAAACATTATTGATTCTTTGAAGAATACCAAGACAATCATTTCTCTTTGGGAAGTCTTGCATATGTCTGGCCAAAAGGAACTTCTACAAGAACAACTCTCAAACATTCATGTAACCCCTCAAGTTCCAAGACACAATGGTGTAACCCTTACCAAAACAACTAATTATGTCCTAGAACCATCCACCAAATCTAAAAATCCTCCACCTTTCTACCTCACACTCATTATGGGAGACAAATTGGTTCACAATTTCATTGTGGATAACAGAGTTAGTACCACGGTTTTGCCTAAGGTGGTTGTTGATAAGTTAGGATTGAAGTATGAGCCTCATAGTAAGGGTATGTTGCATCTTGATGGAACTCCAACCAAGATGGTGGGGTTGGTTAAAGGTTTGAAAGTTTTCTTGCATGATTTTACAAGTTTCTCCATCCTAAAAGACATTATGGTGGTTGATCTTCCAACTCATTTTTCTATTTGTTTATCAAAAGAATTCATGGCTAAGATTGGAGGGTACCTTGCAGTTGATTGGTCTTTTCTAGATTTTAGAACAAGATATGGAGCTAAAGTAACTATAAGAACATAACCCTTGGCAAGGTTCCATATTGAACCATATGTGGAGACAAATTCAAATCAGAATTGTACAATTAGTGAGCAAGAAGAAGGTGCCATTGGTGGTGAAACATCCTTTCCCCTTGAAGGTATTTTTGACCTCTTTATTAATGAGTATGGTACTGAAACTTATGAATATAACCCCTATGCATTCATAGAAGAAACTAAATTGGGGGTATATTGTATGCATGATAAGAACATTCATATACCATCACTCAATAATGAGGATCATGAACTTGAAGGGATATGGGAAATGTGTTTTGATGGCTTTAAAAGCAAGGTAGGGGTAGGAGTTGGTGTCATGTTGGTTACTACCTCAAAGAACCAATATTATTCTTCATATATATTCCATTTTAGTTGTACTTGCAATGTGGTAAAATATGAAGGCTTGGTTCATGGCCTCCAAAGGGCAAAGAGAAAGAGAATCAAGAATTTGAAAGTATATGGAGATAGTGAATTGATTATACATCAAGTGAGAAACCAAGCTACAATCAAGAACCCTTTGCTTAAGTCTTACAAGCATATGGTGTGGGATTTAATTGAGGACTTTGAGGCTTTCAATATCCAGCCTATACCAAGAGATTCAAATAAACATGTTAATAAGTTGGATGTGATAGGAGCACAATTTTATATAGTTGATGTAAGTAAAGAGAAGGACTAATCTCACATCAAGGTCATCGTGAGACCTTATATTCTAGATAGTGAAGTGTCTTGGCAAGTGTTTGAGAGTGATAAACACATTGTACACTTCATACAAAATGAAGCAAAATTTTCTTCAAAGAACCAAAAGAAATTTCATAATCAATATGAAAAACAAGTTATTCAACTGAAGACAAACAAGATACAAAAAGGCTTGGTTATTTTGGAGAGTGTGTTCAATGAAGATGATCAAAGAAGGAAGGAAAGGGTAAGCATGTCTACAAAGGAAGATAACTATGAAAGAATCTTGATATACAAGGACAAACTTTTGAAAATTGGTAAGATATGTTCTCTTTCTGAAAGGCTAGCCTTCATTGAATTGTGTAAAGAATTTCATGATATATTTGCTTGGGAATATAAGGATTTGAAAGGGTTTGATCCAAGTCTAGCTCATCACACCATTAATTAGAACTTGGAGATAAACTAGTTAGGCAAAAGCAAAGGCCTACCAATCCCAAGATAGAGGAGCTAATGAAAAAAGAGCTCACCAAATTGATTAAGTGTAGGATTATTTTTCCTATCAAACACTCAACTTGGATAGCTAACCTTGTACCTGTTCAAAAGAAGAGTGGAGAGATCAGACTTTGTGTGGACTTTAGGGATCTCAACAGAGTTTCACTCAAAGACCATTATCCACTACCTTCCATGGAGCAAATTTTGCAAGTGGTTTCAAGTTCTCAATGCTTTTCACTACTTGATGGCTATGCATATTATAACCAAATATTGGTGTATGAGGAGGACCAGTTCAAGACAACATTCCCCATAAAATGGGGGACATTTGCATATAGAAAGATGCATTATGGTTTGTCTAATGATGGTGCTACCTTCCAAAGGGCAATGGACATGGCCTTTAAAGGTTTGATCAATGAGTTTTTGCTTGTATACCTTGATGATATAACTATTTTTTCCAAAGATACTAATGACCACATGAAACATCTAAGGCAAGTCTTTGAGAATTGTAGAGAGTTTGGAGTTTCTCTTAATCCAAAAAAATGTATCTTTGATGTTCATGAAGGCAAGTTATTGGGTCATATTGTGTCAAAATAAGGCTTGTCTATTGACCCAAAAAGGATAGAAGCCATTCTAGGATTGTCTTTGCCTCTACACAAGGAAGGTTTGAAAACTTTCTTGGGCAAGATCAACTTTGTAAGAAGGCTTATTCCAAGATTTGCTACTTTGATGAAGCCTATCACGTCCATGCTCAGGAAGAACCAAGCTTTTGCTTAGACAAAAGAAGGTAAGAATAGTTTTGAGGCAATCAAACAAGCAATTGCCCAATCTCCTACTCTCTTAAACCCAAACTTTATCAAGGATTTCATACTCTATACTTTTGCTAACCTTGACACAATCTCAGCTATGCTTATGCAAAAGAATGATGAGGAAATTAAACAACCCATTGCATTCTTTAGTCAAGGATTGGAAGAATATGAGGTCAAGTACACATTTGTTGAGAAGCAAGATCTAGCTATGATAAGAGGTTTGAAAAAGTTCAAGCACGTGGTTTCAAATAACAAGATACATGTCATGGTATTGCATCCTAGGACCAAAGAGTTCCTCCTAAGCAAAGACCTTAATGAGAAGAGAGTTGGGTGGATCGCAAAGGTAATGGAGTGTGATGTTGATATCAAGGTAACAAACTTGGTAAGAGGAAAGGGGCTATGTGAACATCTAGCTTTAGATCTTCAAGGGTCAAGGGAAGAAGTCTTGGTCAATCAAGCTCATCCCCAACCAGCTGGTCAAATACCAATTCAAAGTTGGACACAAGACATCATTAGTTTCCTCCAAAATGGTGGGTGTCCTAATGGTTTGAATAAGCCACAAATAAGGTATTTTATATTGCAAACCATTTCTTATTATCTTGTAGATAGTATTATCTTTAGGAAGGATGTGAATAGTGTGCTACTAAGGTGTGTTGACAATGATCAATTTGGCATCTTGCTAGAAAAGTTTCACAATGTGTAGATGGAGGTCATTTCTCCCTAAAAACAACAACTGCAAAGATAATGAGGGCTAGGTATTATTGGCCTAGCCTCTTCAAGGATTGATACTCTTGGGTTAGGAGGTGTCCTCAATGTGCCTTCTTTGTGGGAAAATAAAAACTTGCATCCCTTCCATTGAATCCCATCCAAGTAGACCAGCTTTTATGTAATGGGGCCTTGATTTCATTGGTATGATCAACCATCCCTCTAGTGCTGGACATAAATGGATATTGACTGCAACAAACTACTTTACAAGATGGGTAGAGGTTGTAGCACTAAAAGAGGCAACTAAAAATGCCATCTTAAAGGTTTATGAGAGCATCATAACAATGTTTGGAGTTCCCTACACTATCATTTCTAATAATGCACTAGCTTTCATGAGTGTCAAAACTTTTGATTGGGAAAACAAGAATGGAGTTTACTTGAGTACATCCAATTATTACCCCCAAGGTAATGGATTGGCTGAGTCAACTAATAAAAAGCTTATTAGGATTATCAAGAGGACCTTGGAAAACAATCAAAGGGCATGGCACATCAAGTTGAAGACAACTCTACGAGCTGATAGGATTTCTCCTAAGAGGTCAATTGTAAATTCTCCCTTTATGCTTGTCTATGGAAGGGAAGTTAGATTGTCTATCTCTCAAGAATTACCTACTCTAGAACTTGTAAAATATCTGGAACTACTTGAGAATACTCTAATGCAAGTCAAATTGACCAAACTTATGCAGCTGCAAGAAATAAGAGACAATGCCCATAGGACTATGGAACATCACCAAGTGCTCATGAAGAAGTATTTTGACAAGAGAGAAAGTACTAGAGTGTTCAAATAAGGTGACATAGTTCTGAAATGGGATAAGGATAGAGCCAAACCAGGTAGACACACCAAATTTGATGCTTTGTGGAGTGGCCCTTAAATCATTAGCAATTGCAAGCAAAACAACTCCTTTAAGCTGACCAAGATGGATGGAGAAGAGTTACCTATCCCTGTGAATGGGATACATCTAAAGTTCTGCTATTAGTCCTTGTGAGGTTTATTTTGTACATAGCATAGGTGTGTGCTATTCTTTTTTCGCTGTGTTCCCTAAGTATTCTAGTTGAACACATGTGTGTTTCCTTTGGATGTGTCTTATTGTGTGTGTTTTCCTTTGGTTTGGTGTGTTTTTCAAAGGAATTTGAGTGTTAGAAAGGTGTTAGAGAGACTCCATGGCCCAATGGACAAGATAGTTTATGGCCCAATGGACAAGATAGGCTACTGGTCTTAGGTATAATGGGCATACCACCCTTGCAAAATTGCCAAGAATGTTGACCAAATTGACTATCTAGTCAATTTGGGTCAACCTATATAGCAAAAGTTTCTATTAGAGGGTCTGCTATAAGTCATTTAGTGTTAATTCATGCTTGTAATAATGTAACCATGGTCAATTTGGCCCCATAAGGCATTTCAAGTCTTTCTAAGGTCTTTTCAATAGCCAAAATAGTGTATTTAATGTCTTATATAGATTTCTTGGGAATTGTTCAAGCTTAAAAATATGATGTCACCTCATATGTGTCAATTCTATCTTCTAGTAACTATTTTAGCTGATAAATTAGTAGAATATTTAGAAAAGAAGCAGTTTTCTTGAAGAAATAAGAGGTTTCAAGCACTTGTACGACCTATGAGGAAAAGTGGTACATGTGGGAAGGTTGGAGTGTGACCCTTAAGCTTCTCTGACCCATCCCTATGTTTTTCCAGCTTTGAAAACATCAAAAATGGCTCAAAACGTTCCCATATCTCCGTCGCTCTCTTGGAAAGCATTATGAAGTTCACAAATTTGTACTTGGTACAGTTAACTGGAAGAGTTTCAGGTCCAATGCTTCTGGGGGGGATAGTACATGAGTTGACCTTTATTTTCATAGGAGTTCAGAGATTGGTGGGTTGAGCTTTACGAAGCATCTCTTATAAGTTAGCCACTCCATTTTGCTTGTCATTTCCCATACCCTATAGGTTTCCTCTTCTGTCAAGGTGGTCTTGTTGGCCATTTTTGGCCCACATATCAAAATTTTCCTAAGTATGAAAAAGGGATATTTCAAGTAAGGAAATGGCAAGTCTTTGGGAGGACTTCAAGTTTTCCAACAGTGGCAACTTTGGGTTTCTGAGGGCACAATATAAATCAAGTTTCCAATAGTGCTTAACTTCTAAATGTTTTATAAGTAGAAGTAATACAGGTTTACAAACCCAAATTACTCAGAGATAGTGTATTTAAGATTCTCCAAGGAGCACTACTTGATTGCTTCATAAGTTGTGAGCAGTCAGAAGCCTAAAATAAGTAAAAGGGCTTGATAAACCCTATTTGGTATTTAAAAATAGTGCTTCTTAGGTTCTTCAAGGGACGAGTCTTTTTCAAAAATCTGAAGGGCATTTTCAAAATGCCAAAGGGCCTTTTTAGGACAAAAGGGACTAGTCAATTTTTTTGAAGGTCCTCTTCAGCTTTTTCGAAGGGTCTTTCAAGAACTCGAAGGTACACTTCATAAATTTGAAGGGCTTTTTCTTCTCCAAGTGGACAGTTGCAAGTTTCTCGAAGGGTATGTTACCCTTCAGATTGACCATTTCAAAATTCCTGAAGGGTATCTTTCCCTTCAGGAGGATCATTTGTGGAATTTCGAGGGGACATGCAGAAAAACTGAAAGGTCTCTTACCCTTTAGGAAAGTCCATTGTGAAAAGCACAAAGGGTAATTTTTGAAGACAGATGCGGACAAAAAGTCTAAAAGAATTATTCAAAAAAAATCCTTTGAGAGATTTATCCAAAATAAGTAAGCCAATAAGAAAACCTGAGACCAAGTGTTTAAAAGAAATGACGGGCCAATAGATGTCAAAATCATGATAAGTGACTAGCCATTGGAAGTAATCAGGTTTGAAAAGCTCAAAGTCTTGAGGCTTGGGAAATAACAAAGTGAGAAGACTTCAAGATGGACAAATCTGAAGTAAGCAGGTTTCGAGAGCCCAAATTACTTTGCATAGAGTAAATCAGGTTTCTCCAAGTACTCTACTTAAAAGGCTTTATAAGTAAAGGATTTGGGAAAGTTCGAAGTTGGAGAGATCAAAGAACCCAAAGTACTCTGGATAGAGTAAATTGGGATTCTTTGGGTGCTCAAATTAAACTTGGTCCAGCAGCATGAGAGACATGGAAGCAATGAATGATAAGCTACCGCATGGCGTAAGCTAGAGCAAAAAGAGCCAATCAAGACATGACAAGTGGCACAAAGGTGACCAATCAGAGTGGGAGACTCCAAGCAGTTGGTAGATGGAGATTTAATGAAGTTTTCCATCCTTCAACATGGCCATCGACAAATGGCCATTCACTTTAAATGCAACATGGCTCAGGCAAGTTAAAACACATGGAGACTTATGTCTCTTTTAGCAAGACATGTGAAAAAGGAAAGATGCCATGCCATCTTGATGGCAAAGATCAATTCAGTTGTGCTATAAAGTGACGTCCCAGCTACTAGTAAAGGGAGACTTGAATGTGGGAATGGCTTGAGGAGATTGGGATGATATTGGGTGGCACATTTCATGGTCAAGGCAATGGTGATAACTGTGGTCCTAGTTCAACAACTTCCCCTCTCCTTTTTGCTATGCAACTCTCTCTCTCTCTTTCCATGTTATCTATAAATATCATGTGACTTGCCATTATAAGGGTTCCTAGTTTTTAGACATTTTTCATCTTACTGGGAGATGAATACTCATTGAGACATTTGCAAAAGCATGCTCTTTTGGTTAGGCTTGACCCTACCAATATATTGTAAGAACTGCCTCTTGAATGTGATGAGACTCAATTTTTTTGCCTATTTCCTATCTTCTATTAGTGTTTTAGCATGCTTATGTTGAGTGGATTTGTGAATAGTTTATTCCTAAACCATCAACCTTTTGCTTGCCTCTTCAAAGTGTCTTCAAGCTTTGCAGGTCTAGATTAGTGTTCTGCTTAAACCTCTTCCTACGTGTTTACTTGATCTAGAAATCATGTAAGCTGTAGTCGTCTCATGGCTGATCTAGTGTGAGTTCAAGCATAGATGAGTGTCCACTTCCTTTGATGCATCACCTGTTAGCCTTCTTAGGATCCCTTTTCTCATTTTCTAACCCTTTTCTCGTGAAAGTTTTATTTCAACAGTAGTTTCAGTGATTCACTAGAGAGGAACTAGCCTCTTTAAAAATCTTAGAGGCTCAACCTCACCATAAGATATCCACATCCTAAGGTTGTCCCCATGCTTATAGATGGAAGTGAGGGATCCTGAAGAACTCTCTCACAAGGGTGTAATTCCAAGCTATAACATGTATGTATGGTCTAATTGCTGAAATCACTTCATGAGGGTCAAAATATCTTCTTCACCACATCTAACCTTGCCCCCAACCAATTGGCACGTGTGGAGCATTATGGCACTTCTATGTTTCCCTTTGGAGCTTCAAAGGAGTGTTTTCTAGTTTTATGGATGAAGGTGATGTTTCTATGGTTTCAAGATCATACACTTTTGTGTTGATTTTTCATATCCTAACAAAGCTCATGAAGTGTTGAGATAAAGGTGAAAACCATATTGGTATAGCCAAATGGATGGATACCTTTGTTGTTTTAAAAGCAATGTTGTTTGTTTTCCAAGTTTTGGCTTGCATGTTACTATAGCAGGAGATATGATGCAATGAAACACTCAGCGACAACAAAGCCAGATGATCAAGGTTTTTTTTCACCATAGCCATATCAAGATTCTGTCAACGGTTTGGGAAGAAGGATCACCATTACTCATGAAAGTCTCAAAGCAATATAAACATGAATGGTTATTGTTGACGCAGTGGATTGCACCCTGGGTAGGAGGCCGAGCTCCTGCCTTCCACACGCAACAATGGAAATTCCCCTCTCGCCTGTGGGACCAGCGAAGCTAGGGGGAGAGTCTCTAGATAAGGGCTAGCTCCCTTTCATGTATCTTTTAGGCTATGGATTCCCTACTGCTAACAAATAAAATGAAAAAAAGGTGGGGGGATGAAAAGGGAGAAGGATGCTGAAATAGAAGCTAAACCTAAACTTAAAAAAGGTGATACACCAAAAAAAGTTGACCCACTCAGCCCAAATATACACTTTTCACCAAAAAGAAGCTGTCATACACTTCATCTGATGTGAGAGACCCTTCTATATCATTGAGTCAGGGGTCTGTAGAGATACAGGGAGGAAGAAACTGTCAAAGGTGTTCTAAGACACACTTTGGCAGCCTATTCACATGTGCCTATATTTTTGTTGTAGACACTTATGGTAGACCTATAGAAGAAGAAATTTCACAATGCACTAGACATGTTGGAATCAATCTGTGAAAAGTATAAAATGAAATGACTTAACACAAAAATAAAACATGGACATATGCGTGAGTGCAAGTCCAAATGGAGGTAAAAATTGCTAAGTCTTGATTCCAAGTGAAATTTGGCAGAGTTATGCCTTACAAACCCAGAGATTTTTGGGCAGAGCTTTTGCCTTACGAGCTAAGAGATGGATCCTCTCAAAATGAGAAGTTTTACAATATATAGAAAGAGGAGAAGAATTAAAGGTGCCACTTTGGAAAATACTTTAGCGCTTTTGACAAGCTGGCCCATGTGCATTTGTGAGCATCGGGAAGAGGGAGTCACTATTGCTGATGTCATTCTTCTAGAAGAGGCCCATTGGAACCATGTTGTGTAATCGCCGGTCTTGACTTTGGCATTCAAACATTAATGTGAAGACATGGGCCGCACCTCTTTTCTGCAGACAAGACTGCTCCTTCCAGATATTCACACGATTTGTCTGCTTATAAATGCAAAATGGAGAAAATAGGCCGTGCTGCTTACTATTCACACCGTTTGATGACCACTTTGCAAGCACTGTTCCAACCACTGGAGTAACTCCTTTCCCTTTGACACCTAGATCATTTGTCTACTTTTGCACTTTGTCTCTTTTTGGCTTCATCGCTTTTTGGCTTCATCACTTTCTGGTTCCTTTGGCCCTTTGAAAAGTGCCCTTCAGAAAAATTGGAAACGACCCTTCCGAAGGGTACTTCCTTTGCCTTAAACAAATTTTTGAAGGAAACTTACCTTTTCAAATTTTCTCTATGGCCTCTTTTGAAAGTGTTCCTTGCCCTCTGCAAGGGCTCTTGAGTCCCGAACTGCCCTCCGCAAGGGCACTTGAAATGGTCCATTTTGTGCCTAAGTGGGAACTTGCCTCTTCCTGCAGAGTTCGTAGTTTTTTGCCAGCCAAGTCCATAGAAATCCATGTCTATAGAGTCCGTAGAAAACCTGTAGAGTCCATAGAAATTTTTGGACATGTGCAAAATCAAAAAATGAACTGGTTCAAAATAGCAGGGAAAGAAGGGGGGACCGATTTTGACCTGCAGGACCAAAATGGTCAACAAATTGGTGACTCCCAAGGGAAGCATGCCTGTTATGCTTAGAGACCAGTTGCCTTAAAGTTCATTGGGCACAGAGTCAGAAACGTAGCTTGAAAAGTTAGCAACAGCCCCGATATATCCAAGAATCAATCATGAAGCTTTTACCTGAGACACAAGGGAAAACACACACAAGGCTAAAAACACTACTTATGCAAACTGCACTTAGAAAAAATAGGAAATAAACTGAAAGCAAACTACTATATACAGCTAAACAAGTATATTTGCCTCCCTCCTGAATCAAAGGGAAAATTTCTTAAGTCCCCTTCCTGGCTAGGAAACTTACGGTGCCAGACAAGTGGCTAAATGAAGTGGAGCCTTGGTGACCTGCTCCTATTGCTTGTCACTTAGATTGGCCTGCACCCGAGTGGATCAGAATCAAACATGCTTCCAACATATATGTACTCTTCTTGTTCTTGGAAGCTTGTTGAATGCTGGTCCTTCATGCTGGTACATTTTATCCAAAAATCAATGGATGTTAGCTCATCACCATAGGCCCTTTGTTGTGCATGGTCCCTTTGCAATGCATCATGAATTAGCTCGTCTCCTTCTACCTCGTTGAGGACCCTATCAAACTCATCCTCTACTTCCTCTTGGCCTTCTTGAAGAAGGGTGACTATTGTGATGTCTAAAATGGAATCACAAATTGATTGCTCGTCCCACAAAACATCACCTTTTTTTTCAAAGCTCTCTTCTTCAAGGCTTTCCTCAAGGTAGACAGGCCTCTCCTTTTTTTGCTCAAGGATTAGAGTCTCTAGTTGTTCAAATACATCCATCTGATCCTCCTCCAACTCAGGCTCCTCAACATAGTAGTCCTCCTCATCGAAACAATAAGGAAGTTCATCAAACAAAGGGGAAGAGAGCTCACCATGCTTACGTTCCTCTTCATATTGCTGGAACATTTGCATGTATGCATGACCTGAGTCTTCTCCATTGCTGATGATGTCTTCACAAGGAGCATCGATGATGATTTCTTCTTCATTGTCCCTCATGATAGCCTCTTAGAGAGCTGCAAATTGGATCTTTTCTTCCTCACTCACCTCTCACAAAACAGGTTCCTCCTTGAGAAGGGATGAAGTGAAAAAACCATGTGGAAGGGAGGCAATCCTTGAGCTAGAATCGAATGATTCTCCTCCTTCCATTTGGCTAGAACTTCATCTATATCAGGTGTGGCTTGATAGCTCTCTTGGGGGTGTGTAGATGGGGTGTGTTCAGGCATGGAATATGCCATTGGGTCTGAGACCATCCATCACACATTGGCTGAGGAATCTCTCTTTGGATTCCAACTCTACAATTCTTCTGGCTATATCTTCCTGGAAGAGCCTTTCTTGGAGGTCATAGGATCATCATCACGAGTAGGAGCAAGCCTTGACTTCTTTAAGGTTTTGAGCAAAACCTTTCTTCTCCTTCTTTCCTACCCCATGATTCCACTATTTCCCCCCAAGTCAGGAGCTGTGCCATTAGGATCAGTGATCTGCGGGAGTTGAGGAAGACTACGAAAGGTCTGATGGTGCATAAGAAGAGCTATTTCAAATGAAGGCACATTTTGGCATGTATAATCCATTGCTTAGGACCATGTACCTTATATTTCTTCATATGTTTTGATCAAGCTCAATATTTTCATGAAATCACCTCAAACAACTCTCTTAGTTACCTTACAACAATGAGAGAAGTAACATTGGAGTTTGAGGTGGTTTCATGACAACCTGAGCTTGATCAAAACCATATAAAGATGTGATTTCTTGATGGCACAAGAACTGCTTAACTAGCTGATTCAACTCAGAGTCGCCATTGGTGTTGATAAAAAAGCCTCCAAAGGCTGGTTGGTTGAAGAACACACCAAAAATTCTTCAACTCTTTAGACACAACTTATCCTATTTGATCCCACTAGGCATGCCAAAAACTGTTGGCGTAGTGGATTGCACCCTGGGCAAGAGGCCGAGCTCCTGCCTTCCACATGCAACAATGGAAACTCCCCTCTCTCCTGTAGGACCGGCAAAGCTTGGGGGAGAGTCTCTAGATAAGGGCTAGCTCCCTTCGATGTATCTTTTAGGCCCTAGATTCCCTACTGCTAACAAATAAAATGAAAAAAAGGGGGGATGAAAGGAGAAGGACGCTGAAACAAAACCTAAACCTAAACTTAAAAAACGTGATACACCAATAAAGGTTGACCCACTTAGCCTGAACATACACTTTTCACCAAGAAGAAGCTATCATACACTTCATCTAATGTGGGAGACCCTTTTGTAATAGTGAGTCAGGGGTCCGTAGAGATACAGGGAGTAAGAAACTGTCAAAGGTGTTCTGAGACACACTTTGGTAGCCTATTCACATGCACCTATATTTTTGCTGTAGACACTTTTGGCAGACCTGCAGAAGAAGAAACTTCACAATGCACTAGACATGCTGGAATCGATCTGTGAAAAACATAAAAGAAAATGACTTAACACAAAAAGATTTCATAGACATATGCATGAGTGCAAGTCTAAATGGAGGTAAAAATTGCTAAGTCTTGATTCTAGGTAAAATATGATAGAGTTTTGCCTTACAAACCCAGAGATTTTTGGGCAGAGCTTTTGCCTTACGGGTAAGAGATGGATCCTCTCAAAATGAGAAGTTTTATAATATATAGAAAGAGGATAAGAAGTAAAGGCACCACTTTGGAAAAGACTTTGGCGCTCTTGACAAGCTGGCCCATGTGCATTTGTGAGCATTAAGAAGAGGAAGTCACTATTGTTGATGTCATTCTTCTAGAAGAGGCCCGCTGGAACCATGCTTTGTAATCATCGGTCTTGACTTTGGCGTTCAAACATTAATGTGAAGGCACGGGCTGTGCCTCTTTTCTGCAGACAAGACTATTCCTTCTAGATATTCACGTAGTTTGTCTGCTTATAAATGTAAAATGGAGAAAATAGGCCATGCCACTTACTATTCATGTCGTTTGATGACCACTTGGCAAGCACTGTTCCAACCACTGGAGTAACTCCTTTCCCTTTGACACCTAGACCATTTGTCCACTTCTGCACTTTGTCTCTTCTTAGTTTTGTCTCTTTCTAGCTTCGTCACTTTCTAGCTCCTTTGGCCCTTCGAAAAAATTTGAAACGACCCTTCCAAAGGGTACTTCCTTTGCCATAAACAAATTTCTGAAGGAAACTTACCTTTTCGGCTTTTATCTGTGGCCTCTTTTGAAAGTGTTCCCTGCCCTCCGCAAGGGCTCTTGAGTCCTGAACTACCCTCCGTAAGGGCACTTGAAATGGTCCATTTTGTGCCTAAGTGGGAACTTGCCTCTTCCTGCAGAGTCCATAGTTTTTCGCTTGCCGAATCCGTAGAAATCCATGTCTGCAGAGTCCATAGAAAACCTGCAGAGTCCGTAGAAAATCTACAGAGTCCGTATAAATTTTTGAACTTGTGCGAAATCAAAAAATAAACTGGCTCAAAACAACAGGGAAAGAAGGGGGGACTGATTTTGGCTTGCAGGACCAAAACGGTCAACAAATTAGTGACTCCTAGGGGAAGCATGCCTGCTATGCTTAGAGACTAGTTGCCTTAAAGTCCATTGGTCACAGAGTAAAAAATGTAGCTTGAAAAGTTAACAACAGCCCCGATAGATCCAAGAATCAATCATGTGTTAGGTTGTGGAGCTAAAAGCTTCAACCCTTTGCAAACAGAAGGAACAGAAGGTTGCTGAGATTTAGGAGCACCGGCGTCGGCAGGAAGTCCACCGACGTCGGAAGGTTGTGACCAGTGCAGAAGGCCACCGGTGACGGTAGGAAGTCGGCCGACGTCGGCAGAACCAGACAAGCACGGACCAACGTCGGTCACCTGTGTGTTCCAGAACTGTTTGTTGCACGGAAAGTTAGTTAAGTGAACGAAGAGTTTGCATGTAAAGACCAGTCAGAGTCTTGAGCTGCATGGATAATTATTCCATATTAAGAGTCTAAGTTATTGTTTAAGTTAGGGATCTATTTATAAACCCATTGGCATGTATTGTATAAGTATGAGATAGAGAGGAAAGCAAGTAAGTTGCTTCCATTGTAAGATCATTGAGTTGCAGGTTGTTGCAAGCTCATAGGAGATCTACATGTGAGTATGGTCTGTTGAATTGCAGGTTGCAGGTTCATGGGAGATCAACTTGAAGTGCTATAGAGTGCTTGGTGTACCAGCAGGGTTATTACTGACTGGTTGGAGAGGTGAACACCAATTCTGTGTGTGAGTTGGTTGTTGGGACCGTTTTTTGTGTAGGAGAGTGTGTGTGAGAAGAATTACTGTACACTTGAGGTGTGAGAAACCTCTGTAAGGTGAAAGAGTGTGGCGGCTCTTTGTTGTATTCTTTTCTGTAAAGTGTTAATACAAGATAGTGTATTGTCTCTCATATTATGTGCTATTGGTGAATTCTAGTTACTTGTGTTTCTGGTTATTTTTGCATATTTAATTGCTTATATTTGGTAATCATATTGTGCTCTTTCTGAGGAGCAAGATCCAACAAGAGGAATCAGAATAGGTGTGTTTGTTCTTGGACTTCCCTAACAATTGGTATCAGAGCTTTTGGTTGGGATACTAACAGATTGGTTTAGATTTGGGTAGTGTGTTTTGATTACAGATTACTCACAGGGTTTCTATTTGAGTGGGAGTTGAGCAATGGCAGAAGACAGTAAGCTACGAATAGAAAAGTTTAATGGCAAGAACTACCAATTATGGAGAATGCAGATTGAGGACTATCTGAATCAGAAAGATTTATACTTACCGTTGGGTGGGGTTGGTTGCAAACCCCAGAATATGAAAGATGAAGAATGGGAGGTTCTTGATCGAAAGACTCTGGGATCTATAAGATTGAGTCTTGCATCATCTGTGATTTTCAGCTTATCACAGTGTAAGACAATGGTGGAGTTGATGAAATCTTTGACAAATTTGTATGAAAAACCCTCAGCTTCTAATAAGGTATTTCTTATGAAGCATTTATTTAATTTGCAAATGCTGGAAGGTGGATCTGTTCATAGCCATCTTAGTGATTTTCATGGTTTGGTAAACTAGTTAAGTTCAGTCAATATTGTATTTGATGATGAAATTAGAGCTCTCTTAATCTTGTGTTCATTACCTGAAAGTTGGGAAGGTTTGGTAATGGCAGTTTCTAATACTGTGTCTGCTTCAAAAGTCTTAAAAATGGATGATGTTGTGAGTGTGATCTTGAATGAATAGATATATAGGAAAAGCACAGGTGAATCATCTGGGGATGCTTTGAGTGTTGAAGGCAGAGGAAGGCAAAGAGAGAAGATAGAGCGTGGGAGATCAAGGTCGAAGATAGGCAGTAGATCCAAGTCCAGGTATGGCAGAATAACCTGCTGGAAATGTGGAAAGAGAGGGCACTTAAAGAGAGATTGCAGATCGGGTGAAGATCAGCATGAAGGACATGAAGAAGAAGCAGATGTTGCGGATTACCTTGCACATGATGCTCTGGTATGTTCTTTGGATAAAGTAGAATCTTGGGTTTTAGATTCTGGTGCCTTTTTTCATGCATCCCCACATAGGGAATTTTTTCATGAGTATGTCTAGGGAGACTTTGGAGAAATTTGTGTAGGGGATGTTAGGCCTTGTCAGATTGTTGGCAAAGGGAAAGTGAAGCTGAAACTGCAGACAGGTAACACATGGGTGTTAAAGGAGGTCATGCATGTCCCAGTTTTGGAGCGAAATTTGATTTCGGTTAGAAGTTTGGGTGATGAGGGTTGCACAGTAACTCTCACAGCGGACTCTTGGAAGGTTACCAAGGGTACACTTGTTGTAGCTAGAGGTAAGAAAGTAGGTACGCTTTATCTATCTACTTGTATTACTGATTCTCTTTTTGGGTTATCTACTTCAGCTGTAGATTCGAAGATGTGGCTTAATAGGCTTGGTCACATGAATAAGAAAGAGATGCATGTTCTTGAGTCAAAGGGTATGCTTCCGAATTTGGAAGGCATGGATCATGATTTCTGTATGCAGAAGAAGAAGGTGAAGTTTCTTGAGGAATCCGATGTTAGTGACAAGAACAGGAAAGCCTTGGTTTTCAAGGAGAAGGTGACAGACAGAGTTCAGCACAAGGTGCAGAGGAATTCTGAGCAGAGCAAGGGTGATTTAGATAAGGGTTTGATCTAAAAGGAGCTCGCGGGAAAAAGTCAGGTTTCACTAGAAAAACACAGAGACCGACGTCGGCAGGAAAATTGACGTCGGTGTCCAGACAGGGACCGACGTCAGCTATGTGCAGTCCGACGGTGACTCAGGGCAGATATCGACTAGCGTCGGCCAGGGGAAATCGACGTTGGCAAGGTGGCAATCATAGGGAACCGACATCGGTCGGCTGCAGACTGAGATGTGACCGACATCGATTACTGAGACGAATTTTGGGTGGACAGCAAGCTATCATGGAGTCTCAAGCGCCCATATGGAGGACTGAAGGCGTAAGTAAGTTCTTAAATTCGTCATTTCCCTTTTTTACACTACTTGTTGCTCACTTATGGTATAGGACCAGAGAGTTATTAAAGAAGCAGAATAGGTAGATCCAAGAAACAGTGGGAGCTTGGCATGGATGAGGATGTGATTCCTTGAAGGAGAACCAAACAGGGGTTTTGGGTAGAGTTGCTAGCTGGAAGAAAGTACTGAGAGACGAATGGATGTTCAGGATGAAGAAGAGCGGAAATGGATACGTGAGATGGAAGATCAGGGTGTTTGGTCTTGTATGAGCTGCAGGGCAATGGAGGTTTGATCATTGTGTTACTCTTTACCAGGTTGGATAATATTAGCTACATTATCTTATTTCTGTATGATGTGCTTGTTGCAGGGTTACATATACAGGTATTACTGAACTAAAGGTAAAGCTAGTTCAGAGGGATGTCATGGAGAATATGGGAGCAGCAAGATTCTTTAGCATGAGTGCGTTCTAGAGACATGGAAGGCCATGTGTTGACTTTGTTTCAGGATGATTGTGTGAGATCGGTTAGCACGCTGATGGTTGGATAGTTCACATAACAGGTGTCTTGATTCACATAATGAGGTTAAGTGCATGGTATGTACTAAACCTGAGTTTTCCCAAGCAGTGGGAGTTGTCACAAGTTTGGAGTCAATCCGGGAAAGTAATACTGAAGGGCAGTTCAGTGGGACCAGTAACAGGTGCACATGCTATGCAGGGTCAAGTTATTTTCTACATGGTTGTAGATGCGGATGTGGCAGGTGATTTGGATGACAGGTTTTCCACTACAAGTTTTTTTGTAGTGGTTGGTCTTCAAGGGTAATCTTGAGGAGGGATACGAAGCCAAGGAAACAAACTAGACTAAGTATAGGTACAGGTACAGGTTGCAGCATTTTATCTCCAAGTGGGAGATTGTTAGGTTGTGGAGCTAAAAGCTTCAACCCTTTGCAAACAGAAGGAACAGAAGGTTGCTGAGATCCAGGAGCACCGGCGTCGACAGCAGGACCGACGTCGATCGTGACCAGTGCAGAAGGCCACCGGCAACGGCAGGAAGTCGGCCGATGTTGGCAGAACCAGACAAGCAGGGACCGACGTCGGTCGCCTGTGTGTTCCATAACTGTTCATTGCACGGACAGTTAGTTAAGTGAACGAAGAGTTTGCATGTAAAGACCAGTCAGAGTCTTGAGCTACGTGCATAATCATTCCATATTAAGAGTCTAAGTTATTGTTTAAGTTAGGGATCTATTTATAGACCCATTGGCATGTATTGTATAAGTATGAGATAGAGAGGAAGGCAAGTAAGTTGCTTTCATTGTAAGATCATTGAGTTGCAGGTTGTTGCAAACTCATAAGAGATCTACATGTGAGTATGGTATGTTGAATTGCAGGTTGCAGATTCATGGGAGATCAACTTGAAGTGCTATAGAGTGCTTGGTGTACCGGCAGGGTTATTACTGACTGGTTGGAGAGGTGAACACCAATTCTGTGTGTGAGTTGGTTGTTGGAACCATTTTTTGTGTAGGAGAGTGTGTGTGAGAAGAATTACTGTACACTTGAGGTGTGGGAAACCTCTGTAAGGTGAAAGAGTGTGGCGGCTCTTTGTTGTATTCTTTTCTGTAAAGTGTTAATACAAGATAGTGTATTGTCTCTCATATTCTGTGCTATTGGTGAATTCTAGTTACTTGTGTTTCTGGTTATTTTTGCATATTTAATTGCTTATATTTGGTAATCATATTGTGCTCTTTCTGAGGAGCAAGATCCAACAAGAGGAATCAGAACAGGTGTGTTTGTTCTTGGACTTCTCTAACATCATGAAGCTTTTACCCCAGACACAAGGGAAAACACACACAAGGCTAAAAACACTACTTGTGCAAACTGCACTTAGAGAAAATAGTAAAGAAACTGAAAGCAAACTACTATATATAGCTAACCATGTATATTTGCCTCCCTCCTAGATCAAAAGAAAAATTTCTTAAGTCCCCTTCCTAGCTAGGAAACTTACGGTGCTAGACAAGTGGCTGAATGAAGTGGAGACTTGGTGACCTGCTCCTCTTGCCTATCACCTCGATTGGCCTGCACCCGAGTGGATCAGAATCAAACATGCTTCCAACATATATGTACTCTTCTTGTTTTTGGAAGCTTGTTGAATGCTGGTCCTTCATGATAGTGCATTTTATCCAGAAATCAATGGCTGTTGGCTCATCACCATAAGCCCTTTGTTGTACATGGTCCCTTTGCAATGCATCATGAATTGGCTCGTCTCCTTCTACCTCGTTGAGGACCCTGTCAAACTCATCCTCTGCTTCCTCTTGGCCTTCTTGAAGAAGGGTGGCTGTTGTGATGTCTGAAATGAAATCACAAACTGATTGATCATCCCACAAAACATCACCTTTTTTTTCAAAGCTCTCTTCTTCAAGGCTTTCCTCAAGGTAGACAAGCCTCTCCTTTTTTTGCTCAAGGATTAGAGTCTCTAGTTGTTCAAATACATCCATCTGATCCTCCTCCAACTCAGGCTCCTTAGCATAGTAGTCCTCCTCATCGAAACAACAAGGAAGTTCATCAAATAAAAGGGAAGAGAGCTCACCATGCTTACGTTCCTCTTCATATTGCTGGAACATTTGCATGTATGCATGACCTGAGTCTTCTCCATTGCTGATGATGTCTTCACAAGGAGCATCAATGATGATTTCTTCTTCATTTTCCCTCATGATAGCCTCTTAAAGAGCTGCAAATTGGATCTTTTCTTCCTCACTCACCTCCCGCAAAATAGGTTCCTCCTTGAGAAGGGATGAAGTGAAAAAACCATGTGGAAGGGGAGGCAGTTCTTGAGCTAGAATCAAATGGTTCTCCTCTTTCTATTTGGCTAGTACTTCATCTATATCAGGTGTGGCCTGATAGCTCTCTTGGGGGTGTGTAGATGGGGTGTGTTCAGACATGGAATGTGCCGTTGGGTCTGAACCATCCATCACCAATTGGCTGAGGAACCTCTCTCTGGGTTCCAACTCTACAATTCTTCTGGCTATATCTTCTTGAAAGAGCCTTTCTTGGAGGTCACAATCATCATCATGAGCAGGGTCGTCCTCTTCAAGGTTTTGAGCAAAACCTTTCTTCTCCTCTTTTTTGCCCCATGATTTCACTATTTCCTTCCAAGTGAAGAGCTTGCCATCATGATTAGTGATCTGAGGGAGTTGAGGGAGACTAGGAAGGGCCTATTGATGCATAGGAAGAGCTGCTTCAAATGAAGGCGCATTTTGGCATGTGTAATCCATTGTTTAGGACCATGTACCTTATATTTCTTCATATGTTTTGATCAAGCTCAAGATTTTCATGAAATCACCTCAAACAACTCTCCTAGTTACCTTAAAACAATGAGAGAAGTAACGTTGGAGTTTGAGGTGGTTTCATGACAGCCTGAGCTTGATCAAAACCATATAAAGATGTGATTTCTTGATGGCACAAGAACTGCTTAACTAGCTGGAATCAACTCGGAGTCGCCATTAGTGTTGATAAAAAAGCCTCCAAAGGCTGGTTGGTTGAAGAACACACCAAAAATTCTTCAACTCTTTAGACACAACTTATCCTATTTGATCCCACTAGGCGTGCCAAAAACTGTTGATGTAGTGGATTGCACCCTGGGCAAGAGGCCGAGCTCCTGCCTTCCACACGCAACAATGGAAACTCCCCTCTCGCCTGTGGGACTGGCGAAGCTGGGATGAGAGTCTCTAGATAAGGGCTAACTCCCTTCGATCTATCTTTTAGGCCTTGGATTCCCTACTACTAATAAATAAAATGAAAAAAAGGGGGGGGGATGAAAAGGGAGAAGGATGCCGAAACAAAACCTAAACCTAAACTTAAAAAAGGTGATACACCAAAAAAAGTTGACCCACTCAGCCCGAACATACACTTTTCACCAAGAAGAAGTTGTCATACACTTCATCTGATGTGGGAGACCCTTTTGTATTAGTGAGTCAGGGGTCCGTAGAGATACAGGTAGGAAGAAACTGTCAAAGGTGTTCTGAGACACACTTTGGCAGCCTATTCACATGCGCCTATATTTATGCTGTAGACACTTTTGGCAGACCTGTAGAAGAAGGAACTTCACAATGCACTAGACATGCTGGAATCGATCTGTGAAAAGCATAAAAGAAAATGACATAACACAAAAAAAACATAGACATATGCGTGAGTGCAAGTCCAAATGGAGGTAAAAATTGCTAAGTCTTGATTCCAGGTAAAATCCAGCAGAGTTCTGCCTTACAAACCCAGAGATTTTTGGGCAGAGCTTTTGCCTTATGGGCTAAGAGATGGATCCTCTCAAAATGAGAAGTTTTACAATATATAGAAAGAGGAGAAGTAAAGGCACCGCTTTGGAAATGACTTTGGCACTCTTGACAAGCTGGCCCATGTGCATTTTTGAGCATCGAGAAGCGGAAGTCACTGTTGTTGATGTCATTTTTCTAGAAGAGGCCCGCTAGAACCATGTTGTGTAATCACTAGTCTTGACTTTGGCATTCAAATATTAATGTGAAGGCATGGGCTGCACCTCTTTTTTACAGACAAGACTGCTCCTTCCAGATATCCACTCAATTTGTCTGCTTATAAATGCAAAATGGAGAAAACATGCCGCACTGCTTACTGTTCGTGCCATTTGATGACCACTTGGCAAGCACTGTTCCAACCACTGGAGTAACTCCTTTCCCTTTGACCCCTGGATCGTTTGTCTGCTTTTGCACTCTGTGTCTTCCTAGTTTTGTCTCTTTCTAGCTTCGTCACTTTCTGGCTCCTTTAGCCCTTTAAACAGTGCCCTTAAAAAAAATTGGAAACGACCCTTCCGAAGGGTACTTCCTTTGCCTTAAACAAATTTTCAAAGGAAACTTACCTTTTCAACTTTTCTCTATTGCCTCTTTTGAAAGTTTTCCCTGCCCTCTGCAAGGGCTCTTGAGTCCCGAACTGCCCTCCACAAGGACACTTGAAATGGTTCATTTTGCACCTAAGTCAGAACTTGCCTCTTCCTGCAGAGTCCGTAGTTTTTCGCCTGTCGAGTTCGTATAAATCTATGTCTGTAGAGTCCATAGAAATTTCCAGACTTGTGCAAAATCAAAAAATGAACTGGCTCAGAACAACAGAGAAAGAAGGGGGGATCGATTTTGGCCTGCAGGACCAAATTGGTCAACAGTTATGTTTCCATTTTGGGGCAAAGTAACCTTACTTTCTCTGAAGTAGGATTTCACCTCATTTAAAACCTTATGAATTGATCCATTTAGAGGTCCCAGCTGCCTTCCAAAGCTTGTGTTTCATTACAAAAGGGTGATGTGTTCATTTGAGTAAGTTTAAGAAGGATCTCCAATGAATATAAGTGTATTGTCAAGGTGGCATGTAGAAGGTGATTTCACATTAGAAGCTACAAAAACTTCAAATCTCAGATGGAGTCAATACTGTAGACATCCAATTCATGATACCATTTGTGGTGAAATTTTCAATCTTACTTGAATTGCACTCAAATGCACATTTTAGGTCAAAATCCATAAAATACCTTAAATGGTTCAAAATTGTCACCTACAAGTGCCAATTTAGGTCAAAGTATCCATAAATAGGGCAATGCATTTTATGAGTTAGCTAATTTTGATCAGAGCATTTCGAGTCAAAATGACCATTTCACCATTTAGTGCTCTGGATCACTCTTTTTTTCTAATCCATTGGTACACATCATGTACCTTTGTTATTTGGTATTGGCAACATCCTAAATGGGAATATAACTCTAACGCATCTAACATCGCCTTCCAATTCTTCTCTAGTCAAATTATGACATAGAAATATGTCGTTCTGACCATTTTGATTAATTGAGGGCCAATGTTCAAATAATTGCACAAATGTTGATTAACCTTGTTTAAGGCTAATTAATCCAAATCAAGAGCTTAAGTGGATTTTTCATGAGAGTTGTTGAATTTTTTTTTTTGAAAATTGATTCTTATTAAATGCATCATCAAGTGACTTCATTTCTTGGGAAGACATTTCTAGGCCATAAATGTCACAAATATCTGGATTATGGGTCATTCATGCCTAGATAATGCCTCCCATGCCTCTTCAATACCCCTTCTTCCAAGGTCATGATGAAGATAATTATGCATTTAATTCTAAATATTAAGATTATCCATAGCCACACATCTTAATCTTGAGATGGATGGTCATAGTTGATTTTAAGCAATCTCAAAAATTTATAAATAGAGAGGCCATGAATATCATTTTCAAGCTATTTTGGTGCAAGCTTATTATGCTCAAATATCTTCAAATCTTGAATATTGCAAATTTATAATGCTAAAGTATTTCCACAAGGCTTTGTATTTGATCATAGTTTTTGTTTGCAAGCTTCATTGATAGGCTAGTTTAGTGATTTGGAATCATGAGCCTAGATTTTATGGAGTGTTCTTGAGGCATTGGAGGAGCTTACTACCATTGTTGATAAAGACAAGGATGCTTGATCAAGGGAAATCATGTTTTTGAACCACATGGGTATGGTGAATCTATTTGGAAAGGTAATATGGTGTTTTTTTCTTTCATTTGTTTCTTGCTATCCTTTGTAATTTTCATAAGAATATATAGGCTTGGTTAGTTAGTTCTTTATGCATATTTCATTGTTTATGGATTAATGCTTGACTAACTTGATTTGTAATCCTCTCTACATCTTTGCATGCCCAATGGGACAAGACACATCTCACACCTAAATAAGATCACTTTGCAACTCTAAAATATCCATTTAGACCCTTAAAACTCATGCAAATTGATTTTCTAACTTTATTTTGCCATTTTTGTTTGCCATAGTTTTCACACAATAACTGATGTTGACAAAAATACCAACATCGATTACTTGCTTAACCGATATCAGTTAGTAAAACTAACATCGATTAGGTCCCAGTTAGCCAAAGTAATCGTCATCGGTTGTAATGACCGATGTCGGTCATTGTGTTTTTTAAAAAACACAGATTAGAGAGGTATTTTTTTCAAAGTTCATTATTTCAAACTAAAAAGAGCTTCAAATCTAAAGGACATGCTAACATTTTTTCTTTAGGAACAAGCTTTTACTTTGATAAAAACATGTTTAAATCACCTCTTGCATGCTTAAAAACTAATTAGAAACTTTGTTTTGGGTGTTTAACAAAGAATTTAGATGTTTTTGGTGAATGTTTTTAAAATTTGCAACTAAGACCAAGGGGTCAAATGAACACCACCAAATATTTCATTTTGGGTTTAAAATTGAACACACTTGTCAATTCTTATTTGCAATAGTTGTTTAATCAATTTTTTGTTTGGCAAAAAGAGCAATGTTGTGTGTATGCTCTTCTAGTTGTCCCCTATAGGGAACCCTTGGAATCAAAAATGCCATTCCTATTGCAAATAGCCTAGTCTAAGGCTTAGAAAGAATGTCACCTAAAACACTCCTCAAAAAATCACCAAAGTTTGGGTGATCTTGAAAACGATCCTAAAGTCTTTCTATTTTATGCTTTCTTTATTTTCATGTAAACTTGGCTTGTAAGGGGGACATCATCACCTCCCATTAGTTCTTTATAGAAGTTTTGACCTAGAGTTTCACCCCCTTATATTGACTTCATTTGACTCCTTTGGAGTTACACATGAGATGTATCTGCATTTAGATATCACACTACACTAAGCAAACAGTAGGATGTAGTGGTTGTAAAAAGGACTAGACTTTTTTACAACTACCCAATGTTGCGGTCACTCAATTTTTGTGCTTGTCTTTTTCATCATTTGGTGTGAAAGTTATTGTGCAATTGATTCCCCTAGAATTATCGTAACCTTGCTAGTTTAGTTAACCCTATTTTCCCATACCCTTGCTAGGATTTGGACGATTATACTTAGTATATTTTGGTCACTATTTGCTTGGTATGCTTTGAGGTTAAAACTTGTTTTTTTATTCATAAGCCATGTCAAAATCATGTATTTGAGTTAACAAGGGTAGTGTTATGCTGCCCAAATCATGTCAAATCTTTTTGCCTTTGAGTCTTTGAAACATAACAATTGACCACATCATTCGAGCATGCTTACATGCCATTAGGCTGCTCAATTTATTTTAAGACTTGTTTCACCCTGTATCAAAAACCACTTGTTTCAAACCATTGTGTATACCATTTGGACCTTTGTCTTGTGTCGTCATGCTATCCGATCTTGTCTAGCTTATTTGGTCAAATCTTAGTTATTAATGTTGAGTTTTCAATTAGCCCTATTAAGTTTGGATCCAAACATTGATTGATTTTTATTTAGGCCTTAATCCGTGGGGTTGGTACACACATTTTTTTTTTTTGGGTTGCATAGCTTCAGTTAAATGATTACCCAATTTTGAACACTATTGATTGTTTGTTTGTTTGAATGCCTATCCTCATCAGTTTTTGTGACTTTATTTGGGAAAACACAACCTTTCTTCAAAAACCTTTTATGTTAGATATTTGACGTTAGGTTGTTTTATGCCAAATCTTGTCACAAACTACTTTTGAGATATAGCTTCACTCTTTCAACCAAGATTGAACCTTTTGTCTTTTAACCATCACTTTTCAGAGTTTGCAAAACTTTGAGTATTTTTATTTTCAGAGCTTTCTTCATTAAATGTAGATATGTCTAGCTACACTTATGGTGCACTCGTGGATAAACCAACTTATGATAGAGTGGACGCACAAAATGACTTTTATGACTTTAGTCAAGACCTCTATGGTGATAATATGGTTTGTGAGATAGATTTATATCCACCTCACAAAAATCAGTCATGGGAACACAGTCAAGATCCAACTTATGATCCAACCCATAATTTGAATGATTAGGTTTATCAAGAAGACTTGGATGCTTTGGCTTGCATAAGTAATCAAACTCCACAATATACCAAGATTACCATTTTAGGAACTCCTCCTTTGGTTTGCACGAGCAACCAAACTAAGAAGCATCTAGTCGTTACCATTTTAGGACCTCCTCCTTTGGTTTGCACGAGCAACCAAACTAATAAGCGTCTAGTTGTTACCATTCTTGGCCCATCACTAGTTTTTGATGAACCTATTGTTGAAGAACCTTCATTTGATGAACCAATTGTTTTTTATCCCTTCTTCAATAGTCTAATCTTTGGAAAGTCCATTATTGAACCACAAACCATTGTTCTCACTAAACCAAATGTTCCCCACTTTAAAAATTCAGTGCCGATCTTTGAGCCTAAACAAGAACCATTACCTCTTCAAAAGCCATCTTATGAAGATTAAAATGTGTTTAAAATTGATCTTTTGCAACCAATTATGAACCAAAACCAACATGTTATCATTGAAACACTCATTTCTGACAAGATAAATTGTGGTAAGTTACCTATTTTTAAAAAGCCTCATTTCCTTGACAAGCCAGTCTCGGTAGAGTTATCTCTTGATCTTTTCCCACTCATTGAGGAGTTTCAATTTGATAGACATGATTTTATCGAGACGTCCCTTGAGTGGTTCCCTCTTTTTAAGGGGCTTCACTTAGATGAGTCAGTCTATGTTGACCCCTTCCAAGATGAATCAATTTTTATTGAGCTCATTATGCCAGCACATGCCATTACTTGACAAAAATTTAGCATTCAACAGAACATTATCAAAACAACCATATCAGATGAATAATCAATATTAGAGTTAGGTTCCATTTTTGAACCGACATTGGATTTAGCATTAGAAACATAATCAACATCAGTTATGACATTAGATTCAGAGTCCCTTGCTTCAAAATTAGAGTCAAAAATAGATTATAGTATTGGTTGTTACAATATTAGTTACAATTGCCTTACAAATTAATTTGAATATATTTGTGATCTTTTTACAGTTTTTGAGGATGATTACTTTAGCACCGACACAAGTTCTCCCAGTATCTTCTATGAGAATTGTGATGTCTTTCACCATCCCATTATTACCACCCAATATAGCCATTATATTGACATTCCACCTCCCATAAGTGTCGATCGAGACTGATAGAATCACACTTTGTTGAACTGCATCCATGGTGACATAGCAGTTGAAGAAGAGCAAGGAGGTCAAGACCACATTTATATAGCAGAACTCTCTCGTAGTGAAAATTTTTTAGAGGCACTAGGGGATAAGCAAAGATCAAACTCAGTATCTTTTAGTGACACCTTTTTGAAGGTGCTAGAAGAAAATCAAAGTCAAAAGTCAACATTCCCTAGTGAAACCTTCTTGGAGGTGCTACGGGACAATCAAGACAACTTCATTGATGAAAACCTCATCAAGGCACTAATAGTTGAGCACAAAATTTATTCATTGTTTACTGAAGATAATATCAAAGATCAAATTAAAATAGCTTCCAATCTACAACATAATCAGATGGTGGCTACTCTCAAGATCAAGCAACATAATAATTTGATGCCCCTATTGAGAGCATCTTCAAAGGTCTATGGCCCTGCCACAACCAAAATTATGTCAAATATAGCATCAAAAACATTACGTGTGATTGAAAGTCCTTATCTTCATTTATTTTCCCACCATTATACATTCCATTATCATCTACCATTCCATTTCACAATCAAACCCACCATCCATTATTTGTCCCTATTTACCATCCAAGGCCTCACTTTTCTTTGTAGAGGTTACGAAGATACCTTGTCTCAAAACTTGAAGGAATCATAATCAACAACCAAAGAAGGCCACAAAAGCATTCTCAGCATCAAAATATGCGCATCACTTTTGACAGAGCAGTTATTTAGATGAGGTGTTGGCTAGCAATTAACATAATCAAGTATTTTATTTATATCATTTATTGATTAGGACATGCATCTTTACATCAGTAGAAACAACATAATCAAAAACCACACCCAAGATAAAAAACATGTACCATACCATTTCACATTGCCATGTCATTACCATTGTTACATATCCATTTGCCATTATTGCATAGATCCTGCCATTAACCCCATCAGTTGGGGGAAAATCTACTACCATTTTATTCAATCTATCAAAAATTATATTTATCCTTACCAAAACCATTCCATCCTATCATTCCATTCCTATCTAGACCAAAGCCTATTTTTACTAATCTTACATAATCATATTTTGGTTTTGGTTCATTTGGTTATTCCTACACCTTTTCATGGGGGGATTCTGATCAAGTTTCAACAATCAATGCAATCCGTGTTTACAAGGACAACCTATGAAAGTAGTGTGATAGTTTATCTGGCAAGATATCTTTCATTTTTCATCCTGTATCAAGCTTTTTTATGTGAGCTTGATTATAACCATCTATGGGCAAATCAGTGTTTCACCAGTCTTGCTATTAATTATAACTGCCTATGGGGAAATCAGTATTATTAACATGTGCCATTGTATCTTAGTTATAATGACCTATGGGAAAACTAGGGGCAACACTTGTTTATCATGCATTTTCACATCACCTTACCATCGCTACTTTTAGTTGACTGACCATTTGCCGAATATGAGAACTTGTTGGGACCTAGTTGATTTTTTCCCTGCCTTTTATGTGGATGAAATTACTATAACTTGAGGTCATTTTAGGACTATATAGGTCATGCTCAATTCATGTTGAGGTCACCTCAGTCCCCCTTTCCATACGCTCTCACCATTTTATGAGAAATCAAGAACCTCGCTCTCACCGATTTGCAATCATGGGTTGTTGCAGCTGACTTAGTTGTCTTATTAGAACATCTACTCTTAAGACGTGCATCTCCTAGACTAGATGATCCCATCTTGTGAATATTTTATTCCAAAAACACCAAAAACATTAGAAATATTTTAAAAATACCAAAAACATCAGAACATGATCTATAAAAGAACAAAAACATTGTCTCACGCTTCTATACATTTGTACATTCCAGTTCTACCATCCCACGCTCCTGCCATTTTATGAGCAACTGTTAAGTTTGAATGCTCTTACCATTTTGTAAGCATAGAAACACCAGTTCATTTCATCTTGTCCCACACACCATTTTACAAGATCATTCTTTCTCATCTCATCAGTTTCTTGTTTGCTAGACCATTCTCATTTGTTTGTCGTATCTTCTATTTCTTCTGTAAATCATGCTAGTTTGATCATCATTTTTCTTCGATCTCATTTCCTAGGAGAACTACATTTGACCTAAAGTTCATGTTGGACCATGCATCCATGAAATTATGTAGGTAGCATCCACTTGTCTTATACATCTAGAGTCAGCTCGACCAACCCCTTCCTTTTCTTCTCTTCCCCTACTTCTTCTATTATTGTTCATATTTAATTAGGGAACAATTGTTATTGTTCTTTGTTATGTTGTGGTGGAAAGTAATGCCTCTACCGCACATGCATGAACATTTGTTTTTAAACCGCACTAACTGGGTTTTTTTTTATGTGTGTTTAGTTGAGTTTTCTTAGTGTTTTGTTGTGCTTTCACACCTCTCCTTTTATTTCTTCTCCTTTTCTCTTTTTATTACTTGTCTTATCTTGGCCTTATGTTTCCTTGTTTGTTTTTACTTATCTCTTGTGTTTCAGAACATCTTGATGATTCACATAGATCTCAATTGTTTATATCTTGATCCTATGTTATTACGTTATTTTTGGATCTTTTTATTTATTTGATTATTGTTGGTGTCTTATTTTTCTATTTGATTTTACTTTTCTCTTTTGTGTTCAAGAATGCCTTGATGGTCCACATGGATCTTGATTATTCATCTCTTGGTCTCATGTCATTAAGACGTTCTTGCCTTTTATTTTTTAAATATTTTTGTTCCTACTTAAGTCTTGACTGATCATATCTTGATTTCAACTTAGGTTCATTTATGTTTATCTTTTTCTTTGTTTTTGCTTTTTTGTTTAAATGTAAATTACTATAACTCTGGTTTTCGTCATTATTTTACCATTATCCTTAGTTATGGATCGTCACATTTGAATTGGCTCAGTGCAATTGGAATCTAATGTCATTCTAAGTTAGTCATACTTATGATGCCTAAATTCTTTTGCTATAGCAAACACTTTGTGCTCAGGTCTCAAGGTCTTAATGTCAACATCAGCTCTGATGAATGATTCTCAAGAACACTTTGCAAAACCTAGGCTCATGATATGGAATTAGGATTCTAGGTAGCATGCATTTTAGTCTTCTTTCTCTATGCTTAGACATGCATCTCTTCGCATACATTATGAGTTTAATCAATTCTTGGTCTGTTTTCATCATTTCTCATACCATTCTCTCTCAAACTTAGGTGAATTACATTGGCCTAAAGTTCATGTTGGAACATGAGTCCATATAACTATTTAGGCAGTGCTCAATTTCTATTAAGATTAGCTCATCTATCTCCATTCTTCTTTTTGTCACTTTGTGCATTTTCATATGCTTAGTTTTTATGGCCTCCCATTACACCAGTGCATGTACATTTGGGCCTGTTCGCTTTAACCTATCTTCTGGGTTATATCCTTGAGCTATTTTGATTACCAATTGCCCATGCTGGGGCACAACATATGAACCACGTTCGAATCAAATCAGCTCTACAGGGGCAAAATCATTCTTTATTCTTTATCAATGATCAAGATTCACCCTACTCGGGCAAAACTATCTTATCACAATCAAATCTGCTCTACTAGAATATTTCTAATTATATTCTCTTTAGATACCCCGTTCTAGTGGTGCTTCCCTTCCTAAAGTAGAACTTTCTTTCTTTTCCTCTAATTCCAAGCTCTCCACATTAAATCTCATGATGGCAATATTTTAGTGTGGAACTTGTCTTGGGATTGATAATGCTTTAAGCGTGCAGCTTATACTCTCAAATTGGGTACGTTTATAGTGTGTCCCTTGTATTTATGGATTGTATCTTTCCCATTCCACCTATATTTAGGGCCTATTATACCTCTAATTATATTTTGATCATTGATGGTAATCACGTGTGCAAGCATTAGCTCATCTGGATGTGATCTATTCCATGGGTTAATCTCTCACTTTCTTTTTCTTTTGAAGAGTCCATCTATTTCTTCCATCCTAGTATGTCCTCTCGAGGGGCCATTATGGGTCTATTCCAATTTCTTCTTGATAACTCTTTTCTTTGAAAAGATGTTGCATCACTTGAATGTCTCGCTACACCTTCTCAAATAGGGGTAAAATGTAGACATCCAATTCCTGATACTATTTGTGATGAAATTGTCAATCTTACTCGAATTGTACTCAAATGCACATTTTAGGTCAAAATCCATAAAATGCCTTAAATGGTTCAAACTTGTCACTTACAATGCTAGTTTATGTCAAAGTATCCCTAAATAGGGCAATGCATTTTATGGGCCAACTAACTTTGAACAGATCATTTCGAGTCAAAATGACCATTTCGCCATTTAGTGCTCTAAATAACTCTTTTCTTCTAATTCATTGGTTCACGTCATGTACCTTTGTTATTTGGTATTGGCAACATCCTAAATGGGAATACAACTCCAACATAGTTAACATCTTCTTCCAGTTCCTCTCCAATCAAATTACAACTCAGTAATATGACTTTCTGACCATTTTGATTAATTGAGGGCCAATTTTCAAATAATTGCACAAATGTTGATTAACCTTGTTTAAGGACAATTAATCCAAATCAAGAGCTTAAATGGATATTTCATGAGAGTTGTTGAATATTTCTTTTTGAAAATTGATTCCTATTAACTGGATCATCAAATGACATCATTTCTTGGGAAGACATCCCTAGGCCATAAATGCCACAAATATCAAGATTATGGGTCACCCATGCCTAGATAATGCCTCCCATGCCTCTTCAATGCCCCTTCTTCCAAGGTCATGATAAAGATAATTATAGATTTAATTTCAAATATTAGGATTATCCATAGCCATACATCTCAATCTTGAGTTGGACGGTCATAGTTGATCTTGACCAGTCTCAAAAATCTATAAATAGAGAGGCCATGAACATCATTTACAAGATATTTTGGTGCAAGTTTATTATGCTCAAATATCTTCAAAGCTTGAATATTGTAATGTTATAATGCTAAATGTTTCCACAAGGCTTTGTATTTGATCATAGTTTTTGTTTGCAATCTTCGTTGATAGGCTAGTTTAGTGATTTGGAATCATGAGCCTAGGTTTTATGGAGTGTTCTTGAGGAATTGGAGGAGCTTACCACCATTGTTGACAAAGATAAGGATGTTTGGTCAAGGGAGAACATGTTTTTGAGCCACATGGGTATGGTGAATCTATTTGGGAAGGTAATATGGTGTTGCTTTCTTTCATTTGTTTCTTGTTATCCTTTATAATTCTCATAGGAATAGATAGGCTTAGTTAGTTATTTTTTTATGCATGTTTCACTATTTATGGACTAATACTTAACTAACTTGCTTTGTAATCCTCTCTATAAATACATCTATAGGTGGCCTACAAGGAGGATACATTGGCAATGTGGATTAGTCCTTGTGAGGCATGTGTAGATACACGGAGGTAACAAGTGGAGTAATTTTGGATGTTTGGAAGTGTTTAAAAAAACATACACATGGATTTCCCAAGATTACAACCCTCAGCTACCTTGTGCAAATCACCATTCCATACAAGTGTTGTAGCAAGCCTATAGTAATGAAGAAGTGAAAAAAAAAACATGGAGAAGGGAGTGGTGACTTGAATGCTACCTAAACAATGTTCTCTACCCTAAATGAGGTTATATATGCATTGAATAGAACTCTAGTCTAGTTGGTACATCTCATCTCAGCTGAAAGTGCATCTCAGGTGTGCGGAGGAGTGTAAAAAAGTTGTAGTTGGCAAAGAAGGTCACTTTTTGATGGAGTGTAATGAACTCCTAGGAGACAAGCATGGCCTCTAAAGGGAAAATGAGTGTGGTTTGGCTATGAGAGGTCCTTAAAAGGCACTAACATGAATCCTACATGCAAAAACAACCTATAACCAACCTTCAAAGTGTCAAGAACACACACAATTGCAAGTGGGATGAAGACAATTAGAGGGTCATGTGCCTCCACAAGGCCAAGTGAGAATCTCTAAGGCTTGAATATATTGCTAGGAACCTCAAATAACATGAGGTGATAAAGAAAACAAGGCAAATATATCAAAGTTTTCCACTTATGAGATCAAAAAGGCCAATTTTACCCTTAACTTACAGGTTGTCACCTTCAAAAGTTAGTTTTGAGTTTCATGATAATTGGAGGGGTAAATGGAGGAGTTAAGAGCTGAAATTTGGTACAAGGGGTCCTCGTGACCTAAGCAAGCCTCCCATGTATTCAAAATTGATAAACAAGAAGGGCTAATACTCTCTATTTTATCTCAGAGATAAGCCACTTTTAGGGCTTAAAACTTACATAAGAGAGAGAAAATAGTGGAAATTGAAGGTTAGGGTTGAAGTGGCTATGAACACAAGTTGGGGAAAGCTTGGATAAGCATGGACAAACATGAATGAAGGATCCTAAGTTGTTGGAACAAGCCCAGGTGTAATAAATCCATGAAAGAGGATCCAAAGCCACTATGCCTAGTGGAGAGATGTTGAAGCCATCAGACTCCATTAGTCCAACTTTAGACTCGTACATAAAAACTACAGACTCCATTAGTATAGCTTCAAAATTCTGAAACAAAACTACGGACTCCATCAGTCCAGCTATAAACTTCTACAACAGAACTATGGACTCCATCAGTATAATTGCGGACTCCATCAATAGAGCTTCATTACTTTCACAAGCCTCACAAAATGCACAAGGGAGCTCAAAACCATTTGAAATACACCCAGATGGAATAATTTGACCCTAGGACTTGAAGGAAAGTTGTTGGCAACTCCATGAAGATCAAATCCATGGAATCATATTGTACAAAATTTGTATAGATGGAGTAGGGGACCAGATCCTTTGATAATTTATTATGTTTTGCAGGTTTTGGAGATGATCAAAGGATACTAATCACTTGAAAGGATATATTGGGACTTGAATCAACTCCCCATGTCATTTACAAAGCTAAAAAATTGTCCTAAGTGCCTCTACTAGGTTTCTCACTTCAGCCAGTCCAAAATGAGAAAAGTGATCACATAGTGGAAAGAGTGGCAACTCAAATTTGGAGATATCTTAACGTGTTTTGGATGGAGCTAAACATATGAGGTGTCCTAAGACCCCTCATACATATCAGTTAGGGAGAATAAGGAGATTTTAAGGCCAAGTGTCAAGAAAGTTCTAAAAAGGAGAGATCATAGTGATAGATGATGATTCTTCTTATGCAAGAGAATATAAATGATTTGGAAAACTTCCAATGTAGGTAGAGGATTCCCTGCAACTTTTTCTTGTCAGTACAAAAGAGACAATTTCCCCTAGTTAGTTTCATGGAAGGTGCTTGAAGAGATACTATGCTAATTTTGGAAGAGGATGATTATTTGGAATGGACACATGCAAATCAGTTTCTAACTCCTCTTACACTTCACCTACATGCATTGTAACTGGATTCCACCTTTGGACACATGTCCTTATGTCTCTTGGACTTTTTTTTTCTCTCTCTCTTTCCATTTACTATAAGTATAAGCCATTTTGGCCATTGTAAACTAACACCACATCTGGTATGGTGAAGCCCTGCTAGAATAACATTGTACTTTGCTTTTGAACATTGAATATAAGTCTAATTCAAAGTTGTGAACATATTTGTCTAAGTGTGAGAGAGATGAATAGTGAAGTTAACTGATAATATCATCCTTGCTTCTTTTATCCTTCATGTTTGAGTAAGAGTTCTGATCTAATAGGTCATGTGAAGTGTAGTTAGGATACTAGGCTCCTCTTCAAGCGAGTTATTGTCTCTATGGTGTGCATATTCCCCTGGACTAGTTGTCTTGTCGATTGTCTCATGTATGTTACCTTCACATTGAATCACTTATGTTAGGATCCTTTAAGGCTTAGCGTTGGTCTTAGAAAGCTTTGTTATTTAATAGAAGTATGATATTTTATGGGATATCTCTTAGTGAATCACCAGTTTAGTGTAGTTTTACTTCATGAAAACTTCTAACTCTTTCCCTATAAGTAAGCATTAGATTAGTTTACAAGCATTTCAAAGAAGATCTAGGAAGCTAGACCTTATAATACTAGAGATTCATCCCTTTTACAATTTCCCACAAACTTGAGAGATGACACCGAGTTGCATCAAACTGTAGGAGCTAAGTAAAGAGTCCTAGGGTGCACAATTTGATGCCAATAGGTGCTAGATATATCTGAGAAGAGATTTATGGAATTATTTGTTGAAAGATTGGTTGAATTGGTCCTTCCCCAAGGTAGCAATTTGAGCAAGTAGACCATAGGAATCATCCCCCTTTTTGGGGTATGATACCAAAGGCCCTCTACTATGTGTTCAAGTGACCCAAGGGAACAATCCAAGTGAGGGACCGTAGGACATATCCTGAATGCCCTCTATAAGGCATTCAAGCTACTCCATGGAGTGATAGACTAGGGGCATATTGACCGATTGGTAGAGACAAGGCTACTCCCCATGGACATACCCCACTAGATTCCTCCTCTAAGCCTCACCCTTACACCCTTGAAAAAATAATCCAAAGGGTTTAGTGAAATCTTTTAGCCTTATTTCTCTTCAAGAATCCATTAAAAAGGCATTGGATATGGAAATATCAACCTTAAAATGGAAAATTTTCCCTGTAGGACATGCAAAACTAGCAACTTATGGGTAACCAAAACTAACACCTTATGGGCAGACAATGACATCAACTTCTTAGCAACAAAATAAACCATTTTAGCAAGGGGTTTCTTAGCAAAAAGAGTTGTCATAGAATCCAAGTAAAAACATAAAAACCATAAATGAGATCAGAAGAAATAAATTGTGCTTCACTTGCAAGGATCCATGGGAGTCTGGTCACAAATGTCAAATGATGAATTATAAGTAAAGGAACCTAAACCATAAATTAAAGTAAGAGTACTTGAACTTGAAAGAAGGGAAAAATACGATAGTTTAGGATGCACCTTTGCCATACTTATTTTAGGAGGCACCCATGCCACACTTTTTGGTGCACTTAAATCTTACCTTTTCAAAGTTCATGGAGCTTTGCATGGTCCTAAATTCACAGTGTTGGTTAATAGTGGGGAAACCTAAAACTTCGTAGATGAGGGACTGGCATCCAGAAGAGGTTTAAAAACATAGGATGTTGATGGGTTCAATGTCATTATTATTGATGGTTTTCCTATTCCTTGCACCAGGAAAATTCAACAGTTAGAGATTACACTTAGAAAAGACATGGTGTATGATGAATTCTATGTTGTGGGTATAGGAGAAACAAATATGGTTGTAAGGGTGTAATGGTTACACTCCCTTGGGGAATCACACATAATTATCAGATTGTGGAGGTGAAATTAAAATAAAAAGGAAAATAGGTAGTGTTGGCCATTTTGGCTCATATATCAAGCTTTGCTTGTAGTTGGAAGAAGAAGCCTAGTAGGGTCCTAATGAAGTAAACAATTCAATGGTTTAGAAATGGGTCCAACAATGCAAATAAAGGGATCCAAGTAGGATCTCACAGTGCTCATGAGCATGCAGGGGTATAGACTAGATTGCATAGGCCTTAGAGAATCATCTAAACCTTGAAAGATTGATCAAATGATGAATTTGACAAAGTTTAATAATCATAACATCACCAGGTTATCTTCTAGAAACAAATAGACCAAATTGTTTGAACATTTAATAAATGCACTTCAGAAAGCTATGCGAACCAAAATATTGCAGTGACATGGATTTTTTATGCCTAGATCATCCTCCAAAAATTTCAAGTCTACGTGATATTTTTGGCTCAAGTTATGAGGCTTCAAAATTGAACCAGTAGCATAAGATATCTGTGAAAATGTCAAAATAAAGCTCAAGCAAAATAAATAATTTTGATCTTAAATTTGGTGATTACACAAACATCAATGATAGTCATGTGAATGCCATTTGACGGGAGTGTGGATGTCAAATTTAAGCTCATAAATTAGCCATTGGATTTCAAATAGTGGGTCCCAACAAATTCGGTGGTCTACGTTGTATCGTACATCTTGATCTGACAGTACAAGATGAGTCAAAAGGTCAAGGGGCTCTAGAGGCCACCACGTGACATAAGTGCATGAGGCCATAGACTGAAAATAAGATCCTGAAATCAAGATGTGATTGACATGTGGCACAAGCATGAAAGCTGACAGACTAATAATGAACCTTGAATACAAATGCAGGACTGCCAAGTGGCACCAACTCAGAAATAGATTGACAAGTCAAAGCTAGATTAATGACTCACACTCATTTGTACTGAGCAAGATCAACGATGTGTAGAAGGTCAAAAATTCAAGATATGACAATGAGGATCTATGAGGCTAATGAGAATAAAGACATGGTCAATCATTTTAATTGGTTTGAGCATTTTTTGATGGGTAAGGGCAAACCAAAGGGCAAGTTTTTGATCAGAGTAAACATGGTCTTATAGGGTCTTCGATCCACCATTGGAGCTTGGCTAAATGCCATTAAAGGGACACATTGATGCAGTTAGGTTAAGGGACATAAAGAGATCACCATCAAAGCTCAATATGGACCTCTAGCTTGAGGGTTTATGTCATAAAGGGTTCATTCTATGACTGTGTTTTTGCCATTGTTAGAAGAAGGAGCTAGCATTTCAAAATATGCCATGAATTCATACACATAAACCCCAATTGCATGAAAAAGACCCTTCTCTCTACTGTGTACACCATGATAAACCAGTTAGGAGCTGTTAACAAGATAAAAGTCTAACATACTAGTCTAGTTGTTGTAATCACATGGATGCTGTAACCCAACTTGAAACAACTTATGCTCACCATTACAACCAAAAGGAACATCAGTGGAGGAATAATCTAACTATGCAGTGGACTGAATTGACCTGAATCAATCAGGAGGCTTGAATGAGCATAATTTGTGGAGGTAGTTGTAACTGCATTTCAAATGAAATTGAGATTGGTTAATTCCCATTTTGTGAACTAAAATTCCCTCTCTCTTGCTTCTTTTCTTCTATAAATATAGCCTTTGAGCTATTGTTGATCATCCCTCAGGCTGGTACAACAAGACTCTGCCAGATTTTGTATTTTGCACCTCTTGGAAGTAATGAATATAACATTGTGTAGTATTTTGTCAATCTGTGTTAGCATTATTATGTTTTCTTGATATTGGAAGTGATCTAATCTTCCCTTTACAATTATAAGCTTAGGCTAAATGCTAGTAACTCTCTTTATAGGTCATATAGTGTGTCTTAGCTTTGATCTCTTTTAGGATATAGTGGACTATTGAATGTAAGTGTCTTCAACTAGACCTTACTTTCATTTCTCTCTAGTCTTAGTGCATTAAACTGAAATCTATATGAAATAATTTTGCTTATGAACTATAGTAGACACTGCATTAGATCATTTCATAGTCCATTAGTGTGTTAAAAATTCCAAGCTTAAGAGTGGATATAACAAATTCATGGTGCATCACCACAAGTTAGATAAGTTTACTTTATGCAATTTCTTGACTCTTTTCATCCCAACCAGGTCTTAGGTTTTATAAATAGAGGTCCAAATTGTGAAACCTAAAGAGATACGCTCATTAAAAACCCTAGAGGTCTGACCATGCTATAGTATACCCATAGCCAAGGGTCATTCCCATGTTGAGCTAGATTTGGGTAAAGGACCTGAACAATCCCTTACCCAACTAGGGTGTAATTTAGATCTATAATAGTTTTGGTATGCTAAGTGGGACACAAGAAGGCCATATAGACATCAAATTGGAATATATTGATGGTGTGGAAGAACATTTTAGAAGTCTTGGAGTAGTCATCATAAGATTAAAGACTAACACATGCACCAGATCTTCACTAGGTCTTCTACAAAATGTAATGAAGTATAGTTTATAGAATTATCTTTATATAGTACAAGAAGAGAAGGGTACCTATTTCAACCCCCAATCAAGGACCCCCTAATTGTCCTACCTCCCCAAGATCTACAAATCATGTTCCTACTCAACATACTAAGAGTCTACCAAGGTTAGTACAAATGGCAAGGCCTATATTGCAAAATTTTGTACCCTTCAATGGTGGCAGCCCTCTTAACCTTCAACATCATGATGAGATCCCTAATACTTCCTTAAATAGTTTGCCATACTTTATAGGAGAGAATGCTACTACTCCTATATAACACATAGTTGGCATTACAAATCTTTGCTCAGTGCATAATATCACACAAGAAGCCATGAGGCTATTGGCCACCTCCTTGAAAGGGAAAGCCCTGCAATGGTATAGTTGTTTAAATCTTGCTTCAATCAACACTTGAGATGAGTTTGGTGAATACCTATGTAATCATTCTTAGGACAGAAGTGACCATGTGCCCCTTGTTGAGGAACTTACCTCCATCAAGAGAGCATCCTAAGAGTCCATGGTTGATTTCAATTATAAGATTCAAAAGACCCAAGATAAGATCCCTATTATCATTAAGCCCACCCCTAACTATGCTTTTATTTACTATTTGAGAGCTTTGAATTTAGATATTTGCAGTCATGATCCAATCTATTGGTGGGATAACTCTGTCTAAAGCCTATGATATATCCATAAGGGCATAAAATTGCTTGATACAAGCAAGGAAGCTCATGCCAAGACCTCTCATGCCACTTTTCCCTAAGCTTCAGCCTACCCCACCTACCATTGCTCCATTGCCTACTCCAAATCACAAGGCTCAAATTGATGATAGTTAATTGTACAAGTTTGCTAATATTGAAAGCTTGTGAAAGGCACAAAACAACAAACTAGTGTCTATAGAAAGGCAACAACAGGCTTCACATAGACCATTCCAAGGTCCCTTCCAAACCTAATACCCTAGCCAGTCTTATAATAGACCCCTTTATCTACCAAATCAAAAAATCAAGGATAAATTACCCAAGGTAAATCTAATAATGGCTATAATCTTGCAGCTACAAGCAACTCAAGATCCATGGTCCCCATACAAAATAACTTTGCTCAAGAAGGTCAATGGTAGTCAGGTGGAGAACCCAATGAAATGGTGATGACCACTACTAGAGACATGTATCAAGACCCTAGTTGGTAACATAATCTTCCATTCCAAGGTCATGATATGATGCCTCCTCAACCACAAGGCCCCCAAATGAGTCAAGACAACATGCCTACCATGTCACTATCAGAAACTTAAAGCCAACAACAAGGGAACATGGGTAAAGCACCAACTGATACCACATGCATGCATTTTCAATAAGGGTAACATGTGTTTGAACATGTAGTAACTAATATGGGACAAGCTTCACAAGGAATAAATGAACTAGTTATAGTTCAGACAATGGCTAAGAAGAGAATGTTGGAGGAAGACTTAGGGCAACCTAAGATTTCTTCATCATCTCCACAGGCTAGTCAACAACCTACTTCTTCAAATGTAGCTTCGAAAGCTCCTATAAATCAACAAGTACCCCAACATCATGGACAACAATAGAAGTACCCCTTTGTTCCTTATATTACTCAAATGCCAAGTGATGCGTCTACTTCCAAGGCACAATCCAAAGGTACTAATCTTCCTTTTAATATTATGGATCATTTGAAAAGGGCTAATGTAACTATGTTCATGTATGATGTCTTATCTATTTTGGGACAAAAAGATATTCTCCAACAAGAACTCTCCAAACTTTCTCATGTGGATAAGATAGTTGATAAGGTAAACATTATTTTCGTAAATAATAGTCAACCTAGCCAATCCCCTAGCCAAGTTCCTAATCAAATTCAAAGTAAAAGTGAATATAAAAATGTTGTTCATTCCTCTAAAGTTGTCAAGCCCCCTCCATTTTATCTGTCAATCATCTTAGGGGGTTGTTTAGTACACAATTGTATGATAGATTCAAGTGCTTCAACCTCAGTGATGCCTAAAGCCATAACAGATAAGCTTGAGCTCAAATACGTGCCTAATGAAATAGGCATTCTTCAATAGGATGGCTCCCCCACTAAGACTGTTGGCATCTTGAAAGACCTTCAAATCACATTGGCATCATGTCCAAATTGTGTCATTACTTAAGATGTAAAGGTGGTAGACATACCTCCATATTTTTCCCTATGTTTGTCTAGGGACTTTAATACAAATATTGGAGGATATTTGTCATCTGATTGGTCATAGATGGTTTTTAGAACTAGATATGGAACCAAAGTCACTATTAGGTCAGAACCTATCTCTAAGTTCCACCTAGAACCCTATATGCCTAATCTTGCAAATACCAACTGTATCATATTTGAAGAGGATGAAGAGGTTAATGAACAAGATCAACATGATCATATTGAAGGCATCTCAAATCTATATCTAGATGAATGGGAAGCTGACAACCATGGTTTTGATCCTTATAGCAACATTGAAGAGACAAACTTAGGAGTGTACTATATGCATGAAGAAGGTGCTACTATACCTTGCTTAACTAACACTACCCAATAAGAGGATGATATAAGGACTTTTTTATTTGATGGCTCAAGGTCAAAAAATGGAAGTGGAGTGGGAGCCATGTTGATTTCACCCTTAGGTCAAAAGTATCATTTAGTATCAAGATTCTAATTTAGTTGTACCTCATATATAACTAAACATGAAGCTTTTTTGCATGGTTTGCAAGAAGCAAGAAAGAGAGGTATCAAACTCCTTAAAGTCAAGGGTGATAGTGAGCTTGTAGTGCAACAAGTGAGAGGCCTAAGTGCAATAAATAATCACCATTTGAAAGCCTATAAGCATTGGTTATGGTTCCTCATAGAGGATTTCTTGGCATTTAATATCCAGTCCATACTAAGAGAAGCAAACCAACATGTAGATAGGCTTGCAACCATTGGTGCCCAATATGAAATTGTAGGAGTCAAAAGCAACAAAATACAAGATAAAATCAAGGATATATGCAAACTAGTTGTACCAAACAATGAGGTGAGTTGGCAAGTCTTCGACAATGATGATCAAATCATATGTTTTCTAATGTAAGAGCACAATTCTGCCATAAAAATCAAGACAAGTTTCAAAATCAATATGATGATTAAATAGTACAACTGAGGTCTAATAAGCTACCTAAAGGTCTTATAACACTAGAAATCATCTTTAGTGAAGATGACCAAGTAAGAAAATGGAAAGCATGCATATCAGCTAAAGAATAAGATGAAAAGATAGAGATCTTTAAGGGCAAGTTGTTGAAGCTAGGAAAGGTGAATACAACAGAAGAAAAAGCTATATTTGTTACATTGTGCCAATATTTTTTTGATATATTTGTTTGGGAGTACAAATACTTGAAGGGGATTGAACCCAAACTTGCACAACACATCATTGAATTTCAAATCAATGCCAAGCTAGTCAGGTAGAAACAAAGGCATGTCAATCCAAGAGTGGAGGACCGCATGAGAAGAGAACTCTTTAAATTGATTGAATAAAAGATAATATTTCCAATTTAAGCATTCCTCATGGGTGTCAAACCTTGTGCCAATGAGGAAATAGAATGGAGAGATTCACTTGTGTTGAATTCATAGATCTCAATAAGGTGTCCCTAAAATACCATTACCCACTACCCTTCATAGATCAAATTTTACAAAAGGTGGTAGGTTCTCAAAGGTTCTCATTTTTTGATGGCTATTTTGGTTATGATCAGATCATGGTCAAAGAATAAGATAGGCATAACAACGCCTTCACTACAAAATGGGGCACCTATGCATATTGTAAAATACTCTTTGACCTCTCTAATATTAGAGACACCTTCCAAAGAGCAGTAGATGTTGCTTTTCATGATCTTTTGAATGATATGGTTTTAGTTTATCTTGATGATATAACAGTATTCTCAGAGAATCCTAATAATCACTTAACACACTTGAGAATTATTTTTGATAGATGTAGAAAATTTAGAGTTTTATTGAATCCAAAGAAATGCATTTTTTCAGTGCATGAAGGAAGACTTCTTGGACATGTGGTGTCCAAAGCCAGTCTTTCCATCGATCCAAAGAGGATATAAGCAATCCTTTCTCTATCATTACCTAAACATAAGAAAGGATTGCAGAGCTTCTTGGACAAGATCAAATTCATTAGGAGGTTCATTTTAGGCTTTGCAGAGTTGGTCAAGCCCCTCACTCATATGTTAAGAAAAGGTAAAGAGTTTACATTGATAAAATAAGGTAAGAGAAGCTTTGAGATAATCAAGGAGGCCATATCTCATTCCCCCACACTCCTTAATCCTGACTTCAATAAGTAATTTTATTTGTATGCCTTGTCTACATTAGATACAATTTCAACCATGTTTATGCATTAGAATAATGAAGGTGTGGAACAACCTATTACCTTCTTTAGTCAAATATGTAAGGGTATAAGGAAAGATATGTCTGTTGAAAAACATCTACTTGCTATTGTAAGAAGTTTGAAAAAATTCAGACATCTGGTTTTAAACAATAAGATTATATTAATGGTAGTTCATCCAAGTGTGAAAGATTTTATCCTCAACAGGGACTTAAGTGAAAAGAGAGATGGATGGGTCACTAAGTGCATCGATTATGACATTGAATTCAAGGTCACAAATTTAGTTTGAGGTAAAGGATTGTGTGAACATCTTGTAGAAGATGTGAAAAGGAAAAATAGACAATTTTGGTAATTCTGGACACTCAACATCAAGCTAAAAATACTCCTATAAGATGGACACATGATATTGCTAGATTTTTTTAGACATGAGAGTATCCAATGGGTTTGAATGCATCACAAATAAGACACTTTAGGCTAAAATCAGTGTCATTCATTCTCATTTATGGAGTAATTTTGAAAAAGGACATTGGTGGTATGCTTTTAAGATATGTTAAAACTAGTCAATTTGATAAGCTTCTCAAGCAATTTCATGGTAGTCTTTCTAGAGGCCATTTTGTATCCAAGACCATAGATAAAAAAATAATTAGAGCTGGTTACTTTTGACCTAATTTATTTAGAGATGCACATGCATGAGTTAGGAAATGTGTAAAGTGTGTAATGTTTACAGAGAAACAGAGACTAGTTGCTATGCCACTGAAGCCTATTCAAGTTGAACAACCTTTCATGCAATAGAATGCATTGGCATGATTAATCCTCCATCCAGTGCTTATCATAAGTGGGTATTGATAACTACAAATTATTTCACTAGATGGGTGGAAATAGTTCCCTTGAATGAAGCAAATGAGAACTTTGTGATTGGGTTCTATGAGAGTCTAGTCACCTATTTTGGAGTACCTTCCACTATAATATCAGATAATGTTTTGACATTTAGAGTACAAAAGTATGTGAATGGGCTCTTGATCAAGATATATACCTGATCTCTTCATCAAATTACTATCCCAATGGTAATGGACTAGCTGAGTCCATTAACAAGAACTTGATTCCAATCATCAAAAGAATAATGGAAGATAATCAGAGATCTTGACATACAAAGTTAAAAATTGTCTTATGAGTTGATATGATCACCTCCAAGAAGGCCAGTGGTAATTCACCCTAGCTCTTAGTCTATGGAAGAGAAGCAAGGCTTCCAATTTCATTGGAGCTTCTAGCTTTGGAGCTTGCACACCAACTAGAGCTTCTAGAAAGTGATGTAATGGAGGTCAGAATGAATGAATTAAGAGAATTGGAGGAGATAAGAGATGAAGACATGCATACCATGTCATCCAGCCAAAACCAAGTGGAGAATTCATTTGAAAAAATATCTTCTTCAAGGACATTTAAACAAAGTGACATAGTCCTCAAATCGGATGAGGACCATGCAAAGCCAGGAAAACACTCCAACTTTGACAACCTTTGGAGTGGATCCTATGTCATCATAAGTTGCAAAGAGAGTAATGCCTTTGAACCTACCAGATTGAATGGAGAGATCCTTCCCATCCTTATCAATGGGAGGTATCTCAAGTTCTACTACTAGTTTTATTTCATTTTCTTTCTACATAGGTAGATAGGCCTATTTTTCCTCCAAGTGCTTTTGTACATTACTTTGTTTGTTATTGTTTGGTCTATTTTGTTGCTTTCTTTTTATTTCCCCCCCAATTACTCAAAAAGGTGTTCCCAAGGATCAAATAGAGTCTTTTTGTAAGTAGCATTTCAATTGTTTAGTCATATTGAATAACCCTGATCAAAGTTTAGGTCCCATGACTAGTAGGTTGGTCAAGCCAACTGAGTCATTAGAAGTGTTGGTTATTTTGGCCCACATATCAAGCTTTGCTTGCAGTTAGAGGAAGAATCCTAGCAGGATCCTAATGAAGTAGAAGATTCAATGGTTAGAAATGGGTCCAAAAATGCAAATAGATGGATCTAAGTAGGATCTCATGGTGCTCATGAGCATGCAAGGGCATGGACTAGATTGTACAGTGTTTAGAGAATCATCAAAACCTTGAAAGATTGATCAAAAAATGAATTTGGCAAATTTTAAGAACTAGACCATGAATAGGATGTCTTCTAGAAATAAATGGACCAACTTGTTTGAGCATGTAATAAATTCACCTCAAAAAGATGTGTGAGCCAAAATATTGCAGTGTCATGGAGTTTTTCATGACAAGATCATCCTTTGAAAGTTTCATGTCTGCACGAGCTTTCTGGCTCAAGTTATGAGGTTTCAAAGTTGAACCAACAACATAAGACTTTTGTGCCAATGTTAAAATAAAGCTTGAGCAAAATAAACCCTTTTGAGCTTAAATTTGATGATTGCACAGACGTTAATGATGGTCACACAAATATCATTTGATGGGAGTATGGACATTAAATTTAAGCTCATAAAGTAGTCATTATATTTCAAATAGTGGGTCCTAGCAGATCTAATGGTCTGTGTTGCATCGTACATATTGATCCGATGGTGCAAGATGAGTTGAAAGGTCAAGGGGCTCAAGAGGCCACCACATGGCATAAGTGTGTGAGGCTGTAGACTGACAATAAGATCTTGAAATCAACACATGATTGACACATGGCATAAGTACAAAAGTTGACAGACTAACATCGAATATTGAATGTAAATGCGAGGCTACTAAATGGCACCAACTCGAAGAAAGATTGACGAGTCAAAGGTAGATCAATGACTCACGCTCATTTGTATTGATCAGGATCAACGGTGTGCAAAATGTCAAAAATTCAAGATCTGACAATGACAATCTGCGAGGCTAATGGGAATAAAGACAAGGTGAAGCATTTTGATTGATTAGAGCATTTTTTGACAAGCAAGGTCGAACCAAAGGGCAAGTTTTTGATTGAAGAAAATAGGGTTTTATAGGGTCATCGATCTACCATTGGAGCTCGGCTAAAATCCATTAAAGGACACATTGATGCAGTCAGGTTAAGGGACATAAAGGGACCACCATCAAAGCTTAATATGGACCTATGGCTTGAGGGTTTATGTCATATAGGGTTCATTCTATGACTGTGTTTGCCATTATTAGGAGTTAGCATTTCAAAACATGCCATGAAGGCATACACATAGACCCCAACTGCATGAAAAGGACCCTTCTATCCACTATGCATGCCATGACAAACCAATTAGGAGCAGTTAACAACAAGATAAAATTCTAACGTACTAGTCCAATTGTTGTAACTGCATGGATGCTAGAACCCAGCTCAAAATAACTTGTGCTTGCCATTGCAACCAAAAAGAACATCAGTGGAGGAATAATGTAACTGCGCAACAGACTGAAGTGACTTGAATCAATCAGGAGGCTTGAATGAGCATAATTTATGGAGGCAGTTATAACTGCATTTCAAATGAAACTAAACTTGGTTAATTCCCCTTTTGAGTGTCAAAACTCCCTATCTCTTGCTTCCTTTCTTATATAAATATAGCTTTTGAGCTATTGTTGATCATTGATCCAAAGGATTTTTTTATGGTTTGGAAAAATGTGGAAAGGACAAGTGTTGTAATAGAAAATCGACATGTGAAAAAAATATAAAAAGTTGATACAATTACTTTTTATATCGAAATTATTTTATTATATTGCTAACGGGTGTTGTATTGCAGATGTGAGACCAAACCGACCATTTACCTACATTATCCTGTAACTATTCAACATTCAATTTTACCAACTTTGTCATATAATCTTATTAATGCCATCGAGATATTTCAATATATATTTTTATTTTCCACATATCCAATTATTTTTCCACCATAATTTCTCCATTTTCCCATTTTCAAAATATTATTAATATCTTATTCATAATATTAATTTACCATTAGATATATTAAATCCAAATTTAATTTAATATCCTCTATTTAAAAAAAATTCCAACTTAATATTTTATTTATTCATGATTTTTAAATCACCATTGAATATTTTAATCCAAGTCTCATTTTACCCACTTTTACTTTTACCATGTGAATTACCATTTTACATGGAGGCGTGGAAAGTAATTTGGTGTTCGTTTTAATTGGGAGATATGTTTTTTAAAACTAAACTTTAAACTTTATTCCATCCTTTTACTTTTACTTTTACCTTTCCCCATGTGGAAAATCCATGTCACTTTGGATGGGGGGCGAATTACATGGGATGTGTTTTATGTCTCGTGTTAAACTTTAACATGGACGCCACCTTTTATTCCACGTCGACAACCACTTTAAAAGGGTCGACAGTTTAATGGAATATGTAATGGTTTTTTATTTAGTATGGGAGATATTTTAATATCTTTATGTTTGGTGCTAAACAAAACATGCAACGCCCACTTCTCCCCCACGTCTATAAAGGATGGAGAGTTAAATGGGTTATGTGTTGATATTTGTTAATAAGCACTTTATTAAAGTGACGTTGGAAATACCCACTATTTATAAGATTTTTATTCTTTTATTAAATGCATGCACTTTATTTATATTTTAATTGTGCTTCAAGTAAAAATAGAAGATTATTAATCAACATTGGTTATATGCGTTGATTTATATATCGAGGATTTTTATTATTTTAGGGCATTTTATAGAGTAACTTACAGAGAGTAGAAAGCTAACAAAGATGGATACAGGCCGAATATTTTGACAGAGAAAGAATGGTATCGGGATTTTCAAGTAGGGACGGTCCATACAAGTGAAAGTATATTGTACTTGAAGAATACATATTAAATTCGGAAAATTGATTGTGTTTATTTTAATAGAGGCAAAATTTTATAATAGCTCGTTGAGGCCAATTTTATCTATTCCCGAGTCTTTCTTAACCTGTATAAATTACAGAGATTTGTAAAGCCAAGGATATATGTTATAAATCCTTTGAGAGTATTATTTCCTCATGTTGAGAAAATTAATAACCCATACATGAGAATTATAGCATTTACAGATATTGTTTGGTTGGAAAGAAGAACGTTTTACATGTAGCAGATGAGTATTTCATCTCACACAGAGATACAAGTTTCCTTAAAACTATTCAGGGATGTAAGTTTTATAAACTGTATTTACATCTTGTTCATAATGGAACAGTTCAAATGAATCTAGGGACATATCCAATTGGTGAACCCCATAAATAATCTCGTCTCCATTTTTAAGTTTTTCAGTATTTCATCAGTTTTAAATTATTCACTGATATTTAAAAAGTAATTATGAGAAATTGATTAAGAGATATTTGAAGGGATAAAAATGTGAATGAAATGATTTTAACTTAACAACAGAGTTAAATGAGTTTATAAAATATTCATACTCAAAATTGTTTAGACAATTCATATTTAGAGTTTAAAATTCTATTCTTTTAATTAGATTTTGGAAAATGACTTGTTATATTTTTATAATTATTGTTCACAGATCAGTTTGAATGCAAAATTATATTTCTTGAGTTATCATTCACTCAGGCTTGATTCTTGAATATTAAATCCATTTCTTATTTTTATTTAATCAGAAAATTGATAATTCTGCATCCAATTCTATTTAATATTGAGGAATTGAGATTTTCAGTATCCATTTACAGAAACTGTTTACTCGATTTATGGATCATTTTTGGTATCAGATTAGGTGATTGTAGGACTTATTTAATTATGATATATTTCAGTTTGGAGTTTTGGATATCAAATATTGTTATTTGTTTTTTGTTTGATTTAATTATGCAGGTTGGTTAGTGCAAAGGAAAGTTGGACGGTGCTCCGATTCGCTAGAAGAAGAGAAACTTCTAATAGCCAAAGTTCTGAAACCACAAGCCCTGCATGATCAACACAGATGATGAACAACACATTGTCACTTGAGGTGTGAGATGGTGTTGAGAGAGGATCAACCTTTCTATCTTAGGACACATTCAGATAAAATGCAAGGCATTTTCAACGATGCACATCCAAGAAGAATCAGTTATAGTTGTAAACCATTCTTATATAGAGGACATAATAAAGTATGATAAAAATCTGATTTCATATTGGTTTAGTCTTTGATACGTAGTTATGTAGCCTTTATTTTTAGATGACTAATCATATTTTGTAAGCCTATAGGAACAAGTAAAAAAACTAGTTCCATGGTAAGATATGAAAATGACAAATAAGGCATTGTTCAGAAAATTAAATAGGTATTTGCATTTTATGGATTGAGCTTTAATTGGTTCATAAGTTGGTTTATTTTTCACAACTTATTTAAGAGTTGCAGGAAGCAAAGAGGAATTTGTTTAAGACACCAACAAGTATGCCAACCAGTACTCAGTAGGTGCACTTCATAGTTTTTTCAGAGGTATAAATTATTATCAAACGTAACTATGTTTGCACAATTTTCATTGAATCCTTTGTGTAAGATTGTTTTGGGAGTAAAATATACTTTATTTGAAATTGTTTTTGAAAGCCTTTTGAAAATGAAATATGGATCATCTAAATCTTATTAGGATAGATTTTTGAATAAAATGAAACCACCTCCTATTCAGTTATGGAAACCATGAAGAGGGAACAACCATTAGTGATAAAATGGTTTAATTGGATAGTTTTGATAATCATATCTATAGTATTGCATAGTATGCTTAGTTATCACTTCAAACACTATTTCACAGAATTCTTAACTATTGAATTCAAAAAAAGAATTTTAAAAAAGTTATATTTTGAAGATATTTGCTATCTCCTATTTCAATTTTTTGTTGTGATAATTTTTCTGCAAAAACTAAATTATTTGAATGAAATGTGGAGGAATGAATTGGGGAGCAGTCAACAGTGAGGAAAATTTGAGACATGTTTAAAATTCTTAATTTTCTCCTCGTGTTTTTGATACGACTTACAGTTACTTGTAAAGTTTGTGAGTTTGTAAAGAGTCTCTTATTTGTGTATATTCTACATCAATAACCTTAAGATAAATAAATTAACTGCACATTTTATACTTATACATATAAGTCCCATTATATCTTGGGCAACATTTGTAAATGCAAGTATACATATGTTGCAGTTATTTTTATTAGTTCTATGAAGTATGCAATAAAATTTGGTTTCCCTTATATGATGTTGATAACAAGGAGAATACCTTAGCCTTTATGCAGTGTAGGGGTTGAGAGAATCCGCGAGATGTTATGACTATTTTGGGTAACAGGTCATTTTGGTAGAATGGGTAAGGACTTTATTTTACTCTCCATATTTAGGGTATAGTTTTAGTTGGATAGTTGACTTCTTGCAAGGAAGTTTTTATAACATCTTATTTCACTGATGTTTTTTTAAATGGAGTTTTATTACATCATTTTGATTGACTTCATAATTCCTTCATATGCTATTTTTGGCCCCTGTATGTTTGGAAGCAGTGCATGAAGACTATCAATAGCAAAAAGAGAACCCACAGAGATTTTTTGGGTCAATTGGATTATTTGGACTTTTGGAGACCAAAAGTTTCTTGTTGGGGAGGGTTAATTCAGAGAAATTTTTTATGGTTCAAAAAAATGTGGAAAGGACAAGTATCGTAATGAAAAATTGAGATGTGGCAAAAATATAAAAAGTTGATACAATTACTTTTTATATTGAAATTATTTTATTGTGTTGCTAATGGACGTTGTATTATAGATGTGGGACCAAACCGGCTATTTACACACATTACCCCGTAAACCATTCAACATCCAATTTTACCAACTTTACCATATAATCCTATTAATATCACCGAAATATTTCAATATATCTTTTTACTTTTTTCACATATCTAATTATTTTCTCACCATAATTCCTCTATTTTCTTATTTTCAAAATATTATTAATATCTTATTCATTATATTAATTTATCATTAAATATATTAAATCTAAATTTAATATAATATTCCCATTTTAAAAAAATCCCAACTTAATATTCTATTTGTTCACTATTATTAAATGTTTTAATCCAAAGTCCTATTTTACCCACTTTTACCACGTGGAATTCCGTTTTGCATGGTGGGCGTGGAAAGTAATTTGGTGTTTGTTTTATTTGGGAGATATGTTTTATTTAACTAAATTTTAAACTTTATTCCATCATTTTACCCTTCCCCACGTAGATAATCCATGCCACTTTGGATGGGGGGAATTACATGGGATGTGTTAAACTTTAACAATGCACGCCACCTTTTATTCCATGTTGACACCCACTTTAAAATGTCAATGGTTTTTATTTAGCATGGGAGATATTTTAATATCTTTATGTTTGGCACTAAACAAAATATGCAACACTCGCTCTCTCTCCACGTGGATAATGGACGGAGAATTAAATGGGTTATGCGTTGTTATTTGTTAACAAGCATTTTATTAAAGCATGGCATTGGAACTACTCACTATTTATAGGATTTTTATTTTTTTATTAAATGCATGCAATTTATTCGGAGTTTACTCATATTTTGGATAAAAATAAAAGATTGTTAACCAACATTGGCTATATGTGTTGATTTTATATATTGAAGATTTTTATTATTTCAGGGTAATTTATAGAGCAACTTATAAAGAGTGGAAAGCCAACAAAGATGGATATAGATTGAATATTTTAACAGATAAAAAATGGTATTAAGATTTTAAAGCAAGGACGGTCTATACAAGTGAAGGTCTATTGTGCTTGAAGAACACATATATTAAATTCAGAGAATTGATTGTGTTTATTTTAATAGAGGCAAAATTTTAGAATAACCCGTTGAAGCCAATTTTATCTATTCCCAAGTCTTTCTTACCCTGTATAAATCAAATATATTTGTAAAGCCAATGATATATATTATAAATCCTTTGAGAGTATTATTTTTTTCATGTTGAGAAAATTAATAGCCCATACAGGGGAATTATAAGTATTTATAGATATTGTTTGGTCAGAGAGAAGAACGTTTTACGTGTTGTAGACAAGTTCTTTATCTCACACAGAGCTACAAGTTTTCTTAAAATTATTCAAGGATGTAAGTTTTATAAACTATATTTACATCTTGTTTATAATGAAATGGTTCAAATGAACTCAAAGACGTAGGCAATTGGTGAACCCCATAAACAATCTTTTGTTTTTAGTTTTAGTTTTTCAGTATTTCATCAGTGTTAAATTATTCACTGATATTTGAAAATTAAATATGAAAAATTGATTAAGAGATATTTGAAGGGATAAAAATGTGAATGAAATGGTTTTAACTGAACAACAGAGTTAGATGAGTTTATAAAATACTCGTACTCAAAATTCTTCAGACAATTCACATTTAGAGTTTAAAAGTGTATTTCTTTTGATTAGATTTTAGAAAATGACTTATTATATTTTTAAAATCTGTTTCGAATAAAACAATATTATTTAACATGAGGCTAATTACTATTCACATAAAAGTTTGAATGCAAAATCATATCTCTTGAGTTATTATTCATTCAAGTTTGATTCTTGAATATTAAATCCATTACTTATTTTTATTTAATCAAAAAATTGATAATTTTGCATCCAATTCTATTTAATATTAAAGAATTGAGATTTTCAGTATCCATTTATAAAAAAATGTTTACCCAATTTAAAGATCAATCATCCCTCAGGCTGGTATGACAAGACTCTGCCAAATTTTATATTCTGCACCTCTTGGAAGTAATGAATAGAGTATTTTACAGTATTTTGTCAATCTATGTTACCATTCTTATGTTTACTTGATATTCGAAGTGATCTAATCCTCCATTTATAATGCTAATCTTAGTCTAAATTCTAGTGACTCTCTTTGTAGATCATATAATGTGTCTTAGTTCTGATCTCGTTCAAGATATAGTGGACTGTTGAATGTAAGTGTCTTCAACTAGACCTTACTTTCATTGCTCTTTAGTAGTAGTGCATCAAACTGACCTCTATATGAATACCATTGCTTAGAAACTATATAAGACACTGCATTAGCTCATTTCATAGTCCATTAGTGTGTTAAATGGTCCAAGCTTAAGAGTGGATATAACAAATTCATGGTGCATCACCACAAGTTAGATAGATTTACTTTATGCAATTTCTTGACTCTTTTCATCCCAATCAGTTTTTAGGTTTTAGAAATAGAGGTCCAAATTGTGAAATCTGAGGAGCTAGCCTCATTAAAAACCCTAGAGGTCTAAGCCTATTATAGGATACCCACAACTTATGGTCATTCCCATGTTGAGCTAGATTTGGGTAAATAGCTTGAACAATCACTTGCCCAACTAGGGTGCAATCTAGATCTCCAATAGGTAGTGCTGCAAGGTATTGCCAATGGAGCCCTACAATTGTCACAACCAAAAGGATGGAGAGTTCATTTCATAAAAGACAAGCATTTGGGGCAACTAGATGCTTGGTTTTAGAAGGCATTCATACCTTCTCATTGTATGGTATTTGGTCTACTTTGGATCAACTTTGCATGGTGTTTGATTTTGCACTTTCGAGATTTCCATTGAGTAAAGAGTACCATCAAGAGCTGAGGAATCATATTGGATGTATCCTTCTTATTGAGGAAGTTATAGGAACCACAAGAAAACCTCATAGAGAAGTTCACATGAATATTAGTGTTGCACAACATAAACGTGGTAGAGCAAATTTAAATTTGGATATTTGTGTAAAGGATCATCAACAAGATATGAAAGCAACAAGTGGTTATAAAATCTTATCATCAAATGTTAGAAGGAACACACTCAACATAACTGTGATTTAAATTTTTAGCCTTGATGTTATTGTCATCACCATTATTAGCCACCACATTAATTCATTTTCACTCATATAAGTGGATTGCAAGGACTTTCAGTCATGGGAAGGAGTAATTTTTCAATTTTTGAATACTAAAGGGGATTTTTGAGCCCTTACATGGCTACCCACCACTTCTACATTGATTGCATTGGTGAATTTTGCACAAGTTTTTCATTTTTGTAGTTGTTATACCATCTTTATATTTTGGTTTTGATGATTTTAGTCGTGAATAGCTGAAAGTTTGCACAATTTAAGGGAGTAGCCATTTTAGATGAGGTTGGTATAAGATTTTAGCATAAGGGAACCAATGTTTCAAACACTGTAGTTTCGATTCAGATGGGATTCCAAGTAGTCTGTGGTTGTTATAACTTGTTTTCAACCCATACATAGTCTAATTTGCACCATATTTTGGAAGGTATATCTTGAAACATTATGGGTAGAACCATTGTAAATCAAGCTTTTGGTTATGAAGTTCTAACAAGTGTTCCAGATTCTTCATCACTTTAGAGAAGCCAAGTTGTGCAACAAAAACATGGTGGTGCATATATGTGGTAGCCGTTGGCCTTATGGGAAGTCAGAATATGGAATTATAAATTCCCAATGATGAATTGGGATCTAGGTATTATAAATATGATCAATTTGAGTGAGTCAAAGCAGTGGGTCTTACGATTGCTTAAGGGTAAGCAATTTTAGAAGGGTAGGCTGTAATGTTCCCTTTTATAAATTAAACAATTTGGAAGATCGAAGCCTATCTTTTATTTCACGTAGACTAAGGGTTATAATGGAAGAAATAATTAAATAAGAATACATTTAAGTTGTCCAAAGTTACTTTATTTTATAACATAAAAAGGACACTTAGGTGTTATTATTATTAAAAGGGGACAAAAATAATATTTATTGAATGGCTAAAAGTAATTAATATTAAGAGGGTGAAAAGTGAGTATTTAATTAAAAATATTTTTAGGGTGAAATTAAAAAAGCAAAATTTTAAAAGAACAAGCAGGACCAAAAATGGATTATCATTCAAAATTTATTATTCACGATTGAAATTAAAAAAAATTCAACTTCTACTTTTGAGGTGGAGACCCTCCATTGCATTCAGGTTTGAGGACGCAAACTCTCTACCCTTCTAAGGTGATTCCATCTAGGAATAATCATTTTGCTTCAAATCAAGACCAAAATTCTAATCTCAATGTGTGTGACATTGCTAAGAGTTAGAAATATTTGCCAACAATTGCACTGGGGATTGAAAAGGAACAAATCACTATTTTTAGATATTTTATGTTGATATACCTGGCTATACAACCTATTGTACTACCGATTTACAATTGTTCTAGGGAATTAAGGAGGGTGTAGGGGTTCTGGGGATAAATCTGAGCAAACCTAGGTAGATCACTACCCTTAGAAAGCAATACCACCCTCCGACAAGATGCCACTTCAACTACAACCACACCACACTACCCAAGTGAGTGTTGTACCTTGTATTCATGGTCAAAACTTGGTACTTATTGTTGTATGCAGTGTTTATAGACTTTTACAATTAGGATTTGATTATTTGTGGATTTATACAACTAGGGTCTACTATAATAAATTTGTAATATGCTCATTGAATGATTATTCTAGTTGCGTATATCATAACTGTATATTTTCAATTGCATGTTATTATCTAAGGTTTGTTTTAGAGTTGTTTTAGCTTATGTATTTATAAAAATTAAATAAAAACTAGAAAAATGAAAAAGTAAATAAAAGGGGATATTATAGAGAGTAAGTGGTTCACATTGATCCCATTGAAGGAAATATCAGAAGAGGTGGACAATACTACTAAGGTGTTTTAAATTTTGGTAAATAATTTTTGAAGGATGTATAGAAGGATAAGGCATCATTTTATTTTATTCCCAAACCTATGCAAATTGTGATTGTAAAAGAGGTGAATGAAATTCCAATTAAAATGTATAATTTTTTGAATGAGTGTGTTGATATTATTTCAAAATATTTTTTGAATTGATTTTTAATACAATTTGGATCCTAATGTACTAGCTATGTTTTCTAAATGTTTCCACTATTCCCAGTTTATGTAAGTCATGCTTGTAATACATAATTTTAAGACACTTCATGTTAAAACATCAGTTCAAATAAGTTACAATGACGATCAATATGAAGATGATCTAGACATCCTCAAAATGGTGAAGTTTGCAGTTTGTAACCTTTTAAATTGATTTTTCATCAAAGATGACGAAACTACTAGTATATGCAAGTGGAGGTTATGTAACCATTAATATTTTTAGGCTACAACTTTATGTAAACGCTGACTTGATTAAAGCAAAAAAATTTCCATAGTGAAAAACATGAGTAGGGGAATGATTGTAAATGTTCTTTCTTCTTGGAGACAATATGTATGGAGTCTTTGGAAGTTTATAAGATGGAAAGACATGAGTATTATATTTATGGAAGATAATTAGAATTGGATCCACATTGTACAAATGTAAGTTTGGGTCTTTCTTCAGGATATTTGCTTGTAATCCTAGCTTTGAGTGGTTGTTCCAATGTTGGGATTATTTGTGACATGTTGTAAGAGTGAAAAGTATTTGTATGTAAGCTTTGGATAGTGTAGTAATGAAATATTTGTCCATGAAATTCCAAGAAGTGGTAGTAACTAATACATGTTGAGAGTTACATAGTGGAAAGGGGAGCACAATTGACTCATAAATAGAGTTTTCTCCACATTAGATTTTTTATAGGTCATACATTGTGTTCTATGTGCTTTATGATTTCTTATGTTTCTCTCCATTTGTTATAGTAGGCTATAATTTCAATTCTAATACTTAATACCTCTATTTTTAACATTAAAAGTGGTCTAGAATAATCATCTATCAATCATTTGTTGAGCCAGGAATATAAGATTCATGTTGGTGAAAATTAGTGTGGAATATCTATCTAGTTTACATATCATATTAGTTTCAGAACATGTTTTTTTATTTTGGCCATAAAAGGTTTATAACACTTTATGCAAGTTGTGTTAGTTTATGTTCCATTGTAGTGAGTGGTTTTGTGTGACCTTTGTGCATATTTATACTAATTACCTAAGAAACAAGTGCTAGTGGGGAAGGTGACTTGGTTCCCTTGCAAGAAGACAACTCCAAAAAGAAGTGAGAAGTTGGCACATTATGATGATGAAAAGACCTAAATATCTAAAAAATATTTCCACAAGTTGGAAGTGGATGTTGCTAGTATTTATCTTTCCATAAAGAAGCTTGATAAGTTCAAGTCCATTATGGGCATACTCATGGCCAAAGTAGGCCACTCTATAGAGGCATCAGAAGAGGGTGAGGAGCTGAAATATCTTGATAATAAGAAGAAGCTCCATACCAATAGGGATTCACCTCCATTTAAAGTTGAAGCAAATATTGAAATTCAACCATATGAATGATAGGTGAATGTGGATAAGATAGATCATTATTGTTAACCAAATTTGACCCTAGGTCAAATCAAGTCAACCCCCCTACATATGCAAATGTTTATAGGGCCCCTCTAGGCTTGAATTAGTCACCATGGTCTTAAATGAGGTTACTTAACATGTTTTAACCTTGTCATATTTGTTATTTGTCTTATTGTAATATTATGCCACCAATGGTCATGTTAATGAATTGTACTATTTCCAACAAGAAGACAAATGCTTTAAGATAAAATTTAATGTACCAAATGTCATAAAAGAGTCAGAAGAGGATTTGAAACTAAAATATGGCAGGTTCAATGTAATAAAGAGGAATATCATCTAAAAAAGGTTAGTTTAAGATAATTGTATGAATTGTATGACCAGTTTGGCACATGTAGAGGCTTCAGGTTGTCAGGATCCCTACTCCTTAAGAGTACACTTGATTACCTTTGTATAAGCAACTAAACATGAAATTAAACCAAAAGTAACATGTAACTAGAATTTAGAAACAACACAGAATATGAGAGACAATACAATCTTGTATTAACACTCTTCTAGAAGGAAATACAATGAAGAAATCACACTCTTCCCACTCTCCTTGATCTTGCTCCTTGTTGTGTTGCAGATCTCCTTGATCTTGCTACCCCACAGATCTCCTTTGACCTTGCACACACACACACACACCTACAGATCAACCGACCTTACTTACCATGTAGATCTCCCCTGATCTTGCTATACCTACAGATCAACCTGGTCTTGCACACCTGCAAACCTAGATCTTACACACCTCGAAGAACCCTTGTCCTTGCCTTTGCAAGTCCTTATGATTCTACACCTTTACAATACATCCCCATGAGTCTCTTAAATAGATCCCATACAAACAATAATTAAACTTTTCAATTACAATAATTAGAAACATAGACTCAAGACTAAAATTAGTCTTTTACATGCAAACTGACTGTCCATCTAAAATTAGACCATTTTTGGAAGCGCATGCAAACGCATGCACACACAGGTTGCTGACATTGGTTCCTGTCTGACCGATGTCAGTCGACCCATAACTAATGTCGATTGCTCTGCACACTGAATATGACTGACATCGGTTGGCCTGACCGACATCGGTTGCTCTGCATCTCAACAACCTCCTCCATTTGCATCAGTGAAGCTTTTAGCTCCACAACCTAATAATCTCTCACTTGGAGATAAACAACTGCACCTATACCTGTACCTGTACATCATCTAATTTTATTTTCTGGCTTGTATCCCTCTTCAAGTTTAGTCTTGAAGACCAACCACCACAAATCCTGTGGTGCTTCTCCTATCATCCAAGTAACCTGCCATATCTGAATCTACATACCCATGTAGAGAAGTGCTTGACCCTGCATAGCATGTATACCTACTGCTGGTCCCTCTCAGATCCCTGAGAATCCACTGAACTGCTTTCCAGTGCTCCTTTATCGAATTGGCCACAAAAGTGTTGACAACTCCCACTGCTTGGGTAATCTCAGGTCTAGTACACATGTACTCAACCTCATCATGTGATTTGGGACACTATTCTATGAACTGTCCATCCATAGGTGTGTTAACCGGTTTTACATCCTGCATATTGAACCTCTCCACTACCTTATTCACATAATCATCTGGAGACAAAATCAACCTGTCATCTTCCCTATCTCTAGAAATACTCATGCCAAGGATTTTTGCTCCTGAATCCTTCTTGGCACACCACTGAGCTACTTTTACCTTTAGCTCAGTAAAACCCTGCATGTGTGACCCTGCAACAAGCATATCATCCACATACAATGACAGGATAATGTCGCGACCATTATCCAACTTGGTAAAATAAACACAGTGATTACATTGACATTGACTAAAGCCATGCTTTGTCATACACCTATCAAACCTATACCACTGTCCTGGAGCTTGCTCAAGACCATATAACCTGGCCTTCTATCTCACCTATCCATTCTATCCTTTCTTTAACCTAGGAATCCATTCGTCTTTCAGTGTTTTCATCCCGATTGGCAACTCTACCAAATCTCCTGTTTGGTTCTCTTCCAAAGAATTCATGCCATGCTCCCACTATTTCCTGGATTCTACCTGCTTTGCCTCTTCAAAACTTCTTGGTTCTTGACCATCAGTGAGTAAAAAGTTTAAATAGTATAAAGAAGGGGAATAACAAATTTGAGGCTTACTTACCCTTTCAGTCCTCCACATGGGCGTTTGAGATTCTTTGACAGCTTGTTGTCCGCCCAAAATCTATTTTGACAGTGACCGATCTCGGTCACCTCTGGCCGACCTTGGTCTGCACCCGACCGATGTTGATTCCACCTGATCGCCGACATCGATTCCTTGACCGACATTGGTGTCCACCTGCCAGACATCACTGACTTTGGTTTGCACATGATCGACGTCGGTTCTTGCCTATTCAATGTCAGTTCTCACCTGACCGATGTCGGTAACTGTGTTTTCCTGTGAGTGATGACTTTTACCTGCGAGCTCACTTTGGATCATAACCTTGTCCAAACTGCCTTGCTCAGAATTATTCAGCCCCTTGAGCTAATCTCTATCCATCATCTTCTCCATGAAAACCAAGGCTTTCCAGTTCTTCACTTTGTCAAAAACATCAAATTTCCTCTTTATGCAATAAACCTGATCCTTTCTTGTAGCATCAGTAACAAGAAACCACACTTTCTTCTATTGCTTACAGAAATCTCGATCTATGCTTTCTGAATTTGAACTCTTACCTTTTGACTCAAGAACATGCATCCCCTTCTCACTCATGTGACCAAGCCTACAGAGCCACATCTTTGCATCTACATCTAAAGTAGATAAAACAAAAGGAAAATTAGTAATACAAGTAGATAGATAAAGAGTACCTACTTTCTTGCCACATGCTAATTCAAGTGCACCCTTGGAAAATTTCCAAGATTTCACTGTGAGAGTAACTGTGCAACCCTCATCACCCAACTTTCTTGCAAAAATTAGACTCCTCTTCAGGACTGGGACATGCATGACCTCCTTCAACGCCCATGTGTTGCCCGTCTGCAATTTCAGCCACACTTCTCCTTTGCCAACAATTTGACAAGGCTCACCAACCCCTAAATAAATCTTTCCAAAGTATCCATGGACATAATCATGGAAAAATACTCTATTTGGGGTTGCATAGAAAGAGGCAACAAAATCTAAAACCCAAGATTCTACTTTATTCAAGGAACATACAAGAGTATCCTGTGCAACAATACCTGCAACATCTGCTTCTTCATTTCCTTCATGCTGATCTTCTACCAACCAACAATCTTTCTTTACATGCTCTTTCTTTCCATAATACAGTAATTGATCATTCTTGCCATTGAATTTCTCCATTCTTAGTGTATTTTATTCTGCCATTGCTTTACTCCCACTCAATCAGAAACCCCTGAGAGTGACTTGTAATCAAACACTTAACACGCTCTGACCACCTGCTAGTGTACCTAACCAAGCTCTGATACCAATTGTCAGTGGTATCACTTGGTGATCCTAGCTCTGATACCAATTATCAGGATCCCTACTCTTTAAGAGTACACTTGATTACCTTTGTATAAGCAACTAAACATAGAATTAAACCAGAAGTAACATGTAACTAGAATTCAGAAACAACACAGAATATGAGAGACAATACGATCTTGTATTAACACTCTTCCAGAAGGAAATACAATGAAAAAATCACACTCTTCCCACACCTCTTGGGTGTACCAGTAATTCTCCCTCAAGAGTTCTCTCTCTCACAACTAATCAATTACAAACACAATCAACTCAAACACAGAGTTGTTGTTTCCACCAGTTAGTAACAATACTGCCAGTACCACCGCCGAGTACACCACGTACTCTAAGTAGATCTCCCTGATCTTTCTCCTTGTTGTGTTGCAGATCTCCTTGATCTTGCTACCCCACAAATCTCCTTTGACCTTGCACACACACACACCTGTAGATCAACTGACCTTACTTACCATGTAGATCTCCCCTGATCTTGCTATACCTGTAGATCAACCTAGTCTTGCACACCTGCAAACCTAGATCTTACATACCTGGAAGAACCCTTGTCCTTGCCTTTGCAAGTCCTTATGATTCTACACCTTTACAATACAGCCCCATGGGTCTCTTAAATAGATCCCATACAAACAATAATTAGACTTTCCAATTACAATAATTAAAAACACAGACTCAAGACTAAAATTAGTCTTTTACATGCAAACTGACTGTCCGTCTAAAATTAGACCAGTTTTGGAAGCGCATGCAAACACACGCACACACAGGTTGCTGACGTTGGTTCCTGTCTGACCGATGTCGGCCAACCCATAACCGATGTCGGTTTCTCTGCACATTGAATATGATTGACGTCGGTTGGCCTGACTGACGTCGGTTGCTCTGCAACTCAGAAACCTCCTCCGTTTGCATCAGTGAAGCTTTTAGCTCCACAACCTAACACAGGTAAGTGTCTTCATATCCCCACAGGTTAGTTTTAGGCTCAGGTGGATTTGGCATATTTAAATTTGAGAAAAAAAATTTCTCTCTCCCATTGCTCCTTTGGATAGGTTAAGAGAGGTCAATGATTTTATTCAGTAAGGACATGGGAAGAAGAGTTGGACTGAATGCACTTGGTGGATGTTAGGGGTCCTTGTGTACTTCCATTCATGGACATAGTTTCAATATTGATGCTCCTTATTATATTCACAATCATTACAATTTTTAGTACCTCCAAACTACCTACATAACCCCAACACCTCATTTTTCTCATATGTTTGCATTGGTCTGTGTGAACCAACTATTGTACGTGAAATTGTAGAGTATGTTCATCCTTCCCATATTGGTTTCAACTAGTTTGGCATGTGCAATCATGGAAGGTAAATAGAAGTATCTCATGGTGTTGGAAATGAATACCATCATGGTTTGTAGAACAATGTTTGGAAATTGCAGAGTTTCATCCTCTTGTGAATGGCTCCAAGTCAAGGCTAATATATTATTTTCAACCCTTCAGAGCTTGGTGATCAGTTTGTCCATTGAAGTTTTAGTCTCAAGGGGATAATTGATGGAGTAAAAGGTCTAAGACATAAGCACAATCAAGTAACCTTGAAATAGTCACCTACATGACTGTGTAGGAGTGCTTAAACAATGGATTGATGAGAGATTTGGATTTCATGATAGAGCTTTGACAATTTTGAGATTGGATTAAAGATATAGAAGCCTTAAACATAGTCAAGCACATTCAAACCCAATTCAAGAAACATATACAAGTGCAAAGTTGAAGAAAGCCATAAATGAGATAGCTTACCTTAACTTCTCTAAAAGGAGTTTGCTATGTACAATAACAACTTTTGGTGAATGTTTTGGAGGTCTGTGTAAGTTTGATGGTCTTATCCTTGTAACCTAGGCCTAGAGATCATTTTTTAGCATAAGAGGAAGTTGTTAGGTCAATGGATAAGGATGGTTCAATAGATTACAGCTCAGTCAAGTTTCTACTTAAGACACTATGTGACTTACAATGTCATTTGACCAAAATGAATAGTGCAACTTACAAGCAACTCCTAATTCATTGACGATAAGGAATAGGTGTATGATCTCAAGGTAGATGGATACATTCAAGTGTGATGTGGTCCCAATGACATTAGAGGAAACCAAAGGTGTGAATTATAGGGTTTGAGCATGAATCAACACCCACAATAATCCCTTGTATTCCTTAAGAAACACCTACAGTTTGAAGACAATCCACATACTAGCCTAACCTAATGGAGGATACAATTTGGTTGGTGGACAAAGTTATAAGTTGGATAACCATGTTGAATCCAATATCATAATGATGATAACACATTTTAATTTTATTCTCATATGCAAGGAGACAAAGTAAAGACTGGGTTTTTAACCTCATACTCAGCCAACTAAAATCTTACACATAATCACATACTTAAAAGCTAATTTTAAGAACATGTGATGTTGAGACCTCGTGGAGCATATTCAGAACTTGAAACTTGGTATAGATGGTCCTAATGATGTAACCTAGGATCCCATGGTCTTATTTGGGTTAGATTAATAGGAGAAGTGTCCTCTATTTTATCTCAAATAAAGTACACTCTACAGTGAATCCAACCTACAGACCTAGTATACATGAAAGTTGATGGGATGAAAGTGAGAGCCAAGGATGATTTTTAGATGATGTATAGGATTATATTTAATATAAATAAGTGTTTAAGGACACATATAATCATTGTCACCACTCATAGGTGGTCATATGCACAAAAACATAGTCTAGGCCTATTAGGCCTAAAATTGAACATGAACCCTCATGGTGCCTAACTCCACTCATAGCATCATGAGAGATTTCAAAACCATGTGAGAGCCTTTATGGGAGAGTATAAGTTTGAATACACCTATTGTTTTATATAAGATAACTCAAATTAGCCATTTTTGGCCTGCTTTTGTTTTAGGGGTACCCAAAATGCCTAGTAGGGCTTGAGAGCCAACTTCTTTTGCTCGTATATGTACAGACAATGTGCATGATGCCTCAATAAGTTTGGTATATTTGATGAGGGTCCTCTAATTTAACTCAATGGGATTAGTTCAAAGGTTAAGCGTCCAACCTTTATGAATCATCACTAAGAACCTAAATGGCCTAAAACCCTTATATGAACCTAATGAAAAAGATATGAATGGAAATGCATATAGGAGGGGTAAATTAGCCTTGAAAGTGTTTTAGACCTATTGGGAAATCTCTTAGGATCCTTTTCACTTAGTTTTTATGTACTATCACTTGTACGGAGAGGTCTAATTCAATGTTTTTTGCAAGATTTTAGGTGTTTTATAAGTACATAAGGGAATTAATGGGTGAAGGCTATTGTGGAAGGTGTTTAGAGATGTGTTCTAACTTTTCAAACCTAATTCTCACATTATTAATTCATGAAATATCCTCTACTAAGTTGGTCATTGCAGGCAATCTTGAACAAAACAGTGAGAAAGAGGGTGGTTGTCAAAATTAGAAGTGAGGAGTGTGATGTTGAGTTATTTTGAAGTCTGTTTGATAGACCAAAGGACAAAGAGGTCTTAAATAGGTGTCTTACAAACCTATAATGATATTTATTAAACAAATTCAAGTCACCACAATGACAAGTGTGAAGATTCAGGCCTAAAGGGCTCATGAGTGATTGCAAGAGAGTGAATGACAAGTGGTGCAAAGAAGTTCATAAGTAATGACTGTCACAAATATTTTTTCCACCTTCTCAATTTAGGGAACATGTGTCAACAACTTCCAAAGGAAGTTCTAGATTGTCAAGTGACTCCTCATTGAGAAAGCCAGTTTCAAAAAGGATATGAAAGGTCTTTATGCCAAATTTAGGAGAATCATGCATTTCTGATGGACACTTATCCAAGACAACTTCATGACCTATTTTGTAACTCATTCTATTGCATTGTAACTGATTTCTAAGTCTTGACACTTGGCCTTGTGACTATCCAACTTCACTTCTCTCTCCTCTCCTCTCCTATGTTCTATATATTCAAGCCATTTTGGCATTATAAAGGAATCCATAATTGGTATGGTGAATCCCTATTGGTTTGACATCTTGTTTTGCCTTTGAATAAAGTTATGAAATTGATTTTGTCTCTCCAACTCTTGCCTAAGTTTTTCAAGTAGTGTATTTGGATGAAAAGTGATGAATGTATTCTCCTTGCTTCCATTTTGATTTTGTATGCATTATGTGAGTAGTAGCATTTCCTCTAACAGGTCTCATGAAGTGTAATTATTTGCGAAGGTGTATTTGAAGTGTGAGAGACATTAGCAGTGTTTAGGATTAGACCTCCTTTTCACCCAATTATGAATAATCATAGCAATATACCTCCATTTAAAAACACTTATGCTATAAGAACGTTCATTTGAGGTCAATTTTAGCAGTCTTTCTTTCTTAGTGAAAATGCAAGCATGTTTGTGGAGTTATCTTTGGTGTATCACTTTCATTAGTATAGGTTACTAAGTCGGCCACTGTTTGGATTAAAAATACTAAGTTGACCCCTTTCATCTTTTCTAGTACTAAGTCATCCATTTAATAACAAACTAAGCCAACCCACTAGTATTAAGTCATCCCTTTCACTTAACCAACTAAGTCAGACACATATTACTAAGTCAACCTACTAGTTTTTCTTGTCTTCTATAAACTAGGTTGACCTAGTCAAACTTGTTCATTTACTACAATGACTTTTTACCTAATTACCATAAATGCCTTGTGTATTTATTGGTCTGACTCCTTAGAAAATACCCCATTTGACCCCTAGTGTCCTTATAAATTTCCTAGGGTTCATTCTAGTGTCTAGAATTTTCCTAATAGTTAAATTACTATAAATCACTCAATCTCAAATAAAAATACTCAAAAAATTGAAATTCTCAATTGTTTACTTGTGTTGCACTCACAACGGCCCTATGTGTCCTCCATGTCTCAAATGTTGTCTCTTCACCATCCTGGCTCTTTGGGCTTTCACTAGGTCGATCAGATCTCTATTTTTCTCATAATAGTAAATAATACCAAATTATTTCTTTTTCACCCTATTTATATTTACTATTTCAAAATTATTTATCCTTCACATATTTACCATCAGATTTCTTATTTTGATCATATATTTGCCTCTACTAACTCTTTTCCAAACCGTAAAATGTTCTAGAATATTGAAATCATAGAGAATATTTTCAACTATTATATGTACATGTTACAAAAATTTCAAATTTTTGCTATTTTTCACTAATCTCTATAGGTTCACAAAATTTTCTCTACATTGGATGCCTTCACATTTCTTGCATCTTTTTTTGTATCTATAACACTAAGGTAAGTAAAGGTACATGTTTTTCAATTCTATCCTTTCATTTATCTTATTTTCTCCTTATTTCACTTTATTCAACTTCAATGTTATGTGTCACTATGTTCTTTTCTTGAAGTACCATCCCATGTTGCAACTACATGACGTATGATGAGCTTCAAGTAGGGCATATGTATACACATTATATTTTCAAACTTTATCAATTAATGATGCTATCTATCTTGTAATAACTTATTGAGTCTCAATCTCTCTGAGTGCATGCCTTAAGGGGTGTACCAACAAAGGGGTGGACAGATAATTGGTGCTTTTTAAAAAAATTGTCCCTTTTTGCCACTTGCTATCTACACACTTATCTCCTAAAACCATTCCTCTAAGCTTTGATTCCTCTTTTTCACCCTACTCTAGTATTTTACCACCTTCATTAGCCCTTCCCTAACCTAAACCCTCCTTTTGACAGGTTACATTACATTGTCGACCACATCGACCTTGTATCCTTATTAACCAAAATTATTTAGGGGTCGACTTAGTGCATGACCTAGTTTATTTTTGTCAATTATGATACTAGATCGATTGGGTCTACCTTATTGGCCTAAAAGTTTGGAAGGGGTTATGGTTAAATCCGCCTATATAAACACATTCATTTCACCATTTCTAAGAGAAGACAAGAAGAAGTAAGATATATTGTGCATCTGCTTATCCACCATTTTACTTGAGGAATAATCTTAGGATTTCATAATTTATTTGGAGATATGGATCTTGTCTTGTGGAGAAGTCTTTTGGATTCATTGATAGGTTGTATAGCCTAGATTTGATTTGTCCTTATCATCTTTACATAACACAACAACCTCTTGCAAAGTACCTTGGCCAAGGGAGAGACTGAGGCTTGATGGGTTCATCTTCAAAGGTAAATATTCCTAACTTTGTTCCTCCTTTGTAAGAGTAAATAGATATGCATCTACACTTCTCTTTCATGCATTAGGATTATGTATACATTGATGTGAGTATATGTTTCCTATGCATGTTTAATTTTCATGTTTATTACCCCCACTTTGTGCCACAAGCTTTGGTGAACACTAGATTAGACTTTGATTTACTTGTTATTAGTTTAGTGAATATGAAAACATAGGACCTTGTTAGGGTTACTATGTAGTTTTTCTTGATTGGAGGCTTTGAAACCCTCCTTAGTGATATTATTTATGGTAAGAGATCCCTTGGCTAGGTCTAGTAGATCCATATTAGTCATGACCTCGATTATCTAATGTATCCCCAATTAGAAGTGTAGGTAGAATTTATCTTCTCTATGTTAGGATTGATTTATAGATCTGATATATTTCCCATTGCATTCAAATTGCACCTTCAATTTACTTAATTAACGATAATTAAGAAACATACAAAGATGTTTCTTACATAGTCATAGCCACAATGATGGATGTTATCATCATTGTTTCAGGGGATCTCATAAACTATGTCAAAGGAAGAGAAAAGGTGGTGCACCGAGTGGATGATGTAAGAACATCCCATAGACATTGACTATTTATTTTTGGGGTAGGCTGATAAGTTTCCTCATATGCACCTTCTTTCATCACAAGTGTTGGGTGCAGTGTACTCTCTACTTATTGCTTGAATTTTACCTTTGCCTCCTGCTTAGATTTAACTTTGGCTTCAGCCTTAGTCTTGGATTCAACCTCAATTTTAGCTTTGGATTTTGCTTCAACTTTAGCCTTGGCTTCTGATTTAACATTGGTTTTGGCTTCAACTTCCTTCTGCTCAAATTTTATTTTAGTTGTTTCTTCCTCTTTAATGTTTACAATTACCATTACTTCGTCTTTCTTATTTTGCATAGCTTGTGTTTCTTATTATTTCCTTGTTACTACTTGTTCTTTCTTCTTTGCCTTTATTTCTTTGGCTCCTTTATTTTGAGCCTCTACTTCTTTGGCTTTCTTCTTTTTAGCCTCTTCTTCTTTGGTTATTTTATTTTGAGCCTCTACTTCTTTGGTTTTTGACCTACATTCCTCCTATGTAGGTTGGTTTTTGTGATTTTCCTATTCTTCCATAGCCTTGCACTTTACCTCTCAATTTCTTTTCTTTTTCTCTTTCCTCATAGATTCCTTTTGCACATCTGATGAATCCTTTTATTCCTATGCAGCTTCATGTTGTGACTTTGGCTATGGGAAGCTAGTTTCTTCATGTGCTTCCATGGGGGTGGATGAATCTAGCACTATAATTAACTCTGAATCTTCTAAAGTGGATGATTTCATAATAGTATCCCTTCACACAACTATCTTATTTCTGAAAGTTAGAGGTGGAGTGAGACTCTTCTTTTGCCTCTTCATAGCTTGACCTTATAGATGTTGATAACACTCTTATGTTTATTGTGTTATGCTCTCCTATACTATGTCTACAAAAGACACCATTCTATCCTTGATTATAGGAGATGACCTAGTTGAAGGATGGGTTTGAAGTCTACACATCAAAGGTGGTGGTGGACTTTCTTATGCTAACATGTCTATTTTTTGCACAATAGAGGATCTTGTAGTTGGATCTGATTGAAAAATTTTAGTGTGAAACCATTATTAAGCTACTTCTTAACCTATAATATCTATAATAATATAAGGAGGTTGGGTGATGTTAACCCATGGCTCTTGTATTAATTGATTCTACACTTGGTAGGTGCACAATACTTTCCAAAAAATGAATTCTTTCTCCTCTTCTTGCTCATAAACATTGTTGCCAATGTTTGTGAGTATGGATTATAGAACTTCCTATTCTCCAACTCCCAATTTTGCTAAGTCACATTCAATTGCTATCTTTGGAACATGTTTGTTGTTAAACTCAAACTTTGTGTGGCATATTATTTTTTTAGGTAGTGATAATGAGGCTCATTGTACTGGTGCCTTCTTCTTTCCCTTTTCAGTCTATAATAGAGCTAATGTTGGTTGTGGTTGAGCTTATGGTTTGGGTTGATCTTGTGTCGAAGCGTTTATAGGTTATTGTGCACCTAGTGACATGGAACACAAAGGTTGCATTGATCTAGCTACTAGGGATTTCTAGCTTAAAAATTTTGCCTATGCATTTAACATGGTGATAAAAAAATAATGGAGTTGCAGTTGTTTTGGTCAACTTATGTACTTTGATCTAGATACCATTATGAAAATTGGTCACTAACACAAGTTGTCCTAGATATTGCATCATGTCTTGGGGTACCCTAGGGTGTGAATTGATCATGGCTTGGATCTCCCATCAGCACACATTAAATATCCCCAGTTGCTCATAATATTGCTCTATTTTAGTCCTCATAATGTTGGAAAACATAAAAATAGGCCAAAAAATCTCCATTACGGTTGATTAGTCCTTTTAGTGATTTACATTGTGTGAAATAGAGTAGTAAGATTAGAAATTTGATAGGACCTAAGTTCCCCAAAGCTCTGACACAACTTGTCAGAATTAAGAGCACACATGATTACCATTGTATAAGCAACTTACATGCAGAAATAACCAAAAAAACAAATAACTATCAATGAGAAAACACACAGAATATGAGAGGCAACACACAATTGTATTCAACTCATTACAAAGGAAATTACAATAAAGAGATCACATTCTTCTTCCACCTCTGTGAGGCTTCCTCCTCAAGGGCTCCAAGTAATCTTCCCACCTGAGTAATCTTCTCTCATAGGTCACAACTAACAACTAACACAAGCTGTTGTTCACCTCATTGTACATCCAGTACAACCGAGTACGAACCGATACTCCAAGTAGATCTCACCATGATCCTGCTCCTGATGTATTGCTGTCACCTTGATCTTGCTCCCCCACCGATCCCATTCTGACCCTCGCATACACACATCCCTACAGACCAACCTGATCTTACTTATCACATGTAGATCTCCTCCATGATCCTGCAACACCCTGCATATTAAACCTGATCTTACATACATGGGGAATCCTACTTGATTCCACCATGGGAAGAACTCTCCAAGTTCTACATAGCTCTTCTACAATTTCTCCAAGTTCTCCACTTAACAATACAGCCCATGAGTCTATTATATAGATCTCATGCATAAAATAATTAGACTTGCAGCTCAAGACTTTGAACTCGTCTTCATCATGTAAACTGCCCATTCACTTAACTGATTGTTCGTCAACAGTAGTTCTGGAACTGCCACAGGCGACCGATGTCGGTCCCTGTCTGATTGGAGGTGACCGACATCGGCCGATCCCTGCCGATGTCAGTTTCCCTTGCACTATCCCCTAACCGACGTCGGTTGTGGCCTGCCGACGCCGGCGACTGTCATGCGCAGAAAACCTCCCTGTTTGCCTTAGGTGAAGCTTTTAGCTCCACACCCTAACAAAATTGCTACTAAAATGCTTATGTAGTGCCAACGAGGTTATTTTTATTGTTCATTGTGAGATCAAAGGCCAAAAAATCATGTCAATTAAAATTATCATGTAGGCATATCATGTGATATGCAATGTCTTCCACTCCTTTAGTTGTTTGCTTCACCTGCTTCATTGTCTATCAGAACCATTTGGTGATGCATTTAGTAACAATGCGAACCAAAACATATTCCATAGAATTGATGGGGATTCCCCTACCCATCGTTGTAGGATATTTTTATATGGTGTCAAAGTGGACTGGGGAAGCTATGGATTTGTAATGTAGGAGGGATTTAGCATGAGCTGGAAGCTTTGTTGCTCTTGCCATGGTCTCAAGGGTGATGAATATGTAGACACCGCAAATGTGTCTGCACCTTGGTTCTCCCCCTTGTCCACCTCAAACCGATATCCTAACCCTTGGCCTTAGTCCTCTCCATTCATTTGATTAAAATAAACTTAAATATTTTAATTAAGTGGCCCCCTTTCCACCTCACCCTTGCCACCTTGGATCCTCCCTTGAATCCCTCCACCTTCCTCTTAGCCTTTATTATGCCAAATCTTCTCATTATCTTCCTCCCACGCCCATTTAAGTGTCCTCATGACCGTTCTTCCCACAATCCCTTGCTCGGCGGCGTGCAAGAATGGGCAGAGGCTATTTTTAGTCTCTGTCCCCATTTTGCCACTGCTGACGTCGGCGACCCTTCGGCCGACGTCGGTGAAACTGCCGGCGTCGGCAGCCTTCAAGACCCCTTTCTGCATCCGTTGCAGCCCCTGGACCCTTGAGCTCGCAAAACAGAGTCCTCTCGGTGCTTTGGCATTCGACTCTCTTCTCTCTGGACCTCGTGCAACAGCAGCAACAGGGGCAGGGACTCTAGATCAGGGATTTCCTCTTGCAACAAGTCTTCTGTGGCTCCAACAACAGCTCCTCCGTTCTTCAGTCAGTAAGCCAAAAGGTAAGCAATTTCATTATTTTATTTCATTCTTTTCTTTAAGTCTTCAGTTATCTACTGTCTTCTACTTGCTGTGTCCTTCCCCTGAGAGGCTGAAAAGCCTTCTCAGAACCTGTCCCCTGTCCATCTTCCTCTTTCCTATCCCCCTTTTAATCTAGTCCTAGACAACTTCCTCATCCCCCCTGCCAACAAAGACCTTGTACAGGGCACCTAACCAGACCCAGACCATTCCCCAAACCATCCAAATCCGTCCCCGAACTCTGTCTCGACCCTGTTCACAAACCGGACCCGTCCACAGTCCAGAAGACCAACCCAGACCCGACCACAGGCCACTACCCCGACCGACGCTGGTCACTTCCCCAACCGACGTCGGCAGGATAACCGACGTCGGCATACCAGATAACCGACGCCGGCAACATTTCCGACCTCGGCGACTGTCATCAGCCCGACTGCTCCTTTCAGGTAATCATTGGTCTTTTCTTTCCTTTCTAATCTGTTTATCACTTCTATACTCTGGCATTCTGTATTTCCTTGGTCTTTTATCTATCTTTTATCAGTGGGTTGACCTCCCTTGAGGAAGTTTTCACACTTTCGAGAACAAGCTTTCGCTTGGCAACCCACTGCCTATCTATCTAACATTTTCTTGTCCAAGTTCCTTTTCTTTGCAGGTGTCATTCCTCCACAGCCAAAGAGGGGTGCTCACAAGCGTCTGGATCACGGTGCGCAGTCTATATCCAGGTACTTATATCCTTGTCCATTTTCCTTAGTTTCTTTATTCATCTTCTGAATGTAGAAAGCGAATTAGCGATAGAAACATTCTGGCACGCCCGGTGGGACGCCTAGGTTCCTCCTGGGTTCCTTTTCTTCTTCATTCATTTAGGAGCATTAGGTTCTTACCTTTTCTCCTCCTTCTTTTCTTCTCAATGACACTATAAGCAGGAATTAAAAAGAATCCTTCTTTTCTTTCTTGCACATTCTAGACTAGTCCAACGTCATACTCTCAACCCTTTCTCAAACTTGTCTTCATAACAAACATCACATTTCGACTTGGGCATTAAAACACTTTGCATTCATTTCTGCTTGTGCTTGCATCTTCGTAGTCCACATCTAGTAACTTAAATGCATATTGAATAAATCGTAGACACTTGATGTTACACTACCAAACCACATGCACTAAAACGAACATAAAACTTACTTGAGACAAGGCCCGACTGGGATTTCATCCCCCAGTGGATACCTTACCCGTCCCGGTGACCCTACTTGGATTTCATCACCAAGGGGGAAGCCCACTCCATTCTCTGGCGGAGGATAAACTCTAGGCGAGGTATATCTTGGCTAAGCGAGACCAGCTAACCACTGGAATCGTGAAGTGAGGGGAGCTTGCTCCTTAGCACCAGGCCGCGTACCAGACCCTAACACAAATTTTTGAGCACCTAAAACAAGACCCGAAACCAGCTCTAGACTTCTTCTTTTAGGACCTTCTTGACAGCCAATCTCCCCAAACATTCATCTAAGGCATAAGCCACAAGATTCTAAGGTTAATTCCTAGGATTTATCGCTTAGGCTTGTCTGTCTCTCTCTATTTTCCTCTTCTCATTTGTTTGTTTGAGTGAGTGAGGACGCTTTCTTCATTGTTTTTCCAAGAATCTTAAAATCTTTTGGTTCTCTGGAAAACACAGTCACCGGCATCGATTCTTTCACCGACGTCGGCTTTCCCCTATTACCGGCATCGGTTATCTGACCGACGTCGGCCATATTTCTTATCGACATTGGTTTTTCAACCGACGTCAGTCTCTGTCACTGTCCTTTTTTTTAACAACCAGCAGCCTAAAACCTGTCCCTTCTCTGTCAAAGACTCCATCCTAGTTTTCTGAAACTGAACAACACAGTTTCTGCAACCTGACCCTCTTCTTGACCACTCTCTTGTCCCTAACCAGTCCTATCATGGAGTTTCACTCGGAGACTAAAATAACTCCTACAGGACCGACCCCAACTCCGACCCCAACTCTCATCATTCCTGAAGGGGACCAAAATTTTGAGAGATTCTTGGACCTCAATACCGCAGCCCTCCAAAATTATCTCGCAAGAAACCCAACGCGAGACCTTTCGAGTGACGTGGCGACGACATCCACACCATTCGCCACCCAACCCTTCATGACTCAGCCTTTCGCCTCAACTATTAACTCAACCATGGCCAATACGCAAAGTTTGGCCTCCCCATCTATTTTTAGACCGACCTCCATCGGGGTTCCATTACCCCCTCAACCACCTGCAATTCAACCAAGTTCTACATCATATCAGAACTTGATTGTCTCGACCCCTCATACTCTTGCGCCCACAAATGTAGGAGTGCCAACCTATCTTGCTACCAGTGCCGCCATTTAACCACCTTTGGCGGTGCCCAGTCAACTTATACCTTCAACCTTCATAACGCAACCACCTTTAGCCTCCACTTCTGCCCCTGCGACTAGTCATCCGTACATTGTACAACCGACTATGTCGCACGCCTCCTCTAGCCTCTTCCAAGCGCCTTACAACCTAGGGGGCGCCCAACCCGCCAATCCGTCAGTAGACATCATTAAGATGCTGATGGATAAAATGTCCAGTCTCGAAGCCTCCATTTCTGGCTCAAGCAATGCCCTGTCTTATGACCAGATTTGCAATGAGCCCATTCATCCTTCTGTTCCAATCAGACCATATCCTAGCCAGTGGGAGCTTCTAAAGTTTTCTCGCTTTCAAAGCAAGGAAGACCCATAGCAACATCTACGGGCATTCAGACATGCCTGTTACCTTATTGCCCACGACGATGCGTTATTATTACGCACGTTTCCTATGTCACTTTCTGGCCCTGCCCTTGACTGGTATAGCTCTCTTGCCAGACATTCTATCTTTTCATTCATCCAACTGGCCCAATTATTTCTTGACCATTTCTCTATTAACATTACTAAACAAGTTTCTATCACAGACCTCTACTCCATCAGGCAATTTGATGACGAATCTGTAGTCGATTTTGTCGCTCGTTGGAGAGGCTTGATTAACCAGCTCTCCTTCTCCTTGCCTCAACTCGAGCTCATCGAGCTCTTTTCTCAAGCATGTGCCAACCACATCTCTTCTACCTTGCGGATTCAGACATTCTACACTTTTGACGAAGCTTTCATCATGGCTCGAAAGCTTGAACTCTGTGCCCTTGAAGAAGATAAGGTCAAATTGCGTAATACCAACGCAAAATCTACTGACCATTCTTCTTCCAGACCCTCTTCTTCTGCCAACTCCAAGTCCAAAGGAGTGGCCAACACTGTGGTCATTAGATCACCATCCTCAACAACAACGAATTATTCCCAACCTTCGACATCTTCCAGAATTACCAAACAATTCCAACAACGGTATATCCAACGTTCTTACACTCCACTTGGAGAACCATACGCTTCCATTTTGGAAAAACTTCTCAAGCAGGGTGTCCTCAATCTCCCTACAATCCAACCACCTCAATTTGACCCCTCTAAAGCCCTCCCTACATGGTATAGAGAGGCCAACTTCTACCACTTTCACCGCGTCCAAGGCCATGACATTGACAACTGCCAAACTTTCAAAAACATCGTCCAAGACATGATCGACAAGGGGGATCTTGTTTTAGATAACCCGAACGCCCCACCCAATCAACATATCGACATCTTCAAACACCCTTTTCCAAATCATCCGCCTACTCAAAACAACGTCCAAACCATAACCAAAGATTCTCATGACCATGACATTTACACGATTAACACTATCTTACCTCCTGTCTCTGACCAATCTCTTTCACAGGTAGAAGAGTCTTCTTCTCCTCTTCGTCTATCACAAGATGAAGAACCCTCTTCTCCTATTAGTCCTCCATCTATTTCTCCTATATGGGAGGATGCCTTGACCACACCTACGCCATCAGCCCCACCTTCATCCAATGACCATACCTTGCCTACTCCTCAAGCACAAGCAGAAGGCACAATCATCCCTGCCTTCTGCCATCTGGAGGAGCCACACTCTCCTATTTCTTCTCCACCCAGAGAAAAACTAGTCTCTTTACCCATTTCAATCGAGGAAGACCCAGTCACGGTTTCCTCTTGCCCTTTGCCTGAGATTGTTACATCTCACTCACCTTCGTCCACATCCAAACCCAAACCCACATCTAACCTTGCCTCACACAATAGTGGCCCTCGACCCAAACTAATGAAAGCCACTAGACCACATCGGAGAATTTCTCCCCCACCTTCATCATTGCCTTCAATCTTGGGCCCGCATCCATCCACTTTAATAGGAGTACGGCCTACTCCCATCCTTCACAGAGGCACGTCGCCTCCATTACTCCCTCAACCCATCAAACATATATCTCCCTCAAACCATCGACCAACGCCTCTTATGCCTCTTAAACCAAAGTCATCAACCCCTACTACAATAAGACATCTAGACCCATTAGCAGGTTCTTATACCTTACTTTTACGGCAATTATTGTAATCCTCTCGCCTCGACCTCCCGCCTCTCAGACCATATCAATCTCTCAGACCAAAACCACCCTGGTTCGACGACACTTGCATTTGCGCATATCATCGCACACCTGGACACGACACGGAGCATTGTTGTGCCTTCAAGGTTGCCATTCGCCAATGTCTGGTGAAGGACACCTCTCTTCTCGACCACGTTATCAATAAACCCTCAACACCGCCTCTCTCATCGACTCTCGGATCAAGACCCTCTTGGTTCGACAAATCTAAATTTTGAAATTTTGCAACTATCATCACACTCCGGGACATGACACTGAGCATTGTTGTGCTCTCAAAGCTGTCATTCGTCAACAACGGAGAAATGATTTCTTTCTCACCAAGGACCCTCTTAACCACCTCTTCGACAAAACATCAACCCCGACCCATGTCTCTCCAACCTCATCGCCTAAATCAGGATCTCCACGATAGATTATGGTCCCTTTACCGCCTTTGACCCCATTATTTGACATTAACACAGTCCATTTAATCACCAAGCCTCAGTCAACCTTGACTAATCTATCCAACATTCTCCCTAAGCGACTGGGGGAATCCAACCTTATCCTAACTTCGATCAAAACATTCAACCAAACCTCGACCAAGTCTCAACCAACCATCGACCATGACATCGACCATAACCTTACCAAACCTTCGACAAACTTTGACCAAACATTTTACCACACTTCAACCAACTCTCGACCAATCAACAATCAAATATCATTCAACCAATCCTTTTTATCTAAAATATTCAACCGGTCTCGGCCAATCAACAACCATATCAGTCAACTTCACATCCACCATCAACATCTGACCAATCTGGAAAGAGCCAAATGGGGCAAGTCCGCTCCTAATTGACTCAGACCTTAACGCACTAGCATGGCCCAGGGACTTATCAGACCTTGAGCCCCCCCTTTCTGCGTTGCATCTTCGACCATTCTTCTGTTAGTCGAATACTCGTCTACTTGACACGTAACTTGAGCTCGTCCCTTGAGCAATCCTCGTCCTCTTGATCCTCATCCCTTTCAACCCTATTCCCCTTTAACAAGTCCTCTACAACCCTTTTATGACGCATGGATGCTTTGTCCTAATAAAAGGGAGTCCTTGAACTTCTACAGTCTTGTCCATGACCCACAAAAAAAAAAAAGAAAAAAAAAAGATGTCAAAACATATCCAAGGTCACAAAATCAAATTCAAAAACACAGACTGATCCCTCGAAGGACAGCTGTACTATCATTGCTGTAGCTAATAGACTGATCCCTCGAAGGACAGCTATTCAAACATTATATAAAGCAAAAATATAGACCACTCCCTTGAAGGATGGCTATGACTAAATCTTACTACAAACAACAACCTTTCTTAGAAGCTTCCCACATTGATCAGCTTCGCAACATGACCACTAAATCAAAAGACATCTCTATGTAGGCTTCCCGCATCGATCAGCCTGCACCAAAAAGAAAAAAAAAAAAAAAAACGGGTCATGGACTTGGCTTGTAGTTGTCTCAGGGTCTCCTATAAAAAGGGGCAAGGTTATTCCTGCTCTTAAACTGGGTTACCCTATCCTCCTCCTATCACCTGCTCAGGGGACTTCGAGCTCACTTTAATGTCAAAGTGATTCGATTGTCGTTCTAACACAACACTGGTCAACGACGTAATGCATGAACGGGGCTTTTATTCTAATAACCCCTATCTATGCTTCCTTTCTGGTCCTTGTCAATGAAAGAGCAATTTGCCTTTCATCTTTTCTCTACACTTTGGTCACATTTAACCGCATCAATTGGCGACTCAACTCAAACCAAGCCATTTTTCATCATTTTCAGCTAGCATCATCCTAGTCCATTTCACATAGTTTCCATGGACACCAATACACATGGAAACTACCGACCAGACCCAATTTATGTTAAGATAAACCAATACTTGCTGAAGCATATATAGACTTCCATTCATTTTTAGCATACATCCATCACGACTATGGAAACTTGCTAGGGATGAAAGCCTCTCGACCAATGTGACATTTGTAGCATCATCTTGCCCTCATCATTTTGACACTTGACTACATCCAATCATCGATCAATCTTTTCTCTTCGTCCGAACTACATTGGTCTGAGGCCCCATGACCAGGGCTATGTAGGCAGCACTCAGATAACACATCCTCTGAGGTTAGCTCGACCACCCCTGTTTGTTCGTCTCTTTGATGGACAAACCTTCCCTTCAACAACTTTGACCAAGACCAATCAATCTCTTTGACCCTTCCTCCCTTTTTGAGAGAACTACATTGGCCTGAGGCCCTTCACACAAGGGCTATGTAGGCAGCACTCAGATCACATGATGTTTTCTGAGGTTAGCTCGGCCACATCCTTTCGTCCATCCATCCCCTTGACCAATGACCATTGGGTATCCTGCCTATCCCCTTCAACCTTCGACTACTTCCAAGCCAATGTTGCCTTGGTTGTTTTTGCGTGTATGCTACCTCACGGCTGGTTAGCAGAATTGTCTGCAGACCCTATTTTTGACCCTTCACAAGTATAGGATCGCAAGCCAGTTGATCCCTATTACTTGTGGCACTTTCGTGTTTCTGGGAGCACTTCTTGAGCCTGAGATACCTGGAACACGATGACCATTTGGAGCTTCAGCTTAGATTGAGTGACCCGATCAGCAGACGACTAAATGCTGGGGCCCGATTACTTCAATTTTGGCACTCCTTGACCCTCGACATGTGACAATTTGACCCGACCATCCCGTGAAGTGGTATACGCGCAATCACGACTATTGCAACATTTTCGCTCACACTCTTCTATCCATTTCTCTGTCAAATCGACACTCGATCTTCGGTTCCCTTCTCTCGACTATCGCTTTGAGGGGGAACACCTCATCCTTTTCCTGGGGCAACCAACTCCTGTTTTTGTCTTGCAGTTCATCAAGAACAACCAACAAGACAAAAAAGGGCAAATGTAGACACCGCAAATGTGTCTGCACCTTGGTTCTCCCCCTTGTCTGCCTCAAACCCATATCCTAACCCTTGGCCTTAGTCCTCTCCATTCATTTGATTAAAATAAACTTAAATATTTTAATTAAGTGGCCCCCTTTCCACCTCACCCTTGCCACCTTGGATCCTCCCTTGAATCCCTCCACCTTCCTCTTAGCCTTTATTATGCCAAATATTCTCATTATCTTCCTCCCACGCCCATTTAAGTGTCCTCATGACCGTTCTTCCCACAATCCCTCGCTCGGTGGCGTGCAAGAATGGGCAGAGGCTATTTTTAGTCTCTGTCCCCATTCTGCCACTGCCGACGTCGGCGACCCTTCGACCGACGTCGGTGAAATTGCTGGCATCGGTAGCCTTCAAGACCCCTTTCTGCATCCGTTGCAGCCCCTGGACCCTTGAGCTCGCAAAATAGAGTCCTCTCGGCGCTTTGGCATTCGACTCTCTTCTCTCTGGACCTCGTGCAACAGCAGCAACAGGGGCAGGGACTCTAGATCAGGGATTTCCTCTTGCAACAAGTCTTCTATGGCTCCAACAACAGCTCTTCTGTTCTTCAGTCAGCAAGCCAAAAGGTAAGCAATTTCATTATTTTATTTCATTCTTTTCTTTAAGTCTTCAGTTATCTACTGTCTTCTACTTGCTGTGTCCTTCCCCTGAGAGGCTGAAAAGCCTTCTCAAAACCTGTCCCCTGTCCATCTTCCTCTTTCCTGTCCCCCTTTTAATCTAGTCCTAGACAACTTCCTCATCCCCCCTGCCAACAAAGACCCTGTACAGGGCACCTAACCAGACCCAGACCATTCCCCAAACCATCCAAATCCGTCCCCGAACTCTGTCTCGACCCTGTTCACAAACTGGACCCATCCACAGTCCAGAAGACCAACCCAGACCCGACCACAGGCCACTACACCGATCGACGCCGGTCACTTCCCCAACCGACGTCAGCAGGATAACCGACGTCGGCATACCAAATAACCGACGCCGGTAACATTTTCGACCTCGGCGACTGTCATCAGCCCGACTGCTCCTTTCAGGTAATCATTGGTCTTTTCTTTCCTTTCTAATCTATTTATCACTTCTGTACTCTGGCATTCTGTATTTCCTTGGTCTTTTATCTGTCTTTTATCAGTGGGTTGACCTCCTTTGAGGAAGTTTTCACACTTCTGGGAACAAGCTTTCGCTTGGCAACCCACTGCCTATCTATCTAACATTTTCTTGTCCAAGTTCCTTTTCTTTCCAGGTGTCATTCCTCCACAGCCAAAGAGGGGTGCTCACAAGCGTCTGGATCACGGTGCGTAGTCTATATCCAGGTACTTCTAGCCTTGTCCATTTTTCTTAGTTTCTTTATTCATCTTCTGAATGTAGAAAGCGAATTAGCGATAGAAACAGAATATGGTAACATCGTGAGACAAATGAATGGCACCTTCATTATACCTAATTAATATGGAGAGTATTAACCTATCTAGCTGCTCAAAAGTAGGTAGTTTGATTACTCATTCGACATCTGAGCCTCGTAGTGGATGTTAATGTGTTAGTGTTCTTGCCTATGCTGCTTCTTATGGATCATGGGAAAACATAGTAGTTTCTACCGCATAAATGAAATCAAAGGGGTCTGCATCATGATATTTGACCTAGGCCAATTCCCATTTTCTCTTTCTATGCATCTATGAGTGGAATCAATAATTGTGACCTATCCATGGTTACTACCATGGGCTGAATTGAACATTTTTTTGATTGGTCCTAGTGTTGGTAAAATATCTATGCACAAATATTGGATTGAAATGTAAATCGTATGGTTCTATTATTTTTAGGAGTGAATAATATCTTTGTGTTATTCATGGCCACTACTATATAGTGTTTGCTACCCAAATGCATATGATCGATGAATTTAAATGCACTGATCTAGTTATGCACGAGTTTACCTCCTGAATTAAAGACACTTGATTGTGTTTAATATGACAGTTAGAATTATGTATATTGATTCATCGATCTATCCATTGGCAGTTATGTGATGTGACACCATCCTTTTATCTATCCAATTTCCTTTATTGAACCTCCTATCTATCTAACATTTGATCTACTTTGGGAAAAAGGTAATCTCCAAAGTGCATTATAATTAATAGTCTTGAACTTTTAATGCCTCTGTGCATTTGCATAAATTCTTATAAAAACATTCCTTCTTTAGTTTAAACAATATCTTTCATTTTAACTATGATCTACTCCTATCTTATAACTATTCTATTACTCTCATACTTTCCTCTTTGTGCTCACGTAGATTCATATATGCGCTATCGAGCTACTTCTTTCTTCTTCTTTTTTGGGCCCTTCTCTAACCTGCTCTACAAGTTCTTTGCATTATTTACTTACAAAATCTTACATAACCTCTATTTGAACTCCTTTTTATTCAACATATTTTACTCTATTCCTACTCCTATTCATATTTAAATCTGGATTATTCACTTTATTCCATCTTCTTTGTTGTCTCAGTTCTCTTTTTGATTCTAGATTTTTTTCTCACTTTGGCTTTTTTCATCCTCCATATTTTGGGTTCAAGTTCAAGTTCCTTTGCTCAAATTTGCATCGTTCAATTATATATCACATATATCCTCATAGTGATTGAAGTGACTGCTCCATGTTAGCTGGAGTAGGCACCATGGCCTTTTCCATAAACATCTTAATCAAAGTAGGTAATTATTTCAAGAAGTTTCCATGGGTTCCTATGACAATCAGGTCTTTTTAACTTCAAAATCCAAATATCCCTGCATATATAATTCTATAATGTAATCATTTATGGTAGTTTTGACCCAATAATCGATTGTATGTGTCCAATTAGTATCTATATTTTGCAAGATATCTAACTTTTCTTCTAACCAAGTTATGAATTACAACATTCTCATCTAAAAATAATAATACTCCCATATAGATAACATCACATCTAATATCTCAAAAAAAAATTACACCATAATATTTCACAAGTTTATTTGTAGATATGATTTGGGTAACAATTCAGGCAATAATTCAGGTGACGGGTCCACTCCAATTGATGACAGAACTTCCAAGAGCCATAACTTTTGCACCGTAGCTCCAATTGACTTGCCGTTTGAACTGTTGGAAAGCTAAGAATGAGAATAACATAGTGAGATGGCATGGATCTAATATCAATGAAGTTTGACACCAAAAAACCCAATGGAAGTGCCCCAAATTTCAATTTTAGTAGTGCAGTCTAAAAATAGTAAGTTTCTAAAAATAGTAATTCCTCAAATTCTATATTGTTGTAAATTGTGGAAGTCGAACCAATTAATCTCCCTCAATATTGGTGACCTTCCACATCCTCTCCACACATTAAAAACATGTATAAATGAAGATGTAACCCGAAATGGAAATTAGACATCTCTTCTCAGAGATAAGCATATGTTTGGGTCTGCAAATTTGATCCATAAAACATCTCTTCTCAAAGATAACATTATTTGAATTGTCTTGTTATTGTTTCTTGAATTATTTTTCAACCAAATATTTTTGAGTTTTGGATCAAGATATGCTCTTGAATCACTTCCTTCACAGTCTTCCCAATTCTTCTCATTTCCTCTTTTGTAAATTTTTGAATTTAATCATCTCAACATGTTTCAACCAAAAGCTGTCCATGCATACCACACCATTGTTAGTAAAGTTTTCTAGAAAGTAACTCAGAATATGCTAATACAAATATATCTTGCACATAAAGTGGCAAAGGCAAATAATTGATAGTAATTCAAACTGAGTTTAGTTATTAACAGGAAAATTTGAGCTCATTATTTGAAGAAATGATGAATTATGAATTATAATAAATAAAACAATCAAAATAAGCTATAAGATTAACATATTAAATCAAAATAAAGTACTCATTATATACATGAAATTGATAAAAGATACATAGGAAACCCATTCCAGAATGATTGTATTAATCTCTATCACATCAGAACAATATCTAAATACAATTAAGCAATATATATAGAGTTTTACAAAGTGATGTCTCTTCATATTCCAACCTTTCTCTGTGCCCAAAAGGAAAGACTATTCACATTTTGTAGTCTATTGAAATTATTACAAAGGTTAAAAACATACAAAAATATTATACAAAAGATAAAATAGTGCATGTCGCACACGTGTCCATCAAATATACTATGTGATTTTCGTAGGCCTTGTTCTTCACACAACATAACAACAAAAATATAACCAATATGCCTAGAATGGAAGAAAATAATAATGCTCTATTTAAAATGATATAATATCGATACAAATTATAACTTCTCATTTGAGCATGACTCAATACAAAATATTCAATAGATGATCTTTCCTCTTACACAAGCCCTTTATATAAGTTATTCTACTCAATAGAACCACTACCTCCCATACATGTGAAATAATTAAAAATAACAAATGGGATCACTTACAAATCATATGCATTCGATATTCTATTAATAGTACCTAATACAACTATAAGAGTTAGGATGAAGGGGTTTTAACACACTTGGGACATTCTTAATGAATGAAGCAGATGACCTAAACACAAAAATGATTTTCTTGGAGTTATTATTTATTCTCCCATCTTATCCTTCCTTACTCTCACTTACATTGTGCATCTAGAGCCTTGGATTCCTCAACAATGGTTCAAACCTTGAGAAATTCTTCAATACAAAACTGAAATAATCATGTTGAAAAAATGGTACACTAAAAGTCTCCTGCAATGAAATGATTTGTCATCTAAATCAATGATTAGAAGGGTCCTCATATGAAATAATGGCTACAAGGGGCTTGTTTGATCTTCATTTTGGTCTCTTTTGAGCATTATGATACGAAAATAGGGAGTGGATGTAGATGAGGTACAAAAAGTGTTGTCAAAATAATGATTTGGAAAAGGGGATAAATTTTGAATCATGAAATAGTGCATGGGTTTTGTGTGGCCTAACTATTTAGTTGGCGATCAGATGTTAATGGAGGGTGGTGGATAGATGAGAGTTAATAGAGGATCACAAGGCATTAGTCAATATTTTGATGGTCAATGACCATGCTGGCAGTTAACATCAAACATACCAGCTAGATATGTTTAATGGTTTTGGTATGTTATCAAAACCAAGAACTGAATTATGGCATTATCTTTTGATTGAGAAAACTATTCCCATGCATTGAAAACTCATTGGATATCCATCCTTGGACATTCTTAGGACTCACAATTTAAAATTGCACTTTGGTGACCTACACTCATGTTTTGGTAGTATTCTTTTATCAAATTTTCAATTCATTAGATTAAATGTTGAAAATTTCACCAAAAATGATAATTTTTGTGATAAGAATATCAATCACAATTTTTTTTGGTTTATGTTCTAATCTTAACTAAAAAAAAAGATGAGCTTTGTGATAAGATTATGAGAAATAATTATTTTCCTAAATGTTTGACAAACATGATTAGACACTAGAGGCTTGGTTCGTTGTATCTATTCAATGAATCTAGTCTCACTGCTTTTTTGCATGGCAACATTCTCCCATTAAAGAAGGGGGTGTATTGAAGCTTATTATATTAAGGAAATATAGAAATGCAAATAAGTTAAGAAATCAAATGAAATCTTAATTTAAATTAACTCAACCTATGATAGAGATACAAATGAAAAATAAATAAAAATAAAATTATACCTTAGCACAAAAAGAAGCTTCTTTCATTATGATGTGAATTCAATTTGCTCTCTTTTAATTGTGGTTGCTCACTCTTCTAATAAAAGGGCAAATGGGTAGCGTTATGATATGCAATCTCTTATAATCTTAGCATGATAAACTTGTAATGAAAAATATTAGTATATATACCAACATAATAACTTTATAATGAAGAAGCTTCTGAGATAACCATGCATTTTTGGATAGAAATGAGAACAAGTGAAATCACATTTTGGATGAATGGATATGATGGAGATAGTGGTTGAACTGACCCCAGTGACCCCATGTCCCTGAGTGCTACCTACATAGTCTAAATGCTCTTACCATTTAAAATGGTGTGAATGCCCATGATAATGGTATAGACTTTAGGTCACATGTAGTTCTCCCAAAATGGGATAAAAAAAAACAAAAAAGGTATTATACGATGTTAAAATATAAAGATTCTAAGAAACAATCAAAGCTTCTTTGATGTAGGACACCCTAAGCAAGAGGGCACTGTTAACAATGGATAATTATGGAAAAAAGAAGATGAAGAATGGGCATGATAATTAGTTATTAGTGGTTGATTTGCCCTTAAAATTTAAGCAACACCTACGTAGTCCATGGACATCAGGTCAATGTAGTTCAACACATATGGAGAAAATGGGTTGATGGATGAAGCGTTAAGAATGACCCATGAATTTTATTAACCCACTTAATCTAATGATAACACATTATGATTATTTGCGATGATGGATTGATTTTTTTCCAAGTAACGATATATGCAAAGAATGGACTATAAATGATAACCCCCAAGATAGACTGCACGCTTTGAGGTGCCCCATGAATAAGAGTTCATAGGATCGAATGTGGCAATGATATATCCCATTGAAAATCTATGATCTCAGCTTGGTTGACTATTTTAATAACTAATCGAGTGAGTGATTGAGTGACGAATTGATGGAGAAAGGATGGATATTGTGATTTAGTCGGTCCCAATCAACAGGTGTAAGAGATTGAGTAGAAATAGTAAGAAATGATTTTGGATGATTGATGTTCAAACATAAATAAAGAAGTTAATTGATGGCATGGATTAACAATGATTAATAATAACATGGATTAGATATGGATGGGTGGAAGAGAGAGGTAATTTTGGGATGAATGGTGCAAAAAATTGGTTTTAACCATGACACTTTCCCAAAGTGCCAGTAAATAGGTTTTCACTTGTGGACGAACTATTTTTTTCTTTTTTTCTTATTTTTGTGTTTTATTTTGTTGATTTTTTTTGTATTTTTGTGTTGAGATGTTTGACTCACATGCCCTCTTCAGAGATGGATTTTGTTAGAGACTTATTATATAAACTCAACATTAGAGGACTAGACATTAATGATATACCATATATCTCTATGTTTTTATGATAATGCTATAGAAAATGATTATATATCTGAGAACAAAAATGTATTAAATGGATGTAACATGATGTATATGCATGAAACTTTATGAATGTGCTAACATTTTTTTTATAGGTGACGACCCAGTTATTTTGTTTACACAACATATGACTTTCAATTTGCAGCAAAGAAATAAAAGGGGGAATATGATAAGTATGAATTGGTGAATATATAATCTAAAATCCAAAAATTTACTTGGAAAAGGATGGTGAATTAATCCTTACGAGCAAAGTGGGAAATGTAATTATTGCTAAACTCATAAAATACTAACTTTATTAATTGTGTCTAGAGAGAACTAGCCTTGACATAATCAATAAATGGGATGAAGTTACCCTTTTCAGCATAGACATATAGAAAAGATTTTTGAAGAACTTTTTTTTTGGAAACCTTTTGATTTAATATTCAATACGTTTATTCATAACCTCCTACATGTAGTCTCATGTGACTAAGAAGACACATGGACTCATCACCAAAGACTATATGTAGACATGTAAGGGTATCTCTCCCCAATGTAAATCTCATGCAACTAGTGAGATACAAGGTCTCAACACCAAAGATCAATGAAGGGCGAGAGATGTGGAATTTGAATTTGATGTTGCATAAGCTTTATATAAGGGTGTCATTTTATTTGGAAGGAATTTACCCCCAAGTCTTGGCTTCATGCAATTAGGAAGATGCAAGGGCTCATCACCTAAGACCAAGATAGGTGAGTAAAGCTACCATTTTTTTATAGCATGTTAATGTTTTCTAGGTAGAGGTAACTGTAAGAGGAGACTCTATCATAGACAAGCTTATGGACTAAGTTGTAGGCTATTATTTTCTAAGTCTTTCAAGAAGATGTAAGGAAAATATATATACTATGGTCGTAAGAAGTAAGGAAAGAACCAATGTAATACTAATTTTGAGAATGTTTTCCATGGGATAATAGGGTGATATGAAAATTGAAATGATATGATAAGTTACATTTTGAAAGTTTGTGTTATGCAAACTGACAACCAAATAATTACCAAACATGACATCTGATATGCAAGACAAACTGTAAATGATAGAAAATGCAAATAAATGAGGGAAATGTAAAATGTAATTATAAATGATCTACCCCTGAGTGTCAAAGTATACATAGACAATAAGTTATTTTATTTTTGATTTTATAATTTTTTTATATAGTTTTTTTAATTATTTTTTTTAGTTTTGACAACTAGGATATACACAACAACATTAAAATGATTTAGTCATAGAATTTTTTGAGGTGCATGATGTTCATCGGTTCAAAAATATCTTCTCTTTTTTTAGTAGCCAATATTTAGGATCCAGAGCCATATTTGGCAATGATAACATATGGGCCTAATTAATTTGGTTCAAACTTTCCTTTCTTCTCTCTCTTAGCGTTTGTATTGCATTGGTTTTCCTTCAAAATAAAATCTTTGATTTTAAACTCCCTAAATTTTATCCACTTATCATAACTATGACGGAGGCGATTGTCGTATACTTTTAAATGGTTTAAAGCATACAATATTTTGTCATCTAGAAGGTCGAGTTCAATGAGGCATGAAGTACGATAGGATTTTTCATCAATAATTTGTTGTAAAGATATAAGTAAAGATGAAACCTCAACTTCTATTGGTAAAATAGACTCACTACCATATACAAGGAAATGAGGGGTTGTACCCATGGGTGTGTAAATGATAGTGCAATATGATTAGAGGGCATGATATAATTATGTATGCTAGTCATGACCAACTTCATTGACAATTTTTTTAAGGATGCACAAAATGTTTTTATTGGTTGCTTTAGCTTGGTCATTGCCTTGTGGGTAGTAAGGAGTGGACCACTTATGTTTGATGTGGTAAGTATGATACAGAGAGTTAACATCCTTATTCTTAAATGATTTTCCATTATCAAAAATGATAGTGGAAGGGATACCAAAGTGTTAGACAATGTGGTTTAAGATAAATTTGGAAATTTGCTTTCCAGTTATATAAGTAAGGGGCGTTACCTCGACCCACTTGGTGAAATATTTTTTTATCATTATGATATGCTTATGGCTATCAATATAATTGGTATTTATTTTTCCAATGATGTCTATCCCCCATGTGGAGAATGGCCAAGGTGTAGTAATAGGTTGTAGATCTTGTGATGGACTATGGATAAGGTCCCCATGTTTCTAGCAAGGTATTCATTTTTTAACATAGGCACGTGAATCAAATTCCATTATAGGACAATAATAACCTTCTCATAAAATATTATTTGCAAGGACCATGTTACTCGAATGTGCCCCATAGATTCCCTAATAGACTTCTCTAATTACCAAAGTTGATTCCTCGTAATTCAAATAGCGTAAAATAGTTCTATCATAGACTCTGCGATATAAAGTGTTACCAAGGATGGTGTAGTGATAGATGCATTGGATAAAGGACTTGCATTGATTATGAGATAGGCTAGATGGTATGGTATTATTATGAAGATAGGTATATATTTCAGAGTACCAGGGGGAAGTGGGACCAACCACTTTGCAAACCATTTTTGAATTAGGTGTATCACAAGCCGATATCATTAAGTATTCAACTAGGAACTTGTTATGTATTGTGCTTAAATATAGTAGGGAACCAATGGTATCCATAACATCCATTGCTCTCTTGTTCATTCTCGATACTTGTTTAGATTGGATGTACTCAAAAGACAATTTCAAACTATCCACCATTTACTTGTAAGGGATCAACTTATCATCATGAGCTTAGAATTCATTAGTGACTTGATTGATGATAAGCTTGGAGTCACCAAACACAAGAAGGTGCTTAATTCCCCATTAGATTATCATTTTGAGGTCTCTATGAGACCTTCATACTCTGCTATGTTATTTGTGATTTAATTCTAAAAGCCCTAGGAATGCAATACCCATTAGGTGTGACCAACAAGATACCTACCCATGATCTGTGATTGGTAAAATAACCATCAAATAAGATTTGCCAAACTAGAGACTCATCTATAGACATTATTATTTCATCTGGGAACTCTGCAATAAGAGGTGATTTGTCATTGAGTGGTGATTCAACCAATACATCTACTAAGACATGTCTAAAATTGCTTTTTGATTGACATACTCTAAATCAAACTCACTAAGAAGCATAACCCACTTAGCCATCTTGCTAGTTAGAGCTATTTTAGATAAAAGATATTTCAAGTCTATTTTAGCAATAATCCTGGTTTGATTATTAAGCATGTAATGTCATAGTTTTTAGAAGAAGAAAAAAATTGGTAGACATGCTTTTTCTATCTGAGAGTAGTTGAGAAACAATGAACCCTAACAAATTTATTAATGTCACACTGAACACACATTTCTTAGGATTCAATCTCATATTATGATCTCTCATGCACTCAAAAATATGACAAAGCACTTGAGGGTGTTCTTATTTGGATTTAGATTTAGCAAGAATATCATCAACATAGTCTTCCATAATGTCTTGAAGCATGTCATGGAAAATGATAGTCATGGCCCATTGATATGGATCTAACATTTTTCAAACCAAAAGGCATTATTTGGTAGTAGAATATTCCCCATGGAGTTGTAAATTTGGTTTTGTGTTGGTCTTGAGCAATAATTTTTATTTGATTATAGTCTAAAAATCCATCCATCAAAGATAACATCTAATGACTTGCAGTTGAATCTACAATCATGTCTATGTTGTGCAATGGAAAATTATCTTTTGGGCATGCTTTGTTGATATCACAGAAATCCATGAAAACTCTAATCCTTTATGATTTCTTTGATATCGGTACAATGTTAGATATCCAATTTGAATAATCAATGGGACATATGAAACCAATAACCAATTGCTTCTTTAGTTCCTCTTTTACTAATAATGCAATCTTAGGATGCATCTTACAGAGTTTTTGTTTGATTGGTTTAGCATTTGGATACACCACAAGGTGATGTACTACTAATTATGGATCAAGCCCTTGCATATCCGCATAAGACCATGTGAATACATCATAGAATTAACAAATCAAAAGTGTAAATATGTCCTTTTTTTCTTGAGTAAGTGATATGGCAAGTTTAATAATTTTAGGATCTTCTTCAGTGCCAATGTTCACAAGAATAATTTCTTCAACAACTAGAGTTGATTCATCTTTGTAATTTAGGGGTAGTGTAAGAAGATGGAAATATTCCTTGAACTCTGTTTGATTCGATGTAGAAGTTGAACTGATATTGTTATGTAATTTTTATTTCTCAAATTATGTCGAACCATCTAATTGAATTATAAATCCTTTCTTGTGGTCACCTATTGAAATTTGATCCCTTATTCTTAAGAATTCAGAAATAGCCTCATCTTTTTTAAAATGATCAAGCTAAGGTGTTGCATATTGGTCCCACTATATGAGGGATGGGTATGCAATATCAAGTGTAAGAATGATAAGTTGGTGAGGGCAAGGTCTTCAAAGTGTCTAAGTATAAAACTTGTCTCGTTATCTGAAGAATCATCCTTTGACTCTGTTGGTATATCATTACAAAGTTATTTAAATAAGCTTCTTCATTAAAAATTTATTTTGATATTATATCTCCAAATCTTCTTCATTCCAAAGTTATTCTGTTGGTATATCTACCAAAGCTTCTTCATTACAAAGTTATTCTGCTATCATATCTCAGGAATCTTATTCATTACAGGTTTATCATTTTGAGATTATAAGAGTTTGTATACTACAAAGCTGCCCATTTTCCATTGTATTAGAAGATTGATCAACCACAATTTAAAGAGAACAAATTGAATTCACGTTGCAATGGAGGAAGCTTCTTTTTGTGCTAAGGTATAATTTTATTTTTTTTCTTTTGTTTCTAGCTCTATCATAAGTTGAGTTATTTTAGATTAAGATTTCATTTGATTTCTTAGCTTATTTTAATTTCTATATTTTCTTAATACACTTACATTAGTTTAGAGTTTCCATGAAAGGTCATATAAATGAGATTTTTCTTTTATTTTCTCCCTATGCATTTTATATCAACAAAGGTGGGGTTAACAGAGATGAATTTACTAGTTCAATCCCAAAAAAATAAATATATTAATTTTATTAATATTTACATCAACTAATATATTTTTTCATTATGATTAATATTATAATATTTGTATGGCTATGTTCTCATTTGGCTATCACATAACAATTCTCTACTAGCACATCACACAGGCCTGAGGTTCATCTCTCGACACCCCATTCTTACAAAGTCTAGCAAACTATATTTGCTTTGTTTCTACCATCACTAGTGACTTCCATAAACATATACTCCTTAAGATGGCATGGACTTTGTCAATATGTAAATCACAAGGCCTCACCTCACAAAAAAAAACAATTGACATTGGCAACATTGATCGACAAGGTTTGACTTTTACTAAAAACTCAATATTTTATTCATTAAAGGACCTTCATATATACCCTTATTTTTATTACTAACACTATGTAAAAATGCAAGGCAATGCATATGATCAAATTCAAAAGTAAGAGGAACAACAATTACATTCCATATCAATACAGTGCCATAATGACATAACATATTTTGCTTTCATTACAATTTCACACCCTATAATAAGTTTTATTTTGTTTCTCTCTTCCCTTTGCATCCCTAAAAATTTTTATTTAAAAAATTGTGGAATATTTATCTACCATGATTCATATTTTTAAGGCTTTAATTTTTCAATTCTAAGCTATCTACATAATGTTGTGTGTATGCTGAGAAACCATCAAAGGAAAGTTGGGGCATTGAGGGTTTAACCTCATTCATAACAAACAAAACCTATAAAATGCAGATTAAGGGTAAGAAGGGAAAGAAACCTATGATGAAGACTCATGGAATCTAAGTAATATTAAACCCACCAAACACTAAAAAACCTCAACTAAGTGCCTCACTTAGTGAAGTAACCTAGGAAATCCAAGAGGGACACCACGAGAAACAACCCTTGGTCATCATAAATTTTTCCTTTAGATGTGGATGAAATGCAATAGACATGTATCTTTTGTTCAAAACCTTCATTGAAGAAGTGTTGAGAGAAAAAGAATTGCCACAAGAGTTTGAGGAAGTATACCAAGAAGAAGTACCCAAAAAAAACCCAAAGAAGAGGCTAAAAATTCTTGATGTATAAGGAAACCAAAATAAAATTTATATATACATATAGTTCCCCTATGTATTAAAGTGGTGGTTGATGCTATATAATGATATCCTTGCATATATATAAATAAAATATAAATTTAGATGAATGACTATTGATTTCCCTATGGATATATTTTGATCACATGACAACTATTTCATTGAGCAATTCACTTAATAGATTAACACGTGATACAAATATTTAACACATAACCTTCAATATTACAAGAACAAATGTTTTAAAGAATCACTAAGAAATCCAAGGGGTAGAGAAAGGGGGTAATAGGCAAACATGCCCCATAACATAACCCCCTCTTCCATATTGGGGAATTACACGAAGATTATTGTGTCAATATTTAAAATTTCAAAAGATGTTATGAAAATAAATAGATATAAGGATCTTGTGCCATATTTTTACCAAATACATAATATTAATTAGTATTAAATAAAAATGCAACTTTCTTCAAACATGTGAACTTTAATGGGTTCTTTTTCATTTCAAGAATTGCATGGTATGTTGTTTACTTTTAGGCTTATACAGAGTCCCATATCATTTTTATTTATTAGAAGTTTAATTATATTTGTTGATTTCTTCCAACTCATTTTTTTTAGAGAACACCCTTGCATACATCGATGCCTCAAAAAGAGATCAAGCAAGTTTATATTATGCATAGAATAAACATTGCATAAATAAACTTAGACCAACAATTAGGTTCCATATCAAAATTGTTTCTCAATAATATACTTTCTTTTATTGCATTTGTATTACATGCCTTTCAACACATTTTTATTTTATTTACTGGATTAGTGATGGCAGTCACCTTATATGTAGTTAGTTTATGTGGTGCAAAGGTCACATAGACACTTGGCACCGTATGTCATGATGGGATAAATAACATTATTTTTAAACATGGATAATCATCCACATGTCCATGCGAAAAGAAAGGGAAATAAAAATAAATAAATCAATTGCTTCATAATCACTAAAGTGAAAGGTTGATTTTTTTTGAAAAAATGAAAAGGGCCACAATCATAAATTAAAATTGTGATCACCAAGGAGACAACTACAACCCAAGTTATGACAACCATGATAAATGATCATCTTGTAACAATAAGCCAACTGGTAGCCATGATGGAAGGGAACTCTGCAGTCAAAAAATGCGGAAGAAAGGCCACATAAAATAAGATGAAAATGCGAACAAATGAGAGGGAGCTCCAAGTCAAATAACAACCACAGTGGACAAATACTCTATATCAAATTAAATGAGAAAAGAAAGGTCACTAGTTATAATGATGAAAACAAATCGCCACAAGAAAAGTGGCTAGTGAGAATTAATATGAATGTGGACTACGTGCAATAGGAAGAGGAGAGACTGAGAAAAGAAAACACACTTATCTAAGCAGCACGAAAATAAATGTGGATAGAGAAGGAAATGGCCAGAATAAATCACAAAATTAAAAACAACATGAGGGACACCATCCCTTAATTAAATGTAATTTTCTCAAGTGGTTCCAGGAATTAGTGGGCACCATAACTCTCTAGAAAAATGGAGAATTATTTAATGGAGGCAACAATGAAAATAAGGAACGAATGGTGGACTGGGACAAAATCTATGTTTTGAAAATTCAGTGGATCATAACATCACAACATGGAGTTGTTCAGTGGGACTAAGCTCACTTTAGTGGATTGTAGATTTATCGATCGATTGAGTAGGCAAAATATTCTTCAATTCCCTCTTATGGACACAATGCACTCGCCATGATGGTGGCCATGGTAGATCATGGTACCAAATCATCTCCTCATATAGTGTTATTTGGTGATCATGTGGAGGACATTCAAACTAGTAAGTGAGTTTCATCAACCAAGTGAACACATTTTATACTCTTGATACTCACGTTAATTTTTATTTTAAGAAAAAGTCGGTAGTGAATTATTAAATCTGGGAATGCAGTAGGGGTAAAGAGGGACTTTAACTCTACGTTGCACTTTCACTTAGATACTTGATTCATGGTGAAAGGGAAAATACATTGAGTATGGGGGGGTTATAATTGCATGCTCCACATTTTCATTATAGGCAAACTTTCCCTTAATTGCCATAAGACACAAATAGGGATGAGGCCATTGGTAATGGAATAACTTGTGACCAATGAGGATAAACATACCGGTTAAAATATAAGGAATGCACATAGAAATAATTTGCATGGCCTCACCCCTTAGATTATGTAGACTTTGAGGTAAGGCTTGAGCGAATGCTTTAAGCCTGTGAAACTATAGCTTAAAACTAGACTCACATAATGGTCGAGGCCTTATGTTAAGCCCTTAGCTGGTGATCCTAGATCATAGCCGATATTGACTATATATGTGAATCGCATTCTCAGGCCACTAGTAGAATCTTTGAGACCACAACATTGAGGTGTAACCTCTACAGTTTTCAACAAGACTAGGCTTTTTAATGCTCGAGTCACCTGCAATAATCCAAGGCCTCTACTACATTTAATTGCGATGGAATTCCTATCATTGCATGCTTAAGGGGTCAAGAATGGTCTCTGTTCTGATTCTCTCTTTTAGCTACAGGTCGGATGTAATTGTTTCTCTTTTAGCCGAGGCATGCTCTCTCTATGTCGTTGAGCTTCTCTTTGAACTCGTATATCCACCATGAAGGATCCCCTCAACTAACCGTCTCTACATAAAATTCATGCTGAGATATTCAAACATTGGGATACTCACATATAAACCCTTAATGGGAATCAATAAGATGTTGAGGGAATAGACCTGCATATTGGCCATGCCATCATATGGCGATTACCCTTAATTTTTGTAATTCTCTAATGAGATCAAAAGCAGTTGTGAATGACTCAGATAGGCTCTCTAAAGATGGTTGATCGTGGATGTGGCCACCACCAACTGAAGTCCTCCTATATTTACCTTTAACCATTTGGATGTGAATGTGTTTAAATATTAAAATAAGGATATGGCTCTATGTTTCAGGGGCACCGTTGTGATCATGCATGAGAACGCCTGTGGGACTCACAATTAGACCCTCTAGCCACTCTCATCCATGAAGGAACACTCTGGAAAAGTTCACGTTACGTGGAGTTTCTCTTTTATTGATAACCCAAGAAGGAGATCACAACTATCCCCTTCACCAATTTCTCAGTCACCCATTCATTTGCAAGTCATATTGGTAACAATGGTGATCCCAAACAACATTACCTCTCTAGATGAAAGCCTTTGGCGCTATGAGTTATTTCACCACATGACCATCTTAGATGGAAATATGGATTCCACATTTTTTTGAGCTTTTTATTGTTCACACCTTAATCATGATTGATTGATTGAGACCAACAGTGTGGCGCATGTGTCTTGGCGGCCCTTATTTACCGCCTAAATGTTGGATGATTGGAAAATATCTTATGTGATTTGAAAGTTCAAGATTGAGCCACGTGGCACAACTCCCACTATTTGGAGTAAAGCATGGATCCACTCTAAACTTATGCCTAATGAGTTTGTGACTTTGTGACTCAAGGACAACCCAAGTTAATTAGTGCGGATTAATTATAACATCACACTGTTCAACGTGAGAAAAAGCTTTTCTCAAATAAATTTAATTATAAGGCGATTAACCCGATGTGATGTCCCCATTTTCACATTATATTTAAACAGGTATTGAAGACCTTTAATCTACTTGCCCATAGACTTAAAGATCTTTTTGGGATTATATTTAATTAATTAACTATTAATTGCTAAAATAGTAATTTTTATCATTTATTTTTATAAAGCAATTATTATTTAATTATAGAATATTTGATAAAAGTGGGTTTTACCACTAAAGCATTTAATTGAATTAATTATTAATTTATTTTTCTTAAAATAATTTTAATTACTATTTTATTAAGGCAACTAATTAATATTATATTTGAAAAAGAGAATATCGATTTGGGAGCTAAAATAAGGAAAGGAAAATATTTTCTAAAAAAGGCAAGTGAGGCTTATGAGGTATTTTACCTCCCCAAGGTGGTTCGCCCCCCTTTAGAATGTACAAATACAATGTGAAGATCACAATTGAAGACATGTTGAATTTGATAATTATTTTTTCATGCTTAAAGAAGCTATTGGTATGTATGTCCAATAAGTGTTCGTTGTTTTGGTGTTGATCATTCTACAAAATGTGTCTTTTTACGCCACTTTTGCTAAATGAGGTTTTGTTATTTGTCCTAGAGTGAGGCGAATTGCCTCGAGGAGTTATTATGAGGTTTTGGTAAAGTTTTTGAGGCTCATTTGCTGCATATTATTTTTGATTAATATTTGCACTAATTTTTCAAGGGGAGCGACTTGTTTGGGAGGCTTACTTGAGGGTTTGGAGATCCTTTTTAGAGTCTATTTGAGCAATATAATATTCTAAATTTATTTATTATTTTTTTGCACATTGGTGTCTGGGGTTTTAGAGAAGATTTGTGGAAGGTTTGAGGCTCAAAATTGATAAAAAATCCAATAATAATTTTTAGATTATTATTTAATTATTTTTCACAGGTTTCTTGATCTCTTCACTTGTGAAAGGTGGGATCTTGCTCCATTAAATTTTTGCTATTTTTCTTGCACCTTGGTGACTTGGGCGATTGGCTTGGAGGACTTTTTTGGGCTATTTTGGATGCCCTAGGGGTTCACTGAAAATTTTCTTGATTTTTTGGCACATGTAGCATATTTTTAATGAGGGTTTGACGCAAAAAATAACAAGGAACATCAACTGATTTGAGGGAAAAAATCATATTTTTACAACCATTATTAAGTTGCATTTGATCATCAATAAATTGGCAAAAATGTACTTCTTTCCTGTATTTAATTTATTAATCATTTTGGCAAGCATTCAGATGAATTTCAAATAAAATAGTGGCTAAAAATTTCCTTCACACCCCTTGCATTATGGTGCCTAGGGTTTTTAGGGGTTTGGTAAGGGTTTTAAAACATTTTTTGAAAACTAGGGTTTGCAAATTTTTATTTCAGAATTTGAAAATTTGTGGATTCAGGGGAAAACCCCTTTTTTGTGAAATCATCCCATTTGAGGACATTACAATGGTATCAGAACACTGATCTTGTCTATCTATGAGTTGGTTGTTGGATGCAAACATGTAAAGAGATCTTGTATTATCAGAAAAAGAAAAAGACTATGGGGGATCAAGAGCCTAATGGGTCTTCTTCAGAACAAGTTAAGCTTTTACAAAGCTTGATCAAAGAAAGCCAAAAAGACCTTCAACATACTTTAGGTATACAAATTTCCACCATGTTAAAGGATACTACAACTCTCAGTAGAGACCACCCTTCAATGGAGAAGGAAATTCAAGTGATAATGAGAGGGTTTCTATTAACCCCCCTCATAAATTCTTCAAGGCCACTTTGTTGTAGAGAGAACCGGTAGTTGAGATGAGGATGCTAAGAGATGATATTTTGAAGATTTGTCAAAAAGAGTATGTAACGCTAAGCTTTGCCATGCAAGTTCTATTGTGTTTTCAAGATTATTGTCAGATGAAATAAGGATTCAAGCCAAATGTTTCTAATATGCATCCCTGTAGAGATTTGCAACAAAGGTTTGGTAAGATTTCTCTTCCTATTTTTGATGGTATTGATAAACTTACTGTGAGATCATGGTTGCATAAGTTGGATACATATTTATCACTTAACTCCATGTTTGAGGATGAGGCTCTAAAATTTGTCACCTACATTTGGAGGGTATTGTTCATGAGTGGTGGTTTCATGGCCTAATCACACAAGGCCATGGATCTATTACTACCATGGAGGAGTTTGACAAAAGGATCATGGAGAGGTTTGATAGAAAAAAATTAGAAATTCATAATCATGAGTTAGCACAACTCAAGCAAGATCATGATGTTGAAAGGTATGTTGTTGATTTTCAAAAGGTTTCAGTTATGGTACCCAATATTAGTGAGAAGATGTTGGTTGTTTTGTTTGTTGAGGGTTTGATTGAGCTTTTAAAGGGTTTGGTTAAGGCTTTTAACCCTCTTTCTTTGCAAGATGTTATCACTAAGGCTTTGGATTTAGAATGTTCAGCTTACAGGGGTTATGAAAGGAAAAAAAAAGCCACCTATTCGATGTCCAAAGGGGCGAATATAGGGAAGTCAATGTCTTATTTTAGTGGGTAACAAATAACACAAAGTGGGCAGCTTAGGGCACCACCCAATGAGTAACAAAAGAATCCTTATACACCATATGTGCCACCTCATAGATTTTTGCCCTACAACAGTAATATGAAGGATGATAGAGATGAATTAAGAAGGCAAGGCTTATGTTTTACTTGCAAGAATCCATGGATCAAAGGCCATCATTGCATTGGCAAAGGACATGTCTACTACATTGAGGTAATTGATAATGATTCAGATTTTGATATTATTGATACTAATGATGAAGATGATGACAATGTAGTTGACGAACATGTGCATAAAGATGACACACAAGATATGGGCAACACTCTTGCTACTCTTTCAAGAGCACCAAAGTACTATCCTTTCTGGGTACGAGGTACCTTAAAGGAGCACAAGGTAACCATCTTAATCGGTAGTGGGGCTACTCATAACTTCATTGGCAAAAATTTGGTAGCTAAGTTTGATTTGATTATATAAGACTTCAAGGGTTTTCAAGGTAATAATAACAGGTGGATTTTCTCTTCTTGCACCAAAAGATTCACCAAACTTACCATTGCTTTGGGGGGCATGAGGTATGTGATGATTTCTATGTAATTGACATTAGAGACATGGATCTTGTTTTTGGGGTCCAATGGTTGCATTCATTGGGAGAATTTACCTTCAATTATCAAAGCTTGATGCTCAAATTTAAGGTGGGTGACAAAGAGGTAACACTTCAAGGTATGATCAAAGGGTCGCCTCAAATTACTTCTATGTTCAATAAGGACTTACAAGAAGATGAAAAAATATGTTCTATGTCTTTTATAAAAACAGATTGGAAGGAGTTAATTATCTTGGAATATGCTAAAAATCAGTTTACTAACAATTTGCTTGAGGAAGTAATTGTTGATGATAAATTCAGAATTTTGGATGGCCTTATACTCTACAAAGGAAGGTTGGTACTCGAATCCAAGGTGAAGCACATGATTTTAAGGGCTACCCATGACACTCCTTTGGTTGGCCATCAAGGGTACTTTAAGACCTACAAACTTGTGAGGAAGAGGTTCTATTGGAAGGGCTTAAAGAATGAGGTTCTTAAGTACATTTGGGAATGTTTTATATGCCAAAAGAATAAAAGTGAGTATGAATTTCTAGTAGGTCTCTTGCAGCTCGTTCCCATTCCTTCACAAAAATGGGAGAGCATCTCTATGGATTTCATTACCGGATTGCCTATGGTTCAAAGTAAAAATTGTTTATATGTTATGGTTGATAGACTTACAAAAATTGTTCATTTTTATCCACTTTCAACCAAGTACAATGCTCCTATGATTGTTGATGTGTTTTTTAGAGAAGTATTCAAGTTGTATGGGCTGCCCAAAAACATTGTTAGTGATAGGGACAACAAATTCATGAGTATATTTTGGCAAGAACTCTTTGAATTCATAGGTACTGAGCTCACTCCTAGCACTAGTTATCATCCACAAACTGATGGGCAAACCAAAATTGTGAATAAATGGTTAGAAGAATATTTGAGAAATTATGTTTCAGGGCAACAATCAACATGGATGAAATGGTTACGTATGACCGAGAATTTTTATAACATAACCTTCCACATGTCTATAGGTATGACTCCTTTTAAGACACTTTATGGTTATGATGCTTTTTCCTTCATTGATTTGGTAATGACAGATAGTAGAGTGCATGGGGCAAAGGATTTGGTACAAGAAAGTTATGATATCATGAGAGCACTAGAAGAGATCCTACAACATACACAAAATTAACATAAATTATATGTAGATCAACATAAAGTGGAGAGGTCATTTGAGGTAGGAGATTGGGTCTTTTTAAGGTTGCAACCCTATAAACAATCTTCCCTCAAACAAAGTGGCTCAAAAGAGTTAAAACCACAATTTTATGGGCCATATAAAGTGAGAAACAAGGTGGGATAAGTGGAATATGAGTTAAAGCTTCTAGAAAATGGTAAGATTCATAATGTGTTTCATGTTTCTTTTCTAAAAAGGGTTCTTGGATAGCATACTACCGGTTCTTTAGAGCTGCCCCTATTGGATGGAGAAGGTAAAATAATCTTGATTCTAGAATCTATCATAGAGATTCGTGAAAAGAAGCTAAGGAATCATAACATCAATGAGTATTTGATTAGATGGAAGGAATTACCACTTGAGGATGGGGCCTGGAAAAATGAAGCAATTTTGGAGCATCCATGTTTGCAATTGTTTGTGGGCAAGCAATTATGGGAAGGGAGGACTGTGATGCCCCCATTTCCACATCATGTTTAAACATGTATTGGAGAGTTTTAGTCTACTTCCCCATAGACTAAATGATATTTTTGAGGTTATATTTTATTAGTTAATTATTAATTACCAAAATAATGATTTTTATCATTTGTTTTTATAAGACAATTATTATTTAATTAATAGAATATTTGATAAAAGTGAGTTTTACTACTAAAGCATTTAATTTGATTAATTATTAATTTATTTGCCTTAAAGTAATTTTAATTACTATTTTATTAAGGCAACTAATTAATATTATATTCGAAAAAGAGAATGTTGACTTGGGAGCTAAAACAAGGAAAGGAAAAGATTTTCTAAAAAATGTAAGTGAGGCTATGAGGTATTTTACCTCCCTAAGATGGTTTGCCTCCCTTTGGAAAGTACAAATATAAGGTGAAGATCACAATTGAAGACATGTTGAATTTGATAATTGTTTCTTCATGCTTGAAGAAGCCATTGAGATGTATGCCAAATAGGTGTTAGTTGTTTTGGTGTTGATCATTCTACAAATGGTGTCTTTTGACGCCACCTTTGTTAAAAGAGGTTTTATTACTTGTTGTAGAGGGGTTATTTACCTCGAGGAGTTATTGTGAGGTTTTGGTAAAGTTTTTGAGGCTTATTTATTGCATATTATTTCTGATTAATATTTGCACTAATTTTGCAAGGGGAACGACTTATTTTGGAGGCTTGCTTGAGGGTTTAGAGATCTTTTTTAATGTTTATTTAAGCAATATAATATTCTAAATTTATTTATTAATTTTCTACACATTGGCATGGGGTTTTGGAGAATATTTATGGAAGATTTGAGGATCAAAATCGATAGAAAATTAAATAATAATTTCCAAAATATTAATTAATTAATTTTGACAAGTTTTTTGATCATTTTCACTTGTGAAAGGCATGATCTTGCTCCATTAATTTTATGTTATTTTTCCTGCACATTGGCAACTTGGGCGATTGGCTTGGAGGACCTTTTTGGGTCATTTTAGATGCCCTAGGGGTTTGCTGGATTTTTTCTTGATTTTTTGGCACATGTGGCATATTTTTGGTGAGGGTTTGAAGCAAAAAATATTAAGGAACAACAGCTGGTTTGAAGGGAAAAATCATATTTTTACAGCCATCATTAAGTTGCATTTGATCATCAATAAATTGGCAAAAAGGTACTTTCTCCTATATTTAATTTAGTGATTATTTTGGCAACAATTCAAATGAATTTCAGATAAAATAGTGGCTATAAATTGTCTTCACACACCTTGCATTGTGGTGCCTAGGGTTTTTAGGGATTTGGTAGGGGTTTTGTAGCATTTATTGCAAATTAAGGTTTATTGATTTTTATTTTAGAATTTTTGGATTTAGGGGAAAACCCCTTTTTTGTGAAATCATCTCATTTGGGGTCATTACACTCGAGATGATAAATTAATATTTGTAACCCCATGAATTCTTCGTGGCCACTATTGACATAAGCAAACTTAAACACTTTACCTTTTTGGTCTGAGGTGTAGGTGATTTGTGATAGTGACACATGTCTCCCATCCTAACATCATGCATATGACCTATCCTTACTATGGTCTTGAGCAAGTGAAGTGTATGAACATGTCATAACTTAAATTATGCTTTATTATGTTTGAAGGTTGTGGTTAGTCACTAACCTTAGTCCCAATTGTCACAATAACAATTATTTTATGGGGGCCACATGGATAATATTTAGTATGTGGGAGCATAAATTTTTATTATTATTATTATTATTATTATTTTTTATTATTATTATTATTATTATTATTATTAAGTTATAAAGGTGGATACTTAAATATTATATTATAAGCTATAACCACTGTGGAAGCCTCTCCTTGATCGTACCACACGGTAGAGATCTCGCTACCCAGAGGATTCACCACTAAGCAAACTGTTGACGCAGTGGATTGCACCCTGGGCAGGACGCCTAGCTCCTGCCCTTCCACACGTCAAAATGGAAACTCCCCTCTCGCCTGTGGGACCGACAAAGCTGGAAGGGAGAGTCTCTAGATAGGGCTAGATCTCTCTGATGTATCTTTTAGGCCTTGGTTTCCTACTACTAACAAAAAATGAAAAAAGGGGGGGATGAAAAGGGAGAGAGATGCTGAAAATAGAACCTAAGCCTAAAAAATGAAAAGGTGATACACCACAAAAGTTGATCCACCTAGCTCGAATATACACTTTTCACCAAGAAGAAGGGCCCATACACTTCATCTGATGTGGAAAACCCTTCTGTATCAGTGAGCTAGGGGTCCGTGGAAATAAAACGAGGAAGAAACTACCAGAGGTGTCCTCAGACACACTTATGGCAGCCTATTCACAAGCACCTACACTCCTTCTAGGGACACTTCTGGCAGACCTGCAGAAAAGAAACTTCACAATGCACTAGACATGCTCGAGTCATTCTGTGAAAAGCATCAAATAAAATGACTTAACACAAAAAAAAACATAAACATATGCTTTAAAGTGCAAGTCCAGATAGAGGCAAAAAATGCTAAGTCTTGATTCAAGGTAAAAAAACTGGCAGAGTTCTGCCTTACAAGCCCAAGAGATTTTTGGGTAGAGCTTTGCCTTCAGGCTAAGAGAATGGATCCTTCTCAAAATGAGAAGTTTAAAATATATAGAAAGAGAAGAGAACTTGGTGCTTTCTGGGAAAGACTTTGGCACTCTTTTTTCAAGTGGCCCATGTGCCTTCTGAGCCTTGGGAAGAGGAATCCATTTGATTGTCGATTCTTGCTTTGACTTTGGCATCCCAACATTAATGAGGAAGCATGAACCGTGCCTCTTTTTTATGAACAAACTGCTTCTTTCAAGACATTTACACAGCTTGTCTGCTTATAAATGCAAATTGGAGAAAACAAGCCGCGTTGCTTATTATTTGTGCCGTTTGGTGACCACCTGGCAAGCGTTGTTCCAACTGCAGGAATAAATCCCTGAGTTGACACCTCCTCTTGCCACTTGGACTGTCTTATCTTTTCCTTGCCTTGTCTCATCCTGGTTTTGTCTCTTTCTGGCTCCTTCGGCCCTCAGGGCTATCTTCTGGCAGGTCGCTGGCTCCTTGGGCTCTTTTTTGGTTTTGGCGCTCAAGCATTTAAAAAACAAATGGCTATTTTACTGCCTTAAAATTGATGCTCGTGGGCGCGTCACTACTTGAAAACCAACGGCTAGTTTGTCGTGCTTGACTTTGACGTCCTTAGGCCCGTCACCCCTTGGACTTTCTTTAGCTTTCTTTTTGATTTGGCCATTTGTTTCAGACCCTCCTGAAGGGGAAGTATCCCTTCGGCTTTGGAAAAAATGCCCTTCAGCTTTGGAAAAATGCCCTTCGGCTTTGGAAAAATCCCCTTCGTTTGGCAGCCGAGAGTCCCCCGCAAGGGCACCTGCCCTTCGGGGTCCTTCAGCGGCCTTTCTCTCTTTGGTATTTTTTGCGGACAATTTTCCCGTAGACTTTTTTCCTGCAGACAAAAGTCTGCAAGAATTGTCTTGTCACTTTTTTAGAGTTTTCCCCAGGCCTTTTTGAGCTCGCGACTTCCCGAATTTCTTCAGACTTTTTGTCCGAAGGAATTCCTTCAGACAAAAAGTTTGAAAGAATTCATTTCTTTCCTTAGTCCTTTTTTTGGGATCTTGGTTTGTGGCCCTTCCAAAATCCTTCAGACTTTTTATCTGAAGGAATTCCTTCAGACAAAAAGTCCGAAGGATTTCTTCCTTGGCTTCTTCGACTGGCCTTAAAAGTGCCCTTCAGAATTCTTGAAATTGACCCTTTCGAAGGGTGCCGTTGCCGACCAAGTGCCCTCCACAAGGGCACTTGTCCTTCGGGAGGCTCTCTTGAACTTTTGCATTGAACAGTTCCTTTGAACCAAGCGTTGAACCAAACATTGAACCAAGCTTTGAACCAAGCATTGAACCAAGTTTTGAACCAAGCCGATGAACCCTTTGATTGAACCAAAAGCCGTTGAACCGTTTGATGAACCGACTGAGTGAACCGAAGCATTGAACCAACTGAATTGAACCAAGCCTTTGAACCGAGCCAATGAACTTTGTCGTTGAACCAAAGCAATGAACCAAAGCATTGAACTATTTTAATGGTTCAACGGTTCAAAGATGCTAACTATTTGAAAGATCATGTCGTTGAACCACTTTCCCAACCTTAAGAAAAAGTGTCTTTGAACCATTTCAGCTCTCTTTCCTTGTGAATTTCTTTAGACAAGAGTCCGAAGAAGCTTTGTAAAACCTTGCACTCTTTGAACTGGTTCTTCATCTGCTAAAGGAACTGCCTATAGAGTCCATAGAAATGGACCTGCAGAGTCTGTAGAAAATCCATACCTGCAGAGTTTGTAGAAATGGACCTGCAGAGTCTATAGAAAATTTGCAAAGTCCATAGAAATGGACCTGCAGAGTCCGTAGAAATCTCTGCAGAGTCCGTAGAAAACCTACAGAATCTGTAGAAATTTCCATACTTGCGCAAAATCAAGAATGTACTGGCTCAAGACAGTAGGGGAAAAAAGGGGGACTAGTTTTTTGGTCTATTGGGCGAAAAATGGTCAACAAATTGGTGACTCCCAGGGGAAGCATGCCTGTTATGCTTAGAGACCAGTTGCCTTTTAGTTCATTGGGCACGGAGTCAAAATGTAGCTTTGAAAGAGTTAGCAACCACCTTGATAGATCCCATAATAAATCATGAGCCTTTTTACCCTAGACACAAGGGAAAACACACACAAGGCTAAAAACACTACTTGTGCAAACTGCACTTAGGGAAACAGGAAAAGAAACTGAAAGCAAACTACTATGTACAACTAACCAGGTACATTTGCCTCCCTCCTGGATCAAAGGGAAAACTTCTTAAGTCCCCTCCTTGGCTAGGAAACTTATGGTGCCAGACAAGTGGTTGAATGAAATGGAGAGTTGGTGTCCTGCTCCTCTTACCTGCCACCTGGATTGGCTTGCATCCAAGTGGATTAGATTCAAACATGCTTCCAACATACACATACTCTTTTTGTTCCTGGAAGCTTGTTGAATGATGGTCCTTCATGCTGGTGTGTTTCACCAAGAAATCTGTGGTCGTTGGCTCATCACCATAAGCCATTTGTTCTACACAGTCCCTCTATAATGCATCATGGTTTGACCCATTTCTTTCTACTTCATTGAAAACCCTGTCAAACTCATCCTGTCAGGAATCTGGAACAACAAACATGCTCTGATCCCACTTGTCAGGATGCGAAACTGGAAGCATACAATTGATTACCAAACTTCAAGCAACTATAATATGCGGAAATAACCAGATTCACCAAGTAACTAGAATTCAGAATAACACAGCATATGAGAGACAATACACAACTTGTATTAACACTTTATACAGAAAAGAATACAATAAAGAAGATGCCACTTCTTCTCCACCACCTTACAGAGGTTTCCCACACCTCAAGTGAACGGTAATTCTTCTCCCCAAAGCTCTCCCTCTCACAGGTCCCAACACCCAACTCAAATACAGAGTTGGTGTTCACCTCCCGTGCTCCACGCACAACACAAGTGCTCCACGCACTCCACAAGCACTCCACGTGCTCCACAATTACTCAAGGTACTTCAAGTAGATCTCCCATGAACCTGCAACAACCTGCAATTCAACAGACCATACTTATGGAAGGAACTCCCTTGCCTTCCTCTTGCTCTATCCGAGTACACACCTGTACTCCAAGTAGATCCTGCCTGATACTGCTCCCTGTTGTGTTGCTGTCTATATGACCTTCCACACCTGCAAATCAAACAACGGTTCTGCTCACCTGTGAACCTCGACCTTGCACACACATACACCTGCAGATCAACGATCTTACTTACCATGTAGATCTCCTATATAGGCCATGCAACTGTGACCAAGATCCTACACTCCTGAAGAACCCAGCTGGCTCTCCAATCCAGCACCAACACACTTGGTACTGAGGCACTAGGAGGAACGCACCATTGCTCTACCTCACACACAGAAGGAGCTTATAATTATGCTCTCTTACTCCCTAGCACACTTTTCCAATACAACCATGAGTCTATTATATAGATCTCATCCAAACAATAATTAGACATCTAATTACAATAATTAGATCCGCAGCTCTCAGTCTATAATTAGCTCTCTTCATGCAAACACTTGGTTCGTTAGCTAACTGCCCGTAAATAGCTCGCAGTCGAACCACACAGGCGACCGACGTCGGTCCCTGTCTGCCTGGAGGTGACCGACGTCGGCCGATATATGACCGACGTCGGTTGCTTCTCAATGCTATCCTGCTGACGTCGGCTGATCAGACCGACCCCAACTTCTTTGCAACTCAGCAACCTTCAGCAACCTCCTCTCCTGTTTGCATCAGTGAAGCTTTTAGCTCCACAATCCTAACAATCTCCCACTTGGAGATAAACAGCTGCACTGTACCTGTACCTGTACCCCGTCTAATCTGTTTCCTGGTTTGTATCCCTCTTCAAGCTCCCACCTGAAGACAACCCACCACACATCCCGTGGTGTACCACCTGTCATCCGAGTAACCTGCCACATTCGAACCTACAACACCTGTAGTGAAGTCCTGACCCTGCATAGCAACACCTGCTGCCAGTCCCTCTCAAAAAACTTGAGAACCCACTTCCCCGAATTGGCTCCTAACTCCGACAGCTCCCACTGCATGGGAATACTCAGGTCTATACCAGACCTCATGTGATTTCGGACACTGTCCCTGTCCAGCCCTTAGTGTGCTCCGGTTCTGCATCCCGAACCTCGCCAACACCTGATTCACATCAGCTCCCACCCGAGACAAAATCAACCTGTGATCTCCATGCCTCCCATGTCAAAGAATTCCGCTGCTCCAAACTCCTCATGACATGCCACTGAACTAATCTCACCCTTAGCTCAGCAAAACCCTGTATGTACACCCCTGCTAGCTAGCATACTATCCACATACAGCAACAGAATGATGTTGCAATCATCATCCACCTGGTAAGTCAAACCACAATAGTTACCTGACACTGACTGAAGCCATGCTTCGTCCTCCACCTGTCAAACCTGGTACCACTGTCCTGCAGCTCCTCAAGACCATATGCCCTGGTCTTCCGTCTCACGTATCCGTTCTCTCTATTCTTCTACTAAGGCATCCATTCATCTCTGTGCTTTCATCCAGCTGGCAAACCTACCAAAATCTCCCGTCTGGTTTTGCATCATAATCCTACCTAGCTCACACCTGTTTCCTGGATCCTTCCTGCTATACAATCAGCAACAAGTATGAAGAAGAGGAACAACGAATTTGAGGGCCTACTTACGCCTTCAGTCCTCCGTATGGGTGTTTGAGACTCCTTGACAGCATGCTGTCCACCCAAAATTTGTTACAGTGACCGACCTCGGTCACCCCACAGTCTACATCCGACCGACGTCGGTTCCATGCGTCTGTCCCTGACTACCAGCCTGTCAGCGCTAGTGTCCCTACTGCCGACGTCGGTCCTCCTGACCGACATCGGTCTTACATACTGCCGACGTCGGTCCCATGACCGACATCGGTCTTACTCTGCCCGACATCGCCGGCGTCGGTCTGCACATGACCGACATCGGCACCTGTCTGTTCGACGCCGGTTCCTCCTGACCGATGCCAGTACCTGTGTTCGCCTGTGAGTGATGACTTTTTACCCGCGAGCTCCTTTGGATCAATCTCCATGTCCAAACTGCCCTGCTCAGATGTATCCAACCTCATCCACTGAACTCTGTCTGCCATCTCCTCCAAGAACACCAAGGCTTTCCAATTCTTAAGCCTATCAAATATATCTGTCTTCCGCTTAAGAACATGCATCTCCTTCCTGCTCATGTGACCAAGCCTACGAAGCCACGTCTCCGCAATAGAAGAAGAATCAGTAATATAAACAAGTAGATAAAGTATACCTGTTTTCTTACCACCAGCTAATTCAAGTGCATCCACTGTGAGAGTTCTTGTGCATCTCTCATCACCCAATCTTTCTGAAGAAATTAGCCATATCTCCAAACCTGGGACCTGCATGACCTTCATCAACACCTGTGTGTTGGCTGCCTGCAATTTCAGCTTCACTTCCCCTTTGCCAATTCTTTGGCAAGGCTTACCAGCTCCTCTACCTGGGGCTGCATGGAAAGAGGCAACCGAATCTTTTATCCAAGATTCAACTTTATCCAAGAAACCTGCAAATACATCTTGTGCAACAACACCTGCTACATCTGTATCTTCAATTTCTTCATGCTGATCTGTTACCAACCAACAATGTTCTTTTACCTGCTCTTTCTTTCCATCGGACCGTGAGTAACCGTCTGTGCTTTTCAACTCCTCCATTCTTAGCTTACTTTGATCTGCCGTTGCTCTACTCCCACTCGATCAGAAACCCCTGAGAGTGCCCTGTAACCAAACACAACCTGCTCCCTGCAACCTTAGCTCTGATACCACTTGTTGGTATCAAGCTCAAGAACCTACAACCAAGGCTCTGATACCACTTGTCAGGAATCTGGAACAACAAACATGCTCTGATCCCACTTGTCAGGATGCGAAACCGGAAGCATACAATTGATTACCAAACTTCAAGCAACTATAATATGCGGAAATAACCAGATTCACCAAGTAACTAGAATTCAGAATAACACAGCATATGAGAGACAATACACAACTTGTATTAACACTTTATACAGAAAAGAATACAATAAAGAAGATGCCACTTCTTCTCCACCACCTTACAGAGGTTTCCCACACCTCAAGTGAACGGTAATTCTTCTCCCCAAAGCTCTCCCTCTCACAGGTCCCAACACCCAACTCAAATACAGAGTTGGTGTTCACCTCCCGTGCTCCACGCACAACACAAGTGCTCCACGCACTCCACAAGCACTCCACGTGCTCCACAATTACTCAAGGTACTTCAAGTAGATCTCCCATGAACCTGCAACAACCTGCAATGCAACAGACCATACTTATGGAAGGAACTCCCTTGCCTTCCTCTTGCTCTATCCGAGTACACACCTGTACTCCAAGTAGATCCTGCCTGATACTGCTCCCTGTTGTGTTGCTGTCTATATGACCTTGCACACCTGCAAATCAAACAACGGTTCTGCTCACCTGTGAACCTCGACCTTGCACACACATACACCTGCAGATCAATGATCTTACTTACCATGTAGATCTCCTATATAGGCCATGCAACTGTGACCAAGATCCTACACTCCTGAAGAACCCAGCTGGCTCTCCAATCCAGCACCAACACACCTGGTACTGAGGCACTAGGAGGAACGCACCATTGCTCTACCTCACACACAGAAGGAGCTTATAATTATGCTCTCTTACTCCCTAGCACACTTTTCCAATACAACCATGAGTCTATTATATAGATCTCATCCAAACAATAATTAGACATCTAATTACAATAATTAGATCCGCAGCTCTCAGTCTATAATTAGCTCTCTTCATGCAAACACTTGGTTCGTTAGCTAACTGCCCATAAATAGCTCGCAGTCGAACCACACAGGCGACCAACGTCGGTCCCTATCTGCATGGAGGTGACCGACGTCGGCCGATATATGACCGACGTCGGTTGCTTCTCAATGCTATCCTACCGACGTCGGCTGATCAGACCGACCCCAACTTCTCTGCAACTCAGCAACCTTCAGCAACCTCCTCTCCTGTTTGCATCAGTGAAGCTTTTAGCTCCACAATCCTAACACATCCTCTGCTTGCTCTTGGCCTTATTGAAGAAGGGTGACTGTTGTGATGTCTAAAATAGAGTCACAAATTCATTGCTCGTCCCACAGAACATCACCTCTTTGTTCAAAGCTTTCTTCTTCAAGGCTTTCCTCAAGGCAGACAGACCTCTCCTCTTCCTGCTCAAGGATCAGAGTCTCTAGTTGTTCAAAGACATTCATTTGATCCTCCTCCAAATCAGGCTCCTCGACATAGTCATCCTCCTCATCAAAGCAACAAGGAAGTTCATCGAACAAGGGGGGAGAGAGCTCACCATGCTTATGTTCCTCGTATTGCTGGAACATTTGCATGTATGTGTGACCTGATTCTTCTCCATTGTCGATGATGTCTTCACAAGGAGCATTGATGATGATTTCTTCTTCGTCATCCCTCACTATAGCCTCTTGGAAAGCTGCAGATTAGATCTTTTGCTCCTCACTTGCCTCTTGCAAAATAGGTTCCTCCTTGAGAAGGGGTGAAGTGGAAAAACCATGTGGAAGAGGAGGTAGTCCTTGAGCTAGAATCGAATGATTCTCCTCCTTCCATTTGGCTAGTACTTCATCAATATCAGGTGTGGCCTGATAGCTCTCTTGGGGGTGTGTAGATGGGGTGTGTTTAGACATGGAATGTGCCGTTGGGTCTGAACTGTCCATCACACATTGGCTGAGGAATCTCTCTGGATTCCAACTCTGTAATTCTCCTGGCTATGTCTTCTTGGAAGAGCCTTTCTTGGAGATCATAGGAATCATCGTGGGCAGGAGCAGCCTCATCTTCTTCAAGGTTTTGAGCAAAACCTTTCTTCTCCTCTTTCCTTCCCCATGATTCCACTATTTCCTCCCAGGTCAGGAGCTTTCCATTAGGATCAGTGACCTGAGGGAGTTGACAAAGACTAGGAAATCTGCTTGAGGGGATTGCATGAAAAATGTGAGTTTGATCAAGGTAATATGAAGGAACACAAGGCCCATGATGCTGGGCGAAGGGATTATACATACAAAAATGTGATTTCTTGATGACACCTGGACTGCTTAACCAGCTGATTCAACTCGGAGTCGCCATTGGTGTTGATGCAAAATCCTCCAAAGGCTGGTTGGTTGAAGAACACACTGAAAATTCTTCAACTCTTTAGACATAACTTGTCCTAGTTGGTCCCACCGGGCATGCCAAAAATTGTTCACGCAATAGATTGCACCCTGGGTAGGACGCTTAGCTCCTGCCCTTCCACACGTCAAAATGGAAACTCCCCTCTCGCCTGTGGGACCGGAGAAGCTGGAGGGGTGAGTCTCTAGATAGGGCTAGCTCCCTCTGATGTATCTTTTAAGCCCTGGTTTCCTACTGCTAACAAAAAATTAAAAAGAGGGGGGATGAAAAGGGAGAGAGATGCCAAAAACAGAACCTACATACCAAAAAAGTTGATCCATTCAGCCTGAATATACACTTTTCACCAAGAAGAAGTGCCCATACACTTCATGTGATGTGGGAAACCCTTCTGTATCAGTGAGCTAGGGGTCCGTGGAAATACAGGGAGGAAGAAACTACCAGAGGCGTCCTCAGACACACTTATGGCAGCCTATTCATAGGCACCTACACTCCTTCTAGGGACACTTCTAACATACATGCAAAAAAGAAACTTCACAATGCACTAGACATGCTAGAGTCGTTCTGTGAAAAGCATCAAAGAAAATGACTTAACACAAAAAAAAAACATAAACATATGCTTTAAAGTGCAAGTCCAGATAGAGGCAAAAAATGCTAAGTCTTGATTCAAGGTAAAAAAACTGGCAGAGTTCTGCCTTACAAGCCCGAGAGATTTTTGGGCAGAGCTTTGCCTTCGGGCTAAGAGAATGGATCCTTCTCAAAATGAGAAGTTTACAATATATAGAAAGAGAAGAGAACTTGGCACTTTCTGGGAAAGACTTTGGTGCTCTTTTTTCAAGTGGCCCATGTGCGTTTCGAGCCTTGGGAAGAGGAAGCCATTTGATTGTCAATTCCTGCTTTGACTTTGGCATCCCAACATTAATTAGGAAGCATGGACCATGCCTCTTTTCTACGAATAGACTGCTCCCTTCAAGACATTTATGTGGCTTGTCTGCTTATAAATGTAAACTAGAAAAAATAAGTCGTGCTGCTTACTATTTGCGCTGTTTGGTGACCACCTGGTAAGCGCTATTCCAACTACAGGAATAAATCCTTGAGTTGACACCTCCTCTCACCACTTGGACTGTCTTATCTTTTCCTTGCCTTGTCTCATCCCGATTTTGTCTCTTTCTGGTTCCTTCAGCCCTCAGGGCTATCTTCTGGCGGGTCACTGGCTCCTTGGGCTCTTTTCTGGTTTTGACACTCAAGCATTTAAAAAACAAACAGCTATTTCACCACCTTAAAATTGACACTCGTGGGCCTGTCACTGCTTGAAAACCAACGACTAGTTTGCTGTGCTTGACTTTGATGTCCTCGAGCCCGTCACCCCTTGGACTTTCTTCAGCTTTCCTTCTTATTCGGCCTTTTGTTTCGGACCCTCTCGAAGGGGAAGTATCCCTTTGGCTTTGGAAAAATGCCCTTCAGATTTGTAAAAATCCCCTTCATTCGGCAATCGAGAGTCCCTCGCAAGGGCACCTGCCCTTCAAGATCCTTCGGCGGCCTTTGTCTCTTTGGTATTTTCTGCAGACAATTTTTAATGCGGACTTTTTTCGTGAACTTTTTTCCGGCGGACAAAAGTCCACAAGAATTGTCTTGTCACTTTTTCAGAGTTTTCCCCAGGCCTTTTTGAGCTCTCAGCTTCCTGAATTTCTTCGAACAAAAAGTCTGAAAGAATTCATTTCTTTCTTTAGTCCTTTTTTCGAGATCTTGGTTTGTGGCCCTTCCGAAATCCTTCAAACTTTTTGTCCGAAGGAATTCCTTCGGACAAAAAGTCTGAAGGATTTCATCCTTGGCTTTTTTGATTGGCCTTAAAAGTGCCCTTCGAAATTCTTGAAATCAACCCTTCCAAAGGGTGGCATTGCCGACTAAGTGCCCTCCGCAAGGGCACTTGTCCTTCGGGAGGCTCTCTTGAACTTTTGCATTGAACCATTCTTTTGAACCAAGTGTTGAACCAAGATTTGAACCAAGCGTTGAACCAAGCTTTGAACCAAGCCGATGAACCTTTTGATTGAACCAAAAGCCGTTGAACCGTTTGATGAACTGACTGATTGAACCAAGGAATTGAACCAAGCCTTTGAACTGAGCCGATGAACTTTGTCGTTGAACCAAAGAGATGAACCAAAACATTGAACCAAAGCGTTGAACCGTTTCAATGGTTCAACGGTTCAAAGATGCTAACTCTTTGAAAGATCATGTCATTGAACCACTTTCCCAACCTTAAGAAAAAGTGTCTTTGAACCATTTCAACGCTCTTTCCTTGTGAATTTATTTAGACAAGAGTCTGAAGAAGCTTTGTAAAACCTTGCACTCTTTGAACTGGTTCTTCATCTGCCAAAGGAACTGCCTGCAGAGTCTGTAGAAATGGACCTGCAGAGTTCGTAGAAAATCCATGCCTGCATAGTCCGTAGAAATGGACTTGCAGAGTCCATATAAAATATGCAAAGTCCATAGAAATAGACCTGTAGAGTCTGTAGAAATATCTGCAGAGTTTGTATAAAACTTGCAGAGTTCGTAGAAATTTCCAGGCTTGTGCAAAATCAAGAATGTACTGGCTCAGGCAGCAGGGGAAAAAAGGGGACCAGTTTTTTGGCCTGTTGGGCCAAAAATGGTCAACACAAACACTTTGTGGTATTTTTGTATCCTGTGACTATGAACTCACTCTAGCCACCATGTGTCATTTTAATTGGACACACAACCCATGCTTAGAATGTGAAGTGTTTCTGCTTTTGGCGGCTATATGATATAATGTGATCCCATATAGCAGTCCAGTGGGCCATGTGTATATCACAATCACATGTGATTTAATTTGTGAGTGGTAATTATAAAGTGCACCAACCTTATATAATAAACTATGGTGATTCCTCTAAACTTGAGCAGACATAAATGCGAATTAAGAAATCAACACGTATATGGAGTCCACGAGAAGAAGGAACTTCCAAAGTGAATGTTGCCACTATGTGATCCTAAGACTGTGTAATGTAGATGTGGATGTGTAGTGATCCTAGCCCAAGATGACTCAAACTCTTCAATGTCTACCCTTGTAATTTTGTCAAATAGTTTGAATGCGAATGTGGTACTTGCTGCCTTTATGTTTTCAGTTTGTTTGAAATGGTCTCAAAGATTATAAATGCTTGTAACTTGTCACATATGAGCTAACAATGATGTAATATGAAGATGCAATTCTTACTTTGCCTTTGAAATGCATAAATATAGATTTAATATTAAAAATGTGCACCTACAACCAACTATAATTATGACAAACATTTGACATGCACACTACTTGTGCTAGTCAAGATGATCATTACATTAAAACTAAGACTCCCAACTTATAATTCCTATATTTGAAATGCAAATCCCACCTACAATGAAGGTAAGAAACGCCAAGAGTCTTGGCTTACAAATTATATGCAATTATAATATAAATTCTGATGTAAACATCCATCTACAACATCAACCCTTTTTATGACAAATATTATTGTTGTCAACCTGGAGCTGCGCCCTGAATCGAAGACGTGCATGAAATGGCTAGTCCTCTATCCGGTTGAAAAAATGGGATCTTCTCACGAGGGTGGGTGCCTCAATGGTGAGAAGAACCTCTAGAGAAGGTTGGTTCCTGTATGATGTATCAATGAGGATCTCTACTCTATGCTACGGACTACCATGTAAAAGAGAGAAGGAAAATTTAAGGGAAAATCCTACCTAAAAAGGGTGATACACCAGAAGATAGATCCACTCAACTTGGAACCTTTAACACTGAACAAACAAGGGAAAAGGAAGACCTTCGATTTCAATCAATCACTTATGCATAAATATTTCATGAAGAGGTTCAATCCAATGACCAAAACATGAGGGAAAATTATGGAGAGAGGTCTGATACAAGACACTTTGCAGCCACCTAACATCCACTTACAGCTTTAGTAAAAGATGTAAAGAACACTGAACATGACCTGCATAAGGATAATCTAGCAACTAGGTATGAATCCGAATTTGGGAAGGGAGAGAAATCTACCACTTATGTACATTGATGAATGAATACACACTATGCCAATACTTGAAATCTGAAAGTATAGTCTTCTATTGATTAAAGAGGTTACACAACTCACCAATGGCAGAGTTTGGTCTAGCCAAGAGAGGGATTCTTTTTAATCAAGGCTAAAAGGCATTATATAGAGAATTACAGGAGCCAAAGATTAGCGTTGAAAAATATAAAGAGAAGGATTAACTTAGATTAACTCAAGGCTGACTTGGCCTTTCAATAGAATATGTTTTCTTTTTGTCTTTGCATGAAGCTTCTTGCACTTGACGAAGTGAACTTGTCTTTGTTCTGAACCGCCTACCTCTCTTTGCATGGAAATCCATGCCAATGTCAATTTTAGCTTATTCGTGAGCTGCTGAAACATTTGAAAGCTTGAGATGATAATATCATGCATGAAATCCAATGCCAATGTCAATTTTAGAACTCTATGTGCGCTGCTTGATGCTGAGTTAGAACGTTTGAAAGGCTGAGTTAGCCGTTTGATAAGCTGAGTTGGATGAAGAGATCATTCTCTTTTGCATGGGAAACACCTAGTAGATGTGGTGTTTAACAATTAGTCAACTCTAAATCTAGAACAATCAACTCGACACTCAAATTTGGAATTCCAATTGAAGCTGAGTTGGACCTTCAGATGCATGAGTTGATCCGGAGATGAGCAGGACTTCAACAATCAGTCAAATGAAGCTTTGACCAGTCGATCGAAAATAGCCCTTACTTGCATGTATTTTATCCTGTTCATGTCTATTTCTGGCGAGATTCTATATTCAAATGTATTTTTGTCTATATTTGGGCTATATTTCCTCCATTTGGCCTTTTTCAACTTCCTATCACTTAATCTGAGGTCAACCTCCCGTGGTTTAATTCTTTCAAAATTCTGGCTTTACCTTTGATTTCCTTCGGCTTTATGCTTGCCAATTTTGCCGAATTTGTTCTTGTGGACTTTGGCTTATTACCTTTCCTTCAAAATTTTCTTCTCTATCTCGGGCTTATTTTTTGAATTGATTCTTCAAACGGAATTCCTTCAGACTTTCATTCAAAGGTTTCCTTTGTTCTGCTCCCTTTTATGTTGGCTTTATTATGTCGAGTTTTTGTCTGTCTTCCCTTGTTTCAGGGTTTTTCCCACAGATTTGTCTTCCTTGTAATCTTTCTGAATTTGTTCGGACTTTTTGTATGAAAGAATTCCTTCGAACAAAAAGTTTGAAGGAATTAACCCCTTGTCCTTTGCCTTTGCTCTTTGTTGTTCCGAACTTTGTTGTCGGATTTTTTGGCACGGGCCTCTCCGAATTTCTTCGGACAAAAAAAAGGCCAAAGGAATTAATACTTGTCTTTTTGAACTCCGCTAAGAATGCCCTTCAGACTTGCACAAAGGTCCAGACACCAACCAAGTGCCTCCGCAAGGGCTTCTATCCTTCGTCTGTGCCCTTTTCAGAAAAATTGTAGGGCACCCAGGCTTTTTGTAGGGCACCCGATTCCCTTGAATTTTTGTGGGGTTTGAATTCTCTCTTTCTTTTCTTCGAACAAAAAGTCCAAAGGAATTATTCCTTGGATTTATTGCTTTTGGTGGGGACCTTTCTCTTAGATTCTCCAAAGTATTCCTTCGAACAAAAAGTCTGAAGGAATTACTTCCTTTGTCTTAGATTCTTTCCTTTGTTAATTCCTGTGGACTTATGTCCTTAGCCCGAAGGAAAGAATCCTTAGCAGAAACATTATTTGATGAACCATTCCTTCGAACAAAAGTCATCTGAAGGAATTCCTGTTGTAGTAAAGGCCTTCACAATAGAAAAACAATGCATTCTTCCCAATGAATTATTTCTTTCCTTGGATGGAGATGTGAATTTTCTGAATGGAAAGAGACAATCTGTCCTGTGGAAGAATTATTAACAATTACCATGCAATCCAATGCAACTATGTAGGACTAAGATTACAATGCTGAATACTATATGATGAATTAATATCAATGGACTATGATACAAATGACATGAATTGAAACCTGGGAATGATTGTTTCCTTGTGAAAAAGACTTGATCGAAATGATAAATTGATTGCTCTTGTTGAGATCTGGAAATGATTTCAACAATGTATATTTCTGATATTAATGAATGATCTGGCCTAGGTATATGATTCTCTACCTTAATTAATGCTTGAGAAGCTTTGCTAATGCTAGATGCTCTAAATGAGACCACAATATGCCTCTTTGAATAGGCATTTTAGCCTAGAGAAGTTACACTGCACATAAATGGTCAACACGTGGCTGTATAGGATGTTGGTAGATTTGTATAAGCATCTAATAATTATCATTAATGGCTGCAATATAATTTTGAAAATGATCTTTTACCATCAACGTTTAAACCCTTGTCAAATCCCTTCAATTCTTGCACAATAATGCTTGGAATTTATCAATTAATGGCTGCCAATGATGAGCTACAAGTCTGCAATAGATGAGTCTTCAGATATGCTCAAACCCTTGATGAATTCTTGAATTTTTAAGTACAATCAGAACTTCTAGATGAAGCTCTCCTCTAGCAATAATTATGCTGGTATCTCACAGCCTTAAAATTGCATTACCAATTGAGAGTTTTTGTTCTCAATGGCCAACTGAAACAACTGCTGAAGCCGTTGGCTCCACAAAAGAAATTATCAAATATCAATATCAAATATGGATTTCTAAGAATGAGCTCTTAAGTTCCTTTTATTCTTTTCTTGTGAGAGCTCAAACACTTTTCTGGCCAATGTGGGATAAAAGATATATTCCCACTTTTAATTTTCAGTTAATGCACTTTATAAAATTAGAGTGACTTTATTATTATAAAGTTACATTATAAATTTATAATAACATTTAAATATTCTAATTATTTCTTAGTCACTTTAAAAATCACTTAAATGAGGGTCATGGCCCCATTGCTCATTATAATTGTACTTTATATTTAATTATTAATAAAGTATTACTTTAGTAATAATTAAAATAACATAACTCCATAAATACTCATTGTTTCTCAATTCTGTCTGAACCAAGGAGTTAACCACTACATCCACTGTGCATCCAACTATCTTACTAAAAATAGTAAGCGTCCCTCTCTATCAACCACTAATTTATTATAAATAGTAAACCTCTTATGATTTGATCAAACCAATGGTGTAAAGGGTTGGGATTGAAAATGAACCCTGTTTAGGTATCCTATTATAGATAGAAACCCTGACTGTCCTGAAATAGTCACTTACTATAAATAGTAAGTGTGCCAAACTGAGTCCAAGAAAGGTCGGATCCGAACTCTCATTGATCAGTGGAGGCGAAGCCATACTGAATACTACCAAATAAGACCCCCTAGCCATATGTTATATCCTAGAAGGGTCAGAAATAGGCTAAACCATCCACAATCATGGTCACACTAAAAAGGGGACATTACAGTCTGCCCTCCCTAAAATTGCTTGTCCCCAAGCAATCTCAGGAGCAAAGTAAAACACAAGTCCACCTGGATCCCAAGGGTAGATCTTTTTAATGTCCCTACAATCACCAAACAACCTCTGTAACACCAACATTAACACAACCTTCTGAATCATCTCAATCCCAAAACTGTGATGGTGAATCTGATGCAACCATACTGTTGGAAAGCCAATACCTATCGCTTCTCATTGTGTCACTTGGATACCTCGTATCTCCAAAATGTAACAAGTCTCCAAGTCCTGAATCAAATAATAATCATCATGAGAGAATAGGGTAGAAGATTTTCCAAACATGCAATCTTCAATATGAATGCCATCTATTCCCTGGGAAGAGGCTAGATCATCATGTTGTACCCTATCAACCTCAATACCATCTATCATAGGAGAGAGAAAATCATAAGGAAGCAAGTCAAACTATTGGCAACACTTGCTCTCTATAATTGGATGAGATATATTATCATCCAACATGTCAAACACGTGCATATCAGAACTGTGCACCTGAAACAAGTCATGTACATGTGGATCAAACATGAAATTGTATGTGCTTTACACCGTGTACAAACCAAAAAACTCCTCTATGAGCTATGTCTAACATCCCAGTGGACCAATAGGACTCTAAACATCTATATTACTACTCAACTCAAGACTAGGGTCTAGAGTGCGATCATCATCCACCTCAAAAAGTAGATTATCATAGGCCATAGTTGTGTCCACCGTCAACAAAGGATTGTTCACAAACTAAACAACACCTCCAAACTGATCAGAAGCATACATCCCATGTTCCATCTCCTGAACCACCTCTTTCTTTCCATTCAAATCCGAACTATAGCATGAGGCTGAATCAACATCACTTCCCTCATAATCAACAACATCATGTGTGTTGTCATTAATGCACACATCAACATCTAAGGTATTGCCGCTATGTATCTCATAGGATGTCTCAGAATGTTTTGTAGAATCCATATCCTTGTACACTTCATCTTCCAAGGTTTGGATTTTTCTCTCCAAAGGATCAGCTGTATGTTGGTCATTAACTACTGAGAATTCATTGTAGAGGCTTCTAGATACTATAGTGACCTCTTGTTCCTTCTTCTCTTCGTTCTGTGATGTAGACCTGAAGATGGATGCCATATACCTTACTGCTCTATCTAAGGTTGTAGGGTTTGAAAGCAATCTATGTATTTCTTCCAACTCTTTCAAGCTCTGTTTAAGTTTTTTCATATTCTTGTCTCACTATTTCTAGGAAATAGCCATGTTATTCAACTAAAACTCCTAAACTGCAGTTGAAACTTACCCAACAGGTTGGAAGGAAACCGCTTTAATACCACTGTAGTGAGCCTAGCCTAAGCTGACTCAAACTCTTCTGCCCTTGTAATTTTGTCAAACAGTTTGAATGTGAATTTGGTACTTGCTACCTTTATGTTTTTAGTTTGTTTGAAATGGTCTCAAAGATTATAAATGCTTGTAACTTGTCACACATGAGTCTAAAAATGATGTAATATAAAGATGCAATTCTTACTTTGTCTTTGAAATGCATAAATATAGATTTAATATTAAAAATGTGCACCTACAACCAAATATAATTATGACAAACATTTGGCATGCATACTACTTGTGCTAGTCAAGATGATCATTACATCAAAAGTAAGACTCCCAACTTATAACTCCTTTATTTGAAATTCAAATCCCACCTACAATGAAGGTAAGAAATGCAAAGACTATTGGCTTACAAATTTTATGCAATTACAATATAAATTTTGATGTAAACATCCATATATAGTAGCAACCCTTTTCATGACAAATATTACCATGCAATCCAATGCAACTATGTAGGACTAAGATTACAATGTTGAATACTATATGATGAATTAATATCAATGGACTGTGATACAAATGACATGAAGTGAAAATGGAAATGATTGTTGCCTTGTGAAAAAGACTCGACCGAAATGATAAACTGATTGCTCTTATTGAGATTTGGAAATGCTTTCAACAATGTATATTTTTGATATTAATGAATGATTTGGCTCAGGTATATGATTCTCTACCTTAATTAATGCTTGAGAATCTTTGCTAATGCTAGACTCTCTAAATGAGACCACAATATGCCTCTTTGAATATGCGTTTTAGCCTAGAGAAGTTACACTTCACACAAATGGTCAAAATGTGGATGTATAGGATTTTGGTCAATTTGTATAAGCAACTAATAATTATCATTAATGGCTGCCATATAATTTTGGAAATGATCTTTTACCATCAGCCTTTAAACCCTTGGTAAATCCCTTCAATTCTTGTACAATAATGCTTGAAATTTGTCAATTAATGGCTATCAATGATGAGCTACAAGTCTGCAATAGATGAGTCTTCAGATATGCTCAAATCCTTGATGAATTCTTGAATATTTAATCACAATCAAAACTTTTGGATGAAGCTCTCCTCTAGCAATAATTTTGTTGGTATCTCACAGCCTCTAAATCACATTACCAATTGAGAGTTTTCATTCTCAATGGCCAACTGAAACAACTGCAGAAGCCCTTGGCTCCACAAGAGAAATTATCAAATATCAATATCAAATATGGATTTCTAAGAATGAGCTCTTAAGTTCCTTTTATTCTTTTCTTGTGAGAGCCGAAACACTTTCTTGGTCAATGTGGGATAAAAGATATATTTTCACTTTTAATTTTCACTTAACGCACTTTATAAAATTAAAGTGACTTTATTATTATAAAGTTACATTATAACTTTATAATAACATTTAAATATTTTAATTATTTCTTAGTCACTTTAGAAATCATTTAAATGAGGGTCATGGCCCCATTTCTCATTATAATTGCACTTTATATTTAATTATTAATAAAGTATTACTTTATTAATGATTAAAATAACATAACTCTATAAATATTCATTATTTCTCGATTCCGTCTGAACCAAGGAGTTAACCACTGCATCCACTACACATCCAATTGCCTTACTAAAAATAGTAAGGGTCTCTCTCTATCAACCAATGATTTACTACAAATAGTAAACCCCTCATTATCCGATCAAACCAATGGTGTAAAGGGTTGGCATTGAAAATGAAGCCTGTTCAGGGGCCTTGCTATAGATAAAAACCCTGACAGTCCTGAAATAGTCACTTATTATAAATAGTAAGTGTGCCAAATCGAGTCCAATGAGGTCAAATTTGAACTCTCACTAATCACTGGAGGCGAAGCCATATCGAATACTGTCAAATAAGACTCCTTAGCCATCTGCTCTAGCCTACGAGGGTCAGGAATAGGCTAAACCATCCATAGTCATGGTCACGCTAAAAATGGGACATTACAAGATGGTCTAGATTCCTCCAATGTGATTGGGGTCATACAATAATATGCAATTTATAATCTGGTTTAGGGTAAAAATAACAATCACAATTATAACGATAATGCTTATTTGGAGGGCATGTAAAATGTTGTGATCATTATAACATGACTTGGTGGCCACATGTGGATGGTGGACCCACTACCTTGTTCACCTTGAACACAATGCTGATTGTTAATAAATTGAAGGTGTGACTCCATTTATGGATATAGTATGGCATGACCTTGAGGACCTAGTGGTTCTATGACATTTAGTTGTGGCATTAAATTGTGACCGTGTGAACAATAATTGAGGAAATTAAATAGGGTTATATTATAATATAATCAATGACTCACAAGCCAAATGATGATTTTATATTTGATGCCCAATTTAGACAAGTTCATATTCTCTCTCTAGGTTTAATGATAAACTACTGCTAACCCATATTCCATTTATATAGTTGCACATAATGCAATATGTAGGCAGCTCGAGGAGAGGGAGCAAGCATTAGAGACTAACACTTAGGTGTTTTAAATCCAATGGTGGGGTCAAAATTGTCTCTTGGGAAACATAGGTGAAGTCGCCTCTATAAGACATAACCTGGCATGGGTTTGGTGAATAAATTGAGACTACTCAGTTAGCTATCCAGGTCAATCCAATAAGATTAATTATGGATGAATTTGTAATTTTCTTCACATTTGCATGAGATATATTAGTGTGTATGTTTAGTAATGAGCTTAGATGCTTTGCACAAGCATATTTGAGTTGAATAAATAAAAAAATTGTGATTGATTTTGGGGTAGCATGAGAGGGTGCTACAACATACACAAGGAAAATATGTTATTTTTCCATTAGACTGTAGGTTTAAGAGTTGGATATGAAATTAACATAAAATTAATAAACTAAACTAAATTGTAATTTGTTGGAAAACCTTCTTAAAATATCTTACCTATAAAATTTTAGCACCCAACCTCTAGCATCCTCTAAAATTATTCTTCTTAAAAAGTAGACGTTCTTAGTTTATTCTTCTTCCTAGAATTCTTCTTGTTTTTATTATGATTTCTTATTAAAAAATAGTACGAATAATTCCTTTATCTGTCACTGCATCCACTCCCCATGCTTCGCCATGAAACAAAAGTGATAGTGGACTAATCCTATTTTTAAAAAAAATATTAAGTCATTGTTATATCCCGATTTCACCCTATGATTTTAACCTTTGAATTTGTGGATTTAATATGGTTAATAACTGATTTTAATTGCTTACATTTGAGCATTATGACATATAATGTTAGGAAAAATTATATTGATGATTAGTATGCATGATATGACAACTGTATTTGATTATTTTATACATTGTAGATGTATACTTGTTAATCTTATATCATTGGTTTATATATTATGATGACTCAGACTAACTACATATTTGTTGCAAGGTGGATGCAGGATTGGTCTTACCCTTAGAGCATGACGAGGGAGAGCATCATCGGAGAGGATGGTATAGATGAAATGATTGTAGGATGACAAAAAGGAAATGCTAGTAACTCAAATTCACACACCACTTAGATTGACTTGCTAACATTTTACGTTTATCTGGTTTGCTAGTATTATTCTTGTTGATGTTAGAGTAGTTTGCATAAATAATGTTTCAATTGTGCATTATAAAAGAATGAAATTATTGTCCAGTAGTATTAGAATAAATTCTATTGGTTATAATGATCATTGTGTTTGTGAAATGCTTAATTATGTGTTCTATTAAACTATGTTATTTAATTGCATCTTTCATTAAGAAATGAAGATAGTAACTAATGCTACATTTTTATCTTGTTAAAATAATGATTTATTATTATTATATTTGATAATATTTATTTATAGTATTTATTATATCTTATATAAAATATAGCATGTGAATATCCTAATTAAAACCTATTCACTAAATGACTAATATATGATAAATCAAGTGGACTTAAACACTTAACATTGGAATAGTTGCATGAAATCCTTCAAAGGCTTTGTTTGAGCATGGATATTTTGAAAGCTTCGAAGAAAGAGTTAACTTGGTTATAATGTGAGTAACTTAGGGGTTAAAATGGGAGTTAAGCTTGAATGAGTAATTATTTTGGGAAAACTATTTTGGAATTTGAGTCTATTATTTTGGAACAAACCTTGCAACTAGGGTTAACTCAGGGTTCTGCCATTATTGGCATGGAAGAAATTGAACTATGCATGTAAAGGAAAAGGGTATTAAGAGAAAATGGAAAGGGGGATTGAAGGACACAAAAAAAGCAGGAAATTGGAAAGAAGATAGAAGATTCTTTGAGCAAAGGGAAACTATTGTTTTGAGGAAAGGGCATAATATTCCAACTTGGTACTATATTAAAATTTCTTATTTATTATTTTGTTCGAAACGGAATATGGTTATGGATTTTTGTATTTTAATTATGTTTAGCAAAAAATACATAGGGTTTGAATAGAGGGCCCTGTGGATGGCTTGGCCATCCACAGACCCCTGTATTCAACCTCATAAACAAGCAAAAATATAAACTGTGAACATTGAATGGTTTTTGAACAGTTTTTGTTTTATGAGGTAGATTTAAATGGAAAAGGGGGTTATGGTTGTGTAAATTTGAGCTGTTTGTTCTTAAATCTTTTCTATAAACTATGCTCAGCTGTGTATACATGCAACCATTTCTAAATATATAAAGCATATGAGATACTTAGTGTAGAATTTCGGTTGTGAGGTGATTGTTTAAACTATTTATATACTATGTAAAGGTTCGAACCAAGGTTGACTGGGTTAAATGTCGATTTAGGGGATAAAATAAATCTCTATGAATTGTTTCAACATAAATATATAAATATACTTATATATATCTATGCAATCTGAAAATTAAAACACCACAAAATTGGAAAACAAATGTAAGAATATATATGAATATGTTATTTATATACATGCAACGACATTAGGACTGCAATGAAAATTCATATAAAAAAATATATGTAATACATATATACAAGGTAATTAATATATTTCTAAGAAATTAATAAGAAAATAAAAATCCGTATATAGTTATATATACAGAGCCAAGCGCTAAAGTTAGAAGAACTTGTATATATTAAATCTATAGAGTTGACCGCTAAAGTTAGAGGAATTTGTATATATTTAAATATATATATTGGAATAAGCGCTTTATACAAGGCTGAGCGCTAAAAATAGCAGAGCCGTGTATAACCAGCGACTTGTATAAAGGGATTAAACTATTAGTTGATGGTTTAAGTGTGGCATGGGGTTTTGATGAAACAATTTTCATTTTTCAAAAATATGGCTTGTAGTCTAAAACCCTTCAATTAAAATATTAGACCACTGTGTCAATTGAATGACGGAACAAGTTATTATTCCATACTAAATAAGGCTTTAAGTTATCTTAGAAATCGACTTAGAATGTTTGACCAGTAGTTTACATTAGAAATAAATGTTCTGGTCTAAAATTCTGAGTCAATTAGATAGCATAATTTATATAAAATGATTGTGTTTATATGGAAGTAGTTGGAATAAGAGTTTAGTTTGATATAAATATAATTATGTAATTTTCAAAGGAGAAATCTAATAAAATCACTAGAGAAATTTGGAAGTATATATATATATATATATATATATATATATATAAAAGGAACTTATATATATATATTTATATTAATGATCATATGTATTTGAATACATCTAAGTCATCAAGCTAAATCCAACATGGTTGTAGACTCGGATAAGTCAAATAGTATATTGAAACCCTGAATCTAGAATTATAAAATTAAAGGCTTATGTGGACATTAACTAGACAAAGCTAATAATTGTTTTGGCTACTTGACTTATTACTTGGTGATTACATATATAATCTTAGTTGTGCTATTTTAAAACCAAGAAAAAATTGCTCATTAGAGCCTTTCTAAAATTGTTAGTGTTTTGAAAACCAAATTCAATCATATTGTAAATTTATGAAAGGCCTTTTTAATGTCCTTGCTTTGTACGAACAAATTGGATTATGATTTAAAAATATATGTTATAATTAAGTTAATATAGATTTTTGTTGTCATACTCGGTTGGCATGATCTTGTCAAAGTGTACTTATTTTTACCAAATATTGCATGTAAGTAATTATGATCCTTTGTTTAGCATACTTTGATGGTATGATAATGATATGGATTATTTATTTGTTATATACATAACTATAACACACTAATAGATTCATATTATGTATTCGAAGAGAAAAATGTAAAGTTAGATTATTCCCGATTTTAGCATGTTCATATTTCAACTATTAGGAATAATCTAAATAAATATTTTAAGTTGTATATATGCTATGTTATGTATATTATGGGTCTTGTATTGATGATACTACCCAGGCAGTGAGACAAATTTCTCAAGCCTAGTTAACATCACCAATGCTTGGTATGGATTACCCGATTAAGTGATGTGTTATGAATTTGATCGATCCGAGTGATCATATGTTATTTAAAACTTTGGCCAAAGTACTATTAGATTAACATTGTCATTTCATATGTTTGATTTGAATGTTGTGTGATATCATATTAGAAACATATTTTATTTATGATACACGTCATGCAGTAGAAATCTTACAACACATGGGGTACTAGCATGTCTCATTATAGATTTCTGCATCATTTTATTTGTCTATTCGTGAAGGGAGGGTCATTCCTTGATAGGGGATTATGTGGGGGATCATTGGTCCGTAGTTGGAGTGAAAAAGCGTTCTGATGATGCTCTCCCTCCCCTAATGTAGTACATACCTGGAGACAACACTTGAGGTTATCAGAGATATGCAAGTTGGTACAACTCGAGCTCCAAAAATTTGGTTATCTTTATATTGTATATAAAGCTAAATGTCTAATTAGATTGTAAATGTAATATTATTGTACATGAATAATAGTTGTTGTTTTGTGAAACCAGTTGTCGCTATGTCATAGTGTATTTTACTTTCTTATGAAGTTGTAATACTTTATGTTGCATTTAGATTTAAAGTTGACAATTTGATGTTATCTGTGGTGATAATATATTTTGACTTAAGTTTCTATTATTATTGTCGATTGCTTGTCAAGTAAGTTTTTTAAAAAAAATTACTATTTTTTGTTTAAGTACAACTGGGTCGGTTGTAACATGTGGTATCAAAACTTAGGCTCGAACTCTAGAACCTAATGAGTTCACTAATGTTTTCATATTATTATTTTCAATGAGAAAGAAAAATGGTGCAAATAAGAGCATCTAGTGAGGGCCCATCGAATGATTATAACCCACCCAGTGATCCTAACCATATTACTACTGAGCATTCAACAAAGTTGGATCAAATACTTATGGCCATGAATGATACTAAGGATTGAATCATAGCCCTAGAATAAGAAATTCACAACCAAGATGAGAAATAACATCAAGAAGTACATGTTGACCACCCCACTTAATAGGAGAACCATTAGGTTGCGATAGCTCAGGTTGTTGTAGAGCTATCTAAGGACATGAAGAAGGTGAATCCACCTAAGTTTGATGGAACTGTTTTTGGTGATAGAGCTGAATCATGGTTAATTGAGATGAAAAAGTATTTCAAGATTTGAAACTACTCTAAAATCATCAAAGTAGTTTGGGGAGCTTATCGGTTGGCTAGTGAGGTAGCTACTTAGTGGGCTAAAAAGAAGATGAAGATGAATCTTAACTCAAACACCATAACTTGGGAGCTGTTCATGACATTGTTCAAGTCATAGTGGTTGCCATAACTTTATTTTGACTAGAATCTTACAAATTTTTAAGAATCTGAAGCAAAGAGAGTTGTTAGTGAATGAGTATTGGGAGTAGTTCACCAAACTTTTGAAGTATATACCTTAGTATAAAGTTGATGAGAGGTTTAGAATCAAGAAGTTTATCATGAGATTAAATCCCTAGATCGGAGGTGAGATAGATGTTCATGGGCCTTCTACCATGGACCAAGTTTTTAAGAAGGTGAAACAGAAGCAAAAGTTGAAGTCTTTAGCTCAGGTCAGGGAAAAGTTTAAGAAAAAGTTTGGCAGTTCCAAGCCAAATTTCAAAAAGAACTAAAATCAGAGGAGTGGAGACTCCAAGAGACAACCCAAGAATCTGAATACAAAATTCAACAGTGGATCTAGTAATAGGAAACTAGGTAATGGTTCCAAAGGTGGTTTCCAAGGAAACTATCAAACTGATAGGAAAGGTCCACTAAGCGGTTGTTTCAATTACAGAGGAAATCACTATGCTCGTGAATGTCCTCATGACAAGTCAAATAATAAAGGTCCTGACCCTCAATAGGAAAATTTTCAGCAGTGCATTCATGTAGCAATTGATAACTGATAAGCTACATTTCAAGCATCACCCATAGAACTGTCAGGTATTTTGTTTGAACATTCAATTTTTGTTTTGATAGATAAATGGGCTACTAAAAGTTCTATAGCTCCTAGAATCCTTAACAAGTTCCCTAGAAAAGATGAATATATGGCAAATGCATGGTCATTATAATATGTGAATGACTCTAAAGTCATGGTTGACAAGTGTCTAGTTGAAGCAGTGATTGAGTTGCCTAAATTTTTAACTGTAGTTGACTTATATGTAGCACCACTAAGGTTATATGACGTGATTTTAGGAGTCAATTGACTTGCTAAACACAAAGCCAAGGCTAACTGTTACTTAAATAAGGTTGAGTTTCTCGATGATTCTGGGAATCAAACACAATTGTAGGGTGAAAAGAGAGAATTGTAACTCAGATAGCTTTCCATAATGTAACTTAGAAAGACTCAAGTAAAAGGGTGCCAAGCATTTATCGTCAAGATAAATGGAATGGAGGGAATTAAGGAACCATCTCCCAAAGACTTCTTTTTTCTTAGACATCTCCATGATGTATTTTCTGAAAAATTATTAGGTTTGCCTCCCAAGCACGAGTTTAATTTTTCTATCAACATCATACCTGGATCAGAACTATAATTTAAGGCACCGTATATGATGACGATCACTGAATTGGTCAAATTGAAGTCACACCTCTAGGATCTATTGGCAAAGGGGTTGATTAGGCCTAGTGTGTCACCATGTGGTACACCAATTGTTTTTGTAAAGAAGAAGGATGATACTCTTCAACTCTGCATCAATGATAAAATGCTGCATAAGGTAACTATCAAGAACAAGTGTCCACTACCTCATATAAATGATTTTTTTAATCAAATGTGTGGTGCAATAGTGTTTTCTAAGATAGATCTTAGAGTAGGTTATCATCAATTGAGGATTCAGGATGAGGATATTCTGAAAATAGCTTTCAAGACTCACTATGGGTGTTATGAGTTCATGGTGTTACCTTTTGGATTAACCAACGCACCAGTAATATTTATGAATCTCATGAATAACATTTTCAAAGACTATTTAGATCACTTTATTTTCATCTTTTTGGATGGCATTCTTATCTATTCTAAGAATGAAGAGGAACACTTACAACATTTGGAATTGGTTCTACAATGGTTGTGGAAGTACAAGTTGTATGACAAGTGGTTTAAATGTGCATTCTTCCAAGAGAGAGTGCAATATCTAGGGCATATTATTTTTGCATATGATATTTCTGTAGATCTATCTAAAATAATGGCCATTATAGAGTGGCAACACTTAGAAATGTGCACGAGATAAGGAGTTTCATGGGGTTAGGAAGCTATTACAGGAAGTTCATTTTAAAAAATTTTAAAATAAATAATCCAATTACCTCATTGTAACAAAAAAATGAAAATTTTGAATGGTCAGATAAATGTGAATTATTTTTCTAAGAGTTGAAAAGAAGACTTGCATCGACACCAGTGTTGAGAGTTCTTGGTCCCAATGGATAGTTTTTAGTGATTACAGATGCGTCAAAAGAAGGTTTAGGTGGAGTCCTTATGCAAGATGGTATAGTGGTGGATTTTGAATTGAGGAAGCTAAAAACTCATGAGATGAATAATGCTTCTCATGACCTTGAACTTGTACTGATTATTCATGCTTTGCAATTTTGGTGACATTATTAATTAGAAAAACTATTTGAGCTTAAGATTGATATCTTGAGACTCAAATATATCTTCACCCAACCAAATCTAAATGCTCATCGGAGACATTGGTTAGAGTTTCTTTCTAACTATGACTCTGATATCAATTACATCAAGGGTAAAGAAAATAGAGTAGCTAACATTTTGAGTCATAAAAGGTACATAACAGTTGTATCTACTATTAAGAGTATTTTTAGGGATCAAGTGGTTAAGTTCTCACCAGAAGATGAATGCTATGAGAAGGTCAGAGAACATTTTCTGATAATGCTCATGATTCTTGGTATAAAGGATTCAGTTTTGAGAGTGACGATCTTCTACGTTTCAACAAGGGGATGTATGTGCCAGATCGAGAGAATATACGAAACATCATGTTGAAAAAGTTGCACAATGCTCCATATTCAAGACATTTAGGAGTAATCAAACTCATGACAGAGTTTAGACCTCTATATTTTTGGAAGGGAATCAAGAAAAATGTCGCTGATTTTATATCATGTTGTCTAAAATGTTAGTGAGTGAAAGTTGAACATGTGCACGCAACTGGATTTTTATATCCACATGATATATTAGAGTGGAAGTGGTAAGTGATCATATAAACTTTGTCTAAGGTTTACCAATGTCACGGAGTAGGCATGATATGATCTTGGTAGTTGTTGATAAACTAACAAAGTTAGCTTATTTCACACCAGACTTGATAGATGATGCACCTATCCTCACGAAGAGGTTCGTAAAGGAAGTGTATAGGTTGTATGGATTCCTAAAGAAGATCATTTCATATCGTGATCTGAAGACGTTTCAAGTTCTAGGTTACTCTAAACTTAGCATTAGGCACATTGCTTAATTTTGGCACCACATATCATCTAGAGACTGATGGATAGATTGAGCGAGTAAATTAGATTTTTGAAGATATTTTACATATGTATTGCATAGATCAATAATACAAATAGGAATATTATCTTCCATTGGTTGAGTTTGCTTATAACAACTCATACCAATTTGCATTAAGGATGACACTTTTTGAGACACTGTACGGTAGGAGGTGCATGACACCAATCAATTGGGACAGGTTGGAAGACAAGGTAGTTTTCAGGCCTAAGATGTTTTCTGAAATGGAAGAGCAAGTCAAGATAATCAAACAGAGCTTGGCTAAGGTCAATGATAAACATAAGAGTTACGTTGATTTGAAGAGGACAAATAGGTGGCTTTCTATTGGTGACAAAGTATTTTTATGAGTTAAGCCATAAAAGAGCTCAATTAAGTTTGAAAAGTTAGTGAAATTGTCACCTAGATAGGTAGGACCCTTCAAATTATTATAAATGGTCAATCTTGTTGCGTACATGCTTACATTGCCACTAGCCCTAGTTCTTTTACATAATATTTTTCATGTATCATATCTTAAGAAGTATATAGTTGATCATTCACATATTTTGGATTGGAATGCTTTGCAGTTTCTAGATCTCGAGGTGGTCATGATAGAACCAATCAAGGTAATTGACACTTGTAAACTTCATTTATGTAATAGAGAAGTGTCATAGTGTAAGGTCTTGTGGGACCAATACTTTGAGGATAGTGTTACTTGGAAAGACTATGATGAGTTCTTCAAGTTGTTTTCGTATTTGTTTGCATGATTGATACTTGATACTATGTTGTTATTTCAATTAAACTCTTTTAATATTCAAAAATTATTATTTGAATAAGTGGCATCAGGACAATAATCAGTTTTAGGGGAGAGGATGTTACACCTTGATTTCACCTTATGATTTTAACCTTTAAATTCATGGATTTAATATGGCTAATAATTGATTTTAATTACTTATATTTGAGCATTATGACATATACTATTAAAAACAATGATATTGATGATTAATATGTATGATGTGACAACTGTATTTGATTATTTTGTATATTGTAGATATGTACTTGTTAGTCTTACATCATTAGTTTATATATTATGATGACTCATACTAAGTACATATTTGGTGCAAGGTGGATGCAAGATTGGTCTTACCCTCAAAGCATGACGAGAGAGAGCATCATCAGAGAGGATGTTGTAGATGGAATGATTATAGGATGATAGAAGAGAAATTTTAGTAACCCAAATTCACACACCACGGTAAATTGACTTGTTAACATGTTATGTTGATTTGGTTTGCTAGTATTATACTTGATGATGCTAGAGTAGTTTGCATTAATTATGTTTCAATTGTGCATTATAAAAGAATGAAATTATTGTCTGGTAGTATTAGAATAAATTCTATTGGTTATAATGATTATCATGTTTGTGAGATGCTTAATTATGTGTTCTATTAAACTACGTTATTTAATTGCATATTTCATTAGGAAATACAGATAGTAACTAATGCTATATTTTTATCTTGTCAAAATAATGATTTATTATTATTGTATTTGACAATTATTTATTTATTGTATTTATCATATCTTATGCAAAATATAGCATGTGAATATCCTAATTAGAACTTATTCACCAAATGACTAATATATGATAAATCAAGTGGACTTAAACATTTAACATTGGAATAGTTGCATGAAATCCTTCAAAGGCTTTGGTTGAGCATGGATATTTTGGAAGCTTCAAACAAAGAGTTAACTTGGTTAAAATGTGAGTAACTTAGGGGTTAAAATGAGAGTTAAGCTTGAATGAGTAATTATTTTGAGAAAACTATTTTGGACTTCGAGTTTATTATCTTGGAACAAACCCTACAACTAGGGTTAACTCAAGATTACACCATTATTGGCATGGAAGAAATTGAACTATGTATGGAAAAGACAAGGGTATTAAGAGAAAATGGAAAGGGGGATTGAAGGACACATGAAGAAAGCAAAAACTTGGAAGGAAGATAGAAGATTCTTTGAGCAAAGAGAAAATAGCGTTTTGAAGGAAGGGCATAATATTCCAGATTGGTACTATATTAATTTTTTTTTTTGTATTGCTCTGTTCGAACGGAATATGGTTATGGGTTTTTGTATTTGAATTTTGTTTAGGACAAAACCTGTAGGGTTTGAATAGAGGGCCTTGTGGATGGCTTGGCCATCCACAGACCCCTCTATTCAACCTCATAAACAAGCCAAAATATATACTATGAACATTGAATGGAAGATTTAAATGTTTGATTTGAATGGTTTTTGAACAAGTTTGTTTTTTGAGATAGATTTAAATGAAAAAAGGGGTTATAATTGTGTAAATTTGAGTGGTCCATTATTAAATCCTTTCTATAAAATATGTTCGTCGTGTATACATGCAACCATTCCTAAATCTATAAAGCGTGTGAAAGATTTAGTGTAGAATTTCTGTTGTGCGGTGATTGTTTAAACTATATATATACTGTGTAAAGGTTCAAACCAAGGTTGACTGGGTTAAATGTCGAATTGGGGGACAAAATAAACCTATGTGAATTGTTTCAACAGAGATATATAAATATAACTATATGTATGTGCAATCTGGAAATTAAAACACTACGAAATTAGAAAATAAATGTAAGAATATATATGAATATATTATTTATATACATGTAATGAAATTAGGACTGCAATAAAAATTCAAACAGAAAAATATATGTGAATACATATATACAAGGGAATTAATATATTTCTTGGAAATTAATAAGAAAATAAAAATCCGTATATATATATAGAGCCAAGCGCTAAAGTTAGAAGAACCTATATATATATTAAATATATAGAGTTGAGTGCTAAAGTTAGAGGAATTTGTATATATTTAAATATACATATTGGAATAAGCACTTTATACAGGGTTCAGCGCTAAAATTAGTAGAGCTGTGTATAACTAGCGACTTGCATAAAGTGATTGAACTATTAATTGATGGTTTAAGTGTGGCATGGGGTTTTGAGGAAACAATTTTCATTTTGTAGAAACATGGGTTGTAGTAAAAAACTCTTCTGTTATAATATTAGACCACTGTGTCAATTGAATGACCGAACAAGTTGGAATTCCATACTAAATGAGGCTTTAAATTATCTTAGAAATCGACTTAAAATGTTAGACTAGCAGCTTACATTAGAAATAAATGTTCTGGTCTAAAATTTTGAGTCGATTAGATAACATGATTTATATAAAATGATTGTGTTTATATGAAAGTCGTTGGAATAAGAGTTTAGTTTGATATAAATATAATTATGTAATTTTCAAGGGAGAAATCTAATAAATTCGATTGAAAAATATAGAAGTATACACACATATATAAGGAATTTATATGTATGTTTATATTAATGACAATATGTATTTGATTACATTTAAGTCATCGAGTTAAATTCAGCATGGCTGTAGACTTGGATAAGTCAAACAGTAAATTGAAACCCTAATCTAGAATTATAAAATTAAAGGCTTATGTGGATATTAACTAGACAAAGCTAATAATTATTTTGGGTACTTGACTTGTTATTTGGTGATGACATATTTAAACTTAATTGTGTTATTTTAAAACCAAGAAAAAATTGTTCATTAGAGCCTTTTTAAATTTGTTGGTGTTTTGAAAGCCAAATTCAATCATATTGTAAATGTATGAGAGGTCTTTTTAATGTACTTATATTGTATGAACAAATTGGATTATGCTTTAAAAATGTTTGTTATAATTAAGTTAATATAGATGTTTGTTGTCAGACTTGGTTGGTATGATTTTATCAAAGTGTACTTATTTATACCAGATATTGCATGTAAGCAATTTTGATCATTTGTTTAGCATACTCGGATGGTATGATAATGATATAGATTATTTATCTGTTATATACATAACTATAACATACTAATAGATTCATATTATGCATTTGAAGAGAAAAATGTAAAGTTAGATTATCCTTGATTTTAGCATATTCATATTTCAGCTATTAAGAATAATCTAAATAAATTTCTGACGTTGTATATATGATATGTTATGTATATTATGGGTCTTGCATTGATGATACTACTCATGCAGTGAGACGTATTTCTCAAGTCTAGTTAGCATCACCAATGCTACATATGAGTAACCCGATCAAGTGATGTGTTATGAATTTGATCGATTTGGGTGATCTATATTATTTAAAATTTTGGCCAAAGTAATATTAGATTAATTGTCATTTCATATGTTTGATTTACATGTTGTGTGATATAATATTAGAAATGCATTTTCTTTATGATACACGCCATGTAGTGGAAATCTTACAACACACTAGGTACTAGCATGTCTCATTCTGGATTCTTGCATCGTTCTATCTACCTATCCATGAAGGGAGGGTCATTCCTTGATAGGAGATTATACAAGAGATTGTTGGTCCATGGTTGGAGTGGAAAAGTGCTTGGATGATGCTCTCCCTCTCTCAATGCAGTGCATACCTAGAGACAACACTTGAGGTTATCAGAGATACACGAGTGGGTATAAATTGAGTTCTAGAGAGCTGGTTTTCTTTATATTGTATATAAGGCTAAATGCCTATTGAGATTGTAAATGTAATATTATTGTACATGAACGACAGTTGTTTTTAAAGACCAACTGTGGTTGTGTCATAGCGTATTTTACTTTCTTATGAATTTGTAATACTTTATGTTGCATTCAGATTTAAAGTTGAAAATTTGATGGTATTTGTATTGATAATATAGTTTGACTTAAGTTTCCATGATTCTTGTGGAATGCTTGTCAAGTTAAAAATAAAATTATTGTTTTTTGTTTAGGTACAACTAGGTTGGTTGTAACAATCATCCCCCAAGGTTTCAAGATGTCGAAGTTACATTGCAATTATAAAGAAATGGGTTGTTAGCTTTAAAATAAATATTTGGGAGAATGGATAGGAATAGTTTTTGTGCCCTTGCAGACTTCCTTGGGTATGACCACTATTCCAAACAATTGATTGCATATAGGAGCATAATAATGAGCAAGACATTGTTGTTGCTTTGGTATGGAGGCCAAATATTCTATATTTTCCACAACATTCTTTATTGATTATTTGTTTTGGAATCACCTACATGACTTTGAGGCCTATTTTGGCCTTTAGGCTCTTGACTTTCAAGTCAAAGTCTTCCCTTTTCTGATGAAGGAAGAGGATGAGGACGAGGTCATTTAGACACTCAATCAACAAGTCAAAGGAAGACCTCCCTAATCATAGACGTGTAGAGAGGATTACATAAAATGATTAGTCAAACATTAGTCTAATAAATCAAAATAAAAATTCATAAGAGTAAATCAAATTAAGCTTATCTATTGATGCAGGAATTGCAAGTAATAGTAAGAAATAATTGAAAAATAATAATACTATATTACCTTTCTAAGTGGATTCAACATATAAATGCGGCTCAAAAGCGTGTTCTCTTTTGATCAAGAGCTCTTGTCTTCAACAACAATGGTGGCCAACTCTTCCAATGTCTCAAAAACTCCTTGTAAAACCTAGGCTCATGATTTGGAGTCACTAAACTAGCCTGTCAATGAAACTTGCAAATAAAATCAATGATCAAATGCAAATGATTGTGGAAATAATTTAACATTACAACTTTGCACAAATCAAGCTTAAAAATGATGTTCATGGCCTCTATATTTATAGACTTTTGAGATTGATCAAGATCAACTATGACCGTCCATGTCAAAATTGAGATGTGTGGTCATGAGTTAATTTAATTATATAATTAAATCCATAAATATTTCTCATAAATATTTAGGATAGAGAGGCATTTAAGAGGCATGGAGGGTCTTAATAAGGCATGAGAGACCCATAATCTTGATATTTTATGTATTTATGGCTTATAGATGCCACCTCATATGATGATGTCATTAGGTGATGCAGTTAATAGAAATTAATTTAAAAAAAAATCAACAACTCTCATGAAAAATCCACTTAAGCTCTTGATTTGGATCAATTAACCTTCAACAATGTTAATCAATATTTATGCAATTATTTGGAAATTGGCCCGCAATTAATCAAAATGGTTAGAAAGTTACTAGGTCGTAATTTGGTTGGAGAAGAATTTGAAGGTGATGTTAGATGCATTATAATTGTATTCCCATTTAAAATGCTGTCAACACAAAATAACAAAGGTACGTGACGTGTACCAATGAATTAGAAGAAAAAAGTGATCTAGACCACAAAAAATGAAATCATCATTTTGAATCGAAATGAATTGATCAAAGTTAGGTATCACATAAAATGCATTGCCCTATTTAGAGATATTTTGACATAAATCAACACTTTTAAATGACAAGTTCGAATCATTTAGGGTGTTTTAATTATTTTGATCTAAAATGTGCATTTGAGTGCAATTCAAGTAAGATTGACAATTTCAACACAAATGATGTTAGGAATTAGATGTCTACATTTTGCCCCTATTTGAGAATGGTGTAGCAAGACATTCAAACAAAGCAACATCTTTTCAAAGAAAAGACTTGTCAAGAATAAATCGAAACAAACCCACACTACCCCCTCGAGAGGACATACTAGGATGAAAGAGAATAATAGACTCTTGAAAAGAGAGGGACAATGAGAGATTAACCCATGGAGTGGATCACATCCAAATGAGCTAATGCTTGCATACGTGATTACCATCAATGATCAAAATATAATTAGAGGTATAATAGGCCCCAATAGATGGGGGGAGTGAAAAAAATATAATCCATAAATTTAAGGGACACACTTTAAATGTATCTAATTTGAGAGTACAAGTTACGTGCTTACGATATTGATCAATCCCGAGACAAGTTGCACAGTAAATATTGCCATCATGGGTAGTAGTGTGGAGAGCTTGGAATTAGAGGAAAAGAGATAACATTCTACTTCAAGAAGGGAAGCACCACTAGAACGGGGTCTCCAAAGAGAAGATAATAAGAAGTGCCCCAGTAGAGCAAATGTGATCGTGATAAAATAGTTTTTGCCCTAATAGGATGAAATTTGATCATTGATAAAGAATAAATAATGGTTTGCCCCTATAGGGCTGATTTGATTCTGATGTTGTTCAGATGTGCCCTAGCATGAGCAATTGGCAAGCAAAATGGCTTAAGGATATAATCCAACAAATAGGTTAAAGCGAGTGGGCACAAACGTACATGTGTTGTTGTAATGGCTTCGAAAAGCATATAAAACCTAGCATACGAGAATGCACATAGTGATGAGAGAGATGAAAAGAAGAAGGAAAGATAAAGGAGCTAACTCCAAATGTGCTAGACAAGTAGACGCTGCCTACATAGTTTCATGGACTTATTTTTCAACATGAACTTCAGGCCAATGTAGTTCACCCAGGGTTGGAAGATAATGAAATGAGGAATGATGAAAACTGACCAATAATTGTTTAGACTCACAATGTATGCGAATAAATACACGTCTAAACATAGAGTCTAGTGCTAAAATGCATGATACTTATATGCCTATTTTCATACTATGAGCCTAGATTATGCAAAGTGTTCTTGAGAATTGTTTATCGAAGTGATGTTGACGTTAAGACTTTGAAACCTGAGCACAAAGTGCTTGCTATAGCAAAATAAAATAACCATCATAAGTATGAATAACTTAGAATGACATAATATTTCAATTGTGTTGAGCTGAGTCAAATGTGAATACCTATAACTAAAAATAATAGTAAAACAATGACCAAAACCAGAGTTACAACTATTTACATATAAACAAAAAAATAAAGACAAAAAAAAAAGATAAACATAAATGAGCCTAACTTGAAATCAAAATATGATCAATCAAGACTTAAGTAGGAACAAAAATGTTTAAAAACAAAAATCAAGAACATCTTAATGATATGAGACCAAGATATAAATAATTAAGATCCATGTGGACTATCAAGACATTCTTGAACAAAAGAGAAAAGAAAAATAAAAAAATAAAACAAGACACTAGCAATAATCAAATAAACAAAATGATCCAAGAACAACTTAATAATATAGAATCAAGATAAAAATGATCAAGATCCATGTGAATCATCAAGATGTTCTGAAACACAAAAGAGAAAAGTAAAATAAAAAAGAAAAACAAGACCAAAAAATACAAGAAGTAAAAAGAGAGGTGCGAGAGCACAATAAAACATCAAGAAAACACAAATAAACACACACAAACAAAAAACCAAGTTAGTACAGTTTAAAGACAAATGTTCATGCACATGCGATAGAGGCGTTACTTTTCACGACAACATAAAAAAGTACAGTGACACAACAATTGTTCCCTAATTAAAGAGGAACAATGACAAAAGAACTAGGGGAAAAGAAGAAAAAGAAGGGGTTGATCGAGCTGACTCTAGATGTACAAGACAAGTGGATGCTGCCTACATAGTTCCATGGATACATGTTACAATATGAACTTCAAACCAAATGTAGTTCCTCAAAGAAATGTGATAGAAAAAAAATGATGATCAGCCCAACATGATTAATATTATAGAAGAAATGAAATATATGACAAACAAATGAGAATGGTCTTGCAAACAACACGCTGATGGGACGAGAAAGAATGATCTTGCAAAATGACAAATGTATGGAACAAGATGAACTGGTGTCTCTTTACTTGTAAAATGAAAATGTACAGTAAAATAAGTAGTCAAACATTAGTCCAATAAATCAAAATAAAAATGCATAAGAGTAAACCAAATTAAGCCTATCTATTCATGTGGGAATTGCAAGTAATAATAAGAAATAATTGAAAGAAAGTAATACCATATTACCTTCTCAAGTGGATTCACCATAAAAATGTGGCTCAAAAGCATGTTCTTCCTTGATCAAGAGCTCTTGTCTTCAACAACAATGGTGGCCAACTCCTCCAATGTCTTAAGAACTTCTTGTAAAACCTACGCTCATGATTTGGAATCACTAAACTAGCCTATCAGTGAAATTTGCAAATAAAATCAATGATCAAATGCAAAAAATTTTAGAGATAATTTAACATTATAACTTTGCACAAATCAAACTTAAAAATGATGTTCATGACTTCTTTATTTATATATTTTTGAGATTGATCAAGATCAACTATGATCGTCCATCTCAAGATTGAAGATGTGTGGTCATAAATTAATTTAATTATATAATTAAATTTATAAATATCTCTCATAAATATGTGGGATAGATGGACATTTAAGAGGCATGGAGGGTCTTAATGAGGCATGAGAAACCCATAATCTTGATATTTTATGAATTTATGGTTTATGAATGCCACCCCATATGATGATGTCATTAGGTGATGCAATTAATAGAAATCAATTTTCAAAAATAAATATTTAGCAACTCTCATGGAAAACCCACTTAAGCTTTTGGTTTGGATCAATTAGCCTTAAACAAGGTTAATCAACAGTTGTGTAATTATTTAAAAATTGACCCTCAATTAATCAAAATGGTCAAAAAATCATATTACTGAGTTGTAATTTCACTGGAGAAGAATTGGAAGGTGATATTAGATGCATTGAAACTGTATTCCTATTTAGGATGTTGCTAACACAAAATAAGAAAGGTACGTGATGTGTACTAACGAATTAGAAGAAAAAAGTGATCTAGAGCACAAAAAAGGCAAAATCGTCATTTTGAAAATGAATTGATCAAAATTAGGTATTACATAAAATGCATTGCCCTATTTAGGGATACTTTGACCTAAATCGACACTTGTAAATGACAAATTCAAACCATTTAGAATGTTCTAGTGATTTTGATATAAAATATGATTTTAAGTGCAATTCAAATAAGATCAACAATTTCAACACAAATAATATTAGAAATTGGATATCTACAAAACGTACTTGTGCCTACACCTAATGGATTATGCTGTTGTTGACCGATTATGCAAAAGGAACGTCATTAACCACTACACTAACCACTTACTATAGACTAGATAGTGATGCACTGCAAACTATAACATTTATAATTTTCTCATAAATCGAAATATCTATTGTATATAATATTAACATCCCGTAATAAAAAACTGAATTTTATGTTAGAGCTTTTATTCTTTTAATATGAACAATGTGAAGTTATGTTATAGAGTGAATTAATATACAAAATTTTAAACTGGTATACACCTTTTAATACCCATGGCGATAAGCTACCATTGTATTTTAGATCTATAATCTAAAAATATATTATATTATGAGCTGCAAAATATTATCACATGACCTCTTTGAAGAACAAAATAAAAAAATTAACACACTTACCAAACTTTTTAAGTCTACGAGTGTGAGCCTGACATGATAGTTTTGGGCTATAATAAAGAGAGAAAAGTTCATAATCTTAAGCTAGACTGAAATCACAACAAATTGGTTGTGTTGCCATGATTACATTCACCGAGATTTGTTTTAGTTATTATTATTATTTTTTAATTTTTAATTTTCGTTAAAAATGCATCTTATATTTCGTAAAAACCTGCAAATTTGCGACATGGCTACATCAGGTTAACAATAGGCTTACTTGGAAAATCTCTCCTGCATAAGCAAGTAAAGAAAGCATCAATGACTTAGAACCAATTAGAAGTGAATTAATATCCTTATCGATCCATTTATCATGATATCGTTTAAATGAGCATTGATTTGTACTTAGACTTGCTGATGTTACTCTGCTGGTATTGTATTCCACTTGGGTTTCTACCTGGAAAAAATATTCTGCTCTTGAAGTCACCGAGTTTCCATTCATGATTTGTGATACAACTGTTGTTTGAGGGTGAAATGGTGTCATGATTTATTGATGGGTGGATATGTCCATCTGTTAGAGTCCATTCAACGGAGGTGAAGATTGGAAGAAATCCCGGAATTTTATATTAGAATTATTGTACTTTTTTGTTTTTTCATAGGTAGCTCCCTTGTCTGCCACTCCATGTTGCACCATGAACGGAAATGACTCGAACGCTTTAAAAATATTGGGTCTTTCCCTTTGGTAACGATTTCTTGAGGAAATGACATAATGATAAAGGAACGGATGGTCAACTTTGCAGTAGATTGTCCAACAAATTGGTGGGACTGACTTTTGTGTCCTTATAGGCTTCCTTGTGCATGGCGACCTGTTCTAGAAACTGAGTGTGAGAAATGGCAGCTTAATGAGTGCTTCTCGTGTACCAGTGAAGAAGTAATCTGTTGTCTCTCAACATGCCCAAGTTTTAATAGAGCTCAAGACCATGATATTTTAGCTAAAAAAAAATGTTTTAACATTCTAATTGACTATACATTAGTCGCTCAAAGATACATATTTTTTTGATTTTATTTAAGCTTAGAAGGAATTATAATGCCTTCAAAACTTTTTTGCAAAGTCCAAAAGAGTGTTTAACAAATGAATGTTTAATGTGCAACAAAATGATAAGCCTTGTTTGGCAGAGAAATTGTGTATGTAGTACACTTTTTCAAAATGGCTGATCGCTGCTTGATGAGGCAATATTTTTTATATTCGCACTATCAAATCAAGATGCACAAGGCTACAAACTTGCAATAAAATGATTTGTCAGTTGAAAGTTATGACTTATCAGTGAAAAGTTATGATTGTACAAAAGCGCCGTATCAAGGAGATTTTATAGTTTTTATATTGAGTTTAAATTTATTTTAAGTTAGATAATATTATTTAAAGCTAGAAATGTTTATTTAGAATTAAATATTTGTATTTAAAACTAGAAAAATTTATTTAAAGTGAGAAAAACTTATCTAAAGTTAGAGACGCGTATCCAAAGTTCAAAGAAACAGTCAACAAGTTATTCTAAGGTGGATATTAATTATTTTCATAATTTAGAAGAATAATTTAATGCATATATTTATTTGTTTTTTAGTTTATTTTTTTGCATATTCGAGGGTGGATATTAATTATTTTCATAAATAAAACATGCAAGTTCGATAAATAAGTCAATGTATATTTTTATTTGTTTTTTAGTTTATTTTTTGACAGTTAAAATAGAATTAAAACTACAATTAGTTTTACATGAAAGTATGCATTAGTAGCTTTGGTCCACTTGGTTATTATAAATATTTTATATTGAACACATTATTATTCATAATGGAAAATGGAGAATTTAGCAAGCAATTTTATTGAATTGCAAACTTAGAGAGATCACTATGTGGATGCACTTTGAGTTTGGTTTGCCTTTTCTCAACTAAATAAATACCATGCATTTTCTTAGCTTCAAGATTTCATCGATTGGATCTATAAGCAATTTTATGAGTTGGGTGGATTGAGTTTATGTTATTCTAACTATTTCATTGAAAAAAAATGTGGCAGTTGTTGAGTTTCGGTAGACAAATGAGTTGTGCTATCTTCTGCAATAGATTATCTTGTCAAGTCCTGCTTGTGGAATTCACTCAGTGTTACTGAATCATTAGACTTTGATACTGTATTTACTTGAGTTTGAATGAACACCAGGTTTGATAAATATTAGTTAATTTCGCACTAGATCTCATTTAGTGTTTGCTTTAGCAAAGAAAAGATAAGTAAAAATCTGATTCTTCTTTCTGCCTTACCTTTTTTTTTTTAAAATGTTTATTTATGAGATTGAAATCATTGCACTGTAAATTAACATTTCTTTTGTTTGTTATTGGGTGTTATTTGAACCTTTGGAACCTCCTCCCATGAAAAGTTTTAAGTCGCATGATTCCAATTCTATTCCTTTTATTGAGAACCACATCCCACAACTCGTGCCTAAGGTCAAATTTTAGTGATCATAAAATGACGGTGTATATGCATCATTTGTTGGACGTTGTGTAACAAATTTGTATCAACAGGATACACTTCAATGACACTTTCAGTAGCTTCCCCTCCCCAAAAATGGGGAGTTCGAATCTTTCCTTTCATATACAACATATGTTAGATATTTTTGCTATTTAAGTGGGGTGGCTAAGATTTTTAGCTTTTTCGTAGTTTTTCTTACTGCAGTTTCTGCCATTAATCGAGTCCTCCATTTTTTTGGATGAATCAAGCATGAGAAAGAAAAAACCATTATTTAGAGGGTTTTATACCATTTGAAGAGGCTGAACTCTTTGAGACTGCAGATTTATGTGATGGAACATCCAAATATATTTTCTAGAGGCGAAGTCAAGGAGACAGAGACAGAATCACCATCCGCACCCTGTTTTGATCCACAACGAGAGTCATTACTATCTCCAGATTAGTTAATGCTGAAGCCATGCAGGAGAACAATGAACTTCAACATGCTGCTAAGAGATAAGCAACAAAAAATGGCAGTCGTATGATGTATTGGATAATGTTGCACAGGCCACTATTTTGTTTTAGGTTGGCCTGCTTCATGATTATCCCTCCCTTTTTACTATAAATATAAATACTTTGATTGTCTTTAAAAAATTATTTAATTTTGAACTATTTTTTTTTGAAAATTTGATTATAATAATTTTGATGTTAGCCTTTGAAATTATTTTTTTGTCTAGAGTATTTTCAACTATTTAGAAGGTATAAAATTTTAGAGACAATCTTGCTGACAAATCGGCAAATACCAAAATTGAATTGGAATGGTAGTTTTGAGAATTAGCAAAGGACATCAACAATTAATAGGCTGAGAAATGTGCCACCAGACACATTCAAGAAATACAACTACGAAATCTTAGAATATTGCTAATTTTGTTTCAAACTAGCCAAATTCCTGAACCTCTTTATGCTCAACTTGCACGATAACAATATAATTTCTCAATATACCTTTAATCGATAAAAAGTAAATAATCTTTGAGATGTCAAACTTGATATAAGGATACGCATTTCGGTAGCCTTTCAGAGATTTGTTGCAAATTTCATGGATATATCAATTAAAGAAAAAAGGAATTAGTAATTCCCTAATAATTAAAAAGATGAGGGAAGAGAAATTTTTGATATTCTAGTGACAATGTTCTTTAAATGGTCTTAAATCAATTGAGCTTGATACACAAATTTTGTGGAATGTTTCCAAAAATGGAGAGATATATTATTGTGTAAAGATGAAGCAAAATAATCAGTTGCAGATTGCTTCCACTGCAAGAGTTTTTTCCACGCCAGGACAAGGATTTCCCAATCTTTCCACTGAAATGGGAACTGAACAACTTCTCCTTCCAATGCATACCTGTAGAGGGAGATAAATTAGCAAGACAAATAGGAAATTAACCTACCTTTTATTTAAACATACTGACATTCAGTTTATTGAGCACAAAAGGGTGACATTAGTCATCTCCAAATCAAAATACTCCAAATTGATGCCTGAAAGAAGTGAGAAATATTGTAAGCTCAAAAAACCTCATCAATGATCTGCAATGTATCTACTGCATTGCACTGTCCATGTTGGAAGTTTCCACATTGTCCTTTTGGAGTTCCAAAGCTTGCAAATTTGATGGAGGAGATTTGCTGGCCCTTTGGACAGTCAAGATGAAGCTCTGGTTTACTTGAATTGAATCCACCCTTCATATTCAGTTTCCATGAATCAATTGGTTGAGGAAATGATTCCGATACTTGTGCACAAAGAGACGCTACTGACCTACTAAGAAATGTTATTTTAGTTGGGTCGCCACCAATTTCCTCAAACAACACCAATACATTCCCAATAGACTGAATCCATGAACGAGGAACATGATACCTGTAATTCATGTTTTTTGTTAGAAAGAAAGAAAGAAGTTATACTGTTGTCCATGATTGACCAAAGTATATCAATGGGAGTCATAAATACATCCAGTTACAATAGCAAGGATGAGTGCTAAAAGACACCAAAAGCAGTAAGTAAAACAATGAAACAATGAAAGATCCTGTTCAAATAACTGAAGCAGCAAATTATTGGTGCCTGCACGTCTTAGCATGAAGAATCTTAGAGTTATACGATGCAAGCATAAAAGAAGAATCATATCATTGTCCTTACAGCTTTTGAGAAGGCTGGCCACAATTTCTTAAACATTTTCCTTCGTCATAAATTCCTCGATAGTTACATGTTCCACAGCCATCTTTAGGAGAGAGGAAGGCAGGCCAATAACGTCCAATACTATGTCCATTTATCCAGGTCTGACCCTTTCCCATATTTTCAAGGTCCAAACCCACAGGGTCATTGCCATCTGGAGCTTCAAATTCAGCCTGGAATCCATATTAGAAATAATGCTAAAAAGAGGTCATTCCTCACAAAAGTGTATCTTATTTATCTCAATAAGGAATGTGCAAGCACAATAAAACTAATAATCAATGCAAAGGCACCGTGGTAATACAATGCTAACCGAGTTTAAGGTATCAGTGTATTGTTCAAATGGACATGAAATGCCATGCCTGTTTTGGTTCAACTAAGAAAAATTCTTTCTCTAGTAAATATCAAGCCTGACATATGAATGAAGCATTACACATTTAAAAGATAGAGATCATCCTTTACAATCTATGAATTAAAAATGCACAGAGAAAACGGTCTTAGCAACACAGTGGATAATCATTGTCATATGAATCATAGATACCCACCATTTGAAATAAGAGAGAATCAATGAGCAATACAAAATACATGAAAAAATGATAATAGATAAGTGTAGATCATCGTAATAATCGATGAGAAATACAAAATACATGAAAAAATTATAATAGACAAGTGTAGATCATCGTGATAAGAAAGAAATTATATTAATGTCCATGGATGACCAACAGTAGGTCAATAGGACTCAAGGATACAACCGTTAACAATAGAAAGTTCAAGGAAAGAGAATCCAGCCAATCTATTAATCATTGAGGCAAGTGTTGGAGAATCACTGTCACATGGTTAGGTTAGTTAAGTATTAGCAAGGATCAATATAAGAAGATATAACCACATATAGAATTATTTTTGAACTCATTGGACCAATATCATGCAAATGTCCAATGTGGTATGAAAGGTGTACGTTATGCTCTTGAATTTTGTTGGGTTCAATTTGTACCTAAATGAACAAGGCTGCTAACAAATAAATTCCATAGAAGGCTCCTGCATAGATAAATTTCAAAGGTCCAAAAGGAGAATGGAATAAATAGCTTATGGACATGAGAAGTATGCAAAGATCAAATGGAGGTAAAAAAAAAAAAAAGAGGTTACAACAATGTGCTTTCAAAGTTTCAATATTAATATAATACATTTTTGTATGCAGTATGGAGGCACCACCTTCAATGTGAAAGCACGGTAATGTGGTTCACACATTAGAAAATCATTGTAATGGTATAAATTATAATAAATAAATAACAAACTTTAAAAAATATCGAAAAATATTTATGCTCATCATTGCAACATGATGTTCTTCAGCATAGTATGCAATAAAAAGAGATTATTTTCATAGATCGGCATTTAAATATTCTTAGGACCATTTTTACCTATTTGCCAAAATTTTGCCACAGTGCAATCTTGTCATCCGGAGAGGATATCATGCAAATGAAAGAATACCCATTGTGATTGAAAGAAGTGTGAAATTATGTGTTTCACTCAATTCTAAGAGTTGATGAATCAACTATTCAATGATGACGAGCTTGTGTTGCAAGAATGAATTGGACTCATAATAAAAGGGACATAATTATGAAGGGTATTTCATGGAATATTCGTTACCATGAAAATCTAGGGACTTACATAGGTTTAGGATGTTCCAAGTAACATAAATGTTAATTACAATAATCCCTTTCCACATGTCACAATCATACATGTATCCTTTGTTTATAGGATGGTGTGATATTATTTCTTTTCATCAAACCATTACTTGTGCATGGACCAATAAAAGCATAGATATCTTAAATACATTTATCTGAAAAATGCCGACAGACATCTCTCTCAAGGCCCTTATCTTGGATTTTTCACATACCACAATTATTAATAACATCATTAACTTTTTCGCAAATTTCCAACTGACCAATGACAAATTGTGTCAATATAACTACACCAATGTGTTAATCTCGGAAAAAAATCCAAAAAAGGGGGCTCCAGACTCCACTGTAAGGCCAAGATATTAAAATAAAAAGGAAAAACTTATTAGTGACGGTCTAATGGACGTCAAATTTAAGTTGGAATTAAAAGTGAATAGACATAGACATTACAGCTCACCCTTCCGCTCCCTCCCCTCCCCCTTTGGGTGCCATTGTAGAACGCCTCTTAGCATAATTAGAAGATAGAGAAAGAAGTCAATCTATTTAAGCATTTTGATTTGAACAAAGTGGATCTCCTTGCCTTCTATAAACCCTTGGTTAGTGGATCTTTAAATCTTCCTTGATTGCATCATAAAACATTAAGTAGCACTCATAATTTCGTTAAGACGAATACATGCATACTATGGATTATGGTATTCTATCGATTTTTGTGATATTTTGGATGAATAAAAATGTGAATTTTATCACAAAATGTTATTTCTAGCAATATAAACTTATTTGGAAATTGTTAAAAGAGTAATTTGATTTATTATGCTTCTATTTTATATATTGAAGTATTGTTATTCCATTTGGTTTATTGCAGATGTTTTATCAAATTTTGAGAAACTAGAAGCTAATTACCTAAATGAGATAAATTGTTGCGTAAAATTAGAATGCTACATATATGCAATAAATGACAAACAGATTTGGAACTTGCTAAATTTGAAAATATGTTAAAATGGAAAAGTACCAAGGAAATATAACTTTAGCTAAAAATTGGAATGCAAGACTGTAACTGAGACTAGAAAACAGGTTGTGTGACTGTTGGCTGACTGTGGATCCGAAATAGAATTTTGTTGGATCTTCTGACAATAGCACTGGATCTAGATAGGGGTGTGGTGTGCTAGTGTTATTAAAGAGTGTCGACGTCTTGTAAATGATAGCTCTCTAAAATTGTTGTGATAGGTTTGCCTTCGTCGTATGTTTTGTTTATTGTGTGAGAGCCTTGAATCCATCACGAAAGCCAATGTATAACTTCTTCTTCACTCGTAACCCTAGCTCAATAGACCAAAATGACAAATCAATCATGGAGTAAAAAATGGTTAGCGGTTGAAGTTGTGCTTGATCTCAACATGTCCTATGTTGAGCGTTGTATACATATCAATACTCCGAAGAGGGATCAAACTCCATGTAGTTCTCCCATGCTATGGTGGTGTGTGAAAGACTCATACAAAATGCTAAATGTAAGTGCAATCCTGGTGTGATTAAATGCTTCAATCATGACTTGTGACCTTGGAAGTGTATTCAAACTTTAGCTTGGGGCTACTAGGTTTGTATGTATTCAAAATTGAAAGAAATAGGAAATTCGCTATCAATGTGCAATTATAATTCAAGTACTTTTCAATATAGAAGCCTCTTGTGTGCAAAAATGGTGTCAAATGTGGTTTTATAGTGATATTTTGGTAATTCCTGCCAATGGGGATCGCTAAACTTGTAGGATGACTTGTTACACAAATTCAAATTTGAGCAACTAGTCGTTATTTGGCAAGAGGATACTATTGGAGGAACTGGACAATAATGGGGAACGACAATGTCCAAACAGGGCGGCCTTGTTCAGAGGGCAAGAACAACTAAATTGAAAGTTAAGATCGGTCTCAAAGTGAGTTGAGGTTGCTAGAATGTTGCATAGGGCTATTTTGGGATCATTGGTGACTCATGGGAATGGGTCATCCACAATAGGAGTGAAGGAAGAGTGGTTAAAGACCGTGGAATGAGGCATGAGCTAAGTGTTGTAGCGTAGAGTTACACTCTTGTGGGAGAGTTTTTTAGGCTCTCTCACTCTTAGATATAATATTGGAGCAACCTCAGGGTGTGGGTATCCTGTAGTGAGGTTAAACTTCCGGAGAAGACCAACTTCCTCTTGGTAGATCACCTAAACTAATGTTTTTGCTTGGAAAAGAGGTACAGAGGGGTATAGGGTAACTAAGAGAGCTAAATGGGTGATACACCAAATTGATTGACACTCACATAAGCATGAAATAAACACTAATTCAGCATAAGATAATTCTTGCTCACACAACCTCACAAACTAGTTAATTTGCGTAAGTGTTTCATAAACTAGGCTCACCAAACAATACATGAAGCAAAGAGGAATTTAAAAATTCACACCAAGCGTTCATTAATGGTGGAAAGAGCTCAATTTTAGACCTGCAGCTAACTTGAAAACACCTAAAAATAGGCAAGAAAGAAGGACAATGGACATGGAAGAACACTTCTTCACAAGGCCATCATGCAAAAGCTTGCTAAGCACAATTTTGAGGCAAGAGATAGGTAAAAATTGATCTTATGTAATGTCCCCTTCTAGCTAGAGATTGCACTTTCAGCATGATTAGCCTATTAGTGGCCCTCGTAGGCTAATATGGCATGGTTAGAGGGTCTTCTCCGCAGTTACCCAAATGGCAGTTGGTTTATTTGGAGAAGTTTCAACATATTCTGGAGGTTTTCTAATGATTTATTAGAATGTTTCTATTTTTAGAAACCTCATGTTACAAGATGATGTTATATTTGTACTTTATGTTATAATTCATTATTTTATATTAAAGTGCAAATATAATATATAAAAAGGGAAAAATAATAATAAAATATTATGATGTTTCTAGAAGCTTCCCAAATGAAGGAAAGAAAAAAAAAAGTATAAAGGGAGGTGTGGGCTGCCATTATGAATGATCCCGATTTGATGTTGTCTTTGTTGTGGTATGTTGGTGGAGCCTAGAGTTTTTTGCAGTGAATCAATTTGTCTTTGGGAACGATAATTCCCATTGATAGCATAGCTGAGGGAGTGAAATATCTCTTGAAGGGTTGCATTTTGGAGGTGATATTTCAGTCATCTCAATTGGAGCAAAATTTGTGGCCATTGGCCAATTTGGAAGAAATCGATTTGGTGAATTTGTGGAGGTTGCATAGCTATCTTTTGGTGTTGGTTTCTATATAGCTTGGCATCAATTTGCCTTAGTTAAAAGAGCAGATTGCATTGTAGAGAAATCTGATATAAAAATCAGATATTTATAGTCAAGGAAGGACACCATTAGGAGGGACGTTTTTGCTTGTGGGGGTTCCAATTTGCATCGATTCTTTGCTTGGCTTGGTGTGCCCACTTCCTTGGAGCATGGAGATGATATTAGATGCTTGAGACAGCGCATATTCATTGCATATTATTTTAAATTTGAGATCAGACTAGAACAGGGGCAGCTGGCTTGAAAAATTCGATTTGGCTTGGGAGATCATCCTTTCACTTGGAAATTGCTTGCTCCTTCATCTATTCTCAAGGGTGCCTCAATCCCATCAAGGTTCATTGCATACAATTCATCCTTTAGTACAGTTTATATTTGCAGTTGTAGGTGTGCATCCTTCATACCAACATACCATATAATTGTAATTCTTGTTTATGCCAAGAGTCTTGGCTAGTCTAGTGAAGCATTGTATCGAATCATCAATACAAGTAAGAATCACAAGTTGCTGGTCATTTATAGTTATCTTTTGAGCATTTGAATTGAGATAGTAGGTTGCATGCCAATTGTTCGACTAAATATCCATTGGCTGTAGGTGATTAGTTTGCTTTGTGAATTCATCTAATTGCATAGAAAAGAACAAAAAAGAAGTCATTCTTGCATCTAGAACTTAGCATTGTCATTCTTGCATTGTTCTATAAACACTTGAAGCTTTAATCTATCATCATTCAAACAAATCATCAAAACTGTGACAAAAACCAGCAAGAAGCACTTTGCTTACAAAGTGTTTGAAAAAATTACAAGGCAGTAAATTGAGACAATTAAGGGCAGATTGGGCAAGGATTGTTATAGTGGCATCAGAGCCCTAATCTTGCCATCTTGGAGGGTGAAAATATCATATGAGAGGTCATCACAAGTACTATACCTGCAAAAGAGCAGAACAAGAAGGGAATTGGCAAGAAGAAAATCCATTTACAGAGGTACCTTTGGTTGAAATGGCCGACAGGGCAGATGTGGGTCCACATAGAGATGAGAGAAGAGACAATGATAGAAATGGTGACAGAGAAGTGAGAGACACTCTGAGAGATTTACAAGTTGGTCAGCAATAGGTAGCTTGGGCCTTACAGCAGTTGGCAAATACTTTGTAGCAGTTGAATTTACCTAGAAGATAGCCTCAGGGCCAGGAAGATGATAGGAGTGTAGCTGGGTCCCGAAGAGTGTAGAGGGCACCCTCTTGCACTACAGATAGGCCTACTTGGCCCACATTCTTGAGAAATGAACCAGCTGAGGAGAATATTGAAGAGGTTGAGAATCCAACCTATGTTGACGCATACATGGCTTCCCATGATGAATGGCAGCAATTGACACCTGAAGCATAAGAGCTTATGCATTTTGATCAGTTTGTACAGTCAAGGATGGATTACTATAGGTCTTGATAGGAGAGAAGACCTAGGAATCAAAACAAGGAACTCAAGCACGCTACTAATAAGCTTAGAATACCCATGTTTGATGGCAGTGACAAGACTACGACACAGTCATGGAGTCATAAGTTGGATACCTTCTTGGCTCTTCGACCCATGACAGAAGAGGAAGCTATCAAATATGCCACTTTGCATCTAGAGGGAGCAACACACGAATGGTGGTATCATGGACTAGTTACATTGCAACATAGTCAGATCACATCTTACTAGGAGTTTGTGGATAGACTGATTGAGCGTTTTGATAGGAAGGATCCAGAATCATACTTCAGGGATTTGGCCCAGCTCAAGCAAGTTGGTAGTTTGGAAAGCTATATTGGAGACTTCCAAAAACTATCAGTAATGGTGCCCAACATCTCAGAGAGACGATTGGTTGTGCTATTCATTGAGGGGTTATTGGAGCCTATGCGAGGATGGATTAAAGCATTTGATCCTCCCACACTTCAGGAGACAATGAAGAAGGCTAGGAGCATGGAACTTGCAGCCCCACAAAGCAAGTACTCATCAAAGGGATCTTCATATCGAGACAATAAATCTTTCTCTAAAAACAAGAACAAACCAGATTTTAAGGGCAAATCATCAACACCTCTAGATAGGGATACACTTAATGATTTGCGCAAGAAGAAATTATGTTTCTAATACAAAGGGCCCTATGATGCAAACCATGATTGTCCCTTAAGACCTAAAGGAAAAGCTAATAGAGTGATGTGGGCATATTATGAGGAATCCGAGTCGGAGAAATCAGATCAGCAATCTGATCCTGTGGATTCAGGAACGGAGCACGAGGAAGATAATCATAAAAGAGAAGTAGAGCATGAAGGGGCAGAAAGGCAACGCGATGCACACATCACTAGCATCCAACGGGAGGGATCATTTAGAATGCGTGGAGTTCTAGCAGGGCAAAAGATTATCACTCTTCTTGACACAAGGGAAACTCATAATTTTATTGATGCCTGATTGGTTGAGAGGCATGGAATCAGGGTAGAGGAATTTGAGGGAATAAGAGTTAAGGTGGCAAATGGTTATACCTTCAAGTGTGAAAGGAGGATATCAAATTTGCCTATGCATTTGAACAACTATGAGTTCACGACCGAATTCTATGTGGTGAATATGGGTGATACAGATATGGTACTTGGCATGTGATGGTTACATGACATAGGTAAATTCACCCTAGATCTTAGAGATGGAAATGACATTCCAGGTAGATGGAAAAACTCATGTCCTCAAGGCTATTCGAGATTCCAATTTCAAGATGATTTCTTTTAGGAGGATGGAGAGACTTATGAGGCATGACATGGTTGAGTGGGTAGTTGAGTGTGTTTTGATGCTTACACAGGGTGAGCAACAGAAGCCAGTTTACCATCCAAACATTCAGGAGTTAAGAATTAAGCACACTCAGGTATTCAATGATATTCCACTAGGAAGACCACCAGACAAAGGGATTGAGCATATCATTGAGTTGGAGGAGGGTGCTAAGCCCACGATGGTCACCCCATATAGGCACCCCAAGAGGCTGAAGGATGAAATAGAGAAAACTATTAAGGAGTTTCTGGCCATGGGACACATTAGACCTAGTAAGTCACCTTTTGCATCATCAATAGTCTTGGTCAAGAAAAAGGATGGTACATTCCGGATGTGTATTGATTATAGGCTCCTGAATAAAAGAACAATCAAGAACCGTTACCCCATCCCTAGAATTGATGACTTGATAGATGAGTTACATGGTGCCTGCTACTTCTCCAAAATTGACTTGAGGTCGGGGTATCATCAGATTCGTGTCAGGGAGCAGGACATAGAGAAGATGGCTTTCAGGTGCCATTGTGGACATTTCGAGTTTGTGGTCATGCCATTTGGGCTAACCAATGCTCCGGCGACATTTTAGTCTACGATGAATAGGGTCTTCTATTCGCAGTTAAGGAGTTATGTGTTGGTATTCTTTGATGATATCTTGGTATATATCAGAACATGGGAGCATCACATTGCACATCTTGATGCGGTTTTGGGTATTCTTGGAGGTGAATCCTTGTATGCCAAGGAATCCAAGTGTGACTTGGGAATGACATAGTTATTGTATCTTGGGCACGTCATCAATGTTGAGGGGGTATGTATGGACCCAGAGAAGATCAAGGCGATTGTTGAATGGCCTACTCCAGAGAACCTTACTCAGCTTAGAGGATTTTTGGGATTGTGTGGTTTCTACCGCAGGTTTGTTAATGGATATTCACGGCATGTGGCACCACTCACTGATTTGATGAAGAAAGGGGCATTTGTTTGGACTCCTAAGGCACAGGATTGTTTTGAGATGTTCAAACTAATTATGACTTCTTGCCCAGTTCTTGCATTGTTGGATTTCTCCAAACCCTTTGAGCTATAGTGTGATGCATTGGTGAGGGGATAGGTGTAGTCCTTATGCAGGACAAGCATCTGATTGCTTTTGAGAGTCGGAAGCTTCGCAATCCAGAGAGAGGGTACAACATATATGACAAGGAGATGTTGGCCATCATGCATGCATTGGCCAAGTTCAGGCAGTATTTGGTAGGCAACAAGTTTGTGGTGAAAACAGACCATAACAGTTTGAGGCATTTCCTTGGACAGAGATATCTTAATGATCGATAGCAAAAATGGGTCAGCAAGCTACAATCATATGATTTTGACATCTCCTTTGTCAAGGGGACACAGAATGTGGTTGTTGATGCTTTATCTCAACATCCACACTCGAGATCTATGACTGGGATAGCAGATGATTGGCGACACTTGACAGTGGCACAGTATGCCAAGGACAGTTGGGCTGCAGGTATTGTTGAGGGGTCAATACAGGATGCTAGATATATAGTTGTAAATGATTTAATCATTTACAAAGGAAGGATTTATTTGACCCCAGGATCGGAGATGAAGAACATTTTTTGAGGACTTTTCATGATACACCCATGGCAGCTCATCTCGGGTATTTCAAGACTTACAAGCAAATTCGAGAGAGGTTCACTTGGAAGGGCCTCAAATCAGATGTTCTATGATATGTCAGAGAGTGTCCTGTTTGTCAGCAAAATAAACAGGAACACACATATCCAATAGGTTTACTTCAGCCACTTCCGATTCCTAATAGGAAGTGGGAATGCTTATATATGGATTTCATTACTAGATTACCCAGAGCCCAGGGACGGGATTGCATATATGTGGTTGTGGATCATTTGACTAAATATGCTCACTTCCGATCTTAGCTACTTACTCAGCTATGCAGGTGGCAGAATTGTTCTTCCATGAGGTATTTAGGTTGCATGGGTTACCTTGGAGCATAGTCAGTGACAGAGACAACTAGTTTATGAGTCATTTTTGGCAGGAGCTATTCAGGTTGTGTGGGACAGAACTCACTTCGAGTACTAGTTACCACCCGCAGATTGATGGACAGACGGAGGTTGTGAATAAATGGGTGGAAGTCTATCTCAGGAACTACATAACAGGGCAGCACAAGGGTTGGGTTAAGTGGTTATATTTATGCGAGTATTGTTACAATACCACTTACCATCTCTCCATTCAAATGACACCATTCATGGCGTTGTATGGGTATGATGCGTCGAGATTTCTAGATCCAACAAAAGCAGTATGCAGATCAGAAGCGAGTTGAATGCTCATTTGAGGTTGGTGATATGGTGTATTTGATTCTACAGCCACATAGACAGTCTTCTCTTAAGAAAAGCGGAGCCAAGAAGCTTAAGCCACGATACTATGGGCCATTCATGATTATCAGGAGAGTGGGTGAGGTGGCTCATGAGTTGGAGTTGTCAGCCGACAATAGAGTACACAATGTCTTCCATGTGTCACGCTTCAAGAAGGCGTTAGGACATCGTGTGGTTCCTTCCATGACTTTGCCACCCCTGGATGATGAGGGGAAATTGATACTGGTGCCTGAGGCCATCTAGGATGTTCCAGAGAGGACTTTGCAGAGACGGGTCATCAAGGAATACTTAATTAAATGGAGGGACTTGCTAGTTGAGGATGCTACTTGGGAGAGTGGGGATTCTACAGCATCCAGATTTGAGATTGCTTGGGGACAAGCAATTTCAGGAGGGGCAGACTGTAATGTCCCCTTCTAGCTAGACATTGCACTTTCAGCATGATTAGCCTATAGTGGCCCTCGTAGGCTAATATGACATGGTTAGAGGGTCTTCTCCGCAGTTACTGTTGACCATTTTTTGCCCAACAGGCCAAAAATCGGTCCCCCTTCTTTTTTATGCTGTTCTGAGCCAGTACTTTTGATTTTGCACGAGTCTTGCAATTTCTACGGACTCTGTAGGTGTAGTCTTTCGATAGATGAAGAACTAGTTCAGAGAGTGCAAGGTTTTACAAAGCTTCTTCGGACTCTTGTCTGAAGAAATTCATAAGGAAAGAGAGATAAAATGGTTCAAAGACACTTTTCCTTAAGGTTGGAAGAGTGTTTCAACGACATAATATTTCCAAGAGTTAGCACCTTTGAACCGTTGAACCATTGAACCGGTTCAATGCGTTGGTTCACCGTTTTGGTTCAATGCTTCAGTTCAATCGGATGGGTCAATCACTTGGTTCAATCAAACGGTTCATCGGCTTGGTTCAACGTTTTGGTTCAATGCTTCGATTCAATCGGATGGTTCAATCACTCTGTTCACTCAGTCGGTTCATCGGCTTGGTTCAATGCATTGGTTCAACGTTTTTGGTTCAATGTTAAAGTTCATCGGCAAAGTTCAACGGCTTTGGTTCACGCTTGGTTCACTCAGTTGGTTCATCGCTTTGGTTCATCGGTAGGGTTCAATGCTTCGGTTCAGTTCAAAAAGTTCAATGGTTTTCGGTTCAATCAAAGTTCATCGGACGGTTCAACGAGCTTGGTTCAACGCTCGGTTCAAAGCCTTGGTTCAACAATTGTTTGAACCGGTTCAATAAATTGGTTCAACGGTTGGTTCAAAGGAGCGGTTCAACGTAACAGGTTCAAGCCTCCCGAAGGACAAGTGCCCTTGCGGAGGGCAGTTCCAGGTTCAAGAGCCCTTATGGAGGGCAAATAACACTTCAAAGAGAAAGTTGCAAAGGGTAAGTTCTTTCAGAAATTTTTCTAAGGCAGTCGGCAGAGGCAAGGAAGAAATCCTTCGGACAAAAGTTCGAAGGAATTCGGAAAAACTGTAAACAAGAAACCCGAAAGCAAAAGACAAGGACGATTTCCTTCGGACAAAGTCCGAAGAAATTCGGGGAGGCCATGGGAGAGAAAAAAGCCAAGAAAATTCCAAAGGGACCCGAATAAAATTCCAAAGAAATCAAAGCAACCGAGACAATTCTCGGGGACTTTTTGTCCGCGGGAAAATTGTCCGAAGGAAAAGCCCGCGAAGAAGAAAGGCCGAAAGAAAAGGCTCGAAGGAATTTGCCAAGGACGGCGACGTCCCGAAAGCCGTCAACTTTAAGAAGATAGACTAGCTGTTGGTTTTCAAACTGTGATGGGCCCGCAAACGCCAAATTTTACACCGGGAAATCCAAAGTGTGGAAGGCGCCAAGTGGTAACCGCGAAAGGCTTTGACATGCTTTTCTAGGAGCAGCGAAATGTGCCACATATCCCCTGCAAGGCTCGATGGAAGCCGACAAGTGTCAACACCCGCAGTCTCTCTCTTTTGTCTTGCGAGAATGTAGAAACCCCAAGTTCCCTCTGATTCGGACAACTGACTGTTTATATGGTTTTTTTTTGAAGTTTTGTATTTTTTTTGATGTTTTTGGGTTTTTGCCAGTATTTTGAAGGAAATGCGATTTTTTGCATAAAATGATAAATAAATTCTATAAAAATTACTGAATATCGAAAAGACTATTTTTCTATTAAAATAAAAACCCTAGTTGCAAGAGTTTAACAAAAACTTGCTGTTTGGGAGCTAAGAAAAACCGGAAACTGTTCGCTGCCCACAAACTGACTGACTGCTGCAGAACCCAGGTGCGGTACAGTCCGTACGGCGCCGTATGGACGTCGTCTGTACGGTATGGACAGGTACAGTCGGGACTATTTTTGGCTAAAAAAAACCTGCGCCCTTCCCTTAGGATGTTTGTCACTTGCTGTGGATAGTACGGCCAGGTACAGGTACGGATGGGTTGAAACCAGCAATTAATGCTGCTGTACGGCCTGTCTTTCTGGCTCTCTCAACCTCCAAAAATGGGCGCCTAAATGAACCCTGACTGTAGGATGAATAACCCTGATGAAAACCTGTAATGATATCCTCTGAAAATCAATGTCTTCTCCTGAATGAAGAAAACCCCTGCTGCAATAAATCAGGGGTTATTTCACACCCTCTGAATTGCTTCCAATGGAGATGGCACGTTCTCCAAGGAAATTGAACTCGAACCCCTGAAGCTTCTAGCTCAGACCAAATTTGATCAATTTTCAATTCTCCCAAATGACATAATGGCGCTCCTCCCAAAGCAAAAGCATAAATAACCCAAGAGGTGCGATTTCCTCCATAATAGGGCTTTTAATTAAAAATTGCACTTCTTAAATATTTTAATATTTTCAACTTAGGCCAAATTTTATAATAGCATATAATATTAAATTTGGCCCCTTCTTGATGATGGGTGCCCCCTCAGCATTAGAAACACTTAAGTTATAATTTTTAATTATAACTTAATATAATAATCTCGTAATATTAATATTTAATTAATACAATTAAATATTAATATTTCCCTCGTTACTCGCCCGATGACCGAACCGTCTGAAGCGGTCATATATTGGAGTGATTCTGAATGCTGTCAACCCATATTGCCAAAAATAGCAGGGGTCCCACACTGACCACCAAGAACTGCTAAAAATAGTAACTTCTGCCAAAAGTGTCCGAACGAGCCCAAATGAAAGCCAACTGATCAAAACTCTGCCAAACTGAAGCATGTGCCAAGCTCCCAGGTGACCCTCTATCCAAACGATCAGCCTACGAGGGTCGTATGATAGGCTAATCCTGTGCTCCGAGAGATGTCACTGAGAAGGGGACATGACAGTCCGCCCCTCCTGAAATTGCTTGCCCTCAAGCAATCTCAATGCCAGATGCTGTAGAATATCCTCACTCTCCCATGTCGCATCCTCAACAGGCAAATCTCTCCATTTCACCAGATATTCCCTGATAGTCCTCCTACGCAACTGTCTCTCCCTATACTCCAGGATGAACTCAGGTACTAAAATCAATTTTTCCTCATCATCTAAGGGAGGTAGAACTGCAGACGGTACCACACGATGACCCAACGCCTTCTTGAGGCGTGATACATGAAAAACGTTGTGTACCCTGCTCTCTGCTGGAAGCTCAAGCTCGTAAGCCACCTCGCCAACTCTCCTCAGGATCCTGAAAGGTCCGTAATAGCGTGGCTTGAGCTTCTCTGACCCACTCTTCCTAAGAGTGGACTGACGGTAGGGCTGCAGCATGAGGTAAACCATGTCACCCACCTCGAAATGCCTCTCCGTCCTCTTCTGATCTGCATACTGTCTCTGCTGATTTTGTGCCTTAGCTATATTTTCCTTGAGAGCCCTCATAGTGTCCTGACTCTCCTGCAACCAACCTCCTGCACTCGGCACTCTACTGTCACTCAGTAGCAAATCAAGGAAACTCGGCGCCTCATACCCGTACAATGCCATGAAGGGTGACATCTGAATGGTCATATGGAATGTCGAGTTATAGCAATACTCACACAAATGTATCCATTTGACCCACGTCTTCTGCTGCCCTGCTATGTAGTTTCGGAGGTATCCTTCCACCCACTTGTTCACAATCTCTGTCTGCCCATCAGTCTGCGGGTGGTAGCTAGTGCTCGGAGTGAGCTCAGTCCCACAAAGTCTGAAAACCTCCTGCCAGAAGTTACTCAGGAACCGACTATCTCTGTCGCTCACAATACTCCGAGGCAACCCATGAAGTCTGAATACCTCGCGAAAGAAAACCTCTGCTACCTGCGTAGCTGTGTAAGTCGTGGTGATCGGAAAGAAGTGGGCATACTTCGTAAGCCGATCCACAACTACATAAATGCAATCACGCCCTTATGCTTTAGGCAAGCCCGTGATAAAATCCATCGACAGGCATTCCCACTTCCTGTCAGGAATCGGAAGTGGCTGCAACAAACCTGCCGGGTACGTGTTCTACTTGTTCTGCTGACAAACAGGGCACTCACGCACATACTGAAGAACATCTGTCTTGAGTCCTTTCCAAGTGAATCTCTCCCGAATCTGCCTGTATGTTTTGAAATATCCAAGATGTCCTGCTGTAGGCGTGTCATGAAAGGCTCGCATAACAATGTTCTTCACCTCTGACCCTGGGATCAAATATATCCTGTGCTTGTAAATGATCAAATCATTCACAAGTGTATACCTGGTATCAACTGCTGATCCCTCAACAATGCTGGAGGCCCAACTGTCCTTGGCATACTCTGCCACTATCATATGCCTCCAATCCTCTGAAATATGAACCATAGTGCTCAAGTACGGCTTACGTGAAAGTGCATCAGCCACTACGTTCTGTGTACCTTTGATATATGAGATATCAAAGTCATAAGCCTGCAACTTACTGACCCACTTCTGCTGCCTATCATTGAGATCTCGCTGCCCTAAGAAGTGTCTCAAGCTATTATGATCAGTTTTAATGCAAAATTTGCTGCCGACAAGATACTGTCGAAATTTTGCTAAGGCATGCATGATTGCGAGCATCTCCTTATCATATATACTATACAATCTCTCGGGTCCTCTGAGCTTGCAGCTCTCATACACAATCGGGTGCTTGTCCTGCATAAGCACCGCACCAATGCCCTCACCTGATGCATCGCATTGAAGCTCAAACAGCTTCGTAAAGTCGGGTAGTGCTAGAACAGGGCATGTGGTCATCAGCTCCTTGAACTTCATAAAACACTCTTGTGCCTCTGAAGTCCAAACAAAAGCCCCCTTCTTCAATAAATCTGTCATCGGGGCTGCATGTCGTGAATACCCATTCACGAATCTGCGGTAGAACCCACATAAACCGAGAAACCCTCTCAACTGTGTCAGGTTCGTCGGCGTAGGCCAGTCAACAATGGCGCAGATCTTTTCAGGATCCATGCGCACTCCATCTGCACTAATGATGTGACCGAGATATAGCAATTCGGTCATCCTGTGTCACACTTGGATTCCTTGGCGTACAAGGACTCCCTCTCCAAGATACTCAACACTGTCTCCAAATGAGCTAAGTGCTCCTGCCAAGTCCTGCTATATATGAGGATGTCATCGAAAAAGACCAACACAAACCTCCTCAGTAATGAATGAAAAACCCTGTTCATCGTAGACTGAAAAGTGGCTGGTGTGTTAGTGAGTCCAAATGGCATCACTACGAACTCGAAGTGCCCACAATGGCATCGAAAGGCAGTCTTCTCTATGTCCTGCTCTCGGACCCTGATCTGATGATATCCCGACCGTAAATCAATCTTAGTGAAGTAACATGACCCATGGAGCTCATCAATAAGCTCGTCAATCCTCGGTATCGGGTATCTATTCTTAATTGTCCTCTTATTCAGGACCCTGTAATCAATGCACATGTGTAATGTCCCATCCTTATTCACCAACACAACCGAAGAAGCAAATGGTGACTTACTAGGCCGAATGTGTCCCATAGCAAGTAACTCCTTTATTGTCTTTTCTATCTCATCCTTCAATCTTTTTGGATGCCTGTAAGGAGTTATCATAACGGGTTTCGCACCCTCCTCGAGCTCAATGATGTGCTCTATGCCCCTGTCTGGAGGTCTACCTGGCGGAATGTCACTGAACACCTTGTCATGCCTGACTCTCAACTCCTGTATATCCGGATGATAGTCTATCTTTTGCTGTCCCTCCTGTATAGGTGCTAAATGACACTCGGCAGCCCACTCTACCATGTCGTGACGCATAAGCCGCTCCATCCGGTGGAAAGAAATTGTTTTGATGTTGCTGTCCCGAATTGCCTTAAGTATGTGTGTCTTTCCGTCAACATCAAAACGGATCTCCATGTCCTTGAGACGAAGTGTGACCTCATCCAATGAATGTAACCACTTCATCCCCAAGACCAAATCAATGTCCCCCATATTAACAACATAGTAATTTGCCTTGAACTCATATTTGTTCAAGCATAAAGGGAGATCCTTAATCATGCGTTCACATTTCAAAGTGTACCCATCGGCCACTTTGACTCTTATGCCCTCGAACTCCTCAGTGATGAGTCCACGTTTCTCAACAAATCTAGCATCTATGAAATTATGTGTGGCTCCTGTATCAAGTAGGGTAATGACCCTCTGTCCTGCCAACACACCACGAATCCTGAAAGAACCCTCCTGCTGGATACTAGATAAACGGGCCTCCTGTACCTGAAGCTTGGGCTCTGTCTCAACTCTATGCTCTGGAGCCTCTGGCTCTGAACTCTCTTGCTGTTCGGAATCCTCTGATTTCGAGTCCTCATAGAACGCCCACATTATACGATTTGCCTTGCCCTTAGGTCTTAGAGGACAATCGTGATTAGCGTCATATGGTCCTTTGCAGTAGAAGCAAAGCTTCTTCCTGCGTAGGTCATTAAGGGCCTCATGATCCAAAGGTGGGGCTGCTGATTTACCTTTTGGATCAGTCCTAGAGTTTGATTTTTCTTTGCTAAAATCAGACTTATCCTTATTCCTGTTAAGGCCCTTGTTATCCCTGAATGATGAAGAACCTCTGGAGCTGAATTTACTCGATGGTGCTGCTAACTCCATGTTTCGTGCCTTCTTCATCGCCTCCTGTAACGAAGGAGGATCAAAAGCTTTGATCCAACCTCGCAATGGTTCTGACAACCCCTCCATGAAGAGTACTACCAAGCGCCTCTCGGAGATGTTAGGGACCATAACGGATAACTTCTGGAAGTCACCTATGTAGGTCTCTACACTGCCACTCTGCCTCAACTGTGCCAAGTCTCGGAAGTAGGTTTCTGGATCCTTCTTGTCAAAGCGCTCAACCAACCTGTCCACAAACTCCTGGTATGTAGTGATCCTGTCATGCTGTAAAGTCACCATACCGTGGTGCCACCAGTCGTAGGCAACTCCCTCAAGATGCAAAGTAGCATATCTAATGGCGTCACTCTCAGCCATCGGGCGCAGTGTAAGGAATGTGTCAAGCTTGCTAATCCAAGCTTGGGCAGTCATCTTACCACTACCATCGAACGTCGCCAAGGTGAGCCGGTGCGTAGCATGTTTTAGATCATTATTCTGCTGATGAGGTCTCCTATCCTGTCGAGATCTGTTATGCTCTCGCCTCTGTGTAATAAAACGGTCAAAAGTGATCATCTCTTTGACCGCAGGCGGTACCAAATCCCATTCTTCATGAGCTGCCATAAGGGTATCAGCGAATAGCTCATCATGCTCCTCATCTGGTATAGCCTCGCCGGGCTCCTGTCTCGTGAAAGTGGGCCTAGTAGGCCTATCTGCTGTCCGTGACGCTGCCCTAGTAGCTCTCCGGGACCCTGCATCACTCCTGTCATCGTCACGGTTAGGTGACGGTCTCCTCGAAGTACCCAACCTATGCAGTGCCGCTGCCACCTGCTGCAATACCTCATCGGATCGCCGTTGCCCTGCACGAAGATCTCGAAGTGTATGCATGAACTCTGCACCCTCCTGATCTCTGTCATTATGTCCCGGCCTAGGTATATCTGTTCTGTCAGCCATATTGCCCGGCTGCCTGCTCAAACTCTGTTGCCTGTCAATCAGGGCTCGCCTGCGTGTGTAATACCTGGGTGACCCAATCTGATCTGGCTGCGTAAGATAGCTAAACCCGTAGGATGGCAGGATTTAGCTCTGATACCACTGTAGAAACCCCAAGTTCCCTTTGATTCGGACAACTGACTGTTTATATGGTTTTTTTTTGAAGTTTTGTATTTTTTTTGATGTTTTTGGGTTTTTGCCAGTATTTTGAAGGAAATGCGATTTTTTGCATAAAATGATAAATAAATTCTATAAAAATTACTGAATATCGAAAAGACTATTTTTTTATTAAAATAAAAACCCTAGTTGCATGAGTTTAACAAAAACTTGCTGTTTGGGAGCTAAGAAAAATCGGAAACTGTTCGCTGCCCACAAACTAACTGACTGGTGCAGAACCCAGGCACGGTACAGTCCGTATGGCGTCGTACGGACGCCATCCGTACAGTACAGACAGGTACAGTCGGGACTGTTTTTGGCTCAAAAAAAACCCTGCGCCCTTCCCTTAGGATGTTTGTCACTTGCTATGGATAGTACGACCAGGTACATGTACTGCTAGGTTGAAACCAGCAATTAACGCTGCTGTACGGCCTATCTTTCTGGCTCTCTCAACCTCCAAAAATGGGCGCCTAAATGAACCCTGACTGTAGGATGAATAACCCTGATGAAAACCTGTAATGATATCCTCTGAAAATCAATGTCTTCTCCTGAATGAAGAAAACCCCTGCTGCAATAAATTAGGTGTTATTTCACACCCTCTGAATTGCTTCCAATAGAGATGGCACGTTCTCCAAGGAAATTGAACTCGAACCCCTGAAGCTTCTAGCTCAGACCAAATTTGATCAATTTTCAATTCTCCCAAATGACATAATGGCGCTCCTCCCAAAGCAAAAGCATAAATAACCCAAGAGGTGCGATTTCCTCCATAATAGGGCTTTTAATTAAAAATCGCACTTCTTAAATATTTTAATATTTTCAACTTAGGCCAAATTTTATAATAGCATATAATATTAAATTTGGCCCCTTCCTGATGATGGGCGCCCCCTCAGCATTAGAAACACTTAAGTTATAATTTTTAATTATAACTTAATATAATAATCTCGTAATATTAATATTTAATTAATACAATTAAATATTAATATTTCCCTCGTTACTCGCCCGATGACCGAACCGTCTGAAGTGGTCATATATTGGAGTGATTTCGAATGCTGTCAACCCATATTGCCAAAAATAGCAGGGGTCCCACACTAACCACCAAGAACTGCTAAAAATAGTAACTTTTGCCAAAAGTGTCCGAACGAGCCCAAACGAAAGCCAACTGATCAAAACTCTGCCAAACTGAAGCATGTGCCAAGCTCCCAGGTGACCCTCTATCCAAACGATCAGCCTACGAGGGTCGTATGATAGGCTAATCCTGTGCTCCGAGAGATGTCACTGAGAAGGGGACATGGCAGAGAACTGTGGTGGGCCCCGGATGAATTGCTAAAGAAGGCGAAAGCTGACACATGTCCTCTTCCGCAGGACCTTCAAAGGGTGCCTAAAGTTTCCATGAGTCAAGTGGATGCTACCGCGTGTCCTACTCGTTTCACAGTGGAACGTGACACGTGTCACTTATTTGAAAATCAGCAGAAAAGAGCCCAACGAACGCAGCGACCCGCCAGAAGATCGCCCTTGAGGGCTGAAGGAGAGAAGGAGACGAAGCAAGGAAGAAGACAAGGTGCAAAAAGAGACAAAGCAGTCCAAGTGGGAAAGGGGAGACGAGTTATTGCCAGATGGTCATCAAACGGCGCAAATAGTGAGCGGTGGGGCCTGCTTTCTCCATTTGGCATTTATGAGGGGACAAACCGCAGTCTGTTTTTAGGAAAAGAGGCACAACCCATGGTCTCGAATGCCAAAGTCAAGATCGGCGATCACACAGCATGGTTCCAGCAGGCCTCTTCTAGAAGAATGACATCAACAACAGTGACTTCCTCTTCCCGATGCTCTCGGCACACATGGGCCAGCTTGTCAAGAGTGCCAAAGTCTTTTCAAAAAAAGTGCCAAGTTCTCTTCCTCTTTCTATATATTGTAAACTTCTCATTTGAGAAAGATCCACTCTCTTAGACTTAAGGCAAAACTCTGCCCAAAAATCTCTCGGGCTTGTAAGGCAGAGTGCTGCCAGATTTTACCTTGAATCAGGACTTAGCATTTTTACCTCTATCTGGACTTGCACTTTAAAGTATATGTCTGTTTTCTTCTTTTGTGTTAAGTCATTGTCTTTCATGCTTTTCACAGATTGATTACAGCATGTTCAGTGCATTGTGAAGTCTCCTTTCTGCAGGTCTGCCAGAAGTGTCTACAGAAAGAATATAGGCGCATGTGAATACGCTATCAAAGTGTGTCTCAGAACACCTTTGCTAGTTCCTTCTTTCTTGTATCTCTACGGACCCCTGACTCATTGTTGCAGAAGAGCTTCCCCCTTCAGATGAAGTGTATGGGCATTTCTTCCTGGTGAAAAGTGTATGTTTGGGCTGAGTGGGTCAACATTTTCTGGTGTATCACCTTTTCATTTTTAGGCTTAGGTTCTGTTTTCAGCATCTCTCTCTCCCTTTTCATCCCCCCCCCTTTTTTCCATTTTATTTGTTAGCAGTAGGAGAAACCAGGGCCTAAAAGATACATCAGAGGGAGCTAGCCCTTATCTAGAGACTCTCCCCTCTAGCTTTGCCGGTCCCACAGGCGAGAGGGGAGTTTCTATTGTTGCGTGTGGAAGGACGGGAGCTAGGCCTCTTGCCCCCGGGTGCAATCCACTGCGTCAACAGTTTTTGGCATGCCCGGTGGGACCAACTAGGACAAGTTGTGTCCAAAGAGTTGAAGAATTTTTGGTGTGTTCTTCAACCACCCAGCCTTTGGAGGCTTTTGCATGAACACCAATGGCGACTCCGAGTTCAATCAGCTGGTTAAGCAGCCTGGTGCCATCAAGAAATCACATTTTTGTATGTATAATTCTTTTGCACAAACTCATGGACCTTGTATTCCTTCATATGACTTCGATCAAACTCAGAATTTTCATCCAATCACCTCAAGCAGCTCTCCTAGTTTCCCTTCAACGATAAGGGAGGTGACGCTAGAGTTCGAGAAGTAGGTAATGGAGATAGACAGACTAGATGAGCAGTATGGTTATCAACAGGAGCTGATGTACAAAGAGGCGTGTTTGTTCAGGCAAGCTCAGGCCTTGCAATCCATGGAGGAGGAGGTAGCAAAATGGAGGAATCCATTCATGCAAGGCAGTCAGTCTTGCACGCCCCCTCCTATCCTAAAGAAAGCCCCCTCTTGTGCACCGAATCCTTTCTATCAGATAGCACTTGCTCACTCCAGCTCATCTGCTGCATCAATCAACCCTGCTCTTGACCCCGTGCACCTAGCCTTCAAGCATCAAAGGGAACTAGAACAACCTCCCATGGAGATGAACTTTCTAAGTTCCTTAGATTGTGAATCTTCTTTTGGGGGGAACATTATGAACCAGCACGTCTCTCTTGAAACTTCTCCTACTCATCATGATGATGCTAGTGACCTCCAAGAAAGACTCTTTTAAGATAATCTAGCCAAGCAAATTGAGGATTTAGAGGCTAGGATGAGTCTGCTTTGTGAAAGAGAAATGGAACTTTCAGACCTTGTGGAGGAGCCCCAGGACCTTGGAGAAAACAAAGTTGCTCCCTATTCACAAGAGCAAAATTCCAATTCCAAGATCCTGAGCTGGAAGAAAACAATAGAATCATGGGGCAGGAAGGAGGACAAGAAAGGTTTTGCTCAAAACCTTGAAGAAGATGAGGCTGCTCCTGCTCATGATGATGTTGGTGACCTCCAAGAAAGGCGCTTCCAAGAGGATATAGCTAGAAGAATTGCAGAGGTGGAATCTAGAGAGAGATTCCTCAGCCAAGGTGTGAGGGATGGTTCAGACCCAACGGCACATTCCATGTCTGAACACACCCCATCTACACATCCCCAAGAGAGCTATCAGGGCACACCTGATATTGATGAAGTGCTAGCCAGATGGAAGGAGGAGAATCATTCGATTCTAGCTCAAGGACTGCCTCCTCTTCCACACGGTTTTCCCACTTCATCCCTTCTCAAGGAGGAACGTGTTCTGCAGGAGGCGAGCGAGGAAGAAAAGATCCAATTTGCAGCTCTTCAAGAGGATATCATAAGCGACAATGAAGAAATCATCATCGATGCTCCTTGTTAAGACCTCATCAGCAATGGAGAAGACACAGGGCATGCATACATGCAGATGTTCCAGCAATACGAGGAGGAACATAAGCATGGTGAGCTCTCTCCCCCTTTGTTTGATGAACTTCCTTGTTTCGATGAGGAGGACTACTATGCCGAGGAGCCTGAGTTGGAGGAGGATCAGGAGAATATCTTTGAACATCTAGAGATCCTGATCTTTGAGGAGGAAAAGGAGAAGTCTGTCTTCCTTGAGGAAAGCCTTGAAGAAGAAAGTTTTGAACAGAGAGGTGATGTTTTATGGGATGAGCAATTAGTTTGTGATTTCATTTCAGACATCACCATAGTCACCCTTCTTCAAGAAGGCCAAGAGGAAGCAGAGGATGAGTCTGACAGAGTCTTCAATGAAGCAGAAGGAAACGGGTCGGACCATGATGCACTGCAAGGGAGCTATACATATAAAGGGCTTATGGTGATGAGCCAACAACCATTGATTTCTTGGTGAAATGCACTAGCATGAAGGACCAACATTCAACAAGCTTACAAGGACAAGAAGAGTACATATATGTCGGAAGCATATTTGAATCTGATCCACTCGGATGCAAGCCAATCCAGGTGACAGGCAAGAGGAGCAGGTCACCACATCTCCTTTTCATTCAACCACTTGTCTGGCACCATAAGTCTTCTTGCCAGGAAGGGGACTTAAGAAGTTTTCCCTTTGATCCAGGAGGGAGGCGAATATTCCTGGTTAGCTGTATATAGTAGTTTGCTTTCAATTGCCTTTCCTGCTTTTCCTAAGTGCAGTTTGCACAAGTAGTGTTTTTAGTCTTGTGTATGTTTTCCCTTGTGTTTGGGGTAAAAAGCTTCATGTTTGATTCTTGGATCTTTGGGGTTGTTGCTAACTTTGTTCAAGCTGCATCTGACTCTGTGCCCAATGGACTAGAAGGCAACTGGTCTCTAAGCATAGCAGGCATGCTTCCCCTGGGAGTCGCCAATTTGTTGACCATTTTTTGCCCAACAGGCCAAAAATTGGTCCCCCTTCATTTTTATGCTGTTCTGAGCTAGTACTTTTGATTTTGCACGAGTCTTGCAATTTCTACGGACTCTGCAAAATTTCTACAAACTCTGCAGGTGTAGTCTTTTGGCAGATGAAGAACCAGTTCAGAGAGTGCAAGGTTTTACAAAGATTCTTCGGACTCTTGTCTGAAGAAATTCATAAGGAAAGAGAGCTAAAATGGTTCAAAGACACTTTTCCTTAAGGTTGGAAGAGTGTTTCAACGACATAATATTTCCAAGAGTTAGCACCTTTGAACCGTTGAACCATTGAACCGGTTCAATGCGTTGGTTCAACGTTTTGGTTCAATGCTTCGGTTCAATCGGATGGTTCAATCACTTGGTTCAATCAAACGGTTCATCCGCTTGGTTCAACGCGTTGGTTCAATGCTTCGGTTCAATCGGATGGTTCAATCACTCGGTTCACTCAGTCGGTTCATTGGCTTGGTTCAATGCGTTGGTTCAACGTTTTTGGTTCAATGTTAAAGTTCATCGGCAAAGTTCAACGTCTTTGGTTCACGCTTGGTTCACTCAGTCGGTTCATCGCTTTGGTTCATCGGCAGGGTTCAACGCTTCGGTTCAGTTCAAAAGGTTCAACGGTTTTCGGTTCAATCAAAGTTCATCGAACGGTTTAACGAGCTTGGTTCAACGCTCGGTTCAAAGCCTTGGTTCAACAATTGTTTGAACTGTTGAATCGGTTCAATGGATTGGTTCAACAGTTGGTTCAAAGGAGCGGTTCAATGTAAAAGGTTCAAGCCTCCCGAAGGACAAGTGCCCTTGCGGAGGGCAGTTCCAGGTTCAAGAGCCCTTGCGGAGGGCAGAGAACACTTCAAAGAGAAAGCCGCAAAGGGTAAGTTCTTTCAGAAATTTTTCTAAGGCAGTCGGCAAAGGCAAGGAAGAAATCCTTCGAACTTTTTGTCCGAAGGAATTCCTTCAGACAAAAAGTCCGAAGGAATTCGGAAAAACTGTAAACAAGAAACCCGAAAGCAAAAGACAAGGACGATTTCTTTCAGACTTTTGTCCGAAGGAATTCTGCGGCCTCCCCGAATTTCTTTGGAATTTTTGTCCGAAGGAATTCCTTCGAACAAAAAGTCCAAAGAAATTCGGGGAGGCCGCAGGAGAGAAAAAAACCGAGAAAATTCCAAAGGGACTCGGAGAAAATTCCAAAGAAATCAAAGCAACCGAGACAATTCTCGTGGACTTTTTGTCCACGGAAAATTGTCTGAAGGAAAAGCCCGCGAAGAAGAAAGGCCGAAGGAAAAGGCCTGAAGGAATTTGCCAAGGACGGCGACATCCCGAAAGCCGTCAACTTGAAGAAGATAGACTAGCCGTTGGTTTTCAAACTGTGACGGGCCCGCGAACATCAAATTTTACATCGGGAAATCCAGAGCATGGAAGGCGCCAAGTGGCAACTGCAGAAGGCTTTGACATGATTTTCTAGGAGCAACGGAACGTGCCACGTATCACCTGCAAGGCTCGGCGGAAGCCGACAAGTGTCAACACCCGCAGTCTCTCTCTTTTGTCCCGCGAGAACTGTGGTGGGCCCCGGACGAATTGCTAAAGAAGGCGGAAGCCGACACATGTCCTCTTCCACAGGACCTTCAAAGGGTGCCTAAATCTTCCATGAGTCAAGCGGATGCTGCCACGTGTTATGCCCATTTCACAGCGGAACGCGACACGTGTCACTTATTTGAAAATCAACAGAAAAGAGCCCAAGGAATGCAGTGACCCGCCATAAGATCGCCCTTGAGGGCTGAAGGAGCAAAAGGAGATGAAGCAAGGAAGAAGACAAGGTGCAGAAAGAGACAAAGCAGTCCAAGTGGCAAAGGGGAGACGAGTTATTGCCAGATGGTCATCAAACGATGCAAACAATGAGCGGCGGGGCCTGCTTTCTCCATTTGGCATTCATGAGGGGACAAACCGTAGTCTGTTTTCAGGAAAAGAGGCGCAGCCCGTGCTCTCGAATGCCAAAGTCAAGATCGGCGATCAAACAACATGGTTCCAGCAGGCCTCTTCTAGAAGAATGACATCAACAACAGTGACTTCCTCTTCTCGATGCTCTCGGCTCACATGGGCCAGCTTATCAAGAGTGCCAAAGTCTTTTCAAAAGAAGCGCCAAGTTCTCTTCCTCTTTCTATATATTGTAAACTTCTCATTTGAGAAAGATCCACTCTCTTAGCCTTAAGGCAAAACTCTGCCCAAAAATCTCTTGGGCTTGTAAGGCAGAGCGCTGTTAGATTTTACCTTGAATCAGGCCTTAGCATTTTTACCTCTATCTGGTCTTGCACTTTAAAGTATATGTTTGTTTTCTTCTTTTGTGTTAAGTCATTGTCTTTCATGCTTTTCACAGATTGATTACAGCATGTCCAGTGCATTGTGGAGTCTCCTTTCTGCAGGTCTGCTAGAAGTGTCTACAGAAAGAATATAGGCGCATGTGAATACGCTGTCAAAGTGTGTCTCAGAACACCTTTTCTAGTTCCTTCCTCCTTGTATCTTTACGGACCCTTGACTCACTGTTGCAGAAGAGCTTCCCCCTTCAGATGAAGTGTATGGGCATTTCTTCTTGGTGAAAAGTGTATGGTCGGGCTGAGTGGGTCAACATTTTTTGGTGTATCACCTTTTCGTTTTTAGGCTTAGGTTCTATTTTCATTATCTCTCTCTCCCTTTTCATCCCCCCCTTTTTTCTATTTTATTTGTTAGCAGTAGGAGAAACCAGGGCCTAAAAGATACATCAGAGGGAGCTAGCCCTTATCTAGAAACTCTCCCCTCCAGCTTCGCCGGTCCCACAGGCGAGAGGGGAGTTTCCATTGTTGCGTGTGGAAGGGCGGGAGCTAGGCCTCTTGTCCCCGGGTGCAATCCACTGCGTCAACAGTTACCCAAATGGCAGTTGGTTTCTTTGGGGAAGTTTTGACATATTCTGGAGGTTTTCTAATGATTTATTAGAATGTTTCTATTTTTAGAAACCTCATGTTACAAGATGATGTTATATTTGTACTTTATGTTATAATTCATTATTTTATATTAAAGTACAAATATAATATATTAAAAGGGTAAAATTATTATAATATATTATGATGTTTCTAGAAGCTTCCCAAATGAAGGAAAGAAAAAAAAAGTATAAAGGGAGGTGTGGGCTGCCATTATAAGTGATCCCAATTTGATGTTGTCTTTGTTGTGGTATGTTGGTGGAGCCTAGAGTTTTCTGCAGCGAATGAATTTGTCTTTGGGAACGATAACTCCCATTGATAGATAATTGAGGGAGTGAAATATCTTTTGAAGGGTTGCATTTTGGAGGTGATATTTCAGTCATCTCAATTGGAGCAAAATTTGTGGCCATTGGCCAATTTTGGAGAAATCGATTTGGTGAATTTTTGGAGGTTGCATAGCTATCTTTTGGTGTTGGTTTCTATATAGCTTGGAATCAATTTTCTTTAATTAAGAGAGCAGATTGCATTGTAGATAAATCTAATATAAAAATCAGATATTTACAGTCAAGGAAGGACGCCATTAGGAGGAACGTTTTTGCTTGTGGGGGTTCCAATTTGCATCAATTCTTTGCTTGGCTTGGTGCGCCCACTTCCTTGGAGCATGGAGATGATATTAGATGCTTGAGACAACACATATTCATTGCATATTATTTTAAATTTGAGATCAGACCATAACAGGGGCGGCTGGCTTGGAAATTTTGATTTGGCTTGGGAGATCATTCTTTCACTTGAAAATTGCTTGCTCCTTCATCTAGTCTCAAGGGCGCCTCAATCCCACCAGGGTTCATTGCATACAATTCATCCTTTAGTATAGTTTATATTTGCAGCTGTAGGTGTGCATCCTTCATACCAGCATACCATATAATTGTATTTCTTGTTTATGCCAAGAGTCTTGGCTAGTCTAGTGGAGCATTGTATCAAATCATCAATACAGATAAGAATCACAAGTTGCTGGTCATTTATAGTTATCTTTTGAGCATTTGAATTGAGATAGTAGGTTGAATGCAAACTGTTCGACTAAATGTTCATTGGCTGTAGGTGATTAGTTTGGTTTGTGAATTCATCTAATTGCATAGAAAAGAACAAAAAAGAAGTCATTATTGCATCTAGAACTTAGCATTGTCATTCTTGCATTGTTCTATAAACACTTTGTTGATGCAGTGGATTGCACCCTGGATAGGAGGTTGATCTCCTGCCTTCCACACGTCACAATAGAAACTCCCCTGTTGCCTGTGGGCCTGGCAAAACTGGGGGGAGAGTCTCTAGATAAGGGCTAGCTCCCTTTGATGCATCTGAGTTATTATAGTAAATGCTAATACACACACACACACACATATATAATGGTGGGAGATGAAAAGGGAGAAGGATTACAGGAAAACAAAACCTAATCTAAGGGGTGATGCACCAAATAATTTCGACCTACTCACACTCACACTTTGAACCATAAGAACACATACATACACTTTAATTGGTAAAAGGACCAGACTACATGAAGCTTAACAGGGAGGCTTTAATGGAACACACAGAAAAATGGACTTACCATATGCGCTGTAAGAAAAACACACCGTCTAGTAACCTCCTACCTCTGCGCTCCAAGTACAGCTCTTCTTGTCACCTGTAAGAATGGTGTCTTGTAGATACTAGATGCGTTGGTGTCAACCTTGTGAAAGCATTAAGAAGCAATGACTGGACACAAGACTAACACTCAGACACATTCAGAGATATCTAACCAGAATAGAAGTAAAAATGCGTTTCTTATTGATTCCAAGTGAAAATTGCTAGGGCTTCGCCTTACAATGTGAGTAGATCCCTTCTCAAAATGAGAAGTCTACAATATATAGAGGAAGAAAAGAGGCCTTTTGGTGCCCTTTTTACAAGTGACCCATGTGCATTCCGATCATTGGGAAGAGGAAGTCACTTAAACATCATATGCAAAATTATGGGCCATGTCGTTTGTCTGAAAACAAGACCGCTCATTCAAGGCAATTACGCAGCTTGTCTGCTCATCAATGCAAAGTGAAGAAAATGGGTCGCATCGTTTGCCGTTCGCGCCTCTTGATGATCAATTCGCATACATTGTGTCAACCGCTGGAGTAACTCTTTGAGTTGACACCTTCTTTCGCCACTTGGACTGTTTTGTCTGTTTCTGCACTTGGTTCTTTTGCCCCTTCCTGCCTTTGTCTTTCTTCTGCCCTTAAGCCTTTGAATTCCTTCGGGTTCGCGCTTAAGTCTGCGAAGATCAATAGCTACTTCATTGCCGCAAATTTGACGTCCTCGAGTTCGTCGTCCTCCTTAGCAATTCGTTCGTGTCTTTCTCGCTTGCTTTGGCTGCTTTTCGCTGATTTCAATAAGTGACATATGGCGTGTTCCGCTGTGAAATAGGCGAAGACACATGGCAACATCTGCTTAACTTATAGAAGCTTTAGGCACCTTTTGAGAGTGCTGCGAAAGATGACACGTGGCGGCTTTCGCTGAGCTTTAGAAACAATACATAAACATTTGGGACTCATTCGGATTCACACGGACGATGACACTTGGCAGCGTCCGCTCTCTTCAACAATACGTCCGGGGCCCACCACAGTCTTTACGGAACAAAAGGGAGAGACTGTAAAATCCCCTTACCAATATGACAAACTTTGATCAATTTTTCTGATTTATGGCTCAAAGAAATTTCGTCAAACACTTATCTGAATATTGTTGATCTGATATGATATGGTGCACTATTTGGTTTGGTTTGATCGTTTTGAATTGCCACATATGTTTTTGAGTGAAGCAAAGATAATATAAAAATATAGCAATGATTGTAACGATAAATATAGCTTTGACAAGGCACTTGTATTAATTTTTTGAGTATTACAAATGATTGTCATACAATGTTTCAGACTTATAACAACGAGTATAAATAATAATCAACTTGCCAAATAGTAACGAACCTGATACAATGATGAATGTAGAAGATGTGCCTTTGGTTCTTGGATAAGTGGGGAGCTTGAAATGCAAATCTGGAACCAAGTGCTTCAGAATTTACAGTCTTATATCAGACCTCTAGTATAGTGCCACATGAAAGATAACAATACCTTACAATGATCCCTAACAGCTGGAACCCTTCTTCAATGTCCCCCTTTGCTTCTTAGCTTCAATGTGCAACTCTGATTGACAGTGCTTTAGACTTTTACAGTCTGATTCAGACCTGATTAGTGAGCTTAAATGATGCCCCAAGTGTCAATAAAGTGCCCAAAAATGTTTCCCAAGGTGAGGTGCCCCCTTTGGTGTGTTTTATATGATTTTTAGACCCCTCTAAGAGCAAATTCGACCCCTATCTTTGTTTGTAGACCTGAATGTTTCAGACCATGAAAATAATTGCATTCCTTCAACAAATGGCCTTCCAAAAGTATCAAAAATGTTCTCCAATGCTGGCCGCCTTTTTTGAGATTGTTGGCAGAATTTTATGATGCCATGTGGGTGAAAATCGACCTACTTTAATGGTCTGACCTGAGAATGGTGTCTTCAGAAAAACTTGCAATATCATTCAATATGAAACCCAATACTCATGAGAAACACTTCTAATTTTATTGCCAATCCTAGGCAATCCCAGTGGTGATACTCACAATTCCAAGTAATGTCTATCCAAGAAGATTCGAACAAAAAGGTAAGTCTGAAGTATTAATGGCAGCCTGTAACATTCACCTTTCCTTAAGCATTCTAGCCCCTATAGACCTTCAAAATGCATTCAACATCATTGTAATACCAAGGTGCTTCCCAAGAGGGCATCCATGATGCTAAAAAGTGCCACACCAAGGAGAATTGAACCAATGGAGAAGTGTGAAACAAAAATTACAGTCAACCATAAATCATCATACCCTTACCAAAATCGACCTCCATTGCCAAGCAAATCTTCTCCACACTAGGCAGCCTCAAATGGATGTCTTCATTGCTTCAAATTGCACTTAGAACGAGAGGATCGAACCAAATACCATAGCTGTAATTAAATCTTCAGATTTTGCAATGAAACCCTTATTCTTCCAACCTGCAAATGATCTCAATGAAGCACAAGTTGAGCCTCAAAAGTGAAGCCCACAACTGGTAACAATTCGGTTGATATTTCACAACCTCAAAGTCACACAACCAAGAGGGTTTTCGTCCTCAATGGCTATTCTGCAGAAACCCTAGGTCTCCTCAACCACAAATCAATATCAAAACATAAACTTGGATGATAAGAAATGAGCCCAACACCTCCTTATATACTTTTTATGTCTCAACTTTTGGTGGGGGCTAGAAACTTCTAGAAATAAATAACTTTATTTCTTTTATTTATTTTTAATTTCCTTTTTTTAATAAAATAACTTTATTATAAAATAAAGTTATAATTCATAAAGTAACTTTATAACATAAAGTTATAAAGATACTCTCTCTAGGTGTCGAAACGCCAATACGCCCATGGGAAACAACTGAATGTGGTAGAGAAAACCCTTCGAAAGGCCAGGTAAATGCCGAAGTGACCCTCTAATCATCCTGTCTTGGCCTACGTAGGTCAATGATAGGCCAATCTCATCGAAAATGTGATGACTAGGAAAAAGGGGACATTACAGAGACCGCGGATGTTGACACTTGTCGGCTTCCACTGAGCTTTGCAAGGGACATGTGGCACATTCCGCTGCTCTTAGAAAAATATATCAAAACCGTCTGCATTTGCCACTTGGCACCCTCCACAGAACTCTGAGGGAAGCTTGTTGAAAGGAGCTTTGGGACTCGAATGCAGACACTTGTCGTGCTTCGCTGGGTTTTGCAAGGGACACGTGGCACGTTCCGCTGCTTTTAGAGGCAAATTATCATGTGTCTCAGCAGACGATACTTGGCAGCTTTCGCTCTCAGGCTTTTTTTGGTGTAAAATTGACGTTTGCGGGCCCGTCACTGTTTGAAAACCAACAGCTAGTCCATTTCCCTGAAATTGACAGCCTCAGAGACGTCACTATCCTTGGCAAATCCTTCGGTTCTTTTCCTTCAGGTTTTCCTCTCGCGGCCTTTTCTCCAAATTTCTTCTGACTTTTTGTTCGAAGGAATTTTTTCGGACAAAAATCTGAAAGAAATCATTCTTGCCTTTCCTTCCATCTCGCGGGATTTTTCTCTGAAGAATTTCTTCGGACAAAATGTCCGAAGGAATGTGGCACGTTCCGCTGCTTTTAGAGGCAAATTATCATGTGTCCCAGCAGACGACACTTGGCATCTTTCGCTCTCGGGCTTTTTCTGGTGTAAAATTGACGGTCGCGGGCCCGTCACTGTTTGAAAACCAACAGCTAGTCCATTTCCTTGAAATTGGCGGCCTCGGAGATGTCACTGTCCTTGGCAAATCCTTCGGTTCTTTTCCTTCGAGTTTTCCTCTCGCAGCCTTTTCTCCAAATTTCTTCGGACTTTTTGTTCGAAGGAATTCTTTCGGACAAAAATCCAAAAGAAATCATTCTTGCCTTTCCTTCCATCTCGCGGGATTTTTCTCCAAAGAAATTCTCGTTCTTTGCCTTATCAAATTTCTGAAGGGACTTTACCTTTTTGACCTTGTTCACCTTTTGGTCCCTTTTCAAGCGTTCCCTGCCCTCCGCAAGGGCACTTGGGTCAGGAACTGCCCTCCGCAAGGGCATTTGTCCTTCGGGAGACTCTCTTGAACCTTCTCATTGAACTGTTCTTTTGAACCAAGCTGTTGAACCAACTGTTGGACTTTGCCGATGAGCTTTGCCGTTGAACCAAAGCGATGAACCAAGCACTTGAACCAAACTGACTGAACTAGACTATTGAACCAAGCACTCATCCATTTTGCGCTTAAGTGTTGGGAAACCATTTGTTGCCTGCAGAATCCGTAGAAATAGACTTGCAGAGTCCGTAGAAACTAGACTTGTACAAAGAATCAAATTTTGGACTAGTTCAGAACAGCAGGGGAAAAAAGGGGGGACCAATTTTGGCCTGTAAGACCAAAATGGTCAACACACTTGAAGCTTTAATCCATCGTCATTCAAACAAATCATTAAAACTGTGACAAAAACCAGCAAGAAGCACTTTGCTTACAAAGTGTTTGAAAAATTACAAGGCAGTAAATTGAGACAATTAAGGGCAGATTGGGCAAGGATTGTTACATCTTTATTGCTTCAAAAGGTCTTTCTTACAAATTTTGACAGGGTTTCTCCTTATCAAATGAGGATATCTTTTTTTTGGGGGGGGGGAAGAAAACAGAGATATAGGAAAAAAGGGGAAGATAAAAAAGAAGAGGCAAGCAAACAGAATTCAATAAATGAGATCCAACCAGCCTCCATGAATTCTCACCCACATTTGGGTTAATTAGAACTAATCCTTCTTCAACAAATTAACCACCATTAGCTCCAATAGTCTTCAAGCCCTCTCATTGGTTGAGAAACACACTAGAAGACAAGAACTTGTTGAGGATGATGATGTCATGATCCACTAAAAAAAAAAGTCCAGGAATGTCTTTAATGCTCGAGCTACCTTTTCTAATCACTTAATCTTCAACTTTCACTTCCACACCATCCTTCACTTGTCTTGCACATATAAGGATAAAATCCCCATAACTTTGAATCTAGACTGAGCCATGCTACCTCTGAGTTGAGCGGCTGTTTGTTAGAGATGGTGGCCATGTCGAAGGACAAGATCCTCTCCATTAATTGCATACACCAGCTTCTGCTTTGAAACCTGGCCAAATCTTTTCTATAGATGGAAAACCAATCTAAGGACATTGGTTTTTCTGTATCCATTTATGTCGATACAAGTCTATAGATTGCGTAGCTTCTTTTGATCTTTTAAAATGCGAACAACTACTTGTAGGGGTTCAGAATTTGACGTTTGTGGGCCCGTCATCAATTCCTTCGGACAACTTGTTTCATCCATTTTCTTTGGACATTTTGGCTTCCGAAGGAATTCCTTCGATATTTTGAAAATGGACTTTATTCCTTCGGCCGCTATTCCTTCGGGCCCCCTTTTTCCGATCTTATTCCTTTGGACAAATCTTTTGAGCTTATTTCTTCGAGCAAATTTCTTCAAATTTTATTGAGTGTCCTTTTTGAAGGGAAAGTACCCTTCGGAACTCTCGAAAATGTCCCTTCGGACGATTTTGCTTTGATCACTTTCCCGAAAGAAAAGGTCTTTGGGACTTTTGCAAAGGTCCATTTCCTTTGTAGATGCCCTTTGGAATGCTGCATAATGTAACACTTCGGCATGGAAATGACTCTTCGAAAGAATTGAAAATGCCCTTTGGAAGAATTGTTTCGGACAAAATGTCTAAAACAATTCCCAACACTTAGTCAAATGAAGTAAATTGCCCTTTGGAAATTGTCTTTTGGGTAAAATGTCCAAAAGACATTCCAACACTTATAAATTCCAACACTTAGCCCAAACAAAACTTCGAAAGAAGATACTTAGTGAAAAAAGAATCCCGAAATAAACGAACCTTTGCAATTCTGCTTTTTTTGGTCGTCCACTTCTTGATCATGTCCATCTCTTTAAACCAGTCAGAATTTTGGTATGTGGGTCAAAAATTGGCCAACAGTAAGTGCGAAAAAGAAGTGGTCACAAATGCACCGTTTTAGCAATAAATATTAATTTATGTGTCTACAACAGATTACTAGATCCATACCATGACTAGTTGAAGAGAGGTGTAGCCTTCAATGGGTTATTCAATTGGTCAATCAAGTTGTGAGTCGACCTAATCGTGAAGTGATCATAATGACATAGAAAGGTGAGTTTATATTTAGAGCTACTTTGAAAAAATTGAAATAATTTAATTTTCATGAAATAACAAAGGCGATGGATTTATTTTTTGGATGAAATAGAGCTACTGAATTTACTTTTTGGGATGAAATAGAGCTATATTATTGTAAATGAAATTTGTATAGACTAATTAAAAAAAGTGGGTCTTATGAGAGGACGCCCCAAAGTTTAACACATTAGGCCATAACAATGAAAAGGGCCTAGGAATCTAAAAGCAAAAATAACTATCAAACAACCCATCGTTAGATCAAGAACACATTATAAAACAAGAAATAAAACTACCATAGCGAAGAGATCAATGGCAAGTGGATCCTGGTCATCTAGTTTGCCCCAACCAACATCTGACAAGCCATCTCCCTTAGGTAAGGGATCCCACCTAGTGTTTGCATTGTTCATTGCCTTTGTATTTTCTTTAGTCACTATTTGAGTGTCGTCTGAAAGGAGTCTAGGGGGCAAGATAGCCAGAGCCAAGTGTAGAAACTTATCGAGGTGAGGAGAATCCCAATTGCCAAGTTGTGTTGGCAAAAATGAGTTCATTACCGGTGGAGACCAACCAAAATGACTATGAAATTCGTGGTGAGAGTGACTTCTAATGTACCCCCCTGCAATGTTCGATCCCTTGGAGGTGAATACGGAGGTCAACAAAAAGCAATGCAAGGTGCATTACCCCGATGGTCCAACAGAGTCTGGAGATGGGCAAATTTTAGAGCTACCTTGTTTTCCTGTACTTGAATTTGCATAAACACATTTGAAATAGCCATATTCTTGTTTTAATTAGAAAACTGAGCATCAATTGTAGGGTTAGCAAAAACTGTTGTATTTTTTCTTTCTAGATTAAAAAGATAATTTATGTTAAGCAAATATGAATGCTGAAAGAATGAAGAGAAAACTAGAAGACACACATTGAAGTGCATGTGCGTCCTTCTTTTGTTATGAAAAATGTAGTTACATTTAGTTGGAGTAGTTGACAACTAACCATTAGTTAATGGATTAACTAACATGTTAATATATATATATATATATATATATATATATATATATATATATATATATATATATATATAATACTCCCTCGAAATGACTAAACTAGAAACAACTCCCAGTTTGTCTTGAAATTTTACAAACAAAATAGGACCAAGGGGTTTAGTCATTAGATCTGCACGTTGATCCTTAAAAGCACAAAAGTGAAGAGAAATGTCATTAGAATCAATCTATTGTCGAATGTAGTGTTGATGAATCTCAATATGTTTGGTGCGTGCATGAAATACCAAATTCTTCACCAATTTCAATACACCTTGATTGTCACAAAAAAAATGAGTATGTGTAGGTTGAGAAAGTTGAAAATCAATCAGAATCCAATATAGCCGAATTGCTTCATAATTGGCACTAACTACTGCCTTGTATTCTACTTTGGTGGAGGATATAATCACTGTATGTTGAAGCTTACTCTACCATGAAACAATTCCTGAACCAAAGGAACAATTGTACCCGTTGGTAGACCTATGAGTATCCACTATTCCTCCCCATTCAGAGTATGTATCACCTATCAATATGAATATTTTTACCCTCTAATACAGGATGCCAAAGTCAAGAGTTCCTTTGACATATCTCAAAACACATTTTGTTGTTGTTCAATGAATGAGCTTCGGTTGAGAAAAAAATTGAGAGAGATGGCTAATAGAAAAACAAAGATCAAGTTGTGTGGACGTAAGATATATCAATCTGTCCACCAACAATCTGTAGAGTGATTCACTGACCGGTGATGAATGTAATGGGCACCTCTGTTACGCCCAAAACTAACCCAGCTAAAACCCCTTACTTCTCCGTGTAAGTTTTAAAACCCCTTATGACTCCGAAACGGTTTGCTTGTATTGTTTTTTTTTGTGTTTTTGCGAAGTCTTATGCATGTAACATGAATATAGAATTGAAAACATAAACACACATAACTAAAATAACCAACACACTGTATTTATATTGATTACAAAATGAATAAACAAGTGCAATGTCGGGCATGAGATAACTCACTAAATACTCTAGCAATAGAATGGAATGAACATTGTTTTTATTGATCAAGCAAATATCCTCAGCAAATACCAAAGGTACGATCTTTGTTGTGAAGAATGCTCAGGATGAAGACACAGGCGAGATATAGTGAACGTTCCATTTTGATCTCCATCCAACAAAACTACAGACTCTGCAGGCTTGTTTCTACGGACTCTGCAGTTTTGTTTCTACGGACTCCGCAAGCTTGTTTCTATGGACTCCCAAGGCTCGTTTCTACGAACTCCGTAGGCTTGTTCCTTTCGACTCTTACTGTAGATAGCTTTGGACACCAGCCCGGGTTGATAAGACATCAATTGCATATTGATTAAATGAGGAGATAGACGACATTCATCAGCTGCTACAAGATGCTACAGTGACACGACTGTTACAATGACGTGGTTGCTAAAGTGACACGAATGCTACAGTGACGTGACTGCTATAGTACGCAGCTGCTATAGTGATGCAGCTGCTACAGTGACACGATGGCTACAGTGACGCAGCCAACAAGGGAAGACATGAGCAATTTCGAGACTCTGCCTGTAACTGGAAATTAACCCACAAACTGCAATAACTATGAAGCTGAAAGCATAGACTCCAAAGACCAATCTCGAGGATCGATGTCTAGAGTGATACAAATGGGGAGGATGTTCCCAAATGCTAAAACAACTTGCAAACTGCAAGTATATCAATTCTTCTTCTCATCCAACATGCTGAATGAAGCCACAAACGCTTTCTTTTATTCTTTCTCCAAGGGGCGACTCAACTATCATGAGCAATGTGGGATAAAAGATGTGCAACTTATTAAAATATTCACTTATGTCTACCTTGGGTACACATCCCCATAAAATAAATATTAAAGTAACACTTTAATATTTTGCAATTAAGTTGAATGTTACTTTAATTACACTTCAAGCATTAAAATATGATAGCAATCAGACTCCGAATAGCACGAGTGATAGTTCACAAGAAAGCTCTCGCTGAGGAGTATCAAATCCAATCACCAAAACTAGCCTCCGTTGTGTCTTGCTAACTTTCTAAAAATAGTATGCCTAAAACTGAGTAAATCAACTCTATTTTGGCCCCAACTGGAAATGACTAGGCCAAAACACTCTAGGATCCCTTTAAACCTTTCGTTAGCCCTCGGGACCATGTAGAACTAGGCTAATGCACACACACTTGGTCAACTGCTAAAGTGGGGACATTACAATCCGCCCCCCTTGAAATTGCTTGTCTTCAAGCAATCTCAACCCAGCCTGCTGAATAATCTGCTCACTCTCTCATGTAGCATCCTCCTCCAGTAGGTCTCTCCATCTGACCAAATACTCCTTCACTATCTTGTTTCTGAGTTTCCTCTCTCTGGTGTCCAGAATAGCCTCAGATACTAACACGAGCTTCCCCTCCTCATCCAAAGGGGGTAAATCTGTAGAAGGCACTACACTCTGACCAATGGCTTTCTTAAGCCTAGACACATGAAATACATTGTGCACCCGATTGCCCTTTGGGAGCTCAAGCTCATAGGCAACTTCGCCCACTTTGCAAATCACCCTGTAGGGACCATAAAATCTAGGCTTTAGCTTCTCTGCTCCGCTCTTCTTGAGCGATGACTGCCTATATGGCTGTAGCCTCAAATACACCATGTCCCCCACCTCGAAATTACGCTTTACCCTATGCTGATCAGCATACAACTTCTGCGGATTTTGAGCCTGTTGTGTATTCTCTTTGAGCGCTCTCAGGATATCCTGACTATCCTGCAACAGGTCTTTGGCTTTGGGCACTCTACTGTCCCCCAAAGATAAATCCATGAAGCTTGGTGCTTCATACCCATACAATGCCATAAATGGAGTCATCTTGATGGTCATGTGATATGTGGTATTGTAACAATACTCCCCCATGTGTAACCACTTAACCCAGGCTCTTTGCTGCGCAGTCACATAGTTCCGCAAATAACCTTCCACCCATTTATTTACTATCTACGTCTGCCCATCTGTCTGAGGATGGTAGCTTGTACTAGGTGTAAGATCTGTACCGCACAGCCTGAACAACTCCTGCCAAAAGGCACTCATGAACTTGCTATCCCTGTCACTAACAATAAATCTCGGTAACCCATGCAACCTGAAAACCTCTCTGAAGAACAAATCTGCCACCTGAGCTGCTGTGTAAGTAGAAGGGATAGCAAAGAAGTGAGCAAACTTCATCAATCTATCTACCACCACATAAATGCAATCTCCTCCCTGCACTCTTGGTAAACCAGTGATGAAGTCCATAGAAATGCTTTCCCATTTCCTGTCCGAAATGGGCAAGGGCTGTAGTAAATCAACAGAAAATGTGGGCTCTTCCTTATTCTGCTGACAAACTACACACTCCCTAACATACCTCTGAACATCATCCTTGAGCCCTCTCCATAACATACCTCTGAACATCATCCTTGAGCCCTCTCCATGAGAACCGCTCTCGAATTTGTCTGTAGGTCTTGAAGACCCCCTAATGCCTAGATATAGGTACATCATGAAATGCCCTCAGTATCACCTCTCTCAAATGTGATGACGGAATCAAATAAACCCTGTCCTGAAATCTGATCAACCCCTCTATCACCTAATAGTGATCATCCTGTATAGTGTTGTTCCCAAAATTTGTTACTCATTTTTGGGACAAAATATGAACTATTTTGGTCCTGCAGGCCAAAATTCTCTCTTCCCTTCTCAAAAAATGTTCTGAGAATTCAAATTCTTCATTATTCAAGCTTTTTCAGCTAAGGGACTCACAGGTTCAACAAGTTCAATGACTTCAACAGGCGAGCTCTCACAAAGAAACAAGTTCGCAACACTTAGGCAATTTCAAGGTTGGTTCAACGCCTCAGTTCAACCAAAAGGTCCATCGGCAGGCTTCAAACAAATGGAATGAACCATTGAACCATTGAACCCCGCCTCCAAAGGTTCAAAGGTTCAATGGGTTCAAAGGTTCAAGGACATCGGCAAGCTTAAAGAGTTAAGCGCTTTGGCAAAAGTTCAAAGTTCAACTGCTTCGGCAAGTTCAATGGCTTCAAAAGACTTAACGAAAAGAAGAAAGATTGAACCGTTGAACCTTGAACCAAAAGAGTTCAAAGTTCAAAGGTTCAACGAGATTGGTTCAAAGCGGTTGGTTCAAGTGGTCAATTGACTGAGTAGAACACAACATTGAACCCTTGAACCATTGTTGGTTCAATCGAAAGGTTCAAAGGAAGGTGTCCCAAAGCCCGAAGAAAAAGTGCCCTTGCGGAGGGCAAATTGAACAAAAAGATATCTTTCGGAGGGATTTTCCACGGCGGAATTTTACAAGTGAAATCCTTCAGACAAAATGTCTGAAAGAATTCCTTTGGACATTTTGTCCGAAGGAATGTTCAAAGGCCCGACAAAAAATGGCAAAAGCAAAAGGAAAGATTTCCTTCAGACATTTTGTCCGAAGGATTTAAAGAAGGCCATCCGAAGAACCCCGAAGGGCATGTACCCTTGTGGGAGGCTCTCAGCGACTAGGAAATGGAACTTTCTCAAAGCCCGAAGGGACAGCTTCCCTTCGGGGTGTTCCAAAGACAAAGCCGAAGGAATTTCAAAGCTCGAGAGATTTAGAGAAAACAAAGGCTTCTAAGAAAGAGGATGAACCGTTGAAACTTGAATCAAAATAGTTCAAAGGTTCAACGGGTTCAAAGGTTCAAAGAAGCTCCGAGCAAAGGAAAGAAGCGAAAGATTTCAGAGACCAGTTCAAAGAGATGGTTCAACTGACGAGCAAATAAGGGATTGAACCAGGAAAACGATTGAACTAGGAAAGCGATTGAACCAGGAAAGCAAATGAACCAAAGAAGTGATGGAACTGTTGACGCAGTGGATTGCACCCTGGACAGGAGGCCAAGCTCCTGCCTTCCACACGCAACAATGGAAACTCCCCTCTTTTCTGTGGGCCTGACAAAACTGGGGGGATAGTCTCTAGATAAGGGCTAGCTCTCTTCGATGTATCTTTTAGGTCCTAGATTCCCTACTGCTAACAAATAAATGAACAAAAAGGGGGGGATGAAAAGGGAGAAAGATGCTGAAAACAGAACTTACACCTAAACTAAAAGGTGATACACCAAAAAAAGTTGATCCACTCAGCCCGAACATACACTCTTCACCAAGAACAAGCTCCCATACACTTCATTTGACACGAGAAATCCTTCTGCATCAGTGAGCTAGGGGTCCGTGGATATACAGGGAGGAAGAACTACCAGAGGCGTCTTTAGACACACTATGGCAGCCTATTCGCAAGCACTTACACTCCTCTATGGACACTTCTGGCAGACCTGCAAAAGGAGAACTCACAATGCACTAGACATGCTGAAATCATCCTGCGAAAGCATAAATAAAAATGACTTAACACAGAACAAAGGCATAGACACATACAAAAGTGCAAGGTCAAACAAAGGTAAAAACACTATGTCTCGATTCCAGGTAAAATCCGGCAGAGTTCTACCTTACAAACCCAGAGACTTTTGGGCAGAGCTTTGCCTTACAGGCTAAGAGATCTCTTTCTCAAATGAGAAGTTACAATATATATAGAGGAGGAAAAGACTTTGGCGCTTTTTGGAAAAGACTTTGGCGCCCTTTTTTACAAGTGGCCCATGTGCGTTGAGAGCATTGGGAAGAGAAAACATTGAAAGAGAATGCTGTGTCGACTGCCAGTTTTGACTTTGCCGTTCAAACATTAATGTGAAATCATGGGCTGTGCCTCTTTTCCTGCAAACAAGACTGATTCTTCCAGATATTCACGTGTTTTGTCTGCTCAATAATGCAAAGTGAAAAAAATAGGCCACGCCGCTTACTGTTTGCGCCGTTTGATGATCACTTGGCAAGCACTGTGTTAGGTTGTGGAGCTAAAAGCTTCAACTATGCAGACGAAGAAGAGAAGGTTGCTGAGTTCCAGAAGTACCGGCGTCGGCAGTATGACCGACGTCGGTCATGATGAATACAGAAGGCAACCGACGTCGGCAGGTAGTCGGCCGACGTCGGTCAGCACCAGTTAGACAGGGACCGACGTCGGTCGCCTGTGTGTTTCAAAACTGTTCGTTGCACGAACAGTTAGTTAGTTGAACAAAGTATTTGCATGTAAAGGCTATTTCGAGTCTTGAGCTGCGTGGATAATTATCCTAAATTAAGAGTCTAAGTTATTGTTTAAATCTGGGATCTATTTATAGACCCATTGGCATGTATTGTAATGATGAGTTGAAAAGGAAGGCAAAGAATATTCTTCCATTGTAAGATCATTGAGTTGCAGGTTGTTGCAAGCTCATAGGAGATCTACATGTATAAGTATGGTCTGTTGAATTGCAGGTTACAGGTTCATGGGAGATCTACTTGAAGTACTATAGAGTGCTTGGTGTACTGACAGGGTTATTACTGACTGGTTGGAGAGGTGAACACCAATTCTGTGTGTGAGTTGTGTGTTGAGACCATTTTTGGTAGGAGAGTGTTTTTTGAAGAAAAATTACTGTACACTTGAGGTGTGGAAAGCCTCTGTAAGGTGGAAGAGTGTGGCGGCTCTTTATTGTATTCTTTTCTGTACAAGTATTAATACAAAATTGTATATTGTCTCTCATATTCTGTGCTATTTGTGAATTCTAGTTACTTGTGCTTCTGGTATATTTCCGCATGTTTAATTGCTTATATTTGGTAATCATATTGTGCTCTTTCTAAGGAGCAAGATCCTAACAAGTGGGATCAGAACAGGTGTGTTTGTTCTTGGATTCCCCAACAATTGGTATCAGAGCCTGATTGTATGGAGCTAAAAGCTTCACCTTAATGCAAATGGGAGGTTTCTGAGCATGACAGTCGCCGGCGTCGGCAGGCCACAACCGACGTCGGTCAGGGGACAGTGCAAAAGAAACCGACATCGGCAGGGATCGGCCGGTGTCGGTCACATCCAATTAGGCAGGGACCGATGTCGGTCGCCTGTGGCAGTTCCAAAACTGCTGTTGACAAACAGTCAGTTAAGTGAACGGGCAGTTTGCATGATGAAGACGAGTTCGAAGTCTTGAGCCGCAAGTCTAATTATTGTATGCATGAGATCTATATAATAGACTCATGGGCTGTATTGTTAAGTGGAGAACTTGTAGAAGAGCTATGTAGAACTTGGAGAGTTCTTCCCATGGTGGAGTCAAGTAGGATTCCCCATGTATGTAAGATCAGGTTTGATATGCAGGGTGTTGCAGGATCATGGTGGAGATCTACATGTGATAAGTAAGATCAGGTTGGTCTGCAGGGATGTGTGTATGCAAGGGTCAAAAGAGGATCGGCGGGGGAGCAAGATCAAGGTGACATCAATACATCAGGAGCAGGATCATGGTGAGATCTACTTGGAGTACCGGTTCGTACTCGATTGTACAGGCATACAATGAGGTGAACAACAGCTTGTGTTAGCTATGTGCTGTGACCTATGAAAGAAGATTACTCAGGTGGGAAGATTACTTGGAGCCCTTGAGGAGGAAGCCTCACAGAGGTGGAAGAAGAGTGTGATCTCTTTATTGTAATTTCCTTTGTAATGAGTTGAATACAATTGTGTGTTGCCTCTCATATTCTGTGTGTTTTTTCATTGATAGTTATTTGTTCTTCTGGGTATTTCTGCATGTTTAAGTTGCTTATACATTGGTAATCATGTGTGCTCTTAATTCTGACAAGTTGTGTCAGAGCTTTGGGGAACTTAGGTCCTATCACACTGTTCCAACTGCAGGAATAAATCCTTGAGTCGACACCTCTCTTTGCCACCTGGACTGTTTGTCCGTTTCTGCACTGTCTCTTCCTAGTTTTGTCTCTTTCTGGCTCCTTCGACCCTCGGGGCTATCTTCTTGGCGTGTCGTTGAGTTCCTTCGGCTCTTCTTTAAACTTTTCAAAATCAATGGCTATTTCACCGCCTTAAATTTGACGTCTGCGCACCCGTCACTGCGTTTGAGCTTCCAATGGCTAGTTTGCCATGCTCGATTTTGACGTCTTCGGGCCTGTCACCCCCTTGGAATTTCTTTGGCCTTTTCCTTTCTTTCGGCTTCTTGTTGCTTCTCTTTCCTTCGGTCTTCTTGTTTTGAACCCTCCCGAAGGGAAGGTGTCCCTTCGGCTTTGGAGAAGTGTCTTTCTTTTTTTGGCTGAGAGTCCCCCGCAAGGGCACCTACCCTTCGGGGTCCTTCGGCTCCCTTGGTCTTGAAATCCTTTGGACAAAATGTCCGAAGGAATTCCTTTGGACATTTTGTCCGAAGGATTTCTCCCTTTGCTTTTCGCTTATTTCCCTAGGTCTTTTCACTCGGCCACTTTTCCTGCGGTTTTTCTCTCAGCTACTTTTCCCACAGATTTTCTCTCGGCTACTTTTCCCGCGGACAAAAAGTCTACAAGAATTGTTTCGACCACTTCGTTTGACTTTCGGCATTTCTTCGGGTTTTCTTCCCACGGCCTTTCCTTCGAATTTCTTCGGACTTTTTATCCGAAGGAATTCTTTCGGACAAAAAGTCCGAAAGAAATCAATTTATGCCTTTGCCTTTGCCTTAAGTCCTTTTTCACGGGATTTTTTCGTTCATAGCCCTTCTGAATTTCTTCGGACTTTTTGTTCGAAGGAATTATGTCCTTGTCTTTTCCTTCGATTGCCTTCGAAAAGTGCCCTTTGGGAAATCTGCTTCGGTACTGTCACCGACCAAGTGCCCTCCGCAAGGGCACTTGTCTTTCGGGAGACTCTATTGAACCTTCTCATTGAACCGTTCTTTTGAACCAAGCTGTTGAATTGACTGTTGGACTTTGCCGATGAGCTTTGCTGTTGAACCAAAGCAATGAACCAAGCACTTGAACCAAACCGACTGAACCAGACTATTGAACCAAGCACTTGTCAATTTTGCGCCTAAGTGTTGGGAAACCATTTGTTGCCTGCAGAGTCCATAGAAATTTCCAGACTTGTGCAAAATCAAAAATGAACTGGCTCAGAACAGCAGGGAGAGAAGGGGACCAATTTTGGCTTGTTGGACCAAAAATGTCAACAAATTTGTGACTCCCAGGGGAAGCATGCCTACTATGCTTAGAAACCAGTTGCCTTAAAGTCCATTGGGCACGGAGTCTGAATGTAACTTTGAAGAAAGGTCAGTAATAGCCCCGATAGAGTCAAGAATCAAAGATGAAGCTTTTACCCCAAACACAAAGGAAAACACACACAAGACTAAAAACACTACTTGTGCAAACAACATTTAGGAAAAACAGGGAAAGAAAACTGAAAGCAAACTACTATGTACAGCTAACCAGGTATATCTGCCTCCCTCCTGGATCAAAGGGAAAACTTCTTAAGTCCCCTTCCTGGCAAGGAAACTTATGGTGCCAGAAAAGTGGCTGAATGGAATGGAGACTTGGTGACCTGCTCCTCTTGCCTGCCACTTTGATTGGCCTGCATTCGAGTGGATTAGAGTCAAACATGCTTCCAACATATATGTACTCTTCTTGTTCTTGGAAGCTTGTTGAATACTGGTCCTACATGCTGGTGTGTTTCACCAAAAAATCGATGGCTGTTTGGCTCATCACCATAAGCCCCTTGATCTGCACAATCCCTTTGCAATGCATCATGGTTTGACTCGTTCCCTTTTGCTTCATTGAAGACCCTGTCAAACTCATCTTCTGCTCCCTCATGGCTTTCTTGAAGAAGGGTGACTGTTGTGATATCTGAAATGGAGTCACAAACTGATTGCTCATCCCACAGAACATCACCTTCTTGTTTAAGGCTCTCTTCTTCAAAGCTGTCCTCAAGATGGACAGGCCTCTCCTTTTTCTGCTCAAGGATCAGAGTCTCCAGTTGTCCAAAGACATCCATTTGATCCTCCTCCAACTCAGGCTCCTCGGCATAGTCATCCTCTCTCATCGAAGCAACAAGGAAGTTCATCAAAGGGGGAGAGAGCTCACCATGCTTACGTTCTTCTTCGTATTGCTGGAACATCTGCATGTATGCATGACCTGCGTCTTCTCCATTGTTGATAATGTCTTCAAAAGGAGCCTCCATGATGATTTCATCTTCTTTGTCGCTCATGATAGCCTTTTGGACAACTGTAGATTGGATCTTCTGCTTCTCACTCGCCTCCTGCAGAACAGGTTCCTCCTTGAGAAGGGGTGAAGTGGAAAAACCATGTGGAAGATGAGGCAGTCCTTGAGCTAGAATCGAATGATTCTCCTCTTTCCATTTGGCTAGCACTTCATCTATATCAGGTGTGGCCTGATAGCTCTCTTGGAGGTGTGTAGATGGGGTGTGTTCAGACATGTCCATCACACGTTGGCTGAGGAATCTCGCTCTGGACTCCAAATCTGCAATTTTCTTGGCTAGATCTTCTTGAAAGAGCCTTTCTTGGAGGTCACAAACATCATCATGAGCAGGAGCAGCCTTGACTTCTTCAAGGTTTTGAGCAAAACCTTTTTTCTCCTCTTCCTTCCTACCCCATGATTCCATTGTTTCCTTCCAGCTCATGATCTTGGGATTGGAACTTTCCCCTTGTGAACAGGGAGTAACTTTATCCTCTCCAAGGTCCTGGGCTGGTTCATGACTTTCCTTCTTCCAACTTGGAATTTGGAGATCATGTTGAAAGACTTGAGGAGGTTGGGGAAGATTTGGGAAGGTATGCTCATGTACAGGAAGAGATGTCTGAAGAGAGGCGTGCTGGAAAGCTAGGCACACAGGATTAAGACCAGGATTGATTGATGCATCGGATGAGCTAGAATAAGCAAGTGTTATCTGATAGAAAGGATTTGCTGCACAAGAGGGGGCTTTCTTTAGAATAGGAGGGGGCGCACAAGATTGGCTGCCTTGCATGAATGGATTCTTCCATTTTGCTAGCTCCTCTTCCATGGATTGCAAGGCCTGAGCTTGCCTGAACAAACACTCCTCTTTATACATCAGCTCCTGCTGATATCTATACTGCTCATCTAGTCTGTCAATCTCCATTACTTGCTTCTCAAACTCTAGTGCCACTTCCCTTATGGTTGTGAGACAACTAGGAGAGCTGCTTGAGGGGATTGCATGAATAGTCTGAGCTTGATCAAAACCATACGAAGGAAAACAAGGCCCATGATGCTGGACGATAGAATTATACATACAAAAATGTGATTTCTTGATGGCACCAGAACTGCTTAACCAATTGATTCAACTCGGAGTCGCCATTGGTGTTGATGCAAAAAGCCTCCAAACGCTGGTTGGTTGAAGAACACACCAAAAATTCTAAAACTCTTTGGACCAAACTTGTCCTAGTTGGTTCCATCGGGCGTGCCAAAAACTGTTGACGCAGTGGATTGCACCCTGGACAGGAGGCCGAGCTCCTGCCTTCCACACGCAACAATGGAAACTCCCCTCTTGCCTGTGGGCCTGGCAAAACTAGGGGGAGAGTCTCTAGATAAGGGCTAGCTCCATTCGATGTATCTTTTAAGTCCTGGATTCCCTACTGCTAGAAAAATAAATGAAAAAAGGGGGGATGAAAAGGGAGAAAGATGCTGAAAACAGAACCTAAACCTAAACTAAAAAGTGATACACTAAAAAAAGTTGATCCACTCAGCCCGAACATACACTCTTCACCAAGAACAAGCTCCCATACACTTCATTTGACACGAGAAATCCTTCTGCATCAGTGAGCTAGGGGTCCGTGGATATACAGGGAGGAAGAACTACCAGAGGCGTCCTTAGACACACTATGGCAGCCTATTCCCAGGCACCTACACTCCTCTATGGACACTTCTAGCAGACCTGCAAAAGGAGAACTCACAATGCACTAGACATGCTGAAATCATCCTGTGAAAGCATAAAGGAAAATGACTTAACACAGAACAAAGGCATAGACACATACGAAAGTGCAAGCTCAAATAGAGGTAAAAACGCTATGTCTTGATTCCAAGTAAAATCTGGCAGAGTTCTGCCTTACAAACCCAGAGACTTTTGGGCAGAGCTTTGCCTTATAGGTTAAGAGATCTCTTTCTCAAATGAGAAGTTACAATATATATAGAGGAGGAAAAGACTTTGGCACTTTTTGGAAAAGACTTTGGCGCCCTTTTTTACAAGTGGCCCATGTGCATTGAGAGCATCGAGAAGAGAAAACGTTGAAAGAGAATGCTGTGTCGGCTGCCAGTTTTGACTTTGGCGTTCAAACATTAATGTGAAATCATGGGCCGCGCCTCTTTTCCTGCAAACAAGACTGCTCCTTCCAGATATTCACGTGGTTTGTCTGCTCCTTAATGCAAAGTGGAAAAAACAGTCCGCGCCACTTACTGTTTGCACCGTTTGATGACCACTTGGCAAGCACTATTCCAACTGCAGGAATAAATCCTTGATTCAACACCTCTCTTTGCCACTTGGACTGTTTGTCTGTTTTCGCACTTTTTCTCTTCCTAGTTTTCTCTTTTTGGCTCCTTCGGCCCTCGGGGCTATCTTCTTGGCGGGTCGCTGAGTTCTTTGGGCTCTTCTTTAAGCTTTTCAAAATCAACGGCTATTTCACCCCCTTAAATTTGACATCTGCGCACCTGTCACTGCATTTGAAATTCCAACGGCTAGTTCGTCGTGCTCGATTTTGATGTCTTTGGGCCCATCACCCCCTTGGAATTTCTTCGGTCTTTTCCTTTTTTTCGGCTTTTTGTTGCTTCCCTTTCCTTCGGGCTTCTTGTTTTGAACCCTCCCGAAGGGAAGGTGTCCCTTCGGCTTTGGAGAAGTGTCTTTCTTTTTTGGGCTAAGAGTCCCCCGCAAGAGCACCTGCCCTTCGAGGTCCTTCGGCTCCCTTGGTCTTGAAATCCTTCGAACAAAATGTCCAAATGATCCAAAACTCATAAGTTCTGGTTGACGAATATTTCAAAGACACAGAAATAACAATGGATTCTTTGAGAAGACACGTCGTATTACTTAGCAACTGCAATACAATACATGTGCTTATCTCTGCGAAGAGATGTCTATCCTCCCCTTTTTGGGTTACAATATATTTATACATGTTTTGAAGGCCACCACGGGAGATTGCGTGGCTCGAGGAATTAATGGTCACGACTGAACAATATCACGCTCGAGGATATAGTCGCTCGCAGCATTAAAACAATACAATGCTCGAGGATATAATCGCTCGCAGCCAAAACAGAATGAAAGCAATACAACAGTCGAGGCGCTGACTTCCACCTAACTACCATCGAGGACAAAACGTAATGAAACAAAGCAAAAGTCGAGGCGCTGACTGCCACCTATCTACCACTGAATGGTCACCTCGAATGGTTGCCTAGGTTGCCTGGATCATTCCTCCCTCCTTGAAAAGCAATGGTCTCCATTGCGTCAAGAGTCCTCGTCAGGTGGGGTAGCTGTGTCTTGATGTGATTCGCGGTGAGCCACTCACCTTGGTGGCTACGCTGGCCTCGCTTGACCACGCGATACAACGCAATAGAGCATCCTCTTGTTGTCTTCATCCAAGTGTCCACAATCTGATCCTCTTCGATCGGAGCAAGACTCTGTGGATCAAGCTCATTAATGTCTAGTTGTTCGGCCACAACTGAAGTGTCCAATAGAGGTGGGTGATATGGTTTGAGGAGCTCCACATTGAATATTGGATGTAGACCAAGGTAGGCGGGTAGGTTCAACTCAAAAGCATTTTCTGCAACTTTTCTGGTGATGGTGTATGGGCCATATAGCAGAGGCCGAATCTTTCTGTGTGGGCCTGCAAGTCGTTCCTTTTGAAGCCGTAACCAAACCTTGTCACCCACAGCAAAATGGTGTGCAATCCTATGTTTGTCATGGCGGAGCTTATACTTCTGATTCATCTTCTCCAGGATGTCATGGACTTGTTCCTGGATGTGCTGTATGTGTTCAATAAACTTGGTCGTTTTTGCTGCCTCGGAGCTTCCATGAGCTGTGTATTCTATGGTGGAGAGTGGAACAACTACCTCAATTGGTGCCATGGGTTGGAATCCAAAACATACGTGGAAGGGACTGTGCTTGGTCGAGCTGTGCAGTGCCCGATTGTATCCGTGTTGGATGAACGGAAGTCCCTTTTCCCATGTGCGTGGATGTTTGGAGTGATACATCTGAATCATGTGAACAATCAAGCGGTTTACCACCTTGGTCTGACCATCGGTCTGTGGATGGAAGGCTGTGGACTTCATCAGCTTAGTATCCATCATTTTCCATAGAGTGGCCCAGAAGGTGCTCAGGAATCGGCTATCTCGATCTGAGACAATGGACTTGGGGAGACCAAAATGGAGCCATACATGGCTAAAATATAGTTGAGCAGTTTCCTCAGCAAATATATTTTTCTTACAAGCAAGCATAATAGCCATTTTTGAAAAGCGATCAACTACCACAAAAATACAGTCCTTGCCATGTTTGGAAGTGGGCAAACCTGAGAGGAAATCCATTGAGACGGATTCCCAAGGCCTGGTTGGTTCTGGCAATGGCGTGTACAATCCTTGCTTCTTATTGGTTGGCTTGGCGATTGCACACGGGGTGCAAGATTTGAGATACCTTTCCACATCTTTACGCATATGGGGCCAGTAGAAGTGTTTCTGAAGAACTGCCAATGTTTTTTCGATACCAAAGTGGCCAGCTGTCCTACTAAAGTGTGCTTCCCATATCATCTTTTGCTGCTCTGCAATAGGAACACAGATGTGCCCCATATGGCAGAGGACATTATCTTGCAAATAAAAGTCAGAAACATGTTCACCTTTTTGGAGCACTTGATATGTGTCAGCGAAGGTAGGATCTGCTTCATACAGAGCACCCCAAGTGGCAGTCTCATGTCTGCACAGGTCAAGTACTGTTGTGAGTGCAGTAATTGGTGGGCGGCTTAGGCAATTTGCGGCTGTATTTGAGCTCCCCTTTTTGTGTTTGATTATCAGGTGGAATTGCTGAAGACACGTGGCCCACTTTTGGTGCCTCTCATTTCGTAGTTTGCTTTGCGTCTGGATGAATTCCAATGGTCTATGGTCAGTGTGGATGACCGTCTCTTTCCCCAGGATGTAGTGTTTCCAGTGTTTGCAGGCTTGTACAATGGGGTAGAGTTCCTTATCATATGTTGGATATTTCCTGACTGTATCAGTGAAGGTTTCACTGTGGTATGCAACAGGATGGCCATGTTGCATGATGACAGCTCCCATGGCATATTCAGATGCATCTGTCATCAACTCAGAAGTTCTGGTTGACGAATATTTCAAAGACACAGAAATAACAATGGATTCTCTGAGAAGACACGTCGTATTACTTATCAACTGCAATACAATACATGCGCTTATCTCTGCGAAGAGATGTCTATCCTCCCTTTTTGGGTTACAATATATTTATACATGTTTTGAAGGCCACTGCGGGAGATTGCGTGGCTCGAGGAATTAATGGTCACGACTGAACAATATCACGCTCGAGGATATAGTCGCTCGCAGCATTAAAACAATACAATGCTCGAGGATATAATCGCTCGCAGCCAAAACAGAATGAAAACAATACAACAGTCGAGGCGCTGACTGCCACCTAACTGCCACCGAGGACAAAACGTAATGAAACAAAGCAAAAGTCGAGGCGTTGACTGCCACCTATCTGCCACCGAATGGTCACCTCGAATGGTTGCCTGGATCACCAAAGGAATTCCTTCAGACATTTTGTCTGAAGGATTTCTCCCTTTGCTTTTCGCTTATTTCCCTGTGTCTTTTCACTCGGCCACTTTTCCTGCGGGTTTTATCTTGGCTACTTTTCTCGCAGATTTTCTCTTGGCTACTTTTCCTGCGGACAAAAAGTCCGCAAGAATTGTTTCGACCACTTCGTTTGACTTTCGGCATTTCTTCGGGTTTTCTTCCCGCGGCCTTTCCTCCGAATTTCTTTGGACTTTTTGTCCAAAGGAATTCCTTCGGACAAAAAGTCTAAAAGAAATCAATTTATGCATTTGCCTTTGCCTTAAGTCCTTTTTCGCGGGATTTTTTCGTTTGTAGCCCTTCCGAATTTCTTCTGACTTTTTGTCCGAAGGAATTCCTTCGGACAAAAGTATGAAGGAATTATGTCCTTGTCTTGTCTTTCGATTGCCTTTGAAAAGTGTCCTTCGGGAAATCTGCTTCGGTACTGTCACCGACCAAGTGCCCTCCGTAAGGGCACTTGTCCTTCGGGAGACTCTATTGAACCTTCTCATTGAACCGTTCTTTTGAACCATGTTGTTGAACCGACTATTGGACTTTGCCGATGAGCTTTGTCGTTGAACCAAAGCGATGAACCAAGCACTTGAACCAAACCGACTGAACTAGACTATTGAACCAAGCACTTGTCCATTTTGCGCATAAGTGTTGGGAAACCATTTGTTGCCTGCAGAGTCCGTAGAAATTCTCTGCAGAGTCCATAGAAATGGGCCTGCAGAGTCCGTAGAAATTTCTAGACTTGTGCAAAATCAAAAAATGAACTGGCTCAGAACAATAGGGAGAGAAGGGGACTGATTTTGGCTTGTTGAACCAAAAATGGTCAACAAGAACCAAGGAGCCGATAAGACCGCCCCAACTGTTGAACCATTGAACCAATGAACTTTCAAAGGTTCATGGTTCAAAATGGTTCAAGCGACCAATGATCAATGACGTCCCCGCGAACGTCAAATTCAGGGTAATAAAATATATGTTGGTTTTCAAATGTGGCACGGAACCTAAAGAACAAACTAAGCGACCAATTGAAGAGGAAGCCAAAAGAGCCTATAGAATGAAAAAAAGATAGTCCGAGGGCTCAAATCATGAGGAAGAGACAAAATACATTAAGGAAAAAGAGAACAATACAAAAAGACCAAAAATATCTGCGCAGGTGTTATTTCCAGTAGGTGGAACAGTCCACCAAGTAGACATCTCAGCTCGCAAACATTAAATGCACCAAAGTCAAGACCGATGCCCTGTTCCAACATGGCCCCTTGACAGAACTGGAAATGTATTCAAGGCATTGAATGCAAATGGGCCATTCCATGAAACAAAGTGCCAAGCCTTTCTTGGTTGCTATATATTGTAATCTCTTATTTTATGCAAAGGGAGATCTCTCTGTTATAGAAGCAAAACTCGACCAAAATTGAAAGGCGATCACTTAGACTTTGAACTCAAATTGTTAATCATAGTTGTTTATTTGAATGAGAAAGCAGGTTACTTTCAGACTTTGTGCTATAATAGCTTGTGTCATTTAGGAGATTGTTCTTATGTCTATTTCCTGAATGTATTCTTGTCCATTTTAATGAAATAAGCAGGATTAGTGGAAGTAATCAAGAAGGTGTCCTGAGGCCAACTGTGGAGAGACTTTGTGCTGCCATAATTGTCTTTTGTGTGTGTGTTTTAGTTTCTTTATGTGTAAAGGACCTTGGGACGACTTTGAGCCCTCATTGTCCTTCGTATTTCACTCTTGGACAGTTGAAGTACAGACTTTGTGCTACACCTCATTTTGCTGGTTACTGCGGCCTTGTTACATTTACTTATCAATTACCTATAAAAAAGAACTCCTACTGTTTGCTGTAGACTACTTCTGAAAGAAGAGAAGTGCCTTCAGTGTTTTCACCAGGATTTCTCCTTTGTCTGTGAACATCATCTCTGAAATAAGAGAGATGGATGGTGTAGACCTACCTTGAGTGTTATTTTATGCATATATATATAGTATCTAGCCCCTCATATTTTATAGGGAACCTCCCCTTGATGAGAGGAGAGATTTGTCCCCTTCTGATGTGGTAAACCTGCACATTTGGCCGACCAATCTCCTTATGCTGTGGTTGAAATCATCTATTTTGCTCATCAGTTAGCTGGTGACAAAATATTCACCCAACATATAGTAGCTGAAATCAATCCAAAAGCCCAAGCATCTCCGGCATACTCTGCTATAATCTTATCCCTCCAATCTCCTGAAATCTCTGCAAGAGCACAAATATGAGGTCTTCTGGATAAGGCATCAGCTACTACATTCTTCTTCCCTTTGACAAACTCAATGTCAAAGTCATAAGCCTACAATTTAGTGACCCACTTCTGCTACCTGTCATTCAAGTCTCACTAGCTCATGAAATACTTTATGTTGTTGTGATCCGTCTTGATCACAAACTTCCCTCCAACCAAGTAGGATCGGAATTTGGCCAAGGCATGCATGTAATGTCCCCTTCTCAAATCTGATCTCACAGTGACCGTTGGCCTAGTTCTAGAAATTCGTAGGCTATTCGGAAGGTGCAAATTAGGGTTTCCTATTTTTTAGGATGACCTTGCTCGGAGTTTTGATGGCGGATTTTTTTTGGGTTTTTCGAGAGCTTCGCAGGGGTATGTTTGTTTCGGCTTTCTGAGCATTTTCAGGAATTTACTATTTTTAGTAAATTCTATTTTTGGCAGCTAGCAGGTTTGTCTCAAGGAGTTGACTTTCCCTTTCAGTTGACTCATTCAGTTTTGGGCTTCAAAATGCGGTTTTGGAGAAATAAGTTTATTTCACTTAAAAATAATATTATATTTTAACGTTATGACCTTGGCCTAGTCGAAATAACTTAATGTTATTTTAAAAGGTGGACTTGAAGGGGGGGCCATCATTGCTTGGGAAAGGGCGCCACTTTTTAAGGCTTCAAGGGAGGCCAACTGAAGCCTATAAAATAAAGCATTGGGTTCTCATTTGATTCATCTTGGTTTACTACATTGTTATGCTACCGCTTTGGCTCTGGAATTGCTTCGGGGAATGAAGGCCTCCTAGCTAGGGCATCGCTTCATGCTTGAAGGACAGCATCTAGTGGTGATTCAGTCTTTGAGATTTGTATTTAGTTGTGCATTGTTCCTAGTTATTTCATTGTTAGTTTCATTTGATATATTAGTGTTTTCAGTTATTGCATTCTGTATAAGGTAGATCTATGTTTTTCATCATAAATCAAAAAATACAAAAAAAGAGTTCTGGGTATTAGTTCAATATTTTGGCTAGGCTTAGGCGCCCCTATTTTCAAATTTATAGAATTTTTAAAGCTTGCAATTAATTTTTAGAGCAAATCGCCCTATTCAGCTGGGATGCCCGTTTTGGGCTGCATTGGGATCCGTGTATTAATTATTGGATGCAGATTGGGTCAGATTTTGGGTGCTAGCTTGGGCGCCATCATAAGGAAGGGACTTTGCAACAGAAATCAGGACGATTGGACAAGTTTTCTGTGAGTTATGAACATCTGAATAATTTAATAGGTTGCTGGTTTTGTCCTCTTCCTAAGAGCAGAATTTGTATTCGAAACTGAAATTATTATATTGCTCTTGAATCTTTCATGGTTGGGCATGATTATCCAAGATATGGATAATATTCTATGATGTAATGCTAATCATTCTTCTTCTTACAACATTGGCATACAGATCTTTTTAATTTTGTAAAGCTGACAGTAGTACTGGCAGCCATTCTTTACTTGTTCAAATCTGATTACAAAAGTTCAGTTTCTAATAAAGTTATTGTATTAGTTTATAGCTCCGCCATATGGTAGCTACTTTCCCTATTGGGGATAGCAAGCACATTCTGGGTGTAGAGCTCCGCCCTATGGTAGCTACTTTCCCTTCTGGGGTTAGCAAGCACACGCTGGGTGTGGAGTAGTTTTATCTTTCAGCATTTTTCATTAAAGCATTGTTTGTAATTTCACTCCGTCTTATGGTCGCCCCTTACTCCGCTTTGGATTGGGTAGCACATACTGGACGTTGAGTTCCTTTGTTTTGTATTTCACTCCGTCTTATGGTCGTCCCTTACTCCGCTTTGGATTGGGTAACACATACTGGACGTCGAGTTCCATTTCAGTACGTTTGGGTTTATCTTCTAACCTTAATGGGTGCATTGTTTGTAACTTGCAATTTGAAAAAGTTGAAAAAATTTGGCTCGGAATATTTCAATGCATGATGGCCAACATCTCCCGATCATAAATAGAATAGCTCCTCTCCACCCCTCGGAGCTTCCTACTCTCAAAAGCAATGGGATGCTTCTCCTGCATCAATACTGCTCCAATCCCATCCCCCGATGCATCACAATGAAGTTCAAAAGGCTTCGTGAAGTCGGGTAGAGCTAGAACTGGACATGAAGACATCACCTACTTGAAATGCTCAAAGCACTACTGTGCTGCCTTTGCCCATACAAAAGCACCCTTCTTGGTGAGATCTGTTAATGGTGCTGTAGTCTGCGAAAAACCCTTCACAAATCTCTTATAGAATCCACATAATCCAAAAAACCCTTTGAGTTGTCTAAGGCTTGTTGGAGTAGGCCAATCAACAATCGCCTTAATCTTTTCTGGATCCACCCTAACTCCATCAGCACTGATAATATGGCCAAGGTAGAGCAACTCTGTCATGCCAAACTCACACTTCGATTCCTTGGCATATAGTGACTCCCTCTCCAAAATAACCAACACCTCCTCTAATTGTTGTAGGTGCTCCTCCCAAGTCCTCCTGAATACCAGGGTATCATCAAAGAATATCAATACAAATCTCCGAAGCTGCCCTTTGAACACCTGAGTCATACAACTCTGGAAGGTAGCTGGAGCGTTGGTTAGCCCAAAAGGCATAACCAAAAACTCAAAGTGCCTGTAGTGACACCTGAGGGCAGTTTTTTCTATGTCCTCCATTCGCATTCTGATCTAATGGTATCCTGAATGTAAGTCTATCTTAGAGAAAAACCGTGCTCCATGCAGCTCATCAATCCTAGGGATGGGGTACCTGTTCTTAATTGTCTTCTTATTGAGAGCTCTATAATCAATGCACATACGCATTGTCCCGTCCTTCTTTACCAAAACAACTGCTGAAGCAAAGGGGCTTTTGCTTGGCCTAATATGCCCCATCTCCAATAGCTCCTTTATCGACTTTTCTATCTCATCTTTATGCTTTTTAGGATGGCGGTAGGGGGTGATGATGACTGGTTTAGCCCCCTCCTCTAGCTTGACAACATCTCTATACCCCTCTCGGGAGGAACCCCATGTGAAATGCTACCAAACACCTTATCATGCCTTTTAACCTGCTCTGGAGGTGTAGGCATGATCAAACATTCAGTTGCCCACTCTACATCATCATGTCTAAATAACTGTTCCATCCTCTTCAATGATACCACCCTAAGCCCCCCATCCGGTAAACCTCGAAGCACCACCTTCTTGCCCTGATGCTGAAACCTCATCTCCAACATAGCCAAGTTGAAGGTAAACTCTACCAGAGAAGCCATCCATGTCATTCCCAAGATGACATCATAATCACCCATGTCAACTACATAGAAATCATCATCCAACTCATAACCTCCTCCCAATCTGATGCGAAGATTTGAAATCTTCTGGGTTCATAATAACTTGTGGCCATTGGCTACCATGACTCTAAACCCCGCATGCTCTTCTGTCTGAAGGCCTCTCTTGGCCACCATTTTTGCATTGATAAAGTTATGCGTTGCCCCTGTGTTGATCAATGAAACCACACGTTGCCCTTGAATCATCCCTCTTACCTTAAAGGTCATGGCCTTCTGGACCCCTGTCAACCGAGCAAGAGACTTCTCATCATCCGAACTCTCCTCAACAGTGTTATCACCCTGACTAGACTCCGAATCTGAATGTTGCTCCTTCTCATCGGAAGGTGATTCATCTACTGAAATATACTCCATTTGTTTAGCCTTCGTCTTAAGCGGACATTTATGGGAAAGATCCCATGGCTCCTTACAATGAAAACATAGTTTTTCTTCCTGAGCTCATTGAGGTTGTCATTGTCCAACCCTTTAGTTTCCCCCTTAGGCTGCTAAGGGTCCTTCTGAAATGTCTTCTTTTCCTTATCCTTCCTAAAATGAGAGTCCTTAGAGTGAAATTTACTCATCTAGGAAAAAGGTGCTAGGTCTCTCGCTTTCTTAATAGCCTCCTGAAGTGAAGAAGGGTTGTGTCCCTTTACCAAACCTCGCAAGGGATTGGAAACCCCATCCATGAAAAGAACAATGAGTCTCCTTTCAAATATATCTGTCACTAATACTGCCAGCTTTTGGAACTCGATGATATAGGCCTCCACAGAACCCCACTGTCTAAGTTGTGCTAGCTCCTTGAAATGCAATTTCGGGTCCTTAGTGTCAAACTACTCGATCAACCTCTCGGTGAACTCTGCATATGTATCAATTCGGTTATGTCCAAGTGTCACCATCCCATGGTGCCACCACTCATGGGCACTGCCATCTAGATGTAGAGCTGCGTACTTGATGGTATCATCCTCAGGCATCGGGTTGAGCTGGAAATATGTATCGAGCTTTTGCACCCAAGCCTTGGTTGTAGTCTTGCCTGTACCATCAAAATATGGAATTGAGAGCTTACCCACTTTCTTCTTAAGCTCATAATGTTGCTGCCCGTTGCCTCTTTGAGCTAAATGTTTCAGCCTAACATCCTGTTGACGCGGTGGATTGCACCCTCGACAGGAGGCCGAGCTCCTGCCTTCCACGCGCAACAATGGAAACTCCCCTCTTGCCTGTGGGCCTGGCAAAATCGGGGGGAGAGTCTCTAGATAAAGGCTAGCTCCCTTTGATGTATCTCTGAGGTCCTGGATTCCTACTGCTAACAATGGGGGGGTGAAAGGGAGAAAGATGCTGAAAACAGAACCTAAACTAAAAGGTGATACACCAAAAAAGTTGATCTACTTAGCTCGAACCTACACTTTCCACCAAGGACAAGCTAACATACACTTCATTTGATATGAGAGACTCTTCTGCATCAGCGAGCTAGGGGTCCGTGGATATACAAGGAGGAAGAGCTACCAGAGGCGTCCTGAGACACACTATGGCAGCGTGTTCACAGGCACCTATACTCCTCTAGGGACACTTCTGGCAGACCTACAAAAGGAAAGCTCACAATGCACTAGACATGTTGGAATCGTTCTGTGAAAGTATAAAAGAAAATGACTTAACACAAAGCGAAAACATAGACATATGCTTGAGTGCAAGTTCAAAATGGAGTTAAAAATGCTATGTCTCGATTCAAGGTAAAAATCTGGCAGAACTCTGACTTACAAGCCAAAGGATTTTTGGGCAGAGCTTTGCCTTATAGGCTAAGAGATCTCTTCTCAAATGAGAAGTTTTACAATATAGAGAAGAAGTAAAGGCGCCCCCTTTTGGAAAAGACTTTGGCGCCTCTTTACAAGTTGGCCCATGTGCGTCGAGAGCATCGGGAAGAGGAAGTCGATGTTGCTGATATCATCCTTCTAGGAGAGGCCTGCTAGAACCATGATGTGTAATCGCCGGTCTTGACTTTGGCATTCAAACATTAATGTGAAAGCATGGGCCGCGCCTCTTTTTCTGCAAACAAGATTGGTCCTTCAAGATATTCACGTGATTTGTTTGCTCATAATGCAAAGTGGAGAAAACAGGTCGCGCCGTTCACTATTTGCGCCCTTGATGACCACTTGGCGGGCACTGTTTCAACTGCAGGAATAACTCGCCTCCCCTTTGCCACCTAGGTTGTTTTGTCTGTTTCTGCGCTTTGTCTCTTCCTGGCTTTGTCTTTTTTGGCTCCTTCGGCCCTCGGGGGCTATCTTCCCAGCCTTGTTGGCTCCTTGGGCTCTTCTCTTAGCGGTTCTTCCTTTTGGCCTTAAGGCCTTTGAATGCATTCGGGTCCGTGCTCCAGCCTTTAAAGATCAACGGCTAGTTTATGGTGATTAATCTTGACGTCTGCCGGCCCGTCACCCTCCTTGGCAATTCCTTTGGCTTTTCCCTTTGCTTCGGCCATTTTGCTTCCTTCGGGCTTTTGTCAAAGGTCCTTTTGGCAGCCAAGAGTCCCCCGCAAAGGGCACCTGCCCTTTGGGGTCCTTCGGCGGCCTTGCTCCTCAACTCCTTCGGACATTTTTCTTTGGACATTTTGTCTGAAGGATATCTTCCTTGCTTTTTCTATATGCCTTTTCTTTCGGGCTAATTCCTTCGGACAAAAGTCCGAAGGAATTGCCTTAACATTTTGCCGTGGGACTTTATCCCGAAAGACATTGTCTTTGCCTTATGAATTTCTTCAGACAAAATGTCCGAAGGAATTCCTTTGGGCGTTTGTCCAAAGAAATTTTCTTGTCTTTTGCTTTGAACAAATTCGAAGGAATTCCAACTTTTCTGCCTTGTTCACTTTTCCAAAGGAAAACTTACCCTTTCGGCCTTCTTTCCAAGTGCCTTCCTGCCCTCCGCAAGGGCTGTTTGGTCTCTAAAATTGGCTTTTGAAAAAGTTGCAAAGGTCCTTTTTGGCGCTTAAGTGTTGGGAACTTGTTTCTTTCCTGCAAAGTCCGTAGAAATCACTTTCCTGCAGAGTCCATAGAAATCAACCCTGCAGAGTCCGTAGAAACAAGCCTGCAGAGTCCATAGAAAATAAGCCTGCAGAGTCTGTAGAAATAGCTTGCAAAGTTCGTAGAAATCTTCCTACAGAGTCCTTAGAAACAGCCTGCAGAGTCCGTAGAAATAAGCCTGCAGAGTCCGTAGAAACAAGACTTGTGCAAAATCAAAAATTGTACTGGCTCAAAATAGCAGGGGAAAAAAGGGGACTGATTTTGGCCTGTAGGACCAAAATGGTCAACAAACTGGAAACTCTTAGGGGAAGCATGCCTGCTATGTTTAGAAACCAATTGCCTTATAATCCATTGGGCACGGAGTCAGAACGCAACTTGAAAAAGGTCAGCAACAGCCCTGATAGATCCAAGAATCAATCATGAAGCTTTCACCCCAAACACAAAGGAAAACACACACACAGCTAAAAACACTACTTGTGCAAACAACACTTAGGGAAAACAGGGAAGAAAACTGAAAGCAAACTACTATGTACAGCTAACTATTTATATTTGCTTCCCTCCTAGATCAAAGGGAAAAAATTTTAAGTCTCCTTCCTGGCTAGGAAACTTATGGTGCCAGACAAGTGGCTAAATGGAATGGAGACTTGGTGACCTGCTCCTCTTGCATGCCACCTCGATTGGCTTGCATCCGAGTGGATCAGAATCAAACATGCTTCCAACATATATGTACTCTTGTTTTTCTTGAAAGCTTGTCGAATGTTGGTCCTTCATGCTGGTGTGTCTCACCAAGAAATCAATGGTTGTTGGCTCATCACCATAAGCCCTTTGATATGCACAGTCCCTTTGCAGTGCATTATGGTTTGACCCGTTCCCTTCTGCTTCATTGAAGATCCTGTCAAACTCATCTTCTGCTCCTTCATGGCTCTCTTGAAGAAGGGTGACTGTTGTGATGTCTGAAATGGAATCACAAATTGATTGCTCATCCCACAGAACATCACCCTTTTGTCCAAAGCTCTCTTCTTCAAAGCTGTCCTCAAGATGGACAGGCCTCTCCTTTTCCTGCTCAAGGATCAGAGTCTCTAGTTGTTCAAAGACATTCATCTGATCCTCCTCCAACTCAGGCTTCATGGCATGGTCATCCTCCTCATCGAAGCAACAAGGAAGTTCATCAAACAAGGGGGGAGAGAGCTCACCATGCTTACGTTCCTCCTCATATTGCTGGAACATCCGCATGTCTGCATGACCTGCATCTTCTCCATTGTCGATGATGTCTTCAAAAGGAGCCTCCATGATGATTTCCTCTTCGTTATCGCTCATGATAGCCTCTTCGAAAACTGCAAATTGGATCTTCTGCTCTTCACTCGCCTCCTGCAAAATAGGTTCCCTCCTTGAGAAGGGATAAAGTGGAAGGCTGATGATTAAAACCATGTGGAAGAGGAGGTAGTCTTTGAGCTAGAATCAAATGATTCTCCTCTTTCCACTTGGCCAGCACTTCATCTATATCAAGTGTGGCCTGATATCTCTCTTGGAGGTGTGTAGATGGGGTGTGTTCAGACATGAAATCTACTGTTTGGTCTGAACCATCCATCACACATTGGCTGAGGAATCTCGCTCTGGATTCCAACTCTACAATTCTCATGGCTAGATCTTCTTGAAAGAGCCTTTCTTGGAGGTCACAAGTATCATCATGATGAGTACGAGCAGCTTCATCTTCTTCAAGGTTTTGAGCAAAACCTTTCTCTTCCTTCTTCTTGCCCCAAGATTCCATTGTTTCCTTCCAACTCATGACCTTGGGATTGGAACTTTTCCCTTAGGAAGAAGCAACAACTTTGTCTTATTCAAGGTCCCGAGCTGGTTCATGATTTTCCCTCTTCCAACTTGGAATCTGGAGATCATGTTGAAAGACTTGAGGAGGTTGGGGGAGATTAGGAAGGGTTTGCTGATGTACAGGTAGAGCTGCTTCAAGAGAGATGAGCTGGTTCATGGTATTCCCTTCAAAGGAGGATTTGCAATCTAAGGAATTGAGAAGATTCATCTCCATGGGGGGTCGCTCTAATGCCCTTTGATGTTTGAAAGCTAGGTGCAAGGGGTTAAGAGCAGGAGTGATTAATGCATCAGATGAGCTAGAGTGAGCCAGTGCTATCTAGTAGAAAGGATTTGGTGCAAAAGAGGGGGCTTTCTTTAGAATAGGAGGGGGCACACAAGGCTGACTGCCTTGAATGAAAGGACTCTTCCATTTTGCTACCTCCTCCTCCATGTATTGCAAGCTCTGAGCTTGCCTAAACAAACACTCCTCTTTATACATCAGCTCTTGCTGATATCTAAACTGCTCATCCAGTCTGTCGATCTCCATTACTTGCTTCTCGAACTCCAGTGCTACTTCCCTTATGGTTGAAGGACAACTAGGAGAGCTGCTTGAGGTGATTCCATGAACATTTTGAGCTTGATTGAAGTCATATGAAGGAAAAAAGGGCCCATTATGCTAAGCAAAGTTATACATACAAAAATGTGATCTCTTGATGGCACCAAGACTGCTTAACCAGCTGATTCAACTCGGAGTCGCCATTGGTGTTGATGAAAAAGCCTCCAAAGGTTGGTTGGTTGAAGAACACACCAAAATTCTTCAACTCTTTGGATGAAATGTCCCAAGTTGGTCCCACTAGGCATGCCAAAAATTGTTGACGCGGTGGATTGCACCCTCGACAGGAGGCCGAGCTCCTGCCTTCCACGCGCAACAATGGAAACTCCCCTGTTGCCTGTGGGCCTGGCAAAACTGGGGGGAGAGTCTCTAGATAAAGGCTAGCTCCCTTTGATGTATCTCTGAGGTCCTGGATTCCTACTGCTAACAATGGGGGGGGGTGAAAAGGGAGAAAGATGTTGAAAATAGAACCTAAACTAAAAGGTGATACACCAAAAAAGTTGATCTACTTAGCCCAAACCTACACTTTCCACCAAGGACAAGCTAACATACACTTCATTTGATATGAGGGACTCTTCTGCATCAGTGAGCTAGTGGTCCGTGGATATACAGGGAGGAAGAGCTACCAGAGGCGTCCTGAGACACACTATGGCAGCCTGCTCACAGGTACCTATACTCCTCTAGGGACACTTCTGGCAGACCTGCAAAAGGAAAGCTCACAATGCACTAGACATGTTGGAATCGTTCTGTGAAAGCATAAAATAAAATGACTTAACACAAAGCAAAAACATAGACATATGCTTGAGTGCAAGTTCAGAATGGAGGTAAAAATGCTATGTCTCAATTCCAGGTAAAAATCCGACAAAACTCTGCCTTACAAGCCAAAGGATTTTTGGGTAGAGCTTTGCCTTACAGGCTAAGAGATCTCTTCTCAAATGAGAAGTTTTACAATATATAGAGAAGAAGTAAAGGCGCCCCCTTTTGGAAAAGACTTTGGCGCCTCTTTACAAGTTGGCCCATGTGCGTCGAGAGCATCGGGAAGAGGAAGTCGTTGTTGCTGATATCATCCTTCTAGGAGAGGCCTGCTAGAAACATGCTGTGTAATCACCAGTCTTGACTTTGGCATTCAAACATTAATGTGAAAGCATGGGCCGCGCCTCTTTTTCTTGAAACAAGACTGCTCCTTCAAGATATTCACGCGATTTGTTTGCTCATAATGCAAAGTGGAGAAAATAGGTCGCGCCGTTCACTATTTGCTCCCCTTGATGACCACTTGGCGGGCACTGTTTCAACTGCAGGAATAATTCGCCTCCCCTTTGCCACCTGGGCTGTTTTGTCTTTATCTGTGCGTCTCTTCCCGGTTTTGTCTTTTCTGGGTCCTTCGACCCTCGAGGGCTATCTTCCCAGCCTTGCTGGCTCCTTGGGCTCCTCTCTCAATGGTTCTTCCTTTTGGCCTTAAGGCCTTTGAATGCATTTGGGTCCGCGCTCCAGCCTTTAAAGATCAACGGCTAGTTTATGGTGCTTAATCTTGACGTCTGCGAGCCCGTCACCCTCCTTGGCAATTCCTTCGGCTTTTCCCTTTGCTTTGGCCATTTTGATTCCTTCGGGCTTTTGTCAAAGGTCCCTTTGGCAGCCGAGAGTCCCCCGCAAGGGCACCTGCCCTTCGGGGTCCTTCGACGGCCTTGCTCTTCAACTCCTTCGGACAAAATGTCCGAAGGAATTCCTTCGGACATTTTGTCTGAAGGATATCTTCTTTGCTTTTTCCTTATGCCTTTTCTTTCGGGCGAATTCCTTCGGACTTCTTGTTCAAAGGAATTGCCTTAACATTTTGCCGTGGGACTTTATCCCGAAAGACATTGTCTTTGCCTTATGAATTTCTTTGGACAAAATGTCCGAAGGAATTCCTTCGGGCATTTTGTCCGAAGAAATTTTCTTGTCTTTTGCCTTGAACAAATCCGAAGGAATTCCAACTTTTCTGCCTTGTTCACTTTTCCGAAGGAAAACTTACCCTTTTGGCCTTCTTTCCAAGTGCCTTCCTGCCCTCCGCAAGGGCTATTTGGCCTCTAAAATTGCCTTTCGAAAAAGTTGCAAAGGTCCTTTTTGGCGCCTAAGTGTTGGGAACTTGTTTCTTTACTACAGAGTCTGTAGAAATCACTTTCCTGTAGAGTCCGTAGGAATCAAGCCTGCAGAGTCCGTAGAAAGAAGCCTGCAGAGTCTGTAGAAAACAAGCTTGCAGAGTCCGTAGAAATAGCCTGCAGAGTTCGTAGAAATCTTCCTGCAGAGTCCGTAGAAACAACCTGCAGAGTCCGCAGAAATAAGCCTACAAAGTCCATAGAAACAAGACTTGTGCAAAATCAAAAATTGTACTGGCTCAAAATAGCAGGGGAAAAAAGGGGACCGATTTTGGCCTGTAGGACCAAAATGGTCAACACATCCATGTACTCCCTGAAAGACATCTCACCCTAAAAATTTGGTCCAGAATTTCTCCAATCCTCTAGTATTTGGTCCTATATCTCTTGCTGTGTAGGACCAGCATTATTCTGGTCATTCTGTCTTGGAGAAAAACGTGGAATGAGTGGTCTTGTAGTAGAACCTACTCTAGTATATGTCCTGGTTCCTCTATTAATCGATGCGTCTCCATTACCCTGTCCACCTACCTAGTTAACATTATTACCCTGATTGGCATTATTACCTTGGTTGGCATTATTGCCTTGATCTACTCTAGTCAAATGTTGTGTAATGGCTATAGCCATATGCTGCAATGTAGCCTGTAGCTCCCTCTGACCCCTAGCAAGATCACTAAGCATCTCCCTAGTGCTAGGTGCTTAAACATTGTTTTTATTGATCCAACGAATATCCTCAAAAAATACCGAAGGTACGATCTTTGTTGTGAAGAATGCTCAGGAAGAAGACATAGGCAAGGTATAGTGAATGTTCCATTTTGATCTCCATCCAGCAGAACTACGGACTCTGCAAGCTTGTTTCTACGAACTCCGCAGGCTTGTTTCTACGGACTCCGCAGGCTCGTTTCTACGACTCCGCAGGCTTGTTCCTCCTGACTCTTATTGCAGATAGCTTTGGACACCAGCCCGAGTTGATAAGACATCAATTGAATATTGATTAAATGAGGAGATAGACGACACTCGTCAGCTGCTACAAGATGCTACAGTGACATGGTTGTTACAGTGACACGGCTGCTACAGTGACGCAATTGCTACAGTGACGCGGTTGCTATGGTATGCGGCTGCTACAGTGACACAACCAACAAGGGAAGATATGAGTAATTTCGAGACTTTGCCTGTAACTGAAAATTAACCCCACAAACTGCAATAACCATGAAGCTGAAAGCATAGACTCCAAAGACCAATCCCAAGGATTGATGTCTAGAGTGATACAAATGGGGAGGATGTTCCCAAATGCCAAAACAACCTGCAAACTGCAAGTTTATCAATTCTTCTTCTCATCCAACATGTTGAATGAAGCCACAAACACTTCCTTTTATTCTTTCTCCAAGGGGCGACTCAACTCTCATGACCAATGTGGGATAAAAGATGTGCAACATATTAAAATATTTACTTATGTCTCCCTTGGGTACACATCCCCATAAAATAAATATTAAAGTAACACTTTAATATTTTGCAATTAAGTTAAATGTTACTTTAATAACACTTCAGGCATTAAAATATGATAGCAATCGGACTCCGAATAGCGCGAGTGATAGTTCGCCGGAAAGCTCTCGCCGAGGAGTATCAAATCCAATCACCAAAATTGGCCTCCACTGTGTCCTGCTAACTTACTAAAAATAGTATGCCTGAAACTAAGTAAATCAACTCCATTTTGGCCCCAACTGGAAATGACTAGGCCAAAACACTCTAGGATCCCTTTAAACTCTTCGTTAGCCCTCGGGACCATGTAGAACTAGGCTAACGCACACACACTTGGTCAACTGCTAAAGTGGGGACATTACAATGAATCATCATGAGCTGGCAACTTCAACCCGACCTTCATAGGTGGATTACAATATGTCATTCCAAACTTCAAAATATTTGTAGCATACTTGACTTGAGCTATGAAAATGTGATGTTCATGTTGCCAAAATTATACATCTAAGCAATAGTGTAGTAGACATAAATCAATCATGTCAAAAGCAACACACAAATCTAAATCATTGAATTACAGTGGCCCCACTACTTGTCATGGCAAGATCATCAACATAGGCAATAAGTATCACAATGTCATCATTGCTTTTGACAAAAATATTGGGATTAGAAAAACTCCTTTTGAATCTAGAATCTTGTAGATGCTGATTAATTTTAATATACCAAGCTCGTGGATTCTGCTTAAGGCTGTATAGAGACTTAATCAATCTACAAATGAGATGATCACTACTAGGTACCCGAAAACCTTCAGGGTACACCATGTAGATCTCCTCATCCAAATCTTCATTCAGGAAAGCACTCTTGACATCTATTTGAAATACTTTCCATCCACACTGAGCTCCTATGGAGAGAAGCAACCGAAATGTGACTATCTTCGTAGTGGGAGCAAAACTCTCCTCATAGTCTATTCCCTCCTGTTGGGAAAAACCTTTCACAACAAGACAAGCCTTGTACGTATCCAAATTACCATCAGCTTTGCACTTTACTTTGTAAACCCATTTGCAGCCAATGGGTTGTTTACTTGGAGGTAACTCCACCAAATTCTAGGTATTGTTCTTCATCAAGGCATCATTGTTTTTTGCATGTCAGCCTCCCATTTAGGTTTCCTTTCAATTCATAATATCTTTGTGGTTCAGATATCGTGAAAAGCTTAGAAGCAAGAGCAAAATGAGCATGCTTCTTAGTTGAATCAACACCTTTCTTCCCTGTCCTTGGAGACCACGCATCTGATTGAGGCATTTGATCCACCCACACTTTCTATAGAGTGGAGTAAAACCACTTAGGTTGCCGATGTACTGAAGAATCTTGTATTCGTTGAATATCAGCCTAAGTGTTAATAAACGTAGGTTGGCATTGCTGATATACTTGTGGAGTATTGGAAATAACAGCGATGGGTTCTTGCATTAGAGTTTGTTAAGGAGTATTGGATGATCTCGATTCCTCATCTTTCAAAGGAATGACAATGTTAAATTCCGGTACCTCAAAGATTGCTTGTTGGTTACAAACAAAGAAGGATTTGTTTCCTTCACATCAACATCTCAACTATTGATTATCTTGTTAGTGGAAGCATCAATAAGTCTGTAAGCCTTAGATTGGTCACTATTGCCAGTGAAAAAATATCTAACACTCTTGGAATTTAGTTTATTCCTCTTTCTATCAGGAACCAAGTATATGCAGTAGAACCAAAAGAACGAAAATTTGTTACCTAAGGTTTGATTCCAGACCATGCTTCCTTAGGTGTGACATACTACAAAGCTTTGCAAGAACTCCTATTGAGGATATATACTGTCATGTTTACTGCTTATCCCCATTATTTGTACTACACGCCCCTATTATGCATCACGCACCGAGCCATCTCCATGATAGTGCGATTACACCTCTCAACCACCCCATTTTGGTGTGGAGTGTATGGGCCTGTCAACTGTCGATAAATTCCGTCCTTGTTGTAGTAGTTCTGGAACTGTTTGGAAGTAAATTCACCCCCATTGTCGGATATTAGGGTCTTGACATATTGGCTTGTTTGGTTTTCTACCAATGCTTTGAATTTTGCAAAAGTACTTTCGCAAAAGATTTATAGGAGGGTGTCAAACTGTTTTGAACAAGAGCCACTGTGTCATTATAATCCCCCTTTTTGTTAATGTGTAATGGGCACCCTTGTTACGCCCAAAACTAACCTAGCTGAAACTCCTTATGACTCCAAAATGGTTTGCTTGTATTTTTTTTTTTGTGTTTTGCAAAATCTTATGCATGTAACATAAATATAGAATTGAAAGCATAGGCACACATAGCTGAAATAACCAACACATTGTATTTATATTGATTGCAAAATGAGTAAGCAAGTACAATGTTGGCCATGTGATAACTCACTAAATACTCCAGTAATGGAATGAACATTGTTTCAAGCAAATATCCCCAGCGAATACCGAAGGTGCGATCATTTTGTTCTCTGTCCAATAGAACTACGGACTCTGCAGGCTGATTTCTACGGACTTTGCAGGCTAGTTTCTACGGACTCTGCAGGCTGGTTCCTACGGACTCTGCAGGCTTGTTTCTACGGACTCTGCAGGCTTGTTTTTATGGACTCTGCAGGCATTCTTCTATGGACTCTACAGGCTTGCAGGCTGATTTCTACGAACTTTGCAGGCTGGTTTCTACGGACTTTGTAGGCTGGTTTCTACGGACTCTACAGGCTTGTTTCTACAGACTCTGCAGGCATGCTTCTACAGACTATGCACGCTGATTTCTACGGACTCTGCAGGCTGGTTTCTACGGACTCTGCAGGCTTGTTTCTACGGACTCTGCAGGCATGCTTCTTCGGACTTTGTAGGCTTGTTTCTCCTGACTCTTATTGCAGATAGTGGCTGTTACAAGATGCACAATGATGTGGTTGCTACAGTGACGCGACTGCTACAGTGATGGGGTTGATACAGTGGCACGACTGCTACAGTGGCGCGGCTACCACAGTGGCACGGCTGCTACAGTGATGCAGCTGCTACAGTGGTGTGGCTGCTACAGTGGCGCAGCTGCTACAGTGCGTCGCTATATGAGGCTAAAAGCACAAACTCCAAAGACCAATCCCAAGGATTGATGTCTAGAGTGCTACAGATGGGAAGGACGTTCCCAAATGCCCAAAATAACCTGCAAACTGCAAATGCATCAATTTTTTCTTCTTATTCAACATGCCTAATGAAGCCACAAATGCTTCCTTTTATTCTTTCTCCAAGGGGGCGACTCAACTCTCATGAGCAATGTGGGATAAAAGATGTGCAACATTTTATATATTAAGATATTACTTATGTCTCCCTTGGGTACCATCCCCATAAAGTAAATATTTAAAGTAACACTTTAATATCTTGCAATTAAGTTGAATGTTACTTTTATAACACTTCAGGCATTAAAATATAATAGCAATCGGACTCCGAATAGTGCAAGTGATAGTTCGCAGGAAAGCTCTCGTCGAGGAGTATCAAATCCAATCATCAAAACTGGCCTCCGTTGTGTCCTGCTAACTTACTACAAATAGTAAGTATGCCTGAAACTGAGTAAGTCAACTGCTAAAGTGGGGACATTGTAGTCTGCCCCCTTGAAATTGCTTGTCCTCAAGCAATCTCAGCCCAGTCTGCTGAATAACCTACTCACTCTCCCATGTAGCATCCTCCTCCGGCAGGTGTCTCCATCTGACCAAATACTCCACTATCCTGTTTCTGAGTTTCCTCTCTCTCGTGTCCAGAATAGCCTTGAGTACTAACACGAGCTTCCCCTCCTCATCCAAAGGGGGTAAATCTGCAGAAGGCACTACACTTTGACCAATGGCTTTCTTAAGCCTAGACACATGAAATACATTATGCACCCGACTGCCCTCTGGGAGCTCAAGCTCATAGGCGACTTCGCCCACTCTGCGAATCACCCTGTAGGGACCGTAAAATCTAGGCTTCAGCTTCTCTGCTCCGCTCTTCTTGAGCGATGACTGCCTATATGGCTATAGCCTCATATACACCATGTCCCCCACCTCGAAATTGTGCTCTACCCTATGCTGATCAGCATACAACTTCTGTTGATTTTGAGCCTATTGTATATTCTCCTTGAGTGCTCTCAGGATATCTTGACTATCCTGCAATAGGTCTTTGGCTTTGGGCACTCTGCTGTCCCCCAAAGCCATATCCATGAAACTTGGTGCTTCATACCCATACAATGCCATAAATGGAGTCATTCTGATGGTCATGTGATACGTGGTATTGTAACAATACTCCCCTATGTGTAACCACTTAACCCAGGCTCTCTGCTGCGCAATCACATAGTTCCAAAAATAACCTTCCACCCATTTATTTACTATCTCCGTCTGCCCATCTGTCTGAGGATAGTAGCTCGTACTAGGTGTAAGATCTGTACCGCACAGCCTGAACAACTCCTGCCAAAAGACACTCATGAACTTGCTATCCTTGTCACTAGTAATAAATCTCGGTAACCCATGCAATCTGAAAACCTCCCTGAAGAAACAATCTGCCATCTGAGCTGTTGTGTAAGTAGAAGGGATAGCAAAGAAGTGAGCAAACTTCATCAATCTATCTACCACCACATAAATGCAATCTCTTCCCTACACTCGTGGTAGGCTAGTGATGAAGTCCATAGAAATGCTTTCCCATTTCCTGTCTGGAATGGGTAAGGGCTGTAGTAAACCAGCAGAAAACGTGTGCTCTTCCTTATTCTGCTGACAAACTGCACACTCCCTGACATACCTCTGAACATCATCCTTGAGCCCTTTCCATGAGAACTGCTCTCGGATCTGCCTGTAAGTCTTGAAGACCCTCGGATGCCCAGCCGTAGGTGCATCATGAAATGCCCTAAGTATCCCCTCTCTTAAATGTGATGACGGAATTAGATAAATCCTGTCCTGAAATCTGATCAGTGCATCTATCACCTCATAGCGATCATCTTGTATAGTACCTAAAATCAATCCAGAATCCCAAGCATCTTGGGCATATTCTGCTATAATCTTATCCCTCCAATCTCCTGAAATCTCTGCAAGGGCGCAAATGTGAGGTCTTCTGGATAAGGCATCAACTACTACATTCTTCTTCCCTTTGACAAACTCAATGTCAAAGTCATAAGCCTGCAATTTAGTGACCCACTTCTGCTATCTGTCATTCAAGTCTCGCTGGCCCATGAAATACTTTATGTTGTGATCCGTTTTGATCACAAACTTCCCTCCAACCAAGTAGGATTGGAATTTGGCCAAGGCATGCATGATGGCCAACATCTCCTGATCATAAATAGAATAGATCCTCTCCACCCCTCAGAGCTTCCTACTCTCAAAATCAATGGGATGCTTCTCCTGCATCAATACTGCTCCAATCCTATCACCCGATGCATCACAATGAAGCTCAAAAGGCTTCGTGAAGTTGGGTAGAGCTAGAACTGGACATGAAGACATCACCTGCTTGAAATGTTCAAAACACTGTTGTGCTGCCTTTGTCCATACAAAAGCACCCTTCTTGGTGAGATCTGTTAATGGTGCTACAGTCTGTGAAAAACCCTTCACAAATCTCTTATAGAATCCACATAATCCAAAAAACCCTTTGAGTTGTGTAAGGCTTGTTGGAGTAAGCCAATCAACAATTGCCTTAATCTTTCCTGGATCCACCCTAACTCCATCAGCATTGATAATATGGCCAAGGTAGAGCAACTTTGTCATGCCAAACTCACACTTCGATTCCTTGGCATACATTGATTCCTTCTCCAAAATAACTAGCACCTCCTCTAATTGTTGTAGGTGCTCCTCCCAAGTCCTACTAAATACCAGGATATCATCAAAGAATATCAATACAAATCTTCAAAGCTGCCCTCTGAACACTTGATTCATACAACTCTGGAAGGTAGCTAGAGCATTGGTTTGCCCAAAAGGCATAACCAAAAACTCAAAGTGCCCGTAGTGACACCTGAAGGCAGTTTTTTCTATGTCCTCCATTCGCATTCTGATTTGATGGTATCCTGAACGTAAGTCTATCTTAGAGAAAAACCGTGCTCCATGCAGCTTGTCAATCAACTCATCAATCCTAGGGATGGAGTACCTGTTCTTAATTGTCTTCTTATTGAGAGCTCTATAATCAATGCACATACGCATTGTCCCATCGTTCTTCTTTACCAAAACAACCACTGAAGCAAAGGGGCTTTTGCTTGGCCTAATATGCCCCATCTCCAATAGCTCCTTTATTGACTTCTCTATCTCATCTTTATGCTTTTTAGGATGGCGGTAGGGGGTGATGATGACTGGTTTAGCCCCCTCCTCTAGCTCGACAACATACTCTATACCTCTCTCGGGAGGAACCCTATGTGGAATGCTACCAAACACCTTATCATGCCTAGAAATGATCTCCTATATATCTGTTGACCATTTTTTGGTGCAACAAGCCAAAATCGGTCCCCTTCCTTCCCTGTTGTCCTGAACCAGTTTCATTTTTTGATTTTGCACAAGTCTGGAATTTTCTACGGACTCCACAGGATTTTCTACGAACTCCACAAGAATTTCTATGGACTCTGCAGGTCCATTTCTACGGATTCCACAAGATTTTCTACAGACTCTGCAGGTCCCTTTCTACGGACTCTGCAGGTATGCATTTCTACGGACTTTGCAGAGAATAAATGGGTTCCTAACACTTAGGTGCAAAATGGGCAAGTACTTGTTTCAAGAGTCTGGTTCAGTCGGTTTGGTTCAAGTGCCTGGTTCATCATTTTGCTTCAACGGCTTGTTTCAATGGCTCGGTTCAATAGTCAGTTCAATGCCTTCGTCCAACGTTCAGTTCAACGGGTTGTTTCAAAGGGACGGTTCAATCAAAAAGTTCAAGAGAGCCTCCCGAAGGACAAGTGCCCTTGCGGAGGGCACTTGGTCGGTGACAACACCCTTCGGAAGTGTCGTTTTCAACTTTCCCGAAGGGCACTTTTGAAGGCAGTTGAAAGACAAGGACGAAGAATGAATTTCTTCGGACTTTTTGTCAGAAGGAATTCCTACAGACAAAAAGTCCGAATAAATTTAGAAGGGTTATGAACAAAGATCCCGCCAAATGAACAAGTAAAAAGACTAAGGCAAAGGCGACATAATTCCTTTAGACTTTTTGTCCAAAGGAATTCCTTTGGACAAAAAGTCCGAAGAAAATCGGAGGAAAAGCCTGATAATTTTTTTGAAAAGACTAAGGCAAAGTGCTCAAAGCAATGTTTGCGGACTTTTTGTCTATGGGAAAAATGTCCGCAGGGAAAAGTTTCAAAGAAAAGAAGCGAGTGAAACATTCTTGCGGACATTTTGTCTGCAAGAAAATAGCCAAGGGGAAAAGGCCGTCGAAGGACCCCGAAGGGCAGATGCCCTTGCAGGGGACTCTCGGCTGCCAAAATAAAGGACACTTCCCCAAAGCCGAAGGGTCACCTTCCCTTCGGGAGGATGCAAAACAGGAAATCCAAAGGAAAGGAAGCAACAAGAAGCCAAAGAAAAGGGGAAAGGCCGAGTAAATTGTCAAAGGATGGTGACGTCTCCGAAACCATCAAATTCAGAGAAGCAGACTAGCCGTTGGTTTTCAAACAGTGATGGGACTGCGAACGTCAATTTTTCAGCAGGGGAGTACCCATTTGATTTTTAAATGCTTGAGTGCCAACTAGAAAAGAGCCCAAGGAGCCAACGACCCGCCAAGAAGACAGCCCCGAGGGCCGAAGGAGCCATAAGAGACAAGGCAAGGAAAAGACAAAAGAGCCAAGTGTAGAAACAGACAAAATAGTCCAAGTGGCGAAGGAAGGCGTCGACTCAAGGAGTTATTCTAGCGGTTGAAACAATGCTTGCCAAGTGGTCATAAATGGGATGCAAACAGTGAACGTTGCGACCCATTTTTTCTCCATTTTGTATTTATGAGCAGACAAACCGTGTGGATGCCTTCAAGGAGCAGTCTTGGTTATGGAGAAACGGCGTGGCCTATGTTTTAAAATCCCTGAAGTCAGAATCAGAACTGACACAGCATTTATATTTTAGCGGCTTCCTCTTCCCAACTCCCTTGGGACGCGCATGGGCCACTTGTCAAAGGGCGCCAAAAGTCTTTTTCAAGAAGGCGTTGTTGTTCCCTCTTCTCTATATATATTGTAAATTCTCATTTTAAAAGGATCTATCTTTCACATTGTAAGGCGAAGCCTTGGCGATTTTCACTTGGAATCAATAAAATGCATTTTTACCTCTATTCTAGTTAGATATCTCTGAGTGTTAGTCTTGTGTTTAGTCATTGCTTCCTAATGCTTTCACATGATGGACACCAAAGCATCTGGTATCTATAAGGCACCATTCCTGTAAGTGACAAGAAGAGCTGTACCTGGAGCACAGAGATAGAAGGAGGTTACTAGACAGTGTGTTTTTTCTACAGCACCTATGGTGAGTCCCTTTTTTTGTGTGTTCCATTAAAGCCTCCCTGTTAAGCTTCCTGCAGTCTAGTCCTTTTACCAGTTAAAGTGTATGTATGTGTCTTATGGTTCAGAGTGTGAGTGTGAGTAGGTCCAAGTTATTTGGTACATCACCCTCTTAGAGTAGGTTTTGTTTTCCTATAATCCTTCTCCCTTTTCATCCCCCCCATTATATATATATATATATATATATATATACACACTAGCACTTATTGGAATAACTCAGATGCATCAAAGGGAGCTAGCCCTTATCTAGAGACTCTTCCCTCCAGCTTCGATGGTCCCATAGGCGAGAAGGGAGTTTCCATTGTTGCATGTGGAAGGCAGGTGCTCAGCCTCCTGTCAAGGGTGCAATCCACTGCGTCAACAATATCTGGAGGATGGCTTTTAACCTGCTGCTCTGGAGGTGTAGGCATGATCAAACATTCAGTTGCCCACTCTACATCATCATGTCTAAATAACCGTTCCATCCTCTTCAATGATACCACCCTAAGCCCCCCATCGGGTAAACCTCGAAGCACCACCTTCCTGCCCTGATGCTAAAACCTCATCTCCAACTTAGTCAAGTTGAAGTTAAACTCTACCAGAGAAGCCATCCATGTCATTCCAAAGATGACATCATAATCACCCATGTCAACTACATAGAAATCATCCTCCAACTCATAACCTCCTCCCAATTTGATGCAAAGATTTGAAATCTTCTGGGTGCATAATAACTTGTGGCCATTGGCCACCATGACTCTGAACCCCGCGTGCTCTTTTGTCTGAAGGCCTCTCTTGGCCACCATTTTTGCATCGATAAAGTTATGCGTTGTCCCTGTGTCGATCAATGAAACCACACGCTGCCCCTGAATCATCCCTCTTACCTTAAAGGTAATGGCCTTCTGGACCCCTGTCAACCGAGCAAGAGACTTCTCATCATCCGAACTCTCCTCAGCAATGCTATCACCCTGACTAGACTCCGAATCTGAATGTTGCTCCTTGTCCTCGGAAGGTGATTCATCTACTGAAAAATACTCCATTTGTTTAGCCTTCGTCTTAAGCGGACATTTATGGGTACTGATAAACAAAATAGGTCTGATTAGCCAAAGTAGGAAGATTGGTCGTCCAAATGTGTAGGTTTAACACATCAAAAGGGGACTAATATCTCCTCTCATCAAGAGAAGGTTCCCTATGGATATACTATATATATATAAACAAAAAATAATACTCAAGGGTAGGACAAATCATCCATCTCTCTTTTTTTAGAGATGATGCGTGCAGATCAAAGGAAAAACTCAAGGGAAATGACATAAAGCACTCCTCTTCTTTCAGAAGTACTACTCAGCAAACCACAAGAATACTCCTGGTAGTAAATGCAAAGTGTAACCAAGGACGTAGTAACCAGCGAATCGAGATGCAACACAAAGTCTCCACCTGAATTGCTCAAGAGTAAGATACGAAGGACAATGAGTGTACAAAGTCGTCCCAAGGTCCTTTACACAGAAACAAAAAGAAAACACACTAAAGGCAATTATGGGGGCACAAAGTCTCTCCAAAGTTGACTCTTCAGGACACCTTCCTAACTACTTTCACTAATTCTGCTTGTTGAATTAAAGGAACAGAAAATATATCAAAGAAAAAGACATAAGAACAATTTCTGCAACAACAAAGATATTACAGCATAAAGTCTGAAAAGTCACTTGCTTTCTTATTCCAATAACAAAATATGATCAACAATCTGAGATCAAAGTCTCAGTAATGCCTTTCAATTTGAGCTAAGTTTCGTTTTTGATTGTCAAAAAGAAATATTTACAATAAGGAGAGAGTCCCTTATATAGCCACTTCAAGAAGGACTCGGGAACAGTAACACATCATGTTGCATTGAAATCTGTTAAGAAGACAGGCTGGAACTTAGGGGCGTTTACCGATTTGTTTTTTTCAATGCAGAGAAACAAGTCACGCTATTGAAAGTTTGCATCTTTCAATGTCCACCTGGCGATCTGATCCTTCTTCATTGTTCCTCCTTTTCTGGTTAAGTGAATCGGGTCCTTGATTCAATTTGATGCTGAAATATTCCAAGCCAATTTTCTCGATTTTTACAAATTGCAAATTACAATCAATGCACCCATTAAGGTTAGAGGATAAACCAAAACGTGCAGAAAGCAACTCTAACCAGAATGTACACCAGTATCCTGATGTGGGCCAGGTGTGAGCATTGGTCAGAGGATCTGAAACAAAGTGCTTATGCAGGAAGTAACTCTAACCAAGGATGGCGCCGATGATGGCAAGCATATGGTCAGAGGATCTTCTACTTCTAAATGCTGAAAGGGAACTCAACGTCAAGTATGTGCTACCCAATCCAATGCGGAGTGAGGGGCGACCATCTGACAGAGTGATTACAAATAACAGTGTTTGAAAGAAAATGCTGAAAGCTGGAAATACTCAACACCCAGAATGTGCTTGCTAACCCAGAGTGGGAGAGTAGCTACCATAGGGCGGAGATTTATCTATTATAAACAATTACTGAACGAGAAGCTGAACATTACAAACTATGATGAGCAAGAATAACTATATTGTCAATACTACTGCCAGTTTACAATATGAATGATAAGATCTTGCTTTGAATGTGGATCAACATATAAATCAAGCTACAATAATATGTATTGAACTTCCTTCACTGAATAACAAGGATTAGATCTGAAAGTACAACAAGCAGACCAACCTCAATTTCTGATTTATGATAGTCCAGATTTTCGTGTGCACGAACAGCAGCCCTGTACTTCACAATTTTACTCACAACTTGCTCAAAACTTCATCAATTCTCATGAAACGAATTGCACAATGACTCTAGTATGATGGCTACCAAATCAGAACACTGAAACTCACTCAAAAGATACTATTTATTTGATGCACGCAGCCCAATGCAGATCTAAAACAGTACAAACCAGCAACCTATGAATTTACTCATATGCTCACAACTCTCTCATTTCTCACCCTAATGATCTCAAATCTGATGCAATAGACCCTCAAAATGATGGCGCCTAACTTAGTAATAAGAAATGGCATCTAAATATGGTTATTAATTACTGACACAAATCCCAATGCACTCTAGAAAGTACAGCATTCAAAGAATGACGGATTTGCATTATAAAATCATAAGCTTCGTATTAAAATCTGCAAATATTCATGAAGGGGCGCCCTTACCAATAAGATGCAATGACACAATACCCAGAACAATCTTTTTGGTATTTTTGGATTTACAAATTAAAATTCGAATCTGTTGTAACTAAAATATAAGATTTGAAAACCTCTAATATGCAAAATCAGAATACTAATTAGACACAATGCAGATTACAATGCACAAAACCCAATGAACTCACAAAACTAAACTAAATCACCACTAGTTGTTGTCTCTCAAACAAGAAGCAATGCCCGAGCTAGGAGGCCTTCATTCCTCGAAGCGATCCCAAAGCCAATCTGGCAGCAAAACATTCCTGTAGACAAAAGATGATCAAATGAGAGCACTCTTCCTTTTATACTTTTTCAACTGGGAGTCTCTAAAATCTTCTTGTATATGGGATAAAACATGAGAGGGAATATAATATAATCCTCTTTAATTCTTTTTCAACCTCAACATTAAGTCGTTGAGCCTAGGCACCAAGGTCCAAAATTAAATAATAATGTTTAATTTACGGACTTTAAAACGGAGGCCAAGATGATGTCAGAAACCAATGATCTATAGCTCATTGGAAAGGTCTTGACAAGACGAATCCAACCCCACTCTCAAAATCCTATTCCGGTGCCAATCTCGAACTTACTAAAAATAGTAAATTCCTGAAAGTGCTCCGAATGCCGAAATGAACATACCACTGCGAAGCTCTCTGAAAACCCAAAAAGAATCTGCCATTGAATCCACCAACTCCGAGCAAAGACATCCTTAAAAATAGGAAAACCTAATTTTACCTTCCGACTAGCCTTCGGGTCTCCAGAAAAAGGCCAACGGTCACTGGAAAGATCAGGTTTGAGAAGGGGATATTACAGATGCTCTACTCCTTAGTCGCTTCTTGCTGGTCTTGGCCTTAAAGCCTGTGAATGCATTCAGGTCTGTAGATTACAAGGATCAACGACTATTTTATGAGCTTTGAAATTGATGTTCGCGCACCCGTCAATACGCTTTCAACGGCTAGTTCGTTGTTCTTGAATTTGACGTCTTCGGGCGCGTCACCCCTTGGTCCTTCTTTGGCTTTCCTATTTTGCATCATCCCGAAGGGAAGGTGACCCTTTGGCTTTGGGGAAGTGTCCTTTAAGTTGGCAGCCGAGAGTCCCTCACAAGGGCACCTGCCCTTCGGGGTCCTTCGGTGGCCTTTTATCTTCGGCAGTCTCTCGTGGCTTTCCTGCGGACTGTTTTCGTGGACATTTTCTCGGGATTTTTCCTTGGGCATTTTCCCCGGGCTTTCTCCGCGGACAATTCCCGTGGACAAAAATTTCGCGAAATTGTTTCCCGCGGACAAAATGTCCGCAAAATTGATTTGTCTCTTTGGAAATTTCTTCGGGCTTTCTACCGGCAGCTTCCCCGAATTCTTTCGGACTTTTTGTCCAAAGGAATTCCTTCGGACAAAAGTCTGAAAGAATTATGCCTTTGTCTGCCTTAAACAAAATTCTGAAAGAATTTACCTTAACTGTTTCCTTGAAAATAACCCTTTCGAAGGGTGTTTTTGTTGACCAAGTGCCCTCCGCAAGGGCACTTGTCCTTCGAGAGGCTTCTTTGAACTTTTGCATTTGAACCGCTCCTTTGAACCGCTCTTTTGAACCAAGCTTTGAACCACGCTTTGAATCAAGTCGATGATCCCTTTGATTGAACCAACTGAGTGAACCGTTTGATTGAACCAAAGCATTGAACCGCTTGGTTGAACCAAACGTTGAACCAAGCCGATGAACCAAGCTTTGAACCAAAATGGTTCAAGCCGATGAACCTTTTGATTGAACCAAGCCTTTGAACTAAGCGGATGAACCAAAGCGTTGAACGGAATGGATGAACCAAATGAGTGAACCGTTTGGTTGAACCAACCGTTGAACCGTTTGATTGAACCCACCTTTGAACCTGTTGAACCTTGAACCCGTTGAACCTTTGAACCAAAGTGGTTCAATGGTTCAATGGTTCAAGCCTTCTTTTTGATAAGTGTTTTGAAGCCATTGAACCTTGAAGCTTGATGAAGCGCTTAACTCTTGTCAATGACGTTGAACATTTGAACTTGTTGAACCCGTTGAACCAAAATGGTTCAAGGTTCAACGGTTCAATGGTTCAATGGTTCAATGGTTGGATCCTTGCTGATGGACATTTTCGATTGAACTAAGGCGCTGAACCAATCCTGAAAATGACTAAGTGTTGGAAATTGATTCTTTTGATTGAACCCTCCTGCAGAAGCCTTTGAACCTGTAGAAATGAACTTGCCTGCAGAGTCTGTAGAAACCAAGTCCGTAGAAATCAACCTGTAAAGCCCATTGAACTTGGCCTGCAGAGTCCGTAGATTTTCTTTTCCTATAGAGTCCGTAGATTCTTGAGAAGCTTGAAAAATGAGGAATTTGAATGCACAGGACAAATTTTGGAAAGGGAAGCGACAATTTTGGTCTATAGGACCAAAATAGTTCAAATGTTGTCCCAAAAATGAGTGATATTTTTGGGGGAACAATAGCCAGTTGGGGAACTTCTATCAATTGCAAAAAGAATTGAAGGGAGTAGAATCCAGAATCTCTAGTGTCTTCATGTGTACCATTGGGCTAAGGAGTCATGCTACCCAAAAATAGAAGGCATCAAAAATGGAAACAAACAAAACAAAACAGAATTAAAAACTGTACAAATATACATATATACGGATGCAATGATCTGATACTTCAAGAGTTGAAGTGTTTCAGATGTTGTTTCTTGAGAGACAGTGAAAATAGTGTGCCATCTTGGTAAACTAGCAGAAAACCATTTTGCCCCCATAAACGGTGACGGGCGAATGGAGCTCTCCACTAGGAAACCAATTTTCTGCATCTTCCTCTTGGCCTTTTCTTCTTTTTTCTCCAAGGCAGGACGTGGTCTTCAAACTGAAAACCATAACTCTTTGCTCTCCCTGCGAAGAGTTCCTTTTGTTGACTTTGGAATACAGCAGTATGGTCCACCACCATAGCTTGTTGTTCTATTGGTCCAGTCCAGCACATGCTTTGATTGTCAACATCAGACTCCTAACAAACCATCAGCTCAGTTCCTCTTTTGATGTGAAGGAGTTTGATCTCTTCATTTTGAGCAGTCTTCAATCCGAGCAATAGAGATCCGTATTCAGCTATGGAAGAATTGCTGCCATCGGATTCCAAGATCTAAGCATCATCAAAAGCTGATCTTCTATCAGATTTCTCTTCATCGGAGGTGGAAGATCCTTCTTGATTTGTACTGCACCCTACTAATTCTTCTGATGCCTTGTTTGAATTAAATCCTGGATTGCCAGCTACAGGACTTTCATCAGCTGAGACATGAGCATCCTCTGTGGTCAAGAAGTAATTACCCCTGCCTGAAGGCTCAAACAGAATTTGAGCTGCAGGGGCTGACGTTTGAGTGACCATAATTTTACCTCAAACAGGTCCACACTTGGTTCTCCATCAATGTCCAATTGCTCAGGATTGGCTTACAGGGATTCAAACTCAGTCATTTGAATTTTGGATTCCTTGGCATGATCAATCATGGCAAATGACTGAGATGGACTTGGAAGAGAGGATGAGAGTTCATCCTTTTGATTTTTGGGAGGGGGAGAACTGATCTACGAATCTAAAGTAGAAGGTGCAGAGATGTTCAATGTACTTACTTCTTTGGCAATCACCGGGTCCTTTGACTAAAAAGGAAGAGGGGTTCTCTGCTTAGCAATTAAAATCGTTGGTTGGAGTCGCTCTTTTGTCTTCTCTTTGTCAACCTGCTGGGCTGACTGATTCTGGAACTTGGTGAATACTGTGTATGATCTTTTGACTGCTTCACCTTCACTTTTGAGTTCATCCTGGTAATTCAGGAAATCAATGTGGGAGTTGCCAGCTGATTCTTCTAGATCCTCCCTTAAGAGGTCAGCGCCATTTTCTTTCTCGAACTCAGGTTGGAAATAAGAAGCATGCTCTGTTTCCAGATATCCAACTACCGAGTTTGTTGGAGGTGCTTCAAGGGCAAGGTTCCTCTGTGGGGGAGGAAGACGATTTGGTTGCCCTTGACTTCTAGCAGTATTGCCTTGATATGGCTGATTAGGGAATGTCCTCCTTGGTATATCTTTATATAGAGGAGTAGAAGACATACCTTGTGCCATTTACTTTTTCAAGGCTAGCAATTCATTTGCCAGCTTTTGTACCATTGAGTCAGTGGTGACTGTGGGTGAGTATTCAGAAGATGATGAAGATCTATTTCTGTTTGAATCTCTTCTTATCTTCCCTGCTAAGATGAGATCATCTTCTACCTCATTGGCCAGAAGTTGGGCTGCAGCAAGATCTATTTGACCAGCACGTCTCAAAAGAAAACTTACTTCAGGTTACTGAGAATTAATGAAGAAGCATTTGAGATTCTCAGCTGTAGGTCGAGCAATTATAGGAATTTTGTTCCTCAGTTTGTCAAATTTGGCTATGAAATCCCTCATAGGCTCATGAGGCTCTTTCTTCATCTAAGTGAGTTGGGCCAGCAAGGCATGTACATCTTCTGCGCGCTTGAACCTTGCTTCGAACTTGGCTTTAAGTGTATCCCAGTCAGTCACTGATCCAGCTTGCAGATGGTAGAACCAGTCTACAGCAGCACCTTGTAGTGTCTCCACAAAAAGCCTGACTGCCACGTCTTCAAATTTTACTCTAATAACACCACAGGCTATGCTGAAGGCTGCAATGTGTTCATTAGGGTGAACTATCCCATCACCAAAGAATTTGAGAAAATTCTTTCTTGAACTACGTGGGAGTTCATGCAAAGGTGGAGTCAAATTGAGTGGGCCAAAAGAATTACCCCAGGGGCCTCGAATTGCCATGATTTAATTAAGAAAATCAGAGATAACAAATCTGGATGGAGTGGCCAGATTACAAATCAAAAATGGAAAATGACTGCCTCAGCTTCATCTTGATTCTTGAGGCTTCAAACTGTGCACTCTTTCCCAGCAGCTCTAGTTTTGCAGACCAAATAAAATAACGGAGGTGGAGGAAGATGGTAAGGCTATAAATGGATAATGGGTAAGACGTGAAACGGAGTCGCCAGAGTCTGTAATGGATAAGGTTATAATGATAATGGGTAAGACACAGGTGATGTTTCAATCTAAAACTTGAGGTTCCAAATTGCACAAAATTATGTATATTTTCCAGCAGAGTCGCCAAAAACTGTTGGTTGAATATTTTGTCGATTAGCGTACTGATAAACAAAATAGGTCTGATCAGCCAAAGTAGGAAGATTGGTCGTCCGAATGTGTACGTTTACCACATCAAAAGGGGACTAATCTCTCCTCTCATCAAGGGGTGGTTCCCTATGGATATGCTATATATATATATATATATAAACAGAAAATAATACTCAAGGGTAGGACAAACCATCCATCTCTCTTTTTTCAGAGATGATGCATGCAGATCAAAGGAAAAACTCAAGGGAAATGACAGAAAACACTCCTCTTCTTTCAGAAGTACTACTTAGCAAACCACAAGATACTCCTGGTAGTAAATGCAAAGTGTAATCAAGGACGTATTAACCAACAAATCGAGATGCAAAAAGTCTCCACTTGAATTGCTCAAGAGTAAGATACAAAGGACAATGAGGGTACAAAGTCGTCCCAAGGTCCTTTACACAGAAATGAAAAGAAAACACACTAAAGGCAATTATGGGGGCACAAAGTCTCTCCACAGTTGACTCTTCAGGACACTTTTCTGACTACTTTCACTAATTCTGCTTGTTGAATTAAAAGAACAGAAAATATATCAAGGAAAAAGACATAAGAATAGTTTTCCCAACAACAAAGATATTACAGCACAAAGTCTGAAAAGTCACTTGCTTTCTTATTTCAATAACATAATATGATCAACAATCTGAGCTCAAAGTCTTAGTAATGCCTTTCAATTTGGGCAAAGTTTCGTTTCTGATTGTCAAAAAGAGATATTTACAATAACGAGAGTCCTTTATATAGCCACTTCAAGAAGGACTTGGGAACAATAACTCATCATGTTGCATTGAAATCTGTTAAGAAGACAGGTTGAAACTTAGGGGCGTTTACCCATTTGCTTTTCTCAATGCAGAGAAACAAGTCGTGCTATTGAAAGTTTGCATCTTTCAATGTCCACCGGCGATCTGATCCTTCTTCATCGTTCCTCCTTTTCTGGTTAAGTGAATCGTGTCCTTGATTCAATTTGATGCTCTACTCCTTAATCGCTTCCCTCTGGTCTTGGCCTTAAAGCCTGTGAATGCATTCGGGTCTGTAGATTACAAGGATCAACGGCTATTTTATGAGCTTTGAAATTGACGTTCGCACACCCATCAATATGCTTTCAATGGCTAGTTCGTTGTTCTTGAATTTGACGTCTTCGGGTGCGTCACCCCTTGGTCCTTCTTTGGCTTTCCTGTTTTGCATCCTCTCGAAGGGAAGGTGACCCTTCGGCTTTAGGGAAGTGTCCTTTAATTTGGCAGCCGAGAGTCCCTAGCGAGGGCACCTGCCCTTCGGGGTCCTTCGGTGGCCTTTTATCTTTGGCAGTCTCTTGCGGCTTTCCTGCGAACTGTTTCAACGCACATTTTCCCCGGGCATTTTCCTCGGCCTTTTTCCGCGGACAAAAAGTCTGCATAATTGATTTGTCTCTTTGGAAATTTCTTTGGGCTTTCTGCCTGCAGCTTCTCCGAATTCTTTCAGACTTTTTGTCTGAAGGAATTCCTTCGGACAAAAGTCCGAAAGAATTATGCCTTTGTCTGCCTTAAACAAAATTTTGAAAGAATTTACCTTAACTGTTTCCTTGAAAATAACCCTTTCGAAGGGTGTTTTTGTTGACCAAGTGCCCTCCGCAAGGGTACTTGTCCTTCGGGAGGCTTCTTTGAACTTTTGCATTTGAACCGCTCCTTTGAACCTCTCTTTTGAACCAAGCTTTGAATCAAGTCGATGATCCCTTTGATTGAACCAACTGAGTGAACCGTTTGATTGAACCAAAGCATTGAATCGCTTGGTTGAACCAAACATTGAACCAAGCCGATGAACCAAGCTTTGAACCAAAATGGTTCAAGCCGATGAACCTTTTGATTGAACCAAGCCTTTGAACTAAGCGGATGAACCAAGGCGTTGAACCGAACGGATGAACCAAATGAGTGAACCAAAGTATTGAACCACTTGGTTGAACCAACAATTGAACCTGCCTTTGAACCTGTTGAACCTTGAACCTGTTGAACCTTTGAACCAAATTGGTTCAATGGTTCAACGGTTCAATGGTTCAAGCCTTTTTCTTTTTGACAAGTGTTTTGAAGCCGTTGAACCTTGAACCTTGATGAAGCGCTTAACTCTTTCCAATGACGTTGAACCTTTGAACTTGTTGAACCCATTGAACCAAAATGGTTCAAGGTTCAACGGTTCAATGGTTGGATCCTTGCTTAGATGCTTGCCGATGGACATTTTCGATTGAACCAAGGCGCTGAACCAATCCCGAAAATGACTAAGTGTTGGAAACTGATTCTTTTGATTAAACCCGCCTGCAGAAGCCTTTGAACCTGTAGAAATGAACCTGCCTGCAGAGTCTGTAGAAACCAAGTCCGTAGAAATCAACCTGTAAAGCCCATTTAACTTGGCCTGCAGAGTCCATAGATTTTCTTTTCCTGCAGAGTCCGTAGATTTCTCTTCCTGCAGAGTCCGTAGATTTCTCTTCCTGCAGAGTCCATAGATTCAAGCCTGCAGAGTCCGTAGATTCCTGAGAAGCTTGAAAAATGAGGAATTTGAATGCCCAGGACAAATTTCGGAAAGGGAAGAGACAATTTTGGTCTATAGGACCAAAATAGTTCAAATGTTGTCCCAAAAATGAGTGATATTTTTTGGGGAACAACACTCATCATCCGAACTCTCCTCAGCAGTGCTATCACCCTGACTAAACTCCGAATCTGAATGTTGCTCCTTGTCCTCGGAAGGTGATTCATCTACTGAAAAATACTCCATTGGTTTAGCCTTCGCCTTAAGCGGACATTTATGGGAAAGATCCCATGGCTCCCTACAATGAAAACATAGTTTTTTCTCCCTGAGCTTGTTGAAGGTGTCATTGTCCAACCCTTTAGTTTCCCCATGAGGCTGCTGAGGGTCCTTCTGAAATGTCTTTCTTTCCTTATCCTTCTTAAAATGAGAGTCCTTAGAGTGAAATTTACTCCTGTAGGAAGAAGATGCTAGGTCTCTCGCTTTCTTAATAGCCTCTTGTAGTGAAGAAGGGTTGTGTCCCTTTACCCATCCTCGCAAGGGATCGAAAGCCCATCCATGAAAAGAACAAGGAGTCTCCTCTCAGATATATCTGTCACCAATACTGCCAGCTTTTGGAACTCGATGATATAGGCCTCCACAGAACCCCACTGTTTAAGCTATGCTAGCTCCTTGAAATGCAATTCCGGGTCCTTAGTGTTAAACCGCTCGATCAACCTCTCGGTGAACTCTGCATATGTATCAACCTGGTTATGTCCAAGTGTCACCATTCCATGGTGCCACCACTCATGGGCACTGCCATCTAGATGTATAGCTGCGTATTTGATGGCATCATCCTCAGGCATCAGGGTGAGCTGGAAATATGTATCGAGCTTTTGCACCCAAGTCTTGGTTGTAGTCCTGCCTGTCCCATCAAAATATGGAATTGAGAGCTTACCCACTTTCTTCTTAAGCTCATAATGTTGCTAGCTGTATCCTCTCTGAGGTAAATTTTTCAGCCTAACATCCATGTACTCCTTGAAAGACATCTCACCCTGAAAATCCGGTCTAGAATTTCTCCAATCCTCTAGTATTTGGTCTTGTATCTCCTGCTGTGTAGGACTAGCATTATTCTAGTCATTCTATCTCGGAGGAAAACGTGGCATGAGTGGTCTTGTAGTAGAAGAACCTGCTCTAGCATGTCTTGGTTCCTCTATTAATCGATGCGTCTCCATTACCCTGTCCACCTACCTGGTTAACATTATTATCCTGATTGGCATTATTGCCTTGATCTGCCTTAGTCAAATGTTGTGTAATGGCTACAGTTAAATGCTGCAATGTAGCCTGTAGCTCCCTTTGACCCCTAGCAAGATCACTAAACATCTCCCTAGTGCTAGGTTCTCCCCTTTCCCCATCTCGGTCACCCATGGTTGGTGTTGAAAAAGGGTCACTCTCCTCTTCAATCTCTGGGAAGTTACGTATGTCTGGGTTTGTCCGGTTTCTTCTCAAGTAATACTGATGTGTTGGATGCATGAAACCTCACAAGATGGGAGGAAAATAGGCTCTGATACCATTGTAATGGGCACCCTTGTTACACCCAAAACTAACCCAACTGAAACCCCTTATGACTCCGAAATGGTTTGTTTGTATTGGTTTTTTTTTTTTGTGTTTTGCAAAGTCTTATGCATGTAACATAAATATAGAATTGAAAGCATAGGCACACATAGCTGAAATAACCAACACACTGTATTTATATTGATTGCAAAATGAGTAAGCAAGTACAATGTCGGCCATGTGATAACTCACTAAATACTCCAGTAATGGAATGAACATTGTTTCAAGCGAATATCCCCAGGGAATACCGAATGTGCGATCATTTTGTTCTCCGTCCAGCAGAACTACGGACTCTGCAGGCTGATTTCTACAGACTCTGCAGGCTGGTTTCTACAGACTCTGCAAGCTGGTTCCTACAGACTCTGCAGGCTTGTTCTACGGACTCCGCAGGGTTGTTTCTACGGACTCTGCAAGCATGCTTCTACGGACTCTACAGGCTTGTAGGCTGATTTCTATAGACTCTGCAGGCTGATTTCTATGGACTCTGCAGGCAGGTTTCTACGGACTCTGCAGGCATGCTTCTACGGACTCTGCAGGCTTGCAGGCTGATTTCTACGGACTCTGCAGGCTGGTTTCTACGGACTCTGCAGGCTGGTTTCTACGGACTCTTCAGGCTTGTTCTATGGACTCTACAGGCTTGTTTCTACGGACTCTGCAGGGATGCTTCTTCGGACTCTGCAAGCTTGATTCTCTCGACTCTTACTACAGATAACGGCTTCTACGAGATGCTACAGTGACGTGGCTGCTACAGTGACACGACTGCTACAGTGATGGGGTTGCTACAATGGCGTCACTGCCACAGTGACACGACTGCTACATTGGCACGACTGTATAAGGCTGAAAGCGCAGATTCCAAAGACCAATCCCAAGGATTGATGTCTAGAGTGCTACAGATGGGAAGGACGTTCCCAAATGCCCAAAATAATCTGCAAACTGCAAGTGCATCAATTTTTTCTTTTTATCCAACATGCCTAATGAAGCCACAAATGCTTCCTTTTATTCTTTCTCCAAGGGGGCGACTCAACTCTCATGAGCAATGTGGGATAAAAGATGTGCAACATTTTATATATTAAGATATTACTTATGTCTCCCTTGGGTACCATCCCCATAAAGTAAATATTTAAAGTAACACTTTAATATCTTGCAATTAAGTTGAATGTTATTTTTATAACACTTCAGGCATTAAAATATAATAGCAATCGGACTCCGAATAGCGCAAGTGATAGTTCGCCGGAAAGCTCTCATCGAGGAGTATCAAATCCAATCATCAAAACTGGCCTCCGCTGTGTCCTGCTAACTTACTACAAATAATAAATATGCCTGAAACTGAGTAAGTCAATTGCTAAAGTGGGGACATTACATAATGGTTGTAAGCTAGTCTCTCAGATCTTTCATCCAAATAAGATATTTAAACAGGGACCCACCTTAATTCATTTTATAGAGAATAGCAGATTCGATATATAACTCGGTTTTTATCCGAAGTTTGATACTTGTTTTTCAGATTTGTCCATAACGCACTTGTAGTAGTATTTTGAACCTCAAGAATCATGTCATCTGACACAAATAACTTCAACAAGGCCTCTTTATAACATTTGCCACAAAACTTGTAGCAGGTCTCAATTCAATACTAAGGATGATTTTATCACAATCACGATATTCCACAATTGTTAAAATCTTATAACTCCAAATTTTATAATTCTAGCCAGTTGATTCTATGCTTCTAGTAGAACCAAAGTTTGAATATTGGCCATTTTATACACAATTTGTGACCTTTGATTCAAAAATCAATACAATAATAAAATTACAGTTCTTCTTGACAATCAATGCAATAGGAAAAGCACAATTTTGACTCAGAAATCAGTGCAGCAAAAAAAAAGTATAGTTCTAACCTATAAATTAATGCAACAGGGACATACACAGTTTATATTCTGATTTTTTTATATACCAAACAAAAAAATCACTTACACAGAATTACTAATTGATGTGTGCCCTAGTGAAAACACTACACAAAACTACGAATCACATAAAACACTACATAGAACTGTCATCACATTCTAGTCGTGCCCTAAACCATTGTGATTCCTTGTCTAGTCATACTCTAATTGTTTTGAAAGTTTTTTCTTTGCCATGATGTCGTTTCTTGTCTTTTCCTTATGCAAACTGTTAAACCAAGTTTTCTTGCTATATGAAATCATGTTTTCCTTATTTCACTGATTGTTTCCACTCAACTATCACGTATTTCCTTCTTTCATGACGTCTTCACTCTACTATTCTACGACTATGTTGGATTTCATGCCGTTGTTTTGCATCTGGGTTTCCTTCATGTGAACTGTAACTATTTCTTTTCCATTTGGTTCTTTCCTCTGCCAACCCAGGTTCCTCATGAATCGACCTGATCTGTGCAAAGGATATCATGACCACTGGTCAATCCTACAAACATCTAGTTTGAATCACGACCTTTTCTTCTTCACAGTTCATACGCTTTCTCTAGGGCTTCCCTGAACTTGACTCTGTAACTTGTTTGTACCCTTAACCTAGTGCTTCCTCGATTGATGGCTCTGATATCATTGTTATCAAATACGAATGCTGAAAGAATGAAGAGAAAAATGGAAGGCACACATTGATGTGTGTGGGCATCCTTATTTTATTATGCAAAATTTAGTTATAGTTGGTGTAGTTGACAACTAACCATTAGTTAATGGACTAACATGTTAATTAATAAATTTAATAATTTACACCCACAAAGTATGCCAAATCTATGTGTGTGTTGCAAGTAGAATAGGCTGGTCACCAAGGAGTATGTTCTTCTAGATGAAGGGTGCCAGCTGAAAGGGTTTGAAAAAATCATGGATCGAACTCCATGCCAACAGAGCTTTATTAACCAAAATAAATGTTTAATTGTCTCAGTATGGTTGTAAAATGCACACATGGGCTGCAAGACACCAAAATGCACAACGCAACGCCCCAAAGGTGATGGATTTGAAAAGCTAATTTATAAAAAAAGACAAAAAATCAGATATGTGCCCTGAAGGAAACATAAATCACCTGATGAATTATCAATATTTATTTCACCCGCAAACCTATGCAATCAACCAATGGAGTATGGGGTGTGGTAAATTAGCAAATTAGATTCTGGTTGGAGTAGAAGAAATCTCTGCAAAGCACATACTTAAAGTACATAAGAAATAAAATATGATTTTCTTGAATTGAAATTTGATTTCTTGAAGTACTTGATGGAAAATAATATAAGAATATAATATCAGATTCATTCACACATCTATTCTCACCTTCACCAACCAGAAGTTTGATCCTCGTTGTATAGAGAAGTGAAAAATGTCACGTTTACTTGGTGGCATTTATGGGGTTGAAAACAAGATTTTAATGGTGTTTAGAAGTGAAAAAAGAGGCCCAACTAACCTATTGGATTGGGATCTGTTTGGTGATGGTTTCTAACCTTAATCTTGTTTCCTACAGCCCATTCTTTGCTCATCTTTCTATGTGGTTAAATGTTGTTCTTATGAGATCTTTCTGAGTTGTAATTTTCTTATTCCTTTGCATATTCGATTTGGATTCCTGGGATTTTATTTATTCTTCTTACTTTTATTGATTTTGTTGTTTTTGTCATTTTATTATGTGAGGGATAGTAAGAGGTAGGAGTCATAGCTAGTGTTGTAAAATGTGATATATCAATATATTATTGAGGATTGGACAGTAATAGTTTTTTTTCGGTGAAATCAATACTCTATTTGATCAACAAAATGCTTTATATTTGATATGATTATGATTACAACTTCTTCCATTCTGAAAATTTCAACAGATTTTTTTTAAATTTCACTCACATATTATTAGAGCTTTTTGTTTTACGTGCAGATTGGTGAAGCTTGGTTTCTAGTAAATATTAGGTCATGTCTCCTTGTTTTGTTGAAGAGTTGTATGAATGTTATTTTCGATGCTTTAGCTTGTCCTGTCATCCCAATTTTCTTATGGGAAGTCGATAAGTTACTTTTGGGTGCCTAGTGCCACCCTACTATTGTCCGAAATCATGGAGCTTGGCCCACAGTGCAGTGATAGACCATGTCTTTTCCAAAGTTCTCGGGACAAGAAATATTTCCAAAAATCAATTATAATTTATTTGGTAAAACCTCAAAAAAAGTATTGTACATAGAGAATACTCTTTATCAAGTCATAAAAGAAGAGCTTCTGGAAAAAACCCCATGAAAAGATTTTAAGGTTTCTTCTCCCAAATCTATTTATTAATTTATGGGCTGTAGAAGCCTTAAAACTCTTCATCAAGTCATTCATGAAAGATATCCTATACCCTACTATTTTTTGCTGTCGTCATAATTTTTTATTGTACTGTTTCCAAACAAGTGGTAAAAGGAGACTTAGGTCGAATGCTAGATAACAGAATTCCCACTTGGATTGGAGAAATTTGAAGCTCAAAGATGAGATGTAACCATTGTACTATTAAATAAGAAAGGTAGAGAATTTGACATAACAAGTTCACAGGACAAGAAATATTTCCCAAGTCAATTATTTGGTAATCCTCAACAAATACACTGTACAGAGACAAACTCTTCATCATGCCAATAAATAAGAGCTTCTAGGAAAATATCTGTGAAAAGATTTTAAAGATTGTTTTTTCCAAAAGCTCTTCTTTATTAATTTATGGACCGTAGAAAACTCTTCATTGTGTCATTCTAGGCAAATCTATTGGTCGCAGATTGTTGATGGTTGGAGGTTTCAAAAAATGATTATGTAATCTAGTGTCATTTGTAAATAGATGGAAGGGTGTTTGAGATTCACAATCACATGGTTCAATCAGTTATTTTAGGTATTTGTGAGCCTCAGTTACAAGGGATATAACTGCTCGATGAGATGTAGAGATTCAAGTTTGCAATCTTTTTTTACACCCCCCAAAAAAAGATGTATGTCTATTTTTCTTATCCTCATACCTCTTATTTATGTTCAAAACTGTAATCCTTTGTTTCTTTTCCTCTTGATCATTTAAATCATTTTCAATTACTGAAATAGTCTCTTTGCATAAAGAAAAAGGAAACAAATAACCAAAAGGATGATTTTGGGAAAATTGGATTGACAACGAAATGAGTTCATTACATTTTATCACTAGTTGTTCTAAGTCAGTTCTTGTAAATATTCACGAAGAGGAAATTTTGAAGTCAAAATTGGAATTATTACTAACCTTGTACCACATCATACTCTTATTTATTGGTAGATTTGATCCTGTAGTCCAATATCTATTAAGTGCGTCATTGCTGAGATAAAGGCCTAGTTGCTCACCTTTCAATCCAATCTACAAATTGAAAAATCACATGAATCTAGGAATGAGACTGTGCATAAAAATCAATTTGTTTTGTATATGTGACACAAGTGCAACTTATAATTGGATTATATGGCAATCCTCTCTTGTAAAAAATTTAGGTGCAATGAATCAGTAGAAAATAATATCCACTCATTATATTTTTCTCCTTGCTCTTTCTAATATCATGGTAATTTTGATTTTCACAAATATTTCAACTATATCTTTTGAAGGAAATCATATTTAGAAGAAAACCTGATATGTCCATTCTTGCATTGAAAGATCTCGTGTAACACTTTTCAAACCTTTCAAAACAATTGGCCCTCTAATTCCTGCACCTACTGTGTCATAAAATTCGCCAACATTCTACCAAAAAAATGTAAGAAAGTTAGTGTTTAGGAGAAATATAAGACAAACAAGACTTATTGCAGATATAAAGATGTTTTTTTTTTACATTTAAACTTGGTAGAGAGAGAATAGGAAAAGATGTCAACCTTTAGGCCCACAGTCATGCTTAACAGGTCCAGTGTATTCTTTCCCGGTTTTAAAATTATTGGCTTCTCTAGATTAAATCTTGAATACGAACTATTACCAGATCCAGTTCCTACAAGTAGTTTTTTACCATTAAGACAATGTTAATTTTTCCAAATAACCAAATCTGACATGATCATTGTAAAGAATAATTACAAAGAGGGCACAATATTGTCTTTTCCAATCTGTTTCAATGCGCATAATGTTTCTTACAAAACAATTCAAAACTAATTAGCAATTTTTGGTTTTGACTCTTGAGTATTGTAAGTCCATACTTTCTCCCTATAATGAAAATAATTCTATGGATCACGATAACTATGCATGTAGATAGAAAAAGAGGGAGAAAATATAATAATGTTCAAAAGCAACCAAAGTAGATTAATCGGACTCAAAAGTACAATCTAATCACAATAAAATAGTAATACGGTAGAGGAGAACACTTGAAGCTTAAAAATTGAGACTAAGACCAAAGATAAAACACTAAAACAATGAAAGAAAAAAAGGGGTAATCCAAAGATGGTACACCTTATCCATAAAAGGAAAGTCCAAATATAAATAACTGAGCAGGGGGGTGCACATGCCAAGGGAAAAAATAATAAGATGAAGACCAATGTTGAAGATTGAGGTGAGAAACTAATGCAATCACTGCTTATCTCACTGACAAAGCAGAAGGAGAACCACCAACATCATCATCCACCAAAATCTAACATTATCCATAGGAGAATGTCATGGGCTAAGGGGGTCTAGTTGGACAATCCTAGGATGAAGTAGGTTAATTCCCATATAGCCTATCTTAACATCTAAGGTTGAAGTCTACAAAGGTAGAGAGAAGACTAGTGATACGCATTTGTCCTTGTACTCTAGGATGTGAACAACGACAAGTAGACGACTTGCTATGCCAAGTAGAAGTGCATCCATGATTCCTACCATATGAATAAGAGGAATAAGATATCCAAGTAGCATCATGTGGAGGTAGACATCATCTCACTAATATGTCAACATTTGGGTGTAGAGCAGCTGAATCCAAGGGATGGTTAGTACCCCCAATGTCTGTGATAGGCTAAATAAAAGAGGTAATCAGCCTAGTGCCCTAGAGATCCCCTATGTCTTATATTTAAGAGTAAAATCCTTTTGAAGGAAAAGGCCAAACTTTTCAGGTCAAGATAAAGGAAAAAAATGGATGAAAAACATATAAGTGTTTGTGTAAACCATAGTTTACATAACTGTAACCAACGAGTACTCGCCAAGGAGGATTTTTTTTAAACCAGAGATTAATCGACAAGGGTGGTCGATTAACCGGGAATAACCGAGGGGGCATGTTTGAATTTATAAGACAAATAACCGTGCTTTTCCAATGTCTGGAGGCCTTGGATGCATTTTGGATGCATCCACGCCGTGTATAGGCCTCTTCACGAGTTGAGATCGCCCTATCTATATATCTTGGCAACCTCTATATCTAGGTTGGAGGGACTCTCTGAATATCTTTCTTGGCCCCTCTACCCCTATATATAGGCATAGTACTCGCCAGGAGGCCTATACATTGTGTGGATGCGTCCAGAACGTGTCCAAGACCTCCAAACGTTGTAAAAACATAGTTATTTGTCTTATAAATTCAAACATGCCCCCTCGGTTATTCCCAGTTAATTGACCACTTGGGTACAAGCGATTACCCAACTAGTACTATTCTAGTACTCATCGGGAGGCAAAAAAATGAGATTTGGCGAGTATTTTTTGCGAGTAATGGGTTTTCCAAATTTTGTGCGAGTATTCGAGTCACGATGGTTATGTAATCTATGGTGTAAACCATATTTTTTAAACTCTCGAGTCTTGAGCCGAGTCAAAGGTAACAATTTTTTCTAACTTTGAATCTACTGACTCTTCAAGTCTGTGTTAGGATATTTATTGAAAGAATGCAGTTAGCAATAGAATATACATTTGAATACAAAAACTAAGCACAAATCTAGAGATAATGTTACATAGTTGGTAAGTGAAGCGATATGGTTGAATTGGATATTTGGGCACTTCAAGGGGACAACCTCCAAAATGCATAATAATAATAATAATAATACAATTGATGATGATTGTGGAGAGGCTTTCTATTCATTATTTATAGATATAATTAGGTAGGTCACACCTCTTAATTCTAATTAGATCAGCCTCAACAAACATCTAGAACTAATAAATGAAAAGATTAAGGTCAAGCATGCCTCAAGTTGGCTACACCCTAAACTTATTATCCGAAGAAAATTCTGCCCTCCGCAAAGGTACTTTGGGTCTTGAAAAGCCCCTTCGGAACTTTTGATTGGTTCTACCGCTGACCAAAGTGCCCTCTGAAGAAAATCTGTTGCCCCTTTTTGCGAACTGTGTAGGCCATTTTGGGCTTTTTACCTATGACTTTGAAACTTTCGATTGAACTTGAACCATTTTTTGGAGTTCAACGGTTCAATGGCTCAATACTCTGTTTTGCAAAGAGTCGGGTTCACTCAGTCTCCTTATGAATTCAATGCATCATTGAACCTACTGTTTGAACCTACCGCTTGAACCTACATAGCGGAGTTCAATGGTTTAACGGTTCAATAGTTCTAAGATCCTGGAAAGATCATGTGACTATGGTCGGTTTATATATTCATTTCATATTATTGAACCCCGACGTTGAACCACCCCTCAATTTTTTTTTCTTTTAGGAAATATGCCTTCAAGTTTTGAAAATTTTCCCTGTAAAAACTCACCTCTTTTTCGCCTTGTTCATTTCTCTGAAGGTGCTCACTGCGTTCCACAAGGGCACTTTGCCTTTGGAGCTTGCTGGAAGACTTGCATCCCTTTGGAACCAGCCCATTCCCTTTGTCGAAAAGGCCTGTGCAAGACAATCGCTCGAAGCAAAATAAGCTCCATATTGAACCAAAAACCTATAGGTCTTGGATCTCTCAACTCTTTATAAGACCAGGACTATTGCAAAGGGAAAAAACCACGATTGCAGCAAGGTGAAAACATCAAAGACTGAGATAGCAAGGAAACAAAAAAGGGGGGACTGATTTTTTGGGCTTGCAGGACCAAAAATGGTCAACAGGTTGCAATTGTGCTTCAGATTTACATGGTTGCATGCAATTGGGCCTACAAAGGTGTTTTATAACACCACCTTGTTCAAAGGCAAAGTGAATACCTTGGAGAGTTGTTTGTATTGATTTTTCATTATTTGGTTGCACAATTGAGCTCCATTTTCAGGTTTGAAGGAACCTAGGGCTATAACTAGCGTTTCCAAAACTTTGGGTCAACATTTGGAGGACTTCCCACGGAGAAAAAAATTTTGATTCTAATTTTGTGTGATAGCTACTATTTTTGTGATAATTTTGAGTTAACTTTTGTATTGAAAATTCAAATATTCTGGAAGATAAGAATTTTTGAAATTTCAGTTGCTTGAAGCAAATAATAAATCATTGAAGGCTGAAAATAAAGTAATTAATTCAAAAAATTATTTGTATAATTTTTCCAAGTGGAATGAATTGTTTGGGGAGCTTGAAGACCCCTCTTGAAGGGTTGTGTGCAAGATAAACCCTCTTCTAGGGTTTGGTAGTATTTTATTTAATTTATTTCCACTGGGGCGATTTATGTTTAAACTGTTTTGCAGGGTTTTGAGGGTCACTCAATGACCTAAATCATTCAAGAAATTATTCTGATATTTTTCCATCTTAGGCGATTTGCTTTGAGGGAGTTTGGAGGCTTTTTGAGTGGTTAATTTGAGGGTTTAGTATTTTGATTTATTTCTGTAAATTTTCCTAAGTGTGGTGACTTTAGTGGAGGAATAATTGGTCACTTTGGTGCCCTAGTTGAAGTCATTTGAAGTCCTAATAGTTTATATAATTTTGCATAATTATTTGTGATTTTATGCAAGGGTTAGAAGGCAGATTTGAAAAGGGAAACGCAGCTGTACTTTTAGAAGAAAATCAAAATTGTTGCAAGGATAATGTTCAACCTCATTTCCATTTTCTACTTTGCCGAAAAGAGGTATTTGTTTCAGCTTTCATATTCAGCTATTTTGAGATTATATTGGAGTGTTGTTGCTTGAAGATTGGTCATCTAATTCTGTAGGGTTTGCTGATTTTTAGGGCAACATTCATATTATTTTCAGTTTTGCATAAGGGTTTGTTGGAAAACCCCACTTGTTCTTAATTGTCCCATTTAGGGACATTACAATGGTATCAAGCCAATTTCTTGGCTAATTGTGGGATGGAAAGGTATTTGTCAAACAGTGATAGGGATAGGGCTATATTGGGACATATCACTCAATCTTAGAATCGGTTGATAGGAACCATGGCTACACTCCTTCAAATGATGAAAGATATGAAAGGGGATCAACCCTTTGAAATGGAGGACCAGCATTTGATTCGTTGGGATCTAATGGAAGATTATGATGAGTATTTGACACTTGCACCTTAGTATAAAAAGGAAAGGAGTTCAAGGAATGGCTAGTTTTGAAACAAGGCAAAGGGCTCCATGGGCATATAGCTACGCATGACAATTTGGGGAAGATTGTTCTTCGTACCTTTGATGGAGATCCAGGTACTTTAGTTAGAGCATGGGTAAACAAGGTTAACGACTACCTTGAATTGAGACCTAGAGGTGAGAAGCATGCTCTAAAATTTGTCATACAACATTTGGAGGGAGTTGCCCATGATTGGTGGCATCTAGGATGGAAGTCACAAGGGTATGTGTTGACGCTGTGGATTGCACCCTTGACAGGAGGCTGAGCTCCTGTCTTCCACGTGGTACAATGGAGACCTCCCTCTTGCTGTTAGTATGGCAAAACTGGGGGGAGAATCTCTAGATAAGGGCTAGCTCCCTCTGATGCATCTTTGTGGTCCTAGATTTTCTACTGCTAACAATGGGAGGGGATGAAAAGAGAGAAGGATTACTGAAAATAGAACCTAAACTAAAGCAATGATACACCAAAATGGTTGATCTACTTAGTTTTGATATACACTTTACACCAAGAACAAGCTGATATACACTTCATTTGATACGAGAAACTCTTCTGCATCAGTAATCTAGGGGTCCTATGGAGATACAGGGAGGAAGAACTCCCAGAGGTGTTCTAAGACATACTATGGCAATCTGTTCACATGCACCTATACTCTGCTATGGACACTTCTGGCTGACCTGCAAAAGAACTCACAATACACTAGACATGCTGGAATCATTTTGTGAAAGCATGAAAGAAAATGACTTAACACAAGACAAAACTATAGACATATGCAAAACCTCAAACTCAAAATGGAGGTAAAAATGCTATGTCTTGATTCAAGGTAAAATCCTACAAGGCTTCGCCATACAAGTTGAGAGATATATCCTCCTCAAATGAGAGTTTACAATATATATAGAGAAAGAGAAAGAAAAAGGCACCCCCTTTTTTACAAGTGGCCCATGCTGCATTGAAAACATTGGGAAGAGGAAGTCACTGAAAGAACATGCCGTGTCAGTTGCCAATCTTGACTTTGGCGCTTAAGTTATATTAAGCATTATTGTGAAAGCATGGGCCGCGCCCCTTTGTCTGCAAACAAGACCGCTTCTTTAAGAGATTCACGCGGTTGTCTGCTCATTAATGCAAAATGGGGAAAAACAGGCCGCGCCTTCACTGTTCGCGCTCCTTGATGGCCACTTGGCAGAGACTGTTTCATCCGCATCAATAACTCCTTGTGCCGACACCTTCTTTTGCCACCTGGACTGTTTTGTCCATATCTGTGCTTGGCTCCTCGGGCTCCTTCCTTGGCAGCTCACTGAGTTCACTCTTGACTTTTGTCTTTTCTTGGCTTTTGTCTTTTCCTGGCCCTTTCGGCCCTCGGGGCTGTCTTCTGTCAATCCTTTGGCTCTTCGGGCTCCCTTCTCAGCGATCTCTTCTTTTTGGCCTTAAGACCTTTGAATTCCTTCGGATTCGTGCTTAATCATTCAAAGATCCACGGTTATTTCATTGCCGCAAAGTTGATGTTCGCGTGGGTCCGTCATCTCTTTAGTAATTCCTTTGGCTTCACTTTCCTTCGGCTTTCTTTCCTTCGGCTTCACTTTTCGAAGTGTTCCTTCGAACTTTCTTTCCTCTGTTCGGGCTTTTGTCGTTGAACCCTCCCGAAGGGAAGGTGTCCCTTTGGGGCTTGGAGAAAGGTCCCCCTTTTGGCAGCCGAGAGTCCCCCGCAAGGGCAATTGCCCTTCGGGCTGCCTTGGTCTCTCAATTCTTTCGGACAAAATGTTCGAAGGAATTCTTTCGGACATTTTGTCCGACGGAAATGTTCCCTTCATGTTTTGCCGCTTGTTTCTTTTAGTCGGGCTTTTGCTTCAGACAAATTCCTTCGGACAAAATGTTCGAAGGAATTTGCCTTGCCATTTTGCCGCGGATTTCCTTCCAAAGGGTAATCTTTTGTTTGGCTCCTTACCTTGTGAATTTCTTCGGACAAAATGTCCGAAGGAATTCCTTCGGGCATTTTGTTCGAAGGAATTTACACTTGGTTCTACATGGATTTTCTTTGGACATTTTGTCCGAAGAAATCCTTTGCTCTTTTCCTTACGAATTTCCTTCGGACAGAAAGTCCGAAGGAATTCTTTGCCTTGGATTTTTCTGAATGGCAAGTCCCTTTTGGGCTCCTTGCCTTGCCCTCTTGCTTCGACCAGCTGCCCTCCGCAAGGGCAATTCAAGTCCAAAGTTACCCTTCGGATTTTCTGCAATGGTCCACTTTCCTGAAGGAAACCTTGCCTTTCGGCCCTCTTTCTTTGGTCCCTTTTTAAGCGTTTTCCGCCCTCCGCAAGGGCTGATTGGTCTCCAAAATTGCCTTTCGAAAGAGTTACAAAGGTCTTGCTTGTTATCTGGGTGCCCCGCCCAAGGGCACCTACCCTTTGGGCTTTTGGAAGAGATCCTTTGGCCCTTTGAACTTGGTTCATTTTGCCGATAAAAAGCCCTCTGAAGTGGTTTTACTTGCTTTTTTGCAAATTCCTGCATAATCACTCCTTTCAACCCCGCCTGTTCTTTCTGTACCAAATGCTTGAAGTTGATCCTTTTGTATGCCAAGAGGAAAAAATGAGTTGCAGAAGCATATTTATGCATTATCCTTCATGTCTGGGCGTGGAAATGGAAAGAAAAGAAACGGGAGACTGATTTTTTGCCCATGGGACCAAAAAATGGTCAACAGTATGATCCATTAAAACTCATGAGGAACTTGGTGAAAAGCTCATCAAACAATTTAAAAAGTTGGAATCTTTGGGGTAGGCAAAGAAGGGTTTTCAATTATTGAAGGGGTAACCAATGACTGAATTTTCTGAACCACAAGAAACATAAATTCAAGGGCAGCCAAATGAAAGTGTCCAAAAAATTGATAAACAACAAGGGTTGTAAGAAGAGAAAGAGATGGTGGAACCAAAAGAAGTAATCTCAAAGTACACCATAGATCCTGCAAGAACAAAATGTCTCAAATAGGATGATTTGTTGAATGTTATGATTATTTAGAAACCCTAATTCAATATGAAAAAAATCTGATTTAACTGCAACAAACCCTAGCTGCCAACAACCCTTCAAATATAACTCAAAATTAGCTTTAAAATGTCAAATCCCAAACAATCACTAGGTGCTTCAAACAAGAAAGTATAACCCTTCAAAAATAGAATTTATTCTTCAAACCCTAGACGTCCTTGACTGCAATGTTAAACTTAAAATTATAGATGTTTTATCATGCCACAAATCTCATGAAACCCTCAATAAATTGCATAAATATTATTGCAATAAAAGGAAAAAATTTAAGTGAATTTTCTGAATGTCTTTATGATTAAAAAAGACCAAAAAGCCAATCATCCAAGCTGAAAAATTAAGAGAAAATTATAGAATTCAATTCAAAAAAAAATGACCTTCACAAGAAGTCTAGACCTCTCCGAAAGCAAGTTGCCACTATGCAAAAAATTAGGAATAATTACAGAATTGTCTTAAAGGCATAAAACCCCCCCAAAAACATGAGAATTCACTCCCAAACTAAGTCGCCACTCCCCAAGAGCAAGTCACCAACCTAAAAATGATCAAATGGTGTCTAAAATACCCTTGTAGGACTAGATGATTTTAATGGTAACCCCTGAATGAAGCTACCTCAAAGAAGAGGGTTTTCGTCCCCTAACTCCGTCGCTTGAAGGGTTTTTTATTCAAAGCAAATGGCTTAACGTTTTGGTGCTAATAGACCAATTTAAATATCCAAAATTATAACATGACCTCTCCAAATGAATCATCTTTTAATTTTGTAGCCCTCCAAGTGTGGCGCCCAAAAGAGGAAGAGAGGGAACTTAAAATGTTTTAAAAGACCTTTTCTTATGATCTTTTCTTAAAATCACTTAAGCCTTCATGACCCTTAAAGGTCTCCTCTTTAAGTGAAATAAGAAACATAAACTAACTTTTCAAAAAGGTACTTATACAAATATTCAAATAAAACATCAAAACTCTTTTTCCTTTATGCGAACATGACAATCCTCACTGTCCAAAATTGCTTGTCCTCAAGCAATAGAAGTGCCAAAGTGCTATCTCCACTGTGGGTTTTGTGCCAAACTCGAACCTAGGCCCTTACCAATCGAAAGACCCCTCTTGATGATGCCTTCTACAACTGTAGATGAAGTTCTCTTATTGCTTAAGCAAGCTGAAAATGAAAGACCAGCAACACCTCATATAGTTACTTCTTACCCTTGAGCCCAAGTATTCAAAAGATGCCCATAAGATGATAAAAACAAGAAAATCTTCAAAGTTGGCATCACAAAGGTGGCTGGAACATGGTATTCCAGATAGGTAGTGTTGGCCATTTTTTGGCCTACATACGAAAATTTTGCCTAAGTGTGAGAGGGTGGGCATTCAAGCAAGACTTCAGATTTTTACATAGTAGAAGACTTTGGGTTTTTGGAAGAAGTCTTCAGGTTTTACAAGAAAAATAACTTATTTCACTTTATGAGTAATCAGCTGTTGAAACCCCTCAGCAGAAGTAATCTGGGTTGGAAAACCCGAATTACTCTTGACAGTGCAAATCGGGTTTTGAGAAGTGCTTTGCTTATGAAAGTTTTTTCTGTAGAAGTAATCTGGGTTGGAAAACCCGAATTACTCTTGACGGTGCAAATCAGGTTTTGAGAAGTGCTTTGCTTATGAAAGTTTTTTCAGCAGAAGTAATCCGGATTGGAAAACCTAAATTACTCTTGACAGTGCAAATCGGGTTTTGAGAAGTGCTTTGCTTATGAAAGTTTTTTTCAGCAGAAGTAATTCAAGTTGGAAAACCTGAATTACTCAGGATAGTACATTTCGGATTTCTTAGGGTGAATGACTTATCTCTTTTTATAAGTAACAAGCAGTTAAGAATCCGAAGTAGGTGCTAGTGAAGAGTCCAAAGTTGCAGACATTGAAGAACAAGCAAATAGACTCAGACAATTTGTCCGAAGGAATTCCTTTGGAAAAGTTCAAAGGACATTAAAAAATCCGAAGGGCAATGTACCCTTTGGAAAGGACGTTTCTAAAAATCCCAGGTGCCTTTTTCTTAAGGGTTATTCAACAGGAAGGGGTTTTTTGAAGAGTCCAAGGGGTTGTTTAAAAACCCGAAGGGCAGGTACCCTTTGGAAGGGACATTTGTAAAAAAACTCGAAGGGCACTTGCCCTTTGGGAAAAGACCATGACAGGATTCTCGAAGGGCTGTTTTTTTTACGCCAAGGGACAATTCCGCGGACTTTTGTCCACGGGTTGTTGAACACAAAAAGTCTGAAGGAATTCCTTCGAACTTTTTGTCTGAAGGATTCCTTCAGGAAAAATACAAACAAGTCAACGAAAAGGGGCAAAAAATAATAAAGCCATGGAGACAATAAAAGTCCGCAAGAAAACCAAAGGTAAATCCAGGGGGCAAGACATAAGAGCCAAAAAGAATAAAATCAGAAAAATTGGCAAGACAGAAATCTGAAGGAATATAAAACCAAATATAGACAAAATAATCCAAAAATAAAATCTCATCAAAAATAGACACGAACAGGCAGACCAAATTAAGAGAAAATACATGTGAACAAGGGCTATTTTTGGTCGATTGCTAGGTTTCAGTTGACCCACAGTTTGACTAGTCAAAGTCACGCTTCTCCAAACGTTCCAGCAGTCCGAGTAGAGCACATCTATTGAATCTTAATGTGGATTCTCATGCAAAGAGAGGTCAACGTTTTAACAAGCCCAACCGTCCACTTTCAAATGCCAAAGAGATAGTCTCTAATTTTAGACATGGCTTAGCTGATCATGCATAAGCAAAGTCAAACGTTTGAGCCTATCGTTCGCTTTTCAAATGCAAAGAATTTTCATGCAAGACAAATTAGACTTTTGTAAAGGTTGAGTTGGTTTGAGTTTACTCCCTCTCTATTTTCAAACGCCAATCTCTTGGCTATTTATAATTTTCTATATTAATGGCTTTTTAGTGTTGTAAAAATCATCTCTTTTTTGACATGAAATCTTCTGCCAAAGATTGCGCTGTAACCTTTTTCAAAATCAATAAAAAGAGGACTGTGTTTTTTCAATTTCCAGCAGCTGGTATAGTGTACTATTGTTATAGATTTGTCTAAGTGGTAGATTTTTTTCCTTGTCAAATTTGGATTCGTACCTAGTTACTAGCTGATCATTTATGCAAGTCACGTTCTGTGTTTGAATGTTTTTTGATGAGTTTACAGTGGATATTAGTAGCTATTTAGTGCCTTTCATCAGGCCTATTTCTACGTTTTTCTCAAGCTTAGATCATTAGATAGAACTTTTTCGTGAAATACTTGTGTATTGATCAATTGGAGTTGAAGTTCTGCCTCTTTCTTGTCTGAATCAGTGTTCTTCAAAGCTCGATTTGAGTGGATCAAACAAATTAGGTGCATCACCATTTTAACTAGGATTTTCTTTCAAATTCTTTCTCCTCTTTTTTCCAGGCAGTTTTTAACGTAGAAGTTGAGATCCTCATAGATACATCTTATAAGAACCAGCCTTCTCTAGAGGTTCTTCTTATCATTGAGGCACTCACCCTCGTGAGAAGATCCCATTGTTTCAACTGGAGTGAGGATTAGCCATTTCAGCACGTCTTCAATCAGGGTGCAACTCCAAGTTGACAATGGTTTTTTGCATGCCCAATGGGATCACGAATTTTTTTTTTGCATATCTGAAGAGTTTTCGCAGCAGCAAGAGATATTCATCTACATCCAGTTGCAGAGTTCATAGCATCATTTAGGGAATTCATTCATGCCAGAGGTTACCACAAGATCAACAAGTAAAGGTATTCATTTTAAATTTGTAACTTATAAGAAAGCAAAATCTAGGAGGGCAAATCATATCCTCAAAGAGAATATTTACCTCCTCATCCTATTGTTCTAAACATTGCAATCTCTAATATTCCAGGCCATCAAAAACCAAATGTTTGCTCCATTCAATAAAGATAGCCCACTGAATCTAGCATAGTTTGATGACATTCCTGTATCTACCCTCAAAAGTATTCTATTCTTCTTAGGAGAAAATCAAACAACCCCTATTGAGCATATCCAGGGTATGGCTAATCTTTGTTCAGTTCATAATGTTGTTAAGGATAATATTGCTATTAGATTGCTTGCTACTTCTTTCAAAGGAAATGCATTACAGTGGTATAGAACACTCCCACTCAGATCCATTTCCACTTGGGATGAATTGGGTGCAGCCTTAATCAAACAATTTGAAGATAAATTTGATCACTTATTTTTAGTTGAGCAATTAACTGCCATACAGAGAGCTCCTCACGAGTTCATGTCCGATTTTAATCTCAGATTCTAGAAGACATGGACCAAGATACCGGTTTTGATTAGGCCATCCCCTGAATATGCATTGCTATATTTTTTGTAATCTCTTAATTCTGACATTGGTGTAATGATACAATCAATGGGTGGTACTACTTTGTCAAATGCTTATGAAGTTGCAATAAGGGTAGAAAATAGTTTGATTCAAGCATATAAGCTTTCTCCAAGACCTCTAATGCCTATATTTCTAAAAATAAGTTACATAGCAGCCCTTCAAGCTTCTCAAATTCCATAGCTCCTATTCCAGCACCTCAAGCTCAAATTATAGCCCCTACTCGTCAATCTAGTGAGATAGGAGAATTAAAAGGTTTGATACAATCTTTTGGAAATGAATTAGTACATCTTAAGAGGCAGCAATTTCAAGGTAATAGATCTTATCAACAACAAAATCAGAATATCTATCAGTGTTTAAGAGATCAAAAGCCTCTTTATCAAAGTTTCAGAGAAAATAGACCACCTTATCAAGCACAAAGAGTCATAATTCCAGCTAATCCATATGCTGCCTGTGATCCTAATGCTCCTTCCAATTCAAAGGCTATTGTTCCTACCCCATCTCAAAATAATTTGATGCAAGATTTAGGTTGGCAGCCCTCAAATCTCAATGATGTTCAAAACGAAGCCTTGGTACCACAAAACATCATCATGCCACAGATGACACAAGAAGAGTTTTCTTTTCAAGAAAGTCAATATCATGATACAGGTTTGGCATCACAAGGGGAGACTCATCAAATTCAAGGACAACTTGATGCTATTAATGTAAATTGACAGGTAGATGATCATATTGCTTTTACTCAAAATTTTGAAACTAACAATCCAATTGGTCAAGTTGCAGCTATAACCTATTAGAGAGATAAAAGAAGAGATATTGATGAGGCTCAAGTGGTATTAAGAGCTTCAATTACTCCTCATGTTGTCTCTAAAAGTGCAAAAGAACAACTTGCTGCCCCTACAACTCAGAAAAATCAGAATATAGAGGTTGGTAAGGTTAATCAATTACCTCAAATTCATGAATAACCAGTGCATCAAAAGGTATAGCCAAAGGTTAGTGGATTTCATTTCAGTATAGTTGATCAAATGAAGAAATTTAATATCTGTATTAGCATGTGGGATTCTCTTACAATTTTAGGGCAAAAAGATAAGCTTATCCAAGAGCTTTTAGCTCTTGAATTGTCTCCAAAATTGGTTGAGAAAGAAGGTGTTGTCTTAGCTAATTCGGATTAGCTAGCAAAGCAACAGGTACAACAAGCAATTAAGGTGACAAAAGTAAACAAAATTGAGGTAAAATCAAAGAAAACTCCTTTTTACCTTTCTTTGATAGTAGGTGATACTTTGGTTCATAATTATATGGTGGATAGTGGAGCTAGTAGTACAATCATGCCTAAGCAGATTGCAGATAAGTTTGGACTCATTTATGAGTCAAATGCTAAAGGAGTATTGCAATTGGATGGGTCACCAACAATGACGATAGGCACCATCAAGGATCTGAAATTGACATTACATGCATATTTTAATGTTACTATTCAACAGGACGTTGTTGTGCTAAATTTGCTTCCCTACTTTGTTATGTGCCTCTCAAGGGATTTCACCTCAAAGATTGGGGGATATTTATCAGCTGATTGGACCTATTTGTTGTTCAGAACTAGGTATGGTACAAAGGTAACAATTGATTCAGAGCCTATTGCATGTTTTCACATAGAGCCATATATGCCAAGTGTTGTCAATGCAAATTGTATCATCTCAGATGAAATATTACAAACTAGTAATGTAGAAAAGGACTCATCTTTAGATGGAGTTCCATATTTGTTTCTTGATGAGTGGGCTTCTACCTTGCATGAGCATGATCCCTACAAGTTGATTGAAGAGGCAGGTCTTGGTGTGTATTGTCTTCATGAGAACGATGCACCATTCTAGCTATGGTCAAAGAAGACGAATCTAATAAAGGTTTGTGGCAATTGTACTTTAATGGATCAAGAAATAAGCATGAAACCAGAGCTGGAATGATGTTAATTTCTCTTATAGAACAAAGGTAGTTCTCTATTAAATTTCAATTTGGTTGTTCAAACAATATTGCTGAATATGAAGCACTAGTTCACGGTTTGCAGTTGGCTAGGAAGATGAAAGTAAATTGTTTGCAAGTGTTTGGAGATAGTGAGCTTGTAGTCCACCAAGTAAGAGGTTTGAATGTATGCAAAACCTTGTTACTTAAATCTTACAAGCATAGAATTTGGGAGTTACTTGAAGATTTTCAGGGTTTTAACATTCAGGCAATATCAAGAGATAGGAATAAACATGCTGATAGATTGGCTATTCTTGGGGCACAATTTAACATTCCAGCTGGTGTAAAAAGTGACAATTTTCAGTCACATATAAAGATAGTTGTAAGGCTTTCTGTTTCGGATAACCATGAGAATTGGTAGGTGTTTGAAGATGACAATCAAATTATAAGATTTTTGTAGGAAGAGGCTGAGTTTTCTTCAAGAAATCAGTCAAAACACTTACAACAGTATGGTGATCAGATTGTACAACTAAAAATGAATAGGCTACCCAAGGGATTGGTCACTCTTGAGAATATTTTCAGTGGAGATGATGAGCTAAGGAAAGAGAAATCATCCTTGTCAACAAAGGAAGAACACTATGCCAATGTAGAGATTGCAACTGGTAAAATTTTGAAATTGGGCAAGGTATGCACTCCACAAAAGAAAGCTTTAATTGATTTATACACAAGTTTTGCTGATATATTTGCATGGCAGTATCATGATCTCAAAAGTTTTGATCAAAATTTGGCTCAACACACCATTGAGTTAGAGGAGGAAACTAAACCAATGAGACAGACAAAGGCCAATCAATCCAAAGATTGAGCCTTTGATGAGAATTGAGCTTTACAAACTCATAGAATCAGCTATTATATTTTCAATGAAGCACCCAACTTGGGTGGTGAACCTGATTTCGGTACGAAAGAAGAATGGTGAGATTCGCTTGTGTTGATTTCCATGATTTAAACAAGTCTTCACTTAAGGATCACTATCCATTGCCATCAATGGAACAAATTTTACAGCTTGTTGCAGGTTCAGAGAGGTTGTCTTTGTTGGATGGATATAGTGGCTATAATCAAAATTTATAGTGGATCCCACAAAAGATGGATGGCTAGGAGCTTCCAATCCTAGTCAATGGAATACATCGGAAACATTGGTATTGAAGAACAAAGCTCCATGTACATAGTTAATTTGATTTGATTTCCTCCAAGTGTTGTTTAGGTACAATAGTTTCTTTCAGTTTTGTTCTATAAGTGCTTGTTTTCACATTTGTTTTTTAGTTTTTCTGCTTTCGTCTGTTTCCCTTCTTATTTTGAAGGAGAAAGGGTACTTCAGCCATGATCAAAGGAGATTTACAATCAAAATCCAAGTTTATCATTGGTTTGGGAGTTCAAATAGTATCTATATGGTCTGAGTTCTCAAGCATAGCAGGCGTATTTCCCTGCGAGTCGCCAAAAATGTTGGCCATTTGTTAGCCTACATACCAAAATTTTGCCTAAGTGTGAGAGGATAGGCATTCAAGCAAGACTTCGGGTTTTTACATAATAGAAGACTTTGGGTTTTTGGAAGGAAAAGTCTTCAGGTTTTACAAGAGAACTTATTTCACTTTATGAGTAATCAACAGTTGAAACCCCTCAGCAGAAGTAATCCGGGTTGGAAAATCCGAATTACTCTTGATAGTGCAAATCGGGTTTTGAGAAGTGCTTTGCTTATGAAAGTTTTTTCAGTAGAAGTAATCTAGGTTGGAAAACCCGAATTACTCTTGACGGTGCAAATCAGGTTTTGAGAAGTGCTTTGCTTATGAAAGTTTTTTCACCAGAAGTAATCCGGGTTGGAAAACCTGAATTACTCTTGACAGTGCAAATCGGGTTTTGAGAAGTGCTTTGCTTATGAAAGTTTTTTTCAGCAGAAGTAATTCAAGTTGGAAAACCTGAATTACTCAGGATAGTACATTTCGAATTTCTTAAGGTGAATGACTTATCTCTTTTTATAAGTAACAAGCAGTGAAGAATCCGAAGTAGGTGCTAGTGAAGAATCCGAAGTAGGTGCCAGTGAAGAGTCCAAAGTTGTAGACATTGAAGAACAAGCAAATAGACTCGGACAAAAAACCAACACCTTTGGACAATTTGTTCGAAGGAATTCCTTCGAAAAAGTTCAAAGGACAAATTAAAAAATCCAAAGGGAAATGTACCTTTCGAAAAGGACGTTTCCAAAAAAAACTGGGTGCCCTCCAAAAAGCCCAGGTGCCCTCCAAAAAACCCAGGTGTCTTTTTCTCAAGGGTTATTCAGTAGGAAGGGGTTGTTTGAAGGGTCCAAGGGGCTATTTGAAAACCCGAAGGGCAAGTACCCTTTGAAAGGGATGTTTGCAAAAAAACCCGAAGGGCACCTGCCCTTCAAGAAGGTTCATCTCACGATTTTAAGGGCTTTACAAAAGCCCAAAGGGCACCTACCCTTCGGAAAAAGACCATGACAAGATTTTTGAAGGGCTTTTTTTTTAGGCCAAAGGACAATTCCCGTGGACTTTTGTTCACGAGAAGTTGAACACAAAAAGTCTAAAGGAATTCCTTCAGAATTTTTGTCCGAATGACTCCCTAGGGAAAAATGTAAACAAGTCGATGAAAAGGGGCAAAAAATAATAAAGCCAAAGAGATAATAAAAGTCTGCAAGAAAACCAAAGGTAAATCCAGGGGACAAGATATAAGAGCCAAAAAGAATAAAATCGAAAAAATTGGCAAGACAGAAATCCGAAGGAATATAAGACCAAGGAGATAGCCAAAAAACCCGAAGATAATATATACAGGCAAAGCAAAATATCCGAAGAAAATCCGAGACCAAAGGAAATCCACAGATAAAAAAGAATATCCGAAAGAATTAGGCTAAGGGAATAGCCAAGAAATTCGAGGAAATATAGACCAAATATAGACAAAAGAATCCAAAAATAGAATTATGCCAAAAATAGACACGAACAAACAGATCAAAATAAGAGAAAATACATGCGAACAAGGGCTATTTTTGGTAGATTGCTAAATTTTAGTTGACCCATAGTTTGACTAATCAAAGTCACGTTTCGCCAAACGTTCCAGTAGTCCGAGTAGAGCTCATCTATTGACTCTTAACGTGGATTCCCATGCAAAGAGAGATTGGCATTTTAACAAGCCCAGCTGTCCATTTTCAAATGCTAAAGAGCTAATCTCTAATTTTAGACATGGCTCAACCGATCATGCATAAGCAAAGCCAAACGTTTGAGCCCACCGTCTACTTTTCAAATGCAAAGAATTTTCATGCAAGACAAAATAGACTTTTGTAAAGGCTGAGTTGGTTTGAGTTTGCTCCCTCTCTATTTTCAAACGCCAATCTTTTGGCTTTTTATAATTTTTTATATTAATGGCTTTTCAATCTTGTAAAAATCATCCCTCTTTTGGCAGGAAATCTTCTGCCAAAGATTGTGCTGTAACCTTTTTTAGAATCAATAAGAAGAGGACCGTGTTTTTTCAATTTTCAGTAGCTGGTATAGTGTACTATTGTTATAGATTTGCCTAAGTGATAGATTTTCTTTCTTCCTTGTCAAATCTGAATTCATACCTAGTTACTAGCTGGTCATTTATACAGGTCACGTTTTGTGTTTGAATGTCTTTTGTTGAGTTTACAGTGGATATTAGTGGCTGTTTAGTGCCTTTCATCAGGGCTATTTCTATGTTTCTCTTAAGCTTAGATCATTAGACATAATCTTTTCGTGAAATACTTGTGTATTGATCAATTGGAGTTGAAGATCTGCCTCTTCCCTGTCCGAATCAGTGTTCTTAGAAGCTCGACTTGAGTGGATCAAGTAAATTAGATGTATCAACATTTTAGCTAGGATTTTCTTTCAAGTTCTTTCTCCCCTTTTCTCCAGACAGTTTGTAGCGTAGAAGTTGAGATCCTCATAGATACATCTTATAGGAATTAGCCTTCCCTGAAAGTTCTCATCATTGAGGCACCGGCCCTCGTGAGAAGATCTCATTGTTTCAACTGGAGCAAGGACTAGCCATTTCAACACGTCTTCAATCAAGGTGCAACTCCAGGTTGACAACAGGTAGTCTTCAAGTATTAGGGCCTTGATTGCCCTTGTATCAACACCTGCACATGAAACAAACACATTAGTCAAAAAAATTATCTTTCGCTTCATCTTTGTATTTTTGGCAATACTTTCCTCATGGAGTTTGGCTACAAATGCCTTATTTCTAGGCAAGGTGCAGCCCCTAGCATCCTTCTTATCCACCCAACAAATGACTTTTATTTTTACTACCTTGCTACCACAAGTGTATTCCATTTTATGCAATTCATAACAGCTGTTTATGCTCTTCATTCTACCCTTCTAACTCTCCAATTTGAATCTCCAAAGGGCTGGAAACTCATGTGTTGAAGTGTTAACTCCACCCTTGACTCATAAATTCATTTGTTTTCTTGTATTGGGTGAACCAACTCTTTTACCACCTTGAACCATTTATTTTGACTTTCAATAACCTTGCAATTCTTTATTGAAGTGAACCCATCAATCATCAAAGTGGTTTCCAACAACTCCTTAGTGTCTATGTTGCATAAAAGAGACACTATGGACATAAGTAAGCAAAAGAAATCAGAATTCAAAAATATTAAAGAGCTGCCCTCTATATATACCTTGATGATCTTGAAAGCACATGTTGAGTTCCCCAAGCATGGAAGTTGCATACTTTGGAGGAGTGATGCAACAATTGGACCCTTGTCCCCAAAGGAAAACTTACACTTTCTTGTAAATTCAAATTCTGTAGCGTGTGGTTCACTGCTCTTTTTAACCTTGTTCTATGTGCAAATATTCAGCCGAAGTTGCTCATCTACCCCTTCATCGCTACTAACACCAAGCGTCCTCTTAGTTTCAAACCTTGGGGTGTATTTAACAAGCTGAGTTGACACTTTATTTGCCATATCTCGAAACTGAATGATAGGCTGAAATGCCATAAAAAACTCATAATTTTCTAAGTGTATTTGCAAATTTCTTCCCATGAAATTTTCAGAATTCTTTATTCTCGTCAAATATGGAATCTTACTCAACATCAATTTTAAGCACATATTTTCAGAATTGGTAAGAGAAAAAAGGATTAAGTAATTCTTTCATACCTTGGGAACAAAACTTTACTCCTCTCAACAAAACCTTGTTCACTTTATCATGCCTTAGAAGCCATATTTTAGCATACCTTACAAACCAACTTATACAAACAAGAATTTGAAAGTTCTTTTCATACCTTAGAGGTTGCCATATGCCCCCATCATTGAGTTTTTTTGTGGGGGTAACCTTTTCCCACTTTTTCTTCACCCCACATGCCATGTATGTGATTTATTCTCTTCGTGAGAGCCGGCTGTTCCAACTCAGAAAAATCCACTTGTCTTGTTGCCCCTACATGAATTCCTTCATGCATCATGCACTCCATTCTCTTGGACATTGCCCCTGTTGACAATTTTGCCCCCACAGGGCAAATTGTCACCCCTACTATTCGTAACTTTGCTATGGTACCAAGTTTGTCTTGTGAATCAATTTTGGGGTCCTTAAATGAACATTTACAGCCACCCAAGTGGCCATCTATAGCCAAGTGAATTTTAGTCATTCAAAGGTTTCCAAGGAGCTTTCTTGATTACAGCCAAATGTACAAATACAGCCAAGGCATAAAAGCTGTAAGTTTATTTATTTTGTCTTCCTAAGGATGTTTTCGAGCTATAAGAGGTGCACTATTTCTTTGAACATTTTGTCCGAGAGAAAGAGCTCTCAAAGGATTGTGTAAAAGTCCGAAAAAATGACTAAGTGGCAGTCGTTCAAAAGCTTATTTTCTTTAGACTTTTTGTCTAAAAGAAAAAGGGAAAAGCACAGTTGAGAAGACCCGAAGGGCACCTGCCCTTCGAGAAGGTCCAATTCAAAAGTCCAAAAGGGTATGTAACCCTTCGAGTTGGTTCACTTTATGGGTTTCAAGTCAAGACAAAAGTTTCGAAGGATAGTTTCAAAAAGCCCGGGTGCCCTACAATTCTTCCGAATGGCACTTTTGAAGGCAAAAAAAAGCCCTTGCGGAGGGCACTTGGTCAGTGTCAAGACCCTTGCAAAAGTTCCAAAATGCACTTGAGGACAAAAAGCCCTTGCAGAGGGCACTTGGTCAGCGAAGTGGACCTTTACAATTCTTTCGAAGGGCACTTCTGGAAGAACCTCTCTTGCAGAAGGCACTCGGGCGACTAACAAGACCAAATCAAAAAGCCCAAAGGGCAATTTTGGGAAGCAAAAGCCCTTGCGGAGGGCACCTTCATAAAACCAAGGAACACATCAAACGGAAAAGAATTTCCTTTGGACTATTTGTCCGAAGGAATTCAAGGAAAAGGTCCAACGGAAGATATACCCAGGAAAAAAGCCCGATCGAAATAAAAACAAAAAACAAAGGCAAAGAAGGAAACAAGAAAATTCAAGGAAATCCTTTAGAATAATTGTCAAACAAGAAATCCGCGGGAATATGAAGTCAACAAAAGCCCGAATAAAACTAAAGGGCAAGACATAAGAGTCTAAAAGAATAAATTTGGGAAAATTGGCAAGGAAACAAAAGCCCGATAGAAAAGACAAGGGCGTAAGCCAAAGCCAAAAAAGAGAAAAGGAAATGACAAGCCCCGAAAAGAGAAGAGACAGAGAGTCCTTCGAATAATTGTCCGAAGGACGAAAGCTAAAACAAAACCTGATTCCCGAATTAAAGCAGAACATGGAAAAAACCAGAGAAAATACAAACAAGACTGAAGCAGAACTGAACATGGACATAAACATGAACAACGAATAAAGCAAACACATAATAAAGACAAAGGCATGATGAACAAAGATCATGCACAGACTAACGTGAGTGACTCCAATGAAGTGAACGCGTTTAAGAAAACAAGCATGCTTTAATTCTAAAAATAGAGTTGTCTTGCATGCTGAAGGGGCAAAGCATTGAACGTTTCAAACAGCCAGAAATTCCATGCATGCACTCTCATTTGTCTCAAAGCTAGAAACTTTCTAGCGGTTCAAACGCAATTCATAATTTGACATTTGCATTGATTTCATGCAAAAGGGAGACTTTCAAATGTTCTAGCATTTCGAGTGAATTTGACTACTCTGGGTTTGGAGTTGACTAGTTTTCAAGTCAAGACATCTATTCGTAGATGTCATGCATCCAAAGCTTATCTTATTCTTTTTCAACGCCAAGGATTCTTCTTGCAAGACAACCAGGTATAAGTCAAGGAAAGACAAATTTGGAAGACTCATGCAATGCAATTTAGACTTGGACTAATGAACAGTTAACTTCCTCTTCTTTTTTCAATGCCAATCCTTTGGCTTTTTGTAATTTTCTATAGTAATGGCTTTTCAGCCTTGTAAAATCTATCCCTCTTGGTAAGACCAGACTCTATCATTGGTGAGTTATGTAACCTCTTTAATCAATAGGACTATAATTTCATATTTCAGGTGCTGGCATAATGTATATTCATTCAACAATTTACATACGTGGTAGATTTCTCTCCCTTCCCAAATTCTGATTCATACCTAGTTGCTAGCTTATCATGTTATGTAGGTCATGTTCAATGTTTTAAGTCTTTTGCTGACGCTGTAAGTGGATGTTAGGTAGTTGTAAAGTGTCTTGCATCAGACCTCTCTCCATCATTTTTCCTTATATTTTTGTCATTGGATCAAACCTTCTCATGAAATACTTATGCATAGTGATCAATTGAAATCAAAGGTCTTCATTTTCCCTTGTTTGATTCAGTGTTCAAGGTTCCAAGTAGAGTGGATCAACATTTTAGTGTATCACCATCATTAGGTAGGATTTCCTTTTCAAGTTTATTTCTCCCTTTTCCATGGTAGTCCGCAGCACAGAGTAGAGATCCGCATTGATACATGTTACAGAAACAAGCCTTCTTTGGAGGTTCTTCTCACCATTGAGGCACCCACCCTCGTGAGAATATTCCATTGTTCCAACTGGAGAGAGGATTAGCCATTTCAGCAAGTCTTCATTTCAGGGTACAACTCCAGGTTGACAACAGTTTTTGGCACGCCCGATAGGACGATAATTTTTTTTTTTGCATAGAGTTTTCGCAGCAGCAAAGGATATTCATCTACATCAAGTTGTAGAGTTCATAGCATCATTCAAGCAATTCATTTATGCCAAAGGCTATCACAAGATCAGCAAGTAAATGTATTCCTTTTGAATTTGTAACTTATAAAAGAGCAAGGTCTAGGAGGGCAATCCATATCTTCAAAGGGAATATTTACCTCCCCCTCATCTTATCGTTCTAAACATTGCAAACCCCACCGTGTAGATGGGCGTTAGAAATCAAGTGTTTGCTCCATTCAATAAGGGAAGTCTACTAAATCTAGCACAGTTAGATGACATTCCTGTATCTGTCCTCAAAAGTATTCCATTCTTCTCAGGAAAAAATTAAACAAACCCTATTGAACATATCCAGGATGTGGCTAATCTTTGTTCAGTTCATAATGTTGTTGAGGATAATGTTGCTATTAGATTGCTTGTTGCTTCTTTCAAAGGAAAAGCATTACAGCGGTATAGAACTCTCCCACTCAAATCCATTTCCACTTGGGATGAATTGGGTGCAGCCTTAATCAAACAATTTGAAGATAAATCTAATCACTTATCTTTAGTTGAGCAATTAACTGCTATACAGAGAGCTCCTCATGAGTTCATGTCTGATTTTAATCTCAGATTCCAGAAGGCATGGACCAGGATACCGGTTCTGATTAGGCCATCTCTTGAATATGCATTTTTTGAAAGCTCGTAATTCTGACATTGGTGTGATGATACAATCAATGGGTGGTACTACTTTTCCAGATGCTTATGAAGTTGTAAAAAGGGCAAAAATAGTTTGATACAAGAAAGTAAGCTTTCTCCAAGACCTCCAATGCCCATATTTTCAAAAAAAAGTTTTGTACCAGCCCCTCAAGTTTCTCCAATTTCAGCACTTCAAGTTCCTATTGTAGCCTCTACTAGTCAAGCTAGTGAGATAAGAGAGTTGAAAAGTTTGTTACAATCTTTTGAAAATAAAATAGTATAGCTCAAGAGACAGCAATTTCAGTCAAATAGGCCCTATCAACAGCAAAATTAGAGCAATTATCTGTCCTTCAAAGATCAAAGGTCTCTTTATCAGGGTTTCAAAAAAAATAGACCACCCTATTAAGCATAAGGAGCCATAACTCTAGCTAAGCCATATGCTGCTCTTGATCCAAATGCTCTTTCCACTTTAAAAGCCATTGTTCAAACCCCACCTCAAAATAATTTGGTGTAAGATTCAAGTTGGCAGCCCTCAAATCTCAATGATGCTCAAAACCAAGCCTCGGTATCACAGAACATCACCATGCCACAGATGACACAAAAAGAGTTCTCTTTTCAAGGAGGTCAATATCAAGATACAGATTTGACATCACAAGGAGTGACTCATCAATTTCAAGGGCAGCCTAATGCTATTAATATAAATTCGCAGGCCGATGATCATGTTGCTTTTACTCAGGATGTTAAAACTAACGATTCAAGTTGTCAAGTTACAGCTATAACCTATCAGAGAACTAAAAGAAGAGTTGTTGAGGAAGACCAAGCGGTAGCAAATACTTCAAGTGCTTCTAGTATTGTTGCTCAAAGTACAAAAGAGCAGCTTACTGCTTCCACAGCCCAAAAAAATCAAAATATAAAGGTTGGTAAAGTGCAAAAAATACCTCTAATTCATGAGCAACAAGTATCAAAGAAAGTGCAATCAAAGGTTAGTGCATCTCAGTTCAGTATTGTAAATCAAATGAAAAGTCTAACATCAGCATTAGCATGTGGGATTCTCTTTCAATTCCAGGGCAAAAGGATAAACTCATTCAAAAAAATTTAGCTCTTGAATTGTCTCCAAAATCGGTTGAGAAAGAAGGTGTTGTCTTGACAAATTTGGATCAGCCAACTAAGCAACAGGTGCAACAAAGAGATAAGATGTCAAAGGTGGACAAAACTGAGGTAAAATAGAAGAAAAATCTTTTTTATCTTTCTTTGATAGTGGGTGATACTTTGGTTCATAATTGTATGGTGGATAGTGGAGTTAGCAGTACAATAATGTCCAAACAGATTGCAGACAAGCTCGACCTTGTTTATGAGCCAAATACTAAAGGGGTATTGCAGTTGGATGGTTCACCAACAAAGACGGTAGGCATTATCAAAGATTTGAAATTGACATTACATGCTTGTCCTAATGTTACTATTCAGCAGGATGTTGTAGTGGTGGACTTGCCTCCTTATTTCACTGTATTTTTCAAGGGACTTCACCTCAAAGAATGGGGGATATTTATCAGCTAACTGGACTTATTTGTTGTTTAGAACCAGTTATAGTACAAATGTAACAATTCATTCAGAGCCTATTGTATGTTTTCATATGGAGCCTTATACGCCAAATGTGGTCAATGCAAATTGTATCATCTTAGATGAAATATTACAAACTAGTGATGTAGAAAAGGACTCGCCTTTGAATGGAGTTTCAAATTTGTTTCTTAATGAGTGGGCTTCTATCTTGCATGAGCATGATCCCTACAAGCTGATTGAAGAGGAAGGTCTTGGTGTGTATTGTCTTCATGAGAATGATACACCAATTCCAGTCATGGTCAAAGAAGATGAATCTAATGAAGGCTTGTGGCAGTTGTATTTTGATGGATCAAAAAATAAGCATGGAATTGGAGCTGGAATGATGTTAACTTCTACAGAACAAAGATATTTCTCCTCTATTAAATTTCAGTTTGACTGTTCAAACAATGTTGTTGAATATGAAGCACTAGTTCACGGTTTGCAGTGGGCTAGGAAGATGAAAGTAAATTGTTTGCAAGTGTTTGGAGATAGTGAACTTGTAGTCCACCAAGTAAGAGGTTTGAATGTATGCAAGAATCTGTTGCTTGAATCTTATAGACACAGAGTTTGGGATGTACTTGAAGATTTTTAGGCTTTTAATATTCAAGCAATATCAAGAGATAGGAATAAAAATGCTGATAGGTTGGCTTTTGTTGGGGCACAATTTAACATTCCAACTGATGTAAAAAGTGACATTTTTCAATCACATATAAAGGTAGTTGTAAGGTCTTCTATTCCAGATAACCAAGAGAATTGGCAGGTCTTTGAAAATGACAATCAAATTGTGAGATTTTTGTAGGAAGAGGCTGAGTTTTCTTTAAGAAATCAGTCGAAACACTTACAACAGTATGGTGATAAGATTGTACAACTGAAAATGAATAGGCTATCCAAGGGATTGGTCACTCTTGAAAATATTTTCAATGAAGATAATGAGCTAATGAAAGAAAAACCGTCTTTGTCAACAAAGGAAGAGCACTATGCCAATGTAGAGATTGCAGCTGGTAAAATTTTGAAATTCGGCAAGGTATGCACTCCTGCACAAAAGAAAGCTTTCATTGATTTATGCATGAGTTTTGCTAATATATTCGCATGGCAGTATAGTGATCTCAAAGGTTTTGATCCAAGTTTGGCTCAACACACCATTGAGTTAGAAGAGGAAACTAAACCAGTGAGACAAAGACAAAGGCCAATCAATCCAAAGCTTGAGCCTTTGATGAGAGCTGAGCTTCACAAGCTCATAGAATCAGCTATTATATTTCCAATCAAGCACTCAACTTGGGTGGTGAACCTCGTTCTAGTACAGAAAAAGAATGATGAGATTCATTTGTGTGTTGATTTTCATGATTTAAACAGGGCTTTGCTTAAAGACCACTATCCATTGCCATCAATGGAACAAATTTTACAGCTTGTTGCAGATTCAGAGAGGTTTTCCTTGTTGGATGGATATAGTGGTTACAATCAGATTTTGGTCAAAGAAGAGGACCAATTCAAAACAATCTTCATGATTAAATGGGAGACATTTGCATACAAAAAGATGCCATTCAGTTTGTCTAATGCTGGAGCAACCTTTCAGAGAGCCATGGAATGGATATGGCCTTCCAAGGCCTTCTTAACAAGTTTGTGCTTATTTATTTGGATGATATAATAGTGTTTTCAAAAGATGCAGAAGATTGCATGGTTCATCTCAAGCAAGTTTTTAAAAGGTGTAGGCAATTTGGGATATCTCTAAATCCCAAAAAGTGTGTATTTTCAGTTCATGAAGGTAAACTTCTTGGACATATTGTTTCAAAGCACATTTTAAACATAGATTCTGAAAGGATTCAATCCATTCTTGCACTCTCTTTGTCTAAGAGCAAAAAAGCTTTGCAAAGTTTCTTTGGAAAAATCAATTTTATAAGGAGATACATTTCAGATTTCGCTATTGTAGCTAAACCACTTACAACCATGCTAAATAAAAATCAGAACTTCAGCTGATCCGAGGGAGTAAAAGGGTTTGAAGATGTCAAGAAAGCCATAGCAAGTGCTCCTACACTTTTAAATCCAAATTTTATGAAAGATTTTATTCTGTATATGTATGCTAATATGGACACCATTTCAGGCATTCTTATACAACAAAATCATGAATATTTGGAGCAGCCAATAGCTTTCTACAACCAAGGCTTGGAGGAGTATGAAACAAGGTATTCTTTTGTTGAAAAGCATGTCCTTTCAGTTATAAGATCTCTAAAGAAATTTAGGCACTTGTCTAATAATAAAATACATCTAATGTGCTCATCCAAGCATCAAAGAATTTCTTCTGAACAAAGACAAATGAGAAGAGAGTTGGTTGGATAATCAAGGTAATGGAATATGACGTGGAAATTAAGGTTACAAAGTTGGTTAGAAGCAAAGGACTTTGTGAGCATCTAGCTCAAGATTTGCAAAAAACTAATGAAGTTGTTTTAGTGTCAAATGATGAAGATATTGTTGTTGTTCACACCTCACTTTTCAGTTGGTTTCGTGATTTTGTAAGCCATCTGCAAGATGGTTTTTACCCTTCTCATCTAAGTGCTTCAAAAAAAAAGTATTTCAGATTGCAATCAATTCCATTCTTTCTCGTTGATGGTGTTTTGTTCAAAAAAGATATTAATGGAATGTTACTAAGGTGTGTGGAACTAAGCCAAACTCAAAGATTACTTGAAGAATTCCATGATGGACATGGTGGAGGACACTTTTTTGCAAGAACTACAACACTTAAAATCATGAGAGGTTTATACTATTGGTCTTACTATATTTGGCAATTGCCATACATGGGTTAGGAAGTGCAAGCAATGTGCTATGTTTGTAGGAAAAGTTAAACTTGCAACCCTGCCCCTTCAGTCAATTGCAGTGGATTAGTCTTTTGTCCAGTGGAGATTGGATTTTATTGGTCTCATTAATCCTCTTTCGAGTTCAGGGTATAAGTGGCTTATAACAGCTACGGATTACTTCACACGTTGGATGGAAGCAATTGCATTGAAAGAAGCAAACAAAACTAACGTTCTTGATTTTTATGAAGGTCTGCTTACTAGGTTTGGAGTTCCTTCAACCATTATTTTTGACAATGCAATGGCTTTTGTGGGATCTAGGATCAGCGAATGGGCTGACCAACACGGAGTTTATCTCAACACTTCATCAAACTATTATCCACAAAGAAATGGCCTTGCTGAATCTACAAACAAGAACCTCTTAAGGATCATACGAAGGACTATTGAAGACTAAGAGGTCATGGCATCTCAAGTTGAAGTCAGCTCTATGCGCTAATAGGATCACCTACAAGAGGTCAATAGCCAACTCTCCATACAAGCTAGTCTATGGTAAGGAAGCAAGGTTACCTATTTCTCTTGAGTTTCCAGCTTTAGAACTAATGCATCAACTTGAGTTGTTGGAGAATGAGCCTATGAAAATCAGGTAGGCAGAGCTTATGGAGTTGGACGAGACAAGAAATCAATTCATGCTAGCCATGGAAAGTCATCAAGCACAGGTGAAAAGAACGTTTGATAAAGGAGCTTCCTCACGAAGCTTCAATGAAGGAGATTTGGTCCTCAAGTGGGATGAGGATCGAGCCAAACTAGGAAGGCACACGAAGTTTGATTCCCTTTGGAGTGGCCCATACACGATCTCCAATTGCAAATCTCACAATGCCTTCCAACTTGTCAAGATGGACGGCCAAGAGCTTCCAATCCCAATCAATGGGATACATTTGAAACATTACTATTGAAGAGCAAAGCTCTATGTACATAGTTGTTTTTGATTTCCTCCAAGTGATGTTCAAGCACAGTAGTTTGCTTCAGTTTTGTCCAATAAGTTCTTGTTTACACATTTGCTTCTTAGTTTTTCTGCTTTCATGTTTTTCCCTTCCTATTTTGAGGGAGAAAGGTTACTTCAATCAAGGTCAGGAGGATATTTTCAGTTAGAAATCAGGTTCACCATTTGGGAGTTCGAATAGCATTTATATGGTCTGAGTTTTCTAGCATAGCAGGTATGCTTCCCAGTTGAGTCGCCAAAATTTTTGATAATTTTGCCCCCACCGGGCAAATTGTCACCCTTACTATTCGAAAATTTGCTATGGTGCCAAGTTTGTCTTGTGAATCAGTTTTGAGGTCCTTAAATGAGCATTTACAGCCACCCAAATGGCCATTTTTAGTCATTCAGAGGTTTCCAAGGAGCTTTCTTGATTACAACCAAATGTACAAATACAACCAAGACATACAAACTGTAAGTTTATTTATTGTCTTCCCAAAGATTTTTTCAGGCTATAAGAGGTGGACTATTTCTTCGAACATTTTGTCCGAGAGAAAGAGCTCTCAAAGGATTGTAAAAGTCCAAAAGAATGACTAAGTGGTAGTCGTTCAAATGCTTATTTTCTTCAGATTTTTTGTTCGAAAGAAAAAGGGAAAAACACAGTTGAGAAGACCCGAAGGGCACCTACCCATTGGGAAGGTCCAATTCAAAAGTCCCGAAGGATATGTAACCCTTTGGGTTGGTTCACTTTATGGTTTTCAAGTCAAGACAAAAGTTTCGAAAGACAGTTTCAAAAAGCCCGGGTGCCCTACAATTTTTCTGAATGGCACTTTTGAAGGCAAAAAATGCCCTTGCAGAGGGCACTTGGTCAATGTCGGGACCCTTCCAATTCTTCCGAAGGGCACTTTTGAAGGCAAAAAATACCCTTGCGGAGGGCACTTGGTCGGTGTCAAGACCCTTTCAAAAGTTCCGAAAGGCACTTTTGAGGACAAAAAGCCCTTGCGAAGCGCATTTGGTCGGCAAAGTGGACCTTTACAATTCTTTCGAAGGACACTTCTGGAAGAACCTTGCTCTTGCAGAAGGCACCCAGACGACTAACAGGACCAAATCAAAAAGCCCGAAGGGAAATTTTGGGTAGTAGAAGCCATTGCAGAGGGCACCTTCATAAAAGCAAGGGACACTTCAAATGGAAAAGAATTTCTTTCAGGCTATTTGTCCAAAGGAATTCCTTTGGACAAAAAGTCCAAAGAAATTCAAGGAAAAGGTTCGATGGAGGATATACCCGAGAAAAAAGCTCGACAAAAATTTTTACAAAAAAACAAAGGCAAAAAATGAAACGAGAAAATTCAAGGAAATCCTTAAGAATAATTGTCAAACAGGAAATCCACGGGAATATGAAGTCAACAAAAGCTTGAATAAAACCAAAGGGCAAGACATAAGAGCCTAAAAGAATAAATTCGGGAAAATTGGCAAGGAAATGAATTCCTTTGGACCTTTTGTCCGAAGGAATTCGGGAGGACAAAACTCGATAGAAAAGACAAGGGCGTAAGCCAAAGCCAAAAAAGAGAAAAGTAAACGCCAACCCTGGGAAAGAGAAGAGACAAAGAGTCCTTCAGACAATTTATCTGAAAGACAAAGGCTAAAATAAAGTCCGATTCTCGAATTAAAGCAGAACACGAAAAAAGCCAAAGAAAATACAAACAGGACTAAAGTAGAACTGAACATGGACATAAGCATGGACAACGAATAAAACAAATGCAGAATAAAGACAAAGGTAGGATGAACAAAGATCATGCACAGATTAACGTGAGTGACTCCAACGAAGTGAACGCGTTTAAGAAAACAAGCATGCTTCAGATCTGAAAATAGAGTTGTCTTCATGATGAACGGGCAAAGCGTTGAACATTTCAAACAGTCAAAAATTCCATGCACGCACTCTCATTTGTCTCAAAGATCGAAACATTCCGATGGTTCAAACGCAATTCTTAATTTGACATTTGCATTGATTTCATGCAAAAGGGAGACTTTCAAATGTTCTAGCAGTTCGAATGAATTTGACTACTCTGGGTTTGGAGTTGACTAGTTTTCAAGTCAAGACATCTATTCGTAGAATATGCATCCAAAGCTTGTCTTATTCTTTTTCAACGCCAAGGATTCTTCTTGCAAGACAACCAGGTATAAGTCAAGGAAAAACAAATTTGGAAGACTCATGCAATGCAATTTGGACTTGGACTAATGAAGAGTTAACTTCCTCTCCTTTTTTCAACGCCAATCTCTTGGCTTTTTGTAATTTAATAACTTTCCAGCCTTGTAAAATCTATCTCTCTTGGTAAGACCAAACTCTACCATTGGTGAGTCGTGTAACCTCTTTAATCAATAGGACTGTACTTTTAGATTTCAAGTGCTGGCATAATGTACATTCATTCATTCAACAATTTGCATACATGGTAGATTTTTCTCCCTTCCCAAATTCTGATTCGTACCTAGTTGCTAACTTATCATGTTATGCAGGTCATGTTCAGTGTTTTATGTCTTTTGCTGAAGCTGTAAGTGGATGTTAGGTGGCTGCAAAGTGTCTTGTATGACACCTCTCTCCATCATTTTCCCTCATGTTTTTGTCATTAGATCGAACCTTCTCATGAAATACTTATGCATAGTGATCAATTGAAATCAAAGGTCTTCCTTTTCCCTTGTTTGATTCAGTGTTCAAGGTTTCAAGTAGAGTGGATCAACATTTTGGTGTATCATTGTCATTAGGTAGGATTTCCTTTTCAAGTTTCTTTCTCCCTTTTCCATGGTAGTCTATAACACAGAGTAGAGATCCGCATTGATACATCTTGTTGACGCAGTGGATTGCACCCTGGACAGGAGGCTGAGCTCCTACCTTCCACATGCAACAATGGAAACTCCCCTCTTGCCTATAGGCTTGGCAAAACTAGAGGGAGAGTCTCTAGATAAGGGCTAGCTCCCTCTGATGTATCTGAGTTATTCCAGTAAGTGCTAATATATATATATATATATATATATATATATATATATATATATATTATGGGGGGGGAATGAAAAGGGAGAAGGATTATAGGAAAACAAAACCTAATCTAAGAGGGTGATGCACCAAATAATTTTGACCTACTCACACTCACACTCTAAACCATAAAAAAACATACATACACTTTAACTTGTAAAAGGACCAGACTGCAGGAAGCTTAACAGGGAGGCTTTAATGGAACACACAGAAAAAGGGGCTTACTATAGGCGCTGTAGGAAAAAGCACACTGTCTAGTAACCTTCTTCTGCCTCTGCACTCCAGGTACAACTCTTCTTGTCACCTGTAAGAATGGCTCCTTGTAGAAACCAGGTGTGTTGGTGTCAACCCTATGTAAGCATTAGGAAGCAATGATTGAACACAAGACTAACACTCAGACACACTCAGAGATATCTAACCAGAATAGAGGTAAAAATGCATTTTTATTGATTCCAAATGAAAATTGCTAGGGCTTCGCTTTACAATGTGAAATATAGGTCTTTTAAAATGAGAAGTTACAATATATATATGGAGAAGAGAGAACAAAAGCGCCTCCTTTGAAAAAGACTTTTGGCACCCTTTGACAAGTGGCCCATGTGTGTCTCGAGAGTGTTGGGAAGAGAAAGCTGCTGAAATATAAATGCTGTGTCGGCTCCGATTCTGACTTCAAGCATTTAAAAACATAGGCCGTGTTGTTTCTCCACAAACAAGATTGCTCTTTGAAAGCACCCACGCGGTTTGTCTGCTCATAAATGCAAAATAGAGAAAAATGGGTCGCGCTGTTCACTGTGCGCCGTTTGATGGCCACTTGGCAAGCACTGTTCCAACCGCTGGAATTAACTCCTTGAGTCGATGCCTTCCTTCGCCACTTGGACTGTTTTGTCTGTTTCTGCACTTGGCTCTTGTCTTTTCTTTGCCTTTGTCTCTTCTAGCTTTTTTGGCCCTCGAGGGCTATCTTCTCAGCCTTGCTGGCTCGTTGGGCTCTTTTATTAGGTCGCTGAGTTCATTCTCAACTTTTGTCTTTTTCCAGCGTCGTCTTTTTCTGGTTTGTCTTTTGCTGGCTTCTGTCTCTTTGTTCTCTAGTTGGCACTCAAGAATTTAAAGATCAAACAACTATTTCTCTGCTGTAAAATTGACGTTTGTGGGCTCGTCACCGTTTGTAAACCAACGGCTAGTCTATTTCACTGAAATTGACAGCTTCGGAGACGTCACCGCCCTTGGCAAGTCCTTCGGTCCTTTCTCTTGATTCGACCTTTTGTTGCTCCCTTACCTTCGAGCTTTTGCTTTGAACCCTCCTGAAGGGAAGGTGTCCCTTCGGCTTTGAAGAAGTTCCCTTCATTTGGCAGCCGAGAGTCCCCCGCAAGGGCACCTGCCCTTCGAGATCCTTCGATGGCCTATTTTCTTCGGCTATTTTCCTGCGGACAAAATGTCTTCAAGAATTGTCTCGCCTGCTTCTTTTCTTCGGAACCTTTTCCCCGCGGCCCTTTTCCCGCGGACTTTGTCTCGGCCACTTTTCTCGTGGACAAAAGTCCGCAAGAATTGTTTCGACCATTTTGCTTTACCCTTCGGCATTCCTTCGGGTTTTCTTCCCGCGGACTTTTCCAAAAATTTCTTCGGACATTATGTCCGAAGGAATTCCTTCGGACAAAAACTCCGAAAGAAATTCGTTTATGCTTTGCCTTTGCCTTAAGTCCTTTCTCGCGGGGTTTTTTTGTTCATAGTCCTTCTGAATTTCTTCTGAACTTTTGTCCGAAGGAATTCCTTCGGACAAAAGTCCGAAGGAATTGTCCTTGTTTTTTCCTTCAACTGCCTTTGAAAGGTGCCCTTTGAGAAAACTGCTCCAGTACTGTCGTCGACCAAGTGCCCTCCGCAAGGGCACTTGTCGTTCGGGAGACTCTATTGAACCGTTTCTTTGAACCAAACTGTTGAACCGATTGTTGAACTTTGACGATGAGCTTTGCCGTTGCACCAAAGCGATGAACCAAACACTTGAACCAAAATGACTGAACCAGACTATTGAACCAAACACTTGTCCATTTTGCGCCTAAATGTTGGGAACCCATTTATTCTCTATAGAGTTCGTAGAAAACATGCCGGCAGAGCCCATAGAAACACTTGTGGAGTCTGTAGAAATTTTCTGCAGAGTCCGTAGAAAATTCCAGACTTGTGCAAAATCAAAAAATGACTGGCTCAGAACAACAGGGAGAGATGGGGACCGATTTTGGCTTATTGGACCAAAAATGGTCAACAAATTGGCGACTCCCAAGGGAAGCATGCCTGCTATGCTTAGAAACCAGTTGCCTTAAAGTCCATTGGGCACGAAGTCAGAATGTAACTTTGAAAAGTTAGCAACAGCCTTGAGATATCCAAGAATCAATCATGAAGGTTTACCCCAAGAGGAAACGAAAACACACACAACACTAAGAAAACTACTAACATGTGCAACAGGTACTTAGGGAAAACAGGAAAAAAAGTAAAGAAAATATATACATGATGGCAGAAGGGCTCAGTGGTAGTGCTTAAGATGTATCCCATTAATTGGGATATATAGTTCTTCACCATCCAATCTGGAGAGTTGGAATGCATTATGCTGCTTGCACTGAGTTATGACATATGTACTACTCCATAGGGCGTCGAACTTCGCGTGCTTTCTAGGCTTAGCTCGGTCTTCATCCCATTTCAAGACAATGTCTTTTTTAGAAAAACCTTTTGATGAAGATTTCTTGTCGAAGTGTCTCTTTGTCTGTTGTTGGCGGCTGGTCATAGAAGCCATAGCCTAGTCTCTTGTCTCTTGGAGCTCCATTAGCTCACATAGCCTAACCTCCATGCTATTGCCTTCTCCTAATTGCAGCTGGTGAGCGAGGTCCAAGGCTAACAACTCAAGTGAAATGGGGAGCCTAGCTTCCCTTCCATATACGAGCATGTACGGCGAGTTACCAATTGCCCTCTTTGGTGTGACCCTATCTGCCCACAGGGCTGTTTTCAACTTGGCATGCCAAGTCCTCTGATTCTCCTCCATTATTCGCGTGATGATCCTGATCAGATTCTTATTGGTAGATTCAGCCAACCCATTCCCCTGTGGGTAGTAATTGGACGAAGTGGTAAGATAGATACCATATCTCAGTGCCCATTCACTTGTTTTAGTTCCCAAAAAAGCTAACGCGTTATCTGAGATTATGGTAGCTGGAACTCCAAACTTGCCACTAGGTCTTCATAAAAATCCAGGACTGCACTTTTGTTGGCCTCCTTCAAAGCGACAGCCTCTACCCACCTTGTGAAATAATCTGTGGCAATCAGGACCCACTTGCGTCTAGCACCGGAGGGAGGGTTAATCATCCCTATGAAGTCAAGGCCCCATTGCATGAATGGCTGCTCTACCTTAATAGGTTGTAAAGGCATGGCAGCCAATTGTTGTTTCCCATCAAAAAGTGCACACTTTTGGCACCTTCGTACCTAGGCATGGGTGTCCCTGAAAAGAGTAGGTCAGAAGTAACCAACTCTCATTATTCTTGCCGCTGTAGCCCTAAGAGCAAAATGACCGCCGACTGGCCCACATGGAACTCAGACAACACCCTGTTGGCCTGACTTGAGTCTAAACATCTTAGAAGGACTCCTGAGAGATCCTTTCTGAACAACACCCCATCAATCAGGACATAAGGGAGACACTGGAGTCTGAAATACCTCCTCTTGGTCCTAACAAGGCCCTGCGGCCACTCACCAGTGAGAAGGAAATGCCTCACGTCCAATGTCCAATCCTTCATGACACCTAGTTCTTCTGTTGTAGCTGCGTCATGAATTAGCAGACTGTCCTCTTTTTGCTGCTTAAAGTCTGCAGCAAGGTGCTCACACAGGCCTCTCCCTCTTACCAGTGTGGTGATCCTAATATCCACTTCGTATTCCATCACCTTAGTGATCCACCCCACTCTCTTTTCATTCAGGTCTCGGTTGATCAAGAAATCGTTGATGCCGAGATGTGGAACCATGAGGTGAATTCCGCTATTGGACAGCATATGCCTAAATTTCTTTAGACTCCGTATGACTGCCAAGACTTGCTTCTCCACATGTGTATCTGACCTCAAAACCCTCTAGGCCTTGGCTAAAAAATGCAATTGGTTGCTCAAGGTTATCACCATTTGCTTGGGTAAGCATGGTGGAGATTACCTCTTCATTGCCAAAAGTGTAGAGGTTGAAATCTTTGGTAAAGTCAGGGCTGATCAAAGTAGGAGCCCGGGCTATGGCCTGCTTGATTTCTTCAAAACTGTCCTTTTTTTGTGCTGTCCATGTGAACTCCTCACCTTTCCTCAACATAGAGGTCAACGGCTTGACTACCTTCGCAAAATTCAGAATAAATCTCCGAATGAAATTTATCTTGTCGAAGAAGCTTTGCAGGCCTTTCTTGTGCTTAGGCAAGGACAGCTCCAGGATGGAGCGAATTCTCTCTGGATCAATAGTTAAGCCTTCCTTGGAAACAATCTGACCAAGGAGTTTCCCCTCGTGGACAGCGAACACGCATTTCCTAGGGTTGAGAGAGATACCGAACTCTCTGCACCTCTCAAAGATTTGTCTGAGGTGCTTCATGTGATGGCTCGCCTCCTTGGAGAAAACTGTCACATCATCAAGATATACCAGCACAGTGTTATTTATCAGGCCCCAAAAGGCCATGTCCATGGCTCGTTGGAAGGTGGCACCAACATTAGACAGTCCAAATGGCATCTTCTTGTAATCAAATGTCCCCCATTTGGTAGTGAAGGCTGTCTTGTGCTGGTCATAGTCTTGCACTAAAATTTGGTTGTATCCTGAATACCCATCCAAGAGGGAGAAACGCTTGCTGCCCGTCACCATTTGAAAGATCTGCTCCATGCTTGGGAGAGGATAATGGTCGTTCAAAGAGACTCTGTTGAGGTCTCTGAAATCAATGCATAGTTTGATCTCCCCATTCTTTTTTCGGACAGGAACAAGATTGGCTAGCCAAGAAGAGTGTTTGATTGGAAATATTATCCTAGACTCAATCAACTTGGTGAGCTCCTTTCGCATGAGGGGCTCAATCATTGGGTTGACAGGGCTTTGCTTCTGCTTGATTGGCCTAGCGCCTTCTTCCAGCTCAATGGTATGTTGGGCCAGACTTGGGTCAAAACCCTTCAAATCACTATATTCCCAGGTGAAGACATCAGCAAATTCTTGGCACAACAAGATGAAGGCCTGCCTTTCACGGTCCGTGCACACTTTTCCAAGTGCAAGCAGCTTATCTTTGAATATTTCAACCTTCTCATGGTGCTCCTTCGTTGCAATGCATGCCTTGTTGCTTTTCAATTGGTCATCTCCATTGAAGATACTTTCTAGAGTGACCAAACCTTTGGGGAGCTTAATGTTCTTCAACTGAACAATTTGGTTGCCATATTGTTGTTGTAGCTTAACCTAGTTTTTTGTAGCAAACTCAGCTTCTTGCAAGAAAAGTGTTATTTGCTCGTCGTTGTCAAAGACCTGCTAGTTGGTCATATTGTTAGATACAGAAGGCCGGATTACTACCTTCAAGTGGTGTGAGCTGTGGTCTTAGCCTATTTCCCTAAGGACATCAAACTAGGCACCAACTGCTACCAACGTATCTTCTTGCTTGTTTTGCTCTCTAGGAATGGAGGTAATATTGAAAACAAAGAAATTTTCTACTAAGTCCCATACCCTATGTTTGTAGGACTTCAGTAAAGAATTCTTTGTCAAATTTTGGCCTCTTACCTGATTGACAATCAGTTCACTGTCACCAAAAACTTGCAGCTCTTTGATTCCTCTTTTCCTCGCCCACTCCAAACCGTGGATGAGGGATTCATACTCTGCAACATTGCATGTGCAGAAAAATTGGAACCGAAAAGCCGAAAAGTATTTTTCCTTTGAAGGAGAAACTAGCACCGCTCCACCACCAGCTCCCAACTTACTTCTTGAATCATCAAAGAACAACTACCATAGACCTGAGCCTTCTTGGCTCACTTTTATCAGATTTGGTACAAAAGTACCCTCTTCATGCATGCAATAAATTCCAAGGCTTGCCTCCTCTGAATTTGTAAGGATCATGCTCGAAGTTGTCACTCCCCCATTCATCTAAGAGTAGGTCTACAACTCCTTCAAAGGCAGAGGATGGAGATTGGTCTACTTAGAACTCTTCTTGGTCAATAATGGCATGACTGACATTTGCCCCCTTGAGCGAGTATGGTTCCAGATGATCTCTTTGGAGTGGCTCGAATTCAATCTTAACTTTAGTCCCATACTTGGTTCTAAAAACTAGATAAGATCAATTTGCTGCTAAGTAGCCGCCTATCTTGGATATAAAATCCCTAGATAAGCAGATGGCAAAGGAGGGACATCTGCCACTACCACATCATGAGGAACTGAGAAGGTCGGGCAAGCGTGTAGCGTCAAACTCAAACCTTTCACCACCCCAACTGTCTTTGCTAGTGTTCCATCCAGCTGCAGGACTCCCTTAGTCATTTCTTCGTATTTCAACCCTAGTTTGTCGGCTATGCATTTGGGCATTACCGAGGTGCTTGCTCCACTGTCAATGATGTAATTGTGCACCAAGAAATCTCCTATGACCAAGGACAAATATAAAGGGGGAACATTTTCTTCTTTCCTGACCTGGCCTGAGGTGGAAGGCTATCCATTCATCATCAAGACATTATCGGCCCTTGCTAGGACAGCTTGTTCTTTCAGCTCATGCAATTCCTTTTACAGCATGTCCTTTTGCCCTGGTATTGACAACAAATCCCACAAGGAGATGTTCATGTGCAGCTTCTTCATCTGATCTACTACATTGACTCGAGCGTTGCCTTCCTTCAAATTTTATTTGAGATTATTTACAGCCTGAGGCGCAGGCCGAGGAGCTAAAAGTACAACCGGCGGTCTGAAGCTTGGGACCTTTTGATTTACATGTGATGAAGAAGGTATCACTGACGTTTGGGCAGCAGTCTGAGTTTCTTCCATTGCTCTCCTTTTGGACCTTGTGTTCTCTATGACACAGTTGCCCTGATTGTCTGCAGTACCCACGTAATTGACTGAATAGAACTCACCTTCCAAGTGATTCATGAGAGTAGAATCAGGCTGAGTCTGACTGCTGCTCGTGCCGGGTTTCATTGAAGCCTCAAAACCTTGGAATTGGATGGCTGCCTGATTGTCTTGTACATTTGAGTAGTGACCCGTCATTTCATTTGTATAAATAGCTTGCTCCTGACCATATCCCATGGTTGAGCAACTTGGCTGTTCTTGCACCAGATTGTTTTGAGTGGGCACCATAGCCTTGGTTGATGAAAAGGCGTCTAGATTGTAGCCTTGAAAAGGTCTAGTCTATGTAAGCTGACCCTGTCCTTGATTGTAATATTGGAAAGGGGGTCTATTTGTTTGACCATACTGCTGGTATCCTTGGTTTGGTCGGTTGTTTTGAGCTTGCTGCCTTTTAATAGGCACTAGTTCATTTGTCACATTTTACAACAGACTCTTGACTTCATGAAGTTCATTAGATGGAGTAGCAGCTGGCTTTTCTATGCTAGGCAGAAGAGCTAAGGTGGGAGCAACGGTCTGAATTGGAGGCAGCATTTCAAGGAAAAGTGGCATATGGGGTCTAGGAGCTATTTTCCCAGTCTGCACTAGGCAATTTTCAACTGCTATAGCTATGTCATAGGCGACAGACAACACATGTCCTCCCATGGACTGTATCATAACAGTGATATCGCTGTTCAATGTTCTTAAGTAATACAGGAAAGCATAGCTAGGAGTCGGTCTTACCAGAATGGGGATTCTATCCCATGTCTTTAAAAATCGAGTGTTGAAATCCTGCATGTATTCATGTGGAGCTCTTTTTATTGTAGTTAGCTGCTCGGCAAGCGAGAGGTGGTCGCTCTTCTGCCCAAAATAGTTCGTCAAGAGAGTGCTCAATTCATTCCAGGAACTGACTAAATTCATGGTTAAAGTCCCGTACCAGTCCAAAACTTTGCTCTTGAGAGACAATGCCAGCAATCTGGTTGCAATATTATCCTCAGTAACATTGTGAATATTGCAGAGGTTGGCAATATTTTTGATGTGTTCAATAACTGTAATGGGCTCCTCTCCATCAAAGAAATGCACACTTTTGAGGACAGCTCCTGGAATTGGGTCATAACGCAAGAGATTCAAGGGACTCTGACCACGAAAAGTCACAAAGGGTAATGCCATGGCTATGACAGGATGCAACCGCGGCCTTCTTGTGTAGGTGTTCTTTATAGCAGGTTTGGAAAAGTGGTTTGCTGAATAAGGATGGGTCCTCTCAAACCTCAGTCGCTTTGTTGAGTTCAAAGGCAATTCAATAAATTCGAAAGGGACACCCTTAGCAGCAGACTGTGTGGTGATTTTAGGCATAGGAAGTTAGACTGGTCTTTGATTAGAAACTGAAGCTCTTACCAGTGGAGTCGCCAAATTCTGAAAATAGTTGTTTTTGCTGTATCAAGACCAGCATCAATCCTGAAACTTTACTAAGTGTAAAAACTGAGTCCCACCGGGTGTGCCAAAAATTGTTGACATAGTGGATTGCACCCTGGACAGGAGGCTGAGCTCCTGCCTTCCACACGCAACAATGGAAACTCCCCTCTTGCCTATGGGCCTGGCAAAACTGGGGGGAGAGTCTCTAAATAAGGGCTAGCTCCCTCTGATGTATCTGAGTTATTCCAGTAAGTGCTAATACATACATATATATACATATATATATATATATTATGGGGGGGATGAAAAGGGAGAAGGATTACAGGAAAATAAAACCTAATCTAAGAGGGTGATGCACCAAATAATTTTGACCTACTCACACACACTCTGAACCATAAAAAAACATACATACACTTTAACTAGTAAAAGGACCAGACTGCAGGAAGCTTAACAGGGAGGCTTTAATGGAACACACAGAAAAAGGGCTTACCATAGGCACTGTAGGAAAAAGCACACTGTCTAGTAACCTCCTTCTGCCTCTGCACTCCAGGTATAGCTATTCTTGTCACCTGTAAGAATGGCGCCTTGTAAAAACCAGGTGCGTTGGTGTCAACCCTGTGAAAGCATTAGGAAGCAATGACTGAACACAAGACTAACACTCAGAGATATCTAACCAGAATAGAGGTAAAAATGCATTTTTATTGATTCCAGGTGAAGATTGCTAGGGCTTCGCCTTACAATGTGAAAGATAGGTCTTTTAAAATGAGAAGTTACAATATATATATGGAGAAGAGAGAACAAAAGCGCCTCCTTTGAAAAAGACTTTTGGCGCCCTTTGACAAGTGGCCCATGTGCGTCTCGAGGGCGTTGGGAAGAGGAAGCCGCTGAAATATAAATTCTGTGTTGGCTCTGATTCTGACTTCAGGTGTTTAAAAACATAGGCCGTGCCATTTTTTCACAAACAAGATTGCTCTTTGAAGGCACCCACGCGGTTTGTCTGCTCATAAATGCAAAATGGAGAAAAATGGGTCGCACTGTTCATTGTTTGCGTCGTTTGATGGCCACTTGGCAAGCACTGTTCCAACCGCTGGAATTAACTCCTTGAGTCGATGCCTTCCTTCGCCACTTGGACTGTTTTGTCTGTTTCTGCACTTGGCTCTTTTGTCTTTTCTTTGCCTTTGTCTCTTCTGGCTCTTTTGGCCCTCGGGGGCTATCTTCTTGGCCTTGCTGGCTCCTTGGGCTCTTTTATTAGCATGTCGCTGAGTTCATTCTCAACTTTTGTCTTTTCCCAGCATCGTCTTTTCCTGATTTGTCTTTTGTTGGATTCTGTCTCTTTGTTCTCTGGTTGGCACTCAAAAATTTAAAGATCAAACGGCTATTTCTCTGCTGTAAAATTGACGTTCGTGGGCCCGTCACCGTTTGAAAACCAACGGCTAGTCTATTTCCCTACAATTGACGGCTTCAGAGACGTCACCGCCCTTGGCAAGTCCTTTGGTCCTTTCTCTTGATTCGGCCTTTTGTCGCTCCCTTACCTTCGGGCTTTTGCTTTGGACCCTCCCGAAGGGAAGGTGTCCCTTCGGCGTTGAAGAAGTGCCCTTCGTTCAGTAGCCGAGAGTCCCCCGCAAGGGCACCTGCCCTTCGGGGTCCTTCGGTGGCCTATTTTCTTCGGCTATTTTCCCACGGACAAAATGTCCGCGAGAATTGTCTCGCCTGCTTCTTTTCTTTGGAACCTTTTCCTCGCGGACCTTTTCCCGTAGACTTTTTCCCCGCGGCCCTTTTCCTGCGGACTTTGTCTCGACCACTTTTCCCGCGAACAAAAGTCCGCAAGAATTGTTTCAACCATTTTGCTTTACCCTTCGGCATTCCTTCAAGTTTTCTTCCCGCGGATGTTTCCCCGAATTTCTTCAAACATTTTCTCTGAAGGAATTCCTTCAGACAAAAACTCCGAAAGAAATTCGTTTATGCTTTGCCTTTGCCTTAAGTCCTTTCTCGCGGGGTTTTTTCACTCATAGTCCTTTCGAATTTCTTCGGAACTTTTGTCCGAAGGAATTATATCCTTGTCTTTTCCTTCAATTGCCTTCGAAAGGTGCCCTTTGGGAAAACTACTCCAGTATTGTCACCGACCAAATGCCCTCCGCAAGGGCACTTGTCCTTCGGGAGACTCTATTGAACCGTTCCTTTGAACCAAACTGTTGAACCGACTGTTGAACTTTGACGATAAGCTTTGTTGTTGCACCAAAGCGATGAACCAAACACTTGAACCAAAACGACTGAACCAGACTATTGAACCAAGCACTTGTCCATTTTGCATCTAAGTGTTCGGAACCCATTTAATCTCTACAGAGTCCGTAGAAAACATGCCGACAGAGTCCGTAGAAACACCTGTGGAGTCCGTAGAAATTTTCTGCAGAGTCCATAGAAATGGGCCTGCAGAGTCCGTAGAAAATTTCAGACTTGTACAATATCAAAAAATGAACTGGCTCAGAACAGCAGGGAGAGAAGGGGACCGATTTTGGCTTGTTGGACCAAAAATGGTCAACACATCTTACAGGAACCAGCCTTCTCTAAAGGTTCTTCTCACCATTGAGGCACCCACCCTCATGAGAAGATTCCATTGTTGCAACTAGAGAAAGGATTAGCTATTTCAGTACGTCTTCGTTTCAGGGTGCAACTCTAGGTTGACAATAGTCCCCTTGGGTGCCCTATCTTGTAAACCATGTAAAATCACTTCCTTCCCATTAACATCAAATTTGAGCTCCATTGTTTGGTAATTTTGGGTGTACTCTCCAAGAGAGTGCAACCATTGTATACCAAGCACAAGGTTGGTTTCCTCAAAACCAACCACATAAAAGTTTTCTTCAATGAGGTGGGTTCCCATCATTATGTATAACTTGGATATTTTAGTGGTACAATGAATGGTGAAGCCATCCGCCACAGTCACACGAAAACCACTAAATTCAATAGATTGTAATTCACATAAAGCCACTAATTTTTTATCAATGAAATTATCAATAGCTCCACTATCAATAAGAATAGTGACATCCATACCTTTCAAACTACCCTTCACACAAAAGGGGTAGTACTTATAGGTTCCTGATAGGGAAGCAAAAGTGCCCTCCAAGTCTTCACCAAAAATTTCCAAATGCTCCTCATCATAGGTGGCTGCCCACTCTTCTTCATCCTCATCTTCTCCATCCGAATGCACTTCAATGTAGTGCACTTGACCTTTCCCACTGCAATGGTGACCCAGTGACCAAGGGTCTTTGCAATCAGAGCACTTCTTTCTTCTCAATTCATTTCTTGTCTCAAAACTCCCTCTTGACAACTCTCTTTGCTGCCCCAAACCCTGCTAGTTTGACTTTGCAAACTGCCCTATACTGTGCTGATTGGGCTTATCAAATTGCCCCAAGGGGGTTGATCTAGGTGGCCTAAAAGTGTTGCCCCTTGGCTACCCCCATTTGTCCTTTGGCTTCCCATAGGGCTTGAAAGAATTAGTTTTCTGTAAATTAAAGGGCAGAATTTTACCTTGTGGTGTTGAGGACTCAAGATCAAGGGATTTTTGAATGGCTCCTTGGAGAGTAGAATGATCAAAAGCCTTGACCAAACCCTTAATAGAATTTGTCACGCTGTAAAATCCATTGCCTGGATTTCAACTCAAATTCACAAAATATTTGATTTCTCTTGTGCAGATATTCTGTCAAATATTTGTCATTATGCTCATCAATCTAAAATTCTAGTTATAGACAATATAGAACAGCTTGTGGGGAGATTATAAGAAACATTCACATTTGCCATTAAATATTCAATGAATACATATGGGTAATTTGCCAAACAGTTTACAGCATACAATGAAATGATTTCAATAGAAACTAAGAATACCCAAATGGATGTTAACTTCATAATTGCAGAAATAAATTTTGTATTACAAGGTACATAGCAAAAGGAGTTCAAACACCCATGTTATATGACAAACTGTCCCATGAAGGGTTGCGCCCAAAAAAAGATTGAATAATGAACAAACAAGGGATGCGGCTGTTCTAAGAAGATACTGCTTGTAACAACAAGACAATCTGTAATATTAAACTCCACAAAAAGTGCCAGAAGCCATAGTGAAGATCTACGATTTTTCAGTTGCTGTGATACTTCTTTGAAACCCTCCAAAATCGCTTAACTTCTAACATTGAATCTCTTTCAAATGCTATGATCTCCTTCAAGGCTTCAGCTCCAGCAATAAAAGGAATACTGTTCAGCACAAACATTGAAACATGTTTCAATATATGCACCTATGAACTCTAAATGAATCCACCTAGGTTGGCTGAATGGGTTTTCATCCACACAACCAATCTTTCAATTATGCACCTATGAACTCTGAATGAATCCACCTAGGTTGGCTGAAATGGCTAGGTGGGTTTTCGTCCATAAAACAAATATTCCCAAGGGTTTTCGTCCTAGGGTTTCGAAGAACCAAAAGTTCCATCTCTCTAAGAGACTTCAAGAAAATATCAAAACAAGAATAATTGAAATGAGACCCCATAACCTGCTTTTATAACACCCTAAAAACTTTCCGGAAGTTATATTTAAAAATCACTTTTTAAATAAAATTTTTCACAGTAAAGTGACTTGATAATATTTTGTTTTTTGGGCTTCAACATAAGTCATTTTATAATAACACTTAATCTCCATATAAGTGACTTTTATTTTATAAATTACTTTTGAACCCATAAGACACTTAATGTTCACATTTATAAATAATTAATATAAGTTTTCTTTTAATTAACCCCTTGACAACATCAATATTAATTATTTAATATTTTGATTATTTTTCTCACATCCGCCCAAAGTTGTGGAGAATACAAAAATAGCCCGACAGAGAATTTTGAAGGTGCCAACAAACTCAGAAGCTTATTGGAGATCAAATTAATGAAATTAATACTTTTCAAAAAATAGTAAGCTTCTCCAAGAAATGTGGATAGCTCTCAAAAGCTCGAAACTACATCCGAAAAGTACCATTAGACATATTTTGATCTCTTGAACTAACTACCAATGTCAGAATCCCTACCTGATAACAACTCACTCCAAGATTCTTGGGATCTTCCAAGAATGTTAGAAAGGACTAAAAAGGGGCATTACACAAGCCCTCCATGAACAGAACCACTAACCTCTCTGAAAAATCTATCACCATGATTGAAAGCCTCTAAAATTCAGTCACATAATCTTCCACCGTGTTTTTTTGTTTTAGTTGAGCCAACTCCCTAAAATGCAATTCCGGATCAGCCCTACCAAATCTCTTGATAATCCTCTTACCAAATTCCTCATAAGACGAACTGAGTTGGTGGCCTTGAGTAACCAAACCATGATACCACCATTTATGGGTAGCCTCTTCCAAGTGCAAGGTAGTAAATTGAATGGCCTTTTTTCTAACATAGGCCTTATAAAAAAATATGTATCCACCTTTTGGATCAAAGCCCTAGTTGAACTTTTGGGGGAACCATCAAAATTTGAAAGTGAAATCTTACCCAAAGTGTGGTGGAGTCCTCCTTGGCTGCCCTTGTGCTTTTGGCCAGACCTATTGCCTTCCATTTGACCATGCTTCCTTGAAGTGAAAGTTGAAAATCCATTTATTCCCTAGAAAGGGCTGGACATGCCATGTATTCATCATAATCTTTCAACAAAGTGTCCCTCAATGAGGTTTGTGCTTCTCCATTCGGAATGACCACCTCATCTTGCAAAAAAGTAGGCTAGTTCGGCCTACATAAAGCTCCTCCAGCGCCCTTAGAAGGTTGATCCATGAAGTTGACTTCCAGAATCACTACCATCTCCATTGGATGGTTTGTCACCCTTCATCTCCTTCATAGTATGCACAAATTTTAACATCATGGCAGTCATTTGTTCTTGGGCTTGTGTGTACTTATCAAGCCTTTGTTCTCTATTTTTTGCCTCCTCCTTTGATTGATCCAAGTGAGACATGTCTTCTATTTGCCAAATGTCTCCCACTTCTTGCTTCTCAAGTAATATTTTCTCTTTGTCGCCCGATGTTATTTGTTCTTGGGCTTGTGTGTACTTATCAAGCCTTTGTTCTCTATTTTTCGCCTCCTCCTTTGACTGATCCAAGTGAGACATGTCTTCTATTTGCAAAATGTCTCCCACTTCTTGCTTCTCAAGTAATATTTTCTCTGTCGCCCTCTTGCATTTGTCACTTAGAAACCTCACAGCTAACCAAGATTTGGCTCTGATACCACTGAAATGTCCCACATAAAATGATTTGTTGAATATTAAGATTATTTGAAAACCCTAATTAATACGAAATAATTCTAATTTAATTGCAGAAAACCCTAGTTGCCAACAACCTTTCAAATATAGCTCAAAATTAGCTTTAAAATATGTCAAACTCCAAACAATCAATAGGTGCTCCAAACAAGAATTATAGCCCTTCAAAAATAGAATTATTCTTCAAACCCTAGGCATCCTTGGTTGCAACATTAAACTCAAATTTATAGATGTTTTATCATGCCATAAATCTCATGAAACACTTAATAAATTGCATAAATATTATTGCAATAAAAGGAAAAATTTTAAGTAAAATTTCTGAATGTCTTTATGATTAAAAAAACCTAAAAAGCCAATCACCCAAGCTGAAAAATTATGAAAAAACTACAAAATTCAATTCAAAACAAAATGACTTTCACAAGAGGTCCAAACCTCTCCCAAAGCAAGTCGTCATTATGTAAAAAATTAGGAATAATGCCAGCATTGTCTTTAAGGCACAAAACCTCCCCAAAAACATTAGAATTCACTCCCAAACTAAGTCGCCACTTCCCAAGAGCAAGTCACCAACCTAAAAATGGTTAAATGGTGTCTAAAACACCCTTGTAGGACTAGATGATTCCAATGGTAACCCTTGAATGAAGCTACTTCAAAGAAGGAAGAGGGTTTTCGTTCCCTAACTCCGTTGCTTGAAAAGTTTCATCTTTGAAGCAAATGGCTTAGCTTTTTTGTGCTAATAAACCAATTTCAATATCAAAAATCATAACATGACCTCTTCAAATGAATCCTCTTTTACTTTTATAGCCCTTTAAGTGTGGTGCCCAAAAGAGAAAGGGAGGGTAACTTAAAATATTTTAAAAGACCTTTCCTTTTGATCTTTTCTTAAAATCACTTAAGCCTTTATGACCCTTACAAGTCCCCTCTTCAAGTGAAATAAAAGACAAAGTAACTTTCCAAAAAAATACTTTTACAAATATTTAAACAAAACATTTAAAACTCTTTTCCCTTTATGCTTGTCCTTTAGTCCTCGGGAATAAGTTAATGCTAAGGGTCTTCCAAGATGTCCCTATCAAAAGAGGGACATGACAAAGAAAGAAAAGAGAGTGGGACAAACCCTCATGAGGGATCACATGAAGAAAGCTATGGAAATTCAAATGTACAACAAATGACAAGGGTTGAGGTATGTGTTATTTTTAATAATTCGACTTCAACATTTGTAATTCAATTGCCATATAGAAAAACACACTCTAAGAACCATGACATAAGAAGGAATACATTATTCTATGTTGAGGCAATAAAGTTTTGTTGTGAAGGGTCACCAGGTGCAAATTTTGCAAGGTATGTATCAATTTTTTGGAGGGAAAAACAATCAATTCATGGCTGTTACAGTCCTTATACAACCCACCAATATGGTGTTTTAAGTGGACTTACCAAAGGAACAACTTAGCTAATCATGAAAGTCGTGATAGGTGACAAGTGCTATGACACATGGGTCATTGCAAGGGCTGTTGGTAATTCATTGACTGCTATTTTTCATATTTTTAGTTTGTTTTTCAAAAAGTTTCTTGTTGCCATGATGAATATTGACCCTAGGATTGTGTGCCTCTCACACCTCAACATCATGGAAGTGGTTCGCACATATATGAGTGGATTTCTAGCCGCTATAAGGAAAAATATTTGCCACACCCATGTCAAGAAAGACATGAACACACCTTTTGAAATCCGGGTGGTAGGGAGTTGCAAGAAAGAATCAAGGCATCAAGAAGGGATGCACTTCACGATCCTTAAGCTTGATAAGGTGATAAAAAATAGTGTTATGTAATGGGCACCCCGATTGCACCCAAAACTAACCCAACAGGGACCCCTTATGACTCCGGTAGTTTTGCTGGAATTTCTTTTTTTGTTTTACAAAGACCAATACATGTAACATAAATATAGAATTGCAAGTGTAGATACACATCGCTGAATTAGCCAATTACACTGTATTGTATTGATTTGCAAAATGAGTAAACTAGTACAATGCCAGTCACGTGGTGACTTACTGAATCCTTTCTCGGAATCGTATGGACCTTATTTCAAGTGGATTTCTCAGCATGTGCCGAAGGTGCTTCATTTGTTCTCTGACCCCCCCCGGAACTACGAACTCTGCAGAAGCTTCTACGGACTCTGCAGCCTTAGATCTACGGACTCCACCAGGCTTGAAATCTACTGACTCTGCAGTCTGAAATCTACGGACTCTGCAGGCTGAAAACTACGGACTCTGCAGGCTTAAATCTACGGACTCTGCAGACTTAAATCTACGGACTCTGCAGGCAGAAAAAACTACAGACTCTGCAGGCAGCAAAACTACGGACTCTGCAAGCAGAAAACTATGGACTCTGCAGGCAGCAAAACTACGGACTCTGCAGGCAGAAAACTACGGACTTTGCAGGCAGCAAAAACTACAGACTCTGCAGGCAGCAAAACTTGGACTCTGTAGGCAGCAAAACTACGAACTCTGCAGGCAGCAAACTACGGACTCACCTGGCTGCCTTCAGATGCTACAGTGATGGAGCTGCTACAGTGATGAGCTGCTACAGTAGTACGATTGCTACAGTGACACGGCTGCTATAGTGGCGCAGCTGCTACAGTAGTACGGCTGCTACAGTGCACAGCTACTACAGTGCGCGCGGCTGCTACAGTGGCTGAGAGCACAAACTCCAAAGACCAATCCCAAGGATTGATGTCTAGAGTGCTACAAATGAGAAGGACGTTCTCAAATGCCCAAATAAGCTGCAAATGCAACAATTCTTTTCTTCTTATCCAACATGCCCAAAGAAGCCACAAGCACTCCCCTTTATCCTTTTCTCCAAGGGGCAACTCAACTCACTTGAGCAATGTGGGATAAAGGATGTGCAACAGTCCCTCATAAAGTAAATGTTTAAAGTGACACTCAATGTCTTTCAGCTAGGTTAAAAGTTACCCTATTTGCAGCACTTCAGGCCCCCAAAAATACTAGCAACCGGACTCCGAATGGTGCGAGTGATAGCTTGCCGAAAAGCTCTCAACAAGGAGCATCAAATCCAATCATCAAAACTGGCCTCCATTGTGTCCAAAAAGCTTATTACAAATAGTAAGTGTGTTGGAAACTGAGTAAGCCCAGCCGCTAAAATGGGGACATTACAGTCCGCCCCCCTTGAATTTGCTTGTCCTCAAGCAATCTCAGCCCAGCCTGCTGGATAACTTGCTCACTTTTCCATGTAGCGTCCTCCTCTGACAGGTCTTTTCATCTAACCAAATACTCCTTCACTACCCTGTTTCTAAGTTTCCTCTCTCTAGTGTCCAGAATAGCCTCAAGTTCTAACATGAGCCTCCCTTCCTCATCCAAAGGGGGTAGATCTGCAGTAGGCACTACACCCTGACCAATGGCCCTCTTAAGCCTAGACACATGGAATACATTGTGCACTCGACTGCCCTCTGGAAGCTCAAGTTCATAGGTGACTTCACCCACTCTTCGAATCACCCTGTAGGGGCCGTAAAATCTAGGCTTAAGCTTCTCTGCTCCGCTCTTCTTGAGCGATGACTGCCTATATGGCTGTAGCCTCAAATACACCATGTCCCCTACCTCGAAACTGCGCTCTACCCTATGCTGATCAGCATACAACTTCTGCTCATTTTGGGCCTATCGTATATTCTCTTTGAGCGCTCTCAAGATATCTTGGCTATCCTTCAACAGGTCTTTAGCTTTGGGCACTCTGCTGTCCCCCTAAGCCATATCCATGAAGCTTGGAGCTTCATACCCGTACAATGCCATAAATGGAGTCATCCTGATGGTCATGTGATGTGTGGTATTGTAACAATACTCCCCCATGTGTAACCATTTAACCCAGGCTCTCTGCTGTGTGGTCACATAGTTCCGCAAATAACCCTCCACCCACTTATTTACTATCTCAGTCTGCCCATCAGTCTGGGGATGGTAGCTCGTACTAGGTGTAAGGTCTGTACCGCAAAGCCTGAACAACTCTCGCCAAAAAGTGCTCAAGAACTTGCTATCCCTGTCACTGACAATAAATCTTGGTAACCCATGCAGCCTAAAGACCTCCCTGAAGAACACATCTGCCACCTGAGCTGCTGTATAAGTAGAGAGAATAGCAAAGAAGTGAGCAAACTTCATCAATCTGTCCACCACCAAATAAATGCAATCTCTTCCTTGCACTTGAGGTAGGCCAGTGATGAAGTCCATAGAAATGCTCTCCCGCTTCCGGTCTGGAATAGGTAAGGGCTGTAGTAAACCAACAGGAAACGTGTGCTCTTCCTTATTCTATTGACAAACTGCACACTCCCTGACATGCCTCTGAACATCGTCCTTGAGCCTTTCAATGAGAACCGCTCTCAGATCTGCCTGTAGGTCTTGAAGACCCCCGGATGCCCAGATGTAGGTGCATCATGAAATGCCCTCAGTATTGTCTCTCTTAAGGGTGATGACGGAATTAAATAGATTCTGTCCTGAAACCTGATCAACCCATCAATAACCTCATAGCGACCATCTTGTATAGTGCCTGAAACCAATCCCGATGCCCAAGTGTCCCCAGCATATTCTGCCATAATCTTAGTCTGCCAGTCTCCTGAAATCTCTGCAAGAGCACAAATGTGAGGTCTTCTGGATAAGGCATCAGCTACTACATTCTTCTTCCCTTTGACAAACTCAATGTCAAAGTCATAGGCTTGCAATTTAGTGACCCACTTCTGATGCCTATCATTCAAGTCTCGCTGACCCATGAAATACTTTATGCTGTTGTGATCAGTCTTGATCACAAACTTTCCTCCAACCAAGTAGGATCAGAATTTGGCCAAGGCATGCATAATGGCTAACATCTCCTGATCATAAATAGAATAGCTCCTCTCCACCCCTTGGAGCTTCCTACTCTCAAAAGCAATGGGGTGCTTCTCTTGCATCAATACTGCTCCAACCCCGTCACCCAATGCATCACATTGAAGCTCAAAAGGCTTCGTGAAGTTGGGTAGAGCTAGAACCGGACATGAAGACATCACCTGCTTGAAATGTTCAAAACACTGTTGCGCTGCCACTGTCCATACAAAAGCACCCTTCTTGGTGAGGTCTGTTAATGGTGTTGCAGTCTGTGAAAAGCCCTTCACAAATCTCCTATAAAAACCACACAATCCAAAAAATCCTTTGAGTTGTGTAAGGCTGGTTGGAGTGGGCCAATCAACCACTGCCTTGATCTTTTCTGGATCCACCCGAACTCCTTCAGCACTGATAATATGGTCGAGGTAGAGAAATTTGGTCATGCCGAACTCGCACTTTGATTCCTTGGCATACAGTGACTCCTTCTCCAATATTACCAGCACCTCCTCTAATTGCTGTAGGTGCTCATCCCACATCCTACTGAAAACTAGGATGTCATCAAAGAAGATTAATACAAATCTTCGGAGCTGCCCTCTAAACACTTGATTCATGCAACTCTGGAAGGTAGCTGGAGCGTTGGTTAGCCCAAACGGCATAACCATAAACTCAAAGTGCCCGTAGTGACACCAGAAGGCAGTTTTTTCTATGTCCTCCGCTCGCATCCTGATCTGATGGTATCCTGAACGTAGATCTATCTTAGAGAAAAATCGTGCTCCATGCAACTCATCAATCAGCTCGTCAATCCTGGGGATGGGGTACCTGTTCTTAATTTTCTTATTGAGAGCTCTATAGTCAATGCACATACGCATTGTCCCATCCTTCTTCTTCACCAAAACCACCGCTAAAGCAAAGGGGCTTTTGTTGGGCCTAATATGCCCCATCTCCAATAGCTCCTTTATTGACTTCTCTATTTCATCCTTATGCTTTTTTGGATGGTGGTAGGGGGTGATGATGACTGGTTTAGCCCCCTCCTCTAGCTCGATAACATGCTCTACACCCCTCTTGGGAGGGACCCCATGTGGAATGCTACCAAACACCTTATCATGCCTAGAAATGATATCCTGTATATCTGGTTGATATCCCTTTACCTGCTGCTCTGGAGGCGTAGGCATGATCAAACATTCAGCTGCCCACTCGACATTGTCATGTCTGAACAACCGTTCCATCCTTTTCAAGGATACCACCCTGAGCCCCCCATTAGGTAAGCCTCGGAGCACCACCTTTCTACCTTGATGCTGAAACCTCATCTCCAGCTTAGCCAAGTTGAAGGTGAACTCTACCAGAGAAGTCATCCACACCATTCCCAAGATGACATCATAATCGCCCATGTCAACTACATAGAAATCGTCCTCCAACTCATAATCTCCTCCCAATCTGATGCAAAGTTTTGAAATCTTTCGGGTGCATAATAACTTGTGGCCATTGGCCACCATGACTCTGAACCCTGTGTGCTCTTCGGTCTGAAGACCCCTCTTGGCCACCAGTTTTTCGTCGATGAAATTATGCGTTGCCCCTGTATCGATTAAGGAAACCACGCGCTGCCCCTGAATCAGCCCTCTTACCTTAAAGGCCATGGCCTTCTGGACGCCTGTCAGCCGAGCAAGAGACTTCTCATCATCCAAACTCTCCTCAGCAATGCTATCGCCCTGACTAGACTCTGAATCTGAACGCTGCCCCTTGTCTTCGAAAGGTGATTCGTCTACTAAGAAATACTCCATGGGCTTAGCCTTCGCTTTAAGCAGACATTCATGGGAAAGGTTCCATGGCTCCCTACAATGAAAACATAGTTTTTTCTTCCTGAGTTCGTTGAGGGTCTCGCTGTCCAACCCTTTTGTTTCCCCCTTAGGTCGCTGAGGGTCCTTCTGAAACGTCTTCCTTTCCTTATCCTTCCTAAAATGAGAGTCCTTAGAGTGGAGTTTACTCCTGTAGGAAGAAGATGCTAAGTCTCTAGTTTTCTTAATGGCCTCTTGTAGTGAAGAGGGGTTGTGTCCCTTTACCCATCCTCGTAAGGGGTCGGAAAGCCCATCCATGAAAAGAACAACCAGTCTTCTTTCCGATATATCCGTCACCAATACTGCCAGCTTTTGGAACTCAGTGATATAGGCCTCCACAAAACCCCACTGTTTAAGCTGAGCTAGCTCCTTGAAATGCAATTTTGGGTCCTTAGTATCAAACCTGTCAATGAGTCTCTCAGTAAACTTTGCATAAGTATCTACCTGGTTATGGCCAAGCGTGACCATACCGTGGCCACCACTCATGGGCACTTCCATCCAAGTGCAATGCAACGTACTTAATCGCGTCCTCCTCAGGCATGGGATTAAGCTGGAAATAAGTGTCTAATTTCTGGACCCATGTTCGCATTGAAGTCTTCCCTGTACCATCATAGTATGGAATGGACAACTTTCCTAACTTTTTCCTCATCTCATAATTCTGTTGCCTGTTCCCTCTCATGGGCATGTGCTTGAGTCTAACATCCATATACTCCCTGAAGGACATTTCACCCTGAAAATCTGGTCCAGCATTTCTCCAATCCTCTAGTATTTGGTCCTGTATCTCCTGCTGTGTAGGACCATCGTTATCTTGGTCATTCTGTCTTGGAGGGAATTGTGGCATGAGTGGCCTTGTAGAAGAACCTACTCTAGCGTATGTCCGGGCTCCCCTATTAATCGATGCATCTCCATTACCTCCATTACCCAGTCCACCTACCTGGTTAGCATTATTACCCTGGTTGGCATTGTTGCCCTAATCTGCTCTAGTCAGGTGTTGTGTAATTGCTAGAGCCATCTGCTGCAATGTGGTTTGTAGCTCCCTTTGCCCCCTGGCAAGATCACTGAGCATCATCCTGGTGCTGGGTTCTCCCCTTTCCTCATCTCTGTCACCTATGGCTGGTGCTGCAAAGGGCTCACCCTCAATTTCTGAAAAAACTTGTAAGTCTGGGTTTGTCTGGTTTCTCCTCAAGTAGTACTGATGTGTGGGATGCATGAAACCTCACAGGATGGCAGGAAAAACAGGCTCTGATACCACTGTAATGGGCACCTCGATTGCACCCAAAACTAACCCAGCAGGGACCCCTTATGACTCCGGTAGTTTTGCTGGAATTTCTTTTTTTGTTTTACAAAGACCAATACATGTAACATAAATATAGAATTGCAAGCATAGATACACACGGCTGAATTAGCCAATTACACTGTATTGTATTGATTTGCAAAATGAGTAAACTAGTACAACGCCAGTCACGTGGTGACTTACTGAATCCTTTCTTGGAATCGTATGAACCTTATTTCAAGTGGATTTCTCAGCATGTGCCGAAGGTGCTTCATTTGTTCTCTGACCCCCCCCCCCGAAACTACGAACTCTACAGAAGCTTCTACGGACTCTGCAGCCTTAGATCTACGGACTCCACCAGGGTTGAAATCTACTGACTCTGCAGTCTGAAATCTATGGACTCTGCAGGTTGAAAACTACGGACTCTGCAGGCTAAAATCTACGGACTCTGCAGGCTGAAATCTACAGACTCTGCAGGCAGAAAAAACTACAGACTCTGCAGGCAGCAAAACTACGGACTTTGCAGGCAGAAAAAACTACAGACTCTGCAGGCAGCAAAACTACGGACTCTGCAGGCAGAAAACTACGGACTCTGCAGGCAGCAAAAACTATGGACTCTGCAGGCAGCAAAACTACGAACTCTGCAGGCAGCAAACTACGGACTCACCTGGCTGCATTCAGATGCTATAGTGATGGCGCTGCTACAATGACGAGCTGCTACAGTAGTACGGCTGCTACAGTGGCACGGCTGCTACAGTGGCACATCTGCTATAGTAGTACGGCTGTTACAGTGCACAGCTGCTACAGTGCGCGTGGCTGCTACAATGGCTGAGAGCACAAACTCCAAAGACCAATCCCAAGGATTGATGTCTAGAGTGTTACAAATGAGAAGGACGTTCTCAAATGCCCAAATAAGCTGCAAGTGCAACAATTCTTTTCTTCTTATCCAACATGCCCAAAGAAGCCACAAGCACTCCCCTTTATCCTTTTCTCCAAGGGGCAACTCAACTCACTTGAGCAATGTGGGATAAAGGATGTGCAACAATCCCTCATAAAGTAAATATTTAAAGTGACACTCAATGTCTTTCAATTGGGTTAAAAGTTACCCTTTTTGCAGCACTTCAGGCCCCAAAAATTACTAGCAACCAGACTCCAAATGGTGCGAGTGATAGCTTGCCGGAAAGCTCTCAACAAGGAGCATCAAATCCAATCATCAAAATTGGCCTCCGTTGCATCCAAAAAGCTTATTACAAATAGTAAGTGTATTGGAAACTGAGTAAGCCCAGCCGCTAAAATGGGGACATTACATGTTACTAAACACCATTATTTTCACTAAATTGTTTGTTCCATATGTAGGAACATTAGGGAGACCAATTGCTATAGTCAAGAGCAATACAAAGAATGTGGTGATTCCCAAACAAGGGCAACCGATTGAGATGGCAAAGCGGTTGAGGGATGCAAGTGTGATTTTTAGGCCATGGCAAGAGGCTATAAATTTTGATTATGGGCAGCCAATGGCTCGAAGGGAAATTCAATTTTCTACCTCTTTGGTAAGCATGCATAATTCTGATTTTGGTGTTCCATGGAGAGGAGAGGTGGATAGAACACTTGATTGACAAGGGAAATCCTTAATTTACTTTGGACAGCCCCCTACGCTAAGGTATGTGCATGATTTTGGGGGCATAGATGAGGACCTGACACACATTTTGGGTTGGGCAAGGGCCCAAGTTGTAGATAACAAGGAAAGAGGTGAGTTGTTGGAGGATTTTTGGTTACAAGGACACTCAAAAAATTTTGAGTATGATTCACTACATATATCGCCTTCAACCCTCTTCAAATTCAATTTTGTTAACATTTTTCAGCCAAGGAAAAACTATGAAATCAGTGGTATAAGGTCTAATTTTTTTGTTTCAAAATTTTTTGAGTTTGAGGGTCATGTACAACAGCCTATTGAGGACAAAAGAATGGAAAATTGGTGCCTTCTTCAGCTCATGATGGAAAGGATACGTGCATGGATGAATTTTGAATTTGATCACTTAGAAAATTTTAAGTTGGGGTGGCAAGTACATCAGCATGTGAAAGGTGAAAAATCTGAGTTTTTTTGATAAATTCCAGCCTATGGTGTATTCAGGAAATGTTCATAATGAAACACGCTTTTGGCTTGATAAAGAATGGGAAGTACAAGCCTATCTTGTAGGTTGGTTGAGACTTTTGTTTGATCATTTTAATGTTCTTCTTATGCATGAAATATGTGATTTAAAAAAAATCCAAGATGAATGGCATACCACATGTTTTGAGGCACGCTCAAGGGAGGTTGCATCTATGTGCTAATTTCACTCAAGGTATGTTTCAAGATAAGATTATTGTTACTTATTTCCAAGTTTTGGAAACATCTTTTGAGGGCACATTGATCACTATGAGAGGCTACATCAAAGGCAAACCAATATGGCATGTGTTATTTCTTTGGGGACATTAGGAGCCCTTGAAAGGTGGTCATGACACCTTGAGTTCATGGGGGCAGCCTATAAGATATAGGTTTAGCAAGTTGGAAAATCAGATTGGAGTTTCTTTTCATTGGAAAGCCATTTTAGTTGGTAAGTGCATCATGAAGAATGTGGGGACAGCCCCATGGCTTTTGCAATTGTTTGAGGACAAGCAATTTTGAGTGGGGAGGATTGTAATGTCCCCCTTTTTGGCATGACTTGCTTATGGACCTTTATCTTAGTTTTGTTCCCACAAGGCTAAGGGAAAGAAAGAGAATGGAACTATGAGGGTGCTATTCAAAGAGCAAAAAGGTGAAAAGTACTGAAATGTTTTAATTTTTAGTTGAGTTATGCAAAAAGTGCTTTTGGTTTAATTTCTACTTAAGTTGGGGCCTTTAAGGGTCATGGGCACTTAAGGCCTAAAGTGAAATTATAAGGAGGTTCTTTTAATATTTTAAAAAAAAGAGTTTCCCTCCTATTTTGGGTTCCACACTTGGGGCATGGATATAAAAGGAAGGTGAGTTGTTCATTCAAAGATTATGTTATATTAGATATGGAATTTTATGTTCAAGCTTGAACAAGTGACTTGAGGATAAAACCCTTCAAGTGCACGAAGGAGTTTGGAGATGAAAACCTCCATTCTTCCATATATGACAACTCTATTCAAGGGCTATAATTGCATTTCATATTTGCATGGTTGCATGCAATTGGACCTACAAAAGTGTTTTATAACACCACATTGGTCAAAGGCAAAGTGCATACTTTGGAGAGTTGTTTGTATTGATTTCTCATTATTTGGTTGTGCAATTGAGCTCCATGTTCAGGTTTGAAGGAACCTAGAGCTGTAACTAGTGTTTTCGAAACTTCGGAACAACATTGAGGGACTTCCCATGGAGGGAAAATTTTGATTCTAATTTTGTGTGATAACTACCATTTTTTGATCATTTTGAGCTAACTTTTGCATTGAAATTCCAAATATTATGAAAGATAGATTTTTACAAATTGCAAATTACAATCAATGCACCCGTTAAGGTTAGAGGATAAACCAAAACGTGCAGAAAGCAACTCTAACCAGAATGTACACCAGTATCCCGATGTGGGCCAAGTGTGAGCATTGGTCAGAGGATTTGAAACAAAGTGTTTATGCAGGAAGTAACTCTAACCAAGGATGGTGCCGATGATGGCGAGCATATGGTCAGAGGATCTTCTACTTCTAAATGCTGAAAGGGAACTCAACGTCAAGTATGTGCTACCCAATCCAATGCGGAGTGAGGGGTGACCATCTGATGGAGTGATGCTGAAAGGGAACTCAACGTCAAGTATGTGCTACCCAATCCAATGCGGAGTGAGGGGCGACCATCTGACGGAGTGACTACAAATAACAGTGTTGAAAGAAAATGCTGAAAGCTGGAAATACTCAACACCCAGAATGTGCTTGCTAACCCAGAGTGGGAGAGTAGCTACCATAGGGCGGAGATTTATCTATTACAAACAATTACTGAACGAGAAGCTGAACATTACAAACTATGATGAGCAAGAATAACTATACTGTCAGTACTACTGCTAGTTTACAATATGAATGATAAGATCTTGCTTTGAATGTGGATCAACATATAAATCAAGCTGCAATAATATGTATTGAACTTCCTTCACTGAATAACAAGGATTAGATCTGAAAGTACAACAAGCAGACCAACCTCAAATTCTGATTTATGACAGCCCAGATTTTCGTGTGCACGAACAGCGGCCCTGTACTTCACAATTTTACTCACAACTTGCTCAAAACTTCATCAATTCTCATGAAACGAATTGCACAGTGACTCTAGTATGATGGCGACCAAATCAGAACACTGAAACTCACTCAAAAGATACTATTTATTTGATGCACGCAGCGCAATGCAGATCTGAAACAGTACGGACCAGCAACCTATGAATTTACTCATATGCTCATAACTCTCTCATTTCTCACCCTAATGATTTCAAATCTGATGCAATAGACCCTCAAAATGATGGCGCCTAACTTAGTAATAAGAAATGGCATCTAAATATGGTTATTAATTACTGACACGAATCCCAATGCACTCTAGAAAGTACAGCGTTCAAAGAATGACGGATTTGCATTATAAAATCATAAACTTCGTATTAAAATTTGCAAATATTCATGAAGGGGCGCCCTTACCAATAAGATGCAATGACACAATACCTATAACAATCTTTTTGGTATTTTTGGATTTACAAATTAAAATTCGAATCTGCTGTAGCTAAAATGTAAGATCTGGAAACCTCTAATATGCAAAATCAGAATACTAATTAGACACAATGCAGATTACAATGCACAAAACCCAATGAACTCACAAAACTAAACTAAATCACCACTAGTTGTTGTCTCTCAAACAAGAAGCGATGCCCGAGCTAGGAGGCCTTCATTCCTCGAAGCGATCCCAAACCAATCTGGCAGCAAAACATTCCTGTAGACAAAAGATAATGAAATGAGAGTACTCCTCCTTTTATACTTTTCCAACTGGGAGTCTCTAAAATCCTCTTGTATATGGGATAAAACATGAGAGAGAAAATAATATAATCCTCTTTAATTCTTTTTTTTTTTTTTTAACCTCAACATTAAGTCGTTGAGCCTAGGCACCAAGGTCCAAAATTATATAATAATGTTTAATTTACGGACTTTAAAACGGAGGCCAAGATGATGTCGGAAACCAATGATCTATAGCTCGTTGGAAAGGTCTTGACAAGACGAATCCAACCCCACTCTCAAAATCCCGTTCCGGTGCCAATCCCGAACTTACTAAAAATAGTAAATTCCTGAAAGTGCTCTGTGTGCCAAGTAAAACATATCAACGCGAAGCTTTCAGAAAACCCAGAAAGAATCCGCAATCCAAGTTCAACATTTTCAAGTGCAAACTCCGCAAAAAGACGAAAACGTCCTCCAAGAAGTTTGGAAACCCTTATTTGAGCTTCTGCTTAACCTACGAGTTCCCAAAAACAGGGTAAATCCAAAAGAAGAGCGTAAGGCCAAATTGGGGACATTACAAACTCAAACTGCACCAAACCAAACCAAGTACAATCCCAGGGTCCCATATCCGTCTGAAGGAGGACCCACCACCCTGATGTTGCACCACTCTGATCACATCTGTGAAATCATGTCTGTGCTGTACTAACCTTCCTTGTAACCCCAACGTGTTACCATCTATGATACTCAAACCGAAAGATCTTAAAGGAAGGGGATCAAAATCATGCAACCTCTCATGTCCACAATGCCCCGAATTAACAGTATCAACCATACTACTGTCAATCACAATTCTAAGCAATAGGAAAGATAGTCTACTCAAATCAAAATCGAACTTCTCTGCATACCTCCACATGGTAACAAATGGAACCATGACTGCAAATGTGACATCTGCAAATCTTCTTGCAAAAAGGAAGGCAATCCTTTGCAAGAGCTCAACAAATTCAAACTCAGGACTCCACATGAATTCCCTATGCCTCAACTGAATTATTATGGCACAACTATGAAGTCTGAAGAATTTTTCCACAATTCCAACCCCAAGAGTCTCAAAATATAGAATCAAAGCATGGGGTAGCTCGCTGTCATGAACCAATAATGAAAATAAACCATTAGAGTTTGCATCACAAACCTCCAAAGTGGCTGAAAAACACAATAAAGCCATCTCCACCAGAAAACTACCACTTCTTTGATCAGGAGTGAGGAACCAACTCTCTTGAATGAAAGTAACTCCATAAGTAAAGTGGTTGGTCTGCCTCCAGCCAGCAAGCTCGTGTCTGAAAATCTGCCCTTGTCTGAGCTGAAAGTCACTTCCAAGAACCACCGATCGTGGATCTCTCCAACCCATATTCAAGATTTCTCTCCAATCCATTTGTTGATGAACAAACGGAACCATCAAGTAGCTGGAAATGAAGGGAACAACATCAACAAATCTGGAAATTTGTTCCTTATCCCTCCAAAAGTCTTTTCCATAAGTAATAAACTCTAACAACCCAAGTTGAGAATCCCAAGCATGGATACCCAACTGAAAGTGATTTTCAACATACTGCAAAGAAATCTCTACACATTCCCAAGTGCTAGTGAGAACCACGTGCCTTCTCACGAAACTGATGCCCCATCTAGTAAATCCTTGAAGCTTAACCATGAAAGCTTCCACCTTAAGGGAGTATGAAACATAGAGTGGCTTCAAATTCAGCTTCCAAAACTGATCGATATGATTCCAAACATCATTCCACCCAAAGAATGGACTGTCAAGAGTGCACCCACCAAAGTCTAGTTCACCTTTTTCCCATTCCTCCTGAGTAGTAGGTCTGAAATCTTCACTCGTTGCTGCTGTAATGAAGTCACCAACAGCTACCAAGATTTGTCTCATCAACACCTTGATGTCATAGATGTTGAAATTTCCTTGCTTTGTCACCTCCCATGTAGAACCTTCATCCTCAAACCCACTGATGCATTCATTACTGATCAACAAACGTGGCACATCCACATGGAGTGAGATCAAAGCATCCTTAGATTGGAGTTCATGCTTAATCTCATGCTTGGTCACTTCACTACTTGACTCATTTTTCAAAGCAAAGAGGGGATTGTCATAAATTGCTTCAGCACCCACTTCAACGAAGGGATTGTCAAAGACTTGGAAGCCATTCCTTTCCCTTCGCTGTCCCAAATCTGCACATGCAACTTCTGACTTTCTTGAAATGCTTTCAAGATCAAACTCCTCTTGATGACAGTCAAGATCTCCAATCACTTCATGGATTTTTTCAGCTCTTTGTGCATCCTCTTGCTCCTTGAAAAGTTTGAAATCTGCAAACTGGTCTTCAACCGCTGTTAGACCCAACTGAGTTTCTTTCAACTCGTCCTTTATTGATTTAAGCTCCAGAGTGAGCTCATCAATCGTACCCTCTTTTTCATGAAAAGCACAAATGGCCTTCTTTGCAACTTCAATGACATGATCCCGTTCTCCAATAGAGTGTATGTACTCGAACTTCAAGGTCTCCAAGGAATTTCTGATAAGTTGCAAATTAGGAAGAGTAACTTCATCGGTCACTCCTCTACATCTCTCTTCAAGCTGAGCCTTCCAGTAAAGCTCTTCAACCAAGCTATGTGTGTAGTCAAACAGGGATAGAGCTTGCACTTCCTTGTCAACGAATACCTTGAATTGACCCTCCCACTCATCAGAATGCGAAGATGGTGAATTGCTGGTTGGCTGTTCTTCAAAATCAGAACTTTGTTTTGTGACATCACTGTCCTCAGATCTGCTCCAACCTTCTTGTCTTTCATCCTCAACTAACGGATAATGTTTACTGTCATGGAGAGGGACATACTCCATAGTTTCTTCACCCTCAAGCTTGCAAGCAGCTTCTTGCCTTGGTAGATCAGCCTTGTGATCTAAAATCACATTGAACCTTTCTTCTTCAACAACCGTAAGGTCTTCAAGCTCTTCATCCACCTCACTGCCATCTTGATCAAAGGCTATGGCAGCCCCTGACTCAAATGAACAATCATTGAATGCTGGTTTGAAAGTTTCGGAAGTAACAACATCCTCCTTGGTGGCTGCAATCAACTTGAAGGGATCACCACGGAACCCTTCAGAGTAAGATTCTTCATCCAAAACAACTTCTCCTTCGGCCTCCTCATAGCTTGCAAGGCAGACAATATTTTGGTCTTCATCATGATCAAAGGGAAATTCATCCCACAAAGGTTCTTCGTTATACCTCAGTGCCAACACACCTAGATCCCAAATGCCAGAGGGTTGACTGAGATGATCAAAAGGAAGAGGTTTTTCATGCTTCACTGGAAGTATTGACTCAAGGAATAAGTCAGATCCTGAATCTCTTAAGCTGATATCTTCAAAAACATTTTCTTCCAATGGTTTGGTTTGCTGGTCAAACCCAAGTCTAACAATGTCACCACCCAAATGAAGTGAAGATTCTTTGATGCTACTTGTTTCGAAAACTTCACCTTCATTATCTTTTATGGAATCATCATGAGGAAGTAGGTTGCTGATTTCTTCATGTGGAACTTCTTGGGAAGTTGAGACAGCAACAAAAGTCAAACTATCCACCACCAATTCTTCAACACGAGGTGGCACAGTCATGTTGGAATTATTGCCAACTTCATCACTTTGGCAATGCTCATAGGCTGATTCAACAGGACCATCAGTATTTCCCTCTACTTGCTCTTCTTCAGCAAACTTATCCCATACAACAGTACTACTAAAATCTTCAGTGAAGCCCTTAGCTTCAGGACCCTCATAGGTTAAATCTTTATTAGGACTAGAGACTGTTGTTCTGTTCTTTTCACCAACCTGATCTTCATCACTTCTTATTACATGCAAGTCAATGGAAGTATTATGGGGTTTTACCCTTAACTCTTCACTCGCCACGGTACCTTCATCAAGCTCACGATCATTCTGATGTGACATATGCACCTTACTATCCCGACTTTCAGACTTAGCATAAATCTTTTTGATTCCCCATTTTATGTCAGGATCTTTCATTAGCGTACACAATTCATGCATTAACTCAAGTAGTGACTTCTCTGTAGTCATCTCTTTCTGTACGTAGTGTTTGGTATCTTTGTCACTCATCTGTCAAATGAACTTTGTTGGGCACAGGATGGCAGGATCTTGGCTCTGATACCACTGAAATATTCCGAGCCAATTTTTTTGATTTTTACAAATTGCAAATTACAATCAATGCACCCGTTAAGGTTAGAGGATAAACCAAAACGTGCAGAAAGCAACTCTAACCAGAATGTACACAAGTATCCCGATATGGGCCAGGTGATGATGGTGACCAAATCAAAACACTGAAACTCACTCAAAAGATACTATTTATTTGATGCACGCAGCCCAATGCATATCTGAAACAGTACGGCCCAGCAACCTATGAATTTACTCATATGCTCATAACTCTCTCATTTCTCACCCTAATGATCTCAAATCTGATGCAATAGACCCTCAAAATGATGGCGCCTAACTTAGTAATAAGAAATGACATCTAAATATGGTTATTAATTACTGACACGAATCCCAATGCACTCTAGAAAGTACAACCTTCAAAGAATGACGGATTTGCATTATAAAATCATAAGCTTCGTATTAAAATTTGCAAATATTCATGAAAGGTCGCCCTTACCAATAAGATGCAATGACACAATACCCAGAACAATCTTTTTGGTATTTTTGGATTTACAAATTAAAATTCGAATCTGCTGTAGCTAAAATGTAAGATCTGGAAACCTCTAATATGCAAAATCAGAATACTAATTAGACACAATGCAGATTACAATGCACAAAACCCAATGAACTCACAAAACTAAACTAAATCACCACTAGTTGTTGTCTCTCAAACAAGAAGCGATGCCCGAGCTAGGAGGCCTTCATTCCTCGAAGCGATCCCAAAACCAATCTGACAGCAAAACATTCCTGTAGACAAAAGATAATGAAATGAGAGCACTCCTCCTTTTATACTTTTCCAACTGGGAGTCTCTAAAATCCTCTTGTATATGGGATAAAACATGAGAGGGAAAATAATATAATCCTCTTTAATTCTTTTTTTTTTTTTTTAACCTCAACATTAAGTCGTTGAGCCTAGGCACCAAGGTCCAAAATTAAATAATAATGTTTAATTTACGAACTTTAAAACGGAGGCCAAAATGATGTTGGAAACCAATGATCTATAGCTCGTTGGAAAGGTCTTGACAAGACGAATCTAACCCCACTCTCAAAATCCCGTTCCGGTGCCAATCCCGAACTTACTAAAAATAGTAAATTCCTGAAAGTGCTCTGTGTGCCAAGTAAAACATATCAACGCGAAGCTTTCAGAAAACCCAGAAGGAATCCACAATCCAAGTTCAACATTTCCAAGTGCAAACTCCGCAAAAAGATGAAAACGTCCTCCAAAAAGTTTGGAAACCCTTATTTGAGCTTCTGCTTAACCTACGAGTTCCCAAAAACAGGCTAAATCCAAAAGAAGAGCGTAAGGCCAAATTGGGGACATTACATATTTCTATAAATTTTTTTGTGTGGCAACTTTAGTGGAGGACTAATTGGTCACTTTGGTGCCCTAGTTGAAGTCATTTAAAGTCCTAATAATTTATACAATTTTGCATAATTATTTGTGAGTTTATGCAAGGTTTAAAAGCTAGATTTGAAGAGGGAAACACAATTGTAATTTTAGAAGAAAATTAGAATTGTTGCAAGGATAACATTCAGCCTCATTTCCATTTTCTATCTTGCTGAAAGAGGTTTTTGTTTCAACTTTCATATTCAACTATTTTGGGGTTATATTGGTTTTTGCTTGAAGATTGGTCATCTATTTCTGCTAGGGTTTGTTGGTTTTTAGGGAAACATTCATATTATTTTTATTTTGCATAAGGGTTTGTTGGAAAACCTCAATTGGTCCTACTTGTCCTATTTGGGGACATTATAACTTGTTACCGATAACTTTATTCAGAAAGAGACATGAAATACACGATCAATTTTGGAAGAGGGTGGAAGCTCCAATTCATAAGCACACTTACGATTCGGTGGAAAACTTTATAAGGCCCATAAAATTTTGGTACAAGCTTGAGGTTCTTAAGTTGCTTAAGTGAAATTTGTTTGTAGGGTGCCAATTAAAGGAATACCCAATCACCTTCCTCAAAATACCTCTCACTTTGGTGTTGATCTGCTTGTTGTTTCATCCTATTTTGAGCCATGATCAAATTCTTCCTAAGGACTTGGAGCATGTACTACTAGTGTTCAATATGATCCTCCATCGCATGAGCTTTAAAAATAAGTAGTCGATGGCGGGGATTAATCATAAAGAGTCTCAAATGGAGTCACCTTTATTGCTGCATGAAACAAAGTGTTGTACCACCATTCTACTAGAAAAATTCATTTGGAGTATTGTGCTTGTTTTTCTAAGGCAAAGCAAATCAGATACCCTTCCAAACATTTATTCACAATTTTTGTTTGTCTATCTGATGGCAAATGATAAAATGAATGGTTTGCTAGTTTTGTGTCCCATGCCATGAAGATGTCAGTCTAGATTATACTATTAAAGATAGGATTGCAATCATTCAAAATGATTTTGGGCATGTTGTGGAGTTTCTGCACCTTGTACATGAAGACTTCTTCCACCATACTAGGTCGAAATGGATGATAGAGTCCACATAAATGTGCATACTTAGTGAGTCAATCCACTAAGTTACCAAGATTACATCTAATTGGTCTAATTTTGGAAACTTGTAATAAAATGCATTGAAATTTCCTCGCAGCACTATACCAAGATGGCTAATGGTTGCAAGAGGTCTGGTGTTTTGACGGTTTCCCCTTTATGTTGTTGACATGTACAAACATTCAGCCACAAGTTTTGTACATCGCCCTTAAGGCCTTCCCAAATTAAATCCTTCTTTGTGAAATGATATGTCTTCAAGAACCCAAAATGTCCACCTATTGGTGAGTCATGCATTTGAGATAAAACACTAACTTTCAAATGAGAGTTTTTGTAAACAAAGAGCCTTTCTTTATATCATAAGGAATCTCCCTTCCAAGCATACTTGTTTGAAGAAGAGAGATCCATTTGAAGTTGATGAGTGAGCTTCCTTGTTGCAAAGTGATGTTGTCATTCTATCCTTGCTTCTTTTGCTCATTCTTGTTGCAATAATGAGGTGGCACATATTGTTGCTTTCTCAGACTTGTATTGAGATAGAATGTTCACTGCTATATTCTCCTTTCCTTTTGTGTAAATAGTTTCAAAGTCCTACCCCAACATCTTGGTGACCCATTTATGTTGCTCCTCTGATGATAATTATTGTTTCAAGAAACACTTTAGATTCTCATGGTTCAATTTGACTTTGAAATGCCGACCCATATGTTATTGGCGCCACTATTTGACTTCATGAATGATAGCTAACATTTCCTTTTCATATGTGGGTCATACCAAATTCTTGCCTTTGAGTTGTCAACTCTCAAATGCCAAGGGACATCCTTCTTGCATCAATGCTGCCCAATCTCATGTCCTGAAGTCTTGCATTCTATCACAAATGTCTTCAGGAAATCAGGGGTAGCTAACACATGGGTGGTTGTAAGAGCTTTCAGTTTCCAGAATGCTTGTGGCTGCTTCTAACCATGACAAGGAATCCTTCTCGAATAATGTTGCTAAAGATGTCACTATATGAGCATAGTTGCGAACACATCTTCTATAATAGCCAATAAACCTTAATAATCCTCTCAAACCCTTGATGTTTTTAGGTAGTGGCCAATCTTTGACAACTTCAATTTTTTGTTTCGAGACAAATAAGAATACTATAATCTTTGGAAATAGTGCAGTATTTAAGGGCTTTGGGGGACTTTAGATTAGGAAAAATAAAGGGCAATGAGCATAAGGCTTATCTTGATGACGAGATTTATGGGAATTGGAGATAAGGTTGTTGTGGGACATAAGAACAATATGGGGACGACAATAGAATTTAAAAAGAAACAAAGTGTAATGTCCCCTTTAGGGCAAAATTAGAACCAAAGGGGTTTCCCAACAAACCCTAACCACACATACAAATTTTTGAATTTCTTTACAAACCCTAAGTATATGAAAATTGCAAAATTTTGAAAGTGCCAATTTAGGGCATGAAAACAATATTTAATTCCTCAAATATTTGCCAAAAGCAGGAAATAGTACAGCCAACCATTATCCATTCAAATCTGATTTTTGCATACAAGTGTAGGGCCGAAAAATCACAAATAAATACCAACTGATTATTTGATTGTAAATAAATCAAAATGTCCAATAACCTGCCCTAGAAACCGTGCCCCTCAATGATGACATTTTCAAAATTTATGAGCAGATGATAGTATGTAATAAAAAAAGTCATATTGCCCATGTGAATGGGCTGTAGAAGTGTCACAAAAAGTGGATTTTCTAATTGAAAAAAATCAGAATTAAATAGTGCAACATTTCCCTTTGGTACAGGCGATACACTGCCACCAAAATCAATCTTTTTGCTCATGATAGCCGGATGTAGCAAAACGCTCAACTCAAAAAAATTTATGACAATTTTCAGACCCCTATCAAAACTCAGACTTCTTTGTTGGCTATAGTAGTAACATAGAAACTGAGTTTTCTGATTGCACAAAATCAAAATTACACCAAGCAACAATTTCCTTAGGTGTGAGTGTCAGAATGCCTCCAAAATCAAATTTATTATGCATGATGGGTGGCTGTAATAGATTGCTCAGCTCGGAATTTTCAGAAGCAAAATTTACATACCTTACAACAACAATTTCAGGCCTCTTAGTTGGCTGCCATGTACAAACAGTGTGCCTTTTTTTGGGGATCAATGGCCAAGATTGTTGCCAACAAGTTTATGAATTTTCCAGAAAGAAAAAGGACAAATTTTTATTCACCAATTTACCTTGCCAACTGTTGCTCATGATTTGAGTCTTTGCCCAATCTATGATGGACTTTAAATCTTCTTCCATGTCATCCCTTCCAATTGGTTGCCCCTGTATGAAAGCCAACTTATTCCTTGCATTGCCCTTTGCAAAGGATCTCCAAAATAAACCTATACATTAAACGTGATGTCCCATTTTTGTATAATTTTAATAATTAATAAAATTGCCCAATTAATGATTTTAATCATTTGAAAATATAAGGCAATTAATTAATTATTAAAATAGAACTATCTTGGATAATTATTTGAATTATCGAAAAAGTGGTTTTAACTATTTGGAAAATTAAGGTAATTGAAATGATTATTCTAAGGGGCTTTATAATTAATAAATTGCTTGAAAAATAATTTTTATCACTTTAATTATTAGAGAAATTTAATTAATTATTCGAAGACTTAATTATTTAATTTGTCAAAAAGTAATTTTAATTACTAATTTATTAAGACAAGTTAATTAATTCAAAAAGGCCTAAAGTGAAATTAAAAAGAATGTCGGCATGAGAACTAAAGCAAGGAAAATAAATAATATTCTAAATAGGGAAAACAAAGGCTTATGATGTATTTTATCTTCCCGAGGTGGTTTGCCCCTCTTTGGAAGATACAAATACAAGGTGAAGACTACAATGGAGAATATGCTGAATTTTGATAATTGTTCTTCATGCTTGAAAAAACTATTGGGATGTATGCCTAATAGAAGTTCGTTGTCTTGGTGTTGATCAATCTAAGAATGTTTTTTGACATCACTTTTGCTAAAGAGATCTTGTTCTTACCCTAGAAGTGGGGCGATTTCCCTTGAGGAGTTTGTGTAAAGTTTTGTGAAGGCTTTGAGCATAGTCACAAGGTTCGACCGGATCTCGGCCAAATCCGGAACTATCTGCATTTTTTGCGATCGTCCGAATTTATGCGTCAAGTTCGACGAACCCTAAAATGTTAAAAAATGAAAAAAAACCCTCAAAATAAACCCTGTCGGCGAACACGAATCCGCAGAGGTTAATGAACAGCGGGTCGATGATGGCAGATAGCAGGGCAAGAACGGCGGAAGAAACACGGACCCCAGGTGCAAATGACCTTAAAATATGATTCCGTATTTTTTTTAATTTAATTTAATTTATACTATATAAAATATAAATAATCATCTTAAAAAAATTTAAAAAAAAACATTTTTTTGAATAAAATTATATTCTAATTTAAATATGTATTTTATCTTAATAATTTTGTTAAATAAAATTAAAATAATTATTATTATTTTCATTTTATTTAATATAAAAATACTAATATATATTTAAATTATAATATAATTTTTATTTTATATATATATTTTAAGGTCCATTGTTTATATTTATATTTATAATATAAATAAAATTAAACTTAAGATAATAAAATTTAAATTTTTAAAAAATATCTAAATAATTACAATAAATATTATAAATTATAATTTAAATATATATTTTACATTATAAATTGCAATTATTTTTTTAAATAAAATTTATTAATAATTTAATTTTTTTAATTTATATTTTATAATATAAATAAACTTAAACTTATAAACTTAGATTTTAATTTTATAAATTTATATTTTATAATACATTTAAATTTATTTGTTTATAATAAATTTAAACTTTAATATATAAAGTTTTGGTTTATCATAAAGAAACAAATATAAATTTAAATTATTCATAAATATAAATATATTTTATTTTATTTCACAAATAAATATAAATTTAAGTTTATTATTAATATAAATAAATAAAAATATATTTTATATTTTTATGATAAAATTTAAGTTTATTATAAATAAATAAATATATTTAAACTTATTATAAAATTTTAACTTATAAGTTGTAATATTAAGTTTAAATTTATTTATATTATAAAATATAAATAGAAAAAATTGAAATTATTATTAGATTTTATTTTATTGAAATTTATTTATCTTATGCATTTCTCAATTTTGTAAGTGTTAAATCAATGTTCATTATTTAAAAGATTGAAATATTAATTATATATATATATATAGATTCGGATTTTTCCGGATATTTTTTCGAACTTTTCCAAGAATTTTGGATTCCACATTTTTTTACCCTCCCGAACTTTTTCGGATTTCCGAACCTTGTGACTATGGTTTTGAGGTTCATTTTTTGCATGTTAACCTTGTTTGATATTTATCTTATTTTTACAAGTGGAGCAAACCACTTTGGAAGCTTGGATCAAGGGTTTGGAGGGCTTTTTTGATCTATTTTATGCAAATTAAATAATCTGATTTTATTTGTTAATTTTTTGCGTGTTGGTGTAGAAACTCTTAGTTTCCTCTGATTCTGAAAACTAACTGTTTATTTGTTTTTTCTGAAGTTTTGATTTTTTTTTATGTTTTTGGAGTTTTTGCCAGAAATAAAGGAAATGCGATTTTGCATAAAATAATAAATAAATCCTATAAAATTATCTAACTTCGTAAACTGTATAATATACTGCAAACTGCAAGCTTATTTTAATATAAAATCTTCCTGAGTCGATTACAATTAAAACCAATTACATATAAGGTGAAAAACAATGATATTTTAAAAACCTAGTTATTTTGATGCAGCCTTAAATGCCCTGCTGTAGATGGTACGGCTGCATATGTTTGACCTTCTTTCCTGAATCTAGTGATCTCCGCTTGCTCCCAATACAACTGCGCCCCAGAATGATAAAGAACAAAGACTAGAAGAGAGGCGTATTTCCCAATGACAGAAGGTACGGCCTGCTGCAAATAAGTACGGCCAGGTACAGGTACGGCTGTGTCAGAACTAGCAATTCATGATGCTGTACGGCTTGCCTAGTAACTCTCCAGATCTCCACAAATAGGCGCCTAGGTAACACACTGCGTGCTGAAAGAAAACTGTGCTGATAACCTGTAAATGGATAATCTCTGAAGCTCTGTGATTCCTCCTGAATGAAAAAATTCCTGTTGCAATAAATCAGGTGTTATTTCACACCCTCTGAATTGCTTCCAATGGAGATGGCTCGTTCCCCAAGGAAAATCGAACTTGAAACCCTTAAGTTTCTTGCTCAGATCAATTTGATCAATTCTCAAACTCAATAATCATCATATGGCTCGATTCCCAAGGCAGCCTGCTTATATAAGCTCAAGGATGCGATTTCCTCAAAGATAGGTTTTTAATTAAAAATTCGCACTTCTCTTTATTTTCAAATTTCCATAGTCTTGGCCAATTTTATAATAAAATATAATTACAAATTGGCCCCCTCCTGATGATGGGCGATCCCTCAGCATTAAAAACACTGAAGTTATAATTTTTAATTATAACTTAATATAATAGTCTTCGCATAATTAATATTTAATTAATACAATTATATATTAATATTTCCCTCGTTACTCGCCCGATGACTGAACCGTCTGAAGCTGTCATATACTGAAGTGATTCCGCACGCTGCCAACCCATATTGCTAAAAATAGCAGGGGTCCCACTCTGACCACCAGGGACTGCTAAAAATAGTAACTTCTGCCAGAAGTCTCCGATCGAGCCCAAACGAAAGCCAACTGATCAAACTCTGCCAACTGAAGCATGAGCCAAGCTCCAATGTGACCCTCTATCTAGTCTATCAGCCTACGAGGGTCGTATGATAGGCTAATCCTGTGCTCCGAGAGATGTCACTGAGAAGGGGACATGACAGTTGGCATGAGGTATTGGAGGATTTTCGTGAAGGGTTTGAAGCCTTAAATCCATAGAAAATTAAATAATATTTTTTTAAATTATTATTTAATTATTGACAGATTTTGAAGATTTTTTCACTTGCGAAAGTTAAGATCTCGCCCTCCATTTTTTCTGCTAATTTTTCTGCACTTGGCGAGTTGGGCGATTGGCTTGGAGAGCAAATTTTGGTCATTGCTATGCCCCAAAAGGTTCATTGTATTTTTTTAGTATTTTTTTGGGCACTTATGGCAATTTTTCGCAAATGTTTGAAGTGAAAAAATATTTAGAATATCAGTTGTATTTTAGAATTAAATCATAATTTTCAGCCATAAAAAAGTGGCATTTGAGCTTCAAAAATTTGGCAAAAAAAGTACTTTTTTCGTGCATTTAAATTTATGATTATTTCTGCAAGTTTTTCAATTAATTTTGAGACAAGTTAGTGCTTGGAATTTATCTACAAAACCCTACTATTGTGGCATCTAGGGTTTCTAGAGCTTGACAAGGGTTTTTTGAGCTTATTTTGCAAACTAAGGTTTGTTGATTGCATTTTCAGAATTATGAAATTTAGGAGAAAATCTTTTTTGTATGAAATTGTCTTATTTTGGGATATTATAGTGGTATCAAAGTACTGATCTTGTCTACCTATGAATTTGGTTGTCGGATGTAAACCAGTAAAGAAATCTTGTGTTATCAGAAAAAGACAAAACCATGGTGATCAAGGGTTCTCTTTAGAATAAATTAAGCTTTTGCAAAGCTTTATAAAAAAAAGCCAAAAAGATCTTCAACAAATATTGAGTATACAAATTGCAGCCATGTTGAAGGATACTACTATTCCAAAGAAAGACCACCCCTTCAATAGAGGACATTCGAATGATAATGACAGGGTTCTTATTAACCCCCCTCATAAATTCTTTAAAGCTACTTTTTTGCAGAGAGAACTAGTAGTTGAGATTGAGACATCGATGAGTGATTCACTTAATACATGTCAACAAGAGTATGCAGCCCTAAAATTTCATACACAAGCACTCTTGTCATTTCGTGATTATTGTGAGATGAATGATGGATCAAAACCAAGAGTACCAAACATGCATCTCCGTAGACACTTGCATCAAGGGGAAGGCAAGGAGTCATCAAGGAAAAAAGGACTGAACTACATGGAGAGTTAGAGGAAAAAAATGAAGCGACAACCTTTTATGGGGACTCCTATGAGGGAGCCAATAAAGCAAAAAAATCAGAATTTGATGGGCAGCCCATAGGGGTGCAAGTGTATGATAAAAGAGGAGGAAACCAAGGAGCATGAAATAAAAGAAGTGCAAGGTAAGGATCTTTTATTGATAAAAGATGTATATTTATCTTCTAATGATTGTATACATGACAGTGAAGTCACCAAAAGTGATAAAATGAAGGATATGATTTGCAAGTTGAGGCATGAGGATTTCTTGATTCAAGTTCACAATTATTGGCACCAAGAGGTATGGGATCCTAGTAATTTTTTGAGTTGTATAAAAGTTCTCAATTATGCTTTTAAATTTTTTATGACTAATTCCAGGGGAATAAAGAAAGAACCAAAATCATTTGGGGCATGAAGAAATATACGCATGCACAAGTTAACATTGGAACTAGAGTTTAAGGTGGGAGATTATGAGGATATTTTGCATGGTTTGAATGACACGAAGGCTAATTTATCTTCATCAATCAACATGATAGGAGGATATTTTATGAGTATGAGGAAGAAGATGAAAAAAACAATGATAGGGCTGTTATGAGACATCATGGACAGCCATGTGCTTGCAAAAGAGGGGACGCTACGACACAAATGGCAAGTTTACCTAGTTCTAATTTTTATCATGCATATGTTGAATTGAAGTCTGAATTTTATGACTCAGAAAATTCTGTGACATCTAGTCAATTTCAGCCCCTTCATACAAGCATAATATTACCCTCTCAGAATATGTTTCAGTCCACAAGGAGGAGAGTTCATGCATAGACAGGTTCTGAAATCAATTGCTCCCAAAATTTTGAGTTAACATATAGGTACAACAGTATATAAAAAGAGATAAAATCCAGTATTGGTAGGATTTTTTTTGTGATGCATACATGTGTGAGGAAGCTAGCAATGGCAGCCATGATGAAAGGAAAAAATTTGATCCTTGTGGCACTTTTCAGTACTTGGTAGGAAGAATAAAGGTATGCACAAGTTTTGAAATTTATTACTCAAAAAATTAGGTTTGCAAAAGCAAATTCAACCTTACTTAAGAGGAGTAAATTTTTAGTTTTACGATGCATTCCAGCTCTTGGGACATGAGAGAAATATGTACAATCCATTCTACATTTGCCCACATGAAAAATCAGAAGTTTATTTGCATATATAACCATGTCAACATAAAAGAAAAATTGATTTATTTCATATAAAACAGTTTGCACAAGATTTTAGAAATGTAATGTTGTTGGCATTATGTGAAGGTGACATAAAGAACCTCCTCACCAGGAAGGTAAAACCTTCTTGTGATAATATTGGAGAGCTTTTGGGAAGTATGAAGAGAATCATATGCATGTTGGAGGTAAGTAACATGGGGCAGCCTCTTGTTGGGTGCAAATTTTACACTTGGATGTCCATACATGGTGGCGAATGTATCTTGGAGGCTTTTTCTCATAGACGTTACAATTCTAATTTTTCTTTGCCTATTTTTTGGGGCATGGACCAGCACATGAGAAAATTTTGTATACAAGGCAACAAGGTGGTTTGGTTCACTTATGATTTGCATAACCACTTTGGGTCATATCTCACCCATTTGGGAGGTATAGGGGAAAGAAGCTTCCTCATCCACCACTTGGTATTGAAAAGGGTGTTTGGTTGGGAACATGTGGAGCCTTTGGAAGGCTATGAGGACACATCTAGCACTTGGGGGCAGCCTCCAAAGTATAGGTACAATAGGTTCATGGCTTTGTTGAAGACTACCATTTCTTGGGAAGCAAGGATAGATTTTGTTTGCATTATGGGATGTGTTGGCAAGGTGGAATGTCATTTAGTATCCATTTGGGGTATGTCACACTATGATTTTTGGCAAAAGTTATTCCACTTAACAAGTACAGAAGCAAGACCTTTTGATCACTACAACAGGGTTTACCATTTGGACATGGTAATTGGACATATGAGCTTGCAATTGCTTGAAAACAAACAAATTTGGAAAGGGAAGACTGTGATGTCCCCTTTTCATATAATTTTAATAATTAATAAAATTGCCCAAATAGTAATTTTAATCATTCGAAAATATAAGACAATTAATTAATTATTAAAATAGAACTATCTTGAATAATTATTTGAATTACCGGAAAAGAGGTTTTAAACATTTGAAAAATTAAGGTAATTTTAATGATTTTTCTAAGGGGCTTTATAATTAATAAATTATTTGAAAAGTGATTTTTATCACTTTAATAATTAATTTACTAGAGCAATTTAATTAATTATTTAAGTGAGGACTTAATTATTTAATGTGCCAAAAAGTAATTTTAATTACTAATTTATTAAGGCAGGTTATTTAATTAAATCAAAATGGCCTAAAGTGAAATTAAAAAGAATGTTGGCATAGGAGCTAAAACAAAAAAAGGAAAAGATATTTTAAAAACGAAAAATAAAGGCTTTGATGTATTTTATCTTCTCAAGATGGTTTGCCCCCCTTTGGAAGATACACATACAAAGTGAAGACTACAATGGAGGATATGTTGAATTTTGATAATTGTTCTTCATGTTTGAAAAAACTATTGGGATATATGCCCATTAAAAGTTTGTTGCTTTCGTGTTAATCAATCTAAAAAATGTGTCTTTTGACACCACCTTTGCTAAGGAGATCTTGTTCTTGCCCTAGAAGTGGGGCGATTTACTTTGAGGAGTTCATGTGAAGTTTTGTGAAGGTTTTGAGGTTCATTTCTTGCATTTTAACCTTACTTAATATTTATCCTATTTTTGCAAGTGGAATGAACCACTTTGGAAGCTTGGATCAAGGATTTGGAGGTCTATTTTGGTCTATTTTATGCAAATTAAATATTTTGATTTTATCTGTTAATTTTTTGCGTGTTGGTGTGAGGTATTGGGGAGTTTCGTGAAGGGTTTGAAGCCCTAAATTCATATAAAATTAAATAATAATTTTCAAAATTATTATTTAATTATTTTGACAAGTTTTGAAGACTTTTTCACTTGCGGAAAGCAAGATCTTGCTCTCCTATTTTTCTGTTAATTGTTTTGCACTTGACGAGTTGGGTGATTGGCTTGGAGAACAATTTTTGGCCATTTATATGCCTAAAAAGGTTCATTGTATTTTTTTTGTATTTTTTTGGGCACTTGTGATTTTTGGCAAGAGTTTGAAGAGAAAAAATATTCAAAACAACAGCTGTATTTTTGGAACTAAATTAGAATTTTCAGCCATCAAAAAGTGGCATTTGAGCTTCAAAAATTTGGCAAAAAAGGTATTTGTTTCGTGCATTTCAATTTTTGATTATTTCTACAAGTTTTCAATTAATTTTGGGACAAGTTATTGGCTAGGATTCATCTACAAAACTCTATTATTGTGTCGTCTAGGGTTTCTAGGGCTTGACAAGGGTTTTTTGAATTTATTTTGCAAACTAAAATTTGTTGATTGCATTTTCAGAATTGTGAAATTTAGGGAAAAATCCCTTTTGTATGAAATCATTCCATTTGAGGACATAACATTAAACAATCAAGTTAAGAAAAACATTGGTGTTTAATATCACCCTTTTGATCCAATTGTCAATCTCTAAGATCATAAGGTACATCCCTCCTTGATGCCTTGGTTCTTCCTTGCAAATCCCCCTCCTTCGAAATTCAAAAGATAGGTTCATGTTGCTCTTGTCATGGTTATAGCAACTTTTTTCTCCTTCATTCTTTCCCTTATAGTGACAGGAAGTTCATTTATATATCGTAGAAGCACCTTCATGGTGTTGGGGTGTGAGGGGCACACCTTCCTAGGACCAATACACATCATGTGAACAAAAAAATGTAAGGCAAACAATCTGAAGATGCAAAAGACAGCAGCCACTATGATCCTAGGACCATGATAGCCCTTGCCTACTCCCTTTTTTATGTTGGCCCAACATCATATAATAGCAAGGTCACCTTTGTATTGCTCACCTAGATCCCATATTCGTGATGGATACTTGTCATGTTCATTTGCTTGTAAGGATTCTCTTCCCCATCGAGTGACCTTCACCTCAAACGTAGTGCTAGCACAAGCTTTGCAACCAAGAAAATGAAAGAACCAAGCATGAGGAGAAATCAATCACTTACCAACATGACAACTCAATTGCTTACCCCTACATAAATCTGATTTTCCTTCTTCCCAATGTAAAGTGAATTCTTCCTCTTCCTTACCTTTCTCTTTGTCTTGTTCTTTTGATTGTTCATGAAGTTGTTGAACAATTTCTTGTTTAACCTTTGGAAGTTTTGATTTTTTTGTTGTTTCCACCTTCATGTCTACCATTTTCAACCTTATTGGTTGTGTTGTAGCTTGTTGGAAACCTTCACTAGGCTGCCTTTGAATTTATGGTTCTTGTGGTTCAAAAAATTCAATCATTTTTTGCCCTTTATTAAGCTGAAACAACTCTTTTTGTTGCTCCAAAATCTCTGATTTTTCTTCCGTTTGATGCAAGCATGCCAACTCCTCAAAGTAAAGTTCGGGATCACCCCAATCAAATCACACAACAAGCCACCTGATGAATTCATCATAGGTATCTATGAGATGGTGCTCTTGGTTTACCAACATGTGGTGCCACCAATCATAGGCAACCCCCTCTAAATGTGACATGGCAAATTTCATGGCCACACCTTTCTCCATAAGACGAAGTGAAAGGTATGTGTCTACCTTATCAACCTTCATGTCTACCATTTTCAACCCCATTGGTTGTGTTGTAGCTTGTTGGAAACCTTCACTAGGCTGCCTTTGAATTTATGGTTCTTGTGGTTCAAAAAATTCAATCATTTTCTGCCCTTTACTAAGCTGAAACAACTCTTTTTGTTGCTCCAAAATCTCTAATTTTTCTTCCGTTTGATGCAAGCATGCCAACTCCTCAAAGTAAAGTTCGGGATCACCCCAATCAAATCACACAATAAGCCACCTGATGAATTCATCATAGGTATCTATGAGATGGTGCTCTTGGTTTACCAACATGTGGTGCCACCAATCATAGGCAACCCCCTCTAAATGTGACATGGCAAATTTCATGGCCACACCTTTCTCCATAAGACGAAGTGAAAGGTATGTGTCTACCTTATCAACCTTCATGTCTACCATTTTCAACCCCATTGGTTGTGTTGTAGCTTGTTGGAAACCTTCACTAGGCTGCTTTTGAATTTATGGTTCTTGTGGTTCAAAAAATTCATTCATTTTCTGCCCTTTACTAAGTTGAAACAACTCTTTTTGTTGCTCCAAAATATCTGATTTTTCTTCCGTTTGATGCAAGCATGCCAACTCCTCAAAGTAAAGTTCGGGATCACCCCAATCAAATCACACAATAAGCCACCTGATGAATTCATCATAGGTATCTATGAGATGGTGCTCTTGGTTTACCAACATGTGGTGCCACCAATCATAGGCAACCCCCTCTAAATGTGACATGGCAAATTTCATGGCCACACCTTTCTCCATAAGACGAAGTGAAAGGTATGTGTCTACCTTATCAACCCATGCATTAGTTGAAATAACTATAGAACCGTCAAATATGGGAATAACAAATTCCCCAAAGCCATCTTGTACTTCTTTTTGTCTATGTCGGTCCATCCTATGACCGCCTCTTCCTCTCTTTCATAACACAAACTCAATGAGATTTAGGGCCTTTCGGATAGAGGGTGAAAAGGTCATGTATTCTTCATAGGTTTTCATGAGATCAATTTGAATAGAAGGCTGCCCCTTCATATCTTTTATGCCATGTAACCCTTCAATTCCCACAATTAGCCAAGATGTTGGCTCTGATACCACTATAATGTTCACAAATGGGACAATTAGGCCAAGATGGGGTTTCCCAACGAACCCTAAGGTAAATCTATTAATGTACTGAAATATGTACCCAAAACCAGCAAACCCTAGTGCCAATCAAGATGCAAAATATATCCATCCTCCTCAATGCTTAATACAGACACAAACCCTAGGCACCAAAGAACCAAAGCTAAATAATAATTTTCAGCTATTAATCAATTCATATTTCCTTTCATAAACATGCCAAATTAATATCAATTTATTCCCAATAATGAAAAAACTCTTTAGTTGTTTCTTGTGAGAAGAGTTTATCACCTATTTTTGTTCCCTTCAAGTCTGATTTTATATGAACTCAGCCACTTGATACATGCACCAAACACCTTGAAACCCTTGCAAAACACTTCAAAAAATAATATAAAAAATTGTGGCCTTGAACATCCCTTATTAGATGCTCACATCCACTACCCAACCCCTCTAATCAAATCGTTAACCTCAGAATGTTATCAGCTGTAATTATTGATGATTAAGCAATTCCCAAAACCTCATATAATTTGCCCAACATGCTGAAAATGATTATTAAAAATAGGCATAAATTATAGGGATCAATTTTTAGGGTCAAATAACACCTTACAATATCTACAAAATTTCCCGAAGGTGGATCGCTCCACTTGAAAAATATTGCAATTAATATTCAGATTTATTAGGCTCCAAACAACCCCCACAATTGCAAGAAAATTTCAGAATATTATAATAATAATTTTAGAATTATTATTATCAAATTAGGGCGTAATTTGGCCACTCAAAAGGCTTTACAATCCTTCCCAACCTAGCCGCCCAACTTGGAGAAGTCACAATAAAAATTAGAAATTAATGTCCAAACCGTAGGAGAGGGTTTCCTTGTAGAGCAGCCCTCAATGAGGGGTCTTCAAACCTAGGGACCAAGTCGCCCCTCCAAGATCCCACAAACCTGTCAATGGCTTCCAAAAACTAGCCACTTGTCCAATACGAATAATGAAGCATGAACTGTAGCTCTTGATGTAGAGCTACTCACATAGAAGGTATGAAGGTTTCCGTCCTCACGCCTTATTTACACTTCGAAGGGTTTCGTCCTCAAAGTGCCTTAGCCAAGCTTGACATACTTGAGCAAAGATCCAATATCCAAAAATAGCATAACCCTTCAATGAATTCCAAACTTCCTTTATATACTCACCCTTTAAAGTTATGAGGGAAGAGTTAAGGATATAAAGGTCGGTTAGCTTTTAAAACTTACTTAAAGGCACTTTATGTCCTTTAAGTCACAGAAGGGCCCTCCTCAATGCAAAAATAGAACTTAAGTGACCCCTTCACTTTTGCCTTTCAAAGAGGGTAGTATGTGTTTCCTTTTTCTCTTTCTTTCCCATAGCCTAGGGGAAACACCAAAACTAGGCTAGGGGACATGTCCAAAGCCCTTACGCTGGAAAGGGGGACATTACAACTAGCTTTAGAAATGCTTTGATTATTGGCCAGTCTCTGCTGTCCCAAAGTTGATGCCATTTTTTATTGTTAGTAATATGTTGGTTGAGAGCTTGATAAGCTTAGGCCATTGTGACCTCTCCTATGTTGGTAAATAACCATATTAATCTATTTTGTTTGTTTGTAAGGGAGATGGGGCATTGACGAAGTTGTGTCTGAAGGCTTGTATGCTTCCTTTCATTACTTAAATCAACTACCTATAAGAAATAATTCATCCATGTTTTATTCCCACGTCGGTCTGACTCATGGTAATCTATCACAAATCTTGAGCATTTTCGATGCAGATCTGGGGAATTTTATTCAATCTGGAATTTCAGAAAGGGGCAATTGTCCGATTTTCTATTTTCCAATGTAAAAGGGGCTAAATTTTTTGAAGTCTGACATAGATGTGTTTGAGGGTTTTAGCCATTTTCCTAGGGGGATGTAGTTGCTATGATAACAGAATTGTATTTTCATCATATGTTTCTTTAACAATATCTTAACATGGCATATCCTTTTCTTCATAGAATCTCCATGTTGCTTTCATTGTTAGTGCTTGATTGAATAGTAACGGTTTTTTATGTTCAAGCCTCCTTTTTCCCCCTTGGTGATTAATGACCATGCTATAAGAGGATATTTTAATTTTTCCTCGTTTCCTTGTCAAATAAAGTTCCTTAAATTCTGAATTGATTACATTTCCAACTAATGGAGGGTGAGAAGAGAGAGCATGTATATTTTAACTGCTTTTAATATTGCTTTAATCATTTGAATTCGCCCAAAAAACTGAGTCACTTGTTGGTCCAATTGGATAATTTTGTTCTAGTTTTTTAAAACATTTTATCCCATAATGGTTTTTTTTTTTTTTTCAAGTGAAGAGGGAAACCCCCATAAATGGTGGGGAATTTCCCTTTAGTGAAAGGAAGTCGTTTAAGAATGCTCCCTTTTTCTTTGTTGATGTGTTAAGAAAGAAAATATTGCATTTGGTATTGTTCACTTGTTTCCCCAATGTTGATTGGTATGTAGTGAGAATATCCTTGAGTTGAGAAATTTCATTTGATATGGTTGTTGAAAAGAAGTGTTCCATCAACAAAATGGAAATTGGTACACCTTGTTCCACTCTTGGTGGCTGATATGCCATGAATTTTTAGTTCATCTTTAGCGTGTTGGACAACTCTGCTTATATTTACACTCATGAGGATAAAAAGGGTAGGAGTGAGAGGATCACCTTGCCTTCGTCCCCTGATGGAATGAAAAGGATGACCTGTGCCACCATTTAGAGCCATTGTAAAGGTTGGAGTACATAAAAAACTACTATTCCATTGAATTGGCTGATCTCCAAAGCCAAATCTAGAGAGGGTCACCTGAATGAGTTCCCAATTACATCTGTCAATGGACTTTGAGATGTCTAGTTTGATCATAATCCCTAGTCTGTTTTGGGTCCATAAAGAATGTAGAATTTCTTGGACAACTATGATGTTATTTGTTATTTGACAACCTTGAATAAATGTTGATTGGTGTGGGAGTTAATCATTGGGACAAGAGGCTTGATTCTATTGGAAGTAAGTTTTGAGATGGAAGGGCAATTAGTCTATAATGATTTGAGTCTGCAAGCCTTTTTTTGGGGGGGAATGGGGATCAATTTTGTGCAATCAATTGCTGATGCATTTGATTATTTATTTGTGATCCTCTACCAATGTCTGTAATTTGATTTGATGAGCTTCTAGTAAGATTGATGGAACAAGCTTGTGAAATCATCTGGCCCTAGTGCTTTGTTGGGGTCAAAATTAAAAAAAAAAACAATGTTGAGTTTTTCTTTAGAGATGGGTTTCATAAGTGTGTCATTGGCTTTTTTGTTAACCAGAGCAGGTATATTTTGCAACATCTTTATTTGATCAGCTGAACTGACATCCTTATTAGGACTCTTGTTGAGAAGTTCCCAATATGTGATACTATAATATCTTTTTTAGGTCAGATTTATATAATTCTAGAATTTGCAGCAAACCCTTAAATGAAAATACAAAATTTTGATTTTTCTTGAAACCCTAACCCAAAAATTATAGAATTCTGAAAGGGGCTAATTAAGCATAAAATAAAATCAAACCTCATTGAAACTCTCCAAAAAAATATGGAAATTCAATTATTATTTTTGGGTGAAACCCTTACATATCAAGTCTGATTTTTAAATAAATTGCAGGCTTGTAAATTGAAATAAATCACAGCTGAGTATATGAGTGGTAAAAAATAATATTCCACCAACCAAACAATGCCAAAGCTGAATTTTGACCCCTCTAGGGAGGTCGCCACACTCCAAAGGCCTCTTTGAGCTGCATTTCACCTAAAATGGCAGCCCTAACTGCTATGACAGCCTCCAAAGGCTCCCAAATGGCTGCGCCACCCTCCAAATGTGCTCTATATACTAGAAATGATGATATTTCACCCAATTATAAGCCCCAAATGAAGTCACCAAGAAGAATTTGAGGGTTTTCCTTTCGAAATCTAAAAGTGAATGAGGGTTTTTGTCCTCAATGGCTGAATGTGCAAGCAAGCATGCTTAACTCAAAGAATTAATTGATAAATGATCATGGACAACATAAATGATCCCCTCTTTTTATGCCTTTTCCCCCTGAAACTCCAAACTTTATCTTAATAATAAAACATAAGTAGCCGACATTACTTTTTGGCCACTTAGTCATACTATTGAAATTTCAAATATTCAAAAAGTGATTCCCATTAATATTTCTAATTAAAGGCCGACTTGCTCAAATTAGAAAGTCCCCCGTTTTAAGAGTTAAATTAGAAATAAGTTGCCGACATAAAGTCATTTTTTGACAACTTGGAGAAAACATCATGTTCCCCTTTTTCCATCCCTTAGCCTATGGAAAACCAAAAGAATAGGCTAAGGGCTTCATTCCTCTCTAAACTCGAGAAGGGGACATGCCAGTTCTCCACTCTCGAAATTGTTTGTCCTGTTGGAATAATTGTCATTGATGTCAAAGTGTAATCGTGAATCTAATTGATGTCAAGGTATTTCGATGAAAGAATTAAATTAAATGAAGAATATTTAATTTAATTGAGGCAATTGAACATGCAATTAATGGTTACATACTTGCATGGAATTGAAGACAACTTACCCATGTCTAAACGGGCTTAAAGAGATAATTATGGCGAAGCTTTCAAGGTAGTTTTAAGGCTAAAATGGTCCCCAACCTTGGTCGACCTGATTTGGGAGAAGTTGTGACCGTTCGAATGGACATTTTCATTTGAAGAGTCACGACCTTAATTTGTGGCTTTTTGTGGGTTATAAATAAGTGCATAGTGAGTGGCATATTTGTATGTTCGAAAGTGGAAGATATAAAAGAAGAGCAGAAATATTTGAAAAAAAAATTTTGTGAGAATATTAAAAGGAAAAACAAGCAAGTATAAGGTAGATCATAGCAATGAAAACACAAGTGTAAATCAACTAGAAAAGGATAAAGCAATGTTCTATCATCCGTTTTGCTAGCAACAAATCAAAGATAGAAGAGTGACTCTTGTGAGAAGGTTGGTGCCTTCATTTTGAAGAGATTGGTGTCCCTTGCTGAGTTTGTCCTTGATGAAAGGGGTTGGTGCTCCAATAGGTTGATGCCTACGAATTTTTATATTGAAAAAGATTTCTCCATGGTTTTCTCCCAAAAGGGTTTCCATGTATATCTGGTGTCACTTTACATTGTGTTATCTTGTGTTGTGATTTTATTGCTTTGAATATCTTAATTAGAATAAGTGATTAAGTGTTAGAAAAAAAGAATATATAATACTGATTCACCCCCCCCTCAGTATTTCTTGTGCTCAACATGTCCTCAAGCAATGTTGTTTCAATTCCGATCCCTCCATATTAAACCTTCCTACCAATACTCAGATTCCACATCTATCTTTGGATTTGTAATCCCATGTTCTAAAAAAATTCTTCCTTATTATTGCCTTAGAGAATTTGAAACTGAATTGTAAAACAACACTCTTGAAGTTGGTGTGATTGCCAAAATATTTCATCAAATATATTCCTCTAGCCATGTGAGAGATGATTTCATTAGCTCCCCAATACCTGTTATCTTGAATCTTTTGCTCAAGAGCATCATACATGCTCGAATGCACCAAAGCCGTCATACTATAATGACCATAACCTCTGAGTCCCATAGCTGTCAAGTGGTACAACCTCTGCCAACAGTTATCATGGGGTCTACTACATCCATCACCCACACCTATATACATAGTTACCAGGTTCAACGACATCTGGGCCAAATGCGAAAAAATGCGATTTTTTTTCGGCTCCCGAATTATTGCGCTCGGGTTCGGGCAATTTTTTTATTATTAAAAATTTAAAACATTAAAAAAATGAAAAACCCTAAATATTAATCCAGGAGTCGCGACTATGTGAAGGGACCTGGATCTCCATCTCTCCCTTGACCAATCAGCGATGCGATGTAGGGATCATACAAATGGTCGGGACTCGGCGACGACACAGGGATCATAGTAGTGGTCGACGGCGAGGTAGGGATTCGAGCGGTGGTCGACGACGACGCACGCTGTTAACAAGTAGGTTTCGTTGAATGTTTGCATTTTTTTTTTCTTTGATTATAACTTAGGTTTAATTTTATATATTTTTATTTTTCCGTTTTAAAATTTACATTAAGTAAATAAATTATTTTATATTTATTTTATAATTGTATTATTATATAGATTTATAATTTTTTTTGTTTTATTATATAATTAATAAATATTTATTAAAAAAATCAAATATGTAACAAAACTATTTATATTTAATTTTTGATATTATATTTATATTTATTTTTTTATAATTGATTTTTTTAATATAGAGTTAATAAATATTTAAAAAAAAACAAATAATAATAAAATTTAAATTTAACAAAAAATATAAAAATTACAATATAAATTTAATATTTAATATCATAAATATAAAAAAATAATATAAATGTAATATTTAATATCATAAATATATTAAATTTTAATTGTTTATAAATATAAATAATTTTATTATATATTTATTTTTTTAATAAATATTTATAAATTTTAATAATTATAAATATATAAATTATCATAAATATAAAAAAATGAATATAAATTTATTATTTAATATCATAAATATATTTAATTTTAATTGTTTATAAATATAATATTAAATATAAATAATTTTATTGTATATTTGTTTTTTTATAAATATTAATAAATTTTAACAAAAATAAACAGATAAATTTATAATTTTTAAAAAAAATGTATAGTTAATAAATATTTATATATATATATATATATATAAAATAAAATTAAAATTTAACAAAAAAATATACAAATTATTTGCATAAAATTAAAATAAAATTTAAATTTAGAAAAAAATATAAATATTTAAAATAAACATTAAAAATTAATTACAAATATACTTAGATTTTATTTTATATTAGAAATATTAATATTCAATGTTCATTTCTTAATAGATTAACATATTTTACATACATACATATATATAAAAACAAAATTCGAACCGGATTTTACCTGATTTTTTCCAAACTTTTTCAAGAATTCCGCATTTTCACATTTTTTTCGCCTCCCAAACGCATTCGGATTTCCGAACCTGGGAACTATGCCTATATGCTCTCCCTCGATGAAACCTTCTACCGATGGCATGAGAATATCTTCCATGCATTTCCTTAAGGCCAAAGGCTGCCCCAAGTGCTCATCACTATGTTTCTATTGTACCCATATCCTCTTCCCATATGATGAAGGATCCCAAACACTTGCTTCATGACTATAGCCTTGAGCTCGATTGGGTCCCTTAATGACACTATGGGTTGGTCCCTCTAATTCATGGCACAAAACAACTTGCATGTAGGCTGTAAACAAGTCATAACAGCTACAAACCTCCCTGAATCTCACCTCAATTAGCATTAGGATGGTTGGGCTGATCATCCCTAATAACAGACATGTTCTAATAACATCACCATGCAAGAAAATTCTCTCAAAGCTGTTCATGACTGAAATCATCAAAACTAGTAATATAAAAATGGTGTCACAGTTACAAAAATGACAAATCCATGCACCACTCAGCAATGTGGTCAACGTAGAAGTGGTGGGCAGCCAATCAAGGGCTGAAAATCCTCTAGCGTAGTCACAAACTGAAAACTACTCTTTCCCATAGCTGGAACCCTTGCAAATCTAATTGTATAAGTCCAAATGAAGTAAAGTAGAGGCTGATAATGATGATGACAGCAGCATCAACGCTGAGAATCAGACTCGTAGCTGTCTTGAGTGTGTTCCTTCTAACATTTATTGATAGGATACTAGTACCACTTGCTTTGTTCATATCTTGTTGATGATCCTTTGCACAAATATTTAAATTTGAAGTTACTTTACCATGCTTATGTTGCGCTACTCTGATTTTTATGTGAACTTCTCATTGAGGTCTTCTTGTGATGCCTGTAACTTCCTCCATAAGAAGTATGTATCCAACACCATTTCTCAACTTTTGATGGTACTCTTCACTCTGGGAATCTCAGAGGTTCAAAATCAAACACCATGCAAAGCTGACCCAAAGTAGACCAAATATCATCATGAGAAGATATCTCACCTGAACTCATGTCATAATAGTCATTGCACACCTCGTGTTTACCCCAAGCACTGACAAGTTTTTGAGCCTTATCAAATACATATATCCAAGGCATGCCCACAACTAAGCTTACCTCTTCTATATTGTCATTACCATGATTAATTTGAACTCCACGAGTTCCTTCCATGCTGTCCAAAGCATGACTGAAGTGTTGCAGTCCTTTACAAAAAATAAGAATGGTGGTGGTTGGAAAACATCTTGTAACAACTGCATATTCCCCATTCTTCCAAGAGTGGCAATCTTGAATATAGTTCGAGACCCACCCAACCATGGCCTGCTGATTCATATCATCTTGATTATCAAAAGTAAATCTATTTTGTGGATCATCCTTCCTCATCAAGCGTTCTAAGATAACTATCTTCATTTTGTCAACACCCATGATCTTATCTTCAAATGTGGAACTCGGCTCCAAGGAACAATCTATGGATTGATCCTTCACAACTTTATTTTAATAATAAACATAAGTTGCCGACATTACTTTTTAGCCACTTAGTCATACTATTGAAAATTCAAATATTCAAAAAGTGAATCTTCTTAATATTTATAATTAAGGGCTGGCTTGCTCAAATTAGAAAGTCCCTTTTTTAAAGAGTCAAATTAGAAATAAGTTGCCAACATAAAGTCACTTTTTGGCAAGTTGAAAACACCATGTTCCCCTTTTTCCGTCCTTCCCTTAGCCTATGGGAAACCAAAAGAATGGGCTAAGGGTCTTCATTCCTCTCTAAACCCAAGAAGGGGACATGACAGATACAATTCCCATTACTTAATTGAAGCCTTTTGGTTGTATTCATCTATTTTATAGTACGGACTGTTGCATGAAAGTATTTATGTCATGTCCCCATTCTGGCTGACATCGTTTAGCGTGACATTCTACGGGGATTTTGCCTATTCCTGACTCTCGTAGGCAGATAAAGGTGGTGAGAGGGTCTTGTTGGCGATTCGATGGCTCATGATGATCCGAGAGAGAGTTTATTTTATTATGGAGGCCAAATTGTTATATTTTAATTTTAAAATGCACTTTTATTTTTATTTTCATAAAATTACTTTTATTTAAAAAGTATAACAAGTTTTGTATGATGTATTACGGAAACTCTTGGAAGTTCCGAAAAGTGCATAAATAGACTCTATGGGTCTAGTATTTGGCATCCAGAGTTTATTTTTGATCATTGAATCTCCTTGAGCGTTTGTAAGACTTCAGAGTCTGCAAATCGTCAGATTAATCCTTAAGAACAATACCTCTCAAGCGATTTGCATAACTGAGGGTGTGAAAGATCATCCGAAGGGTTGCACATTGGAAATGGTCTTCAGCCATTTCATGTTGAGCTTTATCCAGTATTTTGATTCAGTCAAGGATTGAACAATTTTTGGAAACCCCCATTGGTAAGGCGACTGCATCAGTATTCCATTCGGAGGGTTCACCAAATTTGATATTTATAACAGTTCGTACAGGTACGGCTTGTACCTACAGAACCGTACTGACGGCGTATGGACGACGTGCGAACAGTCTCCTGGGCAGGGTCTGGAGCTTCAACGATTCCTTATATTATCCATTCAGATTGAAGGAGGACGCACAGGTGAAGCCCTAGTCAATAGGGCACTCTGGTTCAGTATACGGTCACAGAAGAGCACCTGGTCGCATTGAAGCCAAGCAAGCTGTCGTTCGAAGAAGCCGCTGGCTGGTTGACTATAGTGGACGCGTTCAATAGGGTCAATTTCCGGAGAGAGCAAAGCATGTCCATCGTGGGAAGAGACTCAAGAGGATTATGCCGACTGAGAACATTGTAAGTTCCGCAGACCCCTTTTGGAAGGGTGGAGGTCTTCTAGGAATATCTTCAGAAGTCGGATGTATCTGATTAACAATAGAGCCGGGAGTGAAGAGAGTTGCAGCGCTGCGCCTCACTAACCAATCGACAGGTTTGCAGATTCGGACTGTAGAGAACAAGGTCCAAATTATTGTTAATGTTCAGAAGCATGTGGACTATATGAACGCTGAAAAGTCGCCCAGTATAACAGCTCCCTCACCAAGCGACACAGTCATCCAGGTTCCTTTGTTAGCATCTTAGGTGTTTCCGCTATAGGTTTACATTACCGACATTATCATATTCTGTAAATGCCAAGAGTCTTGGCCATATTTCATATTTGAAATTTCATTGCAATTAAGTTGTTGTTAGTTTGTATATCAACTGTTTGATAGAAATACCAGTTGGCTGTAGGTGTTTATTTCTTATGCTTAGATTATATATATGCATGGAATATTGCCAAAATTAGTTGCACATTCATGTTAGGCCATTGATTAAGACAAGCTAGAGTCGTATTGCAAGTATTCTTATTGATGTTAAGTGAAGGAAAGAACCATTAAAGCAAACAAAAATGTTATATCAATCATATGATCCTTGTATGTGAACTGTTTGACGAAATTCTTTAGAATAATATCCTGTGTTTTAGTGAGCCCATTAGTAAGGGACATTACAGTGGTATCAGAGCAGTTTTCTGCCAGCCTAATTGGGTTATTTTAGATTGAATTCAATTAGCAGTATGGCAACAACAGGGGACAAGGATTTGGAAGAAAGAATGCAAAATGCAAAGATAAAATTAGATCGACCATTCCAGCAAACAGAAGACCTTCTAAGAACTTTGGAGGAATTGGAAACTTATTTAGGTAAGGTTGATCAGTCAGATTCTAATGCTATGCAAACAACGTTATCTCTAGCATTTGGTTCGTTGGTGAAGCCCCGATTATTGAAACATCATGATGAGGTGGTAAGACTTGCAACTCTCTCTTGCATTAGTGAAATCATGAAGATACTAGCTGGCTTTAAATCTTATGATGATCAGATTATGAGAGAGGTACTTCATGCCATGGTAAAAAGCTTCAAAAAATTGGATGACATTAGGGACCCTCATTTCACAAAGAGGGCAAGATTACTTGAAGTATTTGCAAGTTGTAGATTTGAAAACATTATGCTGTCATTAGGTTGTATTGGTGACATTCGCAGAATGTTTAATACATTTTGGAATATTATAGATGAGTTTCATTCAAGCAATGTATTAGCATCAATGCACTCTATCATGTTCACAATCTTGTTTGAGGAGGATGAAATTTCTAAATCTTTGGCAAAAGATTTATGGTATGTCTGGACAAAAGAAAGGGATTTGTCACTTATGACATGTAAGTGGTTAAAGAGTTTAATTGATAGGCCTAAGGATCGTAGTACTTTCCTTATGACAGGCAAAAACTTGAATGATGAGTTTGACAAAAATGCTGATCCAGTACAGGAAGACATTAACACATCTTCAGGTAATGATTTATCCTCACAGGTAGAAGCGGTTAAAGATGTCATGCAGATTGAGCTAATGGCATCAGAAAGTGATATCACAGGGACACCGGATTGCATGATTAACGCAGATAGTGATTCCAGTACAGTTGATCAGAAAGTGAGCATTCAGGGTTTTGCAGAAAATGAGTATCAGGCACAGTTGGATGCTTCTTCACATGAGATAGAGGCTAGTAGTTATTCCCTTGGTTTGGCAAGCCAACTAAAGACGAGTGAAAAGGATATTTTCGCGGCCTTATCCCATCATGATAGAATGTATGGGTTGATTGGGAATCACATTTGGATGATTCAACTGCAGGAGAGACAAAAGGAAGTCACAGCAGGTTCATCTTGTGATGACTTACAACAAATCAAGGAGGGCATGGAGGCAATGAAGGTAAACTATATACACCTACTTTCAGATCGCGATCATCTCCTTAATCTTGCGGGAATCTATTTAGAAGCATTAATGAAGAAGGAAGAAGAGGTTGACCAGCTTTCTCATGGGTTGGAGAATACTCGGAATTCCTTGGTGAGTACTCCATTGGCGTTACAGGATGAGGAGAGATATGTGGATTAGCGTGGCGTGGAGTTGAGATTAGTTTCATCTTGCACTCAACTTTCTACAGCAGGTGGATCATATATGGTCGCTAATAATCTTGTGAGTTCATCTTGCTTTCACGTCCTAGATTCAGGGACAGTATCTGATAGGTTTGGGGAGTTAGTTGGTATTAGCCATATTATTCAGGTGAGGAGTTACCTTGAGTTACCAGCTGATTCTAGTTTATGGATATGGACTCGGGATTGTTATATTGGTGTTTGGGACTCAGATGACTGGAAATCTTTATCACTCATTGGCAACAGTGATTGTCTGGGTGCTATCATAGATTTGATTAGCATATTGCACGGTGTTGCCCTTTTTTTTGTCATCGGCTTGTCTAATGTTGGTATTAGTTTCTATACACCAGTATTGGGAGTTGTGTGCATTTTCAGTCGTCCACTTAGGATACAGTGGGCTTATGATGATTCGGGCACATCCCAATTATCAGTGACTGCAGATCAGTCCCAGGATCGTATCCAAGCGGATGCAGTGGACAGTTTTGAGGACTTAGTTTCCTCGGCAGTTTCTTTCGGTACAGAGGAGTTGGACAACGATGCTACAGTTTTTGATACTCTGTATGTTGATATGAGCTTTGGAGTTGATTCACAGAGTATGGATGGTAGTACTCCAGAGATCAGTAATTTTGAGTCTACTCTTATGGACAGTGCATTAGAGGAGGATTGTAGGAGACAATCTAGTCAGCGCCATTATGTGTCTAATCAGCTGAGAGTTAGTGAGCGAGACATTGCTATAGCTTGTGAGCATTTCGATGCTGCTCGTCAGTTGTTAGCAGTTTATGGATGGGGTTCTCCTACTAGCGATGAGCAAGGAGGCAGTTATTTTTCCTTGACAGAGATCCACTCTTTATGGGAAACTATCTAGATTCTGAGACAGGATTATATGCAGTTGGTAGCCGACAGAGATTATCTTATGGAGTGGGGCAGCACAGCGTACGATGCATTATTGGCCAAAGAAGATGAGGTGAGTGGACTTACTCAGCAACTCGAGGTGACTTCTGGGATTTTTGAGAGTACACAGTTGGTTTTTGAGGAGTCATAGTTTCATTTGACTGAGGTGATCATGGAGTTAGAGCAACTTCAGTTACAGTGGGTTGTACCACCTATGCATGGTGAGTTGTTGACTAAGGTCGATTTTTTTTATCAACATAATACTACAAGGTATGTTCATCAGTTTGCATTTGATCCATGCATTGAGAAGTTGACGGTCATTAGATTTGATTTGAGTTCTAGTTCTTTTTATCTATCATATGATAACTATTCGCCATCAGTGGTACATGGGAGTTATGGTTATGAGACAGTGGCCGATGATCTGCAGAGTTGCATTGACTGCAGGAGTTGTACAGTGTGTGGATTCTCCATACTTGGTACAATTTCATTCGAGAGTGTTCACCATTGTTGCAGATTTGGATTGTACATTCTGCATAAGCCAGTGGGATGCATTGATGGTATTTACAGTATTGGCAGTTTGGGATGTCCACTCTACTTGGATTCTGAGATTTTGAGAGTTTGTTTCTCATGGGTTTCTGACTATGGCAGTGCTGGTTTTGGAGTTTGGTTGAGTAGTATTTGCCAATTTGATTATGGATTTCTTTTGATTATTTTTCAAAGGATAATGCAGGAGCTTGCGTTGATTGACAACAGTATAGATCATGATTACATTTGGGATCCAGGTGGATTGATTGGTTTGTTGTTCAGCGATTGCTTGGGGACAAGCAATTTCAGGAAGGGTGGATTGTCATGTCCCCATTCTGGCTGACATCGTTTAGCGTGACATTCTACGAGGATTTTGCCTATTCCTGACTCTCTTAGGCAGATAAAGGTGGTGAGAGGGTCTTGTTGGCGATTCGACGGCTCACGATGATCCGGGAGATAGTTTATTTTATTATGGAGGCCAAATTGTTATATTTTAATTTTAAAATGCACTTTTATTTTTATTTTCATAAAATTACTTTTATTTAAAAAGTTTAACAAGTTTTGTATGATATATTACGAAAACTCTTGGAAGTTCCGAAAAGTGCATAAATAGACCCTATGGGTCTAGTATTTGGCATCCAGAGTTTATTTTTGATCATTGAATCTCCTTGAGCGTTTTTAAGACTTCAGAGTCTGCAAATCATCAGACTAATCCTTGAGAACGATACCTCTCAAGCGATTTGCATAACTGAGGGTGTGAAAGATCATCCGAAGGGTTGCACATTGGAAATGGTCTTCAGCCATTTCATGTTGAGCTTTATCCAGTATTTTGATTCAGTCAAGGATTGAACAATTTTTGGAAACCCCCGTTGGTAAGGCGACTGCATCAGTATTCCATTCGGAGGGTTCACCAAATTTGATATTTTTAACAGTCTGTACAGGTACGGCTTGTACTTGCAAAACCGTACGGACGGCGTGCGAACAGTCACCTGGGCAGGGTCTGGAGCTTCAACGATTCCTTATATTATCCATTCAGATTGAAGGAGGGCGCACAGGTGAAGCCCTAGTCAATAGGGCACTCTGGTTCAGTATACGGTCACAGAAGAGCACCTGGTCGCATTGAAGCCAAGCAAGCTGTCGTTCGAAGAAGCCGCTGGCTGGTTGACTATAGTGGACGCGTTCAACAGGGACAATTTCCGGAGAGAGCAGAGTATGTCCATCGTGGGAAGAGACTCAAGAGGATTATGCCAACTGAGAACGTTGTAAGTTCTGCAGACCCCTTTTGGAAGGGCGAAGGTCTTCTAGGAATATCTTCAGAAGTCGGATGTATCTGATTAACAATAGAGCCGGGAGTGAAGAGAGTTGCAGCGCTGCGCCTCACTAACCAATCGGCAGGTTTGCAGATTCGGACTGTAGAGAACAAGGTCCAAATTATTGTTAATGTTCAGAAGCATGTGGACTATATGAACGCTGAAAAGTCGCCCAGTATAACAGCTCCCTCACCAAGCGACACAGTCATCCAGGTTCCTTTGTTAGCATCTTAGGTGTTTCCGCTATAGGTTTACATTACCGACATTATCATATTCTGTAAATGCCAAGAGTCTTGGCCATATTTCATATTTGAAATTTCATTGCAATTAAGTTGTTGTTGTTAGTTTGCATATCAACTGTTTGTAGAAATACCAGTTGCCTGTAGGTGTTTATTTCTTATGCTTAGATTATATATATGCATGGAATATTGCCAAAATTAGTTGCACATTCATGTTAGGCCATTGATTAAGACAAGCTAGAGTCGTATTGCAAGTATTCTTATTGATGTTAAGTGAAGGAAATAACCATTAAAGCAAACAAAAATGTTATATCAATCATATGATCCTTGTATGTGAATTGTTTGACGAAATTCCTTAGAATAATATCCTGTGTTTTAGTGAGCCCATTAGTAAGGGACATTACAATTTAATTATTGAAGTCTCTTGATTTGATCCATTTGTCTAGAGATTTTTGAAACCAATGTAACCTTTTATCTTCTAGAACTCAGACAATGCATAAATTACACGATGTTCTTCTTGCCCTAAGTTGTCCCTATGTCCTTGATCACAGATTTTGATTTGTATTCCATCCAATCTGGCCTTAGCTCTTCTCATCTCATCTTTGTGCCACTATTTTATTTTCCATTCGATATGTTTCAATTTATTGATGATTTTTTACATTTGAAGTCCCTGGCAATCTGAGGTTTTTTCCCACCAATCGCCCATTTTTTGTTGAAAGATCTGATTAGTGACCCGAGTAGAGTCACATAGGTGGTTGTGGAGAAATGGTCAAGATGATAGGCCAATGGTCAAAAAAAGTAATGTCAACAACTCTAGGTTCAATCTTCCTGTTGAGCACATTCCAATCTTCAAAGAGAAAGATCTTGTCCAAAATTTCTGCTATGTAATTTTTGCTTTTCCTTCTCTTTGTTCATGTGAAATATCCTTGAGAGTATGCTAGTTCTATAAGATTAGTATCACTCTCTAGATGGTGTAGAGCCATGGCTATTTTGTGATTAAAGTATACACCCCCTTTCTTTTCGTGAGGGTATCTTATGGAGCTGAAATCCTCCATCAAGATCAAGTTATTTTCATTGAGATAATTAACCCAAGTTGTCACCATTTCCAGCAATTGGATATGGTTATTTCCGCTTGGAGGGATGTATATGTCACATTTCTGACTATGCCACTCATAAGATTTAAAAACAAGAGTCCAAAAGGAAAGAGTTGGTCAGAGATAAAAGCTTACATGGTTAGATTCTAGTGCAAGAAGGGTTTGGTTGTGGTGTACGATATAGATTGTTTGGTTCCCCAGAGCCCACTGGAGGGAAGGTCTTTTGTAGATACAACACAAGTATAACCATACTTGTGGAGGAGAAGCTTATCTGTGTTTTCTTGTAGGAGCAGATCTTTGAGGAATGGGCATTTATTGGGCACACCTAGGCCTCTGATATTCCATGAGAGAATCCACATTATGAGTCAATCATGGGGGTGGGTCTTTCCTCTAAGACTATTGTGTTTTCCACAGCTTTAGGTTTCCAAATTTGGATCATTCATTCCATTGTTGTTGCGATGTGTTTGTCCTCCTTTGTATCATTGTTTTCCTGAGATTTTTCCTTTTTTTTGTATCTTGTATGTGAGTTGGGTCCCAAAAATGGAGATTAGAAGGGATAAGATCCTCTTGGGTTTTCATCTAACTCTTTTTTCCTCGATTTCTTGTAATAATAATGGAGGGTGTAGAAAAGAACTTGATAGAATAACCTTCAACTTGGGAGCTTAAGGTGTTTTCTCCTTTCTTCTCTACTTTTGCCTCACATGGATGGGTTGTTTGACTTTTCAAGGATTCAAACTTGCCAGGGCTTCAAAGGGGTCATGGTGGGTCAAAGAAGAGGGCTGACTAGATTGTCCTTTGCCTATCCTTTTGTATGCTATAGGAAATTTTCTGTTGAGATATGTTCAAGTATTGAAGTATGGCTTGACTAGTTTCCCTATTGTCTTGTTTGTGGTTTGCTTAACTTGTTGATGTTGTTGAGTAGGTTCATCATGAGGCGGTTGCTGCATTTCACTTGGTTCTTGTTGGCCATTTTTGGTCCACATATTAAAATTTGCCTAAGTATGAAAAAGAGAGCTTTCAAACAAGAAAATGGCAAGTCTTTGCGAGGACTTCGAGTTTTCCAGCAATGACAACTTTAAGTTTCTAAGGGTATAGTGCAAATCGGGTTTTCAACAGTACTTAACTTCTAAGGGTTTTATAAGTAGAACTAATTCGGGTTTACAAACCCGAATTACTCATAGGCAATGTATTTCAAGTTCTCTAAAGGGCACTACTCGATTACTTCATAAGTTGTGAGCAGTCAGAAGCCCGAAATAAGGGGCTTGACAAACCCGATTTGGTCTTGAAAAATGGTGCTTCTCGGGTTCTTAAAGGGACCAGTCAACTTTTTCGAAGGGCTTTTTCTTCTCCAAATGGACAGTTGCAATTTTCCCAAAGGGTATGTTACCCTTCGGAGGAACCATTTCAAAATTCTCGAAGGGTATCTTTTCCTTCGGGATGATCATTCATGGGAGTTCGAAAGGACATGCAGAAAGCCCAAAGGGTCTCTCACCCTTCGGGAAAGTCCATTGTGAAAAGCCCGAAGGGTAGTTTCGAAGACAGACGCAAACAAAAAGTCCAAAGGAATTCCTTTGGACAAATTGTCCGAAGAAATTCCTTTGGGAGATTTGCTCGAAAGAAATAAGCCGAAAAAGAAACCCGAGACCAAGTGTCCAAAGGAAATGATGGGCCAATGGACGTCAAAATCAGGATAAGCGACTAACCATTAGAAGTAATCAAGTTTGGAAAGCCCGAAGTCTTAAGGCTTGAGAAACAAAGAAGTGAGAAGACTTCAAAACGGACAAGCCCGAAGTAAGTATGCTTGAAGAACCCGAATTACTTTGCATAGAGTAAATCAGGTTTCTCCAAGCACTCTACTTAAAAGGCTTTATAAGTGAAGGATCTGGGAAAGTTCGAAGTTGGGGAGTTCAAAAAACCCAAATTACTCTGCATAGAGTAAATCGAGATTCTCCAAGGGATTGACTTAAGCTTGGTCCAACAATACGAGAATCATGATGCAACAAATGGAAGGCTGCCATGTGGCGTAACTGGAGCAAAAAGGGCCAATCAGTAAAGGACAAGTGGCACAAGGATGTTCAATAAACATGGGAGAGTTTGAGTGGCTGGTAGCTATAAGTTATGAAGGCTCTTATCCACCATTGTCGTTCGACGCTTAAATACGTCATGCCAAGAAGAAACATTCCAACTACTCACAACATGACTTTTTAGACACGTCAAAGAAAGTCTTAAAGATGGGAGGGGCTCAAGAGTATTGTTTGGTGATCTTGGATGGCACATTAAGGAGCAATAAGAAAGTGCAGCAACAGATTTCCCACCATCGGCGACTTCTTCTTTCTTCCCCTTCTATTTTCCCCCTTTTCTATATAAATAGAGGCCTTCATGCCAAGCAAATGATCCCCAGACTAGTGATAAAATCACTCTATGAAAATCGCTATGTAATAGACCTTTGAAGCAATAAAGATTATTTTAGCTATCTCTTTGTCTAAAAATTGTGTCGAGTTATCTTGTGCACAATAGCGTTGTGAAGAAGCGTCCTTCCAATCTTATTGTCCTTCTTTCTTGCTCATTTTTAGGTGTTTTCCAGTTTGTTGCAGGTCTGAACTTGAGCTTTTCCGCCATTAATGGATGCTTAATGTGGATTTAGAAATCCCTCTTTGCTTTCATGTATGGTTCAGTGAGCCTAGTTTACGAAATATTCATGCAAGTTAGCTGGTTAGGAGGTTGTGTAAGCGAACTTATCTTATGCTGAATTAGTGCCATTCCGCAGACCAAGTGGATCACTTACTCTTGGTGCATCACCTCCCTTAGTTTAGATTTCTTTTCAAGTAATCCTCCTATCCCTTTTTCTTAGCTGACAGTAGATTTTAGTGTGAGATCAATTGCTGAAGTGAAGCACCTAAGGTACTAGCCTCATAAAAAAGCCTAAAGGTTCAACCTCACCAATAGGATACCCACATCCTAAGGTTGTCCCCATGTTTGTAGCTGGAAGTGAGGGAGCCTGAATAACTCTCTTACAAGGGTGCAATTCCAAGCTATAATAGTTCTTCTGGTGCAGGGCGTATGTATGCAAGATGACCATTTTCATGAAATAGATAGAATTTGAATGGAATATATTCATAATCAATAGGCTGCTCCCATTCTATCCCTTCCATATCCAAGACTATTCTGTTTGGTAGTGGTTTATCTAGATCCAAATTGATGCATATTCTGGTATAGTTGAGGACTCCTGGATTTCTTGTGAATTCAGATGTTGTGATGTATTCATTAATGGCTGATCCAATATTTTTGAGACTATATTTGTGTCAATATTCACTAGGTAGTAATGGTATTTGAACCCAAACTGGAACAATACTTGGAATATTTTTTATTGAATGAAAATTTGGGGACTAATGTTTTATAAACAACCCTGATTTGTTCATAAACCGCGGTCCTCCTTGAAAGGCTGTCTCTCTGTTGTGGAGCTACAAATAGCCATGAAATGGGCATCATAAGGATATCCACTGATCCAGGGGGTTTCCAGTTTTCCTGTTCTCAGATTCTTAGGGTTTTAGGTCCTGGATATGCAGCCATGAACCTGAAAATGAGATATTTTTCGCTGAAGTGCCACAACTTGGTTTCCATCTCATCAATAGAGAATCATAATTTTGGTGGGTTTTCCATTATGAAGTAACAACCCCTGGTTTTTTTTGTTGGAAAGGATGGGAAGGTTATGTTATGATGAGCATGATGTTGCAGAAATTTCTGCATTTCTGCATTGCTGATATGAGGGTTGTCTTGTGAGACGGCTGTTTTGAATTCAGGCCCATCCGTGGAGGGAGGAAGCAAGGGATATGAGAATTCCATGGCCTCCTCTTAGAAGGAAGCTTAAAACTAATTCAGCTCCCCCTGGTTGGGAGGAATCAGTTTTTGGGTATGTTGGGGGGATTTTGGAGGAGAAGAAAATGGATATATGCTGCATGAAACTTGCAGAGTGGCTAAAGAAAATTGATATTTCAACCTCAGTCTTTACTTCAACAGTTTTGATCAGCACCTTTTCTTTAAGAAACCATATTATGTTCTCCATTTATTGTACTGTGAAAGAAACCCTGGGTGGGATTTCGTTCATAGGTAACTGCCATTTTATTTTTGTGCTATGAAGGATAGTCATCTGATGGTCCTTTGGGCATGGTAATGAATGAATTTGTGTAGATATTTTTTTTACTAGGGGCGGATTTCTCTTGGGTTATTGCAGATCTGAATGTTGCATTCAGGTCAGCCCTTTTTTTTTTTTTTTGAGGAGGCCTTGGGTAGGGGAACATTAGTGTCTCTCAATCTTTGGCATCAGAAGGTTGTTGGTTGCTGGTTTGTTTGATATGGGTGTGTTGCAGTTTGGGATGGGCTAGCATTGATGGGGCTAGTTGACCTAAATTTTAATATAGTTTTAACTTAAGCAGGTTGTATTGAAAAGGGGAATGAGTGTAGGATATCCTTTTACTTATTGCAATGATTCGAATTACTTCTGAGATATTTAGTTGTATTTAAATTGAACCATGTAAGGGAAAGTCACATGTTAATATTAAAAGAGTCATTGAACCACATATCAAGATGGATATCCAATGATGTTTGTTACCAATCCTATTGGGATACTTACTAATTTGGGACTCCAATTCATCTCCATTAACTATTCCTAAAACAAAATAAGAAGCAATAAATCTAAGGAAAATAAAGTCTCGAGAAACTTGATAATTTCACTTCTAGCAATGCATCAAGAGACCTAAGGAATTCAACTAAAGCAATGCCTCATGGATTTTGATGACTTCACAGTATTAATACTTTGGGAGTATGGAGACTTCACTTGGAAAATGCATTGTGGGTTTTGTGGAATTCAAAAAATGCAATGCCTAGTGGATTTCAAGAACTTCTATAGTCAATGCCTCATAGGGTTCACGGACTTCATGAATAATTGCCTAGCTATGTTCACAAAATAGTTATTTTATATAGCTATGGTCGCAGATTTTTGTTTTATGTTTTATAAAGAGTCTAGCAACTCTGTCCAAAGTAAACTGACTATGCAAGAAATGGATATTTTCAAAATATTTCAATTATAGATTGTGTTGAGTAGAATCTATTGTTTCAAAATATTCCAATTATAAAAAGGCTAGCACCTTTGTCCAAAGCAAACCAATTATGCAAGGAATGGGTATGTTCAAAATGTTTCGATTATAGATTGTGTTGAGGTAGAATCTATTGTTTCAAATTATTACAAATATTCTCTAGGATGAAGATGTGCACATTTTGATGTGAGGAAATAAAAAGTTGACGTAATGTCCTCAATAACAATACAACTTACAAATTGCAGGTTTACCAAAGAAGACTTAAATATATGAAGGAAACACAACCAGCAATGGGAGATAGTGAGATCGCAGGTCTTCAAAAGATGCGCCACATTAAACAAGAGCAATTTCAATCAATAAAGAACTAAATCGCTGCAGTCAACACAACCACAGCAATCAAAGGGAACTACAACACTCACAAATGACATCACAAGTTGAAGGAGCGCAAGTTGAAGGAGTGCAGGTCTTTGGAATGCTCAAACACAGCACAACATAGTAATTTAATAATTATTCATTAATTTAATCATTTGTGTCAGCATTTAATTAGTGAAGGGACGCCACCTTTGAAAGGGTCATCTCTTTCAATAGAAGTTTGAAGATATAAATAATTCCTTATGCATATGGAAGAGGGCATCCAATTCAATTCAATCATTCAAACATTCAAGTGCAATTATGTGCTTTATTATTCTATTCAAAGACGAAAACCTTTGATAGACAATCCAAGGACGAAAACCCTTATGATAATTATTATAATAATCGAAGGACAAAAACCCTTCTGAAATTTAATTGTATTATTCAAAATTATTATTCAAATATAAAGTTATATTTTATCAAAATAAAAAGAATTTCTTGTAAATTCTATTTTATCAAATAATATTCCATTTAGGAATATTACAGTGGTATCAGAGCTCTCATCTTGCCACCTTGTGGAACGGAATTCATATGCAAAATAACAATAATTTATATTACGAAAGAAGAAATAAAGCCAAGAAAGTAAATCAACCAACGAAGGAAATGGAAAACAATATGGAAGAGAGAAACAGAAATGATAAACAGATTGATAAATTTATCCAAGACCAGGAACAACTGGCTAACACCATGAATCAATTAGCTCTCGTAATGCAATCTATGACGAATCATAGATATCAAAATGATTGAAATGGTCATTCTAACACTAATAATAATATATTCATAGAACAACCATGAGTTCTTCAAATAGACCCTTTCAACCAAAATTCATTGCAAGAAGGGAATCAAGTATAGAAGATGAATCCCAAATGTCATTTGGAGATGACCTTACAGCAGATTTTGAAGAATATCAAGCCCTTTCGGATGATTTACGAAGTGAAATTTCACTCACAAAATTCATGGGCATGAAAAGAAATCAGAATGGCACCAGAATGGAGCGTAAACCCCAAAATAATCAAAAATATCTTCAACATGCATTAGGTGAATTAAACCTGGCAACTTTTGACAGCTCTAACAAATGCACGGCTTGAGCATGGATCCAAAAATTAGATACCTATTTATCTCTCCAACCCAAGATGGAAGAAGCGATCAAATTCATAACCTTTCATTTCGAAGGTATTGCTCATGAATGGTGGTACCATGGGTGGATTACACAAGGGCACAATCTTATCAAATCTTATGACGAATTTACTACAAGGTTGATCGAAAGATTCAATAGAATCAACCCCGAAATCCATTTTAGAGAATTAGCATTACTTAAACAAAATAGTAATGTGGAAGAATGTGGCAGAATTCCAAAGACTTTGTGATGGTTCCAGATATTACGGAAAGGAGGCTTATAGTATTGTTCATGGAAGGATTGATCAAACCACTCAAAGGTTTAGTTAAAGCCTTTAATCCTCCCACCCTCCAAGAAATGATTAAAAAGGCATTAGATTTGAAAACATCAACACCAAGGAATAAAATTGTGCCATTTGTGCAGCCAAAGATAACCAATAATGGACAACCACGAACCATGTCATCAGGGCAGCAAGGGACAATACCCTATAGCCAACAAAGAAAACCACTTCCACCAGGAGGATTCCAACCAAACAACCCACCTAAGACTGGAAGAGAATTAGAAACAAGAAATGATCTAAGAAGGAAAAATTTATGCTTTACATGTAAAGATCCTTGGGGACTAGGTCACCATTGTTTGGGAAAAGGACAAGTTCATTACATTGAAGTTGTTTCAGATGGGAACCCGACGAAGAAGAAACAAAAGTTGAAACCATACTTGAACCAAAAGAAGGCAAAAAAACATGTGGAAATACTCTTGCGACATTATCAAGAGCCCCGAGGTACCATCCCTTTAGAGTAAGAGGAAGTCTTCAAGGCCATGCACTCGAATAATCCCACTACTCCGTCTCACTTTGGGAAGGTATCAAATTAATGATGATTTCTATGTGATGGGCATTGGCAAAACAGACTTGGTACTAGGTGTGCAATGGTTACATTCCTTGGGGGAATTTACCCAAAACTATCAAACCATGGAATTAAAATTTAAAGTAGACGGGAAGGAAGTAGTCCTTCAAGGTATGGCCCCCCCCCGCCCCCAAGTGCTTACTGCCAAGAGGATGGAACGAAAATTTAGGAAAGACCAAGTTTCATGGGCCACACAATGTTTTGTAAGCTCTACAAAATCAGAGCCACAAAAACATCATGTCAATATTCAGCCCATACTTAATAAATATGCTAAAGTTTTTGAGAATAACCCACATGGATTGGCACCCGATAGGGGGTTTCAACATATTGAATTAGAAAATGGTACCCAACCCATAATAACCACACCTTACTGCCATCCCAAAATTTATAGAGATTGAAAAATCCATCAAAGAATTATTGGAGATGGGTCATATTAGACCAAGTTCAAGTCCTTTCACCTCATCTGTTTTTTTAGTTAAGAAGAAAGATGGCACGTTGAGAATGTGCATAGACTATCGACAATTGAATAAAAAGACAATAAAAAGTAGATATCCAATACCACGAATTGACGAATTAATTGATGAGCTGCATGGAGCTATTTATTTCTCCAAAATCGATTTAAAATTGGGATACCATCAAATACGAATGCGAGATACCAATGTTCAAAAAACAACATTTAGATGTCATTATGGGCATTTTGAGTTCTTAGTCATGCCTTTCGGATTGACCAATGCTCCAGCCACCTTTCAATCATGCATGAATCATATATTTGGTCAACATTTGAGAAAATTTATGTTAGTTTTCTTCGATGATATATTGATATATAGTACGTCGTGGGAGGAACACTTGAGACATTTAGATTTAGTGCTGGGAATTTTAGAGCATCAATCTCTTTTTGCCAAAATGTCTAAGTGCGAGTTTGGAATGACAAAAATCTTATACTTGGGACATATCAATAATGGACAAGGAGTGCATGTTGATCAAGATAAAATTAAAGCAATATTAGATTGGCCTCCTACTAACACAACTCAATTAAGAGGATTCTTGGGATTATGTACTTATTATCGAAGATTTGTTAATGGGTTTTCTAGGATAACTGCCACTTTGACTAATCTAAAAAAGAAGGGAGCCTTTCAATGGTCTAAAATTGCTTAATCAACATTTGAAAAATTTAAGAGAGAAATGAGTTCATGTCCAGTATTGACGGTACCCAATTTTTCAATACCCTTTGTGTTGGAATGCGACACTTCAGGAGAAGGAATCGACACTGTGCTAATGCCGCAAGGTCATCCTATTGCATTCGAAAGTAGGAAATTGAAAGAACACAAGTGTAAGTATAATATATATGATAAGGAAATGTTGGCAATTATGAACGCATTGGTCAAGTTCTGTCAATACTTGGTATGTGGGAAATTCATAGTAAGGACGGATCATAATAACCTGAAATTTTTCTTTAGTCAAAAGGATTTAAATGACAGACAACAAAAATGGGTAAGCAAGGTCCAAGCTTTTGATTTTGATATTGAATATGTAAAAGGGAAGAATAATGTTAGGGCAGATGCATTATCAAGAAAACCCTCCTTGTGCTCCATATCTACCATTGCCACTGATTGGAAAATCCTTATAGCCACCGAATATGTTAAAATGAATTTGCTAATGCAATTCTAGAAGGTCAAAATGGGGATGAACGGTATAAAATAGGTCTAATTTTGTATAAAAATAGAATATTCTTGGTGCCCAAATAAAAAATTAGACATAAAATGTTAAAAACTATTCATGACAGTCCTTTGGCAGGCCATCCAAGTTATCTCAAAAGATATAAACAAGTAAAAGAGTTATTCTTTTGGAAAGGGCTTAAGAGTGAAGTTCTTAAGTATATTCAAGAATGCCCTACTTGCTAAAAAAATAAAATCGAGCATGAATTTCCAGTAGGTTTATTGCAATCTTTACCCATCCCTACTAAAAAATGGGAAAGTATTTTGATGGATTTTATTACCAGATTGCCAATGGTTCAAGGGAAGAATTGTCTCTACGTAGTTGTTGATCATTTAACGAAGTATGCTCATTTCTTTCCACTACCCATCAAGTATGATGCACCTTTGGTAGCTGGGATATTCTTTAGAGAGATATTCGGATTACCAAAAACCATTATTAGTAATAGAGATTGCCGATTTATGAGTTCGTTTTGGCAAGAACTCTTTCACTTAGCAGGTACTGAGTTGACCCCAAGCATAAACTATCATCCACAAACAAATGGTCAAACCGAAGTCAATAAATGGATTGAAGGATATTTAAGGAATTATATTTCGGGGCAACAACATACGTGGATCAAATGGTTACACTTGGGAGAATTTTGCTATAATACTTCCTATCACATATCGATTGGAATGTCACATTTTAAAGCTTTGTATGGGTATGATGCTCAATATTTTATGGACTTAGTCATTTCAAATAGCAGAGTTCCAGGTGCTAAAGACTTAATTCAACAAAGTCAAGATATCCTTAGAATTCTCAAGGATAATCTTCAACAAGCACAAAATCAACAAAAGCTATATGCAGATCGGCATAGAACAGAAAGGAGTTTTGAAGTTGGTGACTTGGTGTATTTGCGTTTACAACCCTACAAGCAAAACTCTATCATGCAAAGCGGAGCCGAGAAACTCAAACCACGTTTCTATGGACCGTATAAAGTCATACAGAAGATTGGGGAGGTTGATTACGAGTTGGAGTTACCTAGAAGTAGCCGAATACATAATGTTTTCCATGTTTCATGCCTAAAAAAATCACTCAGCCAACATATTGTTCCTTCCATTGAGCTACCACCATTAGATGATGTAACAATCCTTGCCCAATCTGCCCTTAATTGTCTCAATTTGGTGACTTGTAATTTTTTCAAACACCTTGTAAGCAAAGTGCTTGCTGGTTTTTGTCACATTTTTGATGATTTGTTTGAATGACGATGGATTAAAGCTTCAAGTGTTTATAGAACAATGCAAGAATGTCTTCTTTTTTGTTCTTTTCTATGCAATTAGATGAATTAACAAAGCAAACTAATCACCTACAGCCAATGGACATTTAGTGGAACAGTTGGCATGCAACCTACTATCTCAATTCAAATGCTCAAAAGATAACTATAAATGACCAGCAACTTGTGATTCTTATTTGTATTGATGATTTGATACAATGCTCCACTAGACTAGCCAAGACTCTTGGCATAAAAAAGAATTACAATTATATGGTATGCTGGTATGAAGGATGCACACCTACAACTACAAATATAAACTATACTAAAGGATGAATTGTATGCAATGAACCTTGGTGGGATTGAGGTACCCTTGAGAATAGATGAAGGAACAAGCAATTTCCAAGTGAAAGGATGATCTCCCAAGCCAAATCGAATTTTCCAAGCCAGCGGCCCCTGTTCTGGTCTGATTTCAAATTTAAAATAATATGCAATGAATATGTGTTGTCTCAAGCATCTAATATCATCTCCATGCTCCAAGGAAGTGGGCGCACCAAGCCAAGCAAAGAATCAATGCAAATTGGAACCCCCACAAGCAAAAACGTCCCTCCTAATGGCTTCCTTCCTTGGGCCAATTTTGGAGAAATCGATTTGGTGAATTTGTGGAGGTTGCATAGCTATCTTTTGGTGTTGGTTTCTATATAGCTTGGCATCGATTTTCCTTGGTTAATAGAGCAGATTGCATTGTAGAGAAATCTGATATAAAAATCAGATATTTATAGTCAAGGAAGCCATTAGGAGGGATGTTTTTGCTTGTGGGGGTTCCAATTTGCATCGATTCTTTGCTTGGCTTGGTGCGCCCACTTCCTTGGAGCATGGAGATGATATTAGATGCTTGAGACAACACATATTCATTGCATAGTATTTTAAACTTCAAATCAGACCAGAACAGGGGCGACTAGCTTGGAAAATTCGATTTGGCTTGGGAGATCATCCTTTCACTTGGAAATTGCTTGCTTCATCTATTCTCAAGGGTGCCTCAATCCCACCAAGGTTCATTGCATACAATTCATCCTTTAGTATAGTTTATATATGTAGCTGTAGGTGTGCATCCTTCATACCAGCATACCATATAATTGTAATTCTTGTTTATGCCAAGAGTCTTGGCTAGTCTAGTGGAGCATTGTATCAAATCATCAATACAAATAAGAATCACAAGTTGCTGGTCATTTATAGTTATCTTTTGAGCATTTGAATTGAGATAGTAGGTTGCATGCCAACTGTTCCACTAAATGTCCATTGGCTATAGGTGATTAGTTTGCTTTGTGAATTCATCTAATTGCATAGAAAAGAACAAAAAAGAAATCATTCTTGGATCTAGAACTTAGCATTGTCATTCTTGCATTGTTCTATAAACACTTGAAGCTTTAATCCATCGTCATTTAAACAAATCATCAAAATTGTGGCAAAAACCAGCAAGAAGCACTTTGCTTACAAGGTGTTTGAAAATATTACAAGGCACCAAATTGAGACAATTAAAGGCAGATTGGGCAAGGATTGTTACAGTGATATCAGAGCCCTGATCCTGCCATCTTGGAGGGTTAAAATATCACATGAGAGGTCATCACAGGTACTATACCCGCAAAAGAGTAGAATAGGAAGGGAATTGGCAAGAAAAAAATCCATATACAAATGTATCTTTGATTGAAATGGGTGACAAAGTAGACATGGGTCCATAAAGAGATGAGAGAAGAGACAATGATAGAAATGGTGACAGAGAAGTGAAAGACACTCTGAAAGATTTACGAGTTGGTTAGCAACAAGTAGCTGGGGCCTTACAGCAGTTGGCAAATACTTTGCAGCAATTGTTGAAAGACTTGAGGAGGTTGGGGAAGATTTGGGAAGGTCTGCTCATGTACAGGAAGAGTTGCCTGAAGAGAGGCGTGCTGGAAAGCTAGGTGCACAGGATTAAGAGCAGGATCAATTGATGCATCGGATGAGCTAGAATGAGCAAGTGCCATCTGATAGAAAGGATTTGGTGCACAAGAGGGGGCTTTCTTTAGAATAGGAGGGGGCGCGCAAGGTTGATTGCCTTGCATGAATGGATTCTTCCATTTGACTACCTCCTTCTCCATGGATTGCAAGGCCTGAGCTTGCCCAACCAAACACTCTTCTTTATACATCAACTCCTGCTGATATCCATACTGCTCATCTAAATTGTCTATCTTCATCACCTGCTTCTCAAACTCCAGTGCTACTTCCCTTATCGTTGAAGGGCAACTAGGAGAGCTGATTGGGGCGATTCCATAAAAAACTTGAGCTTGATCAAAGTTATATAAAGGAAAACAAAGTCCATGATTCTTATCAATGGGATTATACATACAAAAAATGAGATTTCTTGATGGCACCTGGACTGCTTAACCAGCTAATTCAACTCGGAGTCGCCATTGGTGTTGATGAAAAAGCCTCCAAAGGCTAGTTGGTTGAAGAACACACCAAAAATTCTTCAACTCTTTGGACAAAACTTGTCCTAGTTTGTCCCACCGGGCGTGCCAAAAACTGTTGACGCAGTGGATTGCACCCTAGACAGGAGGCTAGCTCCTGTCTTCCACACGCAACAATGGAAACTCCCCTCTTGCCTGTGGGCCTGGCAAAACTGGGGGGAGAGTCTCTAGATAAGGGCTAGCTCCCTCTAATGTATCTTTTAGGTCTTGGACTTCCTACTGCTAACAAATAAATGAAAAAGGGGGGGTTGAAAAGGGAGAAGAATGCTGAAAACAGAACCTAAACCTAAACTAAAAGGTGATACACCAAAAAAGTTGATCCACTCAGCCCGAACATACACTTTTCACCAAGAACAAGCTCCCATACACTTCATTTGACACGAGGAATGCTTCTGCATCAGTGAGCTAGGGGTCCGTGGATATACAAGGAGGAAGAAACTACTAGAGGCATCCTCAGACACACTGTGGCAGCCTATTCGCAGGCACCTACACTCCTCTAGGGACACTTCGGGCAAACTTGCAAAAGAAAACCTCACAATGCACTAGACATGCTGGAATCATCCTGCGAAAACATAAAGGAAAAAGACTTAACACAGAACAAAGGCATAGACACATATGAAAGTGCAAACTCAGAATGGAGGTAAAAATGCTAAGTCTTGATTCAAGGTAAAATCTGGCAGAGTTCTGCCTTACAAATCGAGAGATTTTTGGGTAGAGCTTTGCCTTACTGCTTAAGAAGATCCCTATACAAATGAGAAGCTTACAATATATATAGAGAGAAGAAAACTTGGCGCTTTCTGGAAAAGACTTTGGCACCCTTTTTTACAAGTGGCCAATGTGTGTTTCGAGCCTTAGGAATAGGAAAGCTGCTTGATAGATAATGCTGTGTCGGCTCCTGCTTTGACTTTAGGCGTTTAAAAACACTGGCCGTGCCGTTTGTCCACAAACAAGACTACTCCTTGAAGGCACCCACGCGGTTTGTTTGCTCATAAATGCAAAATGGAGAAAAATGGGTTGCGTCATTCACTATTTGCGTCCCTTGATGACCACTTGGCAAGCACTGTTCCAACCGCTGGAGTAACTCCTTGAGTCAACACTTTCCTTCGCCACTTGGACTATTTTGTCCGTTCCTGCACTTGGCCCTTTTGCCCCTTCGAGGGCTATCTTCTACTAATTCTTCGTGTCTTTCCCACTTGCTTTGGCCGCTTTTTGCTGATCTCAACAAGTGACACATGGCGTGTTTCGCTGTGAAATAGGCGAGGACACGTGGCAGCATCCACTTAACTTATAGAAGCTTTAGACACCTTTTGAGAGTCCTGCGGAAGATGACACATGGCGGCTTCTGCTGAGTTTTAGAAACAATATAGAAACACTCGAGACTTATTCGGATTCACACGGACGATGACACTTGGCAGCTTCCACTGTCTTTAGCAATTCGTTGGGGCCCACCACAGTCTTTACTTAATAACGTAACGAAAGGAAGAAAACTGCGGATTTTGACACTTGTCGGCTTCCGTTGAGCTTTACAAGGGATACGTGGCACGTTCCGCTGCTCTTAGAAAAATATGTCAAAACCTTCCGCAGTTGCCACTTGGCGCCCTCCATGGAACTCTGAGGGAAGCTTATTGAAAGAAGCTTTGAAACTCGGATGCAGACACTTGTCGCGCTCCGTCGAATTTTACAAGGGACACATTGCACGTTCCGCTGCTTGGGCTTTTTCCTGGTTGGCGCTCAAGAATTTAAAGATCAAACAGCTATTTCCTTGCTGTAAAATTGACGTTCACAGGCCCGTCACCGTTTGAAAACCAACAGCTAGTCTATTTCCCTGACATTGACGGCTTTGGAGACATCACCATCCTTGGCAAATCCTTCGGTTCTTTTCCTTTGTTTCGGCCTTTTCTGCTCCGGTCGGGCTTTTGCTTTGGACCCTCCTGAAGGGAAGGTGACCCTTCGGCTTTAGAGAAGTGTCCTTCATTTTGGCCGAGAGTCCCCCGCAAGGGCACTTGCCCTTCGGGGTCCTTCGGCTCCTTGGTCTTGAAATCCTTCAGACAAAATGCCCAAAGGAATTCCTTCGGACATTTTGTCTGAAGGATTTCTTCCTTTGCTTTTCGCTTATTTCCTCGGGTCTTTTCACTCGGTCACTTTTCCCGCGGATTTTCTCTCGGCAACTTTTCCCGCAGACAAAAAGTCCGCAAGAATTGTCTCGCTCGTTCCTTTCCCTCAGAGTTTTTTCTCAGCCCTTTTCCCCACAGCTTTTCCCGAATTTCTTCAGACTTTTGTCCGAAGGAATTCCTTCGGACAAAAGTCCAAAAGAAATCATCTTATGCCTTTGCCTTGGTCTTTTTGCGGTGGGATTTTCTTCCGAAGAATTTCTTCGGACAAAAAGTCTGAAGGAATTCCTTCGGACATTTTCTCCAAAGAAATTCTCTTCTTTGCCTTAAACAGATTTTCAAAGGAAACTTACCTTTTCGGCTTTCTCTTTGGCTTCTTTGCAAATGTTCCCTGCCTTCCGCAAGGGCACTTGAGTCCGGAACTGCCCTACGCAAGGGCACTTGGAATGGTCCATTTTGCGCCTAAGTGGGAACTTGTCTCTACCTGTAGAGTCCGTATATATTCCTGCAGAGTCCGTAGAAACACCTACAGAGTCCGTAGAAACACCTGCAGAGTCCGTAGAAAAAGGCCTGTAGAGTCCATAGAAATTTTCAAGACTTGTGCAAAATCAAAAATGTACTGGCTCAGAACAGCAGGGGAAAAGGGGGGACCGATTTTGGCCTGCAGGACCAAAATGGTCAACACAATGCTCTGGCGACATTTCAGTCTACGATGAATAGGGTCTTCCATTTGCAGTTAAGGAGGTATATGTTGGTATTCTTTGATGATATCTTGGTATAGAGCAGAACATGGGAGCATCACATTGCACATCTTGATGCAGTTTTGGGTATTCTTGGAGGTGAATCCTTGTATGACAAGGAATCCAAGTGTGACTTGGGAATGACAGAATTATTGTATCTTGGGCACATCATCAATGCTGAGGGGGTACGTATGGACCTAGAGAAGATCAAGGCGATTGTTGAATAGCCTACTCTAGAGAACCTTACTCAGCTTAGAGGATTTTAGGGATTGTGTGGTTTCTATTGCAGGTTTGTTAATGGATATTCACGGCATGCGGCACCACTCACTGATTTGATGAAGAAAGGGGCATTTGTTTGGACTCCTGAGGCACAGGATTGTTTTGAGATGTTCAAACTAATTATGACTTCTTACCCAGTTCTTGCATTGTCAGATTTCTCCAAACCCTTTGAGCTACAATGTGATGCATTAGGTGAGGGGATAGGTGTAGTCCTTATGCAGGACAAACATCCGATTGCTTTTGAGAGTTGGAAGCTTCATGGTCTAGAGAGAGGGTACAACATATATGACAAGGAGATGTTGGCCATCATGCATGCATTGGCCAAATTCAGGCAGTATTTGGTAAGCAGCAAGTTTGTGGTGAAAATAGACCATAACAGTTTGACGCATTTCTTTGGACAGAGAGATCTTAATGATCGGCAACAGAAATGGGTCAGCAAGCTGCAATCATATGATTTTGACATCTCCTTTGTCAAGGGGACACAAAATGTGGTTGTTAATGCTTTATCTTGATGTCCACACATGTTTTCTATGACTAGGATAGCAGATGATTGGCAACACTTGATAGTGGTAGTGTTGTCAACCTGGAGTTGCACCCTGAATCGAAGACATGCATGAAATGGCCAATCCTCTATCCGGTCGAAACAATGGGATCTTCTCATGAGGGTGGATGCCTCAATGGTGAGAAGAACCTCCAGAGAAGGCTGGTTCCTGTAAAATATATCAATGGATCTCCACTCTGTGCTGCGAATCTACCATGGAAAAGGGAGAAAGAAACTTGAAAGGGAAATCCTACCTATTAATGGTGATACACCAAAACGTTGATCCACTCTACTTGGAACCCTAAACACTGAATCAAACAAGAGAAAAAGAAGACCTTTGATTTCAATTGATCACTATGCATAAATATTTCATGAGAAGATTCGATCCAATGACCAAAACGTGAGGGAAACTATGGAGAGAGGTCTGATACAAGACACTTTGCAGCCACCTAACATCCACTTATAGCTTTAGCAAAAGACATATAGAACACTGAACATGACCTGCATAATATGATAAGCTAGCAACTATGTACAAATCAGAATTTGGGAAGGGAGAGAAATCTACCACATATGCAAATTGTTGAATGAATATACACTATGCCAGCACTTGAAATCTAAAAGTACAATCTTTCTATTGATTGAAGAGGTTACAAAACTCACCAATGGCAGAGTCTGGTCTTGCCAAGAGAGGGATGAAAAAATCTAAGGCTAAAAAGCCATTAATATAGAAATTTACAAAAGCCAAGAGATTGGCGTTGAAAAATAGAAGAGGAAGATCAACTTAGATTAACTCAAGACTGACTTTTCGTTTCAATAAAATATATTTTCCCTTTGTCTTTGCATGAATCTCCTTGGCATTAGAGGAAGTGGACGATGGGCTCATCTTGGGCTGCTCTCTCACATGCATGAAATCCACACCCAACTCAAAAATTAGGGCTCTTCTTGAGTTGTTTGAAAGCTGAGTTGGACGAAGAGATTATTCTCCTTTGCATGAAAACCTCCTAGTAGATGTGGCATTTAACAATTAATCAATTTTAAATTTAGAACAGTCAACTCGACATCCGAATTTGGAACTCCGGTTGAACTGTTGGAACATTACAAGCTTGAGACGGATGAAAGTGCTTGCATGGAAAACTATCTTGCTGAGTGAGATAAATTCAGGTTGAATTTATTTCCTGGCTATCTATTTTTTGTTTTTGTTGTGCATGCGTTGCTCTTGGGTTTATTCCCGCGGACTTGTCTTTCTTCATGCAATTGTCTCGGCTTATGCCTTCTCACTTTTCCACGGGTTTTTGTGTCTCTGAAGCTTTTCCTTATGGACCCTTCTTCCAAAAACTACTTGAAGTACCTGTGTCTTTCCAAGTCCCCTTTTCGGATTTTTTGCGAAGGTCCATTCCATTAGATTTCTTTCGGACTTTATGAAACGGTCTTCTCAGATTTGTTCCTTCCAAGCCCTTCGGACTTTCCCCTTGGTCTATTCCCTTTGGATATTTCCTTGGTCTTGGATTTTTCTTCGGATCTTTTGTTAGTTCACTTTCCCGTGGACAGTTTGTCCTTCTTTGCCTTCGGACTTCGCTCTTCGAACAAAAAGTCTGAGACTTTATCCTTGGGCCTTTCTTTTCCTTCATCTTTATTTCCCTTTGATTTTCTTAGACTTTTTCCCACAGGCTTTGTGTCCTTTGAATTTCTACGAACTTTTGTTCTAATTTTTCCATCCTTCAGACTTTTGTCCGAGGATATCCTTCCTTTGTTTGCTCTTTTTGCCTTTGTGTATTTTCTGTGGGTTTTTTTTTTTTTGTCCCGAATTTCTTCGGACTTTTTGTCCAAAGGGCACTTGGTCAGTGGCAAGACCTTTCCGAAAAACCCAAAGGGCATTCTGCCGGTGTAAGACAAAGACAACGGACAAATTCCTTCAGACTTTTTGTCCGAAGGAATTTGTCCTTTGTCTTTGTCTTACACCGGCAGAATGCCCTTCGGGTTTTTTGGAGAGTTCTTATTTTCCTTTGGACAAAAAGTCCGAAGGAATTTGTCCTTTGTCTTTGTCTTACACCGGTAGAATGCCCTTTGGGTTTTTTGGAAAGGTCTTGCCACCGACCAAGTGCCCTCCGCAAGGGCTTGTGTCCTTCCAGAATGCCCTCCGAGTTTTTTGGAAAGGTCTTGCCACCGACCAAGTGCCCTCTGTAAGGGCTTCTATCTATCTCCCTGGCTTTTCAAAAAAATTGTAGGACACCGGAGCTTTTTGTAGGGCACCCGAGTTTTTGTAGGGAACCCGGGTTTTTTTGTAGGTCTCCTCATTATGTTTTCCTGACTTCTCTCTTGGATTTTTCAGCTCCTCCTTGGTATTTATTCTTGGCTAATTTCCCGCGGACTTATTGCAAAGCTCATTCCTTCGGATTTCTTCCAGAGAACTTTTTCTGAAGGATAACATACCCTTCGGATTTCTTGACTGTCCCTTCAAAATTTTGCAGCGGTCCTTTGAACTTTTCCGAAGCTATGTGAAATCAATCCTTCTTTGTCCAAAGGAAATCCTATTGTAGCCAAGGCCTTTGCAAATGAGTATTTCAATTGGTATACATCTACCCAATGTATTCTTTTCTTCCTTGGCTAGAGACGTGAACTTTCTGAATGGCAAGAGACAATTTGACCTTAGGAAGAATTGTCAATAGGTAGAGTATGCCAATGACAGTTGGACTGCAGGTATTATTGAGGGGTCAATACAGGATGCCAGATATACAGTTGTAAATGATTTAATCATTTACAAAGGAAGGATTTATTTGACCCCAGGATTGGAGATGAACATTATTTTGAGGACCTTTCATGATACACCCATGGCAAGTCATCCCGAGTATTTCAAGACTTACAAGCAGATTCGGGAGAGGTTCACTTGGAAAGGCCTCAAATCAGATGTTCTACGATATGTTAGAGAGTGTCCTGTTTGTCAGCAAAATGAACAGGAACACATATCTAGCAGGTTTACTTCAGCCACTTCCGATTCTTGATAAGAAGTGGGAATGCTTATCTATGGATTTCATTACTGGATTACCCAAAGCCTAGGGACGGGATTGCATATATGTGGTTGTGGATCGTTTGACTAAAAATGCTCACTTCTTTCTGATCTCAGCTATTTAATCAGCTACGCAGGTGGAAAAATTGTTCTTCCATGAGGTATTTAGGTTGCATGTGTTACCTCAGAGCACAATTAGTGACAGAGACAGTCGGTTTATGAGTCATTTCTGGCAGGAGCTATTCAAGGTGTGTGGGACAGAACTCACTCTGAGTCCTAGTTACCACCCGCAGATCGACGGACAGATGGAGATTGTGAATAAATGGGTGGAAGGTTAGCTCAGGAACTACATAGCAGGGCAGCAGAATGGTTTGGTTAAGTGGTTATATTTATGCGAGTATTGTTACAATACCACTTACCATCTCTCCATTCAGATGACACCATTCATGGAACTATATGGGTATGATGCCCCGAGCTTTCTGGATTTGTTATTTGGAGATAGCCAAGTGCCTAGTGCTGGTAATCTATTGCAGAAGAACCAGGACATTATGAGAGAATTGCGAGAAAACATACAGAAGGCTCAGAACCAACAAAAATAGTATGCAGATCAGAAGCGAGTTGAACGCTCGTTTGAGGTTGGTGATATGGTGTATTTGATGCTACAACCACACAGACAGTCTTCTCTTAAGAAAAGCAAAGCCGAGAAGCTTAAGCCACGATACTATGGGCCATTCAATATTATCAAGAGAGTGGGCGAGGTGGCTTATGAGTTGGAGTTGCTAGCCGAAAATAGAGTACACAATGTCTTCCATGTATCACACCTCAAAAAGGCATTAGGACATTGTGTGGTTCCTTCCATGACTTTGCCACCCCTGGATGATGAGGGTAAATTAATATTGGTGCACAAGGCCATCTTAGATGTTCGAGAGAGGACTTTGCGGAGACAGGTCATCAGAGAATACTTAATTAAATGGAGGGACTTGCCAGTTGAGGATGCTACTTGGGAGAGTGGGGAGATTCTACAACATCCAGATTTGAGAACGCTTGGGGACAAGCAATTTCAGGAGGGGTGGATTGTAATGTCCCCTTCTAGCTAGACATTGTATTTTCAACATGATTAGCCTATCAGTGGCCCTCGTAGGCTAATACGACATGGTTAGAGGGTCTTCTCCACAGTTACCCAAATGGCAGTTGGTTTCTTTATAGCTTGGCATCATTTTCCTTGGTTAAGAGAGCAGATTGCATTTTAGAGAAATCTGATTTAAAAATCAGATAGTTACAGCCAAGGAAGGATGCCATTAGGAGGGATGTTTTTGCTTGTGGGGGTCAATTTGCATCGTTTCTTTGCTTGGCTTGGTGCGCCCACTTCCTTGGATCTATTGAGACAGCGCATATTCATTGCATATTATTTTAAATTGAGATCAAACCAGAACAGGAGCGACTAGCTTGGAAAATTCGATTTGGCTTGGGAGATCATCCTTTCACTTGGAAATTGCTTGCTCCATCTATTCTCAAGGGCACCTCAATCCCACCAGGGTTCATTGCATACAATTCATCCTTTAGTATAGTTTATATTTGCTACTATAGGTGTGCATCCTTCATACCAGCATACCATATAATTGTAATTCTTGTTTATGCAAAGAGTCTTGGCTAGTCTAGTGGAGCATTGTATCAAATCATCAATACAAATAAGAATCACAAGTTGTTGGTCATTTATAGTTATCTTTTAAGCATTTGAATTGAGATAGTAGGTTGCATGTCAACTGTTCGACTAGATGTCCATTGGCTATAGGTGATTAGTTTGCTTTGTGAATTCATCTAATTGCATAGAAAAGAACAAAAAAGAAGTCATTCTTGCATCTAGAACTTAGCATTGTCATTCTTGCATTGTTCTATAAACACTTGAAGCTTTAATCCATCGTCATTCAAACAAATAATTAAAACTGTGACAAAACCCAGCAAGAAGCACTTTGCTTACAAGGTGTTTGCAAAAATTACAAGGCAGCAAATTGAGACAATTAAGGGCAGATTGGGCAAAGATTGTTACAGATGAGGAAAGTAAGCTGATTTTAATCCTTGAATCCATCCTTGACGTGCCTGAGAAGAAGCTAAGGAATAGAAGTATCACCAAATAATTAATTCATTGGCAAAATTTACCTCTTGAAGACACCATGTGGGAAGGAGTGGCAATTCTTGAACATCCCAAATTACAATTGCTTGAGGACAAGCAATTTGGGGATGAGAGGTTTGTAATGTCCTCAATAACAATGCAACTTACAAATTGCATGTTTACCAAAGAAGACTTAAATGTTATGAAGGAAACGCAGCCAACAATGGGAGATAGTGAGATTGTAGGTCTTCAAAAGATGCGCCACATTAAACAAGAGCAATTTCAATCAATAAAGAACTAAATAGCTGCAGTCAACACAATTGCAGCAATCAAAGGGAACTACAGCACTCACAAATGACATTGCAAGTTGAAGGAGCGTAGGTCTTTGGAATGCCCAAACACAACACAGCATAGTAATTTAATAAGTATTCATTAATTTAATCATTTGTGTTAGCATTTAATTAGTGAATGGATGCCACCTTTGAAAGGGTCATCTCTTTCAATAGAAGTTTGAAGATATAAATAATTCCTCATGCATATGGAAGAAGGCATCCAATTCAATTCAATCATTCAAACATTCAAGTGCAATTATGTGTTTTATTGTTCTATTCAAAGACAAAAACCTTTGATAGACAATTCAAGGACGAAAACCCTTGTGATAATTATTATAATAATCGAAGGACGAAAACCCTTCTGAAATTTAATTGTATTATTCAAAATTATTATTCGAATATAAAGTTATATTTTATCAAAATAAAAATAAATTCTCGTAAATTCTGTTTTATCAAATAATATTCCGTTTAAGAATACTACAGTTGATTACCTGCAAACTTTTTGTTGATAAAAATATGCAGTGCATGTCCCAATGTCTCTACATGCAGAACTGGTAGGGTACTATTGGGAAGTTCATCATCTCTAACTTCGAAACTGTCAAGCAATAAGAACAATAATTCCAATGTCATGAAAAACTCATTTAAAACAATTTTTTTTAAAATGGCATTGTAACAAGAAAAGTGGCTGGGTTCTTATGGCCATAATATTTATGAAACCAGATTTTTCTAAGAAGATTTATAGATTTTTAACCTTAAAAAATAAATTTGAATCTAAAAGTATATACATGCCAATTTCAGCTTAAAAATTTGATTCAAGAGAATGTTGTTTGATTTACAAGTACGGAAGATGCAAGTACAATAAGCATTTACCTCATTGCGTACCATAAATAATCACTCGAGTCACCTGTCATATTTATTTGGTCCATTAGGCCACTTTTTTTTAATGAATTACTTCCCCATACTCCTATAGGCTCCTTGTACCACTTCCAGGTTGGCCCTATTGTCCCATGATTTTTCTCCATAGTTTTTGATTGTATAAAAGTGGTTTGTGATGTAACCTATACACCAACAAAAACAAATATACACTGTTTGTACTTAGCATCCAATGCCATCATGAATGCCATATTTTAAAAAAAAAATTAAGATTCTTGTGATTGTTTGTTGCTTTCACAAAAACAAGAGAAAAAAACATCTAACAAAATGAAGATTAAGATTCCTACAGTTTCAATAAGCAGCATAAGTACACATGCCCGACTAGCAAGAAACTCTTTGCAATTTATATACTCTTTATTTTGTATTTTAAGATAGGGCATTGATCTCTAGGAGGTTCCCTAAGCACAATAATTTCGTGTCATTTTGAACATGTTTGCATTTTTATTATATCTTGTCATCCCTGAATAATAACATAATGTTTTGTTTCCAACCTTTCCTCTTTATTTATCTAGGAAAGAACAATGCTTAACGACTCTCACCCTTAGTTTTGAAAACAAAATCCTAGCTTTTCAAAATTTCAAAATATCATTCTATTCTAGAATGAAAAAGTTATGAATTAGAAAAGACACAAAACTTCTTAACAAATTAATTTAGAGTCTCAACAACATAAAATATTAGTTGTATTGATCTACCTCAGATATTTCTTATTCAAAATAGTACTTTCTTTTACATATATATGATGATTTTAATAGAATGATGTGTAATGTCCCTTTTCTTGAACTAAGTGTACCGGAGACGCCTAAGCCTATTTTATTTCCCGTAGGCTTAAGTTTTTCCCCAACATCACTTAAACATTATATCTTAAAAATGAGACATCTAAACCATATTATTAATTAGGTGGGAACAAAAGGTGCATTAATTTTAAGGCTAAAGTGGGAAAAAGAAAATAAAAGTAGTTATTGATTATTTTGTAGAGAAAAAAAGAGAATATTAAATAAAAGTAAATTTTAATTATTTTTAGGGTTTTGAGGAGAAAAGGTAATTATTAAAAGGTTGGAAGGAAGGAAAAGGACATCATTATCACTCAATCAATTTTAAGAAACCCTTTTCAAGTTTGAGTATCACTTGTTCAACCTCCAATCACCGAGGACGAAAACCCTCCTGTGAAAGGGCTTGAGGATGAAACCCCTCACAGCTAGAAGGTGGTTCCACACAGGGATCACAACTGTGCTTTTAGAGACAATAAAAATCAGCTACTAGGGATTTTTAATAGCAAAACAGGTTGCAGCAAGTTGCCATACCTCCTGGATCAGATCCCTGTTCATTACAGGCAGTTTGGGATATTTTTTTTAAAAGAGAGAGTGAGTACAGATTGGTACAGATATGTACAACATCTGTATGGCATCAGATTACAGGACGTAAGACCTCCGCAATAGGTCGTACAACTTGGATTAGCAATTGGCAGTATCCATGAGGAATTTCTAGGCAGAAAACAGTGGCAGCGGTACAAGACAAGGATAAAATAGTCAAGGTTTCATCATAGAATCCCTAGTTCTGCTATGTACTCAGAATTCTCAGGTTAGGGTTTGCTAAAACATTCTTATTTTGATTTACATACATTGTTGTATTGAAATATATTTCCGTTTATCTCTATTGTTTGAATTTAACACACTATACTGCTGCAAATTCCGTCTAGCTCGATTGGGTTAAGCTAAAAAAACCAAAAAAAAAGACATTCAAGGTCTAACCTTGTGTGTTAAGGGATCTTTAAGCAGCTGCACACTCATTCTTCCAATTGGGTTATGAAAAATTTCTGAGTGAGCTGAGTTCTGATTTTTTTTGCATTGCTTAGAATTTTCAAAAAACATCATATTTGATTTCTAGAATTCAGTCCTTTGTTGAGTGTATTATTACATGATATCTAAGAATTCTTATAATTTATCCAAAGCATATAAACCAGAAGAACATTAAAACTGCAATTGGAATAAATTTAGGGATGACATAAATGTCATTTCGACTTCTGATAGACTGATTTTAACCTTTGCTGTATTGAAGATGACATTCCTACAATCAGGAAGGATGCTCACAGACCATGCAGGCAAGTTATATTTGTTGCCATTAAATGTCACAGTTGCATCTTGTGTATGATTGGTATTAGCAAGAAATGCTGCACATGTTCCTGATTCCATGTAGTAAAGGTGTGCCTGCAACCAAATGAATGCATTACATTTAAATTTTTCTATGTATGGACTGACAAAGCATATTTAAGTTGTCTTAAAGAACATAATCAAGATGGACATAACGATTTCTTTAAAATGAAAAAGATAGGAAATAAGATAGGAGCTGACTAAACTACGTGCTCTTCTTTATCTATCATTCAGTAGTCAATGAAAAATTCTTCCTCAATCTTCGGATTACAAAACCATGATAAGTTTTCCATCTGTTATTAATATGACTCAGATGAAATTCCTATGTTGTGGTTTGACAGCAAATATGCTGACTCCAATTTTGTTCATTTTATTTTGAGACCTTATATATAGAAAAACTTATGTTCTATGCATGGGGACACGTCACCAGTCCCTGATCCTTGTCCCCATTCCCGACCCCATCTCTTTTCTATTTTCCTATTCAGATATCATTTCTAGGATTCTGGGGGTATTCTAGTCATTCCCTTTTCGTGTTCCAACATTTCTTTGTTCTCCCAAAAGGGGACTTCGTGGAACATAGAGAAAGAGTATATAAAACATCATCTATGACACACTAACTCAAGAGGTAAAGAACCACTTCTATGCTCAGCAACAATAATAATTTCAAACGGCCTCAATGATACTCAAAAAAGTATAAAAAAACAATGAAATGAGAAATATTTGCAGAGGATGAACATGCATACATCAAATAGATCAAATGGATCATGACGTACCTGGAGCAGTACATGCAAGATTACCAGCCCATTTTTCTCATTTTGCTCAACCATAGTCTCACAACAATGAGCTTAATCAGCCATGGTCTTATAACACTGAACTTAGTCTGCCATAGACTTAGAACTTGGTCATGCAATACATGCCTCTTTATCATGAAATGCAATCTTATCATGTACTGTTGATTCATCGCTTTATGCTTCTGAACAAGCTGGCTACATGTGTAAAATACAAGTGCTGGCTCTCCATAAACGAAAACTGTAAGCAATTTACAATGGACTGAATAACAGGTTCTTTGAAATGTCTTCCTATAAATTTCCCTTTCTCAAACTTGGAACAACTTCTTTAGAAAAATAATCTGCCTTATATTATTTGTGAAAATGCTTGTTGCTTTGCTCCAAATAGAACAAGTGTGTTATCCCCATAACGAGTACTCCATGTAATTATGGATTCATCTCTAAATTGCCACCAATAATGGAATTCAATGATCAAGTCTTCACATTACTAGTGGGACTTAATGCTTTCTTCACTTGTGTCCTGGATTTTAGTTGTAAACGTTCATAGGTTGTGTAAGATCTTTGATATGGCAATTTATATTTGAAATTATAAGGTCCACACGTTCAAAAGTCCTTTGTCAAGTGTCACTTCATGTTTCAAGGAGGGTAGTTACAATTGGAAGTTATGTAGTACTTGAAAACAACTACTACTCTTATGTATATAAAGAACGATGCTGAATGAGAAATGGTTCTATCCTTCTTTTTCCCATTTCATTTTCTTAATTTATGTTTTTGTATCTTCTACTTTTGGAGAAAAGAGTATATGGTGGAGTAGTGTGCTTGATCATTCTTCATTAATTGGTGGAATTAATGCATGTATGATTTATTGAAGCGAGCAATGCTATTCACAGGGCTCTTAAAGCAATTTTTTGTAAATAATGATGGGATTTTATCTTCGAATTATACTATAGATGGTTCCCTTCATTCTATTTGTTTGTGTGAATTCCTTGTTGCGGGAGATTCTTAAGTAGGCTTTGTTTTTCTTGGAGGTTTGGTGGATTGTCTAGCTGTCACTTGTAAGATTCAAGCATAATAAATATTATCCCCACCCAAGTTGGTAAAAATCTTCAAAATGGCTATGAACATCTTGCAGCAAGATAAGTCATAGATTATATACTTGTCGATTATTTAGCGAGTCTGCGAGTACTCGTAGAGATTTTATCCAGGCGAGTAATTTTTGCCTATACTCGCAAGTTTATTTTTGCAGGTTCTGCGATTATTTTGACAATACTCGCCCATACTCTATGAGTATTGTCAAAAGACTTGGCAATGTGGTCAAAATGCAGAAAAAATGTGGACAAAACAGATTTTTATGTCCTATTTAAGCACGCATGCCCCAAACTTTCATTACACAACATTTGAGGTGACCAGATATTTATAAAATAAACATTTAAGTATAAGTTTACATCTTATACGTTAAGTTATATATATATATATATACACACACTTTCAAGATGTTTGAGAGTGGTTTCGGACCTCTAAGAGCTATTATGCAAACTCTAGGTTCTAGAGGATCCTATCATATTTCAGACTTAGTTAAATTTCAGGGTTTTAAGATTTAAGGGATACATCATAGGTATTAGGAGGTATGAATGCTGCATGGAGGGATGTAGGTATGATAGACACCTTGCATTCAAGAAACAACTAAAGGAGTTCCTTATATATTAGCAAAAGTAGGAGAGATTGGATTGAAATCATTGGATGACATCCTTGTAGTTGTTGTCGAACATGAGGCGTAGGACGAGTCATTGCCATATAGTACTAGGGTGGAGCCATAGGCACAATAGTCTAGGTAGAGCGGGGAAGCGCAACAGAGTGTGAGGCCTAAACACTTTCAGTCTCCCATATGTTTCACTATAACAGGAAAGAGGAAATTGCATATTCTTGTAATTTGTAACTTGCATCCATATGCAATTTATGATGATGATTTTCATTGACAATCATCATAAAATATAAGTATCAATTTTTTGTTGTATTCGCATGATTATGCAATTTTGTACCCTATTTGTATTCAAATCTAATATAAAACACTTTCCCAATGTTTTACAAACTCCTTTGATACATTTTTTAACTGTAAATTCTATAAAATGTATGTTTTTAAAAAAATTAAAGTATTTTTTTCAAGTTGTCGAGTATCGCCGAGTATTTGCCGATTATTGCCAAGTATTTTCTGAGTAAATTTTTTTTGGTTTGCCAAGTAAGAGTATGCAAAATATGAAAATAAATTTGTCAATGTATTTTGGAACAAATTGCATATTTTGAGTATTTGTTAATGTTCTTGATTTGAAAGAATGGAAAAGATATACAAATTTGTGTTTCTTACATTACTTTTCCATTTCATGTCATCTTCTAATTTCTTTTCTCAAGTTTTTGTATTTCTTTTCCTTTTTTTTTTAAAATTCCATTAAAAAATCATTTATATGACGAGAGAGGAGGATAATTCTATTAGGTTTTCCATTGTTTTGTACTAATTTGCACTCATTTGCTGGGGTACGAGTTGAGACATTTTATGGGTGCAAAATCTAAGTGAAACAATTTGTATTGATTATATATTGGGGATACAGAGTGCCTAAAATTGTTTTTTCTTGAAGTTTTTAGTGTTGGAACATATAACTTACGAATGAAAAAAAAATTAAACAAACTCTATTGTGCAATAAAAAACATAAGACACCAATATGTTGAGGTACCAAGCTACCTTTTATAAAGAATTTAATGAATTTAAATTGGATTAATAATAAGTTATAGACCGCAAGTACATATAATAGATATTTTCAACCTTAACCATTTATAACTTGGTAGGTCAAGGCTACATGTCATATAAATTAATGGCACACAACGTAGGCCCAATACAGATGCTAAGGGCACCTCACCACGACAACTCACCGGGTCCTAAAGCAAACTACCTATATATTACCACAAACTAGGACCTCGGGGGGACCTGATAAATCGAGTTTACACCAATGTGCAATATTTGAACTAGCATCCCCCCTAAAATAGAATTGAGGAATCCATGGAAGATGGCACCCACATCCGCCCTTAATGTCAACTTCCTAAAGTCCAAGTGAAGAGTCTCTTCTCCCACTATGTCCAATGCAAACAAGTTGCCTTCAAAATAAGTCTGGACACATAAAGTCTCAAGCACACCACAACTTGAATCACTCGATAAAAAATCCAAAGAGGAGAACCAGTGCCAAGATCAATGATCCATGATGAATGCCCACCATAAAGCATCAAGATCAAAAGAATCTCATCCTAAAGAAACCAATATGCTCAGCAAAAAATCCAATGGTGTCCAACTACAATGGATACTTCCTTCCATCTCTGACTTAGTATGGATAGAGGCTAAAGTAGGACTACAGTATTGCATGTTTTCCCTTATGTTGCTACCAAATTAAAAAATTATCTATGAATTATTTAACTTCGCTTTTGGTTCTTTCCCATTAATCATTAGTCTTGACATGCGGATAGGTTTTATGAAAACTAAAGTGTCACCTAATTCGCACCCCATTTAATCTAGGAGTCACATTTTTATCTATGAAGTTTTGCAAAGGTACATCCCATCCTTTAACCTAAAGAGTTATCTCTCCAAATAAATTTGAGAGACAAGTTGGGATCCTATCGGAACTTCTCAACAAGTTGCCTTATCAAGGAATCTTATTGCAATTCCAGTTTTATGATGTCAACGTAGACTAGTTAGAGGACAAAGATCACACAAAGGAATGATCGGACTTCACCTTTCTAAAAAGTGCATCTACCACCAAATTTTCCTTTCCTTATAAATAATATCAAATTCACACCTCAACATTTTTAAGACAATTTTTTGCTGCTCTTTTGTAGAAATTTGTTTCTCAAAGAAGTACTTCAAGCCATAGTTCGCATACTCATACTTGGCAAATACTCAACAAACTTAAAAAAAATTGACTCGATAAATATTCAACAATACTTGGCAACTTTAAAAAATACTTAAATTTCTTAAAAAACACAAATTTTATACAAATTACAGCTACAAAATGTATCAAATGAGTCCATAAAACATTGGGGAAGTGTTTTCTATTAGATTTGAATAAAGATTGAGTACAAAATCGTATAAATCATGTGAATACAACAATAAACTAATACTTATAAATTTATAATGATTGTCATTGAAAATCGTCATCATAAACTGCATATAGATGCAAGTTACAAATTACAAGAATCTACAATTTCTTCTTCCTCATTCTAGTGAAAAATATGGGAGATAGAGAGTCTAGTCCTTGCACTCTAGTGCACCTCCTCGCTCTGCTTAGAACATTGTGCTTGCGGCTCCACCCTGGTACTAGATGGTAGAGACTCCTTTGCCTCATATTCGACAATACCTACAAGGAAGTAATCCAATGCAATCTCTCTTACTTCTGCAATACCACTGCCTATACCCTCCATAGCTTGCCTATCAAAATCAGCAATCTCATCCTCTGTGAACAAGGGGGTCTCTTCGTCCTATGCAGTCCAGTCACTATAGAGATTGATCTCATCCAATTCAATAAGCTCCTGTGATGTGTCCACTTTTTGTTTGAAGCCAAAGGTTGTATTGCACAAAACTAGGTCATTAAAGTGTCATTGAATCAACTTATTGCGCTTCTTCGTGTGAATGGCATCAAACAAACTCCATTTGCGCTCACATCTAGAAGTACTAAAAAGTTGAGATAAAATTTGGAAGGTTAGCGTTTGAAGATTTGCGGTATTTTTAGCCCAATCTTCCCACCACAAACCCGCAAACAAGATATTCAAAAGTTTGCAAATAATTAATAATTGTAAATTTGTAACATGTAAGGTATAAGTAAAGACTTCAATTTTTATTACCTTGTTTGGGTGGATCTACCAGGGATAGCTAATGCCAAAGACAAGATCGTCTACCTAGCCTGCTTGTAGTTCTGCAACTCTGAAATAATGAGATCCCTCACCTCAAACTCAATTGTCATACTCTCAATGTATGTTGTGAGGCCCTCCATAACCTCCCCATTAACATATGCGAAGCCATTAGAGTACAAATACTTGGGACTAAGGTAGTACCCCGCTCCATGAATGAGTTGTTGGAGTTGATTATTTTGTAGTGAGCCTAGCCCAAGCTGACTCAAACTCTTCAATGTCTGCCCTTGTAATTTTGTCAAATAGTTTGAATGTGAATGTGGTACTTGCTGCCTTTATGTTTTCAGTTTGTTTGAAATGGTCTCAAAGATTATAAATGCTTGTAACTTGTCATAAATGAGTCTAACAATGATGTAATATGAAGATGCAATTCTTACTTTGTCTTTGAAATGCATAAATACAGATTTAATATTAAAAAAGTGCACCTACAGCAAACTGTAATTATGACAGACATTTGGCATGCATACTATTTGTGCTAGTCAACATGATCATTACATTAAAACTAAGACTCCCAACTTATAACTCTTTCATTTACATTGCAAATCCCACCTACAATGAAGGTAAGAAACACCAAGACTCTAGGCTTACAAATTATATGCAATTACAATATAAATTCTATTGTAAACATCCATCTACAGCAGCGCCCCTTTTCATGACAAATATTACCATGAAATCCAATGCAACTATGTAGGACTAAGATTACAATACTGAATACTATATGATGAATTAATATCAATAACCTGTGATACAAATGACATGAAGTGAAACCTGGAAATGATTGTTGCCTTGTGAAAAAGACTCGATCGAAATGATAAACTGATTGCTCTTATTGAGATCTGGAAATGATTTCAGCAATGTATATTTTTGATATCAATGAATGATTTGGCCCAGGTATATGATTCTCTGCCTTAATTAATAATTGAGAAGCTTTGCTAATGCTAAATGCTCTAAATGAGACCACAATATGCCTCTTTGAATAGGCGTTTTACACTACATACAAATGGTCAACACATGGCTGTATAGGATGTTGGTCGATCTGTATAAACAGTTGATAATTATCATTAATGGTTGCAATATAATTTTAAAAATGATCTTTTAATATTAGCGCTTAAACCCTTGACAAATCCCTTCAATTATTTCACAATAATGCTTGGAATTTATCAATTAATGGCTTCCAATGATGAACTACAAGTCTGCAATAGATGAGTCTTCAGATATGCTCAAACCCTTAATGAATTCTTGAATCTTTAAGCATGATCATAACTTTTGGATGAAGCTCTCCTCTAGTAATAATTCAGTTGATATGTCAGAGCCTCAAAATCGTATTACCAATTGAGAGTTTTCATTCTCAATGGCCAACTGAAACAACTGCAGAAGCCTTGGCTCCACAAGAGAAATTATCAAATATCAATATCAAATCCTGATCTCTAAGAATGAGCTCTTAAATTCATTTTATTATTTTTTTGTGAGAGCTTAAACACTTTCCTGGCCAATGTGGGATAAAATATATATTCCCACTTTTAATTTTCACTTAACGCACTTTATAAAATTAAAATGACATTATTATAAAGTTACATTATAACTTTATAATAACATTTAAATATTTTAATTATTTCTTAGTCACTTTTTTTTAAAATCACTTAAATGAGGGTCATGGCTCCATTGCTCATTATAATTGTAGTTTATATTTAATTATTAATAAAGTATTATTTTATTAATAATTAAAATAATATAACTCCATAAATACTTATTATTTCTCGATTCCGTCTAAATCAAGGAATTAACCACTGCATCCACTACGCATCCAACTGTTTTACTAAAAATAGTAAGGGTCCCTCTCTATCAACCACTGATTTACTATAAATAGTAAACTCCTCATTATCTGATCAAATCAATGGGGTAAAGGGTTGGCATTGCAAATGAAGCCTATTAAAATGCCCTGCTATAGATATAAACCTTGACTACCTTGAAATAGTCACTATAAATAGTAAGTGTGTCAAACTAAGTTCAACGAAGATCAAATTTGAACTCTCACTTATCACTGGAGGCGAAGCCATACTGAATACTACCAAATAAGAGCCCCTAGCCATCTGCTCTAGCCTACGAGGGTCAAGAATAGGCTAAACCATCCACAATCATGGTCACGCTAAAAAGGGGACATTACAGTCCGCCCTCCCTGAAATTGCTTGTCCCCAAGCAATCTCAGGAACAAAGTAAAACACAAGTCCACCTAGATCCCAAGGGTAGATCTTTGTAACGTCCCTGCAATCACCAAAAAGCCTCTGTAACACCAGTGCTAGCACAGCCTGTTGAATCATCTCAATCCCAAAATTGTGATGGTGAATCTGATGCAACCTTACTGTTTAAAAGCCAATACCTATCGCTTCTCGTTGTGTCACTCTGATACCCCATATCTCCAAAATGCAACAAGTCTCCAAGTCCTGAATCAAATAATAATCATCATGAGAGAACTAGGTAGAAGATTTGCCAAACACGCAATCTCCAATATGAACGCCATCTATTCCTTGGGAAGAGGCTGGATCATCATGTTGTACCCTATCAACCTCAATACCATCTATCACAGGAGAGATAAAATCATAAGGAAGCAAGTCAAATTGTTGGCAACACTTGCTCCCTATAATTGCTAGTGATATGTTGTCATCCAACATGTCGAGCACGTGCATATCAGAACTGTGCACCTGAAACAAGTCGTGTACATGTGGATCAAACGTGAAACTGTATGTGCTCCGCACTGTGTACACATCAACAAACTCCTCTATGATCTGCGTCTGACATCTCGGTGCACTAGCAGGACTCCAAACATCTCTATTGCTAGTCAACTCAAGACTAGGGTCTAGAGTACAATCAGAATCCAGCTCAAAACACAGATTATCATAGGCCATAGTAGTGTCCACCTTGAACAAAGGATTGTTCACAAACTGAACAACACCTCCAAACTGATCAGAACCATACATCCCATGTTCCATCCCCTGAACCACTTCTTTCTTTCCATCCAATCCGAACTATAGCATAAGGCTAAATCAACATCACTTCCCTCATAATCAACAACATCATGTGTGTTGTCATCAGTGCACACATCAACATCTAAGGTATTACCACTATGTATCTCATAGGATGTCTCAGAATGTGTTGTAGAAGCCATATCCTCGCACACTTCTTCCAAGGTTTTGATTTTGCTCTCCAAAGAATCAGTTGTATGCTGGTCATTAACTGTTGAGAATTCATCGTAGAGGCTTCTAGCTACTGTAGTGACCTCTTGTTCCTTCTCATCGTTCTGTGATGTAGACCTGAAGATGGATGCCACATACCTTGCTGCTCTGTCTAAGGTTGTAAGCTCTGAAAGCAATCTATTTATTTCTTCCAACTCTTTCAAGCTCTGTTTAACCTTTTTCATATTCTTGTCCCACTGCTTCTCGGAAATAGCCATGTTGTTCAACTGAAACTCCTGAACTACAGTTGAAACTTACCCAACAGGTTGGCAAAAAACCACTCTGATACCATTGTAGTGAGCCTAGCCCAAGCTGACTCAAACTCTTCAATGTCTGCCCTTGTAATTTTGTCAAACAATTTGAATGCGAATGTGATACTTGCTGCCTTTATGTTTTCAGTTTGTTTGGAATGGTCTCAAAGATTATAAATGCTTGTAACTTGTCACAAATGGGTCTAACAATGATTTAATATGAAGATGCAATTCTTACTTTGTCTTTGAAATGCATAAATACATATTTAATATTAAAAAGGTGCACCTATAGCCAATTGTAATTATGACAAACATTTGGCATGCATACTACTTGTGCTAGTCAAGATGATCACTACATTAAAACTAAGACTCTCAACTTATAACTTCTTTATTTAAAATGCAAATCCCACCTACAATGAAGGTAAGAAACACCAAGAGTCTTGGCTTACAAATTATATGCAATTACAATATAATTTTTTATGTAAACATCCATCCACAGCAACGCCCCTTTTCATGACAAATATTACCATGCAATCCAATGCAACTATGTAGGACTAAGATTACAATGTTGAATACTATATGATGAGTTAATATAAATGGACTGTGATACAAATAACATGAAGTGAAACCTGAAAATGATTGTTTCCTTGTGAGAAAGACTCAACCGGAATGATAAACTGATTGCTCTTATTGAGATCTGGAAATGATTTCAGCAATGTATATTTCTAATATTAATGAATGGCCCAGGTATATGATTCTTTTCCTTGATTAATGCTTGATGCTCTAAATGAGACCACAATATGCCTCTTTGAATAGGCGTTTTAGCCTAGAGAAGTTACACTACACAAATGGTCAACACGTCATTGTATAGGATGTTGGTCGATCTGTATAAGTAGCTGATAATTATCATTAATGGCTGCAATATAATTTTGGAAATGATCTTTTAACATCGGTGCTTAAACTCTTGACAAATCCCTTCAATTTTTGCATAATAATGCTTGGAATTTATCAATTAATGGCTGCCAATGATGACCTACAAGTCCACAATAGATGAGTCTTCAGATATGCTCAAACCCTTAATGAATTCTTGAATCTTTAAACACAATCATAACTTTTGGATGAAGCTCTCCTCTAGCAATAATTCGGCTGGTATCTCACAACCTCAAAATCGCATTACCAATTGAGAGTTTTCATTCTCAATGACCAACTGAAATAACTACAAAAGTCCTTGGCTCCACAAGAGAAATTATCAAATATCAATATCAAATCTGGATCTCTAAGAATGAGCTCTTAAGTTCATTTTATTCTTTTCTTGTGAGAGCTCAAACACTTTCCTGGCTAATGTGAGATAAAAGATATATTCCCACTTTTAATTTTTACTTAATGCACTTTATAAAATTAAAGTGACTTTACTATTTTAAAGTTACATTATAACTTTACAATAACATTTAAATATTTTAATTATTCTTTAGTTACTTTTTTTTTAAATCACTTAAATGAGGGTCATGGCTCCATTGCTTATTATAATTGCAACTTATATTTAATTATTAATAAAGTATTATTTTATTAATAATTAAAATAATATAACTCCATAAATACTCATTATTTCTCGATTCCGTCTAAATCAAGGAATTAACCACTGCATCCACTACGCATTCAACTGTTTTACTAAAAATAGTAAGGGTCCCTCTCTATCAACCACTGATTTACTATAAATAGTAAACTCCTCATTATCTGATCAAATCAATGGGGTAAAGGGTTGGCATTGCAAATGAAGCCTATTAAAATGCCCTGCTATAGATATAAACCTTGACTACCTTGAAATAGTCACTATAAATAGTAAGTGTGTCAAACTAAGTTCAACGAAGATCAAATTTGAACTCTCACTTATCACTGGAGGCGAAGCCATACTGAATACTACCAAATAAGAGCCCCTAGCCATCTGCTCTAGCCTACGAGGGTCAAGAATAGGCTAAACCATCCACAATCATGGTCACGCTAAAAAGGGGACATTACAGTCCGCCCTCCCTGAAATTGCTTGTCCCCAAGCAATCTCAGGAACAAAGTAAAACACAAGTCCACCTGGATCCCAAGGGTAGATCTTTGTAACGTCCCTGCAATCACCAAACAGCCTCTGTAACACCAGTGCTAGCACAGCCTGTTGAATCATCTCAATCCCAAAATTGTGATGGTGAATCTGATGCAACCTTACTGTTTAAAAGCCAATACCTATCGCTTCTCGTTGTGTCACTCTGATACCCCATATCTCCAAAATGCAACAAGTCTCCAAGTCCTGAATCAAATAATAATCATCATGAGAGAACTAGGTAGAAGATTTGCCAAACACGCAATCTCCAATATGAACGCCATCTATTCCTTGGGAAGAGGCTGGATCATCATGTTGTACCCTATCAACCTCAATACCATCTATCACAGGAGAGATAAAATCATAAGGAAGCAAGTCAAATTGTTGGCAACACTTGCTCCCTATAATTGCACGTGATATGTTGTCATCCAACATGTCGAGCACGTGCATATCAGAACTGTGCACCTGAAACAAGTCGTGTACATGTGGATCAAACGTGAAACTGTATGTGCTCCGCACTGTGTACACATCAACAAACTCCTCTATGATCTGCGTCTGACATCTCGGTGCACTAGCAGGACTCCAAACATCTCTATTGCTAGTCAACTCAAGACTAGGATCTAGAGTACAATCAGAATCCAGCTCAAAACACAGATTATCATAGGCCATAGTAGTGTCCACCTTGAACAAAGGATTCTTCACAAATTGAACAACACCTCCAAACTGATCAAAACCATACATCCCATGTTCCATCCCATGAACCACCTCTTTCTTTCCATCCAAATTTGAACTATAGCATGAGGCTGAATCATCATCACTTCCCTCATGATCAATAGCATCATGTGTGTTGTCATCAGTGCACACATCAACATCTAAGGTATTGCCGCTATGTATCTCATAGGATGTCTTAGAAGGTGTTGTAGAAGCCATATCCTCATACACTTCATCTTCCAAGGTTTGGATTTTGCTCTCCAAAGGATCAGTTGTATGCTGGTCATTAACTGCTGAGAATTCATTGTAGAGGCTTCTAGATACTGTAGTAGACCTTGTTACTTCTCGTCGTTCTGTGACGTAGACCTAAAGATGGATGCCATATACCTTGCTGCTTTGTCTAAGGTTGTAAGGTCTGAAAGCAATCTATTTATTTCTTCCAACTCTTTCAATCTCTGTTTAAGCTTTTTCACATTCTTGTCCCACTGCTTCCGAGAAATAGCCATGTTGTTCAACTGAAACTCCTAAACTACAGTTGAAACTTACCCAACAAGGAAACCACTTTGATACCACTGTAGTGAGCCTAGCCCAAGCTGACTCAAACTCTTCAATGTCTGCCCTTGTAATTTTGTCAAATAGTTTGAATGCGAATGTGGTACTTGTTGCCTTTATGTTTTCAGTTTGTTTGAAATGGTCTCAAAGATTATAAATGCTTGTAACTTGTCACAAATGAGTCTAACAATGATGTAATATGAAGATGCAATTCTTACTTTGTTTTTGAAATGCATAAATACAAATTTAATATTAAAAAGGTGCACCTACAGCCAACTATAATTATGACAAACATTTGGAATGAATACTACTTGTGCTAGTCAAGATGATCATTACATTAAAACTAAGATTCCCAACTTATAACTCCTTTATTTAAAATGCAAATCCCACCTACAATGAAGGTAAAAAACGCCAAGACTCTTGGCTTACAAATTATATGCAATTACAATATAAATTCTGATGTAAACATCCATCTACAACAGTGCCCATTTTCATGACAAATATTACCATGCAATCCAATGCAACTATGTAGGACTAAGATTACAATGTTGAATACTATATGATGAATTAATATCAAAGGACAGTGATACAAATGACATGAAGTGAAACCTGGAAATGATTGTTGCCTTGTGAAAAAGACTCGACCGGAATGATAAACGGATTGCTCTTATTGAGATCTGGAAATGATTTCAGCAATGTATATTTATGATATTAATTAATGATCTAGCCCAAGTATATGATTCTCTACCTTAATTAATGCTTGAGAAGCTTTGCTAATGCTAGACGCTCTAAATGAGACCACAATATGCCTCTTTGAATAGGCATTTTAGCCCAAAGAAGTGACACTGCACACAAATGATCAACATGTGGCTGTATAGGATGTTGGTTGATCTATATAAGCAGCTGATAATTATTATTAATGGCTGCAATATAATTTTGAAAATGATCTTTTACCATCAGCCTTTAAACCCTTGGCAAATCCCTTCAATTTTTGCACAATAATGCTTGGAATTTATCAATTAATGGTTGCCAATGATAAGCTACAAGTCTGCAATAAATGAGTCTTCAGATATGCTCAAACCCTTGATGAATTCTTGAATCTTTAAGCACAATGTAGAAACCCTTGTTTCCCCTGAATTCTGATACGAAATATTTTTTGACTGTTTTTGTATATTTTTGATTTTTTTGGGTTTTTGCTTGAAATAAAGAATGCGATTTTGTAAAAATAATTTCAAATAAATAATAAATAGCAGAATAATCTCTTAACTGGCTAATCAATGATCTTATTATTCATCCAGACGATTACAATAGAATATCTCTGTCTTGCATATAAAAATAATATAAAATATTGTTAAAAACTTGATTTTTTTCCAGCAAACCTTAGATCTGGTACAGCCGGTATGGCTGCAATAAATACTCTATTTTTCGCACTTTTGAAGGTATAGAAAGATGATATAAGTGTAGGCGCTCAAAAGGGTATCTTCATTTTTTCTAAAAAGAAGGCATTTTGCCCTAGGAGAGAGAAAATGCCCTTGCTGTAATTGTACGGCCTGCTGCAGACCCGTACGGATTCCGTACGGTGGCAGAAAAAAATAGTATGACAGCAGCAAATACAAACCCTAAGCAAAATCGCTGTGTACGGATCTGTACGGATTCCGTACAGTAGTGATTAAAACTGTACAGCCCTGATTTTTAGTGCCGAATCTTGAAAAAATAAGCGCCGAAATTTATGATCTCTTTCTTGATAATTTTCGGAACAAAACCTGTTGAAATAACTCTGTAAATCCCTGTGATAACCTCTGTGTGAAGTTATCTCTCAAACTGGCAATAGATCAGCTGATATCTCACAACCTCTAAATTGCATACACTGAAAATTGCACGTTCTCCAATGCAAAAGAATACTGAAAACCCTTGGCTCAGTCTTCTCAGAAAATACTTAGCAAAATTTGTCTTCAACATCAATAATGACGCTTCTCCCAATAAGAAACTCTTATATCCTCAAAAAATGAGTGCTTGCCCTAATTAGGGTTTGATAATTAAAAATTAGGGTTTTCTTTTAATTTTCTCCAAAGTCTAAAAATCACATGTTTTTAATTATTAAAAACGGCCCCCTTCATAATGAGCGCCCCCTAGTCAAAACCCTTAAGTTATAATATTAAATATTATAACTTTATAATATAGCTCTGAATAATTAATATTTAATTAAATCGATTAAATATTAATATCTCCCTCAATACATATTTGATTCGCGATCCGTCTAACGCTGGTGAACAAGGGAGTGATTCCGCACATGACCATACCATAACAAGGGTGCTCTGCTGAGTGCCAAAAATCCTTAAAAAATAGGAACTCAGGCAAACATGTCCGAAAGAGCCCGAACGAACGCCAACTGGGAGAATTCTAGTAGTCGAAGCCAAGCCAAGCTCCATCAAGACCCTCTATCCATTCTATCAACCTACGAGGGTCGCATAATAGGCTAACCATCAACTCTGAAGATGTCAACTGAAAAGGGGACATGACATACAATCCAAATTTTTGGTTGAAGCTTTTCTCTAGCAATAATTCAACTGGTATTTCATAGCCTCAAAATCACATTACCAATTGAGAGTTTTCATTCTCAATGACCAACTAAAACAACTACAGAAGCCCTTGGCTCCACAAGAAAAATTATCAAATATCAATATTAAATTTGGATCTCTAAGAATGAGCTCTTAAGTTCCTTTTATTATTTTTTTGTGAGAGCTCAAACACTTTCTTGACCAATGTGGGATAAAAGATATATTCCCACTTTTAATTTTCACTTAATGCACTTTGTAAAATTAAAGTGACTTTATTATTATAAAGTTACATTATAACTTTATAATAACATTTAAATATTTTAATTATTCTTTAGTCACTTTTTTGTAAAAATCACTTAAATGAGGGTCATGGCCAATTTGCTCATTATAATTGCACTTTATATTTAATTATTAATAAAGTATTACTTTATTAATAATTAAAATAACATAACTCCATAAATACTCATTATTACTCGATTTCGTCTGAACCAAGGAGTTAACCACTGCGCATCCAACTGCCTTACTAAAAAAGTAAAAGTCCCTCTCTATCAACCATTGATTTACTATAAATAGTAAACCCCTCATTATCTGATCAAACCAATGGTGTAAAGGGTTGGCACTGCAAATGAAGCCTATTCAGTTTCACTTATTATAAATAGTAAGTGTGCCAAACTGAGTCCAACGAAAGTCAGATCTGAACTCTCACTGATCATTGGAGGGGAAGCCATATCGAATACTGCCAAATAAGACCCCCTAGCCATCTGCTCTAGCCTACGAGGGTCAAGAATAGGCTAAACCATCCACAATCATGGTCACGCTAAAAAGGGGACATTACATATTCCACCTCTGATCAATTATCTCCCAAATGGGATCAAATATGCCTCTATTCCCCTTATAAAAGTTTTGGATGGCCTCTTTGGCTCTATCTATGGCTTCATAAATGTGTCTCATTGGAATTTGTTTCGTATCCACCAAGTGCAAAACCCTCACCAAAGGTTCCTACACCTACAATGTTACAAACTTACAAATAAAGTAAATAGTTTAAAAAATTGAAAATAAAAGAATTGACTTGAAATTGAAATTGAAATTTGAAGTTACCTTAACGATCTCTATAGCTCTCTTTGCAAAGGAATCATCAAAAATTGTCTTTGCGGTCCTCTTTCTATCAACTTTTTTTGAATATGTTGAGTCTAGCCATGTTTGACTCACAAACATCTACTTCAATGGTGTCAACAAACTACAAATAACTTGCAATGTAATGAAGTTAGTTACAAACCTTGTGACACCTGCTCGCACAAACTCTTTCTCTTTGGCGTGATATGTCATCAAGCTGAGAACCCAAGGGTGATTATAAATGTATTTGGTGATGTTTCTTGCATCTTATACAATTGTTCTCACCCAATCAATTTTGCCTATGTCCTCCAAAAGAAGGTCAAGACAATGGACTGCACAAGGGGTCCAAAAGAGTGATGGATACCTCTTATTAAGTAGTCTCCCAACTGCCACATATGCTGCTACATTTTCAGTGATATATTGCACAACATTCTCGATACCCACCTCTAAGACAACCTCCTTAAGCATCAAGTTCAAATTTTCTAAATTTTTTACTTTGTTAGAAGCATCAATTGACTTCAAAAAACCTCTCACCATTTGAAGGCACTAAAAAATTGATGAGGGTGCAGTTCTGTAACAATCCTTGCCTAATCTGCCCTTAATTGTCTCAATTTGCTGCCTTGTAATTTTTTCAAACACCTTGTAAGCAAAGTGTTTCTTTCTGATTTTTGTCACAGTTTTGATGATTTGTTTGATTGATGATGCATTAAAGCTTCAAGTGTTTATAGAACAATGCAAGAATGACAATGCTAAGTTCTAGATACAAGAATGACTTTTTTTTGTTATTTTCTATGCAATTAAATAAATTCACAAAGCAAACTAATCACCTATCGCCAATGGACATTTAGTCGAACAGTTGGCATGCAACCTACTATCTCAATTCAAATGCTCAAAAGATAACTATAAATGACTAGCAACTTATGATTCTTATTTGTATTGATGATTTCATACAATGCTCCACTAGACTAGCCAAAACTCTTGGCATAAACAAGAATTACAATTATATGGTATGCTGGTATGAAGGATGCACACCTACAGCTACAAATATAAACTATACTAAATGATGAATTGTATGCAATGAACCCTCGTGGGATTGAGGCGCCCTTGAGAATAGATGAAGGAGCAAGCAATTTCCAAGTGAAAGGATGATCTCCCAAGCCAAATCGAATTTTTCAAGCCAGCCGCCCTTGTTCTAGTTTGATCTCAAATTTAAAATAATATGCAATGAATATGCGTTGTCTCAAGCATCTAATATCATCTACATGCTCCAAGGAAGTGGGTGCACCAAGGCAAGCAAATAATCGATGCAAATTGGAACCCCCACAAGCAAAAACGTCCCTCCTAATGGCATCCTTCTTTGACTGTAAATATCTAATTTTTATATCTGATTTCTCTACAATGCAATCTGCTCTCTTAACTAAGAAAAATCGATGCCAAGCTATATAGAAACCAACACCAAAAGATAGCTATGCAACCTCCACAAATTCACCAATCAATTTCTCCAAAATTGGCCAATGGCCACAAATTTTGCTCCAATTGAGATGACTGAAATATCACCTCCAAACTGCAACCCTTCAAGAGATATTTCACTCCCTTAGTTATGCTATCAATGGGAGTTATCGTTTTCAAAGACAAATTGATTCACTTCAGAAAACTCTAGGCTCCACTAGCATACCACAACAAAGACAACATCAAATCGGGATGATTCATAATGGCAGCCCACACCTCCCTTTATACTTTTTTTTTCTCTCCTTCATTTGGGAAGCTTCTAGAAACATCATAATATTTTATTATTATTTTTTCTTTTTAATATATTATATTTGCACTTTAATATAAAATAATGAATTATAACATAAAGTACAAATATAACATCATCTTGTAACATGAGGTCTCTAAAAATAGAAACATTCTAATAAATCATTAGAAAACCTCTAGAATATGTCGAAACTTCTCCAAAGAGCCTACGAGGGCCACTGATAGGCTAATCATGCTAAAAGTACAATGTCTAGCTAGAAGGGGACATTACAAGTTCCTTCTATCCATCCACCCATCTGAAAGAATGGTGCATCCAAACTTTCACCATTGCTTCTTTTGATCTTTTATAATTGACTTTTCATTTTCAACATCCTAGAGCAACCTCCCACTTAAATCTTTCGAAGAGGGTGCCTTATAACCTTTCCTTGCAATTATCAATGTTGTCACCAAATACTCCCAATACGGTTTATTTACCACATTGAAGGGAAGGTGGTTGTAGTACAAAAAATTTGCACATGCCTTATTTGCTTCCACGTGCACCTCCTTGTTCCACCCTATATCTTGCAATGAAGATTTTGTCTAGGTATATTTTTAGGTATAAAAAATCTATATTTTTGCTCAAACAGGATGAGGTGGATCTGCCTTGCATACATGGACCATGACTAGAGCCCACAAAACTCTATCATAGCTACCTCAATTTATGATGCTAATGCAGAAACAAAGGTTGTTGCTAAGGGTACTTGTACCTTTGCCCTCTGTACTTTCTTTTCATTCAACAATGCAAGCTCTGTAATCATCTTTCATTTTGCCTCTTTCATGGTATTAGGACACGACGTCATGTCGTGGCAAAGAATGCATGCCATATGGTACTTGAGGCGATTTGTCATGTCCCACTTTTGTTAGGGATATCATTGAAGACCCTTAGCCTTAACCATTTCCCAGGGGCTAAGGGAAAAGAAAAAAGGGAAAAAGAAATAAGTGATTTTAAATGAATATATGTAAAAAAATACTTTATGTTATAAGAATCACTTAAGTTGGGGCCCTTTAAAGGTCATGGGTGTTTCAAAAGCACTCTTATGATTTGAATGTGTTTCCCTCTCTTTTGGGCATGCCTCTTAGCGGAAGTTGTATAAAAAGAGGAAGGTTTCATTTAGACGCATGTTGTGTTGGATATTCAAAATATTGGTCATTAAGCACAAAAATGCTTGAGCCATTGCTTTAAAAACGAAAACTTTCAAGCAAAGGAGTGGGGACGCAAACCCTCATTTTTATTTAGGGCAGCGTCATTTTGAGGTTGCATTTGAGCATAATATTCAGAAAAGACAACAATATTACATTTGGAGAGAGGCGACTAGGGTTGGAAGGCTTGGGAGCTGCTTGGATAGGTTGAAGAGCCCTCATTGGAGAGTTGCGTGGAATTTGTTGCTGGAATTAATTGTTTTCAGCTAGGGCCACTTGGTTGTGGAGCTGGTTTGTAGGGTTTTGGAGCTTATTTCAAGCCAAAAATATATTCTGATTTTATTCTAATGTTTTTGCAGTGTGGCTACTTATCTTGAAAGGGTTTTGACCTTGTTTTGAGGGTCATTGTTGCCTTGAATATTCTAAAAATAATTTCTATATTTTTTCAAGCTTTGGTGAATTGGTTTGAAGAGCTCCAAATACACTCACATTTTCATAATAAATTTTGTTTATTAATTCAAAGAAAAATTATGCAATTTTGTGAGAGTTTCACTTGATAGATCAACTACAAATTTTAATTAAATATTCTAGCTTGGAGGTGTCTAGGGTTTGAGGGTTTATTTTTTTTTAAGGATAAATTGCTTGTTTGGACCATCTACTTGGTGCTTTGAGCTTAGCATAATTTTGGGAATATTTGGCAGCTACGGTTTGCTGTAAATAAAATCAAAATTAACTATTTACCTAAGGTTTTGCAAAAAAATCAGAATTCAATAAAATTCCCTAATTTGAGACATTCCAGTGGTATCAGAGCCATATCTTGGCTAGCCATGGGTTTTCAAAGTGATACATGCAAGACGGTGACAAAGAAATAAGGCATTACCTGAGGAGTAAGAAGAATGTTGAAGAAAATCAACAAACAAAAACAATGTCTCATTTGAATCAGCCAAGGGATGAGGTTGAAAATTGAGAAGATCAAAGGTTTGATAATTACACACAGGCCCAAGAACAAATGATTGCTATGATGGCGGAATTTGTCCGTACTATGAAGGAAATGAGGGGTGACAAACCATCCAATGGGGTTGGTAGTTCTTCTGGAAGTCACAACCTCATGATTAGCCTTCTAAAGGGAATGGAGGAGCTACATGTAGGCCTAATCAGCCTACTTTTTTGCAAAAAGTTGTCATTTCGGAAGGGGAAGAGCAACCCACATTGAGAGATGGTTTGTTGAGATACGATGATGAATACATGACCTATCCAGCGCCTTTTAGGGATCAAATGGATTTTTCAACTTTCACTTCATGGAAGCATGGCCAACTAGGTGGCAATAGGGCTCGCCAAAGGCACAAGGGCAGCCAAGGAGGACTTCACTGTGCATTGGGAAAGCTTTCACTTTCCAATTTTGATTGTTCTCCCAAAAGTTCATCTAGGGCTTGGATTCAAAAAGTGGACACATACTTTTCCCCTAGGCCTATGATGGAAAAAAAAGTCATTCAATTTGCTACTTTGCACTTGGAAGGGGCTGCCAATGAATGGTGGTATCATGAATTGGTCACGCAAAGGCACCAACTCATTTCATCCTATGAAGAATTCAGTAAAAAGATTATTGAAAGATTTGATAGGGCTAATCTAAAACTACACTTTAGAGAGTTGACACAATTGAAACAAAAGGATACGGTAGAGTATGTGACTGAATTTCAGAGGCTTTCAATTATGGTAATAGATGTTCCAAAAAGAAGATTGGTGGTTCTATTCATGGAAGGCTTGGTTGATTCTATTATGGGTTTGGTCAAAGCTTTTGACCTATCTTCTCTTCAAAGAGCCATTCAAAATGCCCTTGATCTTGAGTCTTCAGCACCACACAGTAAAATTCTGCCATTTATTTCTAACTCTTTCAAACCTTTTGGACAGCCAAAGACAATAAGTAGGGGCAACACTTTTGGGCCACAAAGATCAGCTACTTTGGGGCAATTTGATAGGCCAAACCAACAAGGTTTGGGGCAGTTTGGTAGGCCAAACCAGCAAGGTTTGGGGCAGCAAAGAGAGCTGCCAAGGGGGAATTATGAGACAAGAAATGAATTAAGGAAGAAGTGTTTTGATTGTAAAGACCCTTGGACACCAGGTCACTATTGTTGTGGGAAGGGTCAAGTGCACTACATTTAGGTGTATTCGGATGAAGAAGAAGAGGGTGAAGAAGAAGGGGCAGCCACCTACAAAGAAGAGCATTTGGAGATCCTTGGAGGGGACGACTTGGATGGCACCTTTGCTTCACTATCGGGGACTCCTAGATACTACCCCTTTCGTGTGAAAGGTAATTTGAAAGGTAAGGATGTCATTATTATCATTGATAGTGGAGCTACTCATAATTTCAATGATAAAAAGTTGGTTGCTTTACGTGGATTGCAATTTATAGAGTTTAATGGTTTTCGGGTGACCGTAGCGGATGGCTTCACCATCCCTTGCACTACTAAAGTCCTCAAGTTGAGCATCATAATGGGAACACATCTCATTGAGGATGATTTCTATGTGGTTGGAATTGGGAAGACCAACCTAGTGATTGGCATACAATGGTTGTACTCTCTTGGAGAGTACATGCAAAATTACCAAACCATGGAGCTCAAGTTTGATGTGAATGGAAAAGAAGTGATCCTACATGGTTTGCATGATAAGGCACCCACGGGAGCAACATCCAAGAGGATGGAGAGCATGATTCAAGAAGTGATTCTGGTAGGGGCAGCAAGGTAATTTGTTTTTTCTGAGTTGGAACAACCAACTCTCATGAATGTATTTGGTCACACACATGGCTTGTTGAGTGGAACAAAGGTGGAAAAAGGTTATCCTTCCAAAGAAACCAATAAATTGGTCATAGGACAGCCTTCAAAGTATGTAGAAAAACATCAAATTTGTTTTTACATAAGCTCGATTCCAAGGTATGAAGGCAAATCCGAATTTTGCATTAAAGACCAATTTAAAGGGTGTAAACAAAAATCACAATTGGTTGTGAAGTTTCATAATTTTTTGAGCCCTAAGAATAGTGAGTTTGAAGGGCCAAATTATCTATCTATTAAGGTCAAAATTTTATATTTTTTGGGTGCATTACAGCCCCTAACCAATTCTGAAAGTGTTTTTGCAAAGTCTGAATTTTCGTACTCAAAAAATTCTGAGGTGTTGAAACAAGTTCGGCCACTTATTGAGGACAAAAAATGTGATTTGCCCACGGTAAGTCCTGAAAGTGTTTATGCAATGTCTGAATTTTCGTACTCAAAAGATTCTGAGTTGGTAAAGCAGGTCCAGCCACTATGTAAGGACAAAAATGTTGAATTTTTAGGCATGCTACAACCCGTGGTGAATTCTGAAAATGTTTATGCAAGGTCTGAATTTTCTTACTTACAAATTTCTGAGTTGATGAAGCAAGTTCAGCCACCTATTGAGGTTAAAAGGGTTGAAATTCGGAGCAAACTATAGCCCCTAACAAGAAGGAGAAGTGCACTTTATTACTCAGAAAATTCAGGGTTAAGGGCTATTGTATGTCTCCAAGGTATGTTTCCCAAGAAAATCTTTGTTTATCTTTTGTTGCAAGAATGGAGAAGCCTATCATGGCATGTAAGAGTTACCAAGGGGTTGTTGAGAGGTGACCACACTAGTATGCACACCAAGAATGAAGATCAAAGGGACGTTTCCATTTGGGGCAGCAAGGTATCACTTTCCAAATGTTTTAATTTTGACAGCCCTAGTCCTTTTAATATGAAGTTTGTGTTCTTATGGACATCTTCAAAGTTCAGGGATATGTTGGCAGCCCTCTAATCATCATGCATAGATCTCTTTGCAAAGCATCCCACTTTACTATCAGAGGATCTAGTAGCATGAGGACCAAGGAGTGGAGAATCACCTTGTGGAGAGGATTTCCAGACCAAAGAAGACACCAAAAAACACAATGGAGAATTTTTTTTTTGACTAATGTGTTTGCTTCTTGTGCAGGTGCTGATATAAAGGCAAACAAGGCCTAAATATTTGAAGATCGCATGGCTGGAATGCATTTTTCCAGCCACTTTGGTAATGTCAATTTTTGAAGTACATGGACTCAATGGCAAGAGGAAAGAGGATATGGTGCTGTTGTTTTTGTAATTCCAGCTTGCATAAACAACAAATAATCCTCATGTACAGCAGTAGGAGACTTCACGAAGAGGGTTCTCCCAGATGGGATGGACCACGGTTCGAATTGTGCATGAAATCTATAGTGGGAACAACCCTATGGGTACTTCAATTACTTGAGGACAAACAGTTTTGGGTAGGGAAGATTGTCATGTCCCTCTTTTTTTAGGGGCATCATTGAAGACCCTTAGCCTTAACCATTTCCTAGAGGCTAAGGGAAAAGAAAGAGGGGAAAGAGAAATAAGTGATTTTGAATGAATATATGTAAAAAACACTTTAAAAAGTACTTTATGTTATAAAAATCAATTAAGTTGGGACCCTTTAAGGGTCATGGGCATTTCAAAAGCAATCTTTCTTATGATTTGAATGTATTTCCCTCCCTTTTGGGTGTGCCTCTTGGGGGAAGTTGTATAAAAAGAAAGGAAAGTTTCATTTAGAGGCATGTTATGTTTGATATTCAAAATAATGGTCATTAAGCACAAAAACGCTTGAGTCATGGCTTTGAACACGAAAACTTTCAAGCAAAGGAGTGGGGATGCAAACTCTCATTTCTCGTCTAGGACAGCTTCATTTTGAGGTTGCATTTGAGCATAATATTCAGAAAAGACAAAAATATTACATTTGGAGAGGGGCGACTAGGGTTGAGAGCCTTGGGAGCTACTTGGATAAGTTGAAGACCCCTCATTGGAGAGTTGCGTGGAATTTGTTGTTGGTTTCTAGCTAGGGCCACTTGGTTGTGAAACTAGTTTGTAGGGTTTTGAGGCTTATTTCAAGCCAAAACCATATTCTTATTTTATTCTAATATTTTTGTAGTGTAGCTATTCATCTTGGAAGGGTTTTGACCTTGTTTTGAGGATTGTTGCCTTGAATATTCTAAAAATAGTTTCTATATTTTTTTTAACTTTGATGAATTGGTTTGAAGGGCTTTGTGGCTCCAAATACACTCATATTTTTATAATAAATTATGTTTATTACTTCAATAATATGTATGCAATTTTGTGAGGGTTTCACTTAATAAATCAGTTTCAAATTTCAATTAAATATTTTAGCTTGGAGGTGTCTAGGGTTTGAGGGCTTATTTCCTTTTTTGGGGGGATAAGTTGCTTGTTTGGCCCATCTACTTGGTGCTTTAAGCTTAGCATAATTTTATGCTAATTTTGAGAATATTTGGCAGCTAGGGTTTGCTGAAAATAAAAATCAAAATTGACTATTTACCTAGGGTTTTGCAGAAAAACAAAATTCAAAAAAAATCTTTAATTTGGGATATTTCACGATTGATGCCTCTAAAAACCTTCTTCGATAAAAATGTACAAATCACTCCCACGATCTAGCCTGTATGGCATACTTTCAAGTAGCAGAATGACCTTTAGCTGGAAGAATACTTATTTATGCCGACCTTAATGCGGCGCTAGATGCCATTGTGTACTAATAGTTAACCTGCAAAGTGTTTAAATGAAAAAAAAAAAAAAAAAAACTTAAACCATAAAATTGTAAATGTAAACACTAAACCCTATGTATACGAAAAAAACAAAAAAAATTAAAACGGCATCTAAACTCTATGTATACGAAAAAATACAAAAAATAAATAATAAACGAATCTAAAAGACTTAAACCATATATTTGTAAAACTAAACCCTATAAATAGGAAAAAACCAACAATTTTATTCAAAATTATGAAAAACTAACATAAATCATGAAAAATAATTATGGAATTGAATGGAATGCATGTAAATTTGTCAAACATGTTTAAAAACCTAAAACCAGTGTATTAAAAAATGTGGGTACCCGTGAAAAACCTTTTTTTTTGCTCAGATGGGTAGACGGCTAGAAAATCGCTGGCTAGTTATCAGGCCAAAAACCATGGTTTTCTGAGAGTGGTTACCCATCGAAACCGTGGTTTTTGGCTTGGTAACCAGCCAAAACCTGGCAAACAAGAAAATATAAGGAAAGTGCCTGGTTTTTAGCTTCAATCAATTTTGTTCTTTGATGATCTTTTTGGGCATACATCTCTATTTCTTTAACCTATTCTGAATATCAGCTTCTGAAAGTCCTCCAGATAGGTGAATGGTTATGGCTTATGCCTTACCAGTGGCCTTATCACGTGCATATACATTAACTATACCATTTGCATGAATATCAAATGTAGCTTCTATATGAGAAACACCACGTGGAGTTAGGGGAATGCCCACAAGATCAAACTAGCCAAGAACCTTGTTATCAGTTGCCATTTCACGTTCTCCTTGAAGTACTTTTATTCCAACCTATGTCTATCCATCAGCTGCTATGGAGAACATTTGACTCTTCTTGGTTGGAATGGTCGTATTTCTAGCAAGGAGCTTTGTAGCCACTCCTCCAAGAGTTTTTATTCCAAGAGACAATGGATTGACATCAAGCAACAACTCTTTTATACCACTTATTTCATTTTCTTATATTTTTCAGTGTGTTTTATGAATTTATATATTTTTTAATGTAGGGATAAAAGTGCCAAGTAATTGTCGAGTATTTGTGAGTCCTGAGTACAGGTCACAATTTTTGGTCGCCGAGTAACCGTGGTTCCCAAGTTTTTCTACTATGCTTAAAACTAATAATTTACATGCTTGGGAAAAAATAAATAAATAAAATAACCTGGAAATCAAATTTTCTCAAATTTGTTGTAGAAATCTGTACAAGTTCCTGTTGACAAACCTTCCACAAGTCAGAATTTCTCTTGCCACTTGGAAAGTTCTCGTCTCTAGCCAAGGAAGGAAGAATACATTGTTTTTCTTGACCAAAATCGGCTGGTTCTACGGACTCTGCAGGATTTCTACGAACTCTACAGGAAAGAAACAGGTTCCCGACACTTTGGCAACAAAAGGGCCTTTGCAACTTTTCCGAAAGGCAATTTTAGAGGCCAAACAGCCCTTGCGAAGGGCAGCAAAGACAGAAAGCGCCGATGACAAGTCCGAAGAAATTCGAAAAAGTTGCAAAAGGCAAGGAAAAGCCAAAGATTAATTCGGAACAATCCATTACAAGAATCTAGAAGGGCAGGGTACCCTTCGGAAGGGTCATTTGCAACAATCTCGAAGGGCACGTACCCTTCGGGAAGGCACAAGAGCAGATTTGGAACCTTGGCAAATAACCTGGGTGTCCTCCAATTTTTCCGAAGGGCACATAGGGAGATCGACTAGCCCCTGCGAAGGGCACTTGGTTGGTGCGGAGGGCACTTGGTCGGTGTGAAGGGCACTTGTCTTAGCCGAAGGGCACATTTCAGAAGACGAAGGGCATATTTCAGAGAGAAAAGCAAAGAGATATCCTTCGGACTTTTTGTCCGAAGGAATTCCTTCGCACAAAAAGTCCGAAGAAATTCGGAAGGCCACAAAGCAAAGTCCGAAGTAAAAACAAGACTAAGGCAAAGACAAAATCAACAAAGGAAGATATCCTTCAAACTTTTTGTCCGAAGGAATTCCTTCGGACAAAAAGTCCGAAGGAATTCGGAAGTGTCCATAGAGGCCAAAAGACAAAAAGCAAAGGCAAAACAAAGAAAATGAATTCTTTTAGACTTTTGTCCGAAGGAATTCGGAGAAATAGCCCGAGGAAAATAAACCCGACAAAAACAAAAACCGAAAGAATTTCGAAGGCCAAAGACCGAGATAATTCTTGCGGACATTTTGTCCGCAGGAAAGATGCGAAGCCAATAAAGCCGAAGGAAAGAAAACCGCGGGAAGTAACTGTTGAAATCAAGGAGACAACAGGAAATCCGAAAGAAATGGATGTTGACTGTGCAAAAGAGGATAGAAGATAGATAATCCGACGAAGAGTTGAATACGGAATCTTCCCAGAAATAGACACAAACAGCAGACCAGAATATGACATAATACATGCAAGCATGAGCTATTTTTGAACATCGGTCAAGGCTTCAGTTGATTGATTATTAAAAACCTGTTCGTCTCCAGTCAGTGCATGCATTCGAAGGTCTAACTCAGCTTCAACAGGAGTTCCATATTCGAACGACGAGTTGACTGTTCCAGATTTAGAGTTGACTAATTGTTAAACGCTGCATCCACTAGAAGCTTTCCATGCGAAGAAGACTGATCTCTTCAACCGACTCAGCTTTCAAATGCTACAACTCGGCATCAAGCAGCTCACGAAGAAGTTCTAAAATTGACATTTGCATGGATTTCCATGCAAAAGGAGGCGAGCGGTTCATAACAAACATAAGTTCACGTCATCAAACGAAGAAGCTTCATGCAAGGACAAAAAGGAAAATATATTTTATTGGAAGGCCAAGTAAACCCTAGAGTTAACCAAAGTGAATCTTTCTCTTCAAGTTTTCAGCGCCAATCTTTGGCCTCTTGTAATTTTCTATATAATGGCTTTCAGCCTTGATTTAAAATCATCCAATCTCTCTTGGCTAGACTAGACTCTGCCATTGGTGAGTTGTGTAATCTCTTCGATCAATAAGGACTTTACTTTCAGATTTCAAGCGTTGGCATAGTGTATATTTCATTCAGCAATTTGCATAAGTGGTAGATTTCTCTCCCTTCCCAAATTTTGGTTCATACCTAGTTGCTAGAATATCTTTGTGCAGGTCATGTTAAAGTGTTCTTTATGTCCTTGGTGAAGCTATAAGTGGATGTTAGGTGGCTGCAAAGTGTCTTGTATCGGACCTCTCTCCATCGTTTTCCCTCAGGTTTTGGCCATAGGATCGAACCTCCTCATGAAATACTTATGCATAAGTGATTGATTGAAATCTAAGGTCTTCCTTCTCCCTTGTTCGTTCAGTGTTCAAGGTTCCAAGTTGAGTGGATCAAACTTCTGGTGTATCACCCGTTTTAGGTAGGATTTCCCCTTTAAGTTTCCTTCTCCCTTTTCCATGGTAGTCCGCAGCGTAGAGTAGAGATCCTCATCAATACATCATACAAGAACCAACCTTCTCTGGAGGTTCTTCTCACCGTTGAGGCACCACCCTCTTGAGAAGATCCCATTGTTTCAGCCAGATAGAGGACTGGCCGTTTCACGCATGTCTTCGAATCAGGGCACAGCTCTAGGTTGACAATAGTTCCCTTCAATTCGCTCAAAGGATGCTCAAATGTTGTGTGATGAGTGTAGGCACTGTGCTTAACAAGGATAAATTTCTATGTTATTTTCACATTTTTTATTGTTTTTTTTTGCTTTCTACATTTTTTGACTGTTTTTGTTGCATGGACTACGTGTAGAAATGCGGGCGAGTATTTTGAGAGTACTCATTGAGTATCGGCAAGTACTATCAAAATACTCGTCAAAACTACCAAAAAAAAAACCCGTGAGTATAAATAGAGTGTACTCGTGGGGTATATTTTTTGGTGAGTACTCGTCGAGTATTCCTACTATGCTTCAAGATCATGATCCATTTAAAGTTTGAAGTAGTTTCCCATGAGGCAAGTGTTAGCAAATACAAACATTGAAATAATGAAGAAAAACTAGAAGGCATGCATTGAAATGGATGTGCATCCTTCTTTTATTATGCATAAAGGAGTTACATGCAGCTAGGGCAGTTTATAACTAACAATTAATTAATGAGTACCTAATTATCTATTAATATTTTTAATACCCCCTCTTAATGGAAATCAAAGACAACTTCAAGTTTGTCTCAAAATTTTACAAACAAAATACGACCAAGAGGTTTAGTCAAGATCTACAGGTTGCTCTTTAGAGATAAATAAGTGAAGAAAGCAATAAATAAAAGAAAATAAATTATATTAAGATCCCGGATGACCAAAAGCAGGTCAATGGGACTTGAGGATACAATTGCTAACAATAGAAAGTTCAAGGAAAGAGAACCCAAGACGCTAAATTACATGAGAAATAATATAGCAATGTGCCACTAACAAATGTGGTAATGAAACCAATACAAATAGCAAGAGGGGGCGAACACGAGCCCCTAAAATCATGTGTAGATGAAGACTAGAAAACCTCATTGAAAATATATATCCATGCCTAAAGTGGTGGAGCCGTCTGAACCATCAACAATCATTGTGAGAGGATCTGAAAGTGTTCGTCGGGGAGCACCCAATGCCGGAGGGCTCAGGTTAGGAGATCCTTGGGGTAAGCAAAGCACTTCCTCTAGAATCTCCCCTAACATCCAAGGCCAATGTACTTCCCATAATACAAAAGAAACTCGTAATGTGAGTCTGCCCCTATGGTCTGAGAGGCAACTAGTAAGTAGTAGATCCATGTTGTTGGAAAGGTGTAGAGCCACCCCGGTGGGAAGAAGCAGAGCCATGATGCAGAGGGAGAGCATGCTGGGGGATTTGAGTAGTCTGAGTAGAACCACTAGAATCAACCAACTCTTGAATGTAGTAATGATGGATCTCAACGTCTTTGGTGCAAGCGTGAAATACCAAATTCTTTGACAACTTCAATACACCCTAATTGTCTCAAAAAATGGAAAGTGGAGTAGGTTTAGGCTTAATAAGTAGAAAATCAATCAAAATCCAACGTAGCCAAAATAATTCACAACTGGCATTGATTGCTGCCTTGTATTCTGCTTCGGTGGAAGATATATCCACAGTATGATGAAGCTTGCTCTGCCATGAAACAACTCCTAAACCAAAAGAAAAGATGTACCCAATGGTAGACCTCTGAGTATCCACTGATCCTCCTCAATCACAGTTTGTACACCCTGTCAATTTGAAATTTTATACCCTCTGATATAGGATGCCAAAGTCAAGAGTTCCTTTGACATCTCAAAACATGTTTTGCTGCTGCCAAATGAATGAGCTTCAGTTGAGAGAAAAACCAAGAAAGATATCTAACAAAAAACATAGATCCGATCATGTGGACGTAAGATATATCACGATGCCCACAAACTGTTTGTAGAGTGATCCATTTTGAGCTTTAACTGATTTTGTGTTGTCTTCCATAACTCTTTTTTGGATTTCAAATGGAGTGGAAATCTGAGATATTTTAGTGGAAGAGAACCTTCTTTAAACTCAAGAAACTAAGGATTTCCATTTGTCTACATTCAAGGATGTGAACAAACATAACACTATATTTTTATTTATCAACCATTTGACCCGAGGCTAGTTTATATTTTCTTAAACCACTCCTAAGATTTTTATTTTACTAAGCTATAAATGAAAAGAAGAGGAGAGCATCATCCTCAAAAATTAAATTTGAGTGCCTTTGTCCTTCATTAACGGCAGGAATGTCATGTATCATAGATCTGCATTTTTCCACTATAATTTGTAATACAATATTTCACCCATTAAAATAAACAAAAATGGACTTAAAGGTTCTCCTTGACGATGTGCTCTTAAGGGAGAAAAGGGATGCCCTATGTCTCCATTGAAAGAGAGAGAATAAACTTTGGAGTCCTTATACAGCTGCATATACATTGTACCACCTCTTCACTAAAGCCAAAGGTAGACAAGGTCTGACCACTTACATCCCAATTGTATTTGTCAAATGCTTTGTTGGAAATAGTCATTGATGTCTATGATATTGTCATTGATGTCAAAGGAAGCAGGTGCTATTTTGCATTAATGCCAAAGGATGAGTTGAACAAACTTGCAGTGTTAATCGGATTTCTCCAATGCCTTTACTTCACAATCTTGTCAAGTCAAGTTGGATGAAAAGTCCGAACGGGTCAAGCCAAGCAATGCAAATTGGAGTTTTGGCATAACTTAACTTCACTTTGTTTCTCAAGTCAAGCAATGGGAAAAGTCTGAATTGGTCTAGTGAAGAAGTGATTGGGGATTCACAAGTGCTTTACTTCTCTTATGCTTATAAGCTAAACAATGTGGGAAACCCGAAGGGGTCCAACGAAGAGCTGATCGGGGATTTGCAAGCACGTTACTTCTTTATGTTGATAAGCTAAGTAAAGGTAAAAACCCGAAAGGGACTAGATGAAGTAATCAGGATTTTGAAGAGGGACTGCTTCTCTCAAGTTGATAAGTCAAGTAATGTCAAAAACCCAAAAGGGTCTAGAAGAGGCAATTTGGATTTCTGAGTGGCTTTACTTCTCGTATGTACATAAGTCAAGAAGGATGGAAAACCCGAAATAGTCTAGAAGAATTCATTCGGAGGAATTCTTTCGAAACAAGTGGCAAGGACAATTCTTTCAGAAAAATTGTCAAGTCCTTTTCGGAAAACTATCCCTTAACAAAAATCTGAAGGGTACATTCAAAAAGCCGAAGGACACTTTGAAGAAAGCCAAAGGGTATGTGAACCCTTTGAAGAAGGCCGACGGACACTTTGAAGAAAGTCGAAGGGTATGTGAACCCTTTGAAGAAGGCTGAAGGACACTTTGAAGAAAGCCGAAGGGTAAGTTGAAAAGTCCGAAGGGTATATGAACCCTTCCAAAGATGCCAAAGGGCACCTTTCAAAAAGCCTGAAGGGCAAGAGGACCTTTGGAAGAAAAGCCGAAGGGTAGTTTCGAAAGAGCCCGAAGAGCAAGTGCACCAATGTAAAAAATCCGAAGGGTAACTTTGGAGAAAGGTCCCAAGAGAAAAGACTCAGACAAAAGGTTTGAAGAAATTCGAAAAAAAGCCCAAAGACCAAAAAGAGAGACAGACAAAAATTCCAAAGAAAAGAAAGTCTGAAGGAGAGAGATAAGCTCGGGAAAATAGCCCAAGAGAGAGAAGAGCCTGAGAAAGAATATGAAGAAGATGAGCTCAATAGAAAGAGCCTGAATAGGAAAAGCCAAAAGGAGAGAAAGCCCGAATAGAAATGAGCCCGAATTAGAAGAATTTTGACTGGCGTATAAGTCACGTCCAAAATTGCTAAATCATGAGATGCTTGCAACATAGCCAAAGGTTCAAAATGAAGACTAAAGGTCAAGCATTCAAAGTAATAGAAAGGAGCGAAAGCGAACCAAGAGAATATCGAGACATGAGATAAAATCGACGGTTCCAAAACAGGGAAAATAGCAGACGACTCAAAATAGATGGTGACTGGCGCGCAAGACAAAATGAGTAAATCCTCGATTAAAGATAGGACCAGGGAAATGGTGAGCTCGAAAAGGTCTACACGGGGCTCGAGAATAATCGATTCAATCGATCAATCTTTGATTGCGGAGCTGCACATTTATGAGATAAACTAAGCAGTCATCAAATGAAGAAAAGAGATTTGACCATTGCAAGGTGACGCATAAACTGAGACATGAGAAACGTGCAAGTAAAAGTCATCTTTAATGAGAACGGGTTCAGTGCAACGAGGTGTGAATGCAAGGAGAAGATGAAAAACCCTAAAATATAGTTGAGTATACACGACTTCAAGAATATTTTATGTGTAGTCGCTACTGCAATTGCATTTTTAAGTGTGAGAAAAAAGGGTTGTCGATAAAAAGAAATATGCAGACAAAGTAAAATGCAGTTTAGAAAGGGGAATGAAGTGTATCTAAATAAAGCATAACCAGATGTATGCAGATACAAAGTGAGAGATATATGCAGACAGAGATTAAGCAAGCAAGAAGATAGAGCACACAGACAATGAGAAAAAGGTGAGCAGTTACAGATTAGACTTGTAACAAAGAACATTGAACTGGATTCACTTGTGAATCCATCTTGTACACTGGAGTTATAGCTCCATAGTTCAAGTAGGTTGGTGCCTACATACAAACTAGGTTGGTGCTCAGTAAGGAGATTGGTGTCTCCTAAGGATTGGTGTCCTTGAATGTAACTAGTGAGATTTGCCAGTAAGACATTTTATTGTGAGGCTGGATTAGAACAGTAGATTCTAGCAGCTGATTCTCACTGTGGTTTTTCCCTTTGAGTTTTCCACATAAAATTTGATGTTATGTGTTTGTGTGTGTGTGTGTGACTTCTGCATTTATTCTTTGATTTACACATGAATTTACATTTTCTGTAAAAGGTTCTAAACATATTAGTTTTATATTATCTACTGATTCACCCCCCCTCTCAGTAGATAGGTGTGTTTAGCATGTTTTTGACATATCAAGTTTGATCAAGACCTCTAGTATTTTTTGAGCTTTCAAAGAGTGGATGATTTCCTAGAAAACTATAATGTTGTAAACATACACAAGTAAAATCCCACAAAAATTTAAAATCTAACTATAATGTTGTCAATCACCTCTTTATAGTACAAAGGTTGATGGGTATATCAAAATTAACCTTGGCATTAGAGTTTCCAATCTCATTGCAATGAGCTTTGAGATGATTTTATAAATCATATTGCAAAGGGAAATTGATCTATATTTGATCAAGTTGCTTATAATGAGCTATCTTTGGAGTAAGTTAGAGTTTTATCACATTGATACTTTTGAGCATTTTAAAAAATTTGCACGATTTCACTAATTGGATGTATTCTCGAGTCCCATTGAATTACTATTGGTCATTCATAGACATTAATATAATTTCTTCCTTTCTTTCTTTCTAACCTACATTGTGTCATCTTTGATAAGATAATAGGCATTTGATGAAAAAGGTCCAAAAAACCATTGTGCCTAGGGGATATGTCTTCCTAGTGAAAGGAAAAGATGATGGCACAAACCTCCTCCTTGGTTGACAGTCTCTTAATATTGTTGCTGTCCCCATCATTGATGTTTTGGGATTTCTCTTGGCCTCTGGTTCTTCCTTTAATATTTGTTGGAAGTATTTTTTTGCATGGGAGAGCATATCTATTAAGTTATTGATATAGGATAAAATGTTATCTATTCATAACTGATTTTTGGAAGTATTGGGTGTTTTGGTCTTCATTTTTTACCCATTTCTCTCTTGATATTTGCCTCCAACATTGTTCCTCTCTCATATGTGTAAATACTAGTTTCTGAATAAAGAACTGTTATTGCTAAGTTGCTTCATTAGTGAAACCAAAGACTCAGATTTGAATCTGAAATGTAGTTAGTTCCTTGCCGATTATTGCAGCCTTTGTGAGGGTTTTGCGAAATTATTTTTTGTGCCATTTTAATTTTGATTTCGAGAAGATATAGTTTTCCCATAAATTTCAACATCATGTATCCTTTAATTCTAGTGGCTTCATTCCACCAACTTTCAATTTTTCCTTGAAAATATGGATGAGTTAGCCACATAATTTCAAATTGGAATTGAGTCTTACATAATCTTTTGTCCCTTACAGACATATCCATGAATATAGGCCAATGATTAAAGAGTATATGTGATGTCCCCTTCTAGCTAGAGACATCACTCTAGCTTGTGATTAGCCTATCAGAGACCCTCGTAGGCTAGTAAGATTGGATAGAGGGTCACCTTGGCGTGGAGATCTTCCGGGGACAAAGCAGAGTACACTTCTGGGTTGCCAGAGTTTGTTTATGATGAGTTTTGCTTTGCGTTTGGCTTGGTCAGGCTATTTTTAGCAGTTGGAGATGGACCCCTGCTATTTTTAGCAGACATCACGGTCATATGGGTGGTCCACTGGTGAGCTCCAGTTTCAGACGGCACAGCTAAATTCAAAGTATACATGGAGTTAGACAAGTTCGAATAACTTAGCATTTATTATTAAGTTATTTAATAATAAAGTTATAAAGTGACTTTATATTATAATCACTTAACTTGAGGGTCAACTCATCATTATATGTGGCCATGTTTTTAATTAAATTATCTGAGCCAGACTATTGAAATATTAAAATTAAATGCCCATTTAATGATTAAAATCGTTTTGACACCCAAAGTGAAATTAAATGAAATTACAAGCAAAATTGTAATTAAGAGGATTAGGGTACGATTTGCAAAAAGGATATATGGCATTGAGTTTGGAGAGAGGTATGATTGATTGCTATTTTGCTATTTGACATTGTGAAATTGAAAGGGGTTTGCTCTGGAGACTAGGGTTTTTAGCCACCATTGGAGGACGTAGTTGCTTCAATGTTCACCATCTGAGCTGATGAAATATTTAGTGATATTTGGTTTCAGGAAGACTTCACTCAGAGGTCTTATTAGCATCTAATTGTGTAGAATTGAAGAATAAATTCACGAGTAATTATTGCAGATTTATTGAAGAATTTTTTGTGATTAACAAGTACAGTATGGATTGCTATAGTATCGACGTACGGATTGCTACAATACTGCTGTACGGATTGCTATAGTACCGCCGTACGGATTGCTAAAGTACCATGTGAACAGTAAATAAAATAAAATTAAATTACATTAAAATTTGCAGTTTGCAGATTTTCATCTACTAGGACAGCAAAAATCAGGGTTTTATCTTACATTGTAATGAATTGTTTTTTTTTAGGCATATTGGCATTAGAACAGAATAAACATTCTCCTTGATAGTCTCATAAATTAATTCCAGCAGTAGTATTATTGTTTCAGAATTATTTTAAGCATAGGAGTTTATTTCATAATTGTATCATTGCTCATTATTACCAAAAACACAAAAAATTTCATAAACATTCAAAAACCAAAACAAATTCAAATCAACTGCATTCAAAAGAAATAGTCAACAGAGGAGAGCCAAGTTGGGTTCTTACATTGGTATCAAAGCTAAATCCTGCCATCTGAGGGTTTAGTTATTACATGCCGCCAGAGGAGGTTGGTTCACACAGGTATTATACACGCAGGAGAGCCTTACTTGAAGGCGAACAGGGTTTAGAACCACAGCCGGTCATCATGGGTGACAGGCGTGAGGGTAGCCCTCCCAGAGGCAACAGGGATAATGATGATCAGGATACCAGAGATTTTTTCCATGCTATGGTTACAGGGTAGCAACAGATGATGCAGGGATTACATGCACTCACTACTATGGTAGAAAGGTTGAACCCACCTGTTAGACAGAATGGGGAACAGGGAGATAACAGGAGTGCTACAGATAATCAGAGACCACAGTGGACCCATTCTAAAACAACTAATAGGCCTACATGCCGTACATTTGTTCCGGAGGAGCCGAAAGAAGCTCCGGCAGAGGAGGCGACAGGAGACCCCATATTTGCAGATGCACTCATGGCTGCAAATGATGGATGGAAATTATTAGTTCCTTAGGTCAGGAGAGGATGACCTTTGAACGCTTTGTAAATCAGAGGAGAGAGCATTACAGGTCACTCAGACAGGATAGGAGGCCTAGAGGTCAAAATAGTGAGCTGAAGAGGGCTACAGGCAAGCTTACTATGCCTACATTTGATGGAAGTGGTAAGATGACAGCTCAAGCTTGGATTCATAAGCTTGACACATTTTTGGCACTGAGGCCAATGATAGATATTGAAGCTATCAAATACGCCACTTTGCATTTGGAGGGAGTAGCACATGATTGGTGGTACCATGGTATGGTAACACTTCGGCATAATCAGGGGACAGAGTACCAGGACTTCGTGGATAGGTTGGTTGAAAGATTTGACAAGAAAGATCCAGAGGTTTACTTCCGGGACTTAGCATAGCTGAACCAAATAGGCAACTTGGAGTATTTCATTGGTGAATTTCAGCAATTGGCAGTCATGGTGCCAAACATTTCAGAGCGTAGATTGATAGTTCTTTTCATTGAGGGCCTATTCGAACCACTGAGAGGTTGGATAAAGGCATTTGATCCTATTTCTTTACAGGAAGCTATGAAAAAGGCAAGAAGTATGGAACATGCAGTCCCAACAAACAAATTTCAGTCCAAAGGAGCATCTTCTAGTAAGGATAACAGACCATTTTATAAAAAACAAGAGAGGACTGATTTTTAAAATGATTCTAAAGATAAAACTCCAGCACCTTTTGACAGGGAAACATTAAATGATTTGAGGAAGAAAAAATTATGTTTCTACTGTAAGAGACCCTATGATGCAAACCATGATTGTCCTCTTAGACCAAAGGGCAAAGCTAACAGAGTTATGTGGGTATACCATGAGGAATCAGAATCAGATAATTCAGACCAGCAGTCTGATATAGAGGAAATAGATGGTGAAAAAGAGGAAGACAAGGCTGAAACCTTGTCTAAAATGGAGTCCAAGGATGGGGAAGGAGATGGGCAACTTAGGGAAGCTCGTCTCACTAGTATTAAGCAGGAAGGGTCATTCCGGATGAGAGGAGTACTTGCTGGACAGCGAGTTATAACTTTCGTTGATACAGGTGCCACTCATAATTTCATTGATGCTAGGATGGTGGAGAAGCGTGGCATACAAACAGAGGAGTTTGGGGGAATTAAAGTGAGGGTAGCTGATGGCTATGTCCTCAAATGTGATCGTAAGATCACTGGACTCCCATTGAAAGTTAATAATTATGATTTTAAGGCAGATTTCTATGTTGTGCCTATGGGAGATACAGCTATAGTCCTTGGGATGAGTTGGTTGCACGATATTGGTGAGTTCACTCTTAACCTCAAGGAGATGGAGATGAGTTTAAAGTGAATGGGAAGACACATATTCTTAAGGCAATTAGGGACAGTGATCTCATGATGGTCTCTTTCCAGAGGATGGCTAGATTGATTCGACATGATCAGGTAGAGTGGGCAGTAGAGTGCATGTTGATGCCATCACAGGAGGGACAGCAGAAGACTGAATATCCTCCTGATATTCAGGAGCTTAGAGTTAAACACTCTAAGGTGTTCAGTGACATTCCACCAGGTAGACCACCAGATAGGGGTATTGAGCACATCATTGAGTTAGAGGAGGGGGCTAAGCCCATCATGATTACACCTTACAGGCATCCGAAGAGGTTGAAGGATGAAATTGAGAAAACCATAAAGGAGTTACTTGCTACGGGCCACATTAGACCAAGTAAGTCTCCTTTCGCTTCTTCAGTGGTGTTAGTGAAGAAGAAGGATGGGACATTGAGGATGTGCATTGATTACAGGGTGTTTAATAGGAAGACAATTAAAAACAGGTACTTCATTCCCAGGATCGATGAGTTGATAGATGAGCTTCATGGAGCTTGCTTCTTCTCAAAGATAGATTTGAGATCAGGGTATCACCAGATCAGAGTTAGAAAGCAGGACATTGAGAAGACAACGTTTAGATGTCATTGTGGCCATTTTGAGTTTGTAGTTATGCCATTTGGGCTAACTAACGCACCTGCTACTTTTCAGGCAACAATGAATAGGGTCTTCCATCCTCAGTTGAGGAAATTTGTACTTGTCTTCTTCGATGATATCTTGGTGTACAGTAGATCTTGGAAGGAGCACTTGGTTCACCTTGACACAGTGTTGGATATATTGGGCAAAGAGTCCTTGTATGCAAAGGAGTCGAAGTGTGATTTGGGCATGACAGAGTTGTTGTACTTGGGTCACATCATCAGTGTAGAGGGCGTACGCATGGATCCTGAAAAGATTTGTGCCATTGTGGAATGGCCTTCACCGGTGAACCTTACACAGTTGAAGGGCTTTTTGGGATTATGTGGTTTCTATAGGAGGTTTGTGGATGGATATTCCAGGCATGCAACACCCTTGACAGATTTGATGAGAAAGAGAGCTTTCTTGTGGACTCTTGAGGCACAGGAGTGTTTTGAGAAATTTAAGGAGTTGATGACTTCTTGTCCAGTGTTAGCATTACTAGATTTCAACAAACCTTTTGAGCTACACTGTGATGCTTCCGAAGAGGGCATTGGAGCGGTGCTTATGCAGAAGAAGCACCCTATTGCTTATGAGAGCAGGAAATTGAGAGGGCCAGAGCGGAGCTTCAGCATATATGATAAGGAGATGTTAGCCATTATGCATGCTTTGGCTAAATTCAGGCAATATTTGGTAGGTAGCAAATTTTGTATCAAAACCGACCATAATAGCCTAAAACACTTTTTGGGGCAGCGAGATCTCAATAATAGGTAGCAGAAGTGGGTGAGCAAGTTACAGTCCTATGACTTTGATATTACATATTTTAAGGGGACACAGAATGTAGTTGCTGATGCCTTATCACGTAGGCCCCATTTGAGCTTATTGACAGACATATCGAAGGATGGGAGACACTTGATCCTTGCAGAGTATGCAAAGGATACTTGGGCAGCTGGATTCATTGATGGGACTATTCAGGACAGCAAATACACCCTTGTGAATGAGCTCATCATTTACAAAGGGCGAATATTTTTGGTCTCAGGATCAGTAGTGAGGAGGATGGTTCTGAAATCTTTTTATGATTCACCTATGGCAAGACATCATGGTTTCTACAAGACATACCGGCAGATTAGAGAGCGCTTCACATGGAAAGGGCTCAAAGCAGAGGTACTTCAGTATGTTAGGGAGTGTCCCACTTGCCAGCAGAATAAGCAGGAACACGTCTATCTAGCCGGTTTACTTCAGCCACTTCCGATTCCTAATAGGAAGTGGGAGTGTTTGTCTATGGACTTCATCACAGGACTGCCTAGAGCCCAAGGCAGGGACTGCATATATGTGGTTGTGGATCGCCTTACGAAGTTTGCACACTTCTTTTCGATCACTGCTACACAGGTGGCAGAGTTATTCTTCAAGGAGATATTCAGATTACATGGCTTACCTCGGAGCATTGTGAGTGACAGAGACAACAGGTTTATGAGTCACTTTTCGCAGGAGCTATTCAAGTTGTGTGCGGCAGAGCTCACTCTGAGTACTAGCTACCATGCTGAGACAGATGGCTAGACGGAGATAGTGAACAAATGGGTGGAGGGATATCTCAGAAATTATATAGCAGGGCAACAAAAGGCATGGGTAAAGTGGATTTATCTTTGTGAGTATTGCTACAATACTACTTATCACATGTCTATTCAGATGTCACCCTTTATGGCCCTGTATGGGTATGAGGCACCCAATTTTATGGATTTGCTTTTGAGTGATAGTAGAGTGCCCAGTGCAGGTAATTTGTTACAGGAGAGTCAAGACATTGTTAAGACTCTCAAGGATAATATAACTAAGGCACAGAATCAACAAAAGCAGTATGCAGGTCAAAAGAGGACTGAGCAGACTTTTGAGGTTGGAGATATGGTGCATCTTATGTTGCAGCCTTACCATCAATCCACTCTCAAGAAGAGTGGTGCCGAGAAACTTAAGCCACGATACTATGGTCCATTTAGGATTATCAGGAAAGTGGGAGAGGTGGCTTATGAGTTAGATTTGTTGGCGAAGAGCAAGGTGCACAACGTTTTTCATGTGTCACACCTCAAAAAGGCGCTAGGACATCATATTGTGCCTTCTACAGTACTACCACCCCTGGATGATGAGGGAAAACTTGTTTTGATACCAGAGGCTATCATTGATTTTAGAGAGAGGAATGTGAGGAGACGTACTGTCATGTCCCCTCATTAGCTCGGTCTAACAGAGACATGTGAGTCAGCTTATTATGGGGTCTTGTAGGTTGACATTGTTGGATAGAGACCCAGCATGGCTATACAGTGTTGAGGACTTGGTGTTATGGCTGTCGTTGATCAGTTTGGAGACGTTCCTTATTTTTAGGAGGTAGTTCCTAAATTTATGGGGGTTATCCCTACTTTTTAGGAGGGTATGATCATACCCAGTGTTGTGCCTCCATGAGATTATGCCTTGAGTTCAGTTTAAGAGGATTAGGGTTTGTTTCCTAGTTTCTAGGAGCATCCCTTGATTTTAGGGATGAGACTGCCAGTGAATCCTTGATTTCCAACTCCAGTCATAGATAGGTGGCAGGGTGACTTTCTGGTTTGTGGTGTCATTGGAGCATTTTGTCGCTATTTGGGGTATATTTTTAATATTCCCTAAGTTAGCATTTTTTTAATTAAATAATGCTAAGTTTATAGCTATTTTGGAGTAATAAGGGGATTTTGGCCTCATTTGGATGTGTATCCCATGGTGTAATAGCTCGTTGGAAAGGTCTTGGACTTTTCTAAATATTTCTCTCTTGGCTTAGATCCTTTCGGTGAACGGATTTCTCTTTATTTGAAAAAATGGTCATTTTCTATGTGCTTGACACTTCAAAAAGGAGAAATATAACATTTTATAACTCAATGCCATATTGAGTTGCTTTTAGGGTTCGAGCAGATTGTAAAAAGGTTATAAGGAGGTCAAGACAAAAGTCTAATTCATTCTTGACATTTTTAACTTTGGAATTTGCGCTTTGGCTCTGGAAGAGCTTTCAGCATTTGGGATGCCAAACCCCAATGCTTGCTTGTTTGGGACGTAGCCCCCATTTCAGTGGTTGTTGATTTGCTCAGTAGCATCTGGAGATTGCTCAGTATTCCTTTTGGTAGGCACAGGGATTGTGACAGAGTTCAGCAGGCATTTGAGGGTTTATTTCAAATTGAGAGGATCTTGCAGTTATACCGCTGTACCTGGCAGCCCTTGCAGCGGTATGGCTGTACCTAGCAGCCAACTTCCTTCCCATGTGCAGCGCATTAAGGGCTGGATCTTGCCGCGGCTTTCTTCTGGTGTACAATTCTCCTTCAGCTTTTCAAGTTGGATCTATTTGTGATTGTAATCTCCCTGAAACTATTGAAAATTGTATCTGGTTCCCTATTTTGGTTTAATATACAGAATTCTGCCTATAAGCGACTTTGTTTGGTTATATTGGGTATTTAATTTCAGAATTGTTCATGTTCTTGTATTTCATTATTTACTTGCTTAAAAATCATCAAAACACAAAAACAATCAAACCCTTCTGCAACTTCCGTGTATTTCGGAAAGAAAACATTCACAAACAGGACAAATCAATTTAAAATAACAAAATTACAGCAGATCAGCCAAAGAGATCCATCAGGGATCTTTCAGTGGTATCACAGCGTTTGTCCTGCCATTCTGTTGGGTAGATTGGACATTGAATCAGCTAGTTAATCATGGTTACTTCAAGTACTCAGAAGCAGTGGGACAGGAATATGGAGAAGCTTAAACAAAGTTTGAATAAGTTGGATGAAAACCAAAAGAGGATGAATGAATTGTTTTCACACCCTGCAAACATAGACAAAGCAGCTCGGTTTATGGCATCCATTTTTAAGAGGTCTACATCACAAAACAAAAAGGAGGAACAAAAGGTCTCTACAGGTGAAGTATCTAGAAACCTCTACAATGAATTTTCAGCAGTTAATGACCAGCATTCAGCTGATCCTATGGAGAACAAAATGGACAAAGGTGATGAGCAGGAGATGCCTTCTTTTGGGTTACAGGTTCCATCTTCTCTCCAGGAGGATAACAATGGTATGGATTCTTTTAATGATTCCTTTGGGGCTGATGTTAAATGCACTCACGAAAATCCAGAGGGAAAACTAACAGGGGAAGTATGGACCAGTAGTATTGAGATCGGGTCTATTTCAGTTGATCTTCACCCAGTTGATGTTACAGAAGGTAGAGAGGACAAAACATTGGATCCTACAGGACAAGGTTGCACGGGTCTCCTAGTTGGTGACATGGAGGTTATGATTGGGGACTCTTTTGATTGTCCTAAGAGTGATCTTACCTCTCTGCATAAGGTTAGCAATTCATCATCCATTGAGTCTATTTTTTGGAGGGATGATGAGGAGTTAGGGTTGGGAACTACTGCTGCTCTAGTTCCAAACCAGCATGAGGACACTTTAGAAGAATATTTTGATGAGAGGCAAGCTCTCCATTGGCAGCCCACAACTTCAACTAATGAATTTTCCTTGGTCCCTAAGTCTGATTTGGAGAACCAACTAAAGGTTGGTGAAGATAAGATTATTACAGCGCTGTCCCATTTTGATCATTCCCACAAGATGGGGGAAATTCATCTATGAAAGGTCCAGCTTGAGGGGAGACACAGAAGTGTTGAAGAGGCTTCATCAATTTCTGATTTGCAAGCGTTTAAGACAGCCATGGAGATTATGAAAAATAACGATTTAACTCTTTTTTCCGATAGAGATCACCTACTCGAATTGGGTGTCATATACTCAAATGCATTGAAGAGGAAAGAGGAAGAGGTTGATCAACTCACCATGGAGCTAGTGAAGACTAGAAAATCTTTGGAAGACTCTCAAATGGCTCTCCTTATGGCAGAAAATCAGATTGAGGAGTTGAATGTGGAGTTGAGTTTGGCTCATGCTTCACCAAAGAAATCAGAAAATCAGTCTTCTATTGCAGCCTCTTTGGATGGGCAAGAATCATGTGTTGTGCATATGATTGAGGGACAAGGAAATGAGGGAAAAGAAGAGCAAGTGATGGGTGAAGACAAACCAGTTACATTATAGCAACTACATGAAGATATGGTTTCTTGTGATGAGTCTAGCATTGCTTCATCCTATCGTGGTAAAGAATTAGATGGTGCTTCCATGAATGCTATTCGTACATATGAAAGTCCATTGAAGGTACCAAATATTAAGGTGGATGTGAAAGTTGATCCTTTGCTTAGTGGAGCAGCCACTAGTGTTTTAAATACACATGATGAAGAAGACATTTTACAATGGCATGATGTCATCACTGATTGGTTTGAGGACAGCAGCATTATGTCCCATCATTCTTGTGAGATAGGAGCTTGTGATCATGAGAAAGCCAATGATATGATATCACCCATTGATGGCAGCCCTACACCATTTGGTAGACATGAAGATATCCAGGATAAGAGGACTGATTTTGTATATTTTGGCATCGAAGAGGTAAAGAAGTCCAAAAAAATTAATGAAGAATGGTTGCAAAAAGCCAAAGAGGCTAGATTAGTGGCTGCCAATGCAAGACAACATCTTCAAAAAGTGAAAGATAAGATCAATCTCATTAACATAGCAAGACAAAAAAGGATAGATAACATTATTCAAATGAGAGATGAATATGAAAATACACTTGATCCCCCTAAGGTTAGTTCCATGTCAGGTGATAGAAAGCAGGACTATGATGGTCAACTATTGACGGAGGTTGGTGCTTTTTACCATGACTACATAGTGAGGAGAGTTCATCACCTTTCTTTTAGTTCACATGCAGATGATTGGTTGATGCATCGATATGGATTGATGGGGGGCTTATACCATCCATTGTGGGATGAAGAGTTGCCATCTACAGAAGATGGAATTAGAGCCTGCAAGTACCCGACTCAGTTGTGTATGAGGAATTACTTGCAGGGACAGCAGTCAGTTATCCATCATGATATTATGTATCCGACAAGGTTTGCTATTTCTATGTCACAGAGATTTCGCACAGATACATGGTTACAGGATGATTATGGGGGCAGTAGGTATGATGGCTTGGTTAGTCAGCACGTCCATAGGAATTGGGTAGAGGATAGAGGTTGTGCTTTCATGCTTGCTAGGCAGTTGTATGGTGCACTCGTGAGGGAAGAGGCACAGATATCCACTTCCGTTGATGCTGAGAGGGATCAACCCTACACAGCTGCATTGATTAGTGTAACTGGCTTTATGAATTGGTGTCAGGAGCACTCTTCTTCTAGCTTTGGCAGTTGGAGTATTGTGGGGACACCAACATTTGCAGATGAGCTAGGAGATACTCATCTTTTTTGGCAATTGTTTGGGTCCATAACCCACAGGTCTCAGTATCAGGGAGTAGCCTCTTGGCATATTAGTGATCCAGTTGCAGACAGTATGGTGCAGCAGGTGCCACCAGTTGTCACTAGTAGTGGATTGCTGATTCTATTTTGGGATCCTGGTGGTGACGTGTTTGATTCGTCACTCTATTTTGGTCCTGATGAGATGTTCCACCACTCTTGGTGCGATGTCAGTTGTTTATGTAGAATGGTACAATGGAAGTCAACAGGTGCGCTTTGTGACGGACTTCCAGTTTGGCATTGGGACCCAAGGATTGACATCAGAAGTGATATGTTTATTTCAGCTACAACATTGCACAGTTTGCTGAGTTTTGGCAGGTTCTATGGCTGCAATTGTTTTCAGTGAGATTCTGATGCAGTTCTTTACAGATTCATTTGGGATCCGGGCATTAGTTGTGGGATACTCTCCAGTATATTGAGGAATCCTTTGTGTGCATCAGGGTTCCAATCAGGGCTCACTGTTGAGTTTTGTAGCGTGTATATGAGGGTGTTTTGAGAGCATTTTACGACATCCAGCTTTACAGTTGCTTGTGGGCAAGCATCTTCGAGAGGGGAGGACTTTCATGTCCCCTCTTTAGCTCGGTCTAGCAGAGACATGTGAGTCAGCGTATTATGGGGTCTTGTAGGTTGACATTGTTGGATAGAGACCCAGTATGGCTATACAGTGTTGGGGACTTGGTGTTCTAGCCGTCACTGATCAGTTTGGAGACGTTCCTTATTTTTAGGAGGCAGTTCCTAAATTTATGGGAGTTATCCCTACTTTTTAGGAGGGTATGATCATACCCAGTGTTGGGTCTCCATGAGATTATGCCTTGAGTTCAATTTCAGAGGATTAGGGTTTGTTTCCTAGTTTTTAGGAGCATCCCTAGATTTTAGGGATGAGACTGCCAGTGAATCCTTGATTTCCAACTCCAGTCATAGACAGGTGGCGGGACGACTTTCTGGTTTGTGGTGTCATTGAAGCATTTTGTCCCTATTTGGGGTATATTTTTAATATTCCCTAAGTTAGCATTTTTTTAATTAAATAAGGCTAAGTTTATAGCCATTTTGGAGTAATAAGGGGATTTTGGCCTCATCTGGATGTGTATCCCATGGTGTAATAGCTTGTTGGAAAGGTCTTGGACTTTTCTAAATATTTCTCTCTTGGCTCAGATCCTTTCGGTGAACGGATTTCTCTTTATTTGAAAAAATGGTCATTTTCTATGTGCTTGACACTTCAAAAAGGAGAAATATAACATTTTATAACTCAACGCCATATTGAGTTGCTTTTAGGGTTCGAGCTGATTGTAAAAAGGTTATAAGGAGGTCAAGACAAAAGTCTAATTCATTCTTGACATTTTTAACTTTGGAATTTGCGCTTTGGCTCTGGAAGAGCTTTAAGCATTTGGGATGCCAAACCCCAATGCTTGCCTGTTTGGGACGTAGCCCCCATTTTAGTGGTTGTTGATTTGCTCAGTAGCATCTGGAGATTGCTCAGTATTCCTTCTGGTAGGCATAGGGATTGTGACAGAGTTCAGCGGGCATTTGAGGGTTTATTTCAGATTGAGAGGATCTTGCAGTTATAGGGCTGTCCCTGGCAGCCCTTACAACTGTATGGCTGTACCTGGCAGCCAGCTTCCTTCCCATGTGCAGCGCATTAAGCACTGGATCTTGGCGCGGCTTTCTTCTGGTGTACAATTCTCCTTCAGTTTTTCAGGTTGGATCTATTTGTGATTGTAATCTCCTTGAAACTATTGAAAATTGTATCTGGTTCCCTATTTTGGTTTAATATACAAAATTCTGCCTATAAGCGACTTTGTTTGGTTATATTGGGTATTTAATTTCAGAATTGTTCATGTTCTTGTATTTCATTATTTACTAGCTGAAAAATCATCAAAACACAAAAACAATCAAACCCTTCTGCAACTTCCATGTATTTCGGAAAGAAAACATTCACAAACAGGACAAATCAATTTAAATTAACAAAATTACAGCAGATTAGCCGAAGAGATCCATCAGGGATCTTTCACGTACCATCCAGTAATATTTGGTGAAGTGGAAGGATTTGCCGGTAGAGGATGCTACTTGGGAGAGTGAAGATATTTTACAGCATCCAGAGTTGAGATTGCTTGAGGGCAAGCAATTTCAGGGAGGGCGGACTGTGATGTCCCCTTCTAGCTAGAGACATCACTCTAGCTTGTGATTAGCCTATCAGAGACCCTCGTAGGCTAGTAGGATTGGATAGAGGGTCACCTTGGTGTGGAGATCTTCCGGGGACAAAGCAGAGTACACTTCTGGGTTGCCAGAGTTTGTTTATGATGAGTTTTGCTTTGCGTTTGGCTTGGTTAGGCTATTTTTCGCAGTTGGAGATGGACCCCTGCTATTTTTAGCAGACATCACGTTCATATGGGTGGTCAACTGGTGAGCTCCAATTTCAGACGGCATAGCTAAATTCAAAGTATTCATGGAGTTAGACAAGTTTGAATAACTTAGCATTTATTATTAAGTGATTTAATAATAAAGTTATAAAGTGACTTTATATTATAATCACTTAACTTGAGGGTCAACTCATCATTAGATGGGGCCATGTTTTTAATTAAATTATCTGAGCCAGACTATTGAAATATTAAAATTAAATGCCCATTTAATGATTAAAATCGTTTTGACACCCAAAGTGAAATTAAATGAAATTACAAGCAATATTGTAATTAAGAGGATTAGGGTACGATTTGCAAAAAGGATATATGGTGTTGAGTTTGGAGAGAGGTATGATTGATTGCTATTTTGCTATTTGACATTGTGAAATTGAAAGGGGTTTGCTCTGGAGACTACGGTTTTTAGCCACCATTGGAAGACGTAGTTGCTTCAATGTTCACCATCTGAGATAATGAAATATTCAGTGATATTTGGTTTCAGGAAGACTTCATTCAGAGGTCTTATTTGCATCTAATTGTGCAGAATTGAAGAATAAATTCATGAGTAATTATTGCAAATTTATTGAAGAATTTTTGGTGATTAACAAGTACGATACGGATTGCTACAGTACCACCGTACAGATTGCTACAGTGCCACCGTACGGACTGCTACAGTACCACGTGAACAGTAAAAAAATTAAAATTAAAATTTGCAGTTTGCAGATTTTCATCTACTGGGACAGCAAAAATCAGGTTTTTATCTTACATTGTAATGAATTATTTTTTTCAGGCATATTGGCATTAGAACAGAATAAACATTCTCTTTGATAGTCTCATAAATTAATTCCAGCAGTAGTATTATTGTTTCAGAATTATTTTAAGCATAGGAGTTTATTTCAGAATTGTATCATTGCTCATTATTACCAAAAACACAAAAAAAAATCCATAAACATTCAAAAACCAAAACAAATTCAAATCAGCTACATTCAAAAGAAACAGTCAGCAGAGGAGAGCCAAGTTGGGTTCTTACAGTATAGTCGCACTCACCCATGCAGTACCCTAAAGTCAACCATTGGTCTGAAATCATTATCCTGTCAAGCTTCCAAACTACATAGCTCCTCCCTTGTCTTGTATTGTTCCACATAGAGGATCCTTGATCCACTATTTGAGTGAGATCATCAGCCATTTTTTTATTTAAGCCTCAGTCTCATTTTTTTCCTTAGGTGTTTTTATAGTTTTTAAATCCCTAATCAAGATCAGATGTGGGGATTTTTTAGGGTTCCCTTGTATTGGAGTTGTAACATTGTTATTTTATTATTCCCATGAGGAATATAAACATTGATAAAAGAGTAACTTTCTTGGAATTTGTGAGCCAAAAAATTGGTTAGCATTTCACAAGGAAATGTTTGATGAGATTGATTTATATATCTTGCAGGGTCCCATTGAAACGTCATTCATGTGGTAAGTTCGAAGATTATTTGTCTGTTACCCCAAATTCGTCCATATTTTGTCTTGTTCAAAGAACGTTGTCTTGTACTTCCCTGAAGCAATACCATATCTATTTTTTCATTCTTAAGTTTTTATTTTAGAAATTGGCATTGATTGGGTACACAAATACATTTGATGTTCCATGAGATAATCCACATTTATCCATGCACAACTCCTGCACAGTGCATTTCTCTCATTTGTCTTCCTACGCCACACTTGCACTTGCTACGCACTCCTCCATGCTCAACTTGCTCTTGCAATGTCCCCAAATTGGGACAAATGTGCAAAACTAAGGTTTTGCAACAAACCTTGTCAAATCGAAAAATAAATATGGAAGTTTTGAATTTGAACCAGCAAACCTTAGCTGTAGAGAATGCTCCCAAGAACATATAAAATATTGCAAATCCCTTGTGTTGGGTGAATATTTTGTCAACAGCTAACTGATGAGCAAAATAGGTCTCTTCAACCACAACATAGGGAGATTGGTCGACCAAATGTGTAGGTTTACTACATCAGAGGTGGACAAATCTCTCCTCTCATCAAGGGGAGGTTCCCTATAAATATACAGAGCTATATACTATATATATATATATGCAGAAAATAACACTCAGGGTAGGATTATACCATCCATCTCTCTTTTTTCAGAGGTGATGTTCACAAACAAAGAAGAAACTCCTGGTGAAAACACTGAAGGCACTTTTCTTTCAAAAGTGATCTTGTAGGAAACAATAGGAGTTCTTTCAGGTAGTGACAAGTGACTAGTAACAAAGGTGCAATAACTAGCAGGATGAAATGGAACACAAAGTCTCCACCTCAACTGGCCAAAGAGTGAAATACGAAGGATAATGGGGGCACAAAGTCGTTCCAAGATCCTTTACACAGAAAGAAACTAAAAACACACTGAAGACAACTATGACAACACAAAGTCTGAAAGTAACTGGCTTCAGGACATCTTCCTAATTATTTCCACTAGTTCTGCTTGTCAAATTAAATAAATAAGACTGCTCCTAGGAAACAGACATAAGAACAATTTCCTAAGATAACACAAGCTATCACAGCACAAAGTTTGAAAGTAACTTGCTTTCTTATTTAGATAAAGCAATATGATCAACAATCTAAGCTCAAAGTCTCAGTAATCGCCTTTCAATTTGGACAGAGTTTTGCTTTTATATTCGAAAAAATCTCCCTTTCAACAATGAGAGAGATTACAATATATAGCAGCCAAGAAAGACTTGGGCGCTTAGTTTTATAAAATGGCCCATGTTACATTCAATGCCTTGAATGCATTTTCAGTTCTGTCAAGGGGCCATGCTGGAATCGGGCATCGGCCTTAACTGTGGCATGTTGATTCATCTCAAATGTCTCATTTTGAAGTATGGGCCCCTTGGTCATTTTCCTGATATATGCGCAGTTGTCCACTTCGCCTTTACTCGATGAAAAAAATAGGCTGCGCCTTCAATGTTTGCAAGCCAAAATATCTGCTTGGTGGACAGTTCCACCTACTGGAATAACTACTGTGTAGATATTTCGGCCTCTCCCCCTTTTTGTTGCGATTTGAGCCCTCGAGCTATTTTTTCTCCTTTATGGTTTTGTCTTTTCCTGGCGTTTGAGCTTTTGGGGCTACGTTCCTAGCTTGGCTGGCTCTTTTGGCTTCTCTTCTCGGTGCTTTTTCCTTTTGGCCTTGGCCTTAAGGCCTTTGAATGCATTCGAGTCCGCGCTTAAGCCTGCAAAGATCAACAACTATTTCATTGCCACGAATTTGACCTCTTCGGGTCTGTCATCTTCTTCGGCAATTCTTTTGGCTCTGTTGTTTGATCCTTTTTACTGTGTTTTTGTATTGGGAGTGCTCCGTCTTTGACATCTATCACAGTCCGCTGCTTTGAAACTTTAACAACTTACAGAAAATGGGACCCACAACACTTCTTGCCCGAGCAGCTTCAAAAGGGGAACGGGGATAGGTGGCATTTTTTGCTGATCTTAACAAGTGACACGTGGCGTTTCTCACTGTGAAACAGGTGATGACACTTGGCAGCATCCGCTTAACTTATAGAAGCTTTAGATACCTTTTGAGAGTCCTGCGGGAGATGACACATGGCGTCTTCCACTGAGCTTTTAGAAACATTTGGGACTCATTTGGTTTCACACAGACGATGACACTTGGCGCACTCCGCTTACTTTAGCAACTCACTCGTGGCCCACCACAGTCCTTACTCGATAACGAAGCAAAAGGAAGAAATTGCGGATGTTGACACTTGGCAGCTTCTGCCGAGTTTTACAAGGGATGCATGGCGACTTTCGCTGAAACACGGATGCAGACACTTGTCGTGCTCCACTGAGTTATAACGGGACACATAGCACGTTCTGCTGCTTTTAGAAACAAATTATAATGTGTCTCGGCAGATGACACTTGGCAGCGTCCGCTCTTGGGCTTTTTCCTTTCGGGTGAATTCCAACTTTTTTGCCTTGTTCACTTTTTCGAATAAAATCCTTCTTTATCTGTTTTTGCTCACTGCCCTCCGCAAGGGCACTTGTTCCTTTGGCTTTGGGGCAATCCCTTAAACCTGCCGATTGAATCAACTTTGGTTCAACGGTTCAATGGTTCAATCGATTCAATCTCTTTATTTTAGCTAAGTCTTTTGATCTCTTGAACCAAACGCGTTGAACCATTTGGTCGTTGAACCCGTTGAACCATTGAGAGAATTTGCCTGTTAAAGCCATTGAACCTGTTGAACCTTGTTGAATTCAAGCCTGTAGAGTCCGTAGAAATGTGAAAAAGCTTGAATAATGAAGAACTTGAATGCTTAGAACAATTTTTGAAAAGGGAAGGGAGGATTTTGGTCTATTGAACCAAAATAGTTCATATGTTGTCCCAAAATGAGTGAAATTTTGGGAACAACAGCTGGCTTTAGTTGGTTAACTTCCTTCAATTGAAAATTTGAAATCGCTGAGGGGAGTAGAAACCAGAATCTCCAGTGCCTTCAAGTATGCCATTGGGCTATAGAGTCGTGCTACCAAAAAAGAAAAGCTCAAAAAAATGAAAACGAACAACACAAAGCATAAACAAAAGACTATACAAATATACATATGTACAAGTGAACTTATCTGATACTTCAAAGATTGAAGTGCTTCGAATGCTGCCCATCGTGAGATAGTGAAAATGGTGTTTCGTCCTGATAAACTAGCAAGAAACCATTTTGTCCCCAGAATCGGTGATAGGCGAATGAAACTCTCCACCAGGAATCACATTTCCTGTGCACTCTTTTTGGTTCTCTTTTCTTGCTCCATGGCAAGGCATGGTCTCCAATCTGAAAACCATAAATCTTTGCTATCTCGGCAAAGAGTTCCTCCTCCTGACTTTGGCGCGCAGCAGTATGGTCCACCACCTAGCTTGTTGTTTTGCTGGTTCAGTCCAGTGCATGATTTGATTGTCCCCCTCAGATACCTAGCAAACCATCGGTTCAACATATTTGGCGTGGAGAAGTTTGACATCTTCGTCCTAAGCAACCTTTAATCCGAGTAGCAGTGATTCGTACTTGGCAGCGTTGTTGGCGTTGCCAGACTACAACTTGTATGAAGAAGGAAAAATATCTCCCTGAAGAGATATCAACACAATTCTGGCTCTAGCATTGGTAGAAGAATCGCTGCCATCGAATTCCAGGATCCAAACATCATTAGAAACTGATCTTCTATCAGATTTCTCTTCATTAGAGATGGAAGATCATTTTTCATTTGTACTGCATCCTACCAATTCTTTTGATGTCTTGTTTGAATCAATTTTAGGATCGCCACCTACAGGACTTTCGTCTGCAGAAACATGAACATCCTCTGTGGTCAAGAAGTAATTACCTCTGCCTGAAGACTCAAATAGAATTTGAGCTTCAGGTGCTGATGTCTAAGTGACAACATATTTTGCCTCCTTTTCAGGAAGCAATCTCTTCATAACACTTTTGACTAGGATCATTGCCTCAGACAGATCCATGCTTAGTTTGCCACCAACATCCTTGCAGAAATTTTGCCCAAAAAAGATGCCATATGATGCTGAGACGTCGGCCACCAGAACAATCATCTTGATTCTCTTGTCTGAGAATGCTGCAAATGCAAATTGGGCGTCCTTGATTTGTCTCAGTAGTGGCACTTGTTTGTTTTCCATGGAAAAACATCTCCCAAATGTCTTGGTCAGTGTGAGACCAAGGGATTCAGCCACTTTGGCAGGGATGACATTGTCTGAAGCTCTGGAATCAATGATGCAGTTGCTCAGCTTGTGACCGTTTATCAACAGGAAAACATAAAAAGGCTCTATTTTTCTAGGGGCAGCAGAAGGAGTAATTGTAATGTCCCCAATTTGGCCTTACGCTCTTCTTTTGGATTTAGCCTGTTTTTGGGAACTCGTAGGTTGAGCAGAAGCTCAAATAAGGGTTTCCAAACTTCTTGGATGACATTTTCGTCTTTTTGCGGAGTTTGCACTTGAAAATATTGAACTTGGATTGTGGATTCCTTCTGGGTTTTCTGAAAGCTTTGTGTTGATATGTTTTACTTGGCACACAGAGCACTTTCAAGAATTTACTATTTTAGTAAGTTCGGGATTGGCACCGAAACGGGATTTTGAGAGTGGGGTTGGATTCGTCTTGTCAAGACCTTTCCAACGAGCTATAGATCATTGGTTTTCGACATCATCTTGGCCTCCGTTTTAAAGTCCGTAAATTAAACATTATTATTTAATTTTGGACCTTGGTGCCTAGGCTCAACGACTTAATGTTGAGGTTAAAAAAAAAAAAAAAAATTAAAGAGGATTATATTATTTTTCCTCTCATGTTTTATCCCATATACAAGAGGATTTTAGAGACTCCCAGTTGAAAAAGTATAAAAGGAGGAGTGCTCTCATTTCATTATCTTTTGTCTACAGGAATGCTTTGCTGCCAGATTGGTTTTGGAATCGCTTCGAGGAATGAAGGCCTCCTAGCTCGAGCATCGCTTCTTGTTTGAGAGACAACAACTAGTGGTGATTTAGTTTAGTTTTGTGAGTTCATTGGATTTTGTGCATTGTAATCTGCATTGTGTCTAATTAGTATTCTGATTTTGCATATTAGAGGTTTCCAGATCTTACATTTTAGCTACAGCAGATTCGAATTTTAATTTGTAAATCCAAAAATACCAAAAAGATTGTTCTGGGTATTGTGTCATTGCATCTTATTGGTAAGGGCGCCCCTTCATGAATATTTGCAAATTTTAATACGAAGCTTATGATTTTATAATGCAAATCCGTCATTCTTTGAATGCTGTACTTTTTAGAGTGCATTGGGATTCGTGTCAATAATTAATAACCATATTTAGATGCCATTTCTTATTACTAAGTTAGGCGCCATCATTTTGAGGGTCTATTGCATCAAATTTGAGATCATTAGGGTGAGAAATGAGAGAGTTATGAGCATATGAGTAAATTCATAGGTTGTTGGTCCGTACTGTTTCAGATCTGCATTGGGCTGCGTGCATCAAATAAATAGTATCTTTTGAGTGAGTTTCAGTGTTCTGATTTGGTCGCCATCATACTAGAGTCATTGTGCAATTCGTTTCATGAGAATTGATGAAATTTTGAGCAAGTTGTGAGTAAAATTGTGAAGTACAGGGCTGCTATTCGTGCACACGAAAATCTGGACTGTCATAAATCAGAATTTGAGGTTGGTCTGTTTGTTGTACTTTCAAATGTAATCCTTGTTATTCAATGAAGGAAGTTCAATACATATTATTGCAGCTTGATTTATATGTTGATCCACATTCAAAGCAAGATCTTATCATTCATATTGTAAACTGGCAGTAGTACTGACTGTATAGTTATTCTTGCTCATCATAGTTTGTAATGTTCAGTTTCTCGTTTAGTAATTGTTTGTAATAAATAAATCTCCGCCCTATGGTAGCTACTCTCCCACTCTGGGTTAGCAAGCACATTCTGGGTGTTGAGTATTTCCAACTTTCAACATTTTCTTTCAAACATTATTATTTGTAATCACTCCGTCAGATGGTCGCCCCTCACTCCGCATTGGATTGGGTAGCACATACTTGACGTTGAGTTCCCTTTCAGCATCACTCCATCAGATGGTCGCCCCTCACTCCGCATTGGATTGGGTAGCACATACTTGACGTTGAGTTCCCTTTCAGCATTTAGATGTAGAAAATCGTCTGACCATATGCTCGCCATCATCGGCGCCATCCTTGGTTAGAGTTACTTTCTGCATAAGCACTTTGTTTTAGATCCTCTGACCAATGCTCACACCTGGCCCACATCGGGATACTGGTGTACATTCTGGTTAGAGTTGCTTTCTGCACGTTTTGGTTTATCCTCTAACCTTAACGGGTACATTGATTGTAATTTGCAATTTGTAAAAATCGAAAAAATTGGCTCGAAATATTTCAGTGGTATCAGAGCCAAGATCCTGCCATCCTGTGCCCAACAAGGTTTAGTTGATAGTTGAATGATAGAGAAATCAGTTTCTACACCAGAGGTCAGAACAGAGTTCAGCTCAGTTTAGACGTGGCAGTTAAACATGGCTAACAGAGAAGAGATAAAGCTGGAACAAACACTTTTTAAGATCGGAAAAAGACTTGGCAAAGAATGTAAGTCAAGGGAAGACGAAAAGAATAATCTTCAAATATTGGAACAATGTTTGAGACAAGTGGAGCAGTCACCTTCTGAATGGATGCAATTGGCATTGTCACTTACAGTTCACCTTTTACTTCAGCCTTATTGGTTGGGACATCCAAATGAAGAAATCAAGCTGCTGATTTCTTCTTGCTTCATGGAGTTGATGAGAATGATGGCCCCCATGACACCCTATGATGATGAAACCATGAAAATCATTCTGAATATGATTGTAGAAAGTTTCCAAGATCTTGATAAAACTGGAAGTAATCTATTTGCTAGAAGGGTTGCTATCTTAAAGACATTTTCAGATCTCTGGGTAAGTAACTTGCTATTCGCCTTGGAAATGCATGATCAGATTTATCACTTGTTCCATTACCTCTTCATATCCACTTGGAGCGAACAAGAAGAGGATGTTATTGTAGCTGAGAAGAAAATCCTTATTCTCACCATTAATGAGTCAGATGAAATTCCACCAAATGTCCAATCTCTCCTCTTGGACTCATATGAGTGTGAAGAAAAGGATTCTCCTATTACTTCTATGCTGATCAAGGAATTGTTTAATCAATGTGAGGAAAAATTGAAGCCACTTTTGAAGAAGTTAGAGTGTGATGAAGAAAAGATTAGTGGACATGATGTTGGAGATGATTTCAAAGAGCTCATACAAGATCATGTCGAAGATTTGGTAATGAAGGATTTTTCTCTTTTTGCTGTCCCAACTTCCCAAGAAGTTCCACATGAAGAAATCAATGACACACTTCCTCTTGATGGAGATAAAGATGTCGAAGTTTACAAAACATCAAGCATTGAAGATTCTTCATTTCATTATGATGGCGACATTGGGTTCGACCAACAAACCGAACCTTTAGAAAGAAATGTTTTTGAAAATATCAGCGTAAGTGATTTGGAAGTTGACTTGTTCAAAGAGTCATCACTACGAGAAGAGCATGATAAGAATCTTTCTCCTGACCATTTCAATCAAACTGTTAACATGTGGGATCCAGGTGTGTTGGCTTCAAGATATGACAAAGAACTTGTGTGGGATAAGTTTCCCTTCGATCCCGATGAAGACCAAAATATTGTTTGCATTGCAAGCTATGAGGAGGCAAAAGGAGAAGTTTTTAATGAAGAAGCTTACTCTGAAAAGCTCCATGGTGATCCCTTCAAGTTGGTTGCAGCCACCAAGGGGGATGTTGTTACTTCCGAAATGTTCAGAACGACATTCAATGATTCTTCGTTCAAATTAGGGGCTGCCATAGCCTTTGAACAAGAAGACGGTGAGGTGGATGAAGAGCTAGAAGACCTCATGGCTCTTGAAGAAGAAAGGTTTAAAGTGGTTTTAGAACACACGGCTGATTCACTAATTCAAGAAGTTGATGGCAAGCTTAAAATTGAAGAAAATGTGGAGTATGTTCCTCTCCATGACACTGAGCATTCTCTGTTAGTTGAGGATGAAAGACAAGAAGGTTGGAGCAACTTTGAGGGCAGCAAAGACAAGAAACAAAGTTCTGATTTTCAGTTACAGCCTGTCAGCAATTCACCATCTTCACATTCTTATGAGTGGGAAGATCAATTCAAGGTGTCCGTTAACAAGGAAGAGCAAGCTCTATCCCTGTTTGACTACGCACATAGCTTGGTTGAAGAGCTTTACTGGAAGGCTCAGCTTGAAGAGAGACGTAGAGGAGTGACCGATGAAGTTACTCTTCCTAATATGCAACTTATCAGAAATTCTTTGGAGACCTTGAAGTCCAAGTACATACACTCTATTAGAGAACGGGATCATGTCATTGAAGTTGCAAAGAAGGCCATATGTGCTTTTCATGAAAAAGAGGGTACGATTGATGAGCTCACTCTGGAGCTTAAATCAATAAAGGACGAGTTGAAAGAAACTCAGTTGGGTCTAACAGCGGTTGAAGACCAGTTTGCAGATTTCAAACTTTTCAAGGAGCAAGAGGATGCATAAAGAGCTGAAAAAATCCATGAAGTGATTGGAGATCTTGACTGTCTTCAAGAGGAGTTTGATTTTGAAAGCATTTCAAGAAAGTCAGAAGTTGCATGTGCAGATTTGGGACAGCAAAGGGAAAGGAATGGCTTCCAAGTCTTTGACAATTCCTTCCGAAGTGGGTGCTGAAGCAACTTATGACAATCCCCTCTTTGCTTTGAAAAATGAGTCAAGTAGTGAAGTGACCAAGCATGAGATCAAGCATGAACTCCAATCTAAGGATGCTTTGATCTCACTCCATGTGGATGTGCCACGTTTGTTGATCAATAATGAATGCATCAGTGGGTTTGAGGATGAAGGTTCTACATGGGAGGTGACGAAGCAAGGAAATTTCAACATCTATGACATCAAGGTGTTGATGAGACAAGTCTTGGTAGCTGTTGGTGACTTCATTACAGCAGCAACGAGTGAAGATTTCAGACCTACTACTCAGGAGGAATGGGAAAAAGGTGAACTAGACTTTGGTGGGTGCACTCTTGACAATCCATTCCTTGGGTGGAATGATGTTTGGAATCATATCGATCAGTTTTGGAAGCTGAATTTGAAGCCACTCTATGTTTCATTCTCCCTTAAGGTGGAAGCTTTCATGGTTAAGCTTCAAGGATTTACTAGATGGGGCATCAGTTTCGTGAGAAGGCACGTGGTTCTCACTAGCACTTGGGAATGTGTAGAGATTTCTTTGCAGTATGTTGAAAATCACTTTCAGTTGGGTATCCATGCTTGGGATTCTCAACTTGGGTTGTTAGAGTTTATTACTTATGGAAAAGACTTTTGGAGGGATAAGGAACAAATTTTCAGATTTGTTGATGTTGTTCCCTTCATTTCCAGCTACTTGATGGTTCCGTTTGTTCATCAACAAATGGATTGGAGAGAAATCTTGAATATGGGTTGGAGAGATCCACGATCGGTGGTTCTTGGAAGTGACTTTCAGCTCAGACAAGGGCAGATTTTCAGAGACGAGCTTGCTAGCTGGAGGCAGACCAGCCACTTTACTTATGGAGTTACTTTCATTCAGGAGAGTTGGTTCCTCACTCCTGATCAAAGAAGTGGTAGTTTTCTGGTGGAGATGGCTTTAGTGTGTTTCTCAGCCACTTTGGAGGTTTGTGATGCAAACTCTAATGGTTTATTTTCATTATTGGTTCATGACAACGAGCTACCCCATGCTTTGATTCTATATTTTGAGACTCTTGGGGTTGGAATTGTGGAAAAATTCTTCAGACTTCATAGTTGTGCCATAATAATTCAGTTGAGGCATAGGAAATTCATGTGGAGTCCTGAGTTTGAATTTGTTGAGCTCTTGCAAAGGATTGCCTTCCTTTTTGCAAGAAGATTTGCAGATGTCACATTTGCAGTCATGGTTCCGTTTGTTACCATGTGGAGGTATGCAGAGGAGTTCGATTTTGATTTGAGTAGACTATCTTTCCTATTGCTTAGAATTGTGATTGACAATAGTATGGTCGATACTGTTAATTCGGGGCATTGTGGACATGAGAGGTTGCATGATTTTGATCCCCCTCCTTTAAGATCTTTCGGTTTGAGTATCATGGATGGTAACACGTTGGGGTTACAAGGAAGGTTAGTACAACACAGGCATGATGATTTCACAGATGTGATCAGAGTGGTGCAACATCAGGGTGGTGGGTCCTCCTTCAGACGGATATGGGAGCCTGGGATTGTACTTGGTTTGGTTTGGTGCAGTTTGAGTTTTTCTAGAGTTGTGGTGGCATTGCTTGAGGACAAGCAATTTTGGGAAGGGCGGACTGTAATGTCCCCAATTTGGCCTTACGCTCTTCTTTTGGATTTAGCCTATTTTTGGGAACTCGTAGGTTAAGCAGAAGCTCAAATAAGGGTTTCCAAACTTCTTAGAGGACATTTTCATCTTTTTGCGGAGTTTGCACTTGAAAATGTTGAACTTGGATTGCGGATTCCTTTTGGGTTTTCTGAAAGCTTCGCGTTGATATGTTTTACTTGGCACACAGAGCACTTTCAAGAATTTACTATTTTTAGTAAGTTCGGGATTGGCACCGAAACGGGATTTTGAGAATGGGGTTGGATTCGTCTTGTCAAGACCTTTCCAACGAGCTATAGATCATTGGTTTCCGACATCATCTTGGCCTCCGTTTTAAAGTCCATAAATTAAACATTATTATTTAATTTTGGACCTTGGTGCCTAGGCTCAACGACTTAATGTTGAGGTTAAAAAAAAAAAAAAGAATTAAAGAGGATTATATTATTTTCCCTCTCATGTTTTATCCCATATACAAGAGGATTTTAGAGACTCCCAGTTGGAAAAGTATAAAAGGAGGAGTGCTCTCATTTCATTATCTTTTGTCTACAGGAATGTTTTGTTCCCAGATTGGTTTTGGGATCGCTTCGAGGAATGAAGGCCTCCTAGCTCGGGCATCGCTTCTTGTTTGAGAGACAACAACTAGTGGTGATTTAGTTTAGTTTTGTGAGTTCATTGGGTTTTGTGCATTGTAATCTGCATTGTGTCTAATTAGAATTCTGATTTTGCATATTAAAGGTTTCCAGATCTTACATTTTAGCTACAGCAGATTCGAATTTTAATTTGTAAATCCAAAAATACCAAAAAGATTGTTCTGGGTATTGTGTCATTGTATCTTATTGGTAAGGGCGCCCCTTCATGAATATTTGCAAATTTTAATACGAAGCTTATGATTTTATAATGCAAATCCGTCATTCTTTGAAGGCTATATTTTTTAGAGTGCATTGAGATTCGTGTCAGTAATTAATAACCATATTTAGATGCCATTTCTTATTACTAAGTTAGGCGCCATCATTTTGAGGGTCTATTGCATCAGATTTGAGATCATTAGGGTGAGAAATGAGAGAGTTATGAGCATATGAGTGAATTCATAAGTTGTTGGTCCATACTGTTTTAGATCTGCATTGCACTTCATGCATCAAATAAATAGTATCTTTTGAGTGAGTTTCAGTGTTCTGATTTGGTCGTCATAATACTAGAGTCATTGTGCAATTCGTTTCATGAGAATTGATGAAGTTTTGAGCAAGTTGTGAGTAAAATTGTGAAGTACAGGGCTGCTGTTCGTGCACACGGAAATTTGGACTGTCATAAATCAGAATTTGAGGTTGGTCTGCTTGTACTTTCAGATCTAATCCTTGTTATTCAGTGAAGAAAGTTCAATACATATTATTGCAGCTTGATTTATATGTTGATCCACATTCAAAGCAAGATCTTATCATTCATATTGTAAACTGGCAGTAGTACTGACAGTATAGTTATTCTTGCTCATCATAGTTTGTAATGTCCAGCTTCTCGTTCAGTAATTGTTTGTAATAAATAAATCTCCGCCCTATGGTAGCTACTCTCCCACTCTGGGTTAGCAAGCACATTCTGGGTGTTGAGTATTTCCAGCGTTCAGCATTTTCTTTCAAACACTGTTATTTGTAATCACTCTGTCAGATGGTCGCCCCTCACTCCGCATTGGATTGGGTAGCACATACTTGACGTTGAGTTCCCTTTCAGCATCACTCCGTCAGATGGTCGCCCCTCACTCCGCATTGGATTGGGTAGCACATACTTGACGTTGAGTTCCCTTTCAACATTTAGAAGTAGAAGATCCTCTGACCATATGCTCGCCATCATCGGCGCCATCCTCGGTTAGAGTTACTTCCTGCATAAGCACTTTGTTTTAGATCCTCTGACCAATGCTCACACCTGGCCCACATCGGGATACTGGTGTACATTCTGGTTAGAGTTGCTTTCTGCACGTTTTGGTTTATCCTCTAACCTTAACGGGTGCATTGATTGTAATTTGCAATTTGTAAAAATCAAAAAAATTGGCTTGGAATATTTCAGTAATGACAAAATTGTTTGAAATGGACATGTTCCTTGGGGGATCATGAGTTACCTTCTTAACATCTTGTCCTGCAGGGACGGCTTTATTCCTTACACACTCAAACAATCTGTCCAACTGCTCAGAGTTGGATTGCTAATATTCAAACTCAATCATTTGAATTTTGGTCTTTTTGACATTGTTGACTATGTCAAATGACTGAAATGGACTAGGAACAGAAGAAAGGAGTTCATCCTTCTGGTTTTTAGGGGGGAGGACTGATCTTGGAAATGAAAGTTGAAGGTGAAGGCATACTTGAAGTACTTACTTTTTTAGCAATCACCGGGTCCTTTGGCTGGAAAGGCAGAGAAGTTCCTCGTTTGGCAATTGAAATTGTAGGTTGAGGTCGCTCCTCTGTTTTTTCTTTATCAACGTGCTAGGCTGACTGGTTCTTGGATCGGGTGAATACAGCGTATGGTCCATCAACTGCTTTACCTTCACTTCTGGGTTCATCCTAGTAATTCAGGAAATCAATGTTGGAGTTGCCAGCTAATTCTTCTTTTTCTTCTATGAAGAGATTAGCATCATCTTCTAGGTTCAATTTAGGCTAGAAAGAGAAATCAAGTTCAGTTCCTAGATATCCAACTGCTGAGTTGGTTGGAGGCGCTTCAAGGGCAAGGTTCCTCTGTGGAGGAGGAAGACGATTTGTTTGCCCTTGATTCCTGGCAGCATCGCCTTGATATGACTGATTCTGAAATGTCCTCCTTGGCATCTCCCAATTAGGAGCAGACATACCTTGGGCCATTTGTCTTTTCAAGGCTAGCAATTCATTTGCCAGCTTTTGCACCATTGGATCAGTAGTGGCTGTAGGTGAGTATTTAGAAGATGAAAAAGATTTACTTCTGTTTGGATCTCTCTTTTATCTTTCTTGCCAAGATAAGGTCATCTTCCACTTCAGTAGCCAAGTCCTGAGCAATAGCAAGGTCTATGTGGCCAACACATCTTAGCAAAAAACTCACTTCAGACAGCTGTAAGTTGATGAAGAAGCATTTGAAGTTTTTGGGCATTAGCTGAGCAATGTAGGAATCCGATTCCTTAGCTTGTCAAACTTGACAATAAAGTCCCTCATAGGTTCATGAGGTTCCTTCTTCATTTGTGTGAGCTGGGCCAGCAAGGCATGTGCATCTTCTACAAGCTTGAACCTGGCTTCAAATTTAGCTTTGAGTGTGTCCCAGTCAGTCATTGATCTAGCTTGCAGATGGTAGAACTAGTCTACAGCAGCACCTTGTAGTGTTTCTATTAAAAGCCTGACTGCCACGTCCTCAAATTCCACTCTTATTACGCCATAAGCTATGCTGAAGGCTGCAATGTATTCATCAGGATAAACTCTCTCATCACCAAAGAATTTGGAGAAATTCTTCCTTGAACTACGTGGTAGCTTATGCAGAGGTGGAGTCAAATTGAGTGGGCCGAAAGAGTTACCCCAGGAGCCTTGAACTGCCATGATTTGATTATGGAAAAGGGGGATAACAAATCTGGGTGGAGGTGGAAGAAAGTGGTAAGGCTATAATAATAATGGGTAAGACACAGACTAGAGTGGCCAGAATATATAATGGATAAGGGTAAGGACTGCTTCAATTTGAAACTTGAGACTTTAGACTGCACGTAATATCCCCAGAGGAGTCGTCAAAAAACTGTTGGCGTGAAGCTGGCAGTGTTCTTTTCCACTTCACGTCGTTCCCCAGCAATATGAAATGCTTCAATTTGAATAGACTGGAAAAGGACTGTAAATGCTCGTCGTTCCCAAGCAGAGTCGCCAAAAAATTGTTGGGTGAATATTTTGTCAATAGCTAACTGATGTGCAAAATAGGTCTCTTCAACCACAACATAGGGAGATTGGTCGGCTAAATGTGTAGGTTTACTACATTAGAGGTGGACAAATCTCTCCTCTCATCAAGGGGAGGTTCCCTATAAATATACGGAGCTATATACTATATATATATATGCAAAAAATAACACTCAGGGTAGGATTATATCATCCATCTCTCTTTTTTCAGAGATGATGTTCACAAACAAAGGAAAAAATCTTGGTGAAAACACTGAAGACACTTCTCTTCTTTCAGAAGTGATCTTGCAGGAAACAACAGTTCTTTCAGGTAGTGACAAGTGACTGGTAACAAATGCACAATAACCAGCAGGATGAAATGGAACATAAAGTCTCCACCTCAACTGCCCAAAGAGTGAAATACGAAGGATAATGGGAGCACAAAGTCGTCCTAAGATCCTTTACATAGAAAAAAATTAAAAACACACTGAAGACAACTATGACAGCACAAAGTCTGAAAATAACTGGCTTCAGGACATCTTCCTGATTATTTTCACTAGTTCTGTTTGTCAAATTAAATAAATAAGAATGCTCTTAGAAAACAGACATAAGAACAATTTTCTAAGATAACACAAGCTATCACAGCACAAAGTCTGAAAGTAACTTGCTTTTTTATTCAGATAAAGTAATATGATCAACAATCTGAGCTCAAAGTCTCAGTAATCGCCTTTCAATTTGGGCAGAGTTTTACTTCTGTATTCGAAAAGATCTCCCTTTCAACAATGACAGAGATTACAATATATAGCGGCCAAGAAAGACTTGGGCGCTTCATTTCATAAAATAGCCCATGCTGCATTCAATGCCTTGAATACATTTTTAGTTATGTCAAGGGGCCATGCTAGAACAAGGCATCGACCTTAACTGTGGCTTGTCAATTCATCTCAAATGTCTCCTTTTAAAGTATGGGCCGCCTGGTCCTTTTCTTGATATATGCGCAGCTATCCACTTCGCCTTTACTCGATGGAGAAAAACAGGCTGTGCCTTCAATGTTTGCAAGCCAAAATATCTACTTGGTGGACAATTTCACCTACTGGAATAACTACTGTGTAGATATTTTGGCCTCTCCCCCTTTTTGCTGTGATTTGAGCCCTCGAGCTATCTTTTCTCCTTTCTGATTTTGTCTTTTCCTAGCGTTTGAGCTTTTGGGGCTACGTTCCCAGCTTGGCTGGCTCTTTCGGCTTTTTCCTTTTGGCCTTGGCCTTAAGGCCTTTGAATGCATTCGGGTCCGAGCTTAAGCCTGCAAAGATCAACGGCTATTTCATTGCCGCGAATTTGACATCTTCGGGTCCGTCATCTTCTTCGGCAATTCCTTCGGCTCTATTGTTTGATCATTTTTACTGTGTTTTTGTACTGGGAGTGCTCCGTCTTTGACATCTGTCACAGTCCGTTGCTTTGAAACTTTAACAACTTATAGAAAATGGGACCCACAACACTTCTTGCCCAAGCAGCTTCAAAAGATGAAGGGGGACAGGTGGCGGTTTCCGCTGTTCTTAACAAGTGACACATGGCATTTCCCACTATGAAACAGGCGAGGACACTTGGCAGCATCCGCTTAACTTATAGAAGCTTTAGATACCTTTTGAGTCCTGCGGGAGATGACACATGGCGGCTTTCGCTGAGCTTTTAGAAACACTATAGAAACATTTGGGACTCATTTGGATTCACATGGACGATGACACTTGGCGCGCTCCACTTACTTAAACAACTCACCCGGGGCCCACCACAGTCCTTAATAACGAAGCGAAAGGAAGAAACTGTGGATGTTGACACTTGGCGGCTTCTGCCGAGCTTTACAAGGGACACGTGGCGACTTTCGCTGAAATGCAGATGCAGACACTTGTCACACTCCGTTGAGTTATAACGGGACACGTGTAATGTGTCCCGGCAGATGACACTTGGCAGCTTCTGCTCTCGGGCTTTTTCCTTTCGGGCGAATTCCAACTTTTCTGTCTTGTTCACTTTTTTGAAGAAAATATTTCTTTATCTGCTTTTGCTCACTGCCCTCTGCAAGGGCACTTGGCCTTGGTTCACTGCCCTCCGCAAGGGCACTTGTTCCTTTGGCTTTGGGGCAGTCCCTTGAACCTGTCGATTGAATCAACTTTGATTCAATGGTTCAATCGGTTCAATCTCTTTATTTTAGCTAAGTCTTTTGATCTCTTGAACCAAACGCATTGAACCATTTGGTCGTTGAACCTATTGAACCGTTGAGAGAATTTACCTGTTAAAGCCATTAAACTTGTTGAACCTTGCTGAATTCAAGCCTACAGAGTTCGTAGATTCAAGCCTATAGAGTCCGTAGAAATCTAAAAAAGCTTGAATAATGAAGAACTTGAATGCTTAGAACAATTTTTGAAAAGGGGAGGATTTTGGTCTGTTGAACCAAAATAGTTCATATGTTGTCTCAAAATGAGTGACAAATTTTGGGAACAACACCTTGGAAACAAGTTGCCAATTTATTAAGCAGGAAATTAGCCCTTGAATAGGCCAATTACTTACCAAGCCCTAGGCGTCAAGTTTGGAAAATTAATAATTAGCCCCCAATTGATATAAACTTCAATTTCTCTTCAAATATCCATAAACAATTCCAAAATAAATACAGACAAGATGTCTACTATAAATCTGAATTTAGAGCCTCACATAGCATTATTATTTGCCCAATCAAAGATCACCAAATCATCAATGTTATACTCAGAATAAATACCTTAGTACCAGCTGGTTTCCCTCAACAATTTAGATGGAAATTATATCAAAATTATAATAAAATTATCAGAATGTACTATCAGCAAAGTTGGCCTCAAATGGCCTTTTCAATAATGATCAATTAGTCCCCAAAGGGGATCGCCACCTTTGGATAAGATGCTGTTGTTTTTATGGCTAAAACACAGTGCTATCAAATGGTCCAAGCTCTCCAAACCGAGTCGCCAATGCTGGAAGGGTGGGTCACAAATCGCAGCACCTTGGGAGGGTTTGCTGCCCTAATTCAGACCTCTTTGCCACTCTCCAAGCACTCAATGTAGTTCGCCCACCTGCAAATATCAAATCGGTGTTGAAAACACTTTTCCTTTGCAAATGAAGTGCAATTCAACCTCCTTGTGAAGTTGACCAAGTATGAAATTGTAATGCCCCCCACTTAGGGGCTGGGTCCCATGAGGAATGCCACCGTGATCCGTGGGCCTCCGAGCAGTGGAATGTCGCCTCGCAGTCCTGTGTGGCTGGCCATATAGGGGTTTGGAAGAGGACCCAGATCATCCCGAGACTTTTGGTGTGACGGCCAATCCTTTAGTGGTATCAAAGCCAGGTCTTGAGGTCGAGCTCTGTGGAGGGTGGGGTGACTGTAATGCCCTCCGCTTAGGGGTTGGGCCCCACAAGGAATGCCACGGTGATCTGTGGGCCTCCGAGTAGTGGAATGTCGCCTCGCGGTCCTATGTGGCTGGCCATATAGGGGTTTGGAAGAGGACCCAGATCATCTCGGGACTTTTGGTGTGACAGTAGGAAACAGGCTCTGATACCACTATAATGGGCACCCCAGTTATGCCCAAAACTAATCCAGCTGAAACCCCTTATGACTCCGGAACGGTTTGCTTGTATTGTTTTTTTTGGTGTTTTGCAAGGTCTTATGCATGTAACATAAATATAGAATTGAAAGCATAGACACAAACAGCTGAAATAACCAACACACTGTATTTATATTGATCGCAAAATGAGTAAACAAGTACAATGTCGGCCACGCGATAACTCACTAAATACTCCAGTCATGGAATGAACATTGTTTCAAGCAAATATCCCCAGGGAATACCGAAGGTGCAATCATTTTGTTCTCCATCCAGTAGACTACAGACTTTGCAGGCTTGTTTCTACAGACTCTGCAGGCTTGTTTCTACGGACTCCACAGGCTGTTTCTACAGAGTCTGCAAGTTGAATTCTACAGACTCTGCAAGTTGAATTCTACGGACTCTGCAGAGACGCTTCTACGGATTCTGCAAGTTGAATTCTATGGACTCTGCATGCTAGTTTCTACAGACTCCACAGGTTGGTTCTATGGACTCTGCAAGCTGGTTTCTACGGACTCTGCAGTCTGATTCTACGAACTCTGCAGGCTGGTTCTACGGACTCTGCAGGCTGGTTTCTACGGACTCTGCAGGCTGGTTCTACGGACTCTGCAGGCTGATTTCTACAGACTCTGCAGGCTGGTTCTACGGACTCTGTAGGCTGGTTCTACGGACTCCGCAGGCTTGATTCTCCCGACTTTTAATGCAGATAGCAGCTGCTACGAGATGCTACAGTGACGGGGTTGCTACAGTGGCACGACTGCTACAATGGTGCAGCTGCTACAGTGGCGCAGTTGCTACAGTGGCGTGACTGCATGAGGCTGAAAGCACAGACTCTAAAGACCAATCCCAAAGATTGATGTCTAGAGTGCTACAGTTGGGAAGGACGTTTCCAATTGCCCAAAATAACCTACAAACTGCAAGTACATCAATTTTTTTCTTCTTATTCAACATGCCTAATGAAACCACAAACACTTCCTTTTATTCTTTCTCCAAGGGGGCGACTCAACTCTCATGAGCAATGTGGGATAAAAGATATGCAACATTTTATATATTAAGATATTACTTATGTCTCCCTTGGGTACTGTTGACCATTTTGGTCCTGCAGACCAAAATCGGTCCCCCCTTTTTTCCCCTACTTTTCTGAACCAGTCCAAAATTTGATTCTTTGCACAAGTCTAGTTTCTACGGACTCTACAGAAAGTTTCTATGGACTCTGCAGGTGTTTCTACAGACTCTGCAGGGGTTTCTACGGACTCCACAGGTGTTTCTACGGACTTCACAGAAAAAAACTACGGACTATGCAGGAAAGTCTTTTGGCAGATCAAGAACCAGTTCAAAGAATGAAATGGGCTTCTACAAAGTTTCTTCGGACCATTGAACCGTTCAGTTCAATTGGCTTAGATTCAATTGGTTCAACGGCTCGGTTCAAATGAGTTGGTTCAATGTTTGGTTCAAAGGGACCATTCCAATGCCCTTGTGGAGGACAGTTTTCAGATCAAGTGCCCTTGCGGAGGGTAGGGAACATTTGCAAAGAGGCCAAAGAGAAAGCCGAAAAGGTAATTTTCCTTCGGAATTTTGTTTAAGTCAAAGAAGAGAATTTCGTCCGAAGAAATTCTTCGGAAGAAAATCCCGCCGCGAGAAAGACAAGGCAAAGACGAGCAATTTCTTTCGGACTTTTGTTTGAAGGAATTCCTTTGGACAAAATGTCCGAAGGATTTCAAGATCAAGGGAGCCGAAGGACCCCGAAGGGCAGGTGCCCTTGCGAGTGACTCTCGGCCAAAATGAAGGACACTTCTCCAAAGCTGAAGGGTCACCTTCCCTTCGGGAGGGTTCAAAACAAGAACCCTGAAAGAAAGGGAAGCAACAAGAAGCCGAAGGAAAGGAAAAGGCCGAAGAAATTCCAAGGGGTGACGGTCCCGAAGACGTCAAAATCAAGCACGGCAAACTAGTCGTTGGAATTTCAAACGCCCAGTGACGGGTGCACAGACGTTAAATTTAAGGCGGTGAAATAGCCGTTGATTTTGAAAAGCTTAAAGAAAAGCCCAAGGAACTCAGCAACCCGCCAAGAAGATAGCCCCGAGGGCCGAAGGAGCCAGAAAGAGACAAAACCAGGAAGAGACAGAGCGCAAAAACAGACAAATAGTCCAAGTGACAAAGAGAGGTGTCAACTCAAGGATTTACTCCTGCAGTTGGAGTAGTGCTTGCCAAGTGGTCATCAAATGGCGCAAACAGTAAGCGGCATGCCCTATTTTCTCCACTTTGCATTTATAAGCAGACAAACCACGTGAATATCTGGAAGGAGCAGTCTTGTCTGCAGAAAAGAGGCACGGCCCGTGCTTTCACATTAATGTTTGAACACCAAAGTCAAGATCGACAATTACACAGCATGGTTTTAGCAAGCCTTTTCTAGAAGAATGATATCAGCAACAGTGACTTCCTCTTCCCGATGCTCTCAATGCACATGGGCCAGCTTGTCAAAGGGCGCCAAAAAGTCTTTTTCAAAAGGGGTGCCTTTACTTCTTCTCTTTCTATATATTGTAAACTTCTCATTTTGAAAAAGGATCTCTTAGCCCGTAAGGCAAAGCTCTGCCCAAAAATCTCTCGGGCTTGTAAGGCAGAACTTTGCTGGATTTTACCTTGAATCAAGACTTAGCAATTTTTACCTCCATTTGAACTTGCACTCACGCATATGTCTATGTTCTTCTTTTTGTGTTAAGTCATTTTCTTTTGTGCTTTTCACAGAACGATTCCAGCATGTCTAGTGCATTGTGAAGTTTTTTCTTCTGCAAATCTGTCAGAAGTGTCTACAGCAAGAATATAGGCACATGTGAATAGGCTGCCAAAGTGTGTCTCAGAACACCTTTGATAGTTCTTCCTCCCTGTATCTCTATGGACCCCTGACTCACTGATACAAAAGAGTTTCCCACATCAAATGAAGTGTATGGGAGCTTCTTCTTGGTGAAAAGTGTCTGTTCGGGCTGAGTGGATTAACTTTTTTGGTGTATCGCCTTTTAGTTTAGGTTTAGGTTCTGCTTTTAGCATCCTTCTCCCTTTTCATCCCCCCCTTTTCAGTTATTTGTTAGCAGTAGGAAGTCCAGGACCTAAAAGATACATCAAAGGGAGCTAGCCCTTATCTAGAGACTCTCCTCCCAGTTTTGCTAAGCCCACAAGCAAGAGGGGAGTTTCCATTGTTACGTGTGGAAGGCAGGAGCTCAGCCTTCTGTCCAGGGTGCAATCCACTATGTCAATAGGTACCATCCCCATAAAGTAAATATTTAAAGTAACACTTTTATATCTTGCAATTAATTTGAATGTTACCTTTATAACACTTCAGGCATTAAAATATAACAACAATTGGACTCCGAATAGCGCAAGTGATAGTTTACCGGAAAGCTCTCATCGAGGAGTATCAAATCCAATCATCAAAATTGGCCTCCACTGTGTTCTGCTAACTTACTACAGATAGTAAGTATGCCTGAAACTGAGTAAGCCAACTGCTAAAGTGGAGACATTATAGTCAGCCCCCCTTGAAATTGCTTGTCCTCAAGCAATCTCAACCCAGTCTGCTGAATAACCTGCTCACTCTTCCATGTAGCATCCTCCTCCGGCAGGTCTCTCCATTGGACCAAATACTCCTTCACTATCCTGTTTCTAAGTTTCCTCTCTCGTGTCTAGAATAGCCTCGGGTACTAACACGAGCTTCCCCTCCTCATCCAAAGGGGGTAAATCTGCAGAAGGCACTACACTTTGACCAATGGCTTTCTTAAGCCTAGACACATGAAATACATTGTGCACCCGACTACCCTCCGGAAGCTCAAGCTCATAGGTGACTTCGCACACTCTGCGAATCACCCTGTAGGGAGGCTTCAGCTTCTCTGCTCTGCTCTTCTTGAGCGATGACTGCTTATATGGCTATAGCCTCAAATACACCATGTCCTCCACCTCAAAACTGCGCTCTACCCTATGCTGATCAGCATACAACTTTTGCTGATTTTGAGCCTATTGTTTATTCTCCTTGAGCACTCTCAAGATATCTTGACTATCCTGCAATAGGTCTTTGGCTTTGGGCACTCTGCTGTCCCCCAAAGCCATATCCATGAAGCTTGGTGTTTCATACCCATACAATGCCATAAATGGAGTCATTCTGATGGTCATGTGATACGTGGTATTGTAGTAATACTCCCCCATGTGTAACCACTTAACCCAGGCTCTCTGCTTCGCAGTCACATAGTTTCGCAAATAACTTTCCACCCATTTATTTACTATCTCCGTTTGCTCATCTATCTGAGGATGGTAGCTCATACTAGGTGTAAGATCTGTATCGCACAGCCTGAACAACTCCTGCCAAAAGGCACTCATGAACTTGCTATCCCTGTCACTAATAATAAATCTCGGTAACCCATGCAACCTGAAAACCTCCCTGAAGAACAAATCTGCCACTTGAACTGTTGTGTAAGTAGAAGGGATAGCAAAGAAGTGAGAAAACTTCGCCAATCTGTCTACCACCACATAAATGCAATATCTTCCCTGCACTCGTGGTAGGCCAGTGATGAAGTCCATAAAAATGTTTTCCCATTTCCTGTCCGGAATGGGTAAGGGCTGTAGTAACCCAATAGGAAACATGTGCTCTTCCTTATTCTGCTGACAAACTGCACACTCCCTGACATACCTCTAAACATCATCCTTGAGCCCTTTCCATGAGAACCGCTCTCGGATCTGCATGTAGGTCTTGAAGACCCCCGGATGCCTAGCTATAGGTGCATCACGAAATGCCCTCAGTATCGCCTCTCTTAAATATGATGACGGAATCAAATAAATCCTATCCTGAAATCTGATCAGCCCATCTATCACCTCATAGCGATCATCCTGTATAGTTCCTGAAATCAATCCAGAAGCCCAAGCATCTTCGGCATATTCTGCTATAATCGTATCCCTCCAATCTCCTAAAATCTCTGCAAGAGCACAAATGTGAGGTCTTCTAGATAAGGCATCAACTACTACATTCTTCTTCCCTTTGACAAACTCAATGTCAAAGTCATAAGCCTGCAATTTAGTGACCCACTTTTGCTGTCTGTTATTCAAGTCTCGCTGGCCCATGAAATACTTTATGCTGTTGGGATCCGTCTTGATCACAAACTTCCCTCCAACCAAGTAGGATCAGAATTTGGCCAAGGCATGCATGATGGCCAACATCTCCCGATCATAAATAGAATAGCTCCTCTCCACCCCTCGGAGCTTCCTACTCTCAAAAGCAATGGGATGCTTCTCCTGCATCAATACTGCTCCAATCCCATCACCCAATGCATCACAATGAAGCTCAAAAGTCTTCGTGAAGTTGGGGAGAGCTAGAATTGGACATGAAGACATCACATACTTGAAATGTTCAAAACACTATTGTGCTGTCTTTGTCCATACAAAAGCACCCTTCATGGTGAGATCTATTAATGGTGCTGCAGTCTATGAAAAACCCTTCACAAATCTCCTATAGAATCCACATAATCCAAAAAACCCTTTGAGTTGTGTAAGGCTTGTTGGAGTAGGCCAATCAACAATTGCCTTAATCTTTCCTGGATCCACCCTAACTCCATCAGCACTGATAATATGGCCAAGGTAGAGCAACTTTGTCATGCCAAACTCACAATTCGATTCCTTGGCATACAGTGATTCCTTCTCCAAAATAACCAACACTTCCTCTAATTGTTGTAGGTGCTCCTCCCAAGTCTTACTGAATACTAGGATATCATCAAAGAATATCAATACAAATCTTCGAAACTGCCTTTTGAACACCTAATTCATACAACTTTGGAAGGTAGCTGGAGCGTTGGTTAGCCCAAAAGGCATAACCAAAAACTCAAAGTGCCCATTGTGACACCTGAAGGCAGTTTATTCTATGTCCTCCGTTCGCATTTTGATCTGATGGTATCCTAAACGTAAGTCTATCTTAGATAAAAACTGTACCCCATGCAACTCATCAATCAACTCATCAATCCTAGGGATGGGGTACCTGTTCTTAATTTTCTTCTTATTGAGAGCTCTATAATCAATGCACATACGCATTGTCCCATCCTTCTTCTTTACCAAAACAATCGCTGAAGCAAAGGGGCTTTTGCTTGGCCTAATATGCCCCATCTCCAATAGCTCCTTTATCGACTTCTCTATCTCATCCTTATGCTTTTTAGGATGGTGGTAGGGGTGATGATGACTGGTTTAGCCCCCTCCTCTAGCTCGACAACATTCTCTATACCCCTCTCGGAAGGAACCCCATGTGGAATGCTACCAAACACCTTATCATGCTTAGAAATGATCCCCTGTATATTTGGAGGATGGCTTTTAACCTGCTGCTCTGGAGGTGTAGGCATGATCAAACATTCAACAGCCCACTCTACATCATCATGTCTAAATAACCGTTCCATCCTCTTCAATGATACCACCCTGAGCCCCCCATCGGGTAAACCTCGAAGGACCACCTTCCTGACCTGATGCTAAAACCTCATCTCCAACTTAGCCAAGTTGAAGGTAAACTCTACCAGAGAAGCCATCCATGTCATTCCCAAGATGACATCATAATCACCCATGTCAACTACATAGAAATCGTCCTCCATCTCATAACCTCCTCCCAATCTGATGCGAAGATTTGAAATCTTCTGGGTGCATTATAACTTGTGGCCATTGGCCACCATGACTTTGAACCCCGCGTGCTCTTCTGTCTGAAGGCCTCTCTTGGCCACCATTTTTGCATCGATAAAGTTATGCATTGTCCCTGTGTCGATCAATGAAACCACATGCTGCCCCTGAATCATCCCTCTTACCTTAAAGGTAATGGCCTTCTGGACCCCTATCAACCGAGCAAGAGACTTCTCATCATCCGAACTCTCCTCAGCAGTGCTATCACCCTGACTAGACTCCGAATCTGAATGTTGCTCCTTGTCCTCGAAAGGTGATTCATCTGCTGAAAAATACTCCATTGGTTTAGCCTTCGCCTTAAGCGGACATTTATGGGAAAGATCCCATGGCTCTCTACAATGAAAACATAGTTTTTTCTTCTTGAGCTCGTTGAGGGTGTCATTGTCCAACCCTTTAGTTTCCCCCTTAGGCTGCTGATGGTCCTTCTGAAATGTCTTTCTTTCCTTATCCTTCTTAAAATGAGAGTCCTTAGAGTGAAATTTACTCCTGTAAGAAGAAGATGCTAGGTGTCTCGCTTTCTTAATAGCCTTTTGTAGTGAAGAAGGGTTGTGTCCCTTTACCCATCCTCGCAAGGGATCGGAAAGCCCATCCATGAAAAGAACAATGAGTCTCCTCTCAGATATATCTGTCACCAATACTGCCAGCTTTTGGAAGTCGGTGATATAGGCCTCCACATAACCCCACTGTTTAAGCTGTGCTAGCTCCTTGAAATGCAATTCCAGGTCCTTAGTGTCAAACCGCTCGATCAACCTCTCAGTGAACTCTGTATATGTATCAACCTGGTTATGTCCAAGTGTCACCATCCCATGGTGCCACCACTCATGGGCACTACCATCTAGATGTATAGCTGCGTACTTGATGGCATCATCCTCAGGAATTGGGCTGAGCTGGAAATATGTATCGAGCTTTTGCACCCAAGCCTTGGCTGTAGTCCTCCCTATACCATCTAAATATGGAATTGAGAGCTTACCCACTTTCTTCTTAAGCTCATAATGTTGTTGCCTGTTGCCTCTCTGAGGTAAATGTTTCAGCCTAACATCCATGTACTCCTTGAAAGACATCTCACCCTAAAAATCCGGTCCAAAATTTCTCCAATCCTCTAGTATTTGGTCCTGTATCTCCTACTATGTAGGACCAGCATTATTTTGGTCATTTTGTCTCGGAGGATAACATGGCATGAGTGGTCTTGTAGTAGAACCTGCTCTAGCATGTCCTGGTTCCTCTATTAATCGATGCGTCTCCATTACCTCCATTACCCTGTCCACCTTCCTAGTTAACATTATTACCCTGATTGGCATTATTGCCTTGATCTGCCCTAGTCAAATGTTGTGTAATGGCTACATTTAAATGCTGTAATGTAGCCTGTAGCTCCCTTTGACCCCTAGCAAGATCACTAAACATCTCCCTAGTGCTAGGTTCTCCCCTTTCCCCATGTCGGTCACCCATGGCTGGTGCTGAAAAAGGGTCACCCTCCTCTTCAATCTCTGGGAAGTTACGTATGTCTTGGTTTGGCCAATTTCTCCTCAAATAATACTGATGTGTTGGATGCATGAAACCTCACAAGATGGCAAGAAAACAGGCTTTGATACCACTGTAATGGTCACCCCAGTTACGTCCAAAACTAACCCAACTGAAACCCCTTATGACTCTAGAACGGTTTGCTTGTATTGTTTTTTTTTGTGTTTTGCAGGGTTTTATGCATGTAACATAAATATAGAATTGAAAGCATAGACATAGCTAAAATAACCAACACTGTATTTATATTGATCGCAAAATGAGTAAACAAATATGTCATGTCCCCTCTTTAGCTTGGTCTATCAGAGACATGTGAGTCAGCTTATTATGGGGTCTTGTAGGCTGACATTGTTGAATAGAGACCCAGTATGGCTATACAGTGTTGGGGGCTTGGTGTTCTGGCCGTCACTGATCAGTTTGGAGACGTTCCTATTTTTTAGGGGGTAGTTCCTAAATTTATGGGGGTTACCCCTACTTTTTAGGAGGATATGATCATACCCAGGGGTGGGTCTCTACGAGATTATTCCTTGAGTTCAGTTTTAGAGGATTAGGGTTTGTTTCCTAGTTTTTAGGAGCATCCCTAGATTTTAGGGATGAGACTGTTAGTGAATCTTTGATTTTCGACTTCAGTCACAGACAGGTGGCAGGGTGACTTCCTGGTTTGTGGTGTCATTGGTACATTTTGTTGCTATTTGGGTTATATTTTTAATATTTCTTAAGTTTCCGTCTTTTAATTAAATAAGGCTAAGTTTATAGCCATTTTGGAGTAATAAGGGGTTTTTGGCCTCATCTGGATGCGTATCCCATGGTGTAATAGCTCGTTGGAAAAGTCTTGGACTTTTCTAAATATTTCTCTCTTGACTCAGATCCTTTTGGTGGACGGATCTCTCTTTATTTGAAAAAAGGGTCAATTTTTATGTACTTGACCACTTAAAAAGGGGAAATATAACATGTTATAACTCAACGCTACATGGGATTGCTTTTAGGGTTCGAGCTAATTGTGAAGGGGTTATAAGGAGGTTAAAACAAAATTATGATTTCTTCTTGACATTTTAACTTTGGAATTTGCGCTTTGGCTCTGGAAGAGCTTTCAGCATTTGGGACGCCAAACCCCAATGCTTGCCTGTTTGGGACGTAGCCCCCATTTCAGTGGTTGTTGATTTGCTCAGTAGCATCTGGAGATTGCTCAGTATTCCTTCTAGTAGGCGAAGGGATTGTGACAGAGTTCAACGGGCATTTGAGGGTTTATTTCAGATTGAGAGGATCTTGCAGTTGTATGGTTGTACCTAGCAGCCCTTGCAGCTGTACGGCTGTACCTGGCAGCCAGCTTCCTTCCCACGTGCAGTGCATCAAGGGCTGGAATCTTGCCGCGGCGTTCTTTTGGTGTACAATTCTCCTTCAGCTTTTCAAGTTGGGTCTATTTGTGATTGTAATCTTCATGAAACTATTGAAAATTTGTATCTGGTTCCCTATTTTGGTTTAATATCCATAATTTTGCCTATAAGCGACTTTGTTTAATTATATTGGGTATTTAATTTCATAATTGTTCATGTTCTTGTATTTCATTATTTACTTGCTGAAAAATCATCAAAACACAAAAACAATCAAACCCTTCTGCAACTTCCGTGTATTTCGAAAAGAAAACATTCACAAACAAAAAAAATCAGTTTAAAATAACAAAATTACAGCAGATCAGCCGAAGAGATCCATCAGGGATCTTTCAAAGTACAATGTCAGCCACGCAATAACTCACTAAATACTCTAGTAATGGAATGAACATTGTTTCAAGTGAATATCCCCAGCGAATACCAAAGGTGAGATCATTTTGTTCTTCGTCCTACAGAACTACGGACTCTGCAGGCTGGTTTTTACGGACTCTGTAGGCTTGTTTCTACGGACTCTGCAGGCACGCTTCTACGGACTCTACAGGCAGATTTCTACAGACTCCGCAGGCTGGTTCTACGAACTCCGTAGGCTGGTTCTACAGACTCTGCAGGCTGGTTTATACGGACTCTGCAGGCTGGTTCTACGGACTCTGTAGGCTGGTTCTACGGACTCTGCACGCTGGTTTCTACGGACTCTGCACGCTGATTCTATGGACTCTGCAAGCTGGTTCTACGGACTCCGCAGGCTTGATTCTCCTAACTCTTATTGCAGATAGCGATTGCTACGAGATGCTACAGTGATGTGGTTGCTACAATGTTGGGCTGCTACAGTGACGCGACTACTACAATGATGTGGCTACTACAGTGGCACGGCTACTATAGTGGTGCGGCTGCTACAGTGGCGCGGCTGCATGAGGCTGAAAGCACAGACTCCAAAGACCAATCCCAAGAATTGATGTCTAGAGTGCTACAGTTGGGAAGGACATTCCCAATTGCCCAAAATAACCTGCAAACTGCAAGTACATCAATTTTTTTCTTCTTATCCAACATGCCTAATGAAGCCACAAACACTTCCTTTTATTCTTTCTCCAAGGGGGCGACTATCCTATCATGAGCAATGTGGGATTAAAGATGTGCAACATTTTATATATTAAGATATTACTTATGTCTCCCTTGGGTACTATCCCCATAAAGTAAATATTGAAAGTAACACTTTAATATCTTGCAATTAAGTTGAATGTTACTTTTATAACACTTCATGCATTAAAATATAATAGCAATCGGACTCCGAATAGCGCAAGTGATAGTTCGCCGGAAAGCTTTCGTCAAGGAGTATCAAATCCAATCATCAAAACTGGACTCTGTTGTGTCCTGCTAACTTACTACAAATAGTAAGTATACCTAAAACTGAGTAAGTCAATTGCTAAAGTGGGGACATTATAGAAATCAAGGGTTTCCATCCTTGTTCCAGCTACCTTGAAGGGTTTTCGTTCTCAAAGCACAAGTCAAGCTTTTTGTGCTTACACTTCCAAAAACAATATCCAAAAAACATAACATAACCCTTCAATGAATTCCAAATTTCCTTTATATACCACCCTTTTAAATTAAGAGGGAAGAGTTAAGTACATAAAGGCCGATTAGCTTTTAAAACCTACTTTAAGGCACTTTATGTCCTTTAAGTCACAAAAGGGCCCTTCTCAATGAAAAAGTAGAACAACTTAAGAGACCCCTTCACTTTTACCTTTCAAATAGGGTAGCATGTGTTTCCTTTTTCTCTTTCTTTCCCATAGCCTAAGGGAAACACCAAAAGTAGGCTAAGGGACATGTCCAAAGCCCTTAGGCCAAAAAGGGAGACACTACAATCCTCCCTGCCCAAAATTGCTTGTCCTCAAGCAATTGCAATAACCAAAGAGGTGTCCCAACACATCTCAAAATGCAAACTCTCCCTGTGATAGCTTTCCATGGAAGAGAAGTTCCAATTTGAATCTTCTTACTATTGTAATAGTGTTTTGAGGGCTGCCCCCAAGCTTTGAAAGTGCTACCACAGCCTTCTAAGGGCCTCTCATGTCCCCACATAAGGCTGCCATGATTGTATACGATGTTGTTAAGGGGCCACTAGCAACATGCTGCCCAAAGCATAGGCTGCCCTGTGTAACTCACAACAACTATTACTATATCTCATTTTAGGCCCCAAACTTTTTAATACAGTCCTCCGAAAAGTTGGACTTTTCTGTGGTGAAGCCTTGAACACTTGTTCCTTCATCCAAGATGGAATCACCTTACCAAAAAGAATGTACATGGTGATATGTGGGCTGTGGTCGTGATGTACCGTCATGCAATCACTCCAAAACATCAACCCATTCATTACTAGATTCAGTTTTATTGAGCCCTTCAAAAACAAATTTCAATAGATGTCATGCACTCACAAGGTGTGCCAGATGACCTAGAGCTGTCAAAAGAAATACAACTAAAAAGTGACACCTTGCTATCCCATATGCTAAAGTCTATTTGAATTCCCCTTATAGAGTGCCTATTATCTTGGTAAACAGCCAACAATTTCTTGGGGCCTCCCATGCGCCCTGGCAAACCTATCCAATTTTGCACAAAGGGAACGATAATGAACGTCCTTAGAAACATACATTGGAAAGAGGTATTATAGAGGTGCAAACCACCTTGTATGGCCCTCCTCATGTGTGTCGTGTTCTCCCATTGGCTCCCCCTTATCAACATTTTCATGCATATATGGAACACATATGAGTCTAACAAAAGCTCGATTACATCAATGCAAGAGTGTTGTACCTTACTTGTGTTCTTCCACCTTTTGTTATGTAAGAAGTGCCCCCAATCATGATCATTTCCAAAACTTGTTAAGGGCTGTAACAAGTCAAAAAAATCAGAATTCGAGACCTTATGATGCCGCTGTGTTTGCATCATCAACTCATAATTTTTCGAGTGGCAAAATTCAGACTTGGTTTGTGTACTACTCCTTCCCACTTTGGCCTATAGCATGCTCCAAATTTCAACTTTGTTGACCCCAATAGCGGGCTGGAATTTTTTTACCAACTCAGAAATTTCTGAGCGTAAAAAATCAAATTCTGCACTTGTATTTTCCGACCCTTTCCTTGGCTGTAGTATGTCAACAACATTGTATTGTATGATGGTAATGGGCAGTGAATTTGAACACAAAAATTCAGAACTTACTAAGTGAAAATGAGACCAAAATTTCTTCAAAAACTCACCTTTCTCTCCGCTGTCCATACTTTGGGCCTTTGCCCCATCCAAGAGGGGTCTCATCCCATATCCATACTCTCAAAGTTACCCTTATAACTCAGTATAGAGTGTCGCTCAAAGCAATCTAGGGGCTGCTCATGCAACCACGATTTCTCATTCTCCTTCCCAATCAATATGCAACAATTTTCATAATCAACAATTGAAATATCCCGAGCCAATTTTTTTGAAATTTTTAGTTATCGGATTTCAACATTACAAGCAAATACCGTTAAGGTTAGAAGATAAACCCAAACGTACTGAAACAACTCTAACTAGTATGGCGCCGATGATGGCGAGCATTGGTCAGAGGAACTGCTACTCTAAATGCTAGAAATGGAACTCGACGTCCAGTATGTGCTACCCAATCCAAAGTGGAGTAAGGGGCGACCATAAGACGGAGTGAATTACAAAACAAAGGAACTCAACGTCAAGTATGTGCTACCCAATCCAAGCGGAGTAAGGGGCGACCATAAAATGGAGTGAAATTACAAACAATGCTTTAATGGGAAATGCTGAAAGATGAGACTACTCCACACCCAGCATGTGCTTGCTAACCCCAAAAGGGAAAGTAGCTACCATAGGGCGGAGCTCAACACCCAGAATGTGCTTGCTAACCCCAAGAGGGAAAGTAGCTACCATAAGGCGGAGCTAAAACTAATACAATGTCTTAATTAGAAACTGAACATTTGCAATCAGATTTGAACAAGTAAAGAATGGCTGCCAGTACTACTGTCAGCTTTACAAATTAGAAGGATCTGTATGCCAGTGTCGTAAGAAGCAGAAAGATTAGCATTACATCATAGAATATTATCCATATCTTGGATAATCATGCCCAACAATGAAAGATTCAAGAGCAATACAATAATTTCAGTTTCGAATACAATTCTGCTCTTAGAAAGAGGAAAAACCAGCAACCTATTAAATTATTCAGATGTTCATATCTCACAAAAAACTTGTTCAATCGTCCTGATTTCTGTTGCAAAGTCCCTTCCTTATGATGGTGCCCAAGCTAGCACCCAAAATCAGACCCAATCTGCATCCAATAATTATTACACGGATTCCAATGCAGCCCAAAAGGGGCATCCCAGCTAAATAGGGCGATTTCCTCTAGAAAATAAATGCAAGCTTTAAAAATTCTAAAAATTAGAGAATAGTGGCACCTAAGCCTAGCCAAGATAATGAACTAATACCCAGAACTCTTTTTTTTGTATTTTCTGATTTATGATGAAAAACATAGATCTGCCTTATACAGAATGCAATAACTGAAAACACTAATATATCAAATGAAACTAACAATGAAATAACTGGAAACAATGCACAACTAAATACAAATCTCAAAGACTGAATCACCACTAGATGCTGTCTTGCAAGCATGAAGCGATGCCCTAGCTAGGAGGCCTTCATTCCCCGAAGCAATTCCAAAGCCAAAGCGGCAGCATAACAATGTAGTAGACCAAGATGATTAAAATGAGAACCCAATGCTTTCTTTTATAGGCTTCAGTTGGCCTCCCTTGAAGCCTTATCTCCAAAAGTGGCGCCCTTTCCCAAGCAATGATGGCGCCCCCCTTCAAGTCCACCTTTTAAAATAACATTAAGTTTTTTCGACTAGGCCAAGGTCATAATGTTAAAATATAATGTTATTTTTAAGTGAAATAAACTTATTTCTCCAAAACCGCATTTTGAAGCCCAAAACTGAATGAGTCAACTGAAAGGGAAAGTCAACTCCTTGAGACAAACCTGCTAGCTGCCAAAAATAGAATTTACTAAAAATAGTAAATTCCTGGAAATGCTCAGAAAGCCGAAACAAACATACCCCTGCGAAGCTCTCGAAAAACCCAGAAAGAATCCGCCATCAAAACTCCGAGCAAGGTCATCCTAAAAAATAGGAAACCCAAATTTGCACCTTCCGACTAGCCTTCGGGTTTCCAGAACTAGGCCTATGGTCACTGTGAGATCAGGTTTGAGAAGGGGACATTACAACAATGCTTGTCAAACTCAAAGTTGGGTGGGTTCTACCATGCCCCAATGGCTGCTCATGCATGGAAATCACAGCACCCTTTGCATTCCTCATAGCCATTGCAATTGGTTTCCTTAGTGATCCTACACAAGGAACAAACACATTAGTAAAAACAAGGGTGTTTAGTAACACCATTTTGATCATCTTAGCAAGCTCTATGATCATAAAGTGCATCCCTTCTTGATGCCTTGATTCTTCCTTGCAACTCCCCCTCATTCGGAATTCAAAAGATATGTTCATGTTGCCCTTTTCATGGTTGTATCAACTTCCTTTCCCCTTCCTTCTTTCCCTTATAGTGGTTGGAAAGCCACTTATATATCCTTGACCCACCTTCATGGTGTTAGGGTGTGAGGGGCACACCTTCCTAAGACCAAGACACACCATGTGAACAAAAAATCGTGAGAGAAACAAACTGAAAATGCAAAAGACAACAGTCACTATGATCCTGGGACCATGAAAACCCTTGCCTACTCCTTTCTTTATGTTAGCCCTATACATGCTAGCAACACTATATTGATAGAGCTCACCTGTATCCCATATTTATGAGGGGTATTTGTCATGTTCTTTCCTTGAACTTACTTGGAAGACGACTTCTTCTCCTTGAATGTCTCTTACCTCCACCTCAATGATAACACAAGCTTTGCAACCAAGGTAATGAGAGAACCAATCATGAAGAGAAAATATTGAATGCTTACCAAGTTGACAACTCAATTGTTTCCACATCAATAAATCTGATTCTCCTTCCTTTATATGCAAGGTGCATCCTCCTTTCCTTCTTGGCATCACTCCCTCAATGAACTTCTTTACTATGTCTCTTCTTGTTAGGACATGTGCTTCCTTAGCAAGACATAACAAGAAGTATTTCCTCCAAGCTTCCTCTTGCAATTTGAATTTAGACAAGGAAAATGATGCATGAAAAGGAGAAATACAAAAACTTTCTTTCTTGGAATACCTTTCTATTATGATGCCCGTGTTCATGCTTCCTTCTTGACACATTGTTGGCTGATGAAGTCGTGGAACAACTTCTCTTTGCTCCACCCTCGGAAATTTTGATTTTTCTGTTACTTTCCCACTAGTGTCAACTGTTTGCAACCCCAATAGTTGCTCCATAGTTTGTTGTAACTCCTTACCTGGCTGCCCTTAAATTTATGGTTCTTCTGATTCAGAAATTTCAATCATTGGCTGCCCTTTACTAAGCTGAAAATTAGTTCTTGGGTGCTCCAAAACTTCTGATTTTGGTTGCTTCAATGGCTGCCCCTCATGTAAGTGAAAATCCCTATTAGGTACCATCACGATATTTTTGATTTTGGAGGCTCCATATTTTTATCAAATTGTTTAATGAGCTTCTCACCTAGTTCCTCATATGTTTTAATGAGATCATGTCCTTGTGACCTCCACCCAAGATGCCACCAAACATGGGTAGCTCCTTCCAAGTGTTGTATGACAAACTTTAGGGCCTCTTTTCCACCTCTAGGTCTCAAATCAATGTATTTGTTAACCTTGTCCACCCATACTCTAACTGAAGTACCCGGGTCCCCATCAAAGGTAGGTAGAACAATCCTTCCCAAGTAGTCATGCACAACCACTTGCCCATGGTGCCTCTTTCCCTATTCCCAAGCTACAAACTTATTGAACCTCATTGTCCTCTTGACTTGGGTTGTGCATTCCAAGTATTCATCATAATATTCCATCAACTCCCAACTAATAAAGGGTTGTTCCTTTTCCATTTCAAGGGGCTGGTCCCCTTTCATGCCCTTCACTGATTGAAGAAATGTGGCCATAGTTTCCGTCAACCACTCTTGGGCTTGAGTAAGCCTCTCAAACCTAGCATTGTCCATGTCCTTGTTTGACAATAATCTTCCCATCCCACAAATGGCCAAGAAATTGGTTTTGATACGATGATAATGTCCCCAAGTTGGAACAAATGTAAAAGACTAAGGTTTGCAACAAACACTATCAAATCTGAAAATAAACCTGAAAATTCTGAATTTGAACCAGCAAACCCTAGCTGTATAGAATGCTCCCAAGAACACAAAATATTACAAATCCCTTGTGTTGACGCAGTGGATTGCACCCTGGACAGGAGGCCAAGCTCCTGCCTTCCACACGCAACAATGGAAACTCCCCTCTTGTCTGTGGGCTTGGCAAAACTGGGGGGAGAGTCTCTAGATAAGGGCTAGCTCCCTTTGATGTATATTTTAGGTCCTGGACTTCCTACTGCTAACAAATAAATGAAAAAGGGGGGGGATGAAAAGGGAGAAGGATGCTTAAAGCAGAACCTAAACCTAAACTAAAAGGTGATACACCAAAAAAGTTGATCCACTTAGCCCGAACATACACTTTTCACCAAGAAGAAGCTCCCATACACTTCATCTGATGTGGGAAACTATTCTATATCAGTGAGTCAGGGGTCCGTGGAGATATAGGGAGGAAGAACTATCAAAGGTGTTCTGAGACACACTTTGGCAACCTATTCACATGCGCCTATATTCCTGCTGTAGACACTTTTGGCAAACTTGCAGAAGAAGAAACTTCACAATGCACTAGACATGCTGGAATCGTTCTATGAAAAGCACAAAGAAAATGACTTAACACAAAAAGAACATAGACATATGCGTGAGTGCAAGTTCAAATGGAGGTAAAAATTGCTAAGTCTTGATTCAAGGTAAAATCTGGCAGAGTTCTGCCTTACAAGCCCGAGAGATTTTTGGGTAGAGCTTTGCCTTACGGGCTAAGAGATCTCCTTCTCAAATGAGAAGTTTATAATATATAGAGAGAAGAAGTAAAGGCGCTTTCTGGAAAAGACTTTGGCACCCTTTTTACAAGTGGCCCATGTGCATTGAGAGCATCGGGAAGAGGAAGCCGCTTGATAGATAATGTTGTGTCGGCTCCTGATTTGACTGTGGTGTTCAAACATTAATGTGGAAGCATGGGCCACGCCTCTTTTTCTGCAAACAAGACTGCTCTTTCTAGATATTCATGCAGTTTGTCCGCTCATTAATGTAAAGTGGAGAAAACAGGCTGCGCCGCTTACTGTTTGCGCCATTTGATGACCACTTGGCAAGCATTGTTCCAACTGCAGGAGTAAATCCTTGAGTTGACACCTCTCTTTGCCACCTGGACTGTTTGTCCGCTTCTGCACTTTGTCTCTTCCTGGTTTTGTCTCTTTCTGGCTCCTTCAGCCCTCGGGGCTATTTGCTTGGCAGGTCGTTGAGTTCTTTGGGCTCTTCTTTAAGCTTTTCAAAATCAACAGCTATTTCACTGCCTTAAATTTGACGTCTGCACACCCGTCACTGTGTTTGAACTTCCAACGGCTAGTTCGCCGTGCTTGATTTTGACGTCTTCGGGCCCATCACCCCTTGGAATTTCTTCGGCCTTTTCCTTTCTTTCGACTTCTTGTTTTGAACCCTCCCGAAGGGAAGATGACCCTTCGGCTTTTGGAGAAGTGTCCTTCATTTTGGCCGAGAGTCCCCCGCAAGGGCACCTGCCCTTCGGGGTCCTTTGGCTCCCTTGGTCTTGAAATCCTTCGGACAAAATGTCCGAAGGATCTCTTCCTTTGCTTTTTTCGCTTATTTCCTCGGCTCTTTTCACTCAGCCACTTTTTCGCGAATTTTCTCCCGAATACTTTTCTAGCGGACAAAAAGTCCGCAAGAATTGCCTTGCTCGTTCCTTTCCCTCAGAGTCTTTTCTGTCTCGCGGCTTTTCCCGAATTTCTTTGGACTTTTTGTCCGAAGGAATTCCTTCAGACAAAAGTCCGAAAGAAATCGCTTGTCTTTTGCCTTGGCCCTTGTTTATTTTTGCGGAATTTTTTGTGAAGGATTTCTTCGAACAAAAAGTCCAAAGAAATTCTCTTCTTTGCCTTAAACAAATTTCCGAAGGAAACTTATCTTTTCGGCTTTCTCTGTGGCTTCTTTGCAAATGTTTCCTGCCCTCCACAAGGGCACTTGAGTTTGAAACTGTCCTCCGCAAGGGCAATTGGAATGGTCCATTTTGCGCCTAAGTAGGAACTTGTCTCTACCTGCAGAGTCCGTAGAAACTCTCTGTAGAGTCCGTAGAAACTCCTGCAGAGTCCGTCGAAATGCCTGCAGAGTCCGTAGAAATGGGCCTACAGAGTCCATAGAAATAGACCTGCAGAGTCCTTAGAAATAGACCTGCAGAGTCCGTAGAAACTAGACTTGTGCAAAGAATCAAATTTTGGACTGGTTCAGAACAACAGGGGAAAAAAGGGGGGACCGATTTTGGCCTGTAGGACCAATATGGTCAACACCTTGGAAACAAGTTGTCAATTTATTAAGCGGGAAATTAGCCCTTGAATAGGCCAATTGCTTACCAAGCCCTAGGCATCAAGTTTGGAAAATTAATAATTATCACCCAACTGATATAACTGTTGACCATTTTTGGTCCTACAGGCCCAAAATCGGTCTCCCTTCCTTCCCTATTGTCCTGAGCAATCAGTCTTTGATGTATTTCACCTTACTGCAATTGTGCCATTTCCCTTTGTAATAGACTTGTTTCTGTAAAAGAGCCAAGTGACTTGAGTCTTGTAGATGTTTCGGGTTGATCTGAGGGCTTATTTCACTTCAACAAATCACCTTGGACAAGCTTATGGCAAAGGAATGGGCCAACTTCAAAGAGATATGAGTCTTTCACAAAGCTTCGAAGGACAAGTGCCCTTGCGGAGAGCAGGTAGGTGACAAATGGGACCATTTGGCAAGCTCCGAAGGACAACTAAAGACAAAATATTTCTTTGCGGAGGGCAGAGTTTTCCTTCGGAAAAATGACAAGGCAGAAGGCTGAAAGGTAAGTTTTTCTTCAGAGAAAATCCATGCAAAAGACAAAGGATATCTTCAGACTTTTTGTCTGAAGAAAATCCATGTAGAACCAAAGAGTGAATTCTTTCGAACAAAATGCCCGAAGGAATTCCTTCAGACATTTTGTCCAAAGAAATTCACAAAGGAAGAAACTCAAGGCAATTCCTTCAGACAAAATGCTCGAGGGAATTCCTTTGGACATTTTGTCCGAAGGAATTTGCAAAGAAGGCCGAGACATGAAGGCAAGTTTTCCTTCGGGCAAAATGTCCAAAGGAATTGAGAAGACAAAGGAACCCGAAAAACAAATTCCTTCGGACATTTTGTCCGAAGGAATTGAGAAGACAAAGGAACCCGAAGGAGCCCGAATAACAAGTGCCCACAATGTTCGAAGGAATTGAGAAGACAAAGGAACCCGAAGGAGCCCGAAAGACAAGTGCCCTTGTGGAGGGCTCTCAACGACCAGAAAGGGACCTTTTCCATTTTTTTGAGTATGTCTGTGTATCAACTATGTGTTCAATTATTTTAGCTTGATGCTTTCATAGATTGACACTAACATACCTAGTGTAGCCAAAGCCATTTCTGTAGGTTAACAGGAAGTGCTTCATATGGAACGCAGAGACAAGAGAGTAAATATCTGACAGTGTGTTTTCTGCAACGCCTATGGTAAGTTCCTTTTCCTTGTGTCTCCATTAAGCCCTCTGTTAAAGCATCCTACAATCTAGTCTTTTTGTTAGATAAAGTGTCTGTTCGCCCCATTTTGGTCTGAAGTGTTGATATAACTGAGTAGATCAAAATCATTTGGTGCATCACTGCTTAGATTAGTTTCTGTTTTGGTTATATCCTTCTCCTTTTTCATCCCCCCCAATTACTAACAAGTAGAAGTCAAAGACCTCAAAGATGCATCAAAGGGAGCTAGCCCTTATCTAGAGATTATTCCCTCAATTTTGCCAAGCCCATAGCAAGAGGGAAGTCTCCATTGTGCCGCGTGGAAGAGAAAACTTGAGCCTTCTTTCAAGGGTGCAATCCACAACGTCAACAATAACTTCAATTTCCCTTCAAATATCCATAAACAATTCCAAAATAAATACAACCAAGATGTCTACTATAAATCTGAATTTAAAGCCTCACATAGCATTATTATTTTCCTAATCAAAGATCACCAAATCATCAACGTTATACTCAAAACAAATACCTTATTACCAATTGGTTTCCCTCAACAATTTAGTTGGAAATTGTATCAAAATTATAATAAAATTATTAGAATGTACTATCAACAAAGTTGGCCTCAAATGGCCTTTTCAATAATGATCAATTAGTCCCCAAAGGGGATCGCCACCTTTGGATAATATGATGTTGTTTTTATGGCTAAAACATAGCTCTATTAAATGCTCCAAGCTCTTCAAACCAAGTCACCAAGGCTGGAAGGGTGGTTTGCTGCCCTAGCAAACAAATCGCAGCACCTTGGAAGGGTTCGCTGCCCTAATTCAGACATCTTTGCCACTCGCCAAGCCCTCAATGTAGTTTGCCCACCTGCAAATACCAAATCATTGTTGAAAACCCTGTTCTTTTGCCAATGAAGTGCAATTCAACCTCCTTGTGAAGTTGACCAAGTCTGAAATCAAGGGTTTATGTCCTTGTTCGAGCTACCTTGAAGGGTTTTCGTCCTCAATGCATTAAGTCAAGTTTTTCATGCTTAGACTTCCAAAAACGATATCCAAAAAACATAACCCTTCATTGATTTCCAAACTTCCTTTATATACTCAACCTTTTAAGTTAAGAGGGAAGAGTTAAGTACTTAAAGGTCAGTTAGCTTTTAAAACCTACTTAAAGGCACTTTATGTCCTTTAGGTCACAAAAGGGCCTACTCAATGCAAAAATAGAACTTAAGTGACCCCTTCACTTTTATCTTTCATATAGGGTAGTATGTGTTTCCTTTTTCTCTTTCTTTCCCATAACCAAGGGGAAACACCAAAAATAAGCTAGGGGACATGTTCAAAGCCCTTAGGCCAAAAAGGGGGACATTACAGCGCTTAGTCCCACGCATTGTCCTGTGCTTGCTCGCAAACTTGTGCATGACCAACTTGTAGTCCCACATGCCTCATTGGCACTTATTCGTAGACTCGCGCGCCTACACTTATCACAACTCCAACACATCCACGTGTCAACCTGCTATGATCGCATGGCTTGCCAAGTGGCACCTTCCAATCGAGATTCATCAGTTACCCAGTTGGATAGTTAGTTGCCACGAACATGGAGCTCAACTGTTGCCCAACAAGGAAGATGAAGCATCTCGTCACTTTCTTCTAACTGACAACAATCGTAACTGTTTCTTGTATTTGTATGTATAAATATGTAACATATGTATTTGGCCAGAAAGTCGATGCTATACACAGTCGTAATGATAGATAACAAGAAATATCCCCACCCAGGGGATATTGTTCCAAATTTGCACTATTTTTTATTTTTATCTTATAGGTATTTCGTCAAACACTTTGCATACAACCAAATATGAAGAATTTATGAATACTAACAATCATAATAGCTGCAACTGAAATTATGAACCATATATTTATCATTAAACCATGCTAATGTTCCAAAGGTTTCATAGATACATTTTGTCAAATAATTTGTAAGCTTTCTATATAGCTGGAAATGATTACAAGAGCAATACAACTTGTTCCAGAAAATTCATGGTATAAATGCATAGAATAGTTGATATATAACCTTCACAGTGATGCCAAATACACAAGGAATGACTATTATGCTGATGTAGAAGTGTGAACAACTCTTACAAACTCCTGTCACAGCAGCACATAACACCAAGAACAACAATATTTTTCTGTAGAAATGTAATTCGGGAAGTTCCTAGCTGAGCAGCCAGCTCTTTGTAATCCAAAACCCCAATAAGAGGCAGCGCCTTACATTTCAAATCCCCACATCCTTATACTCCACCAGTACTTACTCAACAAGACAACTCCCTTTGTGTAACGGCCTCCTTTAGAATAGTTGCGGTTGGAAATATATAGGGGATTGAAATCCTGTCTATGGAGCAGCCAGATACAACAACTATCGAAGCAACTGAAGATAAACCAAAAACCCTTGCTCTGTATTGGCTCAATCCAAACTCAAAATAATAATCATTAATCTTTTCAATACCTTCACAAATTTCTTATTTGTTCACAAATCTCAAATAAATTTCTACCGTGCAAACCCGAAAATACAAATACCAAACCCTGGAAGAAATATTAACTCTTCAGCACAAACTCTTTGATCAGCAAATATTCAACACAAACATGAATCCTGGATGATTCACCTCTGAATCCTTTCTACACAAACTGTGACTTTGAAATGTCCCCTTTTAGGGTTATATTGCTCAACAAGAAATTTATTCAACCACTTCAAAGAAATAATTAATTTTCAGAATTTCCTCAAACCCTAACAAGCTGAAAATAATTATACTGTTGTAGATGCCTTGAAAATAGCTCAAAAAATATTATTTCAGGTTCCCAAAAATAGCAGAAAATATTTTAAATAATTTGCCAAATAAACCAACCAAAAACCTGATTTTTGGCGAAGTGTAATGTTGGAAAAATATAATAAAATTTCAGAATTGTTGTGTGGCTGATCCAGACCTTCGTACAAGCTCAAAATGACCCCCAAGTGGGTTGCCAACCTCTAGAACCTATTCGCTACCCTTCCAAAGGTACGTAGCCCTCAAAATTGGTGTTCGCTACTCTAGGGCAACCTTCCAATCCACTCGCCTAGCTCACAAGGTGGTTCGCCTACCTGAAATTGATCAATTGGTGTTGAAAACACCTTAGTTCTGCAATTGAATCACTCAACAACTTCCTTAGAAAGTTGTTCCCAACTGAAATCAAGGGTTTTTGTCTTTGTTTCAGCTACCTTGAAGGGTTTTTGTCCTCAAGGTACAAGTCAAGCTTTTCGTGCTTACACTTCAAGAAAAACAATTATCCAAAAAAGCATGAACCTCTCCAAATGATTCTTTTTTTGTCTTATATAGCCTTCCCAAGTGTGGTGCCGAAAATTGGGAAGGGAGGGTAACTTCAAATCCTTAAAAGACCCTTCCTTTATGATCTTTTTTAAAATCACTTAAACAACCGTGACCCTTAAAGGTCCCCTCTTAAAGTGAAATAATAAAACATAAAGTGTCTTTTTGAAAAGTGCAATTAAGACCCATGTTTCCCCTTTTCTCCATTCACCCTTTAGCGTATTGGAAAACAATTTAAGCTAAGGGTCTTCATGTCTCAACTTGAAAAGGGGGACATCACAATCCTCCCTTCCCAAAATTGATTGTCCTTAAGCAATTGCAAGCTAGGATGTTGACGGATGGCTTCCTCTTTCCAAGTAGCATCTTCAAAAGGTAAATCTTTCCAACGAACCAAATACTCAGTGATGACCCTATTTCTAAGCCTTCTCTTTCTCATCTCCAAAATAGAATCAAGAATTAAAACAAGGTTATCTTCTTCATCAAGAGGTGGTAGATCAATGGAGGGAGTAATGTACTGCCCAAGTGCTTTCTTCAAGCAAGAAACATGAAAAATATTGTGAATTTTGTTATTTTCCGGTAGCTCTAACTCATAAGCCACTTTACCCACCTTCCTTAGAATTTTGTAAGGACCATTAAACCGAGGTTTTAGTTTTTTCGCCCCACGTTGTTTGATAGAAGATTGCCTATAGGGATGCAATCTTAGGAAAACCATGCCACCTACCTAAAAATGTCTTCCGTTCATTGCTTATCTGAATAGATTTTCTACTGGTTTTGAGCTTGTTGTAGGTTCCTTTTTAGTTGATCTAAAATTTGTGTTTTTTTGGACCAAATCAGCAGCCTTGGGCACTCTACTATCACTCTAAATTAGATCGAGAAAAGAAAAAGAATTATAACCATACAACGCCTTGAAAGGAGACATACCTATTGACATATGGTAGTTGTATTGTAACAAAATTCAGCCATGTACAGCCACTTATTCCATACCTTTTGCCGTCCCAAAACATAATTTCAAAGATATCCTTCCACCTATTTATTCACAATTTCGGATTGCCCATCTGTTTGAAGATGGTAGCTAGTACTTGGAGTCAATTCGGTGCCAACCAAACGAAAGAGCTCTTGCCAAAAGAGGCACATAAACCGGTTGTCCCTATCATTTACAATGTTTTTAGGTAACCCATGAAGTTTGAACACCTCCTTGAAGAACAAATCAGCCACCATAGGAGCATTACAATGGGTAATGCAAAGAAATGAACAAATTTAGTGAGTCTATCCACCACAACCATTATGGAATTCTTACCTTGAGTCAAAGGCAGCCCTGTAATAAAGTCCATAGAAATGCTCTCCCATTTTTTTTGAGGAATGGGTAGAGGTTGAAGAAGACCAGCTGGAAATGTGTGCTCTCCTTTGTTACGTTGACAAACAAAACATTCCCTAACATATTGAAGCACTTCTCCTTTTAGACCTTTCCAATAGAACCTTCCTCTTACCTCTTTGTAGGTCTTGAAATACCCTTGATGCCCTGCCATAGGTGCATCATGAATAACCCTTAAGATTTGAGTCTTAAGCTTAGATTTTGGTGTGAAATAAATTATGTTTTTGTATAAAATCAACCCATCCACCACTACATACCTCTCATCATTCATGCTCCCTTCCATCACAGTTGTAGCCAAGGCATCTTTGACACATTCTGCGGTTAGGACAGCCTTTCAATCCGCTGTAATACCACTCATAGCACACAAAAGAGGCTTCCTAGACAATGCATCAGCTACAACATTGTCTTTTCCTTTTACATACTAAATATCAAAATCATAAGATTGCAACTTGCTTACCCATTTTTATTGCCTATCATTCAAATCAGCTTTTGTGAGAAAATATTTCAAACTATTCTTATCGGTTTTCATAATAAACATTTCACAAATCATGTATTGATGAAATTTAGCCAAAACATGCATAATGGCCAACATCTTTTTATCATAAATTAAGAATTTTCTCTCAATGTCCTTGAGTTTCCTACTTTTAAAAGCAATTGGGTGTCCCTTTTGCATTAGGACAGCCCCTATACCTTCCCCTGAAGCATCACATTCCAATACAAATGGAATAGGGAAATCCAGAACAGCCAAAACGGGGCAAGAACTCATGATGTTTTTTAGTTTTTCAAATACCTCTAAGGCCGTTTTTGACCAACTGAATGTACCTTTCTTTGTCAAATCTGTGAGAGAAACCCTTCACAAACCTTCTGTAGTAGCTACATAATCCCAAGAAACCCCTCAATTGCTTAAGAGTAGGGGGTGGCCAATCCAAGATGGCTTGAATTTTTGTTGGTCCACATGGACTCCTTGGGAATTGATCACGTGCCCCAAATACAAAATTTCAGAGGTAGCAAACTCACACTTCAATTTTTTGGCAAAGAGGGTTTGTTGTTCCAACACTCCTAAAACCGTGTCCAAGTGATGCAAGTGTTTCTCCCATGTCTTTCTATACACAAAATGTCATCAAAGAAAACCAAGACAAATTTTCTCAAATATTTATGATTCATGGAAGATTGGAATGTCATGGGAGCATTGGTTAATCCGAAAGACATAAACAAAAATTCATAGTGCCCATAATCACATCTGAAAGTTGTTTTCTACACATCATCTCTTACTCGGATTTGGTGATACCCTATTTTCAATTCAATCTTGGAGAAGAAAACCGATCCATGGAGCTCATCAATAAATTCATCAATCCTAGGTATGGAGCACTTATTTTTTAATGTTTTCTTATTTAGCAACCAACAATCAATGCATATCCTCATAGACCCATCTTTCTTCTTCACAAGCACTACCAAAGAAGCAAAGGGGCTAGAACTAGGTCTTATGTGACCTATATCAAGAAGTTCATGAATAGCTTTCTCTATTTCTTCCTTGAAAATTCTTGGATGGCGGTAGGGAGTAGCGATCACCATTTTAGTACCTTATTCCAACTCAATGATATGCTCAAATCCTCTATCCAGGGGCAGACCATGAGGAATGCCACCAAAACCTTAGCATGCTTGTCAAGAAGGAACTGAACATCAATATGAATGGGTGGCTATCCCAAATCAGTATTCATGTCTAACAAAATATTTGGCTGCCCATATAACCTGCCCTTTGTTGAAGGCTCTTTCCATTCTTTTTGAGGTCACAACCATTGGTACCCTATTGCTTAATCCTTGAATTTCCATTTCCTTGCCTACTGTTTTGAATTTCAGCTTCATAGTTTGAAGGTTTGGTGTGTATTCTCCAAGGGAGTGCAACCATTGTACCCCCAAAACCACATCAACCTCTCCAATATCAATCATGTGGAAATCTCCTTCAACCTTATGCTTTCTAAAAGTGAGTTTCAAATCTGAAATCTTATGATGACAAGGAATAAAAAATCCATCTCTTAGTTCTTACCTTGAAACCCTCAAAAGTAGTATTTAAGCCACACCTTGTAGCCAACTTCTTGTCAACCAAATTATGTGTAGCCCCACTATCTATGAGCATAGTGACTTTTTTGCCTTGCAAAACTCCCCTAACCTTAAAAGGATGATGGTTAGGAATTCCAATTATTGTTGCCAAGGTGCCCACCGTGCTTCTTTTTATGTTTGTAGCTTGCTCCATTGCATTAGGGGCTGTTTTTGCTCTTTCCATATTGTTGTCATTTGTTTACAGCTCTTCCAAGGGTCCTTCCTTTGGCTGGAAACTCTTCTTGTGATGTGAAAGAGACTTTGAATTCATTTGTAGCCTCTTCAGATGCCTTTATCCTTGCTGGAAATACCCTTTTTTCTGCCCATTGAAGTCTGATTTTACCAAATTCTGAGTTGTCTCCCTAGACTGCCTTGCCCTTCTTCCTTCCACATGTTCCACAAAAGGTAAGGCACTGTTCTTTTGCCTTTGAAAGAGCAAATTTTGCACTATAGAAGCTGCAATCTCACAATCTTGGGCGCTTTTTATGGCCACTTGTAAAGGAGGGTTAAAAGCTTTGACCAATCCCTTAAGGGATTTAGTTAACCCTTCAATGAACCAAGTTGTGAGTCTATTGTCTAAAACATCCTTCACCAAGGTGGATATCTTTTGAAATTCTGCAATGTATTCTTCTAAAGATTGCCCTTGTTGCAACTATGCCAAATCTCTGATATGCAAATCCAAATCTGCCCTATCAATGATTTTTTTGCAAAATTCCTCGTACTTTTTATTGGTGTTGTGCACTAGGGTTATCAACCCTTGATGCCACCATTCATGGGCAGTTCCTTCCAAGTGTAAGATGATCAATGTCAAGGCATCATCTTCTCTCAATTGATGCAATGAAAAATATATGCACCTTACTAATTCAAGCCTTAGCTGAATTATTTGTAGCACCATTAAAAGTAGGTAAGGTAACCTTCCCTATCTCTTCATGTCACTCTAAATGGCTATCCTCCCCTTGTTGGAGCCTCTTCTACCTTTTTCCCAAGTCACATACCCATTGAAACTTATCTCTTTTCGGAAAGAAGGTGGATACGTCATGTATTCCTTATATGATGCTAACAAATCTGATTTATAAGAAGGTTGTTCATTCTCTTGCCATGAAATTGCTTCCCTTGAGAGAACCTTGGGCCTAGGTGTAGATCCCATAGCCATATTGACGGTGTTGCTTGCCAAAACTTGCACTTTATCTCCCCTCACATTTTTCACTATTTAAAGGAATTTGTCCATCACTTCTTTCATCTATTATTGTGCCCAAGATAACCTCTCAAACCTAACCCTATCCATGTCACTGTTTGACATGAAAACCTTGTCCCACAACTGACCAAAAAACTGGCTCTGATGCCACTGAAATATCTCATTTTAGGGTTATATTACTAAACAAGGAATTTATTCAACCACATCAAAGAACTAATTAATTTTTAGAATTTCTTCAAACTCTAACAAGCTAAAAACAATTATACTAATGTAGATGCCTTGAAAATAGCTCAAAAAATATTATTTCAGGTTCCCATAAATTGCATAAAATATCGTAAACTATTTGCCAAATAAACCAACCAAAACACTGATTTTTGGTGAAGTGTAATGCTGGAAAAATATAATAAAATTTCAGAATTGTGTGGCTGATCCACACCCTCATACAAGCTCAAAATGACCCCCAAGTTGGTCGCCAACCTCTAGACCATGTTTGCTGCCTTTCCAAAGGTCCACAACGCTCAAAAGGTGGTTCGCCTACCTACAATTGATCAATTGGTGTTGAAAACACCTTAGTTTTGTAATTGAAGCACTCAACAACCTCCTTAAAAAGTTGTTCTCAACTAAAATCAAGGGTTTTCGTCCTTGTTTCAGCTACCTTGAAGGGTTTTCGTCCTCAAGATACAAGTCAAGCTTTTTATGCTTAGACTTCAAGAAAAACAATTATCCAAAAAAGCATGAGCCTCTCCAAATGATTCCTTTTTTTCCTTATATAGCCTTCCCAAGTGTGGCGCCCAAAATTGAAAAGGGAGAGTAACTTCAAATTCTTAAAAGACCCCTTATGATTTTGTTTAAAATCACTTAAACAACCATGACCCTTAAATGTACCCTCTTTAAGTGAAATAAGAAACATAAAGTGTCTTTTTGAAAAGTGCAATTAAGACCCATGTTTCCCCATTTCTCCATTCACCCTTTAGTTTATTTGGAAACAATTTAAGCTAAGAGTCTTCATATTTCAACTTGAAAGGGGGGACATGACAGACTCTGAATGAATCACACAGTGTTGGCTAGAAAAGAATCTTTCACCACCGAAACCAATCTTACCTTAGAGTTTCGTCTAAGGTGGAAGAGATGAATAATGTTCAACCTCATAGAGAAAACAAAGTTTCATAAAATATTCAGCATCTCCAAATGACTCATCTCAACGTCTTATTATAACCCTGGTAGAATTTTTTTAAAGTTCTATTTTAAATTCACTTTTAATAATAATCCTTTAACTCCAAATAAGTGACTTTATTTTATTAATTACTTTTCAAGTCCTTGAGTCACTTAAAATTCACCTTTATAAATAATTAATATAAGTTGTCTTTTAATTCACCTTTTGAGAATTTAAATATTAATTATTTAATATTTTAATTATTTTCCACACATCCACCCAAAGTTGCGAAAAATACAAAAATAGCTCAAAAATAAGATCTAATAATGCCAACATACTCTGAAGCTCACTGGAGATCCAACTCAATGAAAATTGATACTTTCTAAATATAACAATCTTCTCCAAGAAACATGGAATGCACTTGAAATGTCATAACTACTCCTAGAAAGAACCAACAGACTCATCTTGATCATCTGAACACAATGCCACCAACTGAATTCCATTCCAAAAATGTCGGCACTCTCCAAAAAAGTTGGAGCTTCCTAAAATGTTGGAAAGACTATTAAAAAGGGGACATTACATAACATGTTCTACATATCTACTCTATCATACATGCATTGTATCACATTGTACTGATTCCCTATTCCTACATATTGAATAGAAGTCGCATTTCTACAAGTATAAGACTTCCGCTCCATTGAATGTGTGTTGATTGTTTTGTCTAAATACTTTTGTGTCCATTCACTCTGCATAACCATATGCATTATCTCTAATGCACGGTTGTCCTTTGTGCGCCTAGACTTGGGCCCTCGTAGTGTGGATCATTGGTATCATAGCATATTTATTTGGTATTTTGTCTATGCTTGTAAACACGCGAGCGCAATGAGAAAAAGAAGGTACCTCCGTTGGTTCTGTTTTAGACTACCCAAAGAAATGTCATAGTAAAAGCAAGATGGTTGGTGCCCAAAAGCAACTTGAGGTAGCCCCAGATGTTCAAAGGTTCATTGCCAATGCACTAGAGGTATAATGCACCAAACATTTTGGCCAGTGCCGTAAGTTGATGATGCAACTCAACCTGATGCCTACCAAACCTCGCCTACTGTTTTTTCAACAACATTTTTAGTAGGAGACCCCCTTCAAAGTGAAAGTCAATATCGTCATTCCTTTGTTCGAAAGAAAAATCGATGCCAAAGCATTGAATACTTCGATTCAACAACTCGAGGAATACTTCTCAGTCAATCACTTCATAGATGTTGAGAAGATCACCTTCATCGTGTTGAAGATGTCCAATATGGCTCACTATTGACATGTTATTTCCCTCAATTCATCTCTTTAAGGATATTATCTTATGCAAATCATAGATTGTTAGAGATCTATTACATGGAAAGTAGATACTTGTCTTGTTTATATTGAACCAAAGACTAAACCTTTACTTTCTCATTAATGTCTAATACATAGCATATTTTAGTGATTTTTTGTTGTGAAGAATGCTCAGGAAGAAGACACAGGGGATGTATAGTGAAAGTTCAATTTTGATCTCCATTCAGCAGAACTACGAACTCACATAGAATGAATATACGGACTCTACAAGCTTGTTTCTATGGATTCCGCAGACTTGTTTCTACGAACTCCGCAGGCTTGTTCTACGGACTCCGCAGGCTCATTCCTACCGACTCTGCAAGATCAATTCCGTGGATTTTGTAAAGACAAAGCTACAAATGAGGAAGCTGGCAGCTAGATAAGATGAGAGAGAATCATTCCAATAGGAGTCAATGAGAAAAATACTCACCTGATGTTTTGTAGGATTTGCTTTTGATAAAGTTGTATATATTTGGATCTTAGGATTATTATAGGATAATATATCTATTTCATCAGAATAATTGAATCTCTTGAAAATCCAATCTCCTATCTTTGGATGAGTGGATCGAACAAGGAATCCTATCTCTTTGCATTATATTTTGAGTTGATTGTATTAGCATAAAATGTAAGACTTTTGTTATTGAAAATGAATAGATGAAAGAGACGTACAAGCATATTACAGGTTTTAGACAGATTGTAATCATTTCAATTTTATGAATTATCACTTCAATTTCCAGCATTGATTAATCTTTGTTCCTGAGTCCAAGAAGAGCAAGGGCCTACTCTCCTTAAAACCAAGAATTGTGTACGGTACTTATGTTATGTTATATTAACTCTTTGTTATAATTAATCAGAATCTTGCTAATGTTTGCATTCATTCATAAAACATCAAAACAAATTCACAGTTCAAAAGACATTTCCTTATTCCAAAGTCATTTCCTTTCTAAGCAAAATGTGTTTTCTTTTACAGTAAACGTGTGAAGCAAATTTTCTTTTCAAGTTAAACATATTCATTTCCACGCAAATGTAAATAGGAGTGTGATTTTACTTTCAAGCAAAAGAGTGGATTCATTTGATTAAATAATTACATCTTTTTTTTAGCAAAAGAGTGAATCAGGTAGTTTAAGACACATTTTTTTCATTAGTCAAAGTTAGAATAGGACCATCAAACACCCCCACAAACAAACTTCTAGATCTACCATCCTACACTTTACTGCAGACAGCTTTGGACACCAACCCTGGTTGATAAGACATCAATTGAACATTGATTAAATGAGGAGTTGAATGACACTCGTCATTTTTGGCACCGTTGCCGGGGAACAAGATGTTAGTAAGGTAATAATTATTGCTCTAGAGTGAAAAATAACAAAAATTGTAAAAACCATAAAATCCAAAAAAAATTCAATAAATTGATGTATTATCCTAGAGACTCTAAAGGACGATTCATCCCAAAATTCCCACCAAGAACACAAGTTGAAACTCCTTCAACATCTCTGAGTAGTGAACCAGAAGTTACGAGTGAAACCTATCTGCAAGAATCTTTAGATACTTAGATAGAAACCAGGCCATTGCCACAAGTGAGCCCCATAGGAAAAATTCCTCAGGATCAATCTCTTGCAGGAAGACATTATTTAAAAATTGCCAAGGACTTAGAAGAAGCATTTCAAAAATCCATAGCTGAAGAAAATTTTGAAAACTTTGAACAACCCATAACTGATAACATAAATATTCAGTGGGAAGATCATCCCTCAAAATTGTCTGTAGTAAAGTGTAGGATGGTAGATCTAGAAGTCTGCTTGGGGGGGTGTTTGATGGTCCTATTCTAACTTTGATTAATGAAAGAAATGTGTCTTAAACTACTTGATTCACTCTTTTGTTGAAAATGAAAAGATGTAACTATTTAATCAAATGAATCCACTATTTTGCTTGAAATTAAAAGCACTCTTATTTATGCTTGCGTGGAAATAGAGATGTTTAACTTGAAAATAAAATTCGCTTCACACATTTGTTGTAAAAGAAACACACTTTGCTTAGAAAGAAAATGACTTTGGAATAAGAAAATGTCTTTTGAACTGTGAATTTGTTTTGATGTTTTATGAACGAATGCAGACATTAGTAAGATTCTGATTAGTTATAACAAAGAGTTAATATAACATAAGTATCGTACACAATTTTTGGTTCCAAGGAGAGTGGACCTTTGCTCCTCTCGGACTAAAGAACAAAGATTAATTAATGCTGAAAATTGAAGTGATAATTCATAAAACTGAAATGATTACAATCTGTCTAAAACTTGTAATATACTTGTACGTATCTTTCATCTATTCTCTTTCAATAACAAAAGTCTTATATTTTATGTTAATACAATCAACTCAAAATAGGATCCAAAGAGATAGGATTCCTTGGTCGATCCACTCATCCAAAGATAAGAGATTGGATTTTCAAGAGATCCAATTATTCCAATGAAATAGATATACTATCCTATAATAGTCCTAAGATCCAAATATATACAACTTTATCAAAAGCAAATCCTACAAAACAACAGATGAGTATTTTCCTTATTTGACTCCAGCTGAAATGATTCTCTCTCATCTTATCTGGCCGCCAGCTTCCTCATTTTCAGCTTTGTCTTTACAGAATCCATGGAATTAACCCTACAGAGTTGGTAAGAACGACCCTACGAAGTCCGTAGAAACAAGTCTGCGGAGTCTGTAGAGACAATCCTGTGGAGTTCGTAAAAACAAGTCTGCGGAGTCCATAGAAACAAGCCTGCAGAGTCCATAGATTCATTATGTGTGAGTTCGTAGTTCTGTTGGATGGAGATCAAAATTGAACTTTCATTATACATCCCCTGTCTTCTTCCTGAGTATTTTTCACAACAAAAATCACCAAAACATGTTATGTATTAGACATTAATGACAAAGTAAAAGTTTAGTCTTTGGTTCAATATAAACAAGACAAGTATATACTTTCCATGTAATAACTATCTAACAATCTTTGATTTGCATAAGATAATATCCTTAAAAAGATGAATTGAAAAAAATAACATGTCAATAATGAGCCATATTCTGAGCTCATCATCTCCCCCAAGGTTTACCTTTTGCAAGTTTCATTGCAAACATTCATTTGCATTCGTAGCTCTTGCATCTGCTTTTCAAATGTTGACTCAAATCATAGTCATCAAATTCATTTGTTATATGTTTGTCTAAATTGCTTGTAAACCTCTAATGTTCTTGAATCATTTGTTTTCATATATTGAATTGCTCTTCTAATTGTGAAGCCCAACTCTGCCATCTTAGAATAGGTATGATCAACAAAGGGGGTCTATATCTCATGCCAATCCATTTTTTTCACCCCTAGAGTTTATTACCTCTATTAAGATTTCCAAAATTGAGGTAGCTCTCCTCATACTCTATCTTAAATTTTTTGGAGACATGACCTCTCATCTTCTAAGAGGTACTGAAAGTTGGTCCCACCTTTTCACACTTGCAATCACTACTGAATCAAAACTCTATCTTGAAAACAAGTCAAAAGAAACAGCACAATCATATAAAACTTGTAAATAATGAGTTTTAACTTCATTGTTTAAACAAACACAGTTAAAATTCTTTCTGACCAATCTTGGGATAGAAAACACTGGTCTGATACACAATCTTGTAGTCTTAACATGATTTGTATACTCCTCAAATCTGCTTTTCCATGCTAATTGATTTTTGAATGTAGAATGCAATGCCCTCAGTTGAACTTCTCCTACATGAAGGTTTATCAATAACTTATTGTGCTCATAGTCTCCTATGATCAAATCATGCAAATAAAACTCACAAAGCAAATCCTATTGATCAGGTTCAGCACTATAAAAAATTTCCAAAAATGTTGTTGAGTGTAAATCTTGTAAGGAAGATGACAAGAGATCCTCAGAAGCTGCCATTTGTAAAATTGTTTAAATAAAAATAAACTATATGTGGGAGAAAGATTCGTACATGCCAAAAGAGATTCTCGTAATTTGCATGCATCCTGCAATTTTTTTTCTAAATCGTTAACATTAGCTTCTAATTCTTTCTTTTCATTTTCCAATATTTTGTTTGAAGAAGTTGCAACTTTGTTTTTCTGTTTGAGTATGGAATATTTTTCTTCAATTTGATTTAATATTTGCAAGGTAGGAATACCTCGACAACTTGTTTGACAATTTTGATCAACAAATACCTTAGGAGGAGAAAGTGCAACATTAGAAGGTGCTTTGGAAGAGTTTACCAAACTCTGCAATCTCCTATTCTCTTTCAAATTTTCTACATATATCTAGAGATCTATTTGTTCACTTTCATTTTTCTTTATTGTTTCTTCTAATCTGTGAAGTTTTGTTGCATGATTGACAGATGTGTCCAATTTTCGCACCAACAATGAGTTGAGATGATCTTTATTCTGCAATTGACTGGTCAAGTCAGAAATGTCAGTTGTTTGTTGTTGCTCTAAAGCTTGAGCTTGAGAAAGCTTCAAGGTTAACTGCATAACAAGATCATTTAGATTAGATGACTCTCTTTTCTCATTTGTGCAACAGTTTTTCTTTTATTCATTGCAGTTTCAATTAAAACATGTGGTTGTCCTACCATACTTGATTCTTCTATCGTGATTGGCTCTTCTCCTAAAATTGGCTCCTCTATTATGATTAGAGAGTTCCTTTCGAAAGGAGTTTCTTCAACATCTACAGTTTCAAGGATACTTTGATGTATGAGAAAATGAGATACCTTTTTAAGACTATTCATAATGTCTACAGCCTCTTATTCATCTTCATCTATCAAAATTAACCTTCTTTTGGTCACTCTCTGAGCTACACTCGGTTGTCTTTCCTTTTCAACCATCAAACCCTCGATCGTCTCAAGTTTTGTAGCAGTCTTTCGTTTCAATTTTCTTCTTCCTGACAAGGGAATTGGTTGCACTACAGATTTTTGAGGTTCTTGTGGGGACCTTGAAACTATAGGGATTTGAAACCTTGTGATTCTTCTTGAAGAAGAAGAAAGAATTTTTTTTGAGACTACAGTCTGTGATTTTTTCTTCAAAGTTGTTTTCTCAACTGATACAGAAGATGGAGATGAATGTTCTTGTGGTAAATTTGAGGTTTCTTGTGCAGGCAGATTTAAAATTTGTTGTGTTACACTGTTCTTAAATTCCTCCCAGACCTCTTGTCTTCGCTGAAAGAAGTGATGTTGGTTAATTAGGTGAATAAGGCCATGGTGCCTAAGAGCAGCATTAGGTGTTGTAGTCATAATTTGAAGGGCACCATATAATAAGGATGGGAGGTTAATCTTGTAATGAGGGTTTTGCCTCCCATACTTAAGGTGCATTAATATTTTCATGGCATCTCCTCCTATAAGACTGTTTTGCCCCTCACAAATGATATATTTGAGTACCCAATTGGCTACAGATTTTTAGGGTTCAGGTAGTGATTTTTTACGAATCCCTTTTGATTTTCTTTTGGAATCTATTAGACACAAAGTTCCAGTCTGCTCATTACCATTAAACTGAATAATTAAATCATTAAATAGAATTCTATTTGTCGCTCTCATTCCCTCTTTTGGAACTTGTATGAATTTAACTTATAATTTGAGTTGAAATAGGAATAACAATGCCTTTAACAACTGAAAACTCAAGGATGAGATTAGTGATGAATTCTCTTACCATTGTTTCGTGGAAACCCTGGAACTTTTCAATGAAAGGTAGTCAACCATTTGCTCTAAACATTGTCATAGAAGCTTTGTCTTTGTGAAGCTTTGCTGTATTCTTCGGCTCTAATCTTGTTTTTTGTCCCATTTCTACTCGAATTTACAGACAACTCTGTTTCTTTAACTTAGATTAGGGCTTAGACCAGTTTCTTTTGAAATCTGTAAGCAATAATCACTGAGAATCTATAGAAATGATGTTTTGTGTGAAACTCTACAGCTTCATGAGTCCATAGTTTGACATGATTACTTTATATAGTTTAGCGTCTTACGTTAGTGTGCCAGTGGTTTTGTCAAATTATTACAAATTAGATGAAATGATGGCGTGGCACTTTGACGGTGACAACTATTTATCATTTCATTTAGAATCGCTTTATGATGTCCTATCATTATAATTATTGATGACACAATTGATTGTACCAAAGTTGCATAGGTCATAATGACATAGACATACACCTTTGATGTCTTGTTTGCATGCTTATCCATTATGGTATGTGTCATGTCATTCTATTTTGGAAGGCTCGAGTTTGGGTCATCTTCATAGAATAAATCTTAATTAAATCAAAGATAATTAGTTAACTAAACATAAATAAATAGAATATATATCTCACTTTTGACCTTAGATTTATCCTTTGCTCGCCATTTGTCTTGCACAAATAAGTTTGCATGGATTAGTCAACAGGGGTTGAAAGAACAACTTTTATTGCATAGAGAAAACCAATCATAATGACATGATGAGATTCTTTATATATATATATATTTTTTGTTTTTGCCCTTTGACCAACGATTGCTGGTTTTCTAGCCATTGCAAAGCATAGCCAACCAGCAAGCTGGTTTTCTGGGCATGCTTGTCAATAGTGTCCTTGGAAGGATTTACACTTTGATATGTTTTTTTTTTTTTTACTGAATCATCAAGGAGCAGGTTCTCTAGAAGAAACAGAGTCCTCCAGAACAACGACTTGATTTGAAGCAGTTTCTTTAAAAGAAGCAGAGTCCTCCAGAAAGGCTACTTAATCTTTTATCTTTAGAACAAATTCTTCTTTATTGAGAGGTTTTTGATAAAACTTCAATCTATGTCCATTGACTAATAGAGCTCTTCTACTGTCATCAATAGGTATTAGCCTAACAAAACTGTTTTCAAAAACCTCCTTAATCTGATAAGGTTCCAACCACCTCGTTTATAGTTTTCCTTTAAATTGTTGAAATTTGGAATCAAACAGTGCCCAATCTCCTTTCTAAAACTTTCGTTGCTCGATCTGTGAATCATGCCAAACTTTTATTTAATGTTGTACCAATTCAGTTCTTTGTAGTGCTTCCATCCTCATCTCATCAAGTTGATTAAGCTGTAAGAGTCTTTCTTTCTTTATGTTTTCTATTCAATCCCTACTTCTACAGTTGTTTTCAAAGTTTGTAATTCAAATTTAACAGAGAATAAAGACTTTTTACCATAAACCAATTCATAAGGTGAAAATCCAAATATTTTTCAAGTAGTATTATAGGCCCAAACAACTTCTGGTACCTTATCTGCGAAATCATTTCCACTGAAATTAACAACCTTGGTTAAAATAGTTTTCAGTTCTCTGTTGGTGACTTCAACTTGCCCATTAACCTATGGATGGTATGGAGATATTTTTCTGTGTTGAGTTTGATATACTTGCATGAAGTGCTTTATTATGTTTGACATGAACTGCTGTCCTTGATCTGAGACTATCTAGCTTGGAGCACCAAATCTTTATATGATTTTGAAATATAAGAAATCAACTACCACCTCTTCTCTTGCATAAATTAATACTTCCACTTTTGTCCACTTAGTCACATAGTCTCTACATACTAGGAGATATTTTTTCCTCTGGAAGGAGGATCCATAGGGCCTATAAAATCAATTCTTCATTTCTCAAATGGTTCTAAACCCAATTAAGAATGAGGGTACAGAGGCATCTCTGTTGAAAGAGTAAGCTGTCCAATTCTCTGACAAGCATCACAGTGTCTGACATATCTTTTTACTTGCTGATGAAGGTGAGGCCAATAGTATCCTACTCTTAGGATTTTGTGTATGGTTCTTTGAGCTGAGTAATGACCTCCACCTAGTTCATCATGACAAGCTCTAATGATATCATAAGCTTCAGCGTTTCACACACCTGCGAAACACATGGTCAGGTCCAAATTTGAATAGCATTTTGTTAATCCATTTAAAAGAAGAATTTTCTTTGATTAAACGTTTTTTTTCTTTTTATAAAAATTGCAAAGGAAACTTCTCTGTGACGAGGTAATTGGCTATATCATCAAACCACGGAGATTTTGATGAAATAGTTATTCGTCTGGGAAGTCATCTTCCACCGGTTCTTCCTCACACATAGTGTTCATTCTTGACAAGAAATCAGCAACCACATTAGACTTCCCTGGTTTATCTATAATAGTAACATCAAATTCTTGTAAGAGCAACAACCATCTAATAATCCTACCTCCCACAATTGGTTTGTTGGTAAGATATCTAATAGTTGAATGGTCTATATAGACAAATACCTTATAGCCTATTATGTAGTGTCTGAGTTTGTGAATTGCATAGACTACAGCTAGGAATTCTCTCTCAGTTATGATGAAATTTCTTTCAATAGATGTCATATTTTTGCTAATATAATATATAGAATACACGTTATCCTCTTTATCCTTTTGTCTAAAAACTGCTCTTGAAGGTTCAAGAAAGTGTCTAACTTGTGAACCCAAGCCTGTGCTATGCTCTTACCACTTCCATCAAATGTAGGCAAAGTGAGTTTGTTGGTGCCCTGTTTCAATTCCCTGTTTAAGTTTCTTGGCTTTCGGTCTTGCCTCAATTTGTAGTGCTCTCTTCTCTGACTTACAAACCTATCAAAACTTATGCATTCCCTAACCTAAGGTGTTAACAACTCCCATTCATCATTTTCTGCCATAAGATTATCTGCAAACATTGCCTCAGCCTCTTCAACATTTTCCTCTTCTGTTTCATTCCTAAAAAAATAGGTCGTGTAGGCCTATCTGCAGTACGAGAGGGAGCTCCTTGTGCCTTGGGTGTCCCAACCACACTCCTGTTATCATCTGGTTCATGGTTTTGTCTTCCCTGAGGGGTCATCTATTGTATCATTGTAGTAAGTGCCCTCAAAGCATCTGCTACCTCTGCTGCCATGTGTCTAAAAGTCTTTAGTGCTTCCCTTTTTTCATTATTTTCCCCATTTCTACCTTCATTTCTTGGTGGACCTTCTTCCCTATCACCCATTATTTCTAAGGGTGTGTTCTCAAACTGATTTTCCTCTTGTTGAGCTCTCCTACGAGTGTAATACCTATGAGAACCTCTCCTTTATGGCTACATATGAAATCTTTAACCCTCCCGGATGGCAGGATCAAGGCTCTGATACCACTGTAAGAACCCTTGTAAATTCTGATCCAAATATTCTGATTTTACTCTTGATAATTTTGTCAAACAGTTGGCATGTAAATTGTCCTCAAGCTGATATGGGTTTCTGCTTTTGTTTTGGTTCTTGTTATTATGCTATTTGGATGCAAGTGTTGACCAATTTTGGTCCTGTAGGACAAAATTGAGCACTCTATTTCCTTTTCCTGGCAAGGTCTGTTAACCAGTTCCCGACAAGTTCATCCCACAGCAGTTTCATGTTATTTTTCCTCTATGATAGGCCTGTTTCTATGAAAGACCAAGTGTTTCCTCCTTCTGAAAACCAAGTGTTTTGAGTCTTGTAAGCACTTGGGTTGATTTGGAACTCATTTTGATCCTAGATGTTTAGCATGGCAAACAGATTACTTCGGGTGGGCCTTTGATCGGCAAAATGGACCAAGTTTAAAGAAACAAGGGTCTTTTATAAAAAGTCCGAAGAGTAGATACCCTTGCGGAGGGCACTCAAATGCAGAACAAGACCTTTTCAAAAGGCCCGAAAGGCAGCCTTGGGCTCAAAGTGCCCTTGTGAAGGGCAGAAGGTCCGCTTGCAAGAGGCCAAGGAAGGTTTCTTTCAGGAAACATGACAAGCCAAGGAAGGAATTCCTTCAGACAAAATGTCTGAAGAAATTCAATGAAGAAACTCAAGGAATGAATTTTTTTAGACAAATGTCCGAAGAAATTCACTAAGCAAGGAAATCTGAAAGAATTCGGAATCCAAGAGTCCGAAGGGCAGGAACCCTTCTGGAGAACACTTGGTCATCAAAAGAGGACCTTCCCATTTTTTCCAAAGGGTTACTTTCCCTTTGGAAAAGTCCACTTGCAAAAGGCCGAAGGAATTGCTAAAGAGGGGTGACAGGCCTGCGGACGTCAATTTTATGGTGATAAGCTAGCCATTGGTTTTCAAATGTCTGGTGACAGGCTCGCGAACGTCAAATTCAGGGTAGCGAAATAGACGTTGGATTTCAAATGTTTGATGACAGGCCCGCGAACATCAAATGTAAAAGGATGGGTTAGCCATTGGAGAGAAGCCAAAGAACGATTCTTTAGGACAAAATGTTCGAAATAATTCTTTCGAACATTTTGTCCGAAAGAACTCATTAGCGCAAGCCCTAAGTGTCATCAAAAGCAGGTGTCAAAGCGGCAAGCATAATGAAGGAAATTCCTTCGGGCATTTCGCTCGAAGAAATTCAAAAGGCTCAGAAGCCCGAAGCAAGACTCAGCGACCCGTCGAGAGAGGAGCCCAAAAGAGAAAAGATAGCCCCCAGAAGCCCGAACTACTAGGAAAAGACAAGAAATAACGAGAAAAGAGAAGAGAGAGAGAGAGAGCATGGCTCAGAACATAACCATGCACATATAAGACAAACACTCAGAACATTCTAGGTGACACAACCAATCAAGCGCAGGAATGAACCAGACCACGCCAAGTGGAACAGGAGGTGTCGACGGGAGAAGTAAATGCTTGCAGATGGAATAGTCTCCACCGAATAGCCATTAAGAGCACTGCACGAGCATTCAAGGGGGTGGCCCATTTTTTTTCCTTGTTTGGCATTAATAGATAGACAGCTGCGCGAACTTTCAATGGAGAGCATGGCCCAAGACATATGGAGAGATGGCTTTGTCGATTGCTGAGAGAAGCGACCCATACTTTTGCAGGAGTGTTTAATACGCCTAGGCAATAAAGTCAATATATGAGACACCTACAACATGGCTTTCACAGGCACGTTTAATAAGAAGCAATAGCAGTATGGGCCTCTTGCTCTTGAGGGTCAAATGTCTTTCTCCAGTTTCTCTATATATTGTAACCTCTCAACTTTGCAAAGACATCTCTCAGTTTTGTATGGTGAAGCCCTGACAAAATTTGCCTCTAATCAAAAGAAGTGTTTTACCTTCATTTGATTGTTTACACTTTTGCATGTCTGCGTATTGCCTTATGTTTAGTCATTCATTTTAATGCTTTCATAAGTCAATGCCAGTGTATCTAGTGCATCCAAGATCTTCTTCTGCAAGTTAACAAGAAGCGTCCAGGTTGAAGTATAGATGTAGGTGAGCAACCATCCAATCGTGTGCCTCTAGAGCACCTATGGTAGGTTCTTCTTCATTATACCTCCATCAAACCCCTTGTTGAAACATTGATGCAGTCTAGTTTCTTATTCAAATGAAGAGTATGTTCACTCCTTTTTGTACAAAGTGTAGATGAAAATTAGTAGATCAATCAATTTTGGTGCATCGCCACTTTAGTTAGGTTCTATTTTCATAGCATCCCTCTCTCTTTTCACCCCCCATTGTTAGTAGTAAAAATTCATGACTTTAAGGTGCATCAAGGGGAGCTAGCCCTTGATCTAGAGATTCACTCCTCAGTTTTGCTACCCACAGCAAGAGGAGTGTCTCCATTGTGTTGCGTGGAAGAAAGGAGCCGAGTTTTCTTTTGGAGGGTGTAATCCACTGCATCAACAGCTTTTGGCACGCCTGGTGGGACACAATTTACGTCCTGTGAGTTTCAAGATTGGTGCTGGTCCTATTACTATAAAAAATGGTTGATGCTGGTCCTAAGGGAATAAGTCAGGACAGCAATCAGCACCATTTAAAGGTGATAGTGAGACCCTCCATACCAGACAATATCATCAACTAGCAAGTGTTTGACAGCAACCAGCAAATAACACTTTTCTTACAAGAGGAGGCTGAGTTCACTTCTAGGAATCAATCCAAGCTGCAGCAGCAGTATGAAGGGTAGATTGTTCAGCTGAAGAACAACAGACTTCCTAAGGGTTTGGTCACTGTTGAGAGCATCTCCAATGAGGATGACCAACTCAAAGGTGACAAAGCAAGCATGACAACCAAGAAAGAGAATTACGAAAGGGTAGAAATATTCAAGGATAAGTTGCTTGCACTTGAGAAGGTATGTACAAATGAAGAAAGGCATTCTTTCATTTTGTTATGCCAAGAGTTTGCCGATGTCTTTGCTTGGGAATATGGTGATTTAAAGGGGTTTGATCCAAGCTTGGACCAACACACTATTGAGCTAGAAGAAGTTGTTAGACCCGTTAATCAAAAATGACCAATCAATCCAAGGATTGAGCCTCTCATGAGGAACTCATCAAGTTGATTGAGTCTTGGATCATTTTTCCTATCAAATGCTCCTCTTGGCTGGCCAATTTGGTCCCCGTTAGGAAGAAGAATGGGGAGATCAAATTGTGTGTTGATTTCAGAGACCTGAATAGAGTCTCATTAAGAGACCACTATCCCCTCCCAAGCATGGAATAGATTCTCCAGATGGTGACAGGGAGTGAACGATTCTCCCTCCTGGATGTGTACTCTGGGTACAATCAAAGTCTGATGCAAGACTACGACCAGTACAAGACAACCTTCACCACTAAGTGGGGAACTTTTGCCTATAGGAAGATGCCTCTTGGACTATCAAATGCTGGAGTTCTTTCCAACGAGCTATGGATATGGCCTTCCAAAGTTTGATAAATGACATCGTGTTGGTTTATCTTGATGATGTGACAGTCTTCTCCAAGGAGGTAAGACAACCTCTGAAACACCTGAGGCAAATATTTGAGAGGTGTAGAGAGTTCGGCATCTCTCTCAACCCTAAAAAATGTGTGTTTGTTGTCCACGAAGGCAAACTCCTGGGTCATGTCATTTCAAAAGGGGGCTTGACCATTGATCCGGAAAGAGTGCATGCCATTTTAAGGTTGTCCTTGCCTAAACATAAGAAGGGCCTGCAAAGTTTTTTTGACAAAATAAATTTTATTAGGAGATTCATCCCTAATTTTGCTGCACTGGTCAAGCCACTAACTTCCATGCTGAGGAAGGACAAGACGTTCACATGGACAGCATGAAGGAGAGATAGTTTTGAAGGGATCAAATAAGCTATCGCCCAGGCTCCCACCTTGACTAGTCCTGACTTCTCCAAGGACTTCAACCTCTACACCTTTGGCAATGAAGAGGTAATCTCTGCTATGCTCACCCAAGCGAAGGGTGAAAACCTCGAATAGCCTCTCGCATGTTTTAGCCAAAGCTTAGAGGGCTATGGGATTAAGTACACTTATGTTGAGAAGCAAGCACTTACAATCATACGAAGCCTGAAGAAATTCAGACATATGTTGTCAAATAACAAGATTCACATTATGGTGCCACATCCTAGTGTCAAAGACTTCTTGCTAAGCTGTGACCTGAATGACAAAAGAGCAGGATGGATCACCAAGGTGATGGAGTTCGACATGGAGATCAAGACCACCAAGTTGGTGAGGGGAAGAGGGCTGTGCGAGCACCTAGCTATAGACTTCAAAGAATCTAAGGAGGGCGTTTTGATACTCAATGATGGAGCTGCAACGAAAATGCCCACAACCATGAAGAGCTGGACACAAAATATGGTTCATTTTTTTTGAACTGGTGAGTGTCCGCAAGGTCTTGATAGAACTAAGAGGAGATATTTCAGGCTCCAATCTCTACTTTATGTCTTAGTTGATGGAGTATTGTTTAGAAAGGACTTTTTAGGGGTACTCTTGAGATGCATCGATTCAGATCAGGTTGACAGAGTACTATCCAAATTTCATGATGGATCAACTAGTGGTCACTTTGCTCCCAAGGCTATAGCTGCAAGGATTGTGAGGGCTGGCTACTTTTGGCCCACCTTGTTCAGAGACACTCATGCTTGGGTGAGGAGATGCCACAAATGTGCTCTCTTTGATGGAAAACAACGGTTGGTTGCAATGCCTCTACAACCTATTCAAATGGAACAGTCGTTCATGCAGTGGGGTTTGGACTTCATAGGGATGATCAACCCTCCTAGTGCTGGCCACAAGTGGGTCTTGACTGCTATAGATTATTTCACGAGATGGGTAGAAGTTGTTGCTTTGAAGGAAGCCAACGAGAGTGCGGTCCTGGACTTCTATGAAGGCTTGGTGATGAGATTTGGGGTCTTAGCCTGTCATGTCCCCTTCCAGTTGACATCTCTCAGAGCTTATGATTAGCCTATTATGCGACCCTCGTAGGTTGATAGGATGGATAGAGAGTCTTGATTGGAGCTTGGCTTGGCTTCGGTCGTCAGATATTACTAGTTGGCTTTTGTTCGGGGTCATTCAAACACCATTTGCCTGACCTAGCTATTTTTAGCAGTAATAGTCACTCAGCGGAGCACCCCTGCTATTTTTAGCAGTATGGTTTGGTCATGTGCAAAATCAATCACTTATTCACCAGCTTCAGACAGTTCGTGAATGGACATATTTTGAGGGAGATATTAATATTTTAATTTTCAAATTAAATATTAATTATCTGGAGCTTATAATATATAGTTATAATATTATTTAATATTATAACTTAAGTGATCAATTAAAGGGGTCGACCAACATTGAGAGGGGGCCACTTTTTAATTATAATCTATAATTAAAAAGTGCATCAAAGACTATTGAAAAATTAAAAGGAAAAGTTTGAATTTATTTAAATGATGCCTAATTGAGAAAAGTCAAACTTTTGGATGGATATAAGGGTTTTCATTGGGATTGGAGCTCATTATGTTTTGAAATAGAATTTTTGCTAAGTCCTTCTGAGAATAGAGCCAAGGGTTCCAGTTTTCGTTTGGCATTGGAGAACGAGCCATCTTCAGTGTTGCAGTTCAGAGGCTATGAAATACCAGTTGATTTATTGCTTTCAGAGAGGTAGCTTCATTCAAAGGTTATCACAGAACTTCATCAGAGATTGCATCATTCAGGGTTTTCAGTTTGGAATTCATCCGGAAGAGTTTCTTCTTTTGAGGCACCTATTCCCTGAGTTTATGACACATCAAATAGGGGCCGTACTTTTATTGGTTTGCTGCTGTCATAGATCCGTACTTCCCTACAACAGGGTTGTACCTTCAAAAAAAGGACGTACATTTTCATCTTGAGCAAATCGCCTACTTCTTTGATCTTTTGTCTCCATCCTTTGTGGCGCCTACACCTTGGGATCACTTTCCAAGCATCAGACGGAGGGAGAAGTAGATGAATGATGAAGCTGTACCATTTCATGTACTCTTTCAGCTGGCTGCAATAAACAGGTTTTCATCAAAATATTGTTGCTTTTGATTTGCATGTTACCAGATATTAGTTGTAATTGTCATAGAAGATCAATAAATTGATTGGCATCATTAGATTCATTAGATTTTATCATTTTCGGTGTTGCATTATTTTATTTAAATTTATTCAGCAATTCTTCAAAAATCTCTACTTTCATTTGTTCATGCAAAAACACAAAAAAAACCAAAAACATCCGAAAACAAGAAAAAACAAGCAGTTTCAAAGAAAGTGAGAACAGGATTTTCTACATAGCCACAATCATTTCAGACAATGCATTGGCTTTCTTGAGAACAAAGACAAGTGAGTGGGCATTAAAATATGGAATCTATCTTAGTACTTCCTCCAACTACTACCCACAAGGGAATGGGTTGGCTGAGTCCACCAATAAGAACTTGATCAAGATCATTAAAAGGACAATGGAAAAAAATCAAAGGACTTGGCATGCCAAGCTGAAGACAGCCATGTGGGCAGACAGAATCACTCCAAAGAGGGCAGTTGGCAATTCTCTATACACACTTGTGTATGGAAGGGAAGCTAGATTTCCTATTTCACTTGAGTTACCAGCCTTGGATCTTACCCATCAGCTGCAATTGGAGGAGAACGACACCCTGCAGGTCAGATTTTGTGAACTAATAGAGTTTCAAGAGGCAAGAGACCAAACCATGGATGCCATGACCAACCGCCAGCAGCAAACAAAGAAGCATTTTGACAAAAAATCCTCATCAAAAGACTTCTCAAAAGGTGACATTGTCTTGAAATGGGATGAAGACCGAGCTAAACCTAGAAAGCACATGAAGTTCAATGCCTTGTGGAATGGTCCATATGTCATCATCCAATGCAAGTAACATAATGCATTCCAACTCTCCAGGTTGGATGGTGAATAACTACATATCCCAGTCAATGGGATATATCTTAAACATTGTCACTAACCTTCTCTTGTTATGTACATAGTTTCCCTGTTTTTTCGTCATTTTTTCCTAGGTGCTTTTATGCATGTTTGTATTTTTTTAGCCTTGTCTACGTTCTCTTTACTATTTGGGGTAAAATCTTTATTGGATCTTAGGTTTTTCAAGGATATTGCCAGCGTTTCAAGTTGTAGCCATGCCCAATGGACCTTTAAGCTACTGGTCTTCTCAAAGCATAGCAGTCATGCTTCCCTTGTGAATCGCCAAATGTGATGACCAATTTTGGTCTTGCAGGCCAAAATTGAGCACTCCCTTTCCTTTTCCTGGCAGTGTCTGTAAACCAATTCCCGACAAGTTCATCCCATAGAAGTTTCATGTTTTTTTCTTGTCCAAAAAAATTCATTCCTTGAGTTTCTTCATTGAATTTCCTTTGGACATTTTGTCTGAAGGAATTCCTTCCTTGGCTTGTCATGTTTCCCAAAAGAAACCTTCCTTGGCCTCTTGCAAGCGGTCCTTCTGCCCTCTGCAAGGGCACTTTGAGCGCAAGGTTGTTGTTCGGGCCTTTTGAAAAGGTCCCGTTCTGCACCCGAGTGCCCTCCACAAGGGTATCTACCCTTCGGACTTTTTATAAAATATCCTTGTCTCTTTAAACTTGGTCCATTATGCCGATCAAAGGCCCACCCGAAGAAATCTGTTTGCCCTGCTAAACATCTAGGATCAAAATGAGTTTCAAATCAACCCAAGTGCTTACAAGACTCAAAACTCTTGGTTTTCAGAAGGAGGAAACACTTGGTCTTTCATAGAAACAGGCCTGTCATAGAGAAAAAAAAAACATGAAACTGTTGTGGGATGAATTCGGACATTTTGTTCAAAAAAATTCACCAAGCACGAAATTCTGAAAGAATTCAGAAACCAAGAGTCCGAAGGGCAAGTACCCTTCTGCAGGACACTTGGTCATCAAAAGAGGACCTTCCCATTTTTTCCAAAGGGTTACTTTCCCTTCGGAAAAGTCCACTTGCAAAAGGCCGAAGGAATTTCTAAAGAGGGGTGACAAGCCTGCGGACGTCAATTTTATGGTGATAAGCTAGTCGTTGGTTTTCAAATGTCTGGTGACAGGGCCGCGAACGTCAAATTTAGAGTAGTGAAATAGTCGTTGGATTTCAAATGTTTGATGATAGGCCTGGGAACGTCAAATTTAAAAGGATGGATTACCCGTTGTAGAGAAGCTAAAGAATGATTCTTTTGGATAAAATGTCTAAAAGAATTCTTTCAGACATTTTGTTTGAAAAAACTCATGAGCGTAAGCCCTAAGTGTCATCAAAAGCGTGTGTCAAAGCGGCAAGCATAATGAAGGAAATTCCTTCGAGCATTTCGCCCGAAGAAATTCAAAAGGCCCAGAAGCCCGAAGCAAGACTCAGTGACCCGCCGAGAAAGGAGCCCGAAAGAGAAAAGATAGCCCCTAGGATCTTGAACAACCAGGGAAAGACAAGAAATAACGAGAAAAGAGAAGAGAGAGAGCATGGCTCAAAACATAGCCTCGAACATATAAGACAAACACTCAGAATGTTCCAGGTGACACAACCAATCAAGCGCAGGAACGAACCAGACCATGCTAGGCGGAACAGAAGGTGTCGGCAAGAGAAGTAAATGCTTGCAGATGGAATAGTCTCCACTGAATAGCCATTAAGAGAGTTGCATGAGCATTCAAGGGGGTGGCCCATTTTTTTCCTTGTTTGGCATTAATAGATAAACAGTTGCGCGAACTTTCAATGGAGAGCATGGCCCAGGACATATGGAGAGATGGCTTTGTCGGTTGCTGAGAGAAGCGACCCATACTTTTGCAGGAGTGTTTAATACGCCTAGGCAGTAAAGTCAATATATGAGACACCTACGGCATGGCTTTCACAGGCATGTTTAATAAGAAGTGACAGCCGTATGGGCCTCTTGCTCTTGAGGGTCAAAGGTCTTTCTCCAATTTCTCTATATATTGTAACCTCTCAACTTTGTAAAGACATCTCTCAGTTTTGTATGGCAAAGCGCTGACAAAATTTGCCTTTAATCAAAAGAAGTGTTTTACCTTCCTCTGATTTTTTACACTTTTGCATATATCTGCGTATTGCCTTATGTTTAGTCATTTATTTTAATGCTTTCATAGGTCAATGCCAGTGTATCTAATGTATCCAAGATCTTCTGCAGGTTAACAAGAATCTTCAAGGTTGAAGTATAGATGCAGGTGAGCAACCATCCAACAGTGTGCCTCTAGAGCACCTATGGTATGTTCTTTATTATACCTCCATCAAACCCCTTGTTAAAACATTGATGCAGTCTAGTTTCTTATTCAAATTAAGTGTTTGTTCACTCCTTTTGGTACAAAGTGTAGATGAGTAGATCAATCAATTTTGGTGCATCACCACTTTAGTGAGATTCTGTTTTCAAAGCATCCATCTCTCTTTTCACCCCCCCCCATTGTTAGCAGTAGAAATTTAGCCCCTGATCTAGAGATTCACCCTTCAATTTTTCTACCCACAGCAAGAGGAGTGTCTCCATTGTGCCCCATGGAAGAAAGGAGCCGAGTTTTCTTTTGAAGGGTGCAATCCACTGCGTCAACAGCAAGAGAATTACTAAATGATGTTCAATGCTTGAAAATGAATTCAAGGATGGAATGCAAGTGTTTTTTGCCTTTTTCTAATGCAATATTTATGACTGAAACTAAATGAATATGCACCTACAACAAACTGGCATTATGACAAACAGTTGATATGCAAACCCCAATTCATGTATATTGCTGCTCAAACTGTTTACATTCTTTTGCTAAAGAGTTGCAATGATATAAGGACATTACTGACTCCAATCGATACAATGCAATGTCCACTACACTTATAATATGACATTCAAGTACAATCTGCTTACAAAAAAATATGATCAAGAGCAGCAAACTGAAATTATATAACAGTAATATAATGAATGTCTTTTACATTACTTTTCATACCCGAAATATGTCCATAAGGTATATCCTCAATTCTGAAACTATGGCTGCCACAATATAAATCTAGAAATGACAATTAGAGACCTGATATTGGTCGATCAACAGCTGGTATGAAATTCTTCAATCTTAATACCCTTAGAAATGCACTAGTAATCCAAGATGCCCACTATGGATGAGTAACCAGCACCAAAGGCCAAGCGGTTTGGCTAGGAATGAATATGCCTGGCTATGGGAGTCGTACAGCTGGATCATAAACTGCTGGTACGTCCTCTAAGGGACAGCAATCAATGTTTATTTAGATCTGCAATGAGTAACTTCTTCAAATATGCACAAACCCTTGTTGAAACTTGCAAAAATCTCCACAAATATGCTCCAATTTGACTGCTGGTTACAGCCAACCTTAATTGCAACCTTCAGAAGATATTTCACCATCTCAGGAAGCTTAAATCAATGAGAGTATACGTTCTCAATGACCAAATTGTGCAGAAACCCTTGGTTTCTCTCCTCCAATGCCAAACATTTTTATCAAAGTCAAAAATCAAATGCTCAATAGATCCATCGATTTTCTCTTTGGCTCCTTATAAACCTTTCTCAAGGAGGTCAATCCCTAATTTGCCTTTTGATTATTTAAATAATATAAAGTTCGCACTTTAGCAATATAAAAATATGATCTTGAAGTTGGCGCCCAAGTCATTAATTATAAATGGCGCCCCTTTTTATGTCTCATGGCCCCCTTTAGACATAAAGTGCAACTATAACTTTATAATATTAATTATTATTAAAGTCACATTTAATAATAACTAGACATTATAACTCATGCAATACACCTTATTACAACTTGCAAAACTGAGTTTCGAGATCAACACTGCAATCACATCACGTCCAGGGGCCCAAGTATAAATAGTAACACTAATAGAATGACTTACTATAAATAGTGTGTGAAACTAAGTCCTAAAAACCTCTGCAAAGGCCAAGCCTGAACCAATAAAGCTCTAGAGAAGGAAAATGTCATTAACTGACCAAGTATCTGCCTCAAAAGACCCTCTGTCCAAACCCTTTAGCCTACAAGGGTCAAAGTGATAGGCTAATCTATCAAGAAGCTGGAACAAGCTAAAAAGGGGACATTATAGTAGATCCTTTATTTTTCCTGAAATATGCTTGCTTGAACACGTCTTCTAATAGTATTGACTTCTCGGCTTCTTGTGCTTTATTTGCAACTTCTAGAACACTTTATCCTTTGTTATTTTGGATCTTTGGGGCTGATATAAAGCTTTTGTTGGGGTTGCAAAGGATGGATCTTGCGGCAACTGGGTGGAATAAACCCTTGCAACATGACCATGTTCATGGCATATTGTACAATGAAAGGGGATCATAGTCTATCGGCATTCAATATCCCCCATATCCATGATTAATTTTTCAAGAAATGACTTCTCTAGATCTATGTTGACACATATTCTAGCATAGTTTAGGAACCCAGGTTTTTAACAAATAAGTTGTGATGTATTCACTATGCATATTCAATTGAGGAAAGTTTCATGTCTCCGCATTTTACAATCCTTTTGCAACTTGATGTCACAGTTTCAAGAAATCCCTTTTTCCTTTTACTTCTCTAGTTGTTGTGTCAATCAAGTAAACTGATTTTGGTTGTGCTAATTGTCATGTACCTCTTTTGATAGGAACATCTTGGAAGACCCTTAGCCTTAACTTATTCTCAGGGGCTAAAGGACAAGCATAAAGGGAAGAGAGTATTGAATATTTGTAAAAAACCTTTTTGAAAAGTACTTTATGTTTCTTATTTCACTTAAAAATGGGACCTTTAAGGGTCATGAAGGCTTAAGTGATTTTAAGAAAAAATCATAAGGAAAGGTCTTTTAAAACATTTTAAGTTACCCTCCCTCTTTTGGGTGCCACACTCGGAGAGCGACAAAAGTGAAAAAAGAATCATTTGGAGATGGCATGTTATGATTGATATTCAAATTTGGTCATTAAGCTCAAAACGCTTGAGCCATTGCCTTGAAGACGGAAACCTTTAAGCAAGGAAGGAGCAGGAATGTCAACCCTCATTTCTCAACTAGGGCAACTTCACCTTGAGGTTGTACTTGCGCCTAATATTCAGAAAATACAAAAATATTGGATTGGGAGTGGGGTGACTAGGGTTTGGAACCTTGGGAGCTGTTTGAAAGTGACAAAGACCCCTCGTTGGAGGGTTGCGTGCATTGAGGTGTTGGAATTGATTATTTCCAGCTAGGGCAAATTGACTTGAGAACTGGTTTGCGGGATTTGAGAGGGTTTTGAGACCTATTTTGGGTCAAAACATATTCTGATTTTTATTCCAATATTTCTGCAGTGTGGTAATTTGTTTTTTTAGGTATTTCGGTATATTTTGAGGGTCATCTTGCCCTAAAAATATTCAGTAAATATTATATCTATTTTTCCAACTTGGGCTATTTATTTTGAGGGGTTTGTGGCTCCAAATACTTTCAGATTTTCATCATAAATTTTGCTTATTAATTAGATAATTTTTATATAAATTTAAGAGGGTTTCATTGGAAGAATTCAGATGCAAATTGTTATTAAATTCCAACTTGGAGGCGTCTAGGGTCTGTGGATTATTTCATGCTTTTGGAAGGATAAATTTGCTTGTTTAGATCAGCGAATTGTTACTTAGGCTTTAGCATAAATCTATGCTAATTTTTGAAGTTATTTGGCAGCTAGGATTTGCTGCAATTAAATCAAAAAATTTCCATATTGAAGTAGAGTTTCCAAATATTTCTAATATTCAGCTAATTATCTCTTTTGGGGACATTACAGTGATTCTGGGCTACAACGGAGTTACTTCTCGAGCTGTAAAAAGAAATGTAGTGCCTATGCAATCCCATATTTTGTGACTCCAATTCTAGGGTATTGATTGTGTCACCAATCTTAGTGGGCTCTCAATATTGACACACAACATGATACCAATAGTGGAAACTTTGAAGTGCCAACTCTGCACATTATGCCAAGACCTGATGGTAATGCTCAGTACATCAAGTGAAGGAATGAATCGTTTCAGTTTTTGTAATTGTTCCACTTTGTATTCTTCAATGAAACTTGTTAAAACATGTATTATAATGGTCTCAGGGGGGTTCGACCTCAAATTTTATTAGTTGTATCATTGATATTTGCAGTTTTTATGAAATATACAAAACTAAGTCAGATGATACAATTGTGTCATTCTACTTCTTTTTCATGTATGTATGGATGTTTGGCATTATGTCATGTTTCTAATTTAATTTCTTAAATCATTCATTTTTCTAATCCACTCTGATTACTATTCAATAGTAATACTGCAAACCAATTCCGCCGATCATTACATATTTGAATCCCACATTTGTATGTGGCTTCCCTTGGAATATTCTTGGGATTTGAATCAAATAATGTAACAATAGTACATAATGTTTCATCGCATCTTTCATATAGCTTTATTATTAAGTTTCTTTAGATGAAACACTTCTATACTTTGCATTAATTGTACAACAAAGCTTAGTTATAAGCAATCATATTTATTTTTATTTTTATTTTTATATAACTTGCTAGGGTGTTTCCAAATTTATCATTATATATCTAGATAAATATTATCAATCAACATTTAATGTTTGATTACACCTTCAAACCAATTCGGCTCTAAGATAATAAAAAAACAGCAATTTCATCCCCAAATGGAGAAAATCAGTAAAAACATTTTTCATATGCATAAAAATAAAATAAACCTCTAAACCAGGTCCAAGATAACGGTAAACAGGATCTGAATTGATCAAAGCTGGTTCACAGAATTTAATAGCTTTGTGTAGATCTTTAAGATGTCCCCATTTTGGTTGCCTCACCATTCCTGCAGGAAAATAGATTTGGAAACACAAATCTACAATTCAATCCATAGAAAAATTTAATGATGTCTTCCAAATTGTATTTTGTATTTCAATATTAACGAATATTACATCAAGATGGCGCCAAGAAATTATACATTGGAAAAAATGAATAATAGACAACTCAAATGTCTATCTTGCTTGTTCATATTTTTTATATTTACAAATCAAAAGGGATGTCAAACCTGTAGTTAATGTTGTATTTCAGAATTCATAAACAACAACTATATACGAAAACCTTGAAGATACTAAAAGACATGACCACAGGGTCAACCCTGCATGAAGAAAGGATATCAACCAATAAAGTACTAAACAAAATTGGAACTTGTATCTCAGAAAAGACTGAATAGAGAGATCTATGATATGGTATATGATATGTCCAAATTTGGAGTCTTAAAGAACAAGGTAGGAGGAATTTAGAATCATTTGCTACACACAAGAGAGACGGGCTTTCTATGGGATTGACATGTATACCGTAGTTTAGTCTTATAGATATATTTCAAAGTGGCCTCACATTTTTTATCAAGTGGGAGACGGACATATATTATAGGAAGGGTTTGAATAGTTTTCATCTTTGTGGTAGTTGGGGATAGTGATGAAGCAGAGCTGCAACCATCAACCCTTGAAAGCGCCTAGCATTAATTTATAAGCATTTGCAACATTCCATAAACCAAATTTTCATCTCCACATTATGGGTAGGTTTCATGCATACATTTTTTATTCTACTTGGCAGATTGATCCTCTTGTATTAAATATTTATCGTTCATAACTATAAACACTTAATCTGTGTATTCAATTTAATTATTTATGTTTGTGCAATGTTATGATGCATTTGCGAGTAGTTTAGATATACATTTTTTTATTCTCGTTGTTAATACAATGATTACATTCAGTTCAAATTTGGAGAAGTTTGGGTGAGTGGTAAATGATAATAATTTGTGGGCAGAGCCATATGTCAGTGAGGAAGAGAAAAAAGTCTAGAGGTCAGGCATACAACCATAATTTCATAAACTCAAGGTGTCAATCTACAACCAGGGAGTCATTATTCATTATTTCTCTCAAGATGTTATATGACTACCTAGTTATCATATCTTTAATTCAAGGAATCTGTAGACAATCTAGTAGATAGGTTATATGTTCAAGACATTTCTGTTGACCATTTTGGTCCTGCAGGCCAAAATCGGTCCTCCCTTTTTTCCCCTGCTGTTCTGAGCCAGTACAATTTTGATTTTGCACAAGTCTTGTTTCTACAGACTCCGCAGGCTTGTTTCTACGGACTCTACAGGCTTGATTTCTACGGACTCTGCAGGAAAGAAACAAGTTCCCAACACTTAGGCGACAAAAGGAACTTTGCAACTTTTCCGAAAGGCAACTTTACAGGCCAAACAGCCCTTGCGGAGGGTAGGAAAGCACTTAAAGGGAAGAAAGACAAAGGCAAAGAATTCCTTCGAACTTTTTGTCCGAAGGAAATTTCCGCAAGGCAAAGATAGAAGGAAAACCAAAGGTAGGATTTCTTCGGACAAAATGCCTGAAAGAATTCCTTCGGACATTTTGTTCGAAGAAATCCTTTGGAAGAAAATCCCTCGGCAATAAAAAGACTAAGGAAAAATCTTCGGGCAAAAGTCCGAAGGAATTCCTTCGGACTTTTTGTTCAAATAAATTCGCCCGACAGAAAGTCCGAAGGGAGAAACCTGAAGGAATTCACTCGGAGAAAAAGCCGAAGGAAAGAAAGCAAAAAAGGAAATCCGAAGGAAATAAAGCCGAAGGAATTAAACAAGGGGTGATGGGCCCGCGAACATCAATTTTACGTCAATGAAATAGCCGTCGATCTTTAAATACTTGAGCGCCAACCAGAAGGGAGCCCAAAGAGCTAAGAGAGAAAGAGACAAAAACCAGCAAAAAACAAAACCAAGAAAAGACGACGCTGGGAAAAGACAAAGTTAAGAATGAACTCAACGACCTACTGATGAAAGAGCCCGAAGAGCCAAAGAAGTAGCAAAAGATAGTCCTCGAGGGCCGAAGGAGACAGAAAAGACAAAGCCAGGAAGAGACAAAAGAGCTAAGAGAGAAAGAGACAAAAACTAGCAAAAGACAAAACCAAGAAAAGACGACGCTGGGAAAAGACAAAGTTAAGAATGAACTCAGCGACCTGCTAATGAAAGAGCTCGAAGAGCCAAAGAAGTAGCAGAGGATAGTCCTCGATGGTCGAAGGAGACAGAAAAGACAAAGCCAGGAAGAGACAAAAGAGCCAAGTGCAGAAACGGATTAAAAAACCCAGGTGGCAAAGGGGAAGGAGTTGTTCCAATGGCTGGAACAGTGCCTGCCAAGTGGTCATCAAGGGGCGTGAACAGTGAACGGTGCGACCCATTTTTATCCACTTTGCATTGATGAGTAGACAAACCGCGTAAATGCCTTTAAGGAGCGGTCTTGAAATGGCGCAGCCTATGTTTTAAAAACGCCTAAAGTCAAAATCGGAGCCAACACAGCATTATCTTTCAGTGGCTTCCCCTTCCCAATGCTTTCAGCACATGTGGACCACTTGTCAAAGGGCGCCAAAAGTCTTTTCCAAAAGAGGCGCTTTTGTTTTTCCTCTTCTCTATATATATTGTAACTTCTCATTTGAGAAAGGGATCTCTCATATTGTAAGCGAAGCCCTGGCAATTTTCACCTAGAATCAATAGAATACACATTTTTACCTCTATTCTGGTTGGATATATCTCTGAGTGTGTTTGAGTGTTTAACTTGTGTTCAGTTATTGCTTCCTTAATGTTTTCACAGGCTTGATACCAACACATCTGGTATATACAAAGTGTCATTCCTGTAGGTGGCAAGAAGAGCTGTATCTGGAGTGCAAAGACAGAGGGAGGTTACTAAACAATGTGTTTTTTCTACAGCGCCTATGGTAAGTCCTTTTTCTATGTGTTTCCATTAAAGCCTCCCTGTCAAGCTCCCTGCAGTCTGGTCCTTTTTACCAATTAAAGTGTATGTTTGTGTTCTTATGGTTCAAAGTGTGAGTATGAGTAGATCAAACTTGTTTGGTGCATCACCCTCTTAGATTAGGTTCTATTTTTTAGTAATCCTTCTCCCTTTTCACCCCCCATTATATATATATATATATATATATATATATGATTAGCAACATTACTGGAATAACTCGGATGCATCAAAGGGAGCTAGCCTTTATCTAGAAACTCTCCCCCCGTTTTGCCAGGCCCACAGGCAAGAGGAGAGTTTCCATTGTGACGCTTGGAAGACAGGAGATCATCCTCCTGTCAAGGGTGCAATCCACAGCGTCAATAGTTTTTGGCATGCCTGGTGGGGTAAAGGTTTTTACACTCAGTAAAGTTCCAGGATTGATGCTGATCCTGTTATAGCAAAATCAATTATTTTCAGCATCTGGGGACTCCACTATTAAGAACATCAGTCTCTAATCAAAGACCAGTCTGACCTCCTATGCCTAAAATCACCACACGATCTGCTGCTAAGGGTGTCCCTTTCAAATTCATCAAATTGCCTTTGAACTCAGCAAAGCGACTGAGGTTTGAGAGGACTCATCTTTATTCAGCAAATCACTTTTCCAGACCTACCATAAAATACACCTACGCAAGAAGGCCTCAGTTGAATCCTGTCATAGCTATGGCTTTACCTTTTGTGGCCTTTGATGGTCAAAGTCCTTTGAATCTCCGACATTATGACCCAATTCCAGAAGCAGTCCTTAAAAGTGTGTCTCCCTTTAATGGAGAGGGGCCCATCACTACTATCGAACACATCAAAAATATTGCTAATCTCTGCAATATTCACAATGTCACTGAGGAAAACATTGCGATCAGATTGCTGGCATTGTCTCTCAAGGGTAAAGTTTTAGACTGGTATGGGACTTTGACCATGAATTCAGTCGATTCTGGAATGAATTGGGCACCCTCTTAACGAATCGATTTGGGGAGAAGAGCGACCACCTCTCACTTGCCGAGCAGCTGACTACTATGAAAAGAGCTCCACATGAATACATGCAGGATTTCAACACTCGATTTCAGAAGAAACGGGATAGAATCCCCGTTTTGGTAAGGCCAACTCCGAGCTATGCTTTCCTCTATTACTTGAAAGCATTGAACAACGACATCACTGTTATGATACAGTCCTTGAGAGGACATGTGCTGTCTGCCGCCTATGACATAGCTATAGCGGCTGAGAATTGCTTGGTGCAAGCTGAAAAAATAGCTCTTAGGCCTCATATGTCGCTCTTTCCTGAATTGCTGCCTCCAATCCAGACTGTTGCTCCCACCTTGGCTCTTCTACCTGGCATAGAAAAACCACCTACTACTTTATCAAATGACCTCCATGAAGTCAAAATCCTGTTATAAAATGTAACGAATGAACTAGTAGCTATTAAAAGGCAGCAAGCTTAAAACAACCGACCAAATCAAGGATACCAACAGTATGGTCAAGCAAATAGACCCCCTTTTAAAAATTACAATCAAGGGCAGGGTCAGTTTGCACAGGCCAGACCTTTTCAAGGCTACAATCTAGGCACCCCTTCATCATCCAAGGCCATGGTGCCCATTCAAAACAATCTGGTACAAGAACAACCCAGTTGCTCAACCATGGAATATGGTCAAGATTAGGATGTGTATACAAATGAAATGCTGAATCACTACACAAATGTACAAGATAATCAGGCAGCAGCCCAATTCCCAATCTTTGAGGCTTCAGTGCAACCCGGCATGGGCAGCAGTCAGACTCAACCCGATTCTACTCTCATGAATCACTTGGAAGGTGAGTTCTACGCAGTCAATTATGTGGGTAGTGCAGACAATCAGAGCGACTATGTTGCAGCCAACACAAGGTCCAAAAAGAGAGCAATGGAAGAAGCTCAAGTGGTTGCCCAAACGTCAGCACCACCTTCTTCATCACAACTAAACCAAAAGATTCCAAACATCAGACCTCCGGTTGCACCTTCAACTCCTCGGCATGCGCCTCAGGCTATAAATAATCCCAAAGAAAATCTGAAAGAAAGTAACCCTCGAGTCAACGTGGTGGACCAAATAAAGAAGCTGCACATGAACATCTCCTTGTGGGATTCATTATCAATACCAGGCCAAAAGGACTTGCTGCAAAAAGAATTGCATGAGCTAAATGAACACGCTGTCCCAACAAAAGCCGATAACGTTCTGATGATGAATGGATAGCCTTCCACATCAAGTCAAGTTAAGAAAGAGGAAAAGGTTCCCCTCTTTTATTTATTCTTGGTCATAGGAGATTTCTTGGTGCACAATTGCATCATTGACAGTGGAGCAAGCACCTCAGTAATGCCCAAATGCATAGCTGATAAGCTGGGGCTAAAATATGAAGAAATGACTAAGGGATTTATGTAGCTGAATAGAACACCAGCAGAGACACTTGGGGTGGTGAAAGATTTGAGCTTGATGCTACACGCCTGCCCAACCTTCTCAGTTCCTCACGATGTGGTAGTGGCGGATGTTCCTCCTTACTTTGCTATTTGCTTGTCCAGAGATTTCACATCCAAGATAGGCGGCTATCTAGCAGCAAACTGGTCCTATCTGGTTTTTAGAACCAAGTATGGGACTAAGGTCAAGATTGAATCGGAGCCACTCCACAGAGATCATCTGGAACCATACTCGCTCAAGGCGGCAAATGTCAGCTATGTCATTATTGACCAAGAAGAGTTCCAAGTGGATCAAGCTCCATCCTCTACCTTTGAAAGAGTTGTTGACTTGCTCTTAAACGAATGGGGAAGTGACAACTTCGACCATGATCCTTACAAGTTCATAGAAAAGACTGGGATTTATTGCATGCATGAAGAGGGTACTTTTGTACCAAATTTGATGAAAGCAAGCCAAGAAAGCTTAGGTTTATGGCAGCTATTCTTTGATGGCTCAAGAAGTAAATTGGGAGCTGGTGGTGGAGTGGTGCTAGTTTCTCTTTCAAAGAAGAAATACTTTTCGGCTTTCAGGTTTCATTTCTCTTGCACATGCAATGTTGCAGAGTACGAATCCCTCATCCATGGTTTGGAATGGGCAAGGAAAAAATGAATCAAAGAGCTGCAGATTTTTTGTGACAGTGAGCTGATTGTCAATCAAGTAAGAGGCCAAATTTTGACAAAGAATTCTTTACTGAAGTCCTATAAACATAGGGTATGGGACTTAGTGGAGAATTTCTTTGCTTTCAATGTTACCTCCATTCCTAGAAAGCATAACAAGCAAGTAGATAGGCTGGCAGCAGTTGGTGCCCAATTTGATATCCCTAAGAAAAATAGGCCAAGACTACAGTTCACGCCACTTGAAAGTAGTAATTCGGCCCTTTGTACCTGACAACATCACTAACTGGCAGGTCTTTGACAGCGACCAACAAATAGCACTCTTCTTGCAAGAAGAAGCTGAGTTCGTTGCTAAAAACCAGGCAAAGCTATAGTAGCAATATGGTAGCCAAATTTTTCAACTAAAAAACAATAAATTTTGCAAAGGCTTGGTCACTCTCGAGAGTATCTTCAATGAAGATGACCAGTTGAAAAGTGATAAGGCGAGCATCACAACGAAGGAGGAGAACTATGAGAAGGTTGAAATATTCAAAGATAAGCTGCTTGCACTTGGGAAAGTGTGCACGAACCATGAAAGGCGGGCCTTCACCTTGTGCCAAGAGTTTGTTGATGTCTTCGCTTGGGAATATAGCGATTTGAAGGGTTTCGACTCAAGTCTGGCCCAACATACCATTGAGTTGGAAGAAGGCACCAGGCCGATCAAGCAGAAGCAAAGGCCTATCAACCCAAAGATTGAGCCTCTCATGCGGAAGGAACTCACCAAGTTGATTGAGTCTAGGATAATATTTTCAATCAAACACTCTTCTTGGCTGGCCAATCTTGTTCCTGTCCGAAAAAAGAATGGGGAGATCAGATTATGCGTAGATTTCAGAGACCTCAATAGAGTCTCTTTGAAAGATCACTATCCTCTCCCAAGCATGGAGCAGGTCCTTCAAATGGTGACAGGCAACGAGCATTTCTCCCTCCTGGATGGGTATTCAGAATATAATCATATTTTGGTGCAAGACTGTGACCAGTACAAGACAGCCTTCACTACCAAATGGGGGACGTTTGCTTATAAAAAAATGCCATTCAGGCTGTCCAATGCTGGTGCCACCTTTGAGTGAGCCATGGACATGGCCTTTCAAGGCTTGATAAATAAAACTGTGCTGGTGTATCTTGATGACGTGACAGTATTCTCTAAGGAGGCGGGCCAACACATGAAACACCTCAGACAAATCTTCGAGAGGTGTAGAGAGTTCGATATCTCTCTTAACCCGAAGAAATGTGTGTTCGTTGTCCATGAGGGTAAACTCCTTGGCCACATTGTTTCCATGGAAGGCTTGACCATTATCCAGAGAGAGTTCGCTCCATCTTGGAGTTGTCCTTGCCTAAACACAAGAAGGGCCTGCAAAGCTTCTTCAGCAAAATAAATTTCATCGAGAGATTTATTCCAAATTTTGTGGAGGTAGTCAAGCCATTGACCTCCATGCTGAAGAAGGATGAGAAGTTCGCATGGACAACGCAAAGAAAGGACAATTTTGAAGAGATCAAGCAGGGTATCGCCTAGGCTCCTACTTTGATCAGCCTTGACTTCACCAAAGATTTCAACCTCTACACCTTCGAAAATGAAGAGATAATCTCCACCATGCTTACCCAAGCAAATGGTGATAACCTTGAACAACCACTTGCATTTTTTAGCCAAGGCCTAGAAGATTTTGAGGTCAGGTATACATATGTGGAGAAGCAAGTCCTTATAGTCATACAGAGTCTGAAGAAATTCAGGTATATGTTGTCCAACAGCAGAATTCACCTCATGGTTCCACATCCCAGCATCAAGGATTTCTTGACCAACCATGACCTAAATGAAAAGAGAGGGGTGGATCACTAAGGTAATGGAATACGATGTGGATATAAAGATCACCAAGCTGGTAAGAGGGAGAGGCCTGTGTGAACACCTTGCTGCAAACTTTAAACATCAAAAAGAGGACAGTCTCCTAATTCATGATGCAACTACAGTAGAAGAACCAGCTGTTATGAAGGATTGGACATCAGACTTGAGGCATTTTCTTCTCACTGGTGAGTGCCCGCAGGGCCTTGATAGGACCAAGAGGAGATATTTCAGGCTCCAATCTCTCCCTTATGTCCTGATTGATGGAATGTTGTTTAGAAGGGACCTATCAAGAGTAATTTTAAGGTGCATAGACCCAAGTCAGGCCAACAGAGTGCTGTCCGAGTTCCATGATGGGCCAGTTGGTGGTCACTTTGCTCTTAGGCCTACAGCTGCAAGAATAATAAGAGCTGGTTATTTTTAGCCCACTCTATTCAGGGACACCCATGCCTAGGTATGAAAGTGCCAAAAATGTGCAATTTTCGATGAAAAACAACGACTGGATGCCATGCCTTTACAGCCTATTCAGGTGGAGCAACCATTCATGCAATGGGGCCTTGACTTTATAGGGATGATTAACCCTCCCTCCAGTGCTAGACACAAGTGAGTCCTGACCGCCACAGACTACTTCACAAGATGGGTAAAGGCTATCGCTTTGCAGGAAGCCAACGAAAGTGCAGTCCTGAATTTTTATGAAGATCTGGTGGCAAGGTTTGGAGTTCCAACTACCATCATCTCAGATAACGCTTTAGCTTTTCTGGGAACTAAAACAAATGAATGGGCATTGAGGTATGGTATCTATTTTAGCACTTCGTCCAACTACTACCCACAGGGGAACGAGCTGGCTGAGTCCACCAATAAGAATTTGATCAAGATTATTAAAAGGACAATGAAAGAGAATCAGAGGACTTGGCATGCCAAGTTGAAAACAGCCCTGTGGGCAGATAGGGTCACTCCAAAGAGAGCAATTGGCAACTCGTCGTACACACTCCTATATGGAAGGGAAGTTAGGCTTCCTCTTTCACTTGAATTACCAGCCTTAGACTTTGCGCACCAGCTGCAGTTAGAAGGCAACAACATGGAGGTTAGGCTATGTAAGTTGATGGAGCTTCTAGAGACAAGGGACCAGGCTATGGCTTCTATGACCAGCCGCCAACAGCAGATGAAGAAACACTTCGACAAGAAATTTTCATCAAAAAGTTTCTCTGAAGGAGACATCGTCTTGAAATGGGATGTGGACCGAGCAAAGCCTAGGAAGCAAGTGAAGTTCGACGCCCTATGGAGTGGTCCATACGTCATCACTCAATGCAAACAGCACAATGCATTCCAACTCTCCAAGTTGGATGGTGAAGAATTGTATATCCCAGTTAATGGGATACATCTTAAGCATTATCACTGAGCCCTTCTCCCACCACGTATATATTTTTCTTGTTTTTTCTTGTTTTTCATAAGTGCTTTTGCACATGTTAGTAGTTTTTTTAGTCTTGTGTGTGTTTTCGTTTCCTTTTGGGGTAAACCTTCATGATTGATTCTTGGATATCTCAAGGCGGTTGCTAACTCTTTCAAAGCTGCATCTCGACTCCATGCCCAATGGACTTTGAAGCTACTGGTTTCTAAGCATAGCAGGCATGCTTCCCCTGGGAGTCGCCAATTTGTTGACCATTTTGGTCTTGCAGGCCAAAATCGGTCCCCCCTTTTTTCCCCAGCTGTTCTAAGCCAGTACAATTTTGATTTTGCACAAGTCTTGTTTCTACGGACTCCGCAGAGTTGTTTCTACGGACTCTGCAGGCTGGTTCTACGGACTCTGCAGGCTTGATTTCTACGGACACTGCAGGCTTGATTTCTACGGACTCTGCAGAAAAGAAACAAGTTCCCAACACTTAGGCGACAAAAGGACCTTTGCAACTTTTCCGAAAGGCAACTTTAGAGGCCAAACAGCCCTTGCGGAGGGTAGGAAAGCACTTAAAGGGAAGAAAGACAAAGGCAAAGAATTCCTTCAAACTTTCTGTCCGAAGGAAATTTCTGCAAGGCAAAGATAGAAGGAAAAGCAAAGGCAGGATTTCTTCGGATGAAAATCCCGCGGCAATAAAAAGACTAAGGCAAAATCTTTGGGCAAAAGTCCGAAGGAATTCCTTCGGACATTTTGTCCAAATAAATTCGCCCAACAGAAAGTCCGAAGGGAGAAACCCGAAGGAATTCACCCAGGGAAAAAGCCAAAGGAAAGGAAGCAAAAAGGGAAATCGGAAGGAAATAAAGCCGAAGGAATTAACCAAGGGGTGATGGGCCCGCGAACGTCAATTTTACGGCAAGGAAATAGTCGTTGATCTTTAAATACTTGAGCGCCAACCAGAAGGGAGCCCAAAGAGCTAAGAGAGAAAGAGACAAAAACCAACAAAAGACAAAACCAAGACAAGACGACGTTGGGAAAAGACAAAGTTAAGAATGAACTCAACACCCTGCTGATGAAAGAGCTCGAAGAGCCAAAGAAGTAGTAGAAGATAGTCCTCGAGGGCCAAAGGAGACAGAAAAGACAAAGCCAGGAAGAGACAAAAGAGCTAAGAGAGAAAGAGACAAAAACCAGCAAAAGACAAAACCAAGAAAAGACGACGCTGGGAAAAGACAAAGTTAAGAATGAACTCAGCAACCTGCTAATGAAAGAGCCCGAAGAGCCAAAGAAGTAGCAGAATATAGTCCTCGAGGGCCGAAGGAGACAGAAAAGACAGCCCGGAAGAGACAAAAGAGCCAAGTGCAGAAACGGATAAAACAACCCAGGTGGCAAAGGGGAAGGAGTTACTCCAGTGGCTGGAACAGTGCCTGCCAAGTGGTCATCAAGGGGCGTGAACAGTGAACGGCGCGACCCGTTTTTCTCCACTTTGCATTGATGAGCAGACAAACCGCATAAATGCCTTTAAGGAGCGGTCTTGAAACAGTGCAGCCTATGTTTTAAAAATGCCTGGAGTCAAAATCGGAGCCGACACAACATTATCTTTCAGTGACTTCCCTTTCCCAACGCTTTCAGCACACGTAGGCCACATGTCAAAGGGCGCCAAAAGTCTTTTCCAAAAGAGGCGCTTTTGTTTTTCCTCTTCTCTATATATATTGTAACTTCTCATTTGAGAAAGGGATCTCTCATATTGTAAGGCGAAGCCCTGGCAATTTTCACCTAGAATCAATAGAATACGTATTTTTACCTTTATTCTGGTTGGATATATCTCTGAGTGTGTCTGAGTGTTTAACTTGTGTTCAGTCATTGCTTCCTTAATGCTTTCACAAGCTTGATACCAACACACCTGGTATATACAAAGTGCCATTCTTGCAGGTGACAAGAAGAGCTGTATCTAGAGTGCAAAGACAGAAGGAGGTTACTAGACAATGTGCTTTTCATACAACGCCTATGGTAAGTCCTTTTTCTATGTGTTTCCATTAAAGCCTTCCTGTCAAACTCCCTACAGTCTGGTCCTTTTTACCAGTTAAAGTATATGTTTGTGTTCTTATGGTTCAGAGTGTGAGTATGAGTAGATCAAACTTGTTTGGTGCATCACCTTCTTAGATTAGGTTCTGTTTTTCAGTAATCCTTCTCCCTTTTCACCCCCCCATTATTTATATATATATATATATTAGCAACATTACTGGAATAACTCATATGCATCAAAGAGAGCTAGCCCTTATCTAGAGACTCTCCCCCCAGTTTTGCCAAACCCACAGGCAAGAGGAGAGTTTCCATTGTGACGCTTGGAAGACAGGAGATCATCCTCTTGTCAAGGGTGCAATCCACAGCATCAACAATTTCCACTACCCAAATCTGTAAATACTTAATCCTATAATAAGAAACTTGAAAAGGAAACCTAAGATTTTTAACAAATGGACATGAACAATCTAACAAGAAATGAAGAGTCATCATATACATAAATGAGCACAGCAAAATATGATAGAAATATGAATGTCTTCATTAATCATGATTGTAATGTACATGGTCTCCAATATATTTAGGATTAGCTCAATGATTCTCAATAGACTCGTGAATGTAGAACTATAAACATATCAACTAAATATGTAAACATAGGAATGGACATGACAAGTACAATGGTTCTCTATGTAAGGTCCCCATTCCCACACAGGGGGCCTAGGAGGTCTATTCAGTGTTAGCCTTGGTCATATCCAAAGGGCTAGAGACGGAGACTATTGGATATGAGTTCCGACATCGAAAATGGTAAAAATCATGTTAGATGGAACTTTATGTTCTATTTCTTCGTTGGGGTAATTTAAGTGAACTTTATCTTCTATTTATTCATTGGGGTCACTTAAGTGATATGTTATACATGAAAGGTAACTATTATTTTTTTTAATCCCACATGGAGCAACTCAATGGGAAAATAGAATGTGAAAAGTATAAAAGGAGGTTTGGGGGGAGAAAGGTTTTCAATTATTGACATATGCTATCTTGTGTTGGAGCTTTTAGCTTATTTTATTTCCCTGTGGAGGTGAAATTCTGTAGGAACCCTAGTTTCAGTAGCGAAAGATCTACCATAGCTAGCAGAGCACTCTTCGGTAGCGAAAAGATCTACCCTAGTTTGCTATTTACTCAGGTGCAACAATTTATAATCAGATGTTGCAGATCAGATTTGAAGGAGATTTTGTTATTTCTTGAGTCTAGGGTTTCACCCTTGACTAGAGCACCATTTTGAGAAGATCAATTGCAAATCTTATAGTCAGATTTCAGATCTGTTTAAGGGCAGTTTATGGGCAGATTTGATTAGAATTTCACCCAAAAATTAGTTCGCCATCATTGAAGGATCATTGAAGTGATATTGGGAGGTGAATTGTGGAGTTGTTGGCAGCTATGATTTGAATATAATCTGATTTTGCTACAGCAAGAGTTGCAGATTTGATTTGCACAACATTGGAGGTAACTTGACATTAAATTTTTATACCAGCAATCAGAGCTATTGTTCATCTAGGGTTTGAAGATTTCATAGCTCAATTTCATGATGATTTTGGTATGTATGCAAGTGTAATTTGTAACAGCAGCAAGTTAGAAAAAATCTGGATAAGTTTGGAGACGATTTTATTGTGTAATTGCATCATGAGACAATTCTGATTTTGTAGCAGCAAACTAGATATTTGTATATCAGAATTTTGGCATATGTTGGTGAATATTTTGGTGATCTATTATATTGGTTTTCATACTTATTCATGCTCAAACAAATATGTCATGAATTTTGATTTTATGGGGATGATTAGATGATGTTATTAATGCATGAATATATTCAAAATTTCATATCAGACCTAGGATTTCAATCAGAAATATAAGTTACAAGATTATAGAGAAGGAAAATTAAGTTGGTTTTCAGTTTTGAAGGTTAATATCCTAGTTGAGATATTTCAGTGGTATCAAAGCCATTGATTCTGCCAGTCGGTGGGTTTTAACACCAAATTTTTATAGCAGAAAATTCTGATCAGAACAATGGTTTCTAATTGTTTGCTTCGGTGAGTGGCCAGCACTCAGTTGCAGATGGGTGTTGGTTATTTTATTGAGCATCATGGCTACTCCCAGTGATCAAATGAACTCTTTGCTTGAATCTATGAAGCAAAATCAGATTGATATTGAAAAGAGATTAAATACATGGTGGAAAAACAGGAGGCTGCCAGAGTCTTTCAAAAGACATTGAAACTTATAGGTAAGAAGCTAGAACACTTACCTCAATCAAAAGAAGTTCTTCTCAGCACATTGGAGGAAGCAAGGAATTGTCTATGCAAGGTTGATCAATTACCTTCTCAATTGATACGTTAAGCTATGACTCCATTGTGCACTCTTTGGTTAAGCCAGAGCTTATGAGACATCAGGATGAAGGGGTAAGACTTGTAGTTGTCACTTGCATTGGTGAAGTCATAAGAATTACAGCCCCTGAAACACCTTATGATAATGACATTATGAGGGAAATACTACAGCTGATTGTGGAGAGCTTTCATGGGCTACATGATGTCAAAAGCCCTCCTTTGGAAAGAGGGCTAAGGTTTTAGAATTGATGGCAAAGGTGAGATCATGCATTATCATGATTGATTATGATTATGATCTTATTATTCAAATGATCCATCATTTTCTAGACTCTATCAATGAAGACCATGACAAATCTATTCCTAATTATATGAGAATCATTATGGCTTCAATTATTAATGAAAGTGATGATATTTCCCAGCCTATCTTATCTTTGTTATTGGTTGTTCTGAAGCAAGTACAAGGTACTTCTACAGCTGCTTATAACTTGGTACACAGTATTATCAAACATTGTGAAGGTAAGGTGAAGCGCTACTTGTTTGATGAAGAGCAGGTGGAAGAAGAGGGGTTCAAATCAGTAGTGGTTGATGACGAGAATGCCATACCTCGTGATGGATGTTTGACAAAACCCCAGGATGACTCCTTAGAAGTGCATGCATCTATTCATGTTGAGGATGTGTGCAATGGGATTGACAAAACAACAGCCTTTAACACATCATTAGAGCTATCCTATGAGACGAATTACACTAGTGCATATGATGAGCAGGTTGATAGCATATATGGTGATGTTTTCCAATCAACCAATGATGCTGATCCAACATCTTATCTTAGTGATGATGCTTATGATGATCCGGATGTGTTTGTAACTAATCATGATAAAGAGTTGGTGATAGATAAATTTCTTCTTGATGCTGATCTAACTTCTTGGGAGTTATGCATGAAGGAAGCTGATTTTGGAAAGCATGGTGCTCATAATAAATCAGAAAATTTGTATGAAGATGTTAGGTCTCAGGAGTCCTATTATTTAGCAGGGCAATTGAAGGTAAATGAAGAGATGCTTATGTCATGTCCCCTTTTCGATAGCCACCTTGATGAGCATTTAGCCTTTATTTATTCCCGAAGGCTAAACAGGAGAATTAAGGGACTAAGTATTAAATTAATTATTTATAAAGTTATTTCAATAAAGTAAAATTAAAAAATGACTTTATATTTAATTAATTTAATAAAGTGACTGTTGACAATTCTTCCACAAGACAGATTGTCTCTTGCCATTCAGAAAATTCACATCTCCATCCAAAGAAAGAAAGAATACATTGTTTTTCTTTTGTGAGGGCCTTTGCTACAACAGGAATTCCTTCAGACTTTTGTCTGAAGGAATGATTCATCAAAGAAGGCAGAATGTCACATAGCTTCGGAGAAGTGCTAAGGACATAAGTCCGCAAGAAATTACAAAGGAAAGAGTCTCTAGCAAAGGAAGTAATTCCTTCGGACTTTTTGTCCGAAGGAATACTTTGGAGAAGTTACAAAGGAAACACCCGCAGCCAAACAAAGGTCCGCCAAAAGCAAGAAAGGCCCAAGGAATAATTCCTTCGGACTTTTTGTCCGAAGAAAATCCCATAGAGAAGTCAAAGCCCGCAAAAATTCGAAGCAATAGGACCCTTGCAAAAAAACCCGGGTGCCCTACTATTTTCCGAAAAAGGGCGCATATGAAGGACAAAAACCCTTGCAAAGAGCACTTGGTCAGCGACAGGACCATTGCAATTTTTTCGAAGGGCACAGAGGGAGAGCCACGAGCCCTTGCGGAGGGCACTTGGTCGGTGCCTGGACTTTTGTGCATTTTTCGAAGGGCATTCTCAACAAGGTAAAGGCAAAGGCAAGAGAAAATACCTTCGGGCTTTTTGTCAGAAGGAATTCCTTCAGATAAAAAGTCCAAAGAAATTCAGAGAGGTCCAAACAAAAAAAGCCGACAGAGCAAAGTCCCAAATCAACGAAGTAGAGTTCAAAAGGACAAAGGATTAATTCCTTTGGGCTTTTTGTCCGAAGGAATTCCTTCAAACAAAAAGTCCAAAGAAATTTGGATGAAAGAACAGAGACAGGAAGCCCAAAATAATGATTCTTTCAGAAAAGTTGAAAGACAATGTTCGCGGAAAAATTGTTTGACAAAGAAAGAAATAAGCAAGACAATTTTCCCAAAAGAAAATAGTAAAGACCCGAAGGAAAGAATTCTTTCAGAAAGTTTGAAAACAAAGTCACAAAGGAAGTTGCGGACAAAGTGTTAAGCACAAAAGGGCCCTGACAGAAAATAAGCCCGAGAAAATGCCAAAGGGTGACGTCCTGTGAGACGTCAAATTTTGACTGCGGGAAGTAACCGTTGAAGTTCAAGGAGGAGTTCGACTAGAGCCAAGAAGCGAGAGGAAAAATGACAAATGGCCAAATCTCGGGCAGTTTCAAACAAAAAAAGGGGGCGAGAAAAATAACAAGGGTCAATTCCATCGGGCAATTTCCCCGAAGGAAATCCACAGGAAAGTCCAAAGATAGGCTTGAGGAAATAAACCCGAGGCAAATGCAGGGTGAAACAAAAGATCCGAAGGAAATAAAGCCGTGGGAGAAGTCACAGATAAAGCCGAAAGGTAAGCCAAGGAGACAAGAAATCCGAAAGAAATGGAGGTTGGTTGTGCAAAAAAGAGTTGAAAACAAAATATCTAAGGAAATATAGACCAAATATAGATAAGATAATCCAAAAAATAGAATCCCGCCAAAAATAGACAAGACACAGGCAGACCAAAATAAGAGAAAATACATGCGAACAAGGGCTATTTCTGGCGGATTGCTAAGTTTCGGTTGACTATCTGTTTTATTGGCGGTTTGACTAGTCATTCTCATGCATTCGAAGGTCCAACTCAGCCTATCTCTTTGTCCAACTCAGCTTACCAAACGGTCAAGTCAGCCTTTCAAACGTTCCAACTCAGCATCAAGCAGCTCATGTAGAGTTCTAAAATTGACATTGGCGTTGGATTTCATGCATGATATTATCATCTCAAGCTTTCAAACGTTCTAGCAGCTCACGTAGAGTTCTAAAATTGACATTGGCGTGGATTTCCATGCAAAGAGAGGTGGGCAGTTCAATAAACAAAAGACAAGTTCACTTCCTCAAGCGCAAGAAGCTTCATGCAAAGACAAAGGAAAACATATTTTATTGAAAGGCCAAGTCAGCCTTGAGTTAATCTAAGTTAATCCTTCTCTTCAATTTTTCAACACCAATCTTTGGCTTTTGTAATTCTCTATAAAATGGCTTTTCAGCCTTAGAAAAAATAATTTCTCTCTTGACAAGACCAGACTCTGCCATTGGTGAGTTGTGTAACCTCTTCGATCAATAGAAGGACTGCACTTTCAAATTTCAAGTGTTGGCATAGTGTATATTTATTCAGTAATTTGCATGTGGTAGATTTTTCTCCCTCCCCAAATTTTGATTTGTACCTAGTTGCTAGCTTATCGTATTATGCAGGTCATGTTCAGTGTTCTTTATGTCTTTTGTTGAAGCTGTAAGTGGATGTTAGGTGGCTGCAAAGTGTCTTGTATCAGACCTCTCTCCATCGTTTTCCTTCATGTTTTGGTCATTGGATCGAACCTCTTCATGAAATATTTATGCATAAGTGATTGATTGAAATCAAAGGTCTTCATTTTCCCTTGTTTGTTCAGTGTTCAAGGTTCCAAGTTGAGTGGATCAATCTTTTGGTGTATCACTTTTATTAGGTAGGATTTTCCCTTAAAGTTTCCTTCTCCCTTTTCCATGGTAGTCTGTAGCATAGAGTAGAGATCCTCATTGATACATCTTATAGGAACCAGCCTTCTCTAGAGGTTCTTCTCACCATTGAGGCACCCACCCTCATGAGAAGATCCCATTGTTTCAACCGGATAGAGGATTGGCCATTTCATGCACGTTTTCGATTCAGGGCACAGATCCAGGTTGACAACAGTGATTTAAAATTAATATTATATCATAATCACTTAAGGGAATAAATAATATTATTTCTAGAAGCTTCCTGGAAAGTCATTGAGAAATCTTTATAAGGAGTTGTTGGCTTAGCATTTGGGATGCTTGATTTGAATTTCATTTCTCATTACCAGTTTAGTAAGAAAGTTTGAATGCTTTGCATTTTTCGAGGGTTTGAAGACTTTAGAGTACCAAGTTCGGTTGTGAAAAATCAATCCTAGCTGAAATTGTTGAGAAATTTGTCCAGGATTTCTACAAGTGCTTTATTGGAGGATTTTGACAGGTGCAATAGCTGATGTATTATTGCTCTAGCTAAATTGATGTGATAGTTGGTTTATTATCGCATCTTCATCATTGCAGAAGCTAGTTTATTGTTGCAATCATTATTTCATTGAGAGGGAATTACTTCAAATTTCCTACTTGTTTTTAATTTGCAAAATTTTGTGACCTTGGCCTAAATTTTGAGAAATCATTGTGGGACAATTTCATTGGAGATTAGCTTGCTTTGTTGAAGACATCTTAATGCCCTACAACAGCATTTTAATGGTGGTCAATCTGCATACATAGAGGGCACATTGTTATTCATAGAGCCTTGTTGAAGGGGCGATTCTTTATGGGTTTTGGAGCGCTCAAATCTAGGACTCCAGCTGCTGCCATTTGAAGTGTTTGGGTGAAGGTTTATGAGGGTTTCAAATTATTTGTGAAGGTTTTCCGTTGTTGGTTGGGATGTCTCTTGGAGGGCATTGAATTCATGTTGAGAAGACTACAGCTGCTGCTACAAATTTCTGATTGTTGCATCTTCACCAGCAAACCCTATCAGCTCCAAATATTAGGGTCTTTCATTGCATATTCGTAGCAAATACATTTTAATAGTCTGAAGCATAATCGCTGCCATTAGAGCACTTGCATTGTCATGATAGGTGGTGAAAATCAGTCATTGTATTGAGCTCTATAATCAATTTCTCAAACTTGTAATCAGTCATTTGCATATTAGTATTTCAATATTACAAGCAAAGGGATTGAAGTTAAAGAAGTTGAATGCATGTCAACTGTTTGTCATAATATCTATCTACTGTAGCTACATATTAGAAAAGGTTTCAGTCACTTAGGGTCTTGAGTTTACATGCTAAATGTTTGTGAAAATACCTCTCAACTGTACATATCATTTATGCAAAGCATTGTAATGAACTTATGAAGTGGAGTTGCATATGAAGTGTTTGACAAAATGCTTGTTTGTTGTAGCTAAATAATTGCTTAGAGTTTAGTCATCTATTTGCATTGAAAATACCAAAAACATATCTGCACTTCATTCTAGTTGAATTTGAATACATTTGGCATTGTTTAGTTGAGTCCTTTATGCATTTCAAGTACATATTCAAGGGAGAAAACAAATCAGAAAATTTATATCAGTCAAGGGCACTTGCAAGACAAGTGTTTGACGAAATTCCTCAAACACCAAAAAACTGAAAATTTAAGTCAAATCTAGCAAGGGATTCTACAGATTATTGCAAACATAAACCCTTTTGATGATACTCATAGGTTAATGGCAAATTATTGTTGGAGGGCTCCAAGGACACATAAGAGCCTTGAAGAAGAATTTTCCCTTGCAAACTTTCAGGCACTTAGAGAAGCATTGGTGGTAATGAAATCTAATTACCTATATCTACTTTCAGATAGAGATCATCTTCTCATGCTTGATGAGATTTATTTTGAGGCGCTAAAAGGGAAAGAAGAAGAAGTTGATAAGCTCACCTATGAGCTCAAGGTTACCAAGGATTCTTTGAAGAGCACTCAATTGGCTCTTCAAGAATCAGAAATTCAGATTGATGAGCTTTATGAGGAGTTTGGTTACCCTCCTGGGAGACCACCGGATATGAAATGTGCAAATGAGAAGACATATGAAGTTTGCATTTGGAATGAGATGACATTAGGAGGCATCATCATTCCTTACTACATGAGGAATTGGAAGGTAACTTCGATATGCAAATTAATGATTTCAATTGAGGATCATTTCCTTGTTGGTATTCATTATGAGTTGCTTCATTCTTGCATGAGGTTTGTGTTGTCAACCTGGGGTTGCACCCTGATCGAAAACGTGTTGAAATGGCTGATCCTCGCTTCAGTTGAAACAATGGGATCTTCTCACGAGGGTGGGTGTCTCAATGATGAGAAGAACCTCCAAAGAAGGCTAGTTCTTGTAAGATGTATCAATGAGAATCTCAACTTCTACGCTACAAACTGCCTAAGAAAAAGGAGACAAAGAACTTGAAATGAAATCCTAGCTAAAGTGGTGATACACCTAATTTGTTTGATCCACTCAAATCGAGCTTCTCAGAACATTGATTCAGACAAAGAAGAGGCAGAACTTCAACTCCAATTGATCAATACACATAAGTATTTCACGAAAAGGTTTAATCTAATGATCTAAGCTTAAGGGAAATGGAAAAATAGGCCTGATGAAAGGCACTAAACAGCCACTAATATCCACTATAAAATCAGCAAAAGACAATCAAACACAGAACGTGACCTGCATAAATGACCAGCTAGTAACTAGGTACGAAGCCAAATTTGACAAGGAAGAAGGAAAATCTATCATTTAGGCAAATCAATAACAAAAACACACTATACCAGCTGCTGGGAATTAAAAAAAAAACTCTTCTTATTGATTCTGAAAAAGGTTACAACACAAACTTTGGCAAAAGATTTCTAGCCAAAAGAGGGATAATTTAATTCAAGGCTGAAAGCCAACTTATAGAAAAATACAAAAAGCCAAGAGATTGGCATTGAAAAATAGAATAGAAAGATCAACTTAGATTAACCCAAGACTAACTTTGTCTTCCAATAAAATATATTTTTCCTTTGTCTTTGCATGAAGCTCCTTGGCATTTGAAAAATGGATGGTGGGTCTGTTGAAAGTCAACTTCTCCTTTGCATGGAAGATTATGCCAAATTTCAAAAATAGACTCCTCTTGAGCTGCCGGATTGGGAAAACAATCATTTTTGCATGAAAACAACACCAAACTTAGACTGAGAAACTTGGCTTGAAGCTGAGTTGGACCTTTGGATGCATGAGAATGACTAGTCAAACCATGAACAAAACAAATAGTCAACTGAAACTTAGCAATCCATAAAAATAGCCCTTGCTTGCATGCATTTTCTCCTATTTTGGTCTACCTGTTTGTGTCTATTTTTTGCGGACTTCTATTTTTGGATTATCTTGTCTATATTTAGTCTCGAGATTATTTTGTTTTAACTTTCCGCAGATTATCTATTTTCTATCCCTTTTGCACAATTCTTTCGAATATTCTGTTGTCATCTCTTTTACGTAATTCTTTCCTTCAGATTTTATGCTATATTGTAATGTCCCCTTCTCAAATCTGATCTCACAGTGTCCGTTGGCCTAGTTCTGGAAATCCGTAGGCTATTCGGAAGGTGCAAATTAGGGTTTCCTATTTTTTAGGATGTCCTTGCTCGGAGTTTTGATGGCGGTTTCTTTCTGGGTTTTTCGAGAGCTTCGCAGGGGTATGTTTGTTTCGGATTTCTGAGCATTTTCAGGAATTTACTATTTTTAGTAAATTTTATTTTTGGCAGCTAGCAGGTTTGTCTCAAGGAGTTAACTTTTCCTTTCAGTTGACTCATTCAGTTTTGGGCTTCAGAATGCGGTCTTGGAGAAATAAGTTAATTTCACTTAAAAATAACATTATATTTTAACGTTATGACCTTGGCCTAGTCGAAATAACTTAATGTTATTTTAAAAGGTGGACTTGAAGGGGGGCGCCATCATTGCATGGAAAGGGGCGCCACTTTTGGAGATAAGGCTTCAAGGGAGGCCAACTGAAGCCTATAAAATAAAGCATTGGGTTCTCATTTGGGTATCTTGGTCTACTACATGGTTATGCTGCCGCTTTGGCTCTGGAATTGCTTCGGGGAATGAAGGCCTCCTAGCTAGGTGTAATGTCCCCTTCTCAAATCTGATCTCACAGTGTCCGTTGGCTTAGTTCTGGAAATCCATAGGCTATTCGAAAGGTGCAAATTAGGGTTTCTTATTTTTTAGGATGTCCTTGCTCGGAGTTTTGATGGCGGATTCTTTCTGGGTTTTTCGAGAGCTTCGCGGGGGTATGTTTGTTTCGGCTTTCTGAGCATTTCCAGGAATTTACTATTTTTAGTAAATTCTATTTTTGGCAGCTAGCAGGTTTGTCTCAAGGAGTTAACTTTCCCTTTCAGTTGACTCATTCAGTTTTGGGCTTCAGAATGCGGTCTTGGAGAAATAAGTTAATTTCACTTAAAAATAACATTATATTTTAACGTTATGACCTTAGCCTAGTCGAAATAACTTAATGTTATTTTAAAAGGTGGACTTGAAGGGGGGCGCCATCATTGCATGGAAAGGGGCGCCACTTTTGGAGATAAGGCTTCAAGGGAGGCCAACTGAAGCCTATAAAAGAAAGCATTGGGTTCTCATTTGGGCATCTTGGTCTACTACATGGTTATGCTGCCGCTTTGGCTCTGGAATTGCTTCGAGGAATGAAGGCCTCCTAGTTAGGGCATCGCTTCATGCTTGCAAGACAGCATCTAGTGGTGATTCAGTCTTTGATATTTGTATTTAGTTGTGTATTGATCCCAGTTATTTCATTGTTAGTTTATTTGGTATATTAATGTTTTCAGTTATTGTATTCTGTATAAGGCAGATCTATGTTTTTATTCATAAATCAGAAAATACAAAAAAAAAGGTTCTGGGTATTAGTTCAATATTTTGGCTAGGCTTAGGCGCCCCTATTCTCAAATTTATAGAATTTTTAAAGCTTGCAATTAATTTCTAGAGCAAATCACCCTATTCAGCTGGGACGCCCCTTTTGGGCTACATTGAAATCCGTGTAACAATTCTTGGATGCAGATTGGGTCTGATTTTTGATGCTAACTTGGGCGCCATCATAAGGAATGGACTTTGCAACAGAAATTAGGAAGATTGAACAAGTTTTGTGTGAGTTATGAACATCTGAAGAATTTAATAGGTTGCTGGTTTTTCTTCTTTCTAAGAGCAAAATTGTATTCAAAACTGAAATTATTATATTGCTCTTGAATCTTTCTTTGTTGGGCATGACTGTCCATGATATGGATAATATTCTATGATGTAATGCTAATCTTTCTACTTCTGACGACATTGGCATACAGATCCTTCTTATTTTGTAAAGCTGACAGTAGTACTGGCAGCCATTCTTTACTTGTTCAAATCTGATTACAAAAGTTCAGTTTCTAATAAAGTTATTGTATTAGTTTATAGCTCCGCCCTATGGTAGCTACTTTCCCTATTGGGGTTAGCAAGCACATTCTGGGCGTAGAGCTCCGCCCTATGGTAGCTACTTTCCCTTCTGGGGTTAGCAAGCACATGTTGGGTGTGGAGTAGTTTCATTCTTCAGTATTTCCCATTAAAGCATTGTTAGTAATTTCACTCCGTCTTATGGTCGCCCCTTACTCCGCCTTGGATTGGGTAGCACATACTGGACGTCGAGTTCCATTTCTAGCATTTAGAGTAGCAGATCCTCTAACCAATGCTCGCCATCATCGGCGCCATACTGGTTAGAGTTGTTTCAGTACGTTTGGGTTTATCTTCTAACCTTAACGGGTGCATTGATTGTAATTTGCAATTTTTAAAAATCGAAAAAATTGGCTCGGGATATTTCATATATCCTTTCATTTCCTTCGGCTTTTTTGGTCTTACCCTGGGCTTGGTTTTTCTGCAAACTTTATGTTTATCCCCTTAGCCTTTATTATTGCCCTCGGACTTTTCTGTTTGCAATTTTTCCGAAGCTTTGGATTTCCTTCGGACATCTCTCTTTGACCTCATTTCTTGCCCTTTGTCTATTATTTTTGCATGGTCAATTTTGCTTTTCCCTTGGTCTATCATTTTGCTAGGATTTTGACTTTTCAAAACCTCCGGATTTCCTTCAGACTTATTGCTTTCAACTTCTCGCGGACAAAAAGTCCATGGGAATTGTCTAAGGTCCATCCTTTGGATTATTTACTTCGGATTTTTTGTCATCTCCTTGGCATTCTTTTCCACGGACTTTATTCTTCTCTATTTTTTGCGGACCTCCTTTCTGCGGACTTTTTTCCTTTGAATTTTCCCAAAGGGTACCTACCCTTCGGGATATTTGTCTTGGTCCTTTTTGAAGAGCCATTGCCCTTCGGCTTTCCTGAATGTCCCTTCAAATGGTCCTTTGAACTTTTTGGAGTTTAGCAATGTTTTGGACTTTCTGTAATGGTCTTTTCCCGAAGGTCAAGTGCCCTTTGGGCTTTTTGTAAAGCCCTTAAAATTGTGAGATGAACCTTCCCAAAGGGTAGGTGCCCTTCGGGTTTTTTGCAAACGTCCCTTCCGATCCTGAAATGAGCCTTCCCGAAGGGTACCTACCCTTTGGGTTTTTTGTCAACGACCCTTCCAAAAGGCAATTGCCCTTCGGAATTTTTGATTTGTCCTTTTGTGCCTTTCGAATTTTATGGAAGTGTCCTTCGAATATTTTGACTTGTCTTTTGAGCTTTTCCAAAGGAATTCCTTCAGACAAATTGTCCGAAGGAATTCCTTCAAGCTTTTTGTCCAAGTCTTAATGCTTGTTCCCAATGTCTGCGACTTCGAATTCTTCATTGGCACCTACTTCAGATTCTTCATTGCTTGTTACTTATAAAAAGAGATAAGTCATTCACCCCTAGAAATCTGAAATGCATTGTTTAGAGTAATTCGGATTTGTGAAACCTTCTTACTTCTACTGATAAAACTTTCATAAGCAAAGCACTTTCCAAAACCCGATTTGCACTGTTTAGAGTAATTTGGGCTTTCCAACCCAGATTACTTCTGCTAAGGGGTTTCAACTGCTGACTACCCATAAAATGAAATAAGTTGTGCCTCTTGTAAAACCCGAAGTCTTGCTTGAATGTTCACCCTCTCACACTTGGGCAAAATTTTGGTATGTAGGCCAAAAAATGGCCAACAGTTTGGTCTTGAGTTTTGGAGTTGGCCAACAAGTGTGACATTTCATACCTTAACTAAGTTGATGAGTATTATTGCATGCTTTTCATGTGTAGTTGGAGATGCATGTCCTTCATGGGATGTATTGATCACTAGAGATTATTCTTGGTTGGATATCCATGCTTGGGGTTCTCAACAAGAATTGACAAGGAATATTGGGAATCATAAGAGTGACCTTTGGAGTGATAAGGATCAAAATTTCAGACTTAAATATGTTGTTTTTTTCCTTACCAGCCACTATGTGATTCCATTGCTTCATCTACAGGGGGATTGGGGAAAGATTCTAAGTGAGGATTGGAGCATTGAATGAATGATCACTCTTGGGGATGTCACTTGGCAAAGAATGAATCAGAATTTTAGTTTTGAGATTGCTGATTGGTTGCAGGTCAGCCACTTTAAATCATGGTTTGCTGTCATTTAGGGGAGTTGGCACACTATTATTTGTCGAGGTAGTGAGGATTTTCAGTTGGTGATTTCTTGGAGTTGTTTTCCAAGCACTTCTAAGTTGTTTTGGCACCGCACAATGCTTTTCACGCATGTTTATACTTGGAAATTTTGTTGGTGCTGCTGTTGTCCTTGGTGTAGAGCACTAAAATCAGATTGTACCTCACTGATTTCAGTTTTGGACAGCAGTCATTATTTTTTACTTCAGACCTTCCTAACTTAGAGAGTTCATTTTATGAAGGTTTGTAATGTAAACTTTGATAGTTTACTCTCAGTGTGGGTTCAGGACAATGAGTTTCTGCATGCTATGATCCATCTTTCAGAGGCTTTTGGAGTCGTAACAGTGAGTGTTAGCACCGCTGTCCACTTCCCAATCAGCCTACACATGACTTCAGCTCTTGACTTGCAGCTATGTTGGTTTGTCTTTTCAGACCAGCAGCGGAGTATTTGGTGGTTGGAGTTGGTTGCTAGAGATGATTTGATCATAGGAGAAGACTCTATAATTACTTATATACTCATCTCTCCTATGTTTTCAGTAGGATTCCAGTTTGGTTACCGCTGCCCTTACATCTCCACATTGGTTATGGTGATATCCTTTTGTGAAAAGATTGATTTCGAGCTTTGGCAGGTTTTAGGGCACATGGTTAGGGGAGTTTTTCCGGGCACAGTTCATCTATTTATTGTTTCCACCCTGATGAGTGACAGACACTGATATGTTTTATGGAGATGGTGTGAATATCGTCAAACGATGCTTTATTGATTGCAGTGATTTGGGTGTGTCCATGTGTTTGGAACCTTTCTTTTGACACTTGGAGATTAAGTGTCGATGTTATGATTACAGCTGATGACAGTAGAGGCATTCCTTGGTTGGCAGATTTCATAGTTGTGACAGTGATTGGTCTACTTTTTGGGGAGAGTTTTGTTTTTGGGTTGAGCAGACTTTTCTTCTTGTTGCCCAGGATCAAATTTGATACAGGGATTGCAGTTATGGACTTTATTGGGATGTCTCAGTAGGAGTTGTTTCATGGCATGAATTTCAGCCCTCACTGGTGTTTCAGTTTGGGCTCTGGTGATAATTACTTCTGGGAGTTTCAGGAGAGGAGTGTTGTTGCGGCACGATCATTTTACAATTTTTATCAGAGTAGCATAGCGACAACATGGTGGACATTTGCAAAGATTGACTTGGGACTTGTTATAGCTTGGAATTGTACCCTTGTGAGAGAGTTCTTCAGGCTCTCTCACCTTCCAGCTATAAGCATGGGAACAACCTCAAGATGTGGGTATCCTATGGTGAGGTTGAACCTCTAGGCTTTTTAACGAGGCTAGTCCCTTAGGTGTTTCACTTTAGCTCTTGATTCCCACACTAGAATCTACTATGGCTAAGGAAAAGGGATAGGAGGATAACTTGGAAATAAATCTAAGCTAAGGGAGGTGATGCACCAAAAGAGAATGATCCACTGAATATGGAAAAGAATCAACTACTAATGAAACCAAACAGGACACAAGCTATTTTGGTTCTATCTCAAGGCCATAGGCATGGAGCTTTTGCGTGGAGGTCAAAGGAGAGCTTTGCGTTTTGAAGTTTAACAAGAATAGGTCTACGGGAGACACTATAAACTGATAACACTTTAAAGGGAGCTCAACACAATGACACTTCGGGCAATCCTGCACAAAACTGAAAGGATCAAAAGCAAGGTGCTTGGAAAAATCGCAAGTGATGAACAACAATCATCATTCTACAAGCCAAACCAAACGTGCACACTTGTTTTTAACTAGAAACAGAAAAGTCTTCCTTGTATTGGTTCAAAAGAGTGTTTTACAAAGCGATTTTTGCAGAGTAATTCTATCGCCAATCCAGGGATCACTTCTTGGCTCCAAAGCCTTTTATTTATATCAGCAAAAGGGGGGAGAGAGAAAGGGAAGAAGGAAGAAGTTGTTGATGGTTGGGACTCTGATGTCATCCTCCCTTGTGCTACTATCTGCGCCGCTCAGGATCGCCGTAGATCTTCTCGAGCCCTTCCTGTGCATTCAAGTCTCTCTTTGGCGCATTTCAGGAGCCATGTCATGAGCAACTAGAATGTTGCTTCCTTTGTAGCTAAAGAATTTTGCATTTAAAACGGCATGGTTACATTCATTTTCACTTGTCCTATAGGAGAAAATGAGGCCTCCATGTGTTTTAACCTGCTTAAGCCATGCTGCATTTAAACCAAACAACTATTTATCGATGGCCACGTTGAAGGACGAAAAAGTTCATTAAAACTCCATCTACTAGCCACTCGGACTCTCCCACTCTGATTGGTCGCCTTTGTGCCACCTATCTTGTGCTGATTGGCTCTTTCTTCTCCAGCTTACACCACGTGGCAGCTTGTCATTCGTTACTTCCATGTCTCTCGTGCCACTGGACCAAGATCAAGTTGAGCAGCTAAAGAATCCCGATTTACTCTAAGTGGAGTAACTTGGGCTTTCCGATCTCTCCTACTTCGGACTTTGTTTTCTACTTTACTCATGAAGTTTTCCCAAGTAGGGCACTTGGAGAAACCCGATTTACTCTAAGTGGAGTAACTCGGGTTTCTCAAGCCTACTTACTGCGGGCTTTCTCATGTCTAAGTCTTCGGACTTTGGCTACTGGAAGTCTTTGGACTTCTTCCTGACGAAGTCTTTCTCCTCCACTTTCCCGAAGTCTTCTTACTTTACTTTCCCGAAGCCTTCCGATTTTGCCTCTGATTCTTTCGGACCTTGCCCTGGTGAAGTCTTTTGGACTTTGCCTCTCCCAAGCCTTTGGACTCCTCCTTGTTGAAGTCTTCGGACTTTTCTTTGACAAAGTCTTTCGGACTTATTCTAGCAAAGTCTAGCTTTTGACAGCATTGATTTTCCCTTTGTGAGGACCACGCCTCCATGCTCGTAACGTCATGATTAACCTGTTCTTAGACGTATCTGCTTGCTTTGAGCGAAGCCATGCCGTTGCATTAATTTCTCATCTGTCCATGGAGATCAAAATTGATTATTGAGGAAAACCAATCCAAGACATTGGTTTTCCTATGGTCGATATATAGAATATATAGCCTCTCTTTGGAAAACCGCCTCTGCCTTCTTGGACACGTCTATGCCATCCGTCTACTCTGCAGCTTGCCACTTGTTCCTGCTTGATTTTTCCTAACCTGTTAATTGTTTTTTATTGATTTCCTTTCAAAACTTTCAACATTACCGTTTCGGGATCGCCTTTTCCTTTTCTCAGGTTTATGTATTCCTCCGGGACTTGTCTCTTGCATTATCCCGCAGACAAAATTTCCAAAGGAATTCCTTCGAGCAATTTGCCCGTGGAATTTCTTCGGCGGTCCCTTCTCCTTGTCTTTGCTTCCGCGGGTCTTTGACAATTGTCTTGGGCAATTGTTTTGGCAATTTTGGCGACAACTCTCTTGGGTGAAACTTCCGAAGGGCAAGTGCCCTTCGAGAAGTTTGGAGCGTCCCTTTGCCAATTTTGCCGAAGGGGAAGTGTCCCTCAACGATTTTGTAAATAGCCCTTCTGAAGGGCATTTTCCCTTCGGAACTCTTTTCGAAGACTATTTCCAAAGGGTAACTACCCTTCGGGCTTTTTGCTTTGAACCTTCCCGAAGGGTAGTTACCCTTCGAAAACTTTGCAATGATCCTTGCGAGGGGCAAAATGCCCTTCGAAACTTTAGAAATGGCTCTTTGAAACTGGATGTGACCTCTGAAACTTGAAGAAATATCCTTCAGGAAAAAATACAGTTGCCCTTCGGGGAAGTTGAAACGGTCCATCAAAGTTGAAAAGTCCCTCTGCAAAGCTTGAAGTGCCCTTCGACCCGAGAACAAACCTTTCGGGAAGATTGACAATTTCCAAAGATTCGGCCAAAATCTCCGAAAAAAACATGTGCATGAGGAAGCTTTCGGGAAAAAACTAGATGAAGTGCTTGCCTGATCGAGCTTTTCGGAGCTCACAACTTACTTGCTCATTACTTCGGGCTTCTACTTGCTTACTACTTATAAAGTCATAAGTAGTGTTGCTTCCAAAACCCGAAACACTCTGCTCAAGACTAAGTCAGGTTCCCTAAGTCTCATTACTTCGGGTTCTCATTTTCCTGTAACTTATAAAATAAATAAGTTGTGATCCCCTAAAAACTCGATATACAGTGTTGGAAAACCCGAAGTCTTCCGAAAGACTTGCCATTCTCTTGCTTGAAAGCCCATCTTCCCATGCTTAGGCAAAATTTGACATGAGGGCCAAAAAATGGCAACAGGACCTCGGGATTACACTTGGGTTTAATTGTTTTCATTCGGTTGTTATTGTGGATGCCTTGGCATTGCTTGAGGACAAGCAATTTTTGGGAAGGGCAGATTGTAATATCCCCATTCCTACACAGGAGGCCTAGGAGGTCTATTCAGTCTTAGCCTTGGTCATATCCAAGGGGCTAGAGACGTTGGAGGCTATTGGATATGAGTTCCAACATCGAAAATGGTAAAAACCATGTTAGATGGAACTTTATGTTTTATTTCTTCATTGGGGTCACTCAAGTGAACTTTATGTTCTATTTCTTCGTTGGGGTCACTTAAGTAAACTTTATTTTATAATTCTTCATTGGGGTCACTTAAGTGATATGTTATACATGAAAGAAAACTTTATTATTATTTTTAATCCCACATGGAGCAACTCAATGGGAAAATAGAATGGGAAAAGTATAAAAGGAGGTTTGGGGGGAGAAAGGTTTTCAATAATTGACATATGCTATCTTGTGTTGGAGCTTTTAGCTTATTTTCTTTGCCTGTGGAGGTGAAATTCTGTAGGAACCCTACTTTCAGTAGTGAAAGCTCTACCCTAGCTAGCAGAGCACTCTTCGATAGCGAAAAGATCTACCCTAGTTTGCGATTTACTCAAGTGCAGCAATTTATAATCAGATATTGCAGATCAGATTTGAAGGAGATTTTGTTATTGCTTGAGTCTAGGGTTCCAACCTTGACGAGAGCACCATTTTGAGAAGATCAATTGCAGATTTTATACTCAGATTTCAGACCTGTTCAAGGGCAGTTTATGGGTAGATTTGATTAGGGTTTCACCCAAAAATTAGTTCACCATCATTGGAGTGATATTGGGAGGTGAATTGCGGAGTTGTTGGAAGCTAGGGCTTGAATATAATCTGATTTTGCTACAGCAGAGTTGCAGATTTGATTTGCACAACATTGGAGGTAACTTGATATCAGATTTGGATACCAGCACTCAGCTATATTGTTCATCTAGGTTTGAAGATTTCATAGCTCAATTTCATGATGATTTTGGTATGTATGCAAGTGTAATTTGTAACAATAGCAAGTTAGAATAAATCTGGATAAGTTTGGAGACGATTTCATTGTGTAATTGCATCATGAGACAATTCTGATTTTGTAGCAGCAAACTAGATATTTGTATATCAGAATTTTGGCATATGTTGGTGAATATTTTGGTGATCTATTATATTGGTTTTCATACTTATTCATGCTCAAACAAATATGTTATGAATTTTGATTTTATGGGGATGATTAGATGTTATTAATGCATGAATATACTTAGAATTTCATATCAGACCTAGGGTTTCAATCAAAAATATAAGTTGCAGGATTATAGAGAAGAAAAATTAAGTTGGTTTTCAGTTTTGGAGGTCAATATCCTAGTTGGGATATTTCACGCTACAACAGTTCATACATGCATAACCATACCGACCCATCATTAATCCAAAAATTAAACTAAGGCATCAAGTATATATTAGATGTTCATATGGTCAATCATTTTTAAATAACTTTCTTCATTCATGGTTATGTACAATGATGAAATTACATAATTATAAAACATCTCTCTACATCTGTCCCCCACTTTAGTGCGGTCAGTGTCCTTGCTAACTAGGCAGTAGAAATATGGGGTCTATATGAAGGAAATGGACCAAATGGAAACAAAGATATGGGATCCAAGGGTAATATTCATGACACTAAGTTCAGCTGCTATGTAGCTGAATCTAAAGGGGAATCGACTCTTGATGTGATACCCTTCAACTCATTATAAACCATCCCTAATTTCTTGTAGATTCTTCACACTTTCTCAGCATTCTAGATCATTTTCCTTCTGAGATCATTATTAGCCTTGGATTCTTCTTAAACCTATAAATTTTAAACCAATTCTGATTTATTGTACATGATATATTATCTTTTGTTATTAGAATAATATTATAGTTATTAACAGATTATTAGTTAGCTATTAACTAATGTTTGATTATCAACCTCCTCGATTGATGTAACTTATTTATGCTCAATAAAAGACGAACACACATGTGTAAGTGTGCAATATGCTTTCCATTTCTCTTCTTTCTTTCATTTTTACCGACATTGGTATCAATGTAGGGGTTCGAGGAAGCCTTGGTCGAGTACGAATGAAGCAAGCTATTCGAGGAAGCCCTAGGAGAAGGGTATGAACAATGCAAGACGGAAGAGGTTTAAACTTGACTTGAAGAGTCAGTTTGTTCTTTTCAAGGGCAGAGACAAGGGCATGTGATTCACGATTTGAAGATCGTGATTTTCAGACCAGGAGGGATTAGAATGAAGGTGCAATTAAAAACAAGGAAAAATTTGTGATTTCCAGTGCATGTCTAGGGCATGCGATCTGTCATTGGTTGGCAAGGAGAAACCTAAGCAGACAGACACAATTGCATTTTTAGTCAATTTATAGTGAAGTTTTTTAACCATAGGGCATCAACTAGAGCAAGAAATTGTCACAATTTTAGGCCTTTCTGTGGACAAAAGCCACAATTTTTCAGATGTTTATGATCTAGGCGGTTTCCAATCCAGCCTTTGAAGCTTGAAATTTCTATAACAATGGTTGAATGAGTCACTATTTGCATGCAATCCAAAGTTGAGTCTATAGTCACAATTTTGTAGACTTCAAGGTGAATGAACAAAGAGTGTAGAAAGTTAGGGCCAAAGTGCAGTTGATAGTTGCATAAATTGTAAGTAATTTGGCATAAGAGTTCATAGATTTACTGTATAAATTTATGATTTCACTACAAATACAGATTCTACTGTAGCACCAAAGGAGTTTCACTTTGCATTTATTTCTGGGTCAAAAGTCAAATATTGTGTGTATAATGGCCAATATCTAGAATATAGTTATGCTTAAAGCACAAAAATTGATTGGTGAAATCTAAAATGTCTAAAGTCATAAGATTTTAATAACTGCAAAATATCGTGATTGTGATAAAATCATTCTCGACAAGGAATCAAGCCCTGCTACTAACTTTGTCAATTATGACAAACTTTGTCAATTATGACAAACTTCATAAGGAGGCTTTTATGTTGTTGAAGTTATGTGTTTTAGATGATTTAATAATTGAGGTTTGGAATGCCACCGTAGCAAGTGTGCTTTGGACTAGTCTTCAAAACAAATATCAAACTTCGGAGAAAGGCCGAGACCTGTACCTGAAGAATCTACTATTTTCTACATAGATCACTAACGACGGGTCCCTATCAAAACATATTCTTTAGATGAAAGATCTCTAAGACTAGCTCATTACCATAAATAAAAAGGTGGATGATAATGACTTGGTTGCTCTTGTTCTAAACAACTTCATGCCCTCATATGAATCTTTCATGGAGGCCTTACACTTGATGGCAGAAATCCAGACCCTAACATTTGAGCAGGTCAATTCCTATTTGTTGCAGAAGGAACACAAATTAGCACAAGAAAATGATTTCAGTGTTGGATAAACAAAGAGTGTGTTTGCTACTTAGTCAAAGGGAAAGTTAAAATGCATCTTTGGTGATTCATCCAAATACAAGTGAAGTGATTTTACTATCACAAGGTTGGGCATGTCAAAAAGGATTGCCAAAAGTGACACTATGCTCTTCCCCAACAAAGCAATCAAGCAAATGTGGCAACAATTGAAGATGAATGGGATTCTAAGGAATAACATCTCATGGCATCATACTCGAATGATAGTGCTACCAGTTGTTAATTCATTGATTCCAGTGCATCCAGACATTTTACATGTCATAAGGACTCTTATGTCACATTTACTACAAATACAAATATTTGTGATTCAGTTTTATTAGTTGATGGGGAGTTACTTGCAGTAAAGGGGATTAGAGATATTCGCATGGTGTAGAATAATGCTAAAAAATCATAGTAAGGAATGTTAGGTATGTTCCTAGCATGAATAAAAATATTTTTTCTATTAGTCAGTTAATAAAAAAATCCAACATTGTTGTAAATTTATTTGGGAAGCAGTGTATTGTGTCTGATGTGAAACAGGGCAAAGTAATTGCCGTAGGCATTAGACATGTGGCTTACATAGGCTTGTTGACTTTACAACAATAAACTTAAATGCACTTGTGGAGAGAGACTCCATCATACAGGATGTGTGCGAGGCTGAAATCCCTCAATCAACTGCATCATTATTTGTTTGGGAGGTTGCAATGCCTTAATCAAAGGCACTAGTTCTGAGGACTGAAAACTGTTAAGCACACAACAAACTGAGAGGGGGGGTGAATTAGTGTGAAATAAAACTTTTACTTTCAGAAATTGATGTTCACAATGAAAACATTCACACAAGATCTAATAATTAACCAACACAGGATTTACATAGAAAACCGTCTCTCAGGAAAAACCACAATGAAGAGCTGCTTGGATCTACTGTCCAAATCCAGTCGTAAAATAATAATTCTTTTACAAAAATTTAGTAGGCACCAACCTGCTTGGAGACACCAATCCCCATTGCTAAGTACCAACTTAGCTTGAGACACCAATCTCTTTGATCTGAGGCATCGACATCCACTGAAACAATCTTCTACCTTTTATAGTTGCTTCATCAATGAATGATGGCAAAATTCAATCTTCTCTCTTCTCCCTCTTTTCCATTAAAATATGCTTATGTTTTCATGATGGAAAGAATTATTCTTTTTTTTTTTCAATATTCTATCTGCCTTATATAGCCTCCAAAGGCTCTTCACAAAGGAGGCGTTCCATCCAAGAGGCACCCTTTCATCAAAAGGTGTGCATTTAAATTTATTTTAATTAAATCATAAAGTGGGGCGATTTGTCAAGGCAGCCTTATATCAAGTGGGTCGGCCCAACAATGATAGGCATTAATACATATCTTAAGAGGGGCGATTTAAGCCTTAAACAACCTCCCTTGAGCACTCATTCAAAACTTCTTTAATGTCAGTTCCTTCATCATGAATCGCTGCTACAAATTAAATATATTTTATTGTTGGTCGACCTTGTTAATTATTGTTGGTTGCCCTTCACCTTGAATTCAAAAAAATCACTTATGTCTATTCTTGGGCCCCTTGAATTCCAATTCTTAATTGCAATCTTGTGACATTAATAATAATTTTGTTGTATTAATGACACTTTCATTGGCAATTCCGTTGACTTCCACTACATTAATTATAATGCCTTTGACATCAATGAAAATATTACAACAATCTCCCCCTTTGTCATTGATGGCAATCCTATAGAAAAATAGTACATGAACTCCCCCTTCTTGTAGTTCTCCTTTGCTCCCCCTTTTTTTAATTCTCCCCCTTTGACATCAATGGCAAAGAGACATACAATACAATCACAATGTATATCACCAAAATATCCATGGACCTAAATAATGCAATGATTGGCTTCCCCTTAATCTATGCTTCTCTTGATGGATTTAATGACTAGATGAAGAATGAATCACTCCCAATTTCTGCCTTAGGAACTCAAAATTTTCTTTTGGGAGGGGCTTCGTGAAGATATCTGATATTTATTCCTTTGTGGCAACGTATTCCATCTTTATTTATTGGTCTGCAACATGTTCTCTCAAGAAGTGATACTTGATTGGAATGTGTTTTGTTCTGGAGTGCATAACCAGATTCTTCAAAATGTTTATTGCACTAGTGTTATCACAGAGTATTGAGATTGGATGTTCATATTCTATCTTAAAATCTTTCAACGTCTGCTCCATCCAAAGGACTTGTGTACAACAAGACACTGTTGCTATGTATTCTACTTCAACCATAGATAAACGGAAGGTTGTTTTTTGCTTAGCCATGACACTAGATTTTTGCCAAGAATGCTCCTCCACTTGTACTCTTTTTGTCATCAACACTTCCTACCCAATCTACATCTGTGTATGCTATTAGTCTGAAATCTTCACCTCTTGGATACCACAATCTATAATCCAAAGTGCTTTTTAGATTTCTGAATATCCTTTTGACCGCTTGCACATGTGTTTCTCTTGGAGATGCTTGAAAACGTGCTACCAAGCCTATAGCTTGCATGATGTTTGGCCTTGATGTTGTGGTGTACAACAAGCTGTCAATCATGGATCTATAAAGCGTTTGGTTCGTTACAATAGATTCATCATCTTTACTTAACTTGCATCCTGTAACCATGGGTGTGCAAACAGGTGTGCAATCTTCCATTATGAACTTCTTCATCTCCTTTATATACTTGGTTTGGGAGATAAATATTCCTTCGCTAGATTGAGAAATTTGCAAACCAAGGAAAAATGACAACTCACCCAACATGGACATTTCAAACTCCTTTTGCATATCTGTTGCCAATTTTTGGGACATTCGTTCACTATCTCCAAAAATGATATCATCCACATATACCACAACAATCAACCGATTCTCACTTTCAGTCTTGATATAGAGATTCCTATCAGCAACTCCTCTTTTAAAACCTTGTTCTTGTAGATATTTATCAAGGCCAAGGCTTTGGGGGATTGCTTTAGCCCATATAGTGCCTTCTTCAATCTGCACACATAGTCCTTGTTTTCTGATAGAAGGAAACCTTCTGGTTGATCAATATATACTTCTTCCTCTAACTTTCCATTTAGAAAAGTAGATTTCACATCCATTTGATAAGCTTTGAAGTTCTTAAAACCAGCATATGCCAAAAACATTCTAATGGCTTCTAATCTCACAACAAGGGCAAAGGTTTCTTCAAAATAGATACCTTCCACTTGAGCATACCCCTTGCAAACCAACCTTGTTTTATTTCTTGTTACTTGGCCATCTTCATTCAACTTATCCCCGAACACCCACTTGGTACCAATTACATTCGTCTTTTGGTCTAGGAACAAGTTCCCATGTCTCATTCTTTTCAATTTGATTCAATTCTTCTTCCATAGCATCGATCCAATGCTTATCATTGCTTGCTTCTGCAATATTTTTGGACTCTATTTTGAATAACAAGGAGAAGTTTACTTGCTTAGATGTACTCACAAATCTTCTTCTAGTTTGTACCCCAGCATCAATATCACCAATAATTTGACTTTCGGAATGATGCTTTTGAACAAATCAAGATGGTGCCTTTGTATCTTCCCGATCCATTTCTTCTTGTTTTTCTACTTCTTCTTGTTCTTCTTTGAAGTCTACTTCCTTTGAATGGTCGTTTGTTTGTGCACTTACTTTCTGAGGCCTTGTTTCATCCATTTTAATACTGGCACTTTCTACGATTGTTTGCAACCTTTTATTATAACATTTATAAGCTTTACTTTTTGAAGAATATCCAAAAAGAATACATTCATCAGCTCGAGTCGAACTTTCCCAAATCTTCATCTCTCTTAATGAAGCATTTGCTCCCGAACCTTTGAAATATTTGATTGATGTTGGTCTACCCTTCCATAACTCATAAGAGGTTATGCTATTGTTTACTCTGATTTGTCCTCCATTCAAAATGTAGACTGCAGTGTTAATTGCTTCTCTCCAAAACCTGTCTGATAGCGTAATTCATTTAACATATTGTTCTAGTCATTTTTTTAACAGTTCGATTCTTTCTTTCTACAACTCCATTTTGTTGTGGAGTCCTTGCAGTTGAGAAATTGCTTTTTATTCCATGCTACTCACAAAAGTCATTGAATTCATTTGAGAGGAACTCACCTCCTCGATCTGATCTCAAGCACTTGATCTTTAAATTTGTTTCATTTTCAATCAAAGATTTAAAAGCTTTAAACTTCTTGAATGCCTCAGATTTTTCTTTTAGAAAGGCAAGCCATGTCATTCTGGAATAATCATCAATGAGCAACATAAAGTAGCTCTCACCTTGTATGCTTTGTGTTCTTGTAGGCCCGTAGAGGTCTGTATAAATCAATTCCAATGGCTTGGTGGTTGAGTACTCCTTTGACCTAAAACTCGCTCTTGTCTATTTTTCATGCTAACATTGCTTGCAAAGAATGTTTGATGGTTTTGTAATCTTCAGCATATCTCTTACGACTTGCCTAGTGCTGACTTTCACTAGATTGTCGAAGTTCATATGGCCCATCCTTCTATGCCATAGCCAACTTTCATCAATTTGACTCATGTAGCATTTCTCTCCCTTAACTTCATTGAGTATGTACAGGTTGTTTTGTTTGCATTTGCAACTAATTTTTCTGTGTTTATTTTTCTAATCTCACAACCTTGAGCATAAAATGTGAGTGTGTCCTTGATCACACATTTGACTGACACTTAGAAGGTTACGCTTCAAGCCTTCAACATACAATACATTTTCTATTTTTGTTTTTTCATTATCAAGGCTAAGGGTACCTTTTTCAGCTATTCTCGGCGTGGCATTATCTTCAAATTTTACCGTGCTTTCACTCATTTCCTTCAAAGAGAGAAATTTGCTCTTGTCCCCAGTCATGTGACTTGAGCATCCACTATCAATATACCCTTGCTGCCCTTCGTCTTGTGCATGAAATGTTGTTTGCACAAGCATAGATTTATCCTTGTCCCTTAACTTCCTCTTGCTTCTATTTTCGAACTTTTGTAAGTTCTCTTTTCTTTACAACAGGAACATTCAATTTCTTGTTCTATCTAGGGGGTTCTACAACAACACTTCTATAGAACTGTGCTATATGTCCATAGTTATTAAAATTATAACATACAATGTCATTCTCTTTGAAATTTGATAACAGGGCAAATGAGTTATAGTTTCTACTTGAAACTCCAGAAGTACTTCTGCCATCGTCCCATGCATACCTATTTCTTGCATGTGTCTTACACTCCATTGCTCTATGCCCAGAATGATTGCATAAATAACAATAACCATAGAAGGAACTTGTGTACTTGATCACATTATACTATCTTGGAAGGAATATTCTTCTGAAATTTTATATGGGTATGGTCACTATGTTCTGACCTTTGTTGTCTTTGGGAGGAGTAACATGCTCTTTTTTCTTATCGCTTCTGCCATTTACAGACCCCTTTAGTGCATCCATGTAGCTTTTGGGCTTCTCTGCATATACTTTCTTTGGTGGTTCTATAATTTTTGAACTTTGCCCTTCTTTGGTGCCCTTTTGGTTCTCTTCATAACCAAGACCAATTTTAATGAATGGTGACCTTTGACAACTTAGGATGTTACCCAATTTTTAGTCGCTCTTTTTAGACTTTAAGTTGTTTTTCAGTTGGAAAGTGGTCTTCTCCAATTCAATTCATAACACAACCATTTCAGATTCTAACTTTCTCTATTCATCTTACTTTGTCTTTAGTTGGGCTCTCACCTCCTCCTCTATCCTTTTTACTTCTTCTAATTGAGTCTTTATGCCAATGATTACCTTTATTTATTCAACATTTTGTGACATTCTTGTTTTCAAAGCACAATCTTCGTCATCGTATTTTTAAATCTGTAATCTTTGTTTCGGATCCTTTTTTTTAAGCACTTTTATCTCACCTAAAGCAAAGATGAGTTCTTCAAGATCTACCTCTCTTTCATCTTCAACATCTTCCTCTTCCAATGTGTCTTCACTTGTAGAGGCATCATTTTTTATTTCTATAGCCATGAACAGAGTTTCTTATCTGTCACTGTCTGATATGCTCTCATCGCTCTTCTTAGCTGAGCTACTATTCTTTTTGGAACAGAGGCTTTTCTTGTGCTTACCAAACTTTTTCTTATATTCATTTTGTTTGAAGCTTTTCTTGTATTGAGGTTTGCTTTTCTTCTTATTCATTTTCTTATTATGATTTTCCTCATCATTGCTATCATCCTTATGTGGACATTTAGCAACAAAATGTCCTATTTTATCACAACTGAAACACTTTGAAAGGTAGCTTACATTTGTATTTGTTGGATCCCTTTTTAATCTTTTTGACAAACAGGGCCTCCTCATTTTGTTCATCGTTTGATTGAGGCTCTTTATTTTTCCCTTTCTTTGAAGCTTTGAAGGTTGCTTCCCTTTTTGAAGACTTTTCTATTTCGATTCTCATTTCATAAGCTGTGAGTATCCCATGCAACTCATTCATTGTTAATGAGTCTAAATCCTTTTTCTTTGATAGCAGAAACTTTTGTATCAAATCTTAAGGGTAGAGACCTTAGTACCTTTTGAACTATTACGGATTCTTCAACTTTTTTACCAAGCCCTTTGATGGTGTTAACAATCTCATCCACACAAAGAAGATATGCCGCAACATTTTCTTCATCTTTCATTTTCAAGTTCTCAAACTGTCTCCTATGAGTTTGGAGTTTTGCCTTCTTCATTTTGTTGTCACCCTCATAGATGGTCTGAAGTTTATCCCAGATGTCTTTTGCTGAATTGTAATGCATTACTTTGACAAATTCTGATTTTGATAAGCCACACAAAATTGTGTTCATGGCTTTTGCATTATTTTCACTATCTTTCTCTCCAGTTGTATCCATTGGTGGAGTTTGTGGCATTATATATCCAGTTACTACTACTTTCCAGATATCAAAGCCAAGAGACATTAGATATGTTCGCATCTTTATGCTCCAGAATGCATAGTTTGTTCTGCCGAACAATGGAGCCTTGTTTGTGGAGAAACCATCTTGAACATGATGACTAGTCATGTGTGCTCCCGGGATCTACCTTCCAACAGTTAGACTAATTCTAAAGGAATTGGCTCTAATACCAATTGTTAAGCACACAACACACTAAGACGGGGGAGGGGAGGGTGAATCAGTGTGAAATATAACTTTTACTTTCAAAAATTAATGTTCACAGTGAAAACATTCACACAAGATTTAATAAATAACCAACACAGGATTTACATGCAAAACCCTCTCTTGGAAAAAACCACAATAAAGAGTTGATTGGATCTACCATCCAAATCCAACCTAAAATAATAATTCTTTTACAAAAAATTAGTAGGCAACAACCTACTTGGAGACACCAATCCCCACTACTACGCACCAACTTATTTAGAGACACCAATTTCTTTGATCTGAGGCACCGACCTCCACTGAAATAATATTCCACCTTTTATAGTTGTTTCATCAACGAATGATGATGAAATTCACTCTTCTATCTTCTCCCTCTTCTCCACTAAAATGTGCTTATGTTTTTGTTGACCAATTTTGGTCCTACAGACCAAAATTAGGCACCCCTCTTTCCTTTTCCTTGTAGGGTCTTTTAGCCCAGGTTCTGACAAGTTCATCCCACAGTTGCCTTGTGGGTTTTTCTTTGACAGGTCTCTTTTCATAAAAAAAACCAAGTGTTTCCTCCTTCTGATTGCCAAGTGCTTTGGGTCCGACAAGCAAAGGTTCAACTTGAAACCCATTTTGATCTTGAAAGCCTAACAGAGCAAGCAAGTTACTTCAGAGGGCCTTTTATCAGCATAACAGACCAAGTTCAAAGGGTCAAGGGTCTTTTACAAAAAGTCCGAAGGGAATGTACCCTTGTGGAGGGCACTTAGGTGCCAAATAGTTCCTTTGCATTCTTCTGAAAAGTGACTTAGAGGCCAAGAAGCCCTTGCAGGAGGCAGAAAATCGACAAAATGGACCTGTATAAAAAGCCTGAAGGGCAACTTTGGGCTCAAGGTGTCCTTGCGGAGGGCAGATGGTCGAAGCAAAAGGCCAAGGCAGAAAGCCCGAAAGGGAAGATTTCCTTCGAAAAAAGTGACAAGCCAAGAAATGGATTTCTTCGGACAAAATGTCCAAAGGAATTCCTTTGGACATTTTGTCTGAAGAAATTCACCGAGTAAGGAAATTCAAGGAAAGATGCTAAAGGCATGAATTCTTTCGGACAAAATGTCCAAAGGAATTCCTTCGGATATTTTGTCCGAAGAAATTCGACAAGACAAAACCCGAAGGGTAGGTGCCCTTTTGGAGGATGCTTGGCCATCAAAAGAGGACCTTTCCATTTTTTCCGAAGGGTCACTTTCCCTTCAGAAAAGTTTGTTTGCAAAAAAGCCGAAGGAATTGTTGGAGGGTAGTGACGGGCCCATGAATGTCATATTCAAGGTAGCGAAAGAGCCGTTCGTTTTCAAATGGTAACAAGCCCGTGGACGTCAATTTTATGGTGATAAGATAGCCGTTGATTTTCAAATGTTTAATGACGGACCCATGAACGTCAAATTTAAGATGGGTTAGCCGTCGGAGAAAGACCAAAGAACGATCTTTCGAACAAAATGTCCGAAAGGATTCCAGAGCACGGGTCCTAAGTGTCATCAAAGGCGGGTGTCAAAGCGGTGAGCATAATGAAAGGAATTCCTTCGGGCATTTCGTTCGAAGAAATTAGAAAGGCCAAGAAGCCCAAAGCAAGATTCAACAAACCGCCGAGAAAGGAGCCCCAAGCAAGAAAGATAGCCCCCAGGAGCCCGAATTGCCAGGAAAAAGACAAGTAGCAAGAAAAGAGAAAAGCAGAGCAGATAATCTAGAACCTGGCCATGCACATATAAGACAAATGCTCAGAATGCTCTAAGTGGCATGGCAAGTCAAACACAGGGACAAACTAGACCAAGCCAGGTGGCACAGAAGGCGTTGACCAAAGAAGTAAATGTTTGCAGAAGGAATAGTATCCATGAACCATTAAGAGGGTTGCGCGAGCTTTTAAGGAGGCAGCCCGATTTTTCTTGTGTTTGACATTAACAAATAGCCATTAAGGGGAGTTATGGGAGCATTCAAGGAAAAAGCATGGCCCAAAAAGTGGTAAGAGGCCTTGTCATTCGAGGAGCAAAGCAACCCATGCTTTACCAGAGGTGTTTAATGCAGCTTGGACAGCAAAGTCAATATCTGGGACACTACAGCATGGCTCCTTCAGGCGTATGTATGGTAAGATGACAAAAGACATGGGTGATTTCCTTTTGTCGAGGTATTTAATGCAGTATGGGCCACCTGCTCTTGAAACAGTCAAGGGTCTTTCTCCAATTTTTATATATATTGTAACCTCTCAACTTTGTAGGGGGATCTCTCACTTTTGTATGGCGAAGTCCTGACAAAATTTGTCTTTAATCAAAAGAAGCATTTTACCTCCATTTGATTCTTTACACTTTTGCATATGTCTGTGTATTGCCTTATGTTTAGTCATTTATTTTAATGCTTTTATAGGTCAATGCCAGTGTATCTAGTGTATCCAAGATCTTCTTCTGCAAGTTAACAAGAAGCGCCCAGGTTAGAGTATATTTGCAGGTGAGCAACCATCCAATAGTGTGCCTCTAGAGCACTTATGGTAGTTTCTTCTTCATTATACCTCTATCAAACCCCTTGTTAAAACATTGATGCAATCTAAGTCTCTTGTTCAAATGAAGTGTTTGTTCGCTCTTTTTGGTACAAAGCATGGATAAAAGATGAGTAGATCAATCAATTTTGTTGCATCACCATTTTAGTTAGGTTTTGCTTTTATAGTATCTCTCTCTCTTTTCACCCCGCCATTGCCAGCAGTAAAAATTCAGGTCCTCAAGGTGCATCAAGGGGAGCTAGCCCTTAATCTAGAGATTCATTCCTCAAGCTTGCTACTCACAGCAAGAGGAATGTCTCCATTGTGTCACGTGGAAGAAAGGAGCTAAGTTTCCTTTCAAAGGATGCAATCCACTGCGTCAATAGTTTTTGGCACGTCCGGTGGGACAATTTTTTACATCCTGTGAAGTTTTAGGATTGGTACTGGTCCTGTTGTTGTAAAAACTCCAAAAGAAAGAACTATAATCCAGCATCTGGCGACTCCATTTTAAGAACTCAATCTCTAGTTAGTGATCAACCTGGCATCCCATGCGTAAGGTCACCACAAGATCTTCTTCTAAGGGTGTTCCTTTTGAATTTGTTGAGCTACCTTTGAACTCAGCAAAGAGGCTAAGGTTTGCGATGACTCATCCTTACACAGCAAACCAATTTCCCAGACCTGCCATAAAATACACCTACACAAGAAGACCCAGGTTAAACCCTGTCACAGTCATGGCTTTACCTTTTGTGGCCTTCAATGGTCAGAGTCCTTTGAACCTTCTGCAGTATGACTCAATCCCAAGGACAGCCCTTAAGAGTGTTCCTCCCTTTAGTGGAGAGGGGCCAATCACCGCTATTGAGCATATCAGAAACATAGCCAACCTCTACAACATCCATAATGTCACTAAAAAAATGTAGCCATCAGGTTACTGACCTTGTCCTTTAAAGGTAAAGTTTTGGACTGGTATGGGACCTTGCCTATGAATTCAGTTGGCTCATGGAACGAATTAGGCACCCTCCTGACAAATAGATTTGGAGATAAAAGTGATCGTTTGTCTCTAGCTGAGCAATTGACCACTATGAAAAGAGCTCTGCATGAATTTATGCAAGATTTTAACACTAGGTTCCAAAAGATTTGGGATAGAATCTCCTTTCTAGTGAGACCGACCCCAGGTTATACTTTTCTATACTACTTAAAGGCCTTGAATAGCGACATTGTTGTCATGATACAGTTCATGAGTGGACAAGTTTTACCTGTTGCTTATGAAATAGCCATAGCTGCCGAAATTGTTTGGTGCAAGCAGGGAAGATAGCCCCTAGACCCCATATGCCGCTCTTTCCTAATCTACAGCCCTCAACTCAGCCTGTTGCACCCACTTTAGCTCCTCTACCTAGTGTTAAAAGGCCGGCTACTACCCCTGCAAATGACCTCCACGAGGTTAAGAGTTTATTGCAGAGTGTTACCAACGAATTAGTAACCCTCAAGAGGCAACAAGCTCAAAGCTATCGGCCGAATCAAGGGTACCAGTAGTTCGGGTAGACAAATAGACCTTTCCAGAATTATAATCAAGGGCAGGGTCAGATTACCTAGGTCAGACCTTATCAGAGTTATAATCTAAGTGCCCCTTCATCATCCAAGGCTCTTGTTCCCACTCAAAATAATTTGGTACAGGAACAACCTAATTGTCCACCCCTGGGTTATGGTCAAGAACAGGTTGCTTATGCTAATGAGCTACCAAATCAATGTATGCACACACAAGGTGATCAGGCAGCCCAATTCTCAAGTCTTGAGGCGTCAACACAACCTGAGATGGACAACAGACAGGCTCAATCTGATTCCACTCTTATGAACCACTTGAAAAGGGAGTTCTACGTAGTCAATTATGTGGAGAGTACAAATAATCATGATGATTGTGTTGCAGCCAACACCAAGTCCAAGAAGAGAGCTATGGAGGAAGCTCAAGCAACTACTCAAGCATCCACGGCATCTTTTTCATCACAAGTAAACCAAAAAAATTCCAATTACAAACAACCAATTGCAGCTTCAGCTCCTCGGGTTACACCTCAAGTTGTAAATGTCCCCAAGGAGAATTCAAAAGAGAGCAACCCTCCAATAAATGTGGTGGACCAAATGAAGAAGCTCCACATGAATATCTCATTGTGGGATTCCTTAGCAATGCTAGGACAAAAGGATATACTCCAAAAAGAATTGCATGGGCTGAGTGAGCAAGCTGTCTCAGCAAAGGCTGATAATGTGTTGATTGTGAATGGGGCTCCTCCCATGGGAGGTCAAGCAAAGAAGGATGAAAAGGTCCCTTCTTTCTATCTATCCTTGATTATTGGATATTTCTTGTTCCATAATTGCATCATTGATAGTGGAACAAGTACCTTAGTAATGCTCAAATGTATACCTGACAAGCTAAGACTCAAATATGAGCAAATGACCAAGGGAGTTCTGCAGTTGGATGGATCACCAGCCAAGACATTGGGAGTGGTAAGGGCCTTGAATCTAACCCTCCATGCCTGTCCAACCTTCTACATTCTCCATGACGTGGTAGTGGCGGATGTTCCCCCTTACTTCGCTCTTTGCTTATCCAGGGATTTCACGTCCAAGATAGATAGATACTTAGCAACAAATTGGTCTTACATGGTTTTTAGGACCAAATATGGAACCAAAGTGAAGATTGAGTCAGAGCCTATCCACAAAGATCACCTAGAGCCATACTCGCCCAAGGCAGCAAATGTTAGCTATGCCATCATTGATGAAGAACTCCAGGTAGACCAATCTCCACCATCTTCCCTTGAAGGAGTTGCTAACTTGCTCCTAGATGAATGGGTAAATGACAACTTTGAACATGATCCTTAAAAGTTCATCGAAAGAGGCAGGTCTTGGAGTTTACTGCATGTATGAAAAAGATACTTTCATACCAAATTTGATGAAGGCAAACCAAGAGAGTTGTGGTTTGTGGCAAATTTTCTTCGACGGATCTAAAAGCAAGTTGGGAGCTGGTGGTGGAGCAATGTCGGTTTCACCTTCAAAGGAAAAATACTTTTCAACTTTCAGGTTCCATTTCTCTTGCACTTGCAACGTAGCAGAATATAAATCTCTTGTTCATGGTTTTGAGTGGGCAAGAAAACGAGGAATCAAAAAATTACAAGTTTTTGGAGACAACGAGTTAATTGTAAACCAGGTGAAAGGTCAAAACTTGACCAAGATTTCCTTGCTCAAGTCTTACAAGCACAGGGTGTGGGACATAATGGAAAGCTTCACTGCTTTCAACATCATTTCTATCCCAATAGAGAAAAACGAGCATGCAGATAGACTAGCAGCAGTTGGTGCTCAGTTTGACATTTCCAAGGGAATAAGTCAGGACGAAAATCAGCACCATTTAAATGTGATAGTAAGACCCTCCATACCAGACAATATCATCAATTGGCAAGTGTTTGACAGTGACCAGTAGATAGCACTTTTTTTATAGGAGGAAGCCGAGTTTGCTTCTAGGAATCAATTCAAGCTGCAGCAGCAGTACAAAGAGCAGATCATTCAACTGAAAACCAACAGACTTCCTAAAGGTTTAGTCACTCTTGAGAGCATCTTCAATGAGGATGACCAACTCAAGAGCGACAAAGCAAGCATGTCAACCAAGAAAGAGAATTACAAAAGAGTAGAGATATTCAAGGATAAATTGCTTGCACTTAGGAAGGTATGTACAAATGAGAAAAGGCATTCTTTTGTTCTATTATGCCAAGAGTTTGCCGATGTCTTTGCTTAGGAGTATGGTGATTTGAAGGGGTTTGACCCAAGTTTGGCCCCACACACCATTGAGTTGGAAGAAAGTGCCAAACCCATCAAGCAAAAACAAAGGCCAATAAATCCAAAGATTGAGCCTCTCATGAGGAAGGAACTCACCAAATTGATTGAGTCTAAGATCATCTTTCCTATTAAACACTCTTCTTGGCTGGCCAATTTGGTCCCCGTTAGGAAGAAGAATGGGGAGATCAGATTGTGTGTTGATTTTAGAGACCTTAATAAAGTCTCTTTAAAAGATCACTATCCCCTCCCAAGTATGGAGTAGATTCTCCAAATGGTGATAGTGGACTGTCAAATGCTAGAGCTACTTTCCAACAAGCTATGGATATGGCTTTCCAAGGTTTGATATATGTATTGTGTTGGTTTATCTTGATGATGTGACAGTCTTCTCCAAGGAGGCATGACAACATCTGAAACACCTGAGGCAAATCTTCGAGAGGTGTAGAGGGTTTGGCATCTCTTCAACTATTGGAAATGTGTGTTTGTTGTCCATGAAGGCAAACTCCTGGGTCATGTCGTTTCAGAAAAGAGCTTGACCATTGATCCGGAAAGAGTGCACGCCATCTTAGCATTGTCCTTGCCTAAACACAAGGAGGGCTTGCAAAGATTCTTTGGCAAAATAAATTTTATTGGGAGATTCATCCCTAATTTTGCCGAACTGATAAAGCCACTAACTTCCATGCTGAGGAAGGACGAGACGTTTACATGGACAGCAAGGAGGAGAGATAGCTTCGAAGGTATTAAACAAGCTATCACCCAGGCTCCCACCTTGACTAGTCTGGACTTCTCCAATGACTTCAATCTCTACACCTTTGGCAATGAAGAGGTAATCTCTACTATGCTCACTCAAGCCAATGGTGAAAATTTGGAACAACGTCTTGCATTTTTTAGCCAGGGCTTAGAGGGCTATGAGGTTAGGTACACATATGTTGAAAAGCAAGCACTTGCAGTCATACGAAGCTTAAAGAAACTCAAACATATGTTGTCTAATAGAAAGATTCACATCATGGTGCCACATCCTAGTGTAAAGGATTTCTTGCTAAGCCGCGACTTGAACGAAAAGAGGGCAGGGTAGATCACCAAGGTAATGGAGTACGATGTGGAGATCAAAACCACCAAGCTAGTAAGGGGAAGAGGGATATGCGAACACCTTGCTACAGACCTCAAGGAGCCAAAGGAAGACGTTTGGATACTCGATGATGAAGCTACAATGGAAGTACCTGCAATCATGAAGAGCTGGGCCCAAGACATGGCTCATTTCTTTCAAATTGGTGAGTGTCCGCAAGGCCTTGATAGAACTAAGAGGAGATATTTCAGGCTTCAATTTCTTCCTTATGTCCTGGTTGATGGAGTGTTGTTTAGAAAGGACTTTTCAGGGGTACTCTTGAGATGCATCGATTCAAATCAGGTCGATAGGGTACTGTCCAAATTTCATGATGGATCAGCTGGTGGTCACTTTGCTCCTAAGCCCACGACTGCAAAGATTATGAGAGTTGGCTACTTTTGGCCCACTTTGTTCAGAGACACTCATGCTTGGGTGCGGAGATGCCAAAAATGTGCTCTCTTTGATGAAAAACAACTGACTACAATGCCTTTGCAACCTATTCAAGTGGAACAACCGTTCATGCAATGGGGTTAAACTTCATAGAGATGATCAACCCTCCTAGTGCTGGCCACAAGTGGGTCTTGACCGCTATAGATTATTTCACGAGATAGATAGAAGTCGTTGCTTTGAAAGAGGCCAATGAGAGTTCGGTCCTAGACTTCTATGAAGGCTTGGTGACGAGATTTGGAGCCCCAGCTACAATCATTTCAGACAACGCATTGGCTTTATTGGGAACCAAGACAAGCGAGTGGGCATTAGGATACGGCATCTATCTCAGTACTTTCTCCAACTACTATCCACAAGAGAATGGGTTGGCTGAGTCCACCAATAAGAACTTGATCATGATCATTAAAAGGACAATGGAGGAAAATCAAAGGACTTGGCATGCCAAGCTGAAGACAGCCCTGTGGGCAGACATAATCACTCCAAAAAGGGTTGTTGGCAATTCACCATACACATTTGTGTATGGAAGGGAAGCTAGACTTCCTATTTCACTTGAATTACCAGCCTTGGATCTTGCCCATCAGCTGTAATTGGAAGAGAGCGACAACATGGAGGTCAGATTTTGTGAATTAATAGAGCTTCAGAAGGCAAGAGACCAAGCCATGGATGCCATGACCAGCTGCTAGCAACAAATAAAGAGACATTTTGACAAGAAATCCTCGTCGAAAGACTTCTCAGAAGGTGACATTGTCTTGAAATGGGATGAAGACCGAGCTAAATCTGGAAAGCACACAAAGTTCGATGCCTTGTGGAGTGGTCCATATGTCATCACCCAATGCAAGCAACATAATGCATTCCAGCTCTCCAAGTTGGATGGTGAAGAACTACATATCCCAGTCAATAAGATATATCTTAAACATTGTCACTAACCTTCTCTTGTTATGTACATAATTTCCCTTTTTTTTTTCCTCATTTTCCCTAAGTGCTTTTATGCATGTTTGTAGTTTTTTAGCCTTGTGTGTGTTTTCTTTACCATTTGGGGTAAGATCTTCATTGGTTCTTAATTTTTTCAAGGTTATTGCCAGCCTTTCAAGTTGTACCCTGACTCCAAGCCCAATGGACCTTTAAGCCATCAATCTTCTCAAGCATAGCAGACATGTTTCCCCTGTGAATCGCCAAATATGTTGACCAATTTTAGTCCTACAGGCCAAAATTAGGCACCCCTCTTTTCTTTTCCGTGCAGGGTCTTTTAGCCCAGGTTCTGACAAGTTCATCCCACAGCTGCCTTGTGGGCTTTTCTTTGACAGGTCTCTTTTCATTAAAAAAAAAAACCAAGTGTTTCCTCCTTCTGATTGCCAAGTGCTTTGGGTCCAGCAAGCAAAGGTTCGACTTGAAACCCATTTTGATCTTGAAAGCCTAACAGTGCAAGCAAGTTACTTCAGAGGGCCTTTTATCAGCAGAACAGATCAAGTTCAAAGGGCCAAGGGTCTTTTACAAAAAGTTCAAAGCGTAGGTACCCTTGCGGAGGGCACTTAGGTGCCAAACCGGACCTTTGCATTCTTCCGAAAAGTGACTTAGAGGCCGGGAAGCCCTTGCGGGAGGCAGGAAATCGACAAAATAGACCTGTATAAAAAGCTCGAAGGGCAACTTTGGGCTCAAGGTGTCCTTGTGAGGGTAGATGGTCAAAGCAAAAGGCCAAGGCAAAAAGCCCGAAAGGGAAGATTTCCTTCGAAAAAAGTGACAAGCCAAGAAATGGATTTCTTTGGACAAAAAGTCCGAAGAAAGTCCATGAAGAAACTCAAGGAACGAATTTCTTCGGACAAAATGTCTGTCTGAAGAAATTCATCGAGTAAGGAAATTCAAGGAAAGACGCTAAAGGCATGAATTCTTTCAGACATTTTGTCCGAAGAAATTCGACAAGACAAAACCCGAAGGGTAGGTGCCCTTTCGAAGGACGCTTGGCCATCAAAAGAGGACCTTTTCATTTTTTTTGAAGGGTCACTTTCTCTTTGGAAAAGCCCATTTGCAAAAAAACCTAAGGAATTGCTGGAGGGTAGTGACGGGCCCGCGAACGTCAAATTCAAAGTAGCGAAAGAGTCGTTAGTTTTCAAATGGTGACAGCCCCGTGGACGTCAATTTTATGGTGATAAGATAGCCGTTGATTTTCAAATGTTTAATGACGGGCCCATGAACGTCAAATTTAAGAAGATGGGTTAGCCGTCGAGAAAGGCCAAAGAACAATTCTTTAGGACAAAATGTCCGAAAGAATTCCAGAGCACAGGCCCTAAGTGTCATCAAAGGCAGGTGTCAAAGCGGCAAGCATATTGAAAGGAATTCCTTTGGGCATTTCGCCCAAAGAAATTAGAAAGGCCAAGAAGCCCAAAGCAAGATTTAGCAAACCGTCGAGAAAGGAGCCCCAAGCAGGAAAGATAGCCCCTAGGAGCCCAAATTGCTAGGAAAAAGACAAGAAGTAGCAAGAAAAGAGAAAAGCAGAGCAGGTAATCTAGAACGCGGCCACGCACATATAAGACAAACGCTCAGAACGCTCTAAGTGGCATGGCAAGTCAAACACGGGGACAAACTAGACCAGGCCAGGTGGCACAGGAGGCGTTGACCGAAGAAGTAAATGCTTGCAGATGGAATAGTATCCATGAACAACCATTAAGAGGGCTGCGCGAGCTTTTAAGGAGGCAACCCGATTTTTATTGTGTTTGACATTAACAAATAGCCATTAAGGGGAGTTATGGGAGCATTCAAGGAAAAAGCATGGCCCAGAAAGTGGTAAGAGGCGGCCTTGTCATTCGAGGAGCAAAGCGACCCATGCTTTAGCAGAGATGTTTAATGCAGCTTGGACAGCAAAGTCAATATCTGAGACACCTACAGTAGAAATTTAGGACCTCAAGGTGCATCAAGGGGAGCTAGCCCTTAATCTAGAGATTCATTCTTCAAACTTGCTACCCACAGCAAGAGGAATGTCTCCATTATGTCGTGTGGAAGAAAGGAGCTAAGTTTCCTTTCAAAAGGTGCAATCCACTGTGTCAACAGTTTTCATAATAGAAAGAATTATTATTATTATTTTTTTCAATACTCTATTTGCCTTATATAGCCTCCAAAGGCTCTTCACAAATGAGGCGTCCCATCCAAGACACCTCGGGAAAGGAACAATTTAGACACATTTGCATGATTTCCAAAAAAGGCCTTCTCAACTTGAAAGATAAAACTTGGACTTAAAGGGGGAGTTGAAAAACACATTGGGATATGTTGAACACCTCAATGGGCAGCTACATTTTTCCCAAAGTGAGAAAGAAACAACTGAGTATGAAATCACATGTCATACTCAAATAAGTGATTTGGAAAAGCAGGTTTGCTTATTTCAAGCATATGGAAATGATCTAAGGACCAAAATACAAGAAGAAACCAAAAATCAGAGAAAAAGCACAAGTTGAGATAAGGAGGTTATAGTGATTACTAGATCAAATAGAAGAGAGGAATACAACATTATCAGATGAATCCAAAACATATAGGAAAATTTATAGTTGTAGAAGAAAGAGTGACAGAACTGGAAAGGGAAATACAATTACAAGCTACTAAAGAGAGAGAAAGAGACTTAGAAGAACAAATAATTTGCAACTCTCTTTAGCAAATTCTGAAAATGCAAGGTTGATATTGCAAGATGAACATCAGATAACTTTACAAGATTATGGTTCTGTCAAAGCACAAATTGCAGAGTTACAAGGCAGAATTTTTGTTGTTGAACAAGAAAGCTAGATATTTCTTACTGAAGTACTTATACAAATAAGTTTGGTAACCGTCTTAAAAAGTAATATTGTTGAAAGGGACTTAGAAAATCAGATTTGGAAATTTAAATCCCCATGGATAATTTGGGATCCTGGCATTGAAGAAATGTGTAGCCAAGTTAGAGTGTTGAATCTGCAATTGTTTGAGGGCAAGCAATTTTGGGAAAGGTGGATTGTCATGTCCCCTTTTCGAAATATTTAATTATGAAAATAAATAATAATAATATTTTAAGTAGTCCTAAGTTACTTTATTTCATAACACGGAAAATGAACATTTATTTATGATTATTATTATTTAGGTCAAAAAATAAATAATACTTTAAGTTGTCCTAAGTCACTTTTTTTTTATAACATAAAAATGACACTTATGTATTATTATTATTAAGAGGGTCAAAAAGTAATTACTATTAATTGAAAATAAAATAAAAGGGTAAAAGTGAAAAGTGTAACCCCAACATTAAAAGTGACAATTGAGTCTCTATATTGATAATTCTCTTATTTGTATCCATTCGAGTTTATGATCAATATATTTTCTCAATTTGTTGAGCTTCATAGTTCTTCAGGTTTTTCAACATAAGGATGAAAACACTTATTGGTTGAAGACGGTTGTGGGGAAGAAAACCTCCATCTTCCGTAATCCAAGATCTAAGAACAAAAACCCTCCTATCCTTTGAGATGATTCCATACAAGGATTAGAATTGTGCAAACAAATCAGGGTATTTTCAAATTTTAGTTGGCTGCAAGGTACTATCAAATTCCAAAATTTTTGAGAGTTTATTAGATCAACAAATCAGGACTTTGTACTATACAAAGAGTCGTTGTACCCTAAAAGAAGCCATACCTTTTGGAGACTACTGCACCTCAAATCACAATCGTTAGGGATTGTTGCACAGGCTTTGGCAAGGGGTTACAATGGTATCCACTTTGCTGGCCGCCAATCTTTCCTTTCCAACGATTGCATGTTGTTGTAATTCATTCATAGCCAACTGGTCTTCCATTCCAGTGATTGCATGTTGTTGTTACTCATTCGTAGCTAGTCGTTCCTTTATTTACAACTGTCATAACATTAAAATCAATCAAATGTGCCATCAACGCTACTCTTGTAAGTGTTTTATGCCCTTTTTCAAGCATTCATTCGGATCGATGAAACCAACCCATTGTAGGAAAATCAGACTGTAAGGGTTTCATTTATCAAAATTTATTCTTTCGACATCCTAGGGTTTGGCTGGAAAACATACAACAGTCTATTGAAATTGTTTTCAACATTATTTTATGTGATCATTGATTGAAATAAAAATTATAATTTGTGTTTCCAGTATTAAGTGTTTCATGCGCTAGTCTAGTATTTACATGTGAATATAAAAAATGGAATTCAGAAATTTACCAGAAAGGGTTTACAAAAAAATTTGAAATTGTTATTTTTTTGTCCAAAAAGGGACATTACATACATCTATGCATATGGAATTGTAAGTGCCTTCAGATGTGACTTCTTTTATCCCCCCTCTAGATTGTGATAGCTACCATCCCTCTATTATGGAGATCCATGTTGTCACTATCCCAAGAGGTAGGGTGACCCATCTTTTAGTACAAAGTAGAGTTTATCAGGATGTTCCTCTTCATCCCCCTCCACTTCACAAGCATCCCTTTGACAATCTTTGTATGCATATTCAATCAAAAGTGCCTAGGGTTTGTGATTTTGATGAAATTTTAGCTCAGATAGTTATTATGAGGAAGTTCATAGAGGCATTCCAAAAGTAAATGTGTCAAGAGGATAAGATTGCATATACCAAGAATCCTATGTATGCTAGTGTCAATTGCATTTCTACCTCCCCATTTCATAAGTTTGTGTCTCAAAATATTTCATTTCATATATGGATTCCAAAACAAAATACATCTACAGCTAATGGTTCAAATAGTTTGCATAAGGCTAATAAGAAACCATGCGAAACTTTAGGGATATGCTTCAAAATAAGTTTATCACATTCTCTTGCATCATGTTAAGAGATCCAAATACTGTTGTTCCTATCATAGAATGCACAAACATCATACAAATAATTGTTCGTCTTAGAAGAGTAAAATACAAAATATCATTAATAGTGGTGATCCTACATTGGATACATCATTAAAAAACCACTAGATTCAAGCACACTCCCTATAAGTGAGCAACCTACTCAAATTGTGATTACATCTTCTAAGGAACAGTTACATAAAAAACTATTGCATAAGGAACAATTGGAAATAGAAAAATTTAAAAAGGAATGACTGGAAAAAGAAAGGTTACAACAAAAACAATTATTAAAAGAAAAGTTACAACAAAAAAAGTTGCAACAAGAAAAATTACAAAAAAGTTGCAAAAAGAAGTGCAGGGTAAACAAGAAAGTGTACTTATGAAGTTCAAAAGAAACATCTACCTAAAAATACTAATCTTAAAAGCATAGTTTCCAAGGGGAAATTACAAAGCATTCCTCATATATAGAGCCTCTGATTCTTAGCCCTTACATAAATGACAAGAAATTTACCAATGTTAATATTACATTTTTTTATGAAATTCAAATTAATGTATGCAGCATGACATTTCTCCAATCTCTTGGGTATGACAGTCAACATTTGGATAATATTACTAAACCTAAGCAATGCATTGGATCAATTGAATTGTTGGTAACTCTTAGTCTCAAAACATGTTTCACCATATTTCACATTGACTCTACTTTGGTTCAGTACAATGCAATACTAGGAATTCATGGCTATGAACAATGGGTGCCACACTTGGTAAGGATCATGATTGTGTTACATTTGACTTCGATGGTGCAAGTGTTACTATTTCAAGAGAGTAAGCTTCTTCAAAGCAAGAAAATAAACCAAAACCATTACTTCAATTGGTGCCAAGGCCATAATATTTAATTATTCTCCAAAGGCAACTAAGATACATGATACAAAGATGACACAATACAAAGCTCAATAGATGACAAATATGAATGGTGGTTGAAGGATCCAAGATATACGTGTGACCATCCCCTTGATTGGCTAATTGGTTATCATTTTCACATTTCCAAAATACTTTAAAAATACCCCAAAAAAGTCAAAATATTCAAAAAATTAAAGAACGTGACTTATGCATGACATGTATTGCTTGTTTACACGATTACTTTACGCCTTATCATATATAGTACATTATATGTCCAGATTTTTCTATGCACATGCATTTCACAATATATATGAATGAGATGTAGGACATATAGGTAATCTATGACATGGACACGCATATGCATGACATTTCCTACACCCAGGAGCTACTTTCCTACACTACGTTGGGGGCATCTTGCTACTTTACATAGGTTTTATCATTCTATGGTTATTTACATTGATCATATTGAGCCACTTTACACTAATTGTAAATGATTGATCTAACTCATACTACTTAGATTTGTATTTCACTATTTGCAATGATGGCATACAATGATTGTGTAGATTAACCTTGTGTGTTCTATGCATGTTTGATGATGTTGCATGTTACATGATGTGATGTTTGCTTGTTTGTTACATTGTGTGATTTATTTCTCTGATTCTCTGACTGACTGTAATTATTGTGTGACATTTGATTATCTGTTGTTGTGGCCTTTGGCTTATATAACATTCAATTGTCCATTTTGTGTGGCTCTTGTCTTGTGTGATATGGAGTACTATTGTGTACTTTATTGAGTGTGTCATGGCCATGACACTATGTGTGACTCTATTTTCTATGCGTGAATAAATCTAGGATTGTCTTTTGAGTTTGTTTGTGTTGTGATCTATGTCACACACCCCTCTTCTTGTTTGTGGTGTTATGATACATATCATACACCTTCCATGTAGTATTACACATTTTATGGATGCTCATTACTATGTTGCCTATTCACTGCATCTCTCATTGTTATATTTATCTGGACATGAAACTTGTATGTCTTAGGATGCAATGTCCCTTTTAAGGAAAAATTAGGAAAAATAGGGTTTCCCAACAAACCCTAATAGTAAATGCAATTTTTTGATTTTCTTTTCAAACCCTAAACAAATGTAAATTTCAGAATTATAGAAATGCCAATTTAAATTCCTCCATTCCCTTTAGATGGCTGATCCGTGAAGTTGTGACTTTCAGAAGCACTTCCATCCCCATTGGATGGTTTGTCACCCCTCATTTCATTCATAGTGCAAACAAATTCCGTCATCATAGCTGTCATTTGTTCTTAGGCCTGTGTGTCCCTATCAAACCTTTGCTCTTTTCTATTTTCAACCTCATCTCTTGGCTGATCCAAGTGAGACATTGTTCTATTTGTTGATTTTATTCAACTTTCTTCTTGCTTCTAAGGTAATACCTTCGTTCATTGTCACCCTTTTGCATGAATCACCTTGAAAACCCACAGCTAAAAAAGATATGGCTTTGATACCACTGAAATGTCCCAAATTGGAGTGATTACTTGAAAAAATGATTTTTGTCAAACCCTAGCAAAAAGAATTTTGATTTTTAGAATAGCAAACCCTAGCTGATCTAATATGCCCCAAAAATCGCATAAAATATTATAACCCAAATGCAATACTTAGGCAACTCAAACTTGCCAAAATAGCCCTTCAAAGGGTGAATTGGAACTTCAAACCCTAGGCATCCCCCTTAATAAAATCTCGGATTTATTCCCTGCTGTTATAATCACTTTCAGAATGAAATGTTTGCTCCTAATTGACCTAAAATATTATTCAAATAATCACAAAATATTATAGAAAATTCAGAATCATGTATGGGTATGGAAAGACCTTCAAACCCTATCAAACAACCTCCAAATCAATTTGCCACATGCTGGAAAAATATATAAAATATTGTAGAATATTTTAGGGCAAGAGATGACCCTCAAAACATGTCAAAAACTCTTTCAATACAAATCACCCAAGTGCAAAAATATTACAATTAAATCAAAATAATATTTAGGGCACAAAATCACCCCAAAATGGTGCAAATCAATCACCAACCTTCCTAGGTAGTTCGCTGCCCTAGGAGAGAGCTTTCTCACTGAAAATCTATGTATTAAGTACATATACAGCCCTCGGATAGAGCTGCTCTAAGTAGAAAGATAGAGGTTTTCGTCCCCAACTCCTTTGTGCACTTGAGGGGTTTCGTCCTCGAGTCACGATTTCAAGCTTGACATACTTGAACATAAAATTCAATATCAAATTCAGCATCCTCATCAAATGATCCTTCACTTCCTTTTTATACACCACCTCAAAGGTGGCATCCAAGTTGGAGGGAAAGATTTAATTCAAATTTCTAAAAGAGTAACTCATATAATTCCCATTTAAGTCCTTTAGGTCCCATGACCTTCAAAAAGAACACAACTTAAGTGAAAATTAGAATAATAAAGTGTTTTTTACAATTACTCTTAGAAACCAAGGTGTTCGCCTTTCTTTTTCTCTTTTTCCTTAGCCCTTGGAAAACAAGTGAGGCTAAGGATCTTCAATCGCTTCATGTTCAAAAGGGGGACATGACAAGTTCTTATTGTTCCTTGGTACCTCAGTAAGTTGTTAGACTTTATTCAGAGTCTATTTAATTGATCAATCTCCCGTTCAACTTGTGCAATTGAGTTCATGTTTGGTAGAAAAATTGTTAGGGTTTTCTGACCCTGTGGTGCCATGTGGGGACTACAGTGAACCCCTAGTACCTAACTCTTGATACAAAATGTTTAATATGACCTAACTTTAGCCTACCTTTCCTGTTATATTCCTTAAAATAATTAATGCAATGCCCCTAATCCCAAGGCTCATCTCTAGTTATCTCATTACAGTGATGAAAGTTTTTTATTTGAACTAGTTTGTTATATGGTGTAGTAATGGGCCCATTTTGAGCTTTTAGAATGACCAGTGCTGTAGGTTCTGATATAATGGCTATATGCCTGATTTGTTATTCTTTTTTATAAAAACTATCATTGTCCTTATCAGAAAAAAACTTACCAAACTCATCAATAGGGGCATCGTAGTCATAACTTGTTGCAACAAAGGGGCCTCCGGCCATCCGGCCAAAGTTGGTTCCTCCATGATACTGCAACATGCAAAACCTCAAGTATTAATTCAACATATATCTCCTATAAATTAATTAATTAATTAAAAAACAAAAATGTTTTTGGAAACTTTGTGTGTTGTGATGGGTATCTCATATTTTTTATGATGCATTTTAATTGTTTTTGACAAAATATTTTTCTTTCACTAAAAATTCCAATTCCACCATCACAAATTCATCTAATGCAACCAATTGATACCATATAATAATTCTGCAATGTACCACCCATTGCAAAGAAGCGTGCAACACTAAATGCCAGGTCCTTAACAGGCCTAAATGGAACTGCACCACCAAATGCTTGAAACCTGGAAATTAAATCACTAATATTATGTGTCAAACCCAAAGTTCCAGGTCACGTCTCTTGAAAGGATATCTATATATCTCAAACTAGTAAACATGAATGGAAATAATTTACAAAAATAACACAATAAATACATTAATAATTTTAGAAAACAAGTTTTGGGCTTCTATATCAGTTCAGGAAGTACCAGCCAACATAGTTTTCTGTCCAAAGTTTGGGCGTGTAAATAGAATTGGGGATAAACCCTTCACAATAAAACCCATTGCAAGTGTTTATCTGCAATCCCAAAAAGGCCGCTTTATTATTTAAGTTCATTTATAAAATAAATATTTTGCATAGATTTCAGTTTGTATCTTTTCCACTATAACTTTCTAAGTTGTAAAATAAAATTTCCAAAATAATTGAAATACTTGCTCATGCGGTTCAACATGAAAGTAGTGAACTGATTGGCTACATGGTGCAGGTTCCATCTTCAAAAATTACTCTAATGTGCCATGAATCTTTAATGTGAGTGACTTGGATACTCTTGTACTTTGGCTAGTGTTTTAGGTAATTCACTCATACCATGAAAAGGTCCTCTATTAGTGCAACAAAACCTTAAGCTAAAAGTTTCAAAATATTCAAAAATTCTGTAGATAAAATGCCTAAATCAAGTCAGACCCTTAAAAGTATCTATGAAGGAGTGGAATCAAACTCACAATTGGATCAAGAGCATTTCCTTGTCTGCACATCACCCAAGGAACGCCTGTATTGAGTCCAACAGCCATAGATGCTGCCCATTTGACATATGAATGGCCAGGTTCCCCATAATAGTCTTCGACAAGTTCATACTCATTCTCAACCTTCAATGAATGTAACTAGCATGAGGACTCCACAAAATCACAACGCTCGTTTCTTCCCAATGAAGGAAAAAAATTGTTCCTAGAGATTTAACTTTGTATTTTGTAAGAAATTTAAAAGAAGAATGTATTCAATAGTGAAGGTATTGGAAAGTCATAAGATATGAAAAAAATAAAAATAAAGGAGAAAGAAAAATCATTCTGGAAACCATTCGCTCAATTAAATGAGAGTAGATTTCATGACAAAGAAACATAGCTTTCTCATCTTAGAAGTGATGTGAAAATTGAAACCTGTATTTGCTAGTTTAATTATAAGGAAAAATAAATTTCACATAAAACAATCATCCTAGTCAGCCATGTCCAAATCCTTGAAAAAAAATTCTATTGATAAGCTCAATTTATTTCCATCTCTACATAGCATTATTAACAAAAGAATGGACAACCATAATTGAATTCATTTTGGTTGACTTGTTCCTCAATCAGTTTAAGGAAACTACTAGACATTTTTTAATCTTACAATTGAAGAATATGTGTTATGTTTACTTGGTCTGTCCTATTTTTTTGAAAATAAATAAGCTCAGGTATACCTCAAGGTTTCACAATGAGGTTACGAAGAAGTTAAAATTGAAAGACAGTTCATGGAGACTACCAATGTGAAAGTGAAAAGCTCAAACCATACAATGAACTAGCTACCAATTTGATCAATGAATCTATGCCTAGAGGAAAAAAACGTTGTTTCCAATTCTTTTGCCTCATTGGCCTCATTATTCAACCCATGTGAAGCCCTACATGACAACAATTTCCTCACCATAATTTTCAATTCACCTTGGACCACTATCCCTAGAAATGACCCTCTTATATGTCACATAGAAACAGTAACTTTATGACATATCCCTTGGAAACTCCATGTCCCTTCTCCATATGAAGTCTAGATCTTGTAGGCAAGATTTCTCTAACACGAGATGGCCATAAATTTATCAGTATTGCCACCGAATATTTCACCAAGTGGGTGGAAGCCATGCCTCTTAACAATGTGCCTGGAGTTACCATTTTCAAATTTGTCCTAAATCAAATCATTTGTACGTTTAACATACCCCACACAATATTTTCCAATAGTCGAGGCAACTTTAAGAAACAAAGGCAAGAAATACTTGTGCAAAATTCACAATCACCCACAAATTTCCACACCCTATCATTCAAAATGCAATGGACAAAATGAAGCCACAAACAAAAACTTGAACAAAGGATTAGATATCATATGATAATATTTCACCAATTTGGATCTCAAGCCCTAACCCTCACTATGGGCACGCCATTAGGACCACCACTAGACAACTCCCTTCTCCCTAGTCTATGGCTTTGAAGTCATTTTACCCTTAGAGATGGAATTACCCAGTCACCAGTTTCTCTATTATCAGTTATCCTTTTTTGATAAGGTGCAAGTCTAGGAGCATCTAAGCATCTAGGTCTTAGGTTCCCTTTTCCCAACTAAGTTTAATATCTCTTTTACTTGCATCTTTCAAACCATAGTTGGTCGTTTAAATCAAAATGGAGGATAACCATATTTCAACCTTCTTTCTTTCTAAATCCAAATGGAAGATAACCATATTTCAAAAAAAATTCTTTCTAAATCCATGTGGAAGAGGACAACTCAAGTCACAAATTAAACAAAAGAAAAAAAAATTCAAAACCCAAAAAGAAATTGCTTACATTGGCATGCCTCCTACTCTAGTTGAAATCTAAAACTCTGCAATTGGCCTCATTAAGAGCCAGAGGTCCATTGGGGTGTGATAGGCTGGTAGAATTTGGAAAGAATCCCTATATACATTATTCATTTTGTATTCCTTCTCACTAAATTGCCCAATTGTCCTAATGGCCACTAGCTTCAATGGTCCCGAGGAATTGGGAAAACGTGTGGGGAGGCAGGCCCCATTATTTTAGCATATATTCAATCTTACATAGCCATCACAAGACATAGTTACAAACACAGTAGTTAGCCCAAGTCCAATCCTAGAAAGGTGTCCCAATTCCAGATGTCGAAAACTCCTAGCCTTGAGGAATTGATTAGCATGTCTTGCTTCCGATAAAAAAAAATTTCCTTGGTGGCACCTCTATCTTCCTCCCCTCCATATTTCACCTTGACGGGCAATCGTGTTTCTAGGTCTCTCCCAAGAATTTTTATATCCTTTTCTTCATCTCTTTTTAAGGCATGGCTATAATATTACAGCATTAGATCTCTCGGGTGTAAGATTTTAAGGCATGGCTATAATACAACTGGGCATTCCCCTTAAGATACATATATCTGGATACAATTGCATCTTTGGTTTACAAGGTGCTTTTTTGGCCATTTCCTTATCTTTCAAGGATCTTGTCTTCCATGTTCAAGATCCCCAACTTTCTATCTATATTGGGTGATTCGGACCTAACCAAGCCCTTACCATTTTGGCTATTTGGACCTAACCTAGGCTACTTTCACCTAACATTCTACACTGCTTCTAGGTCAACCAAACCCAAACTAGCCTTTAGCAACCACCCAGACATTTCCTAGCATATTGTTGGGCTATACTTTTCATTCTATATTATTCACATATGCTTTTGCTAGCATATAAGGTCATATTGCTTGAGTTTGAACATTTCATTTGAGATCATATTACTTTATTTTATCTTCTTATTGAGTTACATATAATTGCACTTAGACTCATATGCACACACTAGCATTGCATTAGAATGGTCATCTTAGGCAATTTTTTATGACGAAGTTAGAATTAGTTGAACCCTCCAGGAACAAACTTGGGATTTGTGTGTGCATCTCTCCAGCAGAAAGGTAATTTGAGGTACTTAAATTTATTTTTACAACTTTCATACATTCTTGCCTTTAGTTAATATTTTTTTTGCATATTTTTTCATGAGGCACCATCCCCTACTACACTTCATGGCAGGCAATGAGCCTTGTGGGAGCATATGTATAGTCTCTAAAAATGCTTTTCTTGTCAAGGGACATGTTAGTGCTTTTCATTTCCCATCATTGATATACCACGTGAATGGGGTGGGATCAGCTAGAGCAACCACGGATCTGTAATCATGATTAGGTTTCCTTAGCATACTTTAAGTCCTTATATCTAACACCAAGACATATCAAATTTACCTTCTATTTTCCTTCACTTGTCCTTCATTTTTTCTTTCCTTGATCCCTCTAGCTCATTTAGGTCCCCCAAAATCATACCAGCTATCTAAGGCTGACTATACTTGCCATGGACAATATAATTCTACTACTTTTTACCCATTTATAAATCCAGCAGTGTCAACTGTGGCCGATACCATCAGCCTAAAGGAATATATGTCTAAGATTTAGTACGCATATATATACACTTAGCCTTATCCCATTTCAAAAATAATAACACACAAATTATCTCTTCCTTTATGCATTTACAACAGAACTACAAATGGCTCACTAAATCACTTGGGAGGACAAAAGGACTTAAATTGGAGGAAAACTTAAGCATAAATAGGACTTGAATTCTTTGAGTTCAGGATTTATTGCAGACAAAGACAGCAACTTAAGCATATGAACCTACCTAACTTGCCAGGTTACCACCTTACTTCTAAACTTTAGCCTTAGCCATCGAACCTTGCGATGTGCATGCTCTACTCAAAATGGGATATCATTGTGTGTTCATGTTTGTTATTTACATTTGTTGTTTCATTTCTTTCTTTACTGTAGTGCATGCTTTTGCTGCTTCATGCTAACACATATGGCCCGTACACTATTGCCCACTTATTGTCCTTTTCAGTGTAAACTAACAGAGGCCCTCTAAATTTACCTATTTTATGCTTGTTTAGTAGAACACCCTCTCTAGGGGTATCCAATATGCTTGTTGGAATTATGGTTGAAATATATTTTGTTGTGTATGTTTTTTAATTAAGGGTGTAGCCTTGTCCTTGGGATTATTTTAAGTAGATGCCTAGCAAGCTGGCCTCTCTACAATTCTTGCAAGCATCATTAAATGGGAATTGAACATTGATAATTCAAAACCTCTTATCATGACTCCCACTCTTCGTACATACTACCATTGGACCTATATATCTAAGCTAGAGAATTCATTCACTAGGACAAAAATTCCCTTGTTTTAATTGATAGGGAATGTTTAGATGTCCCTCTGAAACCTGCTTTTTCTAGCATTTAGATTCCGTAGAAAGCTTAAGAGTTAAGAGGCAGAAAATATTGTAAATTGAGATTCATGGCCTAAATATTCCCAAATGAGAGAGCTATTTTCCTATTGCTTTACAGTTTTATTGCTAAACTATGACACATAGGTTCAGATGCAAATTTATCGCTAATCAGATATCCTTTTCCTGCACTTCTAGATTTGTTTGATGGAATATGAAGTACAACTAATCCTGGCCTAGTTTTAGGTCCTAAATAAACATAGTTCTTCTGCTACGATGTATTGAAAAGGCCTGATTTATCACAAGCTTGGTCAAATGGTTTGAACCTAAACAGGGACAAATTGAACAATATATAAGATAAATTAAAAAGAAAAGAAAACCCTTGTGAGCTTCTAAAAGGGAGGTCACATACCAAATTGGAGTCTTGCTTGGAAGCAACCTAGAAAAATATGTTTTCCTTTACCTGTGGTGTTTATAGGACAGCCCTACATGGCTGCCATGTTAAAATTTTCCATGACACCACGAGATGCATATATTTTATTAATGGTATCCATTTTGGAAAAACTAACAGTCATTCCATAGGTCTCTTCTTGTGTTGGACCCATTTGTAAGGTACTCTTTGGCTATAGGTCAACCAATCTTGACCATGTGGTTGGATCCCCTGTGTCAGGCTACAATTTTGATCTTGATTCAATCCCTTCTTTGAGTTGGTATGCCAGATGGTAGGTCAACATGTTCCATGCTTTGTAGACCTTTAGTGAAAAAAATATTATAGTCGGTTTTGTTGAACCCTTTTTTTTTATTGAGTTTATTAGTGGCATTAAGGAGTCACTATAACCACCCACTAACAACATTTAAGGAACTCAAACCCATTCAAGTCGGGCTTCACTAAAGATGCAAATCAAGAAATTTTAAGGCTCAGGAAACAATGATTTGAAGGAAGAAGGTCAAAATTTTCAACAAAATTTCATGTGAATAATTCCACACATTTGACCCTCACTTGGCTAGTCATTAATGCACCTAAGTTGGTTGTCTAAGGCCAAATGCCAGGCTATCCAAGACACCCCAAAATCATGGCACAAGAATTGGTCATTTGGGTCATACAACTAGCCATTTGAGCCCTCTTGCAAATCATTTGGGAATGCTACATGATCTCCCAAGACTTCCAATCTTTCCAAGAGAATTTTTTCCACCACAAGCTCATTCATGTGTAATCCATCCATTTGAACCCACTTTTGGGCTATCCTAGTTATCCAAGAGGAACTATCCATTTGAGGGAGTCATCTTTGCTAGAAGGTCATACAAGGTGACAAGGATGTCACTAGATAGTAATTGGCATTTTGGGCTCTGCTAATTGGTCAGCTGAGGTGTGTGAACAAACGCTTAAGGGTCAAGACAAACGTTTTGGGGTAGAGAATAGGTGATCAATGTGATCCTTCAGCTTTTTAATGCTTAAAACTCCTTATTCAAGTTATTTGAGCAGCAAAATTAGATTCTAGAAGTGTCCTGACATTCCTAAGAAGTGATTTGGCATTCAAAGTCATCGACTTTGCTATCATAAGGTCAAGTTCAGTCACTTGAACAATTTGATTTTAGGTTTTGGTGAAAGGGGTTGTTGTCATTGCATTATAGAGGGTCCTATCATCCATTTTTCCAAACAGCAATCAGAGGAGTCATTGAGCCAAAGCAATCTATGCCCACAACTAGTTTGTTCGAGCTTATAGCAATGTCGTTTGATCCCATTAGGTGACCATCTAGTCTAGACACCCAATCATCTAGCATTCAATAGTTGAGGTTAAAGTAGAGTACTACTTTTTTTAGAACACTTTCAGCCATCTAGAGTTTGAAGCTCGATCTGATTTCAAGTTCAATGAATATGAGTATGCATTTCAAGAATTGGACTAAGACTTCCAAGATTCATTTGTAGGTGGTGGTTGTTGTATATCACTTGGGAATTCCAAGAGTTCTACGCGAAGGTCTGATCATAAATCTCAAGCTGTACAAGGCTCCAAATTCAAAGTTATGATGGGAAAGTTCAAAGCAAACATCTTCAAATATACTAATGGGAAAGGCATAGTCATAAGGTATGAATTGGTCAAGCAAGTGAAGAAGCCAGCTTCAAGGATTACAATTGACATTTTTAGTTTGTATAAGCCACTGAGTGCAATGATTAGATATTCATGGAAAAATAATAGAAACTATCCACTTTGGGATGCTCTCTCCAAAGCACCAATGCACCGTGCCCTCACCATGCCCGCACCATGTCAATATTTATGAAGGAAAATAATAAGGTTCTTTTTATAATTGTTTTTAAGCTTGATGAGAATTCCCATACATTGATACTCAAAATTGACAACAAAGACATCATGGTTTCATAAGCCAAGATGATATTCCAAGGGAAATGGGATTACCCAAAACATGGGTTGGGGCATGGAAATGATAAAATTCACTAGGAAATATGAATACCTTGCATTCCATCTATAAGGCATCATTCTTATAGCATGGCAATAGGGGTCTTAAGATAGAATACATGTATGCATATGAAAAATATATGCATAATACTTATTATTGAGTATGTTGGCGAGTGAGTCATGTGGATTGGACTTACCCATTTGGCTGGCAGCATTTATAAAGGGTCCATTAGAGGGATTCTATACAATTGATTTGAATACATGTCTTCCTCACTAGATCACATGAGGAATTTCACACATCATTTCACATTTTTGTCATTGTTCTATGATTCCATTGTTACAATAAGTGTGAATCTCCAAAGGGGAGAGGATCTTGCTACTTTAACTTCTCTGAAAGGGACTTCTACAGTATTTAATTGGGATCGCATGGGATTAGAGGTAATCCACCTTCATCATATGATCCAAAGATGCTAAGAAAGAAGACTACCATTGTTCTAGACCACAAGAATAGCCTTTCATCACAAAAATTTGAATCATGGCCGAAGACAATGGTTGAGGGCAGTGATTGAGGGAGAGGAGGCACAAAGTACCTCCATTTCATAGAATGGTAGGGAGGATATGGACAATCTCCAATTAGATGAGGTTGAAGTGACGTCTAAAAATACACTATGTAGGACAAGGGAGATGAGGACTTGGATAACGACGAAGAAACCATGGCACTAAAACAATCTAGGAAGCAACTTGTAACCAAGTACCCCTTCAAGGGTCCAATCCAATTATTTATTTTGCTCCTATCTTGCCTAATGTTTTTGCTTTACTAGATAAGACAACAAATGAAATTTCCTCACTCCCACTCCTATTTAACTTATGTCAAAGTTATTTTTTGTAACCATTGAGAAAACTCCTAATATTAGCTATGGATTGCTTACATGAAGATGACCAAGATGCGGAAAGTTTATGTCTTTTGCTGTAGCACATGGACTTCAACAAGCAGCTCGAACCCCAACAGGCAAGCCTAACACATGGCAGCCCAAACTTGTCATAGGGCAGGTTGAGCAAGGTACACACATCACCCACAGGGTGTTATAGAGACCAACACAATGCCTAGTGGCAATAAAACTCCATAGACTCCAGTTCAGATACACACTTGGTTGTCTCTCCAGCTTATGTATTGTTTTATGGAGTCCATGTGGCCTATGACTTCAGCATATGTTGGCAACCTATTGGGGCTAGTTCGATGGATTGATGAACAAATGGTAGCAAGGAAGAAAGGTGTCTATCACTATTGCATCACATCGTGAAGTGAGTTGGAGTCATGCATAGTAAGCTAAATTCCATTCTAGTATGACAAGTGACATCCATTGTATAAATAGAAATAGGTGGTAGTGTCAAACTTCTATCTACAAGAAGAAAAATGCATGAGTTGTATAATATTGCACAATACAAAAGAGAAGATGTAAAATTCCAAATCAGAATATTTTACATTAATTTGGTTTTCTTGAAAAACATATTTTTTTATAAATATAAATATTGCATTTAAAATAATAAATTAAATAAAATATAAGTCCACAAGGGGTTTCGTCCTTGGGCTATTATATAATCACAAGGGTTTTCGTCCTTGAGAGTGGTTGTAAAGCATGACGCTTATACGAGTTAGATGATTGAATTCATAATTGGATGCTTTTTTACTTCCACATCTCTTCTTCTTTATATAGTCTTTAAAAACTTCTCCCAAAGGAGGCGTCCCATCCAAGAGGCACCTCTTCATCAAAAGATGTGACCATTGACATTTCCGTCGACAATTAGAATTACAATTCCGTTGTCATTTCTGTTCACTTCCGGAAACAATTCCATTCGACACTTCCGACAACAATTCCGTTTGACATTTCTGTTCATATCCATTTAATGATTGTTGTATTAAATGGTAGTGATTTCTCCTTGACAGCGATTTCTTCATGTGAAGTTGCAATGCCTCTCCTCGAATTCAGCAATCTCCTTGGGGATATTACAAAAGAATTACTCAATAAAGAGTATATTCCACAATTTTGTTGTGATCAGGTCCTTAAAAAGTTACAAGATGAAAAAAGTAGGATCAATATGTAAAGGATGATTGCATACAAAGGCTATTCAGATGTCTATTTATGAGTTATCCTTTTTGGATAAAGAAACCAAGTAGCACTGCATTGCAACTGCGGTGAACAAAAGGGAAGTAACCGCGCCCCTGAAAGATTATAATGATCTGTATGAAAAATTTGTCGATGAAAAAAAATTGTAGTAAAAGATTGAGTATTTGAGCTGGTTGCAGAAGGATAAGAATGGGATATAATGTAATGTCCCCTTCTAGCTAGACATTTATAATTCAGCACAATTAGCCTATTAGTGGTCCTCATAGGCTAGTGAGGCATGGTTAGAGGATCTTTTGACGGTAGTTACCCCGTTGGTCTCCATTCCTGGATTCTATGGAGTTGGAGAAATAAGGAGAATTAATTAAATTAATTATTTGTAAGGTTATTAAATAAATAAATATTAAGGTGACCTTATGTTTAATTAATTTAATAAGTGATTTAAATAAAATAAAATAATATTCTAGAAGCTTCTTGAAGGATTGGAAAAAATAATAATAAATAGAGGGCTTGGCTAAACTTCTAATCATCCAGTGTTGATATTTGCTTTGATATGTTCATTTGTGGAGTCAAAGGTTTCTGCAGATTTCTGATTGTGATCTTTGAAAACGATATCTCTCATCGATTGTCATAACTGAGGTGGTGAAAGATTCCTTTGAAGGGTTGCAGCTGAGAGAACGATACTACAGTCTTTCTATTGGGCTTCATTTGGTGGCCATAGGCCAAATTTTCTGAAGACATCTTGCATATTTTGTTGGAGATCATTAGTGGCATCATATTTGCATTGACTAGTAGCATTGAAGTCATATTGGAGGCAAGTGAAGTCTGATATATATACTTGCAGAGGTCTGACATAAAATTACAGTCATCTTGGCAGCCATTAAAGACCATGATTTCACTCTTGGAGGCCTCATTTTGCATCGATTTCACCTTCTAACTGGGGCGCTCCATTCCTTGGGTCATGGCAACAATATTTGTTGCTTGAGAGGAGACCAAGAAGCTGCTATTTATTTATTATTGGCATTCATATCAGAACAGGGGCTATTTGGAGAAAAGTTTGATTTGACAAAGAGGAGGCACATTTGGGATTTCTATTTGATTGCTTCTTCATCATCAGCCCTAGGTGCTCCATCCAGGTTCTTTATATGTTGCTTTGCATTCATTTTCAGTCATGTATGTTTAAAATGTGAGAAGCTACCATTGTACTCAGACTTAGAGTTTTTTTTACATAATATTGTAAAGCCAAGAGTCTTGGCTGTCATACATCTATTTAGATCATTAGTGAAGGAGTTATAAGTTGCCTCTCATATTGTATGTATTGTTCATGCTCACATTGCACTCTTTAGGTTACATGCCAATTGTTTGACAAATGTCAATTGGTTGTAGGTGCACATTTTACATGTAAAGTTCATATATTTGCATGTGAAAATACAAAAAAATAAACTTGCATTACATTCCTACTTTGATAGTATTTAGTTTGCATTATTCTAAGGCATTCAAACATATCATTTGGCATCAAACAAACAACGAACAAACACTCAGAAATTTATAGCAGCAAGCTGGAAGGTTACATGACAAGTGTTTGACAATATTCTTTGAGGATTTAATTAAGCAACTTGAGGGCAGATTGAACAAGGGATATTACATATAAAATTGAAAGAAAAGGATTCAGAGATGGAGAGGAAGTTGAAGGAAAAGGAACACAAAAATGAATAAAAAAGTTCCAGAGATAAATGATGATATCAAGGAGAAGAGCATCAAGATGTCAAACATTGAAGGAAAAGCAGTAGCCCAAAAGAAATAGCATGAAGTAGCCTTGAGTGAGTGGTATTTGAAGGCTATGGCTCTTGAAATGGAAGTTGTATGCTTGAAGAACAAACTAGAATAGTTTGTCAAGCAAAACATAGAGATGGAGCCGAAGACAATAAAGGCAAGAAGTGATGCAAAGGATTCTACAAAATGTCATCATAAAGATAGTGAAGGCTTCCAACACACTCGAGAGAATTAATTAGAAAGCAAGAAATAAAATCAGAAGCTAAGGGGATATATTCAGCCATTGCATTACCCTTCTACCTCAACTTCAGATCAGCCTTTACTAGTATCTTCAACTTCTGCCCTTGAGCTGCCACCAGATTCTGCTTCGTCATCCACTCCAAGTAATTCCATTGCACAGAGTCATCAAGGATGTCGACAACTCCAAGGGGAGGATACAAGTAGATTCTACTTTTGGCCCAACCATTGTATATCTATAATGAGGTTACATTCATATGGTATGATGTACAGAGCACGAGTTCATTAAATTTGAGCAGTTTTCTTATTCAACGCCTTGACCACTGCAGGAAACCATCACACCTGCCCCTTCTACTTTCTATATATAAATGTTTTATTGAGTTGTTCCCAATTCTGCACCATTTGTTCCTTAGAGTAATATATGATGCATTTTTTAAAATAAAAAAAATCTGCAAGATTGAGTACATTGTCATATCTAATGAGGTTCAGGGCTGCATATTGAAGACTGTAAATCATGACCATATTGACAGTGGCAACATTCCACTCCATCTATTTCGTTGTGTTCTTATAGGATGTGATGATTAGTTTCGTGACTTCTCATAGAGTAGTTATGTCGTTGCATATCCTATTTTGTTCTGCAATTCATACCTACACCGTAGACCATCATCCCATGGTTCAGGATTTACTTTCAACCAACAAGTCTTATTTGGATTGTAACTTTCTCCTAGAAGCTTTGGATACAGGCACATTATACATTCTAAGCTCTCAAGCCAAATTTCCAAAAAACATCAAGTCTTCACTATTTTAAATCTTCAATCAAACCTATTTGATGATCTCGGAGGATTTCTTCATCATTTAAGCACCTATGCTCATTCCATATGCATTCTTTCAAAAACATTAATACTTTATTAATGTGTTTTAATCTTTGGATTGCAATATATTTAGTGTTTGCTTCGAAAAAAAAGAAGAGAGAGAGAGATAAAAGAACAGACCTGACACAAGATAATAGGTCCACCTTGGGATGCAAAAAGTTTTTCTTCCTTCATCATATTCACAATCTTGGCAGTAAAGCGTTGCATCTCTATCTGTGCAACAAAAGAAATTTGACATTTACATTCTAAGATCGGGCTTGAAGCATTGGACATAGGTACCTTACCAAGAAGTCTAATTAAAGACATAACTCTAGAAAAGACTGAAATGCAACCACAGTTTGAACATCTCAATTAATATGCAGAGCATGTACAGAACCATAGGCAACCTTTGACAGTCTCGTTTATATTAAGTTGACGGGGGTTGGATGTTGTACCCATATGGTACCTTGGTTATCTTGTAGTCAAACCAAGAGGTCTCTTGGTAAATAAAATGCAATAACTTCAGCATAATTGTTTAACAAGCCTTTCCAAACAACCACTTTTAAATATAGAAGTTTACATTTTGCAACAGCAGAAATGCTGGACAACCTTGAAAGGCTCATTGTCTGTTCGAAACTCAATTCCTGGAATGAAGTGCAACCAGACAGGAAATCCCCTGCATCATGACAGAACCTAGTCTTCAGTCTAGAAAATCTATGATTTTTCCTTCTGTGCTTCATATGTTCTCAAAGAGAAAACTGAACAAATCTCAGAGAAGAAACGTTCTACAGTTCTACTCATTGAAAAGGAAGATATAAATCCTTCACATAGAGCTATTAAAGTAAGTAAAGAGCATGTGGAATAAATAATTAATTCAATGCATACAAGTTCAAGTTCCTATGAGCAGACCCAACAAGCCTAAGGAGGCGAGACTTCTCGAAGTGCAACCAAAGATAGTATCAGCATACATGCATTACATAAATAAGCAGCTTAAATGACCCATGCTTGATCGTGATGATGTGGAGACATGAGGCCATGCTTAAAGTGTCGGTGATGTAAAAACAGTGTTTTTACATTTAAAAAGAGTAAGTAAAATAAACAGAGACAATTTCTTCTGAATTGCTGAAATAAAGAGGCTATCTATGAGATCAGATGAGATGAGATGACTTTTAATGTCCTTTAGACCAAAATGATCTGTAGAACCTATAGAGGTATATTTACTTGTTTAGAAGATTGTTCTATGGACATCCAATTTTAACATGAATATTCTGTTTTATTTTTTTATTTTGTTGATTTAAAGTTTCATATACTAGCTTATGATGTAAATATGTGTAATTGTACCTAACATCTCTACATAGCAAGCAATTTAAAAGAAAATGTGTTCCGTCTAATTCATTTGAGTTACACGCCTAAGTTTCTTTGTTCCCAGGCTGTCTTCAGAATTGCGGAAATCATTTTGCTGTTTTTACAGATGTATTTTTATTTGCTCTGAAACAGTGAAGAATCGAAAGAACAAGAAGCAAAGACAAACCCATAATTCCACTCTGCACACACATAAGGGCCAATGCGAAGGTGCACAAAAAGGTCGGCCTTCTGCACCATCTTCACAAACCTCACCAAATCAAACTCTCCCCCAAAATAATACTGCAGAAAATAGGCAGGAGGTCATCAATAGAGGTTGCAGTACAGAAGAAGCTCAGAAGCTCTCTTTACACTAGAACTTTTCTATTCTAACTGAATGTACTTTCTAGTTCCATCAAGCTACTTTGATAATTTATGGGGATTAATTTTTTTCTTATCTACCAAAAAATATATATATTCAATGAAAAACATTGTATATCTACCTGGCCTTGTACTGGTTCATGGATGTCCCAAAACACATAGGTGTCAATAACATCCAAACCACCATCCTTGGACTTTTGGATAAGGTCAGGCCACATCTAAAACAAACAAGCATGGAAAGAGAGAGAGCTTATTTCATAAGAAACTATAAATCATAAAACAACGTTCATACTTAAGGGGGCAAGCCGTAGAGAATGTTGGCTCACAAAGAATTTACCAGGGCTAAAAAAAATTTGGGAATCAACACAATTATTTTTCAAGCTTTGGACCACGGATTATACTGATGATTTTAGTGGCTAATATTCACAAATGGTTATTCTCACAAATTTATTGGAAACATATTATCAATGATAGACGTAAATTTGTAAACATATTTTCAATGATAGACGTTTGAAAATTAAAAATTGCCATGCTATCAATTAAATAAAATAAAAAATTTCAGTGGAAATAATATTTTTCTTTTATAATTTGCCAGTTAAAAAGGGTTGTAGTCCATAAAAAATCAAGATTTTTATCCTTAAAAAAAAAAAAAAAAAAAATTAAATCAAAAAGCACAGGTATCTTTAAAATTACCCCTAATGAGGAATCTTCGTGTGTGAGCTATAAACCACCAAACTGAACATGAATATAGATATTAAAAAACACAGTTTATACAGAAGAATTTTAAATAAACACACATGTGCTGCATGATTACCTCTGGAGTGCTTCGTGGGTAGTGAATACTGCCTGACATGAGAATTCTTCGTTGTCCATTGATGACTATAGCTCTGTGATCGTAACTCACATTACCTCCTGCACATTGTTTAAAAAATCCAATGCACATAAATGTAAATAGTATAATAAAAAACAATTTCTTCATTCTGGCCATGATGCAGAGCCTCGGCTGATTGATTCAATGCAATCTCTTGTTTTGAATTCGTCTCTTGATCCTCATTACTGGAGAACGTCTTTTTTTTTTGAAATGGAGGGGAAAAGTACTCTCAAGATTCACGTGTTGAGGTTAAGTACCTATGTTAGCTGCCAAGGTTTAGGGATAACTTAACTCTTCTCCTTTGGTTTAAGTTAATGATAGTTTTGGATAATTTTATTGTTATAAAGTAATTTTTGAATTAATTTATTAGTGAAGAAGTTTGGTTTATAAACAATTTATATAAATTATTTTTTGTAAAATTAATGTTTGATTCATAATATTGAAATAAAATATTAATATATTTTTTTTTAATTTTTTGTTCACATATTTATTAGATAATTTTATAATTTTAAAATAACTCTTCAATTAATAAATATAATATAAAATATGTGAAAAGGTAATTAATAATTAGTTTATTGATGAAATAGTTTGATTCATAAAGAATTTATTTGGTGTATATAAAGATAGTTGAAATATATTCATATTTATTATCATTATTCACATTCATAAATGTATTTTATATTATCTTTTTCTTTTTATTAATAAATGCATAGGTGTGTGTTAGTTATAATTATTGTAATTAATTATTTTAATTAATATGAAAGTAGTCTTCATTTCTTAAAGTGTTTATTTATTTTAATAGTTTTTTTAATTTTATTTTTTGTAAAAATGGTTTTTTATATTAAACATTTTGATGTCTTCAATATCAATAAAATATTTATTTTTACGTAAATATTTAAAAGCTAACTTTTCTTTTTCTTTTAATTATATATAATAATATATTTTTTAATTATTATTCATACACTTTCTTGTTTTATATTATATGATGTGTTTAATAAAATTTTAACTATAAAATTATTATATATAAAAAATATATCATTATATGAATAATCATTTAAATAAATTTTTAGTGAAATGAATTAATTATTTACAATAATAAAAATGAGTTTTTAAGAAAATAAAAAATAAAATTATAATTAAAATTAATTATATTTTTGTTTAGCCCAAAAAAAAATACTTTTGAATCGCACCCTTTTATTAATTTTTTTTTTTTCAGATTTTTTTTTTATTTTTAAATTTATAAAATTAATAATTTGATAAGCATGAATAAATAATAAAGATGAAATATACTACGATTATGGTTCAAATTCTTTTAAAGAACTTTGGTCATGTTTTAAATGCTATTGACATAGTTAAAACGTTTACCTTTAAAATTAATATATTTTTTAATTATTATTCATACACTTTCTTGTTTTATATTATATGATGTGTTTAATAAAATTTTAACTATAAAATTATTATATATAAAAAATATATCATTATATTAATAATCATTTAAATAAATTTTTAGTGAAATGAATTAATTATTTACAATCATAAAAATGAGTTTTTAAGAAAATAAAAAATAAAATTATAATTAAAATTAATTATATTTTTGTTTAGCCCAAAAAAAAAATTGAATCATACCTTTTTATTAATTTTTTTTTTTAATATTTTTTTTTAATTTATAAAATTAATAATTTGATAAGCATGAATGAATAATAAAGATGAAATATACTACGATTATGGTTCAAATTCTTTTAAAGAACTTTGGTCATGTTTTAAATGCTATTCACATAGTTAAAACATTTACCCTTAAAATTAACTTGCAGATTGCCACATATAATTTTTTATCTTTTAAATTTCAAAAGTGAAGGACAAAACAAAACACACATTTCAATATTTAATATTTTTTAAATGAAAAGTGAAGAAAGAAAACAAAACACACACTTCAAAGTTCAAAGACATTGATAATAGCATTAACAACCATAGTCCGTGACATAGAACTTTCAATATCAGGGAGGCGATGAATGTAAAAGCAGTAAAGCATTTACTTTTAAGTGAATTATAAAGGGTCTAACATTCTACCTAAAAGTAGAAAGTATATAGTTAGTGAATCATAAAGCATCTAGTAGATGATTTAAAGGTTACACGTATGGAAGTATATAATTATTATTGGGAGATTAAATTTTTAAGTGATTATTATTATAAGTATTGTATTTATCAATAATGGTTATAATTGTTCACATTTAGTTTTTGATATTATATTGAGATTTAAATTTGGGTGGTGTTTGAAATAATCAAGTCACTTTATCAATTTATCTATATCCCATCAGTAGTAAACAATAAAAGTTTATTATTCATTTAATATAAAAAATTAATATTTGTTATTAAAGACAATTTTTGTATATTGTTCTCTTAGGTTTTTTAAATACTTAGTATGATTGTGATGTGGCATACGATCATACCATCTATTTTTTAATGAATAATATGTACTATTTATCTTTTAGCTATATATTTATATATTTCGTAAAAAATAAATAAATAATTATAAAGCATAGAACATATTTGAAGGTAAATTTTATGATTGACAATGTTGACTAAATTTATGTACAATCTTTTTACTTTAGTTTCTTCACTTTATCCCTCTTAATACCACAAATGCTCGATTGAACATTCAAGTGTCCACATCTACAAATACTTCTTCACCTTCTTCTTCGTCTTGTTCCACTATGTTGTGTCTTTTGGAGGATGATTTAATAACCCAAATGCAATAACAACAAGAGGAGATTGACCCCTTGAGTTGGAAAGATGCATATACTAACTCTCATGACTGGGAAAAGTATTGTATGTAACTTTGAACAATTGCATTATCATATTGAGTAAAAATACCTATGTTATCTATTTTAGAAGATATCAAAGGAATCTGAATATGTTATTTAGGGATCACTTAATCTAGCATTGCAACTTAGAGAAAAAGAGGAGTTAATCTTCTTGAGTGGCATAAAAGGAAATCATGCAAATTTGTAAAAGGCAAGATGCAATTGGTGTAAATAGATACGGTGTGTTTCATTCATAGACTCTCAGATATATTGACCCCATGCAGAAATAGTGTACAAGGCTCAAAGGGCACTGACTACGAAGGATTCCACCATCACATAGCTACACTATTTCATGTATGCGGTGCATTGAGAATAACTTCTTGAAGCTAAAAACTTACCAGTGCACTACAAAACAAACAATCGAAAGGGCTTTATATGGTTGAAAATTAAAAACATATGCATTTCTGATATACTAGGAGGTATGCAAAAACTAAAATACATATATAATGTTATCTAATGGCTTCAATATTGGAGCAATACCCCTCACACCACAACTCAAGTAAAACTAAAGACCATTTTGCTTAGAACAACAACTCTTGTGAGTTTTGCAACTGTCGGAACACACTTTTAGAAAATAAGGGAAAGAAAAAAAAATTGAAAGCCAACCAAAGCAAATATTTTTTGTGCAAGAAGAATCAAGGATTCAATATGAAACTTCAAGATCAAAGAGATTTCAGAACACAATTTTAGAAAATAAGGGAAAGAAAGAAAAAAAAATTGAAAACCAACAAAAGCAAATATTTTTTGTGCAAGAAGAATCAGGAATTCGATATGAAACTTCAAGATCAAAGAGATTTTGGAACGCAATTTTAGAAAATAAGGGAAAGAAAGAAAAAAGAAAATTGAAAGCCAACAAAAGCACAGATTTTTTGTGTAAGAAGAATCAGGTATTCAATATGAAACTTCAAGATCAAAGAGAATTAAATCTAGTAAAGGATGATCAAATTTCTCATTAGAGTTTAATAATCATGAATTCGACTGAAATCTTAGAACAAAAAATGAAAAAAAAGTAATGCTCAAAAAAATAATGTACAGGTTCACCAATATATTTTATCCTATTTTTTATTTAACAAATGTAAATTTTGTCTAATATATATAAAACTTGAGGGATACCATAATGCTAAAGATATATAGTTATTAACATTTCTAATTGTAACTTGCTAGATATGTAAAAATGCTATTTTAGTATAACACAAAGAATAAATTAACTTATCCTAGATCTGTATTTTTTGTTGATTGTTTTTGATATTTGATAGTGAGGATCAGAAAAAGACAAGACTATGATTGTGCATGATTAGACACAAAATCTAAAAATGCTTCTAGATAGGGTTGTACTCCCTAGACAACAGCATAGGTTGACCATGTCCATTGGCTGCAAACTTGTCCCTATTTCTTGTGACAAAATTGTACGTGTTATGCCTTATGTGCTTATGTCCATTGAGTGGGATGAGGTACTTCAATTTTATTTATGTCATGTATAAGTCATTGTTTTCCTTAGAAACCCTAGAGGTCTTTGTGAGAGCTAGAAACTTGCCAAAATAAAGGGGAAGTGTAATAGGATGAGTTAACCTCAATCACCCCTTGATGATTGACCATTGCCTATGTATATAGATATTTTGAAGAGGGAATCAAGGCACACGTAGTTCTCCCACCTAGAGTGATTGTGTAATTGTGTTCCTTGACTATATGCATGCAACTAAAAATGTGACTTTGATACTTGATAATGATAACTCTTGACTTCCTTTGAGGTGTTTAAGACTTGATTTGACAATGTTCCTAGTAATTGATATTGATTTTGAGAAGTATATTGCAACCTTTTTAAATGTGCAATTTTTGTAAAGATTAGATGCTACATAGAAATCAAGTCCTTTTTGAAATGAAGTTTTGATTTGTTTATATAGTGAAACCTTTTGATAATTTCCTTCAGTTGACCTTGAAAAATGGGTAGGAAGACCCAAAATAATATTTTAAAAGATGCAAAATAACCACTATTTAATGTGGGGATAAGGCCTCCCTAGGCAAACATGTTCATGGCACCTTTAGCTGACCTTATAAAATGGGTGGGAAGACCCAAATAATATTTCCAATTAAAAAACAAGTCATTATTTGGTGTAAAGACAAGGCCACTCTAGATGGATATGTCCAAAACAATAGACCTGTCTACTTAGGGCAGACTTGTCCCAGAGAATTAAGGACAACTTGTCCTGAAAATGGAAACAATCTAAGGATGATATAGAGAGGTTTAAGTATTAACTTGGAAAGTTTTGTGTATTAATGATGACAAACAAAGGGTCAAGCCTACATATAGATAAATGGATTAGAGAAATGGAAAATAAGAGTCATGTATTTGGGTGGAAGTCATGTGGTTTATGATGTGTCAATCATTAAAAAAAATTAGTACATGTGACCAAATTTAGGTGTCTATAAATATTAATTTGTTAGCATCTTAACAATTACCAACCACGCTTAAATTTTAAAACTAGAGGGAGTCACAAAAGAATGATTAGTCCAAGATCTGGTTCCAGAAAAATGTACCTTCCCCTAAACCTCATCATTGTTTTTAAACTTTGACTTGGGTACATAAGATGCCACCTTCATTTGTTTACTCAATAAATCCAACATTGCATAGTTTTCCTCCATTTATGGATGCGATGTGTATCCTATGCAATGAATATGTGAATTTTGTTTTTATTCTCAACCCAACTAGATCCAAGTTTATTTGTAGTCCTTTATCCCTCATTAAATTACTAATATTTACTCCATCATCCCATTTTCTTGTTGTAACATAATTTTTTGTTAGTAGTACAAAACTACCAATATGTTTAGGATCTAATTGAAACAGATGATTTGTAACCTGTTCTCCAAGCTCTAGATTGCAATGGATTCTACAAGCACTAAGAAAAGATACCCATAATGTAGAATCTAAGTTTAATGACATATTGGTGATTATTCTATATGCATCATCCAAGCACCCAACATGACCAAAAATGTCAACCATGCAAGCATAGTGTTCTACTATGGGATGAATGCACCAATATTGACACGCGGAATAAAAATGTTGCCACCCTTTATGAACTAGTCATGAATGGATACATGAATATAAAATACCAATGAAAGTGATTTGATATAGTTTCCTACTTTCCTTTTCCAATGGATAACATAGGGCCCTAAATGTATCCCTCATTATTTTTTTTCTTTTAAGATTTTGATATGCTACTAGGATATTGAAGAAGGAGATTAGTTTTATATAGATCTATGTGGAACTTTAAAAATTTGAATGAGGTTTTTGGATCCCTAAAGCTGATGAACATGATCATAAAATAATATTTTTTATATGTAATAATTTTCAAAACTATTACTTGACGGTTCTATAAGAGTACACCAATAATATCAAAAGACTACATCAATAGTTCTAGGGACTAGTCTCTTATCAAGTTCTAATTTTTCAAGGTTTTGTTTCCCTCATTACATCTAGACCTACGTTGTGATGTTTGTTTTTTATGGTTGTCTCAAGATTTGTGATAATTCATATATTCCTTTTAACCCCATCCTATCCCTTCTAGTCTCCCCCCACTACCCGACCCTCCTCCCCTCTTCTCATTTATTATTACATCACAATATTATTTTATGGATTTAAGTCTAATTTTATTGTTTTTATATTTTATTAAGATTATTTGCATTTTTTTGGGTAGATGTATTACATGTTGATGTAAAACCGCTTTTCTATAAACTACACAATTAGATTTCAACAACGCTTTTTTATTGTATCAACTTTTACCTTCACCAACTACACCTTTTTTATACAATTGATATGGGGTGAAAGAGGTATTGATACGGTGCTTGAAAATGAAGCTTAATTTTGATAAGAGGAAGCATAGTTATATCAATAGTTATAATATTTATAGGATTTATCATCTAGGTAGTGGTAAAAATCACTCACTTATTATGGGAGGTCACAAGTTCAAGTCTATCTTGATGTAATTGATATTGTTTGTAAATGGGGTGGCTATCATTCCCTGTCATGTCTTAATAGGATTTTTAGCCAATATAGAAAATAGCTACAATATTTATATGACTACTAAAAAAAGCATTTATATTCCAATGACAAAATATATAATAGATTCATCATATCTTTGTAAAAACCATCCAAGTTTGAGTATGATTAGATTAAAAACCCAAAGTAAGCTCAGGATTGGTGATCAAAATTGAGCCTTTCCCAATGCTTCCAAGGGATTCAAACCCATCCTAGAAATTCAATTTAAAAACCATCGATAAAAATTAATTACTTTTTAAATTCATTAGTCATTTATAAAAGGAAACAAATTTTATAAAAGACTAGAAATGGCAAGAACATGTCACACTAACCTAAGGTGTTTATTGGTCAAACATTAAAAGCCCTCAAGATTCAATGGCATAACAACCCTAGTTAATAATTCTACCCATAAAAGCATAATTTCTTAGGGATCAGTCAACAAAATTGATTACTATATGAAAGCAATTAAATGTGGAATTAAGCCAGAAAGATAAGTAACTAGAATCAGAAATAGCAAAGAACAAGAGATACAAGAAACCACCCTGAAAACTTGTATTAAACTCTTTACAGAAGGAATTACAATTGAAGAAACTTCTTTTCTTCCACACCTCTCTCAGATGTACAGATCTCTTCCTAGATCTCTTTCCCTCAAGAGTTCTCTCTATTAATTACAATCAATTCCAACAACCTGGATTGATATACATATACAAATGTATTCTACTTCTACAGTATTGTCCAATAAGCTATGAAGATCTATCCCTAATATATAACATTAGAGATTCATGAGCATACAATTACAACCATTAGATATGCCTCTTAATCAAGGGCTCTAATCAGTTCTACTTAAATTAGAAATGCGGACTTACAACCAACACTTGATCTCATCATGCAAACATTCTGTTCTCGCACGAAAATAGATCCTAGACGCACAGGTGACTGACGTCGGTCCCTGCCAGTCTGCATGTGACTAACGTCGGTCGATCTACTACCGACATCGGCATCCTTCAGTCAATCTCTGACTGTCAACGGTGATTATGGACTCCAGCAACTTCTGCATTCGCTCATTTGTAAAAGCTTTTAGCTCCATACCTTAACAATCTCCCACTTGGAGATAAACAGCTGCACCAGTACCTGTACAGCAACATCTTCAAGTCCTCCATCTTCAAACCCAATTATGAAGACCCACAAAAGTTGAATGAAGATTCAACTTCTCTTTTGTTACCGGCTTGGTTAACATATCAGCAGGGTTCTTATCTATATGGATCTTTTCCAGCTTCAACTCTCCATCCTCCAATACCTGTCTAATGAAGTGGTACCTAAGCTGTATGTGCTTGGTTCTTGAATGAAAGGCTGAATTCTTAGCTAAATGAATTGCACTCTTACTATCACTGTATAGTCTACAACTCTCTTGCTCCTTTCCAAGCTCTTCCATAAACCGTGTCATCCATATCATCTCTTTGCTAGCCTTTGTGACTGCAATATATTTTGCTTCTATAGTTGACAAGGCAACAACCTTCTGCAACTTTGAAATCCAGCTAACCGCCGTTCCACCAACAGTGAAAACATATCCTGTGGTGCTCCTCCTGCCATCCAAATCACCTGCCATATCTGAATCTACATAACCATGTAGATAAGTGTTTGAACCATCATAGCACAAATGCCTACTGCTGGTTCCTCTCGGATATCTAAGGATCCACTGAACTGCTTTCCAGTGTTCCTTCCCTGGATTGGCCATATACTTACTTATAACTCCCACTGCTTGGGCAATATTCGGTCTAGTACAAACCATTGCATACATTAAGCTTCCTACTACAGAAGCATATAGAACTTTCTTCATGTACTCTACCTCATCATGTGAATTAGGACACTGTTCTTTACTCAACTTAAAATGTCCAGCCATAGGTGTGCTTACCGGTTTTGCATCTTGCATATTGAACCGTTTAAACACCTTGTTCACATAATCCTCTTGAGACAAAATCAACCTATGATTTTTCCTGTCTCTCTTAATACTCATGCCAAAGATTTTCTTTCCTGCTCCCAAATCCTTCATAACAAATGTGTGAGCTAATTTCACCTTAAGCTCAGAGATATCTTGCATGTGTGATCCTGCAACCAGCATATCATCTACATACAACAACAGAATAATATATCTACCATTATCCAATCTCTTAAAATACACACAATGGTCAGATTGACATCTACTGTAGCCATGCTTAGTCATAAACCTGTCAAATCTCAGATACCATTGTCTTGGAGCTTGCTTGAGGCCATACAAGCTTTTCTTCGATCTGCACACTAGTTTCTCCTTACCTTTGACCTCAAATCCTTCCGGCTGATCCATATATATTTCTTCATCCAAATCTCCATGAAGAAATGATGTCTTAACATCACGTTGCTCAAGATGCAAATCCTCAATAGCAACTAAAGATAGTACAATCTATATAGAAGTCATTTTAACAACAAGAGAAAAAATCTCACCAAAATCAATACCTGGTTTTTGTGCAAATCCTTTCACTACCAACCAGGCCTTATATCTCATCTGTCCATTCTCACCTTCCTTCAATCTGTAGATCCATCTATTCTTCAGTGTCTTCTTTCCTGCTGAAAACTCAACCAAATCCCATGTTTGGTTCTCTTTCAAGGAATCAATCTTCTCATTCATGCCTAGCTCCCACTGACTCTTGGATTCCACCTGTATTGCTTCATCAAAACTCTCTGCTTCTCCACCATCAGTAAGCAATAAATAGAATAATGAAGGGGAATATCGAATTGGAGGTTTACATATCTTGTCTGACCTCCTGATGGGCGTTTGAGACTCATTCACAACATGTTGTCCACCCAAATTCTCTGACAGTGACCGACCTCGGTCACTTCTAGGCCTATAACTAACTGTCATTAGTTCTGCCTGACTAACGTCGATTACTGTCTGACTGACATCAATTCCTATACGACTGACGTCGGTTCCTTCTTGACCGATGTCAGTCTCTGTGTTTTCCTATCTGTGATTATTTTTTCCCGCAAGCTTATTTTAGACCTTCACCTCGTCCAATTCTCCATTGCTCTGCTCAGATTGATTCAGCTTCTTGAGCTAATCACTATACATAACTTTTTTATTGAAAACAACATCACGGCTCCTAATTTTCTTATTAGTTCCTAGATTCCAAAACCTGAATCCGAAATCATCAGAGCCATAGCCAATAAACGTGCACCTCATAGACTTAGCATCCAGCTTCTTTCTATTTTCCTTATCAACATGCACAAAGGCTTCACAACCAAAAACTTTGAGAAATGAGAGATCACATTTTTACCTGTCCATGCCTCTTCTGGATTTCCACCATCCAGAGCTGTAGAGGGTCCTCTGTTAATCAGGTAGACTGCAGTGTCTACAACTTCTACCCAAAAGTCTAAGGGCAACCCAACATGCAATCTCATACACCTTGCACGCTCCATGATAGTTCTGTTCATCCTTTTAGCAACTCCATTTTGTTGAGGTGTCCTTGGAACCATCCTTTGCCTGCGTATTCCATGCATATAACAATACCAATTGAACTTATAGCTGCAGAACTCACCACCATTGTCAGATCTCAAGCACTTCAATCTCCTACCTGTTTCATTCTCAACCATAGCTTTCCAAATCTTAAACATGTCAAAAACATCAAATTTCTTCTTTATACAATAAATCCATACCTTTCTTGTAGCATCATCTGTGAAAGAAACACAGTACTGTGATCCTCCAATAGAAGCAACCTGAGATGGTCCCCACACGTCTGTGTGAACAAGCTCCAACTTATGCTTCTTCTTTATTGACCCAGTCTTGAGAAAACTCACTCTTTTTTGTTTTCCAAAAATACAGTGCTCATAAAATTCTAGATCTATGCTTTTCAAATCTGAAAGCTTACCTTTTGACTTAAGAATTTTCATTCTCTTCTCACTCATGTGGCCAAGCCTTTTATGCCACAACTTTGCATCTACATCTGAAGTAAATAATACAAAAGGAGAATTATCAGTAATACAATTACATAAATAGAGAGTACCTACTCTCTTACCTTTGGCCAATACAAGTGCACCCTTGGAAACCTTCCAAGATTTAGCTGTGAGAGTTACTGTGAAACCCTCATCCCCCAACTTTCCTGCAGAAATCAGATTCCTCTTCAGGCTAGGAACATGCATGACATCTCTCAACACCCATGTGTTGCCATTCTGCATTTTCAGCTACACTTTTCCTTTGCCAACAATTTTTCAAGGTTCATCATCCCCTAAATAAACTATTCCAAAACCTCCATGGACATAGTCACTGAAATATTCTCTATTAGGGGTTGCATGGAAAGATGCACCAAAATCTAAAACCCAAGATTCTATATTATTGCACTCTGACTATCACTGTATAGTCTACAACTCTCTTGCTTCTTTCTAAGCTCTTTCATAAACCGTGTCATCCATATCATCTCTTTGCTAGCCTCTGTGACTGCAATATATTCTACTTCTATAGTTGACAAGGCAACAACCTTCTGCAACTTTGAAATCTAGCTAACCACTGTTCCACCAACAGTGAAAACATATCATGTGGTGCTCCTCCTGCCATCCAAATCACCTACCATATCTGAATCTACATAACCATGTAGATAAGTGTTTGAACCACCATAGCACAAATGCCTACTGTTGGTTCCTCTCAGATATCTAAGGATCCACTGAACTGCTTTCCAGTGTTCCTTCCCTGGATTGGCCATATACTTACTTACAACTCCCACTGCTTGGGCAATATTCGGTCTAGTACAAATCATTGCATACATTAAGCTTCTTACTGCAGAAGCATATGGAACTTTCTTCATGTACTCTACCTCATCATGTGAATTAGGACACTGTTCTTTACTCAACTTAAAATGTCCAGCCATAGGTGTGCTTACCGGTTTTGCATCCTGCATATTGAACCATTTCAACACCTTGTTCACATAATCCTCTTGAGACAAAATCAACCTATGATTTTTCCTGTCTCTCTTAATACTCATGCCAAAGATTTTCTTTGCTGCTCCCAAATCTTTCATAACAAATGTGTGAGCTAATTTCACTTTAAGCTCAGAGATATCCTGCATGTGTGATCCTTCAACCAGCATATCATCTACATATAATAATAGAATAATATATCTACCATTATCCAATCTCTTAAAATATACACAATGGTCAGATTGACATCTACTGTAGCCATGCTCAATCATAAACTTGTCAAATCTCAGATACCATTATCTTGGAGCTTGCTTGAGGCCATACAAGCTTTTCTTCAATCTGCACACTAGTTTATCCTTACCTTTGACCTCAAATCCTTTCGATTGATCCATATATATTTTTTCATCCAAATCTCTATGAAGAAACACTGTCTTAACATCAAGCTGCTCAAGATGCAAATCCTCAATAACAACTAGAGACAGTACAGTCCGTATAGAAGTCATTTTAACAATAGGAGAAAAAATCTCACCAAAATCAATACCTGGTTTTTGCGTAAATCCTTTCACTACCAACCTGGCCTTATATCTCATCTGTCCATTCTCACCTTCCTTCAATCTGTAGATCCATCTATTTTTCAGTATCTTCTTTCCTGTTGGCAACTCAACCAAATCCCATGTTTGGTTCTCTTTCAAGGAATCAATCTCTTCATTTATGCCTAGCTCCCATTGACTCTTGGATTCCACCTGTATTGCTTCATCAAAACTCTCTAGTTCTCCACCATCAGTAAGCAATAAATAGAATAATGAAGGGGAATATCGAATTGGAGGTTTAATTATCTTGTATGACCTCTTGATGGGCGTCTGAGACTCATTCACAACATGCTATCCACCCAAATTCTCTGACAGTGACCGACCTCAATCACTTCCAGGCCTGTAACTGACTGTCATCGATTCTGCTTGACTGACGACGATCACTATCTGACCGACATTAATTCTTGTAAGGCTGATGTCAGTTCCTTCTTGATTGACGTCGGTCTCTATGTTTTTCTGTCTGTGATTATTCTTTCTTGCGAGCTTATTTTGGACCTTCACCTCGTCCAATTCTCCATTGCTCTGCTCAGATTGATTCAGCTTCTTGAGCTGATCACTATACATAACTTTTTTATTGAAAACAACATCATGGCTCCTAATTATCTTGTTAGTTCCTAGATTCCAAAACCTGAATCTGAAATCATCAGAGCCATAGCCAATAAATGCGCACCTCATAGACTTAGCATCCAGCTTCTTTCTATTTTCCTTATCAACATGCAGAAAGGCTTCACAACCAAAAACTTTGAGAAATGAGAGATCTACCTTTTTACCTGTCCATGCCTTTTCTAGAATTCCACCATCCAGAGCTGTAGAGGGTCCTCTATTAATTAGGTCGACTACAGTGTCTATAGCTTCTGCCCAAAACTCTAAGGGCAACCCAGCATGCAATCTCATACACCTTGCACGTTCCATGATAGTTCTGTTCATCCTTTCAGCAACTCCATTTTGCTGAGGTGTCCTTGGAACCGTCCTTTGCCTGTGTATTCCATGCATATAACAATACTAATTAAACTTATAACTGTAGAACTCACCACCATTGTCAGATCTCAGGCACTTCAATCTCTTGCCTGTTTCATTCTCAACCATAGCTTTCCAAATCTTAAACATGTCAAAAACATCAGATTTATTTTTTATACAATAGATCCATACCTTTCTTGTAACATCATCTGTGAAAGAAAAATAGTACTGAGATCATCCAATAGAAGCAACCTGAGCTGGTCCCCACACGTCTGTGTGAACAAGCTCCAACTTATGCTTCTTCTTTGTTGACCCAGTCTTGAGAAAACTCACTCTTTTCTATTTCCCAAAAATATAGTGCTCACAAAATTCTAAATCTATGCTTTTCAAATTTGAAAGCTTACCTTTTGACTTAAGAATTGTCATTCCCTTCTCACTCATGTGGCCAAGCCTTTGATGCCACAACTTTGCATCTACATCTGAAGTAGATAATACAGAAGGAGAATTATCAGTAATACAATTACATAAATAGAGAGTACCTACTCTCTTACCTTTGGCCAATACAAGTGCACCCTTGGAAACCTTCCAAGATTCAGCTGTGAGAGTTATTGTGCAACCCTCATCCCCCAATTTTTCTGCAGAAATCAGATTCTTCTTCAGGCTGGGAACATGCATGACATGTTTCAACACCCATGTGTTGCCATTCTACATTTTTAGCTACACTTTTCTTTTGCCAACAATTTTGCAAGGCTCATCATCTCCTAAATAAAGTATTCCAAAATCTCCATGGACATAGTCACTGAAATATTCTCTATTAGGGGTTGCATGGAAAGATGCACCAGAATCTAAAACCCAAGATTCTATATTATTATGCAAAGAGAATATAAGAGCATCTTGTGGAACAATACCTGCCACTTTTGCTTCTTCTTTACCTTCATGTTGATTGTCCTCTTTTGGTTTTGACCAGTAATCTTTGCTTATGTGCCCTATCTTTCCACAATTCCAGCAGGCTATCCTCCTACCATTTCTGGATTTAGATCTACCTCTCATCTCTGACTTAGACCTTGATCTCCCTTTCTTGCTCTTCTCTTTTTGCCTTCCCCTACTCTCAAAACTTAAAGCATTCCCTGATGTCTCCTCTGTACTTTTCCTACAAATTTTTTCATTCAAGATTACACTAACAACATCATCTACTTTTAAAATATTTGAAGCAGATGCAGTATTACTAACTGCCATTACCAAGCTATGCCAGCTCTTAGGTAAAGAGCATAAGATTAATAAATCTTTAATTTCATCATCAAAAACTATTTTGACTGAATTTAATTGATTTACAATTCCATGGAAATCATTTAGATTATTAGATACAGATCCACCTTCCTGCATTTGCAAATTAAATAACTGCTTCATAAGATATACCTTATTTGAAGCTGAAGGTTTTTCATATAAATTTGCTAAAATAGTCATTAACTCTATCGTAGACTTTGCCTGTGATAAATTAGATATCACAGTAGATGCTAGACTCAATCTTATAGATCCAAGAGCCTTTCTATCAAGAACTTCCCATTCTTCATCTTCCATGTCTGTGAGCTTCTTTGAAACTCCACCTAACGGTAAGTATAGATATTTTTGATACAAATAATCTTCTATCTGCATTATCCATAATTGATATTTCTTACCATTAAACTTCTCTATTCTTAATTTACTTTCTTCTGCCATTGCTTCTCCCACTCAAACAGAAATCCCTGTGAGTAACCCTGTAATCAATACACACTAACCAGATCTAAAACACCTGTTAGTCAACCTGAGCTTTGATACCACTTCTTGTGGATATCAAGCTCTTGAACCTGTAACCAGGCTCTGATACCACTTCTTGGGGATCAGTCAACAAAATTGATTACTATATGAAAGCAATTAAATGCGGAATTAAGCCAGAAAGATAAGTAACTAGAATCAGAAATAGCAAAGAATAAGAGATACAAGAAACCACCTTGAAAACTTGTATTAAACTCTTTACAGAAGGAATTACAATTGAAGAAACTTCTTTTCTTCCACACCTCTCTCAGATGTACAGATCTCTTCCTAGATCTCTTTCCCTCAAGAGTTCTCTCTCTTAATTACAATCAATTCCAACAACCTGGATTGATATACATATACAAATGTATTCTACTTCTACAGTATTGTCCAATAAGCTATGAAGATCTATCCCTAATATATAACATTAGAGATTCATGAGCATACAATTACAGCCATTAGATATGCCTCTTAATCAATGGATCTAATCAGTTCTACTTAAATTAGAAACGCGAACTTACAACCAACACTTGATCTCATCATGCAAACATTCTGTTCTCGCACGAAAATAGATCCTAGACGCACAGGTGATCGACGTCGATCCCTGTCAGTCTACCTGTGACTGACGTCGGCTGATCTAATACCAACATTGGCATCCTTTAGTCAATCTCTGACCATCGACGGTGACTGTGGACTCCAACAACTTCTACATTCGCTCATTTGTGAAGCTTTTAGCTCCATACCTTAATATTAATTTTTCAACAATCAACAATTTTGTTAGTTAATGTGTGTGCTCATAATAATTTAATTTCACAACAATAAAAGTGAATTTAAAGAGATCAAAAATAAAATCATCCTCTTCCTTCCATCACTCCCCATCACAAATCTTGGTCCACTCATTTTTCTAATATTTTGAATTAACCTGAATAGGAATAAATTTGTTCATCTTGTTGCCCCCCACCTCTTCCTGTAGATACATGTCTAATCTATTTTAAATTAAATTAAATCAATTGAATAGAAATAAACTATTAAAATAGAAGTACAATAGAATATATTAAATTATAGTAAGCTATTGAATCTAGAAAGAAGTGGAAATATGCGAAAATAGTTTCTTTGACAAGATCATGCAAACCTAACTTGGATCTGATTTTTTGTTGATTATGCAAGCTAGTTGTGAATGAAAATACGTTGAATAGACCCTCTAACTATCATAATTAGAAACAATATTCTATTTTGCTCTAGGATAGGTCTATGCTAGAAGGATAAAGACACATTATAGACTTGTCTATTGACTACAACCTTGTTATGTTTGACTGTGTGATTGGTTTTTTAGTTTAGGTACCTACCCTTGTCTATGTTGATTTATTGATTTTGTGTGAGAGCCAAATGGACATGTGGAAGCCCTATAAAGTAAATCCCTAGTCTTACATACAAACCAAATAGATATCAAATGCAATAATGGGGATGTGGGGTTAGGGGAATAGTCGAGCTACCCTTAAAAATATATGTAATTTGAGTGTTGCCTATATAGCCTAAAAGGGCCTCAGACCAATGTAGTTATCCCTCCTAAAGCGAGATTGTGATTCATAATTGTGAAAATGTATGTGTATAGTTAGAATCTTAATTGAAATTATTAACAATTGATGCTCTTGACTGTAATAAAATAGATTTAGACTTGGCTTATGACCGTTAGAAAGAAATAATGCTTAAATTGGAAAGAATAGTGCTTGTTTGGTCAATGTGCAGTGATTTTAACTCAGATTTTTAGATGGTTTCTATAGACTAGATTACAAGAAATGATTAGTCAAACATTAGTCCAAGAAATCAAATAAAAATGCATAGAGAGTTAATTAAATCAAGCCAATCTATTCATGTGGGGTTTGCTAATAACAATAAGATACAAATGAAAGAAAGTAAATCATTACCTTCCCGAGTGATTCCATTGCTCAAAAGCAGATCAAAAACATGTTCTCCCCTTGATCAAGCATCCTTGTATTCATCAAAAAGTGGTAAAACTCCTCCAATGTCTCAAGAACACTCCATAAAACCTAGGCTCATGATATTGAAACTATCTAATTTCCTATCAATGAAGCTAATCTAAATGAAAATAACACAAAAATCGAAACACAAATGAATTGTGGAGATATTTTAGCATTATAAGTTTACATAATTTGAAATGAAAAATGATGTTCATGGCTCTTCTATTTATATATTTTCAAAATGGCTCAGGATCAACCATGACCATCCATCTTAAGATTGAGATGTGTGGCCATGAATTAATCTAATATTTGTAATTTAATATATAAATATTATCATCATGATTTGGGAAGAAGGGGCATTAATGAAGCATGGGAGTAATTAAAGAGACATGGAAGACCCATAATCTTTATATTTTATGCATTTATGGCTTATGGATGCCACCCCATAGATGATGTCACTAGGTGATGCAAATATTAAGAATCAATTTTCAAAAAGAAATAATCAATAACTTCCATGGAAAATCCACCTAAGTTCTTTATTTGACTTAATTATCTTTAAACGATATTAATCAATGTTTGTGTAAATCTTTGGAAATTGGCCCTCAATTAATCAAAATGATCATAAATTCATATTACTGGGTCATAATTTGACTAAAAAAATTAGAACGTGATGTTAGATGCGTTAGAACCATATTCCCATTTAGGATGTTTCCAACACAAAATGACAAAGGTACATGATTTGTACTAATGAATTAGAATAAAGAGTGATCTAGAACACAAAAAGGTGAAATCATCATTTTGACTCAAAATGAATTGATCAAAGTTAAGAATCACATAAAATGCATTGCCTCATTTAGGGACATGTTGGCCTAAATAAACACTTATAAATGATAAGTTCAAACCATTTAGGGTGTTTTAGTGATTTTAACCTAAAATGTGTATTTGAGTGCAATTCAAGTAAGATTGACAATTTCAACACAAATGGTGTTAGGAATTGGATGTCTACATTTTGCCCCTATTTGAGAAAGCATAGTGAGATATTCAAGTGAAGCAATGTATTTTCAAAGAAAAGAGTAATAAAAAAGAAATTGTAAATGACCCATGATTCCCCCTCGAGAGGACATGCTAGGATGAAAGAGAAGGATGGACTCTTGAAAAGAGAGGGACAATGAGAGATTAACCTATGGAATAGGTCGCATCTGAATGAGATAATACTTTCACACGTGGTTAACATCAATGATGGGAAGGATTCAATTTAAACAAAAAAGTGACACACTTCAAACACACCCAATTTGAGAGTGCAAGTTGCACGCTTACAACATTAATTCATCCTGAAATAAGTTACACATGAAAACATTACTATCATGGGAAAAAGTGTGGAGAGCTTAGAATTAGAGGAAAAATGAGAATGATAGTCTCCATAAAGATGATAAGAAAAAGTGCCCCATTAGAGAAAATTTGATCATGATAAGACAGTTGTGCCCCAATAGGGCTAATTTTCATCATTGAGAAAGAATAAATAATGGTTTTCCCCTGTAAAGCTAATTTGATTTGGACATTATTCAAATGTGGTGCCCCAACATGGGTAATTGGTAAGCAAATAGCTTAAGGATATAACCCAAAATATAGGTTAAAGCAAGTGGGTGTAAACATAGATGCGATGGTATAATGGCTTTGAGAAAGCCACAAAAAACCAAGTATACGAGAATACACAATGTGATGAAAGAGATTAAAATAAGAATGAAAGGTATTTGAGATGACCTCAATATAAATTGAGCACTGCCTACATAGTCTAGGAAGACCTCAAGCCCATGTAGTTATCTTAGGAAATGGGATAGAAAGGAATGAGGGATAAATAAAACTAACCAATGTTCGATTAGACTCATGATATATGTGAAGAGATGCATGTCTAAGAATTTGAGTTGAGGTGCTAAAATGCATGGTACCTAGATGCCTATTTTCATAGCATGAGCCTAGATTATGCAAAGTGTTCTTGAGAACTATTCATCAGAGCGATGTTGATGTTAAGACTTTGGAACCTGAGCACAAAGTGCTTGCTATAGCAAAATAAATTAGGCATAATAAGTATGAAAAACTTAGAATGACATAATATTCTAATTGTGTTGAGCCAGTTCAAATGTGAATAACTATAACTAAGGATAATGGTAAAACAATGACCGAAACTAGAGTTATAGTTATTTACATTTAAACAAAAAAGAAAAGACAAAAAAATATAAACATAAATGAACCTAACTTAAAATCAAGATATGAACAATCAAGATTTAAGTAGGAACATGAACATTGAAAAAAAAAGAACAAATTAATAACATGAGACCAAGATATAAATAATCAAGATCTATGTGGACCATCAAGACGTTCTTGAACATAAAAGAGAAAAGCAAAATCAAACAAAAAATAAGACACCAACAACAATAAAGATATAAATAATCAAGATCCATGCAAATTATCAAGATATTCTGAAACACAAAATAGAAAATCAAAAACATATGAGGAAACACAAGACCAAGACAAGACAAGAAGTAATAAAAAGAGAAAAGAAGAAATAAATGGATAGGTGCAAAAGCACAACAAAACACCAAGAAAACATGACAAAACACCAAGAAAACACAATAAAAAACTAAGAAGACTCAAATAAACACACACAAATAAAATGCAGGTTAGTGCAATTTAAAGACAATCATTCATGCACATGTGAGAGAGCCATTACTTTCCACCATAATTTAATAAAGAACAAGGACACAAGAGTTTTTCCCTAATTAAAGAGGAACAATGACAAAAAAATGGGAGGAGAGAAGAAAAGGAAGGGGTTGGCTGAGCTGACTCTAGATGTACAAGACAAGTGGGTGTTGCCTACATAGTTCCATAGATGAATGTTCCAACATGAACTTCAGGCCAAATGTAGTTCTCTCAAGAAGTGGGATAGAAGACATGATGATGAAAGAAACATATGATTAATGTTGTAGAAGAAAAGGGAAGACTTAACAAATGAGATTTGTCTTGCAAAATGACAAGGTGGTGGGATGAGAGAAAATACTCTTACAAAATGGTAAGTGTATGAAATAAGCTGACTTACACAATGAAAAGTTAGTAGGATAAAATGCTTAAAAAATGGCAAAAGCATGAAAACTTAAAATGCTCTCAATACAGTGAGAGCATATGATCAGAGGGACTATGTTGACCTTGATGTGAATCAAACACAACCCACATAACCCCATAATAATCCCAAGTCATGGTGATTTTGCCTACATAAAAGGCAGTGAAAAATTGACTAGGTCGTAACAAGTTCATAAATAAAGGCAAACAACAAGACAAATGATAATAGTAATGACTAGATGATGAAACAATGCATGATAAAAAAGGTGTTGTACTTAATTTGCCCATAAGTGGTTATAATTAGAAAATAACATTATAATATTGATTTGCCCAAAGGTGGTTATAATCAAGGGTACCAAAACAATACTAATTTACCCATAGGTGGTTATAATCAATGATACCAAATAAGATTATAGATGAAAGACAAATTTATAGATTAAATATCACACTACTACCATAAAATGTCATTTAACATGGAATTCTAAAATTGTTGAAACTGGATTGGAATCCCCCCATATAAAGTGCGAGATGAACCAAAGGAACCAAGATCAAAATGGGATCGGTAGGATGACTAAACTAAAGCTTTGGTTGATACTAAATACATGATATAATAAAATAGTATAATGATAGTGATTATAAGATAATGGGCTATGAGGATAGATAGGGTTGTCCCTAAGTGATGATTGGATCTTGCTCACAAAACAATAAGAGTGTTTAAGCTTAATAATTGCTCATAAAATAATAAGAGCATGGAAAATGTGACTGAGCTAACCTCAATATAAATTGAGTGTTGCCGAAATAGTCCTAAAGGACCTCAAGTCAAAGCAGTTCAAATAACATGGTTCATGGATCACAATGGTATAATAATGCCTATAATAAAATGGTCTATGTGGTTGCCCCCAAGAGACTAGGCAAAGACAATGTTTAGTAGGTAAATGGTAAATGAAAAATGGTTCTGTTGCTCCTATTGAGATGGAGATGCTTGCCCTAGTCAACAAATGAGACAATCAAAATGATCAGTTTATAAAAATTGCTACCCAACTCCTTTTCGATATAATTGCTTTGTCAATAATTGGCCATATATCTAGACCTGAATAATGTTGTTGTGATCTCCATTCGCAATCGATTTTACTTCTTTCAAATGTTGAGATAATATATCTCCATAGACTCTATAAAGGAAAGTATTGCTAGTGATAAATGATATAAGTGGGTAATAAATAGGTGGGTGATAATGGAATGTATAATGAATGGGAAACAAATGAGGTTTAGGATCTTTAGTCACATGTAATGTTGTTGATTTTTAATTTGACATATATTTAATTGTGGTGAGGCCAAAAAGTTTTGAAGATGCTCTTGATTGGACCACTAGATTGTTCCATTGTTTAGTCTTGAGAGTAGCTACCATCTAATTATACTATAGATTGGAAGTTGTTTTGATTTGATCTTTTATATTGTCTTCAGTATGCAATGAAGAACTAATGTGCTCAATTTTTGATGCCTCGAATAGGTTTTCACCAATGAATTTCTTTTGATCATCCCATAGCACCTCCAAGAAGGTTTCATGAAGAGATGTTAACATTTGACTTGATTATCTTTTAGTGCCTCCAAAAAGGTTTCACTAAAAGATGTTGAGTTTGATCTTAGCTTACCCCCTAATGCCTCTGAAAAGGTTTCACTAAGAGATTGTTCTTCTAAATGAATGTGGTCTTGCCCCCCCTGATATTTTATAAATGATATGTCACCATGAATGCAGTTCAATAAAATGTGATTCTATCAGTCCCAATTGATGTTTGTGGGAGGTAGAATGTCAATATAATGGCTATATTGGGTGGTAATAATGGTGGGATGATGAAAGGTTGCACAATCTTTGTAGAAGATACTAGGATAAATTATATCAATGCTAAATTAATCATCTTCAAAAACCATAGAAGGATCACAAATATATTCAAATTGATATGCAAGATAATTGTAACCAATGTTGTAACAACCACGACTATAATCTATTTTTGAATTTGATTCTAAATTAAGGGAATCTAAATCTGATGTCATAACTGATGTTGATTCTATTTCTAATTCTAAATTTGATGTCAATAATTTTGATTCTTCATATGATATTGTTTTTTCGATAATGTTTTATTGAATGTTGAATGTTTGACAAGTAATGCCCTGTGATGGCATAATGGGCTCAATAAAAAATGATTCATCTTGAAAGGGTTCAACATAGAATGGCTTGTCTAAGTGAATCCCCTTAAAGAGAAGGAAATGGTCAAGGGACGTCTTGACAAAATCATGTTTGTTAAAGTGAGACTCTTTAATGAGTGAAAAAAGATCAAGAGACAACTCTACAGAGACTGGCTTGTCAAGGAGATGAGGCTCTTTAAAAATAGGTAAACTATGAATAGGTAACTTATCACAGGTTGACTTGTCACAAATGGGTGTTTCAATAATAACATTGTGGTTTTGATTCATAATTGTTTGTAAAAAATCAATTTTGAACACATTTTGGTCCTCATAAGATGACTCTTGAAGAGGTAATGGTTCTTATTGAGGCTCGAAGATCAACATGAAATTTATAAATTGGGGAAGAATTGGTTTAGCGAGAACAATGGTTTGTGGTTTAATAATGGATTTTCTAAAAATTAGACTATTTAAGAAGGGATCAAGACTGATTAGTTCATCAAATGGAGGTTCTTCAATAATAGGTTCATCAAAAACTGGTGATGGGCCAAGAATGGTAATAACTGGGCGCTTCTTAGTTTGGTTGCTTGTGCAAACCAAAGGAGGAGGTCCTAAAATGGTAACCTTCACACATTGTGGATCTTTCTTACTCTTACAATCCAAAGGGGGAGTAGGATATCCCAAAATAGTGACTTTCAAGCATTGTAGAATATGATTGCTCGCATAAGTGTAAAGAGGATAACCTAGAATGGTAACCTCCATGCATTGTGGAATTTGATTGTTCACACAAGCTGAAGGAGAAGAAGGATACCCCAAATTAGTAACCTTCGAGCACAGAACATAAATAAAAGGAGATGGAATACATCCTAAAATGGTAACCTTTGCATGTTATGGAGCCTGCTTACTTGCATAAGTCAGAGGAGAATAACCCAAAATGGTAACCTTCGCATGTTGCAGAGCTTGCTTACTCACACATGTCAGAGGAGAATAACCCAAAATGATAACCTTCACATGGTTCCTAGCTTACTTACTTGCACAAGCTGGAGGAGAATGGCCCAAAATGGTAACAATGAGATGCTTCTTAGTTTGGTTGCATGTGGAAACCAAAGGAGGAGGTCCTAAAATGGTAACCTTTACATGTTGTGGAACTTTATTACTTGCACAATCTAAAGGGGAAGGACGAGGATGGTGTATGCCGATTGACATGAATGTGATTGGTTTTCAATAGATAGGCCCAAAGAGGGAACATCCTCAAATAAGATGGAGTGCTGATGTCCATCATAAAAATGCTCTACCTTGGAACTAGGGCCATAAGAAACCCTATTGCAATTGTACTTTAGTGTCATTGTTTAAAAAGAGTGTTCTCAATGTTTGGCAAGATTTGGATAATGTTTTGCAAACATTTAAACAAGATATGAATTTTTATCTTTTTTTTCAGCAAATGACTAAGGTACAAAAAAGACTATAAAAAGAGGGTGGCTTGAAACCACACATAATTGGAAGATTTGTTTCACGAATTTACTCATCTTTTGGTAAAGTCAAAATTGTATAGATTGGAAGATGGTATGATAACTCAAAACTCCAAGGTGAAAACTAATACACCAAAGCCTAGGTCTTTGTGATACATTAATATCGTAAAAGTTAGTTCAACTTTAACAAGTTGTTACTAGAAAACTAGAAGAAATATCTTTGGATTACGAAGAAGACAATGTGAACTAAGAAACTCATGATGTGAAAACATGCAAGAATTCCTAAGTATAAAACTAAAAACCATAGACAACATAATGCCACCACATGGTGATAGTGGGGATAGTATAAAATATGTTATAGGACTTAAAGTATGAGTGATGCACAAGATGATTTAAGTACACCAAGATGATAAGTATGATTTTGAGTCTATAAAATGACTCTTAATTCAAAAAATAGAAAATCAAACCCAAGTTAAAACAAGTTTAATGTGTAAATGATGAACCTGATTTAACACATAACCCTTAGAACTTAGAAAGGCTCAATTTTGAATGTGAATTATCAATGAGTGACTTGAGATAATTTGGGAAAATGATTTATACTCAAATCTGAAGAATAACTACACCAATTTAGACCAATATGACATAATGTTTATGATGACAATTTTGAACAAAGAAAATTTTGATTTTCACTTGGACAATGTAACACATCTTTGTTCAAGAAATTTGGGGATAATGTGTTTTAGTTTATGATGTTTGTGTTAATAATAAATTTTGATTCAAAACAAGACCAAATAATCTAATACAAATACAAATCAACTAATTAATCATCTTAAGCCCTAAACTGACAAGGTGTGGCAAAGTGGGTTTAACTAAATTAACAAGTTCTCAAGTATTTTTGTATGGATCCCATGCATAAGACTTTCACATGAAAATGAAAGAGAAGGAACACATCATTTGGGTATGCATCATATGGCTTGCTGTAAAAAGGTCTTACCTTTTTTACAACCACTACATTAATCACTTGCTCAGTGTAGTGTGATGTCCAACATGATCATACGTCCCATGGGCTTCACCTAGCGATGGGAGATGGTTTAACCAATCAAACCACCATCCCAATAGGTGATCTAATTTATGTATCCTCTCATGAAGAGGGGCTGAATACAATGCCAAGAGATGAATTCTTGGGTCAAGGCTTCCCTAAATAACTTAGAGGTGATGAAATCCCATTCACAATCCAAGATGTAAAAATAAAGGATAAGTAAAAGAGATTTAAAGGTTGTTTCTAGATCACCCAAGCCATGTGGGTCTTGGGGAGAGCCTTCAAAACTTCACTTTTACACATTTGACTAAGGTATTTTGCAATAAAGATGATGTTTTTAATCCCACAAGTTCGCTAAAGGGGATGGGTAGGAGAGCATACACGCACAATCTTTCTTTTTAATAATCAAATATAACAAATCAATGATCTATTAAAGATAAAATTTGAAATGTTTTCAATTTTAAAGCACTTAAAAAAAAAGTTTGGTGGTGTTCTTTTGGCCCCTTATCCTTAAGTTGTAAACTTGGAAGAAACAACCATAAAAACTATTTAATAAAACATCTAAGTGTTTATTTAAGCACCAAAATAAATGTTCTTAATCCTTTTTAAGCACTTAAAAAGAGTTTAAAAAGACTAGATTAAGCTTGTTTAGATCCTTTTTCAAGTTGGCCCTGTAAGGAAAAAGTTAGAATTTTATTTAGCCTTGAAGCATCTTTCTAAATGAGACAAACAACTTTACAAAATGAGCTCTTGGGTTTCACACAATGCAATCCTTCTACTTTACAAAACTGTAATTTAGATAGGCAATATCACTACTTAGGTTAGTTTAATAGAAACCCACAATATTGCTACTCGGGCTAACAATCTCGCTATTTAAGGTTACAATCCCATTACTCGAGTCTCCAGTAACACTTTTCAGGTCAAGTCAGGGTCACAATCTTGCTATTTAGGGTTATAATCTCATCATTCAGGTAAAGTCAGACTGGATCAGGGTCACAATCCCACTATTTGGGGTTACAATCCCATGATTCAGGTCAAGTTAGGTCAGGTTAGGTTAGGGTCACAATACTGCTATTCAAGGTACAATCCCATGATTCAAGTCAGGTTAGGTTAAGTCAAGTTGGGGTCACAATCCTATTATTTGAGGTTACAATCCCATGATTTGGGTCAAAAATCCTGTGACTATGTGAGTTATGGGATTGTAGGCTAGAGAACAAAACTATGACTTACAGTAGTGAAATCATGACTTCTTGAAAAATGAATTTTTGTTTAAATTTTCACATTTTTTGCTTCCACACTATAAGATCCTACAAGGACAAGTGGTTAGTAGGTTGCTTGTAGGTGCTATTTGACCAACTTTATGATGTTAGGTCCCATCGAATGTGCCAAAATATAGTTTGGATTACAAGAAATGATTAGTCAAGCACTAGTCTAAGAAATCAAAGAAAAATGCATAGAGAGCTAATTAAATCAAGCCAATATATTCATGCAAGGTTTACTAATAAAAATAAGATACAAATGAAAGAAAGTAAATAATTACCTTCCCAAATGATTTCATGGCTCAAAAGCAGCTCAAAAACATGTTCTCCTCTTAATAAAACATCTTTGTCTTCATCAACAATGGTGGTAAAACTCTTCCAATGTCTCAAGAACACTCCATAAAACCTAGGATCATGATATTGAAACTATCTAATTGCCTATCAATGAAGCTAATCCAAATTCAAATAACATAAAAATCAAAACACAAATGAATTGTGGAGAGATTTTAATATTATAATTTTACATAATTTGAGCTTAAAAATGATGTTCATGGCTCTTCTATTTATAGATTTTCAAAATGGTTTAGGATCAACCATGATCATCCATCTCAAAATTGAGATGTATGGCCATGAATTAATCTAATATTTGTAATTAAATATATAAATATCCTCATCATGATTTGGGAATAAGGGACATTAATGATGCATGAGAGGCATTAAAGAGCTATGAGAAACCCATAATCTTGATATTTTATGCATTTATGACTTATGGATGCCACCCCATAGATGATGTCACTAGGTGATGCAAATATTAAGAATCAATTTTCAAAAAGAAATAATCAATAACGTTCATGTAAAATCCACTTAAGCTCTTGATTTGACTTAATTAACCTTAAACAAGATTAATCAATGTTTGTGCAATCTTTGGAAATTGGCCCTCAATTAATCAAAATGATCAAAAAGTCATAATTTGACTAGAGAAGAATTGAAAGGTGATGTTAGATGCATTAGAACTATATTCTCATTTAGGATGTTTCCAACACAAAATAACAAAGGCACGTGATGTGTACTAATGAATTAGAAGAAAAGAGTGATCCAAAGCACAAAAAGATGAAATCATCATTTTGACTTGAAATGAATTGATAAAAGTTAGGAGTCCCATAAAATGCATTACCTTATTTATGGACATTTTGGCCTAAATTGACACTTGTAAATGACAAGTTTGAACTATTGAGGGTGTTTTAGTGATTTTGACCTAAAATGTGCATTTGAGTGCAATTCAAGTAAGATTGATAATTTCAACACAAATGGTGTTAGGAATTGGATGTCTATAGGTTTAAATGAATGCCTTATTGTGATTTTATAGATATATACTTGGAATATTTTCATTAATTAACCTTATGAAAAGTGTAGGAGAACCATTTTACAATTTCTTAATTTAAAAAAGTTATTGTTGAGGCACGTAGGATAAGGTTACACTAAGGGATAGGGTCCTATTATGACCCTGTCTACCTAGTGGATACCTATCCCAAGAGAACAAAAATTAATGGAATAAGTTTTATAGGTGTTCACAAGCATAATAGGGATGAACAAGGATGTCTTATTGATGTTCTTAGTATTTTCAAGGTAGTGAATGTTCTCCTAGGGATTTCGAATTAGTGAAATGGTGATTAGACCAAGAAAAGCAAGGATATCAAGAATAAACATTATCAATCACCTATTAATCAAATATTATGTGTCAACATTTTAACCCACTTTATTATAGAGATACATGAAGTGAAATTTATAGAGTAAAGTAGATGCAAACATAAGTTTGTATACACACTTTGTCTTTTGATTTGAAGTTTGATTATGTAAGGTGTCTTGATGCAAAAACCTACAACAATGCCATTGAAAGTAATTATTATCCATATTTGAAAATTTAAAATCTTAAATCTTTAATTTTTAAATTTTAAAGGAGAGTGAGTAAATAATACCCCTAAAAGTGTATGTAATCTAATTTCCCTATAACTGTTAAGTAAAAAAGTATGTGTCCCTTGTTGAGGCATTTGGATAATGTTGAACCTGTGGAAAATTGAGAGTAATCAAGTCTCAATTTTAAAAACTAGTGAAATCCCTTGAGTTGGAAATATTGTATACTTCAACTCTCATAGAATACTCTATAATATATTTGAAGGGGTGGAACCACCACATATGGATTACTAAAGTGAAACCATAGATGTTGAGTGTCACTAGACTTCGCATGATCCACTTGTTAGATGAACAGAGTGGAACTAAATAATGTAGCTTACTAAAGTGTAACCATATAAATTGAGTGTCACTAGACTCTAATATGGACCATTTTAAAAATGAGACAAATTAGACCATTGTAGATGGATCTATATTTTATTTGTTGCTTCTTGAAATTTTGACACTTAAAAAAAAAGATATTTGAAACTTTTTAAAATAGTAGCTTGAATATGAATGAATATCATGCTCCATGTATTGTATTATATTGCTATATGTGTCAATTGAACTTGTAATTGTTTGAAGTATTTAAGAGTAAGAGTGGAGTGCATATAACTGGTATGTGCCCCTATAATCTAAATTTTTTGAACCATATTGGTAATTTGAGTATTGTATTAAGTCATAAATTTGAAATTTGTTACTTATGAGGACTTGAATTCTCAAGATAATCCCTTTGTGATTCCCCCTTTGGAGATGAGGGATGTTTCCTATAAGTCACTTGTCTCAAAAAAAGTGTTATAGCATTTGTGAAAGGTATCTTCATATAGTAACATTTAAGTAGTTTACTTGTATTTTCAACATAGAATATAATATAGCATTGAATTTCATATGAAGCATTTGAATAAGATGTGCATGATCATCAAATGCTTTGACAATTGTAGAAATGACCTATAAATCTTGATTTGTCTAGCCAAGGGAGTATAGAAGTGTTATTGTACGTATATTTTCACTTGATCCATTGTCTATCATAACACTATATATGGGTTGGTTTTCAACATATGCTTGAATAAATAAAGCATGTCTATCTGAATCATGGTTGTTGGGTTTTTATATCATGTTTTCATTAGGGCACTGAAGTGTCTAGTTCCCAACAAGTTTACATGTTGGTTTTTCATGCAAGACTAAGCTCTTGTGCACTCATCCAAAGCACCCAAAAATAAACTTGTTCATGTGGGTTACGTTGTGCACTAACACACTTATCATATACTTGTGATTATTCATATATCTAATTATTAATTACACTAAAAATAAAATACATGACTATGGACCTTGTTTCATCTATGCAAACAAACAAGAATATGAAGGTAACTACCATGAGGTTTAAAGTGTTTATTATGCAAGCTCATACAATGCATATTTTATATATCATAGTCAATTCTAAGCCACATATTACACAATCCAAACACATTAATACTCAATGTTCAAGTATTAATCAACTAAAACATAAACACCAAAACTAATATTAACTTTGGTAATTCTACTATTACCATAAGGATTCATTACATAATACCAATATTTGGCCACCTTACACATCTCTACATAGGGGTATTTATACTTTTTTCCCTGACCAATTTGTTATATTATAAATGATAAATAGGTGACTAGCCAATGATCTCTAGTAGACTAAGAGTTGTGGTAGTTGTTTACTTATTTTATCTTAAGGACCTAGGCTTTATCCCCCATAAATTCTTGTTTGATGTTATATCTTTACTACCAAATATCCTCCTTTGTGTGACTGGTGTGAAACTCATGTGATGATTAAAGTATATTTTGTCCTTGTGAATCGATCTTCAACCATTTCTCACTTCCCTCGCACCCCTAAGTCATTCATTGATATATCGAGTCCTATGCTCTCGAGCCCTCTGTTTGTTATGTTTATTCTTTGACTGAGTCTTATCGTGTCATGATATTCTATGTCATTATATTTTTATGTCATTTTGGTTCCATGCTATGGTTTTCTTGTGCCATACTCCTCTAATGTCATGCTAGTTCCATGCCATGGTTCTCCTGCATCATGTTCCTCTCACACCGTACTAAAAATCCAAAATAATTGGTCAAAATTTGGGTTCCAACATCACCCCACTCTATACTCTTAGTCAATCTTGGACTAAGCACCAATCTTGGCCTCAGCCAAAAATTTAGGCCCAACTTGTTCAATCTACTTTCTAACACCATCCTAATGTGACAAGGTGTCAAGTAGTTTTGATGTTATTTCCTCGATCAGTATCTTCAACTTTTTCATCTCCTCAAGTTGATTGGGACACTCACTTTCATTTTTGACTAATTGGTTGAGGGATGTGGAAGCATCCTTTTGGGCCTCTTCAAGCATAGTGACCTCATTTACAACCTATCCTCAAAGAGCTACAAAGTTGGAATTTATTTATTGTCGATGCGTGTTTATTATTTCTTTCATGGTCTTGTCATCCTTAAATGCCTTAGCACACTCAGTGTGGTATTTTATTAAAAGGGTAACATCTATCGATTGCTACCATTGAGACTCCTCTGCCTTGATTCGGGACTCCAAAATTTTATTAGGCTATGCCATTTTTCAAAATTCCTATCCAAAATGGGAATCATTTCCCTAACCCTTTTGAGGGTACATCTACAGACTTCCATTACTTCTGCAAATTGTTTAGCCACCCATAATGTTTCATTTATAGGCATATGTTGTTATTTATACTACATTAATAGGAGATTTACAAGGGTTTAAACCTTACTAATAGCTTCCCTCTCCAAAGGGACCCCATCTGCCAATGCTAGTTCTTGGCCCAAAATAGTTTTACATAAATTTAAATTTTTTAGTTTGGTTGTTGTGGCTTCTTCTAATTATTGTTTTAATGTGTCCACTTCTTATTTAAGTGCCTTTTGAGTGACATATTATTTATCATACATTATCACCACCTAACTATGTTTTTGTTCTGCATTATGTACATCAAAATCTGAAATTATATTTTGTCGCATGACTTCAAAGGCCATTTTTAAAAATACGGTGCTACGTTAGAGAAGAGAGAGTTGTTGGGGATGAACCCAAATTGGAGTGGGTAGTTCTATTGATTAAGAATATAAAATGAGACTATCCATAGGTATTTCAAAATGGCATTCTTCATTGTACATGTCTAAGAAAAATGACATCTAATGCCTAGTATCAATAGTTACATCCTGTGGATGAAAATGGGAATATAAATATAGCATCCTATCTAGAATGTCTTTTTGGTATTGAGCATTCAAGTTGGTGGTTAGATCAACCAAAGGTGGTTGAAATTTTGAGTCAATCAACTAATTCCATTTGAGGGGATATCGCTCAAGGATCTTGACATCCATATCTAGGGCTAATAAAGTGCTACCGATGTCCATGTTACTCATTTGTTGTACATCAAAATAATCCCTCTCTTCACCAAGTGGATCTTCTACATTCAATTATGATTCATAAAGGATGGTCTCCTCCTCTTGCATCAGGGAGGGTGTCTTTTCTAAGTTAGACTCTTCCAATTCTTTCCTATGACCCACAGGCTCTTCCCCTTCTAATGGATTAGTTGGGGGTAATGGCATTGAACCCTTTGATTGCCTTTTTGGTATATCTTGTTCAGATAAAGTCCTTTGTGGGGAGGCACTTGTTGGTGAAACTCTTGGTGGTGGTTCTTGGGTAGTACTTTACCTTTTGGTGGTTTTGGTCATGAAATTGTGTTAGCATCATGCTCAACTTGTTTCTTCTTGTCAAGTGATGGTACAAGTGGAAGCTTATCTCTTGCATGTTCCACTCCTCCTAAAGATTTTTTCTTGGGTCACAACATATAGAATAAATTATGAATAGTTTCTTCATCCATGGTCTACTTAACCTTGATGTTAATTTTCTTAGTCTCATACTTTTATCTATATGGATTATTTCCAGGATAACCATACATATTTTAGAGAGTGTGAATCTCTGATTCAATTTGATTTACTTTTATGATGAGGGGTTATGCATCATATATGCGACTCATCGAGTTGATGAATTAATACATAGTGAAGGCATAGGGAAACTTTAACCAAGACAAAATATCTCTAGAGTGGGCCATCTTAATATGTGCCAAAGAAAAATGTTATTTAACAACAAATTGGGTGTGTTCACCAACCTAGATGGGCAAGTCCTTAAGAATGCACCATTCATTTCCAAAAGCTTCCTTCATGCCATCATACCATGACTTCATCGTGATTTTTAAAATCAAAGTGATATAATTAGGGCATGTGAATGCCTTGTAGCATTATGTTGGGGACTTATGCTCTAGTGGTTACAACCAATTTAGCTTATCAGAGGTGTAATCAGGTACTCTAGTTTCATTGAACACCATCAATAACATAAATACCCTCATGAAAACCTATGGCTAGGTATCTGATGGGTCCTTTCTACATCTAGTATGATTTTGTCAAAAAAATACATTGCCTAATTATAATTTAGCTCCTCAGTTACCTAGTGGGTGATAAATATGTGAACCATGTCTATCTCTTTCCAATAATCAGTGTCACTGATATTAGTCATAATGATGCGTGTTGTTACTCAGAGGGTAGGGTCTTGTACATTCTTAATGTGTATGGTATGGCCCTAATTTTGGTACTCTAGTGCTATGGTGGTATTCTTTATCTCCTCCGAGTCCTCTAAATCAAATTCAACATCTGTGTTGGATCATTACAATCCTGACACCTATTTTATCCTTTTAGATGTAATCTTCATGCGGTGCCCAACAAAATAGATATAGTCTTCATGGATGTGCAAAATAAAAAACTTTATTGCTTCCACCAGTTTTCTAAAATAGGAAAGGTTAAACAAATAAAAAATACCTATAGAATCCAAAACATTAAATATTTTTATTTCATACATCATTCACTCCTAGTGTTTTTGTGCTCAACCTAATAGTTATTCTATAGCTCAACCTCATTACCTAGTTAGTGGTGGTTATAGTCAAAAATGGTATAGGTGGGTACTTTTGATACCTAATTTTTTGTGTAGTACCATTTTTAGGTCCTACATCTCCTTTATCATCAAAGGTAGAGGTGGAGGTATTTGTGCCTTCTTCTTAGTCTAACACATCATTTCAGATCCTTCACCTTCCATGTACTCCCTCTATTCCTCAAGTGTTTCCTCTCTAATCAATATTGCTTCTCCTCTAACACATAGATACTCCTCATCTAGAATGGTTGGTCATGGATCACTTATTTAGGACTTTTTATTAGGCCACATCACCCTTCATGGAGCTCAGAGGTTAAGGCATGGTCATCCATCATTACCAAAATAGTATGTGTTTGTTGTGGAAGTGACTAAACTCTCTTGATTTGATGCCTGCTAATGGAAGACATTGACCTTTACAACCTATAATTACTAATTTTACTTTACGTGCTTCTAGGTGAGCTAACTTCCACTTGATTTACTCAAACAAGATCCTTTTTAATAGCTAATGATTAAGAATTTGAGACTTTGCACTTGTTCTGGAATCACCTAAACTCAGTTCACTCTTTGACTCTATAAAATCATATTCAAAGCAAAGGTAAAATTTAAAATGAGCCCTTAAATCCTTTTTATAGACTCAAGGGGGTAAATTGAATTTACTACCCCCCCTCTATTTGACCATCACTTCATGCAATCAATGCATTTTAATGGTCTTCTTTCTTTGACTATCCCTTCTTATCATAAATGCATTTAATGATATCATCATGACATGATGATGGCATGCTTATCGTAACCATTATCTCTTTAAATTAATGGAACATCTTATCTTGCAATTTTCTAGAGTGCACGACAGTTGTAAAAACCCTTTGAATATTCTTTGCTTTGGCAGGAATATTTATCCTTAGACCTCTTTACTTACTCATCCATTTTTATAATACCCAACATATGTATCATTTCCTAATACATGTAACACCCCTTACCCCACACTAAATGTGCATCGTGGTCTTCCATAAAATCCTAAGTACTAAGTTACAAAAAGAACATAAAATAAGAAAGGGGTGTGCACCTAAGGTAACACTTTATTGAAAAAAATAAATCCTAAACTTATGGCATATGCCTTATTGATATAAATAAAACTAATCTTTAAGAAGAGAAAAACAGCCTCAACCAACTACCACTGTAGTGCCCAAGAAGAAATTGGCCATCCAATCTTTGTAAATGACAAGCATCGATAGAGAAAATACTATGACAAATAAAAGGATCATCCTAGTGAACATGAAACTTCCCAGAGTGGCACATGAACTTGGAATCATAGAGTAAAATTTTTGTTATAGGGGTAAATGTCTTGTGTTTAAGGTGGAGATCATGCCGTGCCTTTTATTTATGTTTCTCTACATCTTGAATGTAATGAGTAAGGAAGTGGGCTTCATCTAATCATAACAAACCATCTAACTATGATTTAAATGATGATTCATCATTTAATTATCCATTTCACAAAATTAAAAAAGATGGTACTAAGAATTCAACTAAAAGAAATGATTCTATTTTAAACCCCAGATTGAAGGGTGTACTCTTATTGAGGCATTTATATGTTGTTAAGTAAGTCCAAAGTAATACAAATACCTGATCATCCCAATTAGTGTGGCCAATATTATAAATCTTAGTAAGTGTTGTTTTTAAGATCTTGTTGAATGTCTTAATATTGCCATTGTCTTGGGGATGAAATGGTGTTGTCTTGTGATGGGTAATCATGAACTCAATGAGTAATATGTGAATAGTTTAATTGAGAAAATGTGTACTATGATCACTAGTAAAACTTAATGGATAACCAAAATGTGTTATGATATGTTCCCATATGAATCACACAGTGGTTATAGTAGTACAATCCCTTGTCAGTGTAACTCAGCCCAATGTATGAGACAATCAATTGTTGTTATGATATAGTGACAACCTTATGTCATCTAGTTGGTTTGATGGGGCCAAAACATCAATGGCCCATTTCTCAAATGGTTCTTGAGAAAAAATAAGGTGTAATAGCATGACATCCTAGTGATTTGGTTTCCCCAGGTGCTAAAAAATATCACATTATTTAACATGTAGCTTAGCATTTTGAAAAAGGGTAGGCCACCATAGTTTGGCTAATATTAATTTGCATGCATTAGCCTCACCATCATAGTGTTTTCTAGAAATTCCTTCATGAAATTCATGGAGTACTTTAGGACACTTGTGTTTCGTAACATAAAATTGAAGGATTTCATCTTGTCCAAGCTTGTAGAGGTCCCATCCAATGAACTGGAATGGTGCAACATGGATGGCTAGTTGTCTTTTAGAATGTGGACTCAAAGAATCTGGCATTGCACTAGTAGTTAAGCAAGTTGCTATATATTATAACTCCTCAGGCACACGTGAAACACATAATAGATTTATATCAGGTAGGTCATCTTCAATGGCATGCATTGGGTCACCAAAATTAATTCTTGAGAGATGGCCATGATCGTAATTAGTCTTTCTTGGTTTAACCATGATAGAGAATTAGAATTCTTGGAACAATATAATTTAGTGGTAGATGCGATTGTGTAACATAGGTTTATTAACTAGATATTTTAAAGTTTTATAATCTATATAAAACACAAAATTAATCGCCAACAGGTAATGTCAAAACTTTTATAAATCCTAAACCATGGAAAGTGCTTTGCGGTCTATTGTGGTGTAATTTCCTTCAGCTAGAGTAAGCTTTCTACACACCAAATAGATGGGGTGATCAAGATGACCTTCACTAGGATATGCAAGGATCACACTGATGGCCATTCTAAAAGCATCAACATGGATATGGAATGGTTTAATACAATTAAGGAACTAGAGAATTAGTGCAATGATGAGCTTGTCTTTTAAGGATTCAAAGGCTTCTTGGCAAAAATAAGTCCAAATAAAATGTTTATTATGTTTCAAAAGTTCCTCTAATGGTGTGATAATCCTTGCATAACCTCAGATGGATTTTGAAAGTAACCTGTATATCTTAGAAAGGCATGAACCATGTGTTAGGATATCAACATTGGGAGATGGAGAATGATAACTACCTTAGTGGGGTCTACCAAAAGTCCATCTTTATAGAAAATATGACCAAGAAGAACATTGAATAGTGTAGCAAAAAGACATTTCTTTAGATTAAGTGAAATTTGAAGCCCTCGGCAACACTCAAACATAATCCTTAGATTAGAATAATGGTCCTTCACCAAGACATAGACTGTCCAGTCATCCAAATAAACTTGAAGGAATTTATGGATGAAGTCTTTAAGGCCTCACCAGCTATACGGGAGAATATAACAGGTGTATTTTTCAACCCAAATGGCATGACAGTATATGTGAAAGATCCCCATTCAGTAGGACATGTAGTCTTAGATTGATCCTCTTTGGTGATATAGACCTGATGGTACCCAAAGAATTCATCTGTGAAAGTGTAAATTTCACACCCTACAACACCTTCAAGGACTTCTTCTATGAATGATTTTGGACAATAATTAATAACATAGGATGCATTAAGTATTTGATAGTCAACACAAATTCTAATAGTCCAATATTTTTTATACTTATGACCATGGGGTTGACCCACTTGGATTCATCAATTGGGGTTATCACTCCAACATGTAATATATTGTCAATTTCCTCTTTCACATGTATATGTAAATTTGGATTCATCTAATATGGTCATTTCCTAATTGATCGAGCACCTTCAACCAATTTGATATGAATTTTGCCTAAGGATGGATGAACACCTTTTATTTCTCTATAAATCCTTAAAAAACACCTTGGTACTCTTTTAATAATTAAAATATTTTTGAAATCTCTGTATTGGACCAATAGTTACCCACAGTAGCTATCTTTGGTTCTTCCTCCATGGTGATGTTAATCTAGATGGTTTGAAGAGGTTTTAAGTACGGGTGGTCTATATCAGGACAAATATCATGAATGGTTTGAGTGCCATAGTCTGAAGGGACATCCAAATGATTTGTCAATGGGTCAAGTGGGTCAGACCCTTCTCCTTCATCAACATGAAACACCATTTTTTGCTTCCCTTTTTGACTCTCTTCACAACGTGCCTGATTAAGGATAGGTTCTAGTATAGGGATGGACTATGCAAATGGATCATTAAATATAACCAAGCTTTTTTTTGGTACGCCATGTATATGTTGTATCCAATATTTGATAGGACTAAGGTCACCAATAACTACTTCGTACATGGTTTGGAGAGTGAGGTGAAAATCCATCCTTGGAGATGAGTAAGATAACATTGAGACCATGTTATTTTTCAACATATGCTAGAAATGAATACTTAAATGTCATTTTTCATAAACATACCATGCTCTGTCCTAAGTGCACAAAGTGTCATAAAAAGCATCTACTCTGTAAAGAAGGATTCTTAAAACCTCTACATGGTTTCACAAGCTTCTATGTGTGGTTTTGGTGATCAGACTCTGCTATAGCTAATTGTACCTCAAACATGGTTATCATGATGAAACCAATGATGTAAAGTAGAGCATACTTGATCCCAATGAAGAAGTCACTCATTATGAGTTTGCCACCACCTTGTGGCCATACCATTAAAAAGGTGAACCAATGAATTCATACAATCATCATTAGAGTTATAGAAGGCTTTAAGTCACTGGATTAAGTTAGGGACTTCTATTTTCCCATAAAACTGAGTAGCTTTGGTAGGCTTATCTAGTGGTATAGCTAGAATTGGTCCTTGCATGACTTGTTTGATAATGTATGGCATTAGTGGTACTGGTGTGGAATGCTCTCATAACTACCAATGACACCATACACTCTTCCAGTGAGGTCATAATCACCATGGACATAGTAATTACAAGCATTACTTGTAGTATCAAAAAGGGACTATGTGTTCATCCACTAGAGGATGCCATCAATAGTAGGATCATGATGTTCACCATATTTGGCTATGACCTTGTAGATGTGGTTAATGTCCTCCTAGGCATTAATAGGTTCCACATATGGGGGCCCATGTGCTTGGTTTAATAAGATTATATGTTGTTTTCATAGCACCAAAGACAAACCAATAGATCTAGGAAATCATCTTCAACCAATTCAATAACTTCAAAGTCAACTTTGAAAAGTACCCCAAGGATATTGATAGTTTCATTTTTTAGAATGCCAATTAGTAGATCATGGGTTTTATTAACCATAAAAAATATGTGAGGTGATGGTTGTAATGTTAGGCTATCCATTTTGTACCATGCTTCCTTTGTGAGTACATTGACCTCAATGTTATTATCGACCAAAATATATCAGATCACCCAACCGTCGATGGCAACATTCACTAGTGTTTCCTTATCCTCTTGAGGGCTAGGAAGAATAGGAGTATCTTATTGCCAAACATGATTTAATCGATAATCTTTAGTTGGTCTAAGTAAGTGAGGTTGATCTCAGTTGGTCTTGGTCCCTGATTTTTAAGCTAATTACTCAATTGTGGGACAATGTCTTCATCTAACAAATGCTTGAAAAGTTCTTATAAATCATCCCATGCCACAAGTTGAGGTTTTATGGCATTTTATAGATTAGTATGTTTGGTAGCTTATCAGTCCTTAAGAAACTAAATTTCCCCTTGTAGTTCCCATACCAAGATCATAGTATCTTAGAACACATATTTCTATTACTAGGCATTAGGATACTTTATAGCACAAGGCTCTTCGCATTGTATCTTCTCAATAGGTAGAATAGATGTAGACTGGGATTGTACTTCATTGCGTGTGGTGATATTAACCTAATGGGTTGTTGGAGTGCTAGAGTATGGTTTCTAGTGAGGTTTATCAATGCAAATCATACTAACACCTTTTTTTATTTCTTTCCTTAGTAATGGCTATGTACAAATTAGGGTATTTATCCAATCATTGCTCTTTTTACAAAAAGCACATGTTGGATAGACTAGATAATCTCATTGATAGTGATATAGGGATCCAAATTATAACATGTTTGTGTTGGAAAATAACCACCTCCTCATCCCCATCCTCAGCCTCATCCATGATATCCACCATTGTCTTGATTATTTGAGATGGAGGTCTGACATGTACCATGCATGCATGCCTCACGTATATCATTGATCAATCAGTAGTCATTTATGTCATGGGTATAAGCATCACATATCTTACAATACTCATATACTTTAGAATGTGTAGCATGTTGTAAGAGAGGGCAAGGGTGTACATCATGCTCTTTGTCAAAATTTTCACAAGATTGCTTTAATATAATTTAGATGTTCTTGCAAGGGTAGTTGCTTCTATTGTGACCTTTAGACCCACAATCAGTACACTAAAGACCGCTACGAGTGTTGTAAAAATTATTTATAGTCAAATTTTATAATTTTGATGTCATTAAATCTATTTGAACTTATATAAAAGGATTGATTCCAATGTCAATGCTACTAATGGCCTTCAGTGTATAGGGTAACTTCCATAGTCTCATGCAAGTTGGTAAAGGTCCTTTGAGATAGGGTTCATCCAAAAGGAAGAAACAAGCCTCCCACAAACCATTGGGCATGCTGAGCAACATTAATCTTGAATTAAAGCTTAGACAAGACTGTTTTGAATCGTTCATCATACTCACATACACTTTCAATGAGCTCTTGTTTTATATCCTTTAGTGCAATAATACTTTGTTGTTAAAATTTAGGAATATCAATTCCTGAATAAATGTTGTCTTGAGATGATCATAGTCAATTAGCACTTGTTTAGGGTCAAACGTTTTATACCACTTGTGTGTTCTTTTCAGAAGTGTGGTTGTGAATTGTGTTACCTTTCATTCAAAAGAAGTTATACCTCACTCCCTCCAAATGAGTTCACAATTATGAATATGCTCTGCAACATTCTCCATGCCCTGATATTCAGGTAAATGAAGCATTATTTCACAATACACCATTGATAGTTGAGGTAATTATGATGGTGGTTGTTGAGAACCTCTAGTTCCTATTATTAGAGGTGGAAGTCCACCACTTCCTCTTGTTATACCTCCTAGTCCTCCTCTTGTGCCTTTATTAGAAACACTTGAGGTGTTGGGCATGGTATCAGGTTGATTTATAATACTTAGACTGGTACTATACCCCCTTTTATTTCTAGGTACACCAAGCATACCAAGTTGGGCAATGAAATTTCTTTGGAAAGGAAGAGAGTTTCAATTAACTATGAGGTAAAATTTGCTCAACTATAAGTTCTCTTATAGGATCAATTTTTTGACTCTATGCTATATGTATCCCAATTATGTATGTTTAAATTTTTTGGCTCAAAATCATAAGCATGCACTATGGTTTGGGAACTAGGTTGGTTTAAACGTGATTCTTTAGTTTCTTATGTTCAGCTAGTTTCTCCCTCATATGAAAAAATTAGCATTGGTCACGCATTGAAAGTTGGTGAGTCCTCCTTGTAGCATTATGCTTCCCTATGGATCCTAACAACACTTCTTGATTCCTCCTACACCCTTCCTACTTCACCTCCACCTATAATCCTTTATTGAGCTTCATCATATTTACGCTTTTATAATTATCACTAACTAGATACCATTCCAAACCAATAATACTTTACCAAAACCTGTACAATCCCCTCTAAATTATGTGGCTCATACAAGGATGGATTTGGCCCTCCATATGCAAAGTTTTGAGTCTTGAATCAATAAATAACTTTTTTACTTCTAGTGATAAGTGTCTAATATACTGACCATGTGGCTCTCAAAAAAGCTAGAACTTGGATTCTTCAAGGTAGGAGTAAGTGGTTACATCATATTCTAAAATGTAACTATTTAACATCCCTCTCCACTAGATATTAACAACCCATGTCCATGGTGTTCCCAAACATGCTAAATCCCTTTGATGCTCTATCGTCTAATCTTACCTCCTTCTAGAATTTCATGATCGGTCTTGAGCATAGGCAGAGAGCCACATGCAAATGAATAGGTACTTAGAAAAATAAGGTTTCATATAATGATCTATAAATATTTTTTTCAACCCATGCCTATATAAACTGTTGGTTTAAGATAAAGAATCATAAAATTATCCTCAACCTCAATAATCCATTATTCAATACTTTCAAGGGATAAACGTTCAAGCATTTTACATTACTATGCAACAAACACTATGGGTCTTGGTGACAAAGCCAAAATTTTGGGTTTTTATATCAAGTTTTCATTAGGGTGCTAAAGTTTCTAGTTCCCAAAAGCTTGTGCACTAGATTTTCACATAAGTTTAAGTTCTTGGACACTCACCTAAAGCACACAACAAGAAATTGGTTCTCATGGGTTATGTTTCATATTAACACTCTTATCATATACTTGTGCTTATTAATATATCTAATTAATGATTACACATAAAATAAAATACATGACTATGAACCTTGTTTCATCTATGTGAATAAGCAAGAATATGAAGATAGCTACCATGATTCTCAAAGTGTTGATTAAACAAGCTTATACAATGTATATTCTATATATCATAGTCAATTCTAAGCCACATATTACACAATCCAAACACATTGATACTCAATATTCAACTATCAATCAACTAAAACATAAACACTAGAACTAATAGTAACTTCTATAATTCTGCTATTACCATAAGGATTTGTTACATAATACTAATGTTCAGCCACCTTACACATCTCTAATAGGGGTATTTATACTTTTCTTTTCCCTGACCAAGTTTTTATATTATAAATGACAAATAGGAAACTATTCAATTATCTCCAATAGACTAAGAGTCATGGCAGTCATTTACTTGTTTTATCCTAAGGACATGATCCTTTATGCCCCATATATTCTTGTTTGGTGTTAGATCCTTACTGCCAAATGTCCTCCTTTGTGCGGGTTGGTGTGAAACTCATGTGATGATTAAAGTCTATTTTATCCTTGAGAATTGATCCTTAACCATTTATTGCTTCTCTCATGCTCCCCAACTCTTTCATTGATATATTGAGTCCTATGATCTTAGGTCCTTTGTTTGTTATGTTTCTTCTTTGACTAGGTCTTCTCGCATCATGATCTTATGCACCATTGTCCTTTCCCATCATGCTAGTTCTATATCATGGTATTATTGTGCCATGCTCCTCTTGTGCCATGTTGGTTCCATGCCATGGTCTTCCTGTGCCATGTTTCTCTCCCATCATGTTTGTTTTACACTAAAAAGCCAAAATACTTAGTCAAAATTTGGGGTCCAATATTGGTCAACAAATTTACAATCATTAAATGTATTCATATAGTGTGATGCATGTTTACTTGTATTATACCAATGATGCTATCAAATGGATGTCCATATGAAGGAGAATAATGAGCATTATATGCATAATGTACTTCAAAATTAACCATGTTACCTTGTGTTTCATGATTTGGAAAAGGATCTTTGAAAATTTTCAACTTTGAATTCTCATTTGATTTTGGATTAGCTTCTTCATTAGAAGTACTAATATCAATAATTTTCTCATCGATAATATATTGAATTTAGTGTTTGAGCTTGAAACATCAATTTTTAGAATGCCCAATACATCTATGGTAATCATTATATGCCCATTTCTATCAAAATGTCTAGATTTTGTTTAGACAAATCCACTTCCAATGGTGTAGGAAAAGTGATTAGATTGCACTCAAGTAACTTTTACAATATTACATGAGGAGGTAATGTTAAACGTGAAAATTGTCTCCTTAGTCAATCTTGCAATCAAAGATTTTGTGTTGGTTGGGAGATAAAAACGACATTAATTTCAGTCACATTCTTTATTTCATTGGATTTTCTATTATAATCTGGCTTGCTTTGAAACTTAACATTTGACATAAAAAGAACATGTGAAGTGTACTTGAACTTATTCAAAGTAATCAATTTGACCTCATGTTCTTTGAATATATGACATAGATCATCAAAATCTTCTAATTTATTAAACATAATAGACTCTTGTAATGGAGAAAGCAATCTTTGAGTAAAAATATCTTGAAGCTCATTATCAACCATTTGATTTTTCTTGCTAGTATAGTCTTTGTATCTTAGAACACATTCACTAATTGTCTTATTAGACCTTGCTTAAAATTTAAAGTTTGAGCATAAGATACCTTTTCATTAGTATTGATCTAAAAACACACTAAAAAATGATTTTCAAAGGATCAAAAGCTTTTACTGATTGAATAGGAATACCATAAAACTAGCTAAGAACATATTCTTTGATACTTCTTAGAAAGAGCTTTGTCAACAATTTGTCATTATCTATATTATTTAGACAATTTGTATGGAATGCATGAAAATGTTTTTAATATCACCTTTGCATTAATATAGTGGAAGCTTAGGAGCCACAAAGCCAACTGGTAATGGATAAGATGCAATTTTAGGTGCCTAAGGGTTATGTAACAAGGAACATGAATCCAAGGAAGGACTAGAATGAGAAAGGGTTTGCTCAATTTTTGATATCTTAGCTTGTAAGGTAAATAGTATATGCTTAAGAGGGTTGTTCCTATCTTAGTTACTGGAGGACTGTAAGTAGAATGATTAGGCATATGCATAGATATCTTTTAGAGATGAAATGATGTTCCTATTCCAAGGGATAATGATATAAAAGTAACTAGAGGTGTAGGACTATGCATTGAGGTAATAGTGGATGTAAAAACATGAGAAGGGATATCTTGGGTACTTTTGTTTTGTTCATCTCTAGTACTATACAAAAATAAGACAATATTTTTAGGATGTTCACAAATGTATTCTTTTAATTCTTCATCATTAACTTGAGTATCAGATTCTATAGTGAGGTCCATAATGCACACTTCAAGAGGATGCAAAGTAAGTAAAGGAACATCTTTTGAGGATGAATATTTTAGGAAATATGAAATATATGCTTCCTCTTGCTCCCAAGTCATTTCAAAATTTTAAAAAACTATTGGATAAGGAAAATGGCATGATGTAGTAGTGCAAACATTTGACATAGGAAGATCATGAGATATAATTTCTTGAGTAACTTGATAAATATAATACAAGAAAAAATAAAAGAATAATGGGTGATATAATAAAGGGTTTGAATGATTGTATGGGATTTCAAATATACTTGCTCATTCACTGATTAATAACAACCCAATGTTTCAGAGCTGCTATCTATAGAGGCAAAACTATGAATGCAACTCACTAACCACATTTTCAATGGTACAATGAAAGTAACTTCCTTAGGTGATACACTCTTCTCAGGTGCACCATAAATTAAATAGCTAAAAGAGGCTTTATATAGTGTAAACAAGGGATCCCAGGTATTTTTGATATACCATGAAGTACATGCAAACTAAAGTCCATGTTTAATGTTATACAATGGCTATGAGTATTAGAGTAATACCCTTCACACCATGGTGTTGGTAAAATAGATCACTGCATAGAGCATAACGATAATCACTAAGTAGTTTTACAACTACCAACCACAACTATACAAACAAGTAGAAAATAAAGTGAAAAAAAAATTGAAACATTTATGTGTATAAAGATCAAAAAATTCCAACCTGAGGTCAAGGAAATTACTTCAATGGTAGATTTGTATCCAGGGCTGCAAGGCAGTGTCCTCAGTGTCATATTAAAATTTGAGGTTAAAGATTTATTGATGTGCAGTGTTAGATTTATATCCAAAAATTTAAGTTTTCCTCTCAGTTGTAGGCATTTATATAAATTTGTATGAAACCCTAAGACAAAATTCAAGCAAACAACAAGCAACATTTGAAAATAAAATGTAGGTTCACCAAAAAAATAACTTATTTAAAATTGAATTAGATAAACTAAATAGAAATAAACTATTGAAATATAAATACATTATAATATATTAAAATATAGTAAGTTGTTGAATTTGGAAAAAGGTGTAAATATGATAAAAAATAGTAACTTTGATAGGAACATAAAAACCTAGTTTGAATCTAATTTTTTGCTAACTGTGTAGGCTAACTATGAATGAAAAAAATTCTAAATAGACTCTTTCACTATGTCATAATCAAAAAAAATTTGTAGGACAAGTTTGTGCTAGAAGGATAGGGGCACACATGACCTTGTCTATTAATTATGACCTTGTCTATTGATTGTGGTTTTATCCTGTTTAACTATGCAATTGAATTTTTGATCTGGGCACATGCATTTGTCTATGATTATTTATTGATTTTGTGCAAGATTTGAATGGATATGTGGAAGACCTAAATAATAAGTCCCTAGTTCTGTACACAAATCAAATAGAGATCAAATTCAAAAATGAGGATGTAGGGTTAGGGGAATAGTCAAGCTACCCTTATAAAACCATACATAATCTGAGTGCTACCTATATATCCCAAAATGGCCTCATTCCAATGTTGTTCTCCCTCCTAAAATGAGTGTGTGATTTATGATTGTGAAATTGTATGAATATAGCTAGAAGACTGGTTGAAATGCTTGATAATTAATGCCCTTAACCTACAGTAAAATATATTCAAACATGGCTTATGATTGTTACAAATCAATAGTGATTGAATTGGAAATAATAGTGATTATTTTTTTAGTGTCCAATGTTTTTAAATTAGATCACTATATGGGTTCAAGTGAATGCATTGATGTGCTTTTATAGAGCTATCTTTGGAAGATTTTTTCTAGCCAACCTTATGAAAAGTGTGGGAGAGCCATTATGCAACATCTCAATTTTAGAAAGTTACCATTGAGGCATGGGGGACAAGGTCATACTAAGGGACATGGTTGTAATGTGACCCTATTTGCCTAGTGTAGACCTATCCCAAAAAGATGTATATTATTGTAATAGGTTTGGTAGGGGTTCATAAGTAAAATAAAGATGAAATAGGGATGTTTGAGTGATATTTATTGTATTTTTAAGACAGTGAAGGCTCTCCTAGGGATTTATAATTCGAAAAATGATGAATAGACAAAGTAAGGTAAGGATGACAAGAATAAATATTATCAAGCATTTATTGATAAAATTTATATGTTTACAATACCCAAATTTTCTACAAGCCTTATTTTATAATACCTTTATGTTAGGTTGTGGAGCTAAAAGCTTCACTGATGCAGACATGGAGGAGGTTGCAGAAGAGTTGCGGAGTGTCACAGACGCCGGCGTCGGTCAGGCCAACCGACGTCGGCAAGATTAGACAAGAAGGCAACCGACGTCGGTCAGTAGTCGGCTGACGTCGGCACCCCCCAGGTAGATAGGGACCGACATCGGTCACCTGTGTGGTTCAGACTACGGATGTTACGGGCAGTTAGCCAACGAACCAAGTGTTTGCATGTTGAGAGCCAATTTTAGACTGAGAGCTACAGATCTAATTATTGTAATTAGATGTCTAATTATTGTTTGGATGAGATCTATATAATAGACTCATGGTTGTATTGTAAAATTGTGCTAGGGAGTAAGAGATCAAATAGCTCCTTCAGAGAGAGGTAGAGCAATGGTGTGTTCCTCCTAGTGCCACAGTACCAAGTGTGGGTGCTGGATTGGAGAATCAGCAGGGTTCTTCAGGTATGTATGATCTTGGTCATCATGTGAGCATGGCCTTTATAGGAGATCTACATGGTAAGTAAGATCGTTGATCTGCAGGTGTGTGTGTGTGTGCAAGGTTAAGGTCCATAGGTGTGTAGAACCAGATTGATCTGTAGGTTGGAGATCAGATAGGACAACAATACAATAGGGAGCAGGATCAGGCAGGATCTACTTGGAGTATGGTGTGTACTCACTGTGATGTACGTGGAGTACATGGAGAGCTAAGAGGAAGGCATGGCAGTCCCTTCCATAAGTATGGTTTGTTGAATTTCAGGTTGTTGCAGGTTCATGGGAGATCTACTTGAAGTACGTTGAGTACTTGTGGAGTGCGTGGAGCACTTGTGGTGTGCGTGGAGCACAGGTGTAAGGTGAACACCAACTCTGTGTTTGAGTTGGGTGTTCGGACCTAAGAGAGAGAGCTTTGAGGGAAGATTTACTGTTTATGTCTTAGAGGTGTGGGAGCCCTAGAGGTGTGTAAGGAAGAAGAACTGTGGCAGTCTTCTTTGTTGTATTCCCTTCTGAAAGAGTTTTAATACAAGTTGTGTATTATCTCTCATATCATGTGTTATTCCTAATTCTAGTTACTTGTGATTCTGGTTAATTTCTGCATATTAAGTTGCTTGTATTTTGGTAATCAATTGTGTGCTTCCAGTTGTTTAATATCCCAACAAGTGGTATCAGAGCCAAGGTTGTAGGGAGCAAGTTTGTGTTTGGTTACAGGTCACTCTCAAGGGTTTCTGATTGAGTGGGAGTAGAGCAATGGCAGATGAAAGTAAGCTAAGAATGGAGGAGTTGAAAAGCACAGATGGTCACTTACGGTCCCATGGAAAGAAAGAGCAGGTAAAAGAATATTGTTGGTTTGTGGAAAATCAGCATGAAGAAACTGAAGAAGCAGATGTTGTAAGTGATGTGGCACAGGATGCTCTAAGAGGTTTCTTGGATAAAGTTGAATCTTAGATAATAGATTCAGTTGCCTCTTTCCATGCAGCCCCAGGTAGAGGAGCTGGTGAGCCTTGCCAAAGAATTGGCAAAGGGGAAGTGAAGCTGAAATTGCAGGCGGCCAACACATAGGTGTTGATGAGGGTCATGCAGGTCCCAGGTTTGGAGATATAGCTAATTTCTTCAGAAAGATTGGGTGATGAGAGATGCACAAGAACTCTCATAGCGGATACACTTGAATTAGCTAGTGGTAAGAAAACATGTACTCTTTATCTACTTGTTTATATTACTAATTCTTCTTTTGTTGCAGAGACGTGGCTTCGTAGGCTTGGTCACATGAGCAGGAAGGAGATGCATGTTCTTAAGTGGAAGACATATATATTTGACAGGCTTAAGAACTGGAAAGCCTTGGTGTTTATGGAGGAGATGGCGGACAGAAACCAGTGGATGGTGCTGGATACTTCTAAGCAGAGTAGTTTGGACATGGGTTTTGATTCAAAGGAGCTCGCGGGTAAAAAGTCATCGCTCACAGGAAAACACAGATACCGGCGTCGGTCAGGAGGAACCGATGTCGAACAGTCAGGTGTCGATGTTGGTCATGTGCAGACCGAAGCCGGTGATGTCGGGCAGGGTAAGACCGACGTCAGTTAGGAGGACCAAAGTTGGTAGTAGGTAAGACCGACGTCGGTCAGAAGGACTGACGTTGGAAATAGGAACACCGACGTTGATAGGGTCAATAGTCAGGGACAGGTGCATGGGAATCGACGTCGATCGGGTGCAGACTGTGTAGTGACTGAGGTCGGTCACTGTAACAGATTTTGGGTGGACAACACGCTATCAAGGAGTCTCAAACACCCATATGGAGGACTGAAGACGTAAGTAGGCCTCAAATTCATTGTTCCTCTTCTTTACACTAGTTGCTGATTGTAGAGCAGGAAGGATCCAGGAAACAGGTGGGAGCATGGCAGGGATATGATGCAGAACCAAATAGGAGTTTTGGTAGGGTTGCCAGCTGGTGCAAAAACACAGAGACGAATGGATTCCTTAGTTGAAGAATAGAGTGAATGGACACGTGAGACGGAAGACCAGGTATATGGTCTTGAGGGAGCTGCAGGACAGTGGGACAGGACTGACAGGTGGTACCAGGTGGATGACAAAGCAGGGCTTTAGTCAATGTCAATATAACCATTGTGTTTGTCTTACCAGGTGGATGATGGTCGCAACATTATCCTGTTGTTGTATGTGGAGGATGAACTTGGTACAGGTTTAGACATACAGGGTTTTACTGAGCTAAGGGTAAGATTAGTTCAGTGGCATATCATGAGGAGTTTGGAGCAGCAAAATTCTTCGACATGGGAGACATAGAGATCACAGGTTGATTTTGTCTCTAGTGGGAGCTAATGTGAATCAGGTGTTGGCGAGGTTCAGGATGCAGAGTTGGAGCACACTAAGGGCTGGACAGGTACAGTGTCTGAAATCACATGAGGTCTGGTATAGGCCTGAGTTTTCCCAAGTAGTGGGAGCTATCAGAGAGTTAGGAGCCAATTCAAGGAAGTGGGTTCTCAGGGATTTGAGAGGGACCAATAGCAGGGATTGATGCTATGCAGGGTCAGGACTTCACTACATGGGTTTGTAGGTTTGAATGTGGCAGGGTACTCAGATGACAGGAGGTGCACCATGGGATGTGTGGTGGGTTGTCTTCAGGATTGATCTTGAAGAGGGATACAAACTAGGAAATAGATTAGACAGAGTACAGGTATAGGTACAGTGCAACTGTTTATCTCCAAGTGGGAGATTTTTAGGTTGTGGAGCTAAAAGCTTCATTGATGCAGACATGGAGGAGGTTGCAGAAGAGTTGCAGAGTGTCACAGATGCCAGCGTCGGTCAGGCCAACCGACATCAGTAGGATTAGACAAGAAGGCAACCGACGTTGGTCAGTAGTCGGCCGACGTCGGCACCCCCCAGGTAGACAGGGACCGACGTCGGTCACCTGTGTGGTTCGGACTGTGGATGTTACGGGCAGTTAGCCAACGAACCAAGTGTTTGCATGTTGAGAGCCAATTTTAGACTGAGAGCTGTGGATCTAATTATTGTAATTAGATGTCTAATTATTTTTTGGATGAGATCTATATAATAGACTCATGGTTGTATTGTAAACTTGTGCTAGGGAGTAAGAGAGCAAATAGCTCCTTCAGAGAGAGGTAGAGCAATGGTGCGTTCCTCCTAGTGCTATAGTACCAAGTGTGGGTGCTAGATTGGAGAATCAGCAGGGTTCTTCAGGTATGTATGATCTTGGTCATCAGGTGAGCATGGCCTTTATAGGAGATTTACATGGTAAGTAAGATTATTGATTTGCAGGTGTGTGTGTGTGTGTGTGCAAGGTCAAGGTTCACAGGTGTGCAGAACCAGATTGATCTGTAGGTTGGAGATCAGATAGGACATCAACACAATAGGGAGCAGGATCAGGCAGGATCTACTTGGAATACGGTGTGTACTCACTGTGATGTACGTGGAGTACATGGAGAGCTAAAAGGAAGGCATGGCAGTCCCTTCCATAAGTATGGTTTGTTGAATTGCAGGTTGTTGCATGTTCATGGGAGATCTACTTGAAGTACGTTGAGTACTTGTGGAGTGCGTGGAGCACTTGTGGTGTGCGTGGAGCACAGGTGTAAGGTGAACACCAACTCTATGTTTGAGTTGGGTGTTGGGACCTAAGAGAGAGAGCTTTGAGGGAAGATTTACTGTTTATGTCCTAGAGGTGTGGGAGCCCTAGAGGTGTGTAAGGAAGAAGAACTGTGGCAGTCTTCTTTGTTGTATTCCCTTCTGAAAGAGTTTTAATACAAGTTGTGTATTGTCTCTCATATCATGTGTTATTCCTAATTCTAGTTACTTGTGATTCTGGTTAATTTCTGCATATTAAGTTGCTTGTATTTTGGTAATCAATTGTGTGCTTCCGGTTGTTTAATATCCCAACACTTTAGTCAAATTTTCATGTATAAATCTAAAACTATGAACCAAACACTTAGTGGTGCATTTCTCATGGTATTTTGATTCTATTTGGTTGTGTGACACCTTCAATAATCATCCCAACCTTAATTTTCATATTAAATAATTCTTTAGCCCTTCCTTTCACCTTGGAGCCTTTCAAGGCCATAAGTCAGTTTTGAAATTTACAGTCAATATCAACTTTTGTTATTGATCAAAGATGATAAAATTGACCCAAGTAACTTTTTAATTTATTTTAGGCACGTGTCAATTTGTTAATGTTGTTTGTGCATGTTTAAACTTCTTTTAGTTGGATTTTCATGCCACTAGGTCTTTAATTCAAAGTTAGAGACTCATATATATACAAATCTATTGTAAGATATTTTAAAACAATCACATTGCATTATCAAGGGCTAGACAAGAGTACAATTATACCTACAAAATTATTAGAGATGAATTTTATGTTTACAAGGGTTAATTTATATATGCATCCTTATATCAAGGGAAAGAAAGTAGAAATATCATATAGACACATTAACATGAGAACTACATTTGAGTTTGAGCCCTCTTTAGAGTATTGACAATGTAGTGCAATGCTTGGTCTATCAATACAAATTGACTAAGGTTAGTCTAACTCAACCATTTTACTTGACACCCCATCTAATATCAAATTCTTTATATAAAATTAGGGATTAAACATATAGGCACATTTGTGTGATTATATAAATGGTAAAAGGAATAAACATACATTATAGACACATGTGCATTGCCTAAGAAGAAAATGACATCTTGTTGTGAGTAGGGTTAGTTCCAAGCATTACGGGTTAGTAATAACTATTGATACTAGCCTTATCCATGAAAAATGACTATGATAAAATAGGTTGAAATGGATTATATAAAAAGCATTTTCTTGGTCCTGAGACATAGAATTTAGATAATAATAATTTAAATCAACATGATAAATAAGTTAAGAGACTTCTTGCCTCTTATTTTATATTCACTACTATATTTACCTTGTATACTTGTATATATTATGTAAATAAAAAATAATTCATTACTCTAATCATTTTTATTTTATTAGGGTTTCAAAATCTAAATTATGGTAAAACATATTGGTGAACCAAAATATATATTGAACCATCATTCTAATGTTTCAATTTTGTTTCCTAGGATTTCAAATCTCATTACTGATTTCCATATGCAAAAAATATTTTTTATATTTTTTGTCTTAGAGTTTCATATCTAATTTTTGATTTCAACCTGAGTCTCTCCATTTTTTTTTACTGATGTGTATTAGGCCTTACCTATATTCGAATAACTTGTTTAAGGCCACATAAACCAAACATGGATAATAAATTAGAAACCCCTAATGATTCTCATCATGTGGAATTCTTATTATCTACCAACTCCATCCCTTATGCATATGATAATGAATGGACTAATAGCCAAACATGTGTGATTAATAATTCTAGTTATGTAGATAAAGATTATACTTGTCATGATTGCAATTACAATTATGGGTATGATTCTATTTATGAAAAACAAAAAGGTTAATATGATATTGAAGACTATAGTGAAGAACAAAATGAATACACTAATTCTAAAATAGAATAACCTACTTATCCTACTTCTTCTTTGCATTCTTATTTAAATCATACACTAGAATAAGATGAGAAAAATAATCATGGATATATTGATAATCCTAACATAACCTATGAGATAAAATTTAAGATTCTTTGTTTAATGCACCTTGCTTATCTCTTAAAACTTCCACTACACTTAATCTAATTAATTTTTATCAAACACAAAGGCATAAGTCCTACATAAAAATGAAAAAAGGGAAATTCCTTCTCTCTCTTTATAAATTAAAAAATAAAATGAAATTCCTTCTCTCTCTTTAGAAATGGAAAAATCATGAAATGCATTCTCTATGTCTTTAGAAATGGAAAAATAAAATGAAATTTCTTCTTCCTCTTAACAAATGGCAAAGGAAAGTAAAATTCCTTCTCTCTCTTTAGAAATGACAAAATAAAGTGAAATTCACACTCTCTCTATAGAAATGGCAAAAGAAAATGAAACTTGTTATTTTATGCATGGGCTAGGATTAACCTACACCTATCCTATCTCAATAGACTCAAACTTGCATAAAGGTCAATCAAATATAGTTTATGATGGGTAGTGACCAAGGGATGGTCAAATCTAGTAAGAGAGTTTTCTAAAACACAAGTGTCAATAGGAAAGGGTTCCAAAGCCTACACGTATGACATAAAGATATAGCTCCTACTATACCTCTAGATACCATAAGGTATTACTAAATTAATGAAATTAAATTATAATAAGTTATTATTATTATAATATAAGTCAAGTAAACTAAAGGGGTAAGGTGCAATGGTCAACCAAATGGTGGTATATGCATCTACAGTGGAAAATGGCAAATCTATGAAATCCTATAGTTATCCTAGCTTATTCACGATTGAGAGAGACTAGATAAGGATATCTCACATTCATTCACTAAGAAACAATCAAAATCTAATATACCAAGTAACAAAGGAAAGAGCATAAGGTTAGAAATACTTCCATTGATGTGGACCCATTGAGCCTTGGATCAAGTAGAGCTTTAAAATAAAACATTATGGGTTGAAGAATTCAAATGGTTGGACAAAGGCCCAAGACTCATTAGCTAGGAACTTCTAATGATTCCTCCTATTTGTCTCCAAAGACACCACAAGACAATATTTTAGACCATGCACTCTCCAAAGTTAACTTAAGGCAAAATTATGAGTGAAATTAGAGTAAATAGAGTGTATATGATATGATATGAATTAAATAAGATGCCTATATGTAGTTGTCCAATACCTAAAATCAAGCCTAGACTCTAAGTTAACTTATTAACTTGACTGATACAATTAGAAAGTTTCTAATGGCACAATATTGTGTTGGTCAAATTGATGTAGTACATATATTATAAGGCACACTCATAACTACATTGAACTGGATAATACAATACATGAGGGGAAAAAGTACTAAATAGATGTTATTGTCCTGGTTGATGCCATATGATATATATGGAAACTAATACAATTGATAAGGAAATTATGGAAGAGATAGACAGATAAACATTCTAAGGAGGTCAAGTGGTGTAAATAACGGTGTAATTAGGATAGAACAACATCTCTCAAAAATCTCCATGAGCGTTTCCCACCCTTTTTTGGTGTACCCTTTAAAGTGTACACTCAAGGAGATCAATGTTCAACAAGCCACTACAAGAGAAGACATCAGTAAGTGATAAAGTGAAAAATATTATGTGTATATATATGCTCCACTTGAAACTCATCACATGTCATAATAGTGTAATGTAGGATGGTGCTTTGTGAAACAAATGTAGAAACATAAATATGATTAAAATTTTGAAAGAACTGAAAGTGAAATGAAATTAAATAAAATGGAAATGCATACATTCATTTAACTTGTTGAATGTAGATAGGGTTGTGTGTGTCACAGGAGACGGAAGGAACCCAATGTTCAAAACAGAAGGCAAAATTGAAAAATAAGATAAAATCTAAAATGTTGGAAAAATATTTTATTAACACCTAAAAAACTGTACCTCTTCAAGATATTAAGGCTTCTTTTAGTTTATGAAAAGGACATATGGAAAATAAGATATGGATGAAAAACATAATCTTATGGTAAATAAATGGAGGCTACTAGATTTTTGAATTGCTATAGTGATGTAATGTGGTGTATGTCTTATTCTTTTCTAGTAAAGGTGACAAAACACATGGTCAAAAAGAACAAAAACTAAATAATAATAAAATGACATCTTAAGTAAGTGAAAACAAATGAAAGATGATATATGACAAAATGAATAATAAAAATGAAAGTAAAACACACCACATAAATATGAGATATGTAAAACATTATAAATAAAATATCAATGTAAGAAAAATCAAATAAAGATATTTAAGTAAAAATAATTTAAAAATTAATGTAAAATACACCATAAAAGATGATATATCTAAAACATTATAAATAAATATATATGTAAGAAAAATCAAACAAATATGTAAGTAAATGAATGCTATCTCATGTAAAATAAGCATGCCAAGTAAAACATGAAGAGAACATAAAATGATTGAAAATGAAAAAAATAATTCAAAAATGTAAGACAAGCATGTCAAGTCAAACATGAAGAATGACACAAACTAAAAATTAAAGTGTAAATCAAAACAAACAAGCATGCCAAGTCAAACATAAATAAAAATACTCAATAATATAAAATAAATGCCCTATGTAAGATAAGTGAAGTTCACAAACATCAATCATGAACATGATGGTAAAACAAAAATCTCATAAGGATGACACCTCAAACTCAGTGCTTGCACTAAGATGTAATGCAAGAAATTAAAACCATATAAATACATTAATGACTAGGAGATGGTGTGGTAAGCAAATGGTGATGTGTGTTTGTGAGGAAGGCCTAATTGATTCCCCTAGGTCTTAAAATATAACTCACAAATTAAAAGTGATGGCAATCACACAACTTGATTCAATTTCAATTTGGTTATCTCTTATCATATTGGTCTTGATAAGACCAATGAGGGTATTTAATTGACCTTTATATAGGTTTATCTTAACCAAGACTGATTCTTCTTAAAAAACAATACTCTTGAGATCTATAGTTATAACTTGTGGTGTTTATATGCTTAGAGTCTTATTTCTACATCTTATTCATTATTGTCCATTACTCTTCTTAATATTCTTACAATAAAACTCCTAACCCTTGCATAGATGTGATTTAACCTTTTTGAGAATATTACTGTATTATTCCTATTTAGTTAAAATTTTAAGCAAAGTAAACCCATCAATTTTATGCCATAATTAACCTACTGATTTATTAGTTATGATCATTATTTAGATTTTCTAAAAAAAATAAATGAGTAAAGGTAAATATGATCTAGCTTAAAACTATGTTGATATGACTAAGACAGAGGCTAATATTGACTATGTAGGCCTAGGATAGTATCAAGAACATGGATTTGGATTTCATTCAATGAAAGGATAGGAGCACTAAAAATAAGACACTCTGAGGTCTGATGTTATAGTCCTGTTCCTACTATTATTGTCTGAACTGGTCATAGAGGTGTGATCTTTTTGATTTCTATCTGCCACTCCTATATGACCCTACCTATGAAATTTCAAAGCTTGACTATTGACAAATATCCTTATAGAGTTGATTATCTTTGATCCGAAGTCTTTAATAAGCTTGAATAGGAATTTGAGAAAAGAGGGGAGGGGTTAATATGTGCAAGATACATTGAACATGATTCAAAACCCATGTGTAGGCATGCTACTTACATACCAATACTCTGAAGAGGGATCAAGACATATGTAGATTTCTCTTTGAAAGTGCTTAGTGCAATTATGTTATGAGAATGCAAGAAATTCTAAAACTAGGTGTGCTTGAGGTGACTAGGGACTGGTGTAAGGGTCTGAATAAGCTAGAAATTGAGTTGGATGGTTGTATGTAGAGAATAGGGATGATTTCCTTAGTAGTCTTGCTTGTATTCTTGTTTGCTTTTGAAACTAATTACCAACCCATTCCAAATGATCTTTGAATAAGCTTTTATTAAGGATATATTGGTCATGGGTTAAATGCAATTATGCTAGGCTGACATGATGACAAAGATGAATCAGGAAAAAATGGTCATTTTGGCTCAAAAGTTGATTAGACAGGAGCACAAAAAAGGGGACACCCTAAGTTCCAGTGTTATATTCTAACTTGGGCACTATTGTCTTAGAGGTTCAGGACCTAGAGGGATGGAAATAACATGGAAAATGGGTCCTAGTTAAGGTGGAATGAGATCTTGAAATCTTACGAATGATTGGGAATAAAAAAAAGGTGCCTATAAGGGTCATGAGAGCATGTAAGAGGGATCTATGGATTAAGAGTTAGCAACCACACTCAAGCTACCAAATTTAACATTTTATATGACTACATTTGCTCCCCCTTTATTCTAGTGATGTAGCAAAGTGAAATACTAAGGTAGAAGAAAATATAAAGTGTACCCTAAACTTAATTTTAAGGGTGAAGCTCATGAAACTATGTGATGTTGGGTGTGTATAGAGAGAGAACATTGTGAAGTGTGAGTCTACAATAAAAATAAAGAGTAGATCATTTCTTACTAGATATGTTATATCTAAAATAAGAATGTACAAAAGCTAGGTAAGAGAGAGAGGAAGAGAAAGGAATGAATACACCTCATCGGGCATGCGAACCAATACAAATTTTTTTGTGATTCTGAGTGATTATAGATGATGCTAGGTATGTGCTATAACAAAAGTAATATCATGAATGGATCTGAGTGCTCAATTCCCTGAGAGTGGCTCAAGAATACAAAGGCCGGCCCTTTAGCTTCATCGCCACCTACTAAGTGAAGTTAGGTGATCATGTGTGTGTTAATCAATGTTTGAACTGTGTGTCCAATCCCTCTGAATAGGTGGCTCAAGAATACAAAGTCTATCTAATCCTTTGGATCCATCATTACCCCATGAAGTGAAGCTATGAATTGATACCAATATAAAATGAGTGTTGTATGAGATGGATTCTAAATCCCATGAATGTTTTGTAGTTTTATAATGTTGGCATGGATAACTAAATATATGCTAGAAACTAGGCCATTCTTGGCCACTCTAAAAGATGGAGATTATGATTGTATGAAAGCTACTCCAAAATTGGGTACTAGGCTTATATGAAAGCCATTCAAAAACTTGGGTACTAGGCTTATATAAAAGCCACTTTGAAATGATGCCAACCACCTACAAATGGAATAAGGCACACAATTGCTAAGAATTCTTGGGTAATGCTAAAATTAAAACTAAAAGAAAACAAATGTGTCATATATATTACCCCCAATCATTGGTGTCTAAAACATGGATTCTAATTTTTAAGTTGTACCAACTGTCGTATCTAAAACTAAAAGTGAGAGACATCGTACTGCACATGATGCCCCTTATATCTGGATTCTCTGAGTAAAGGTGTACTAAAGATTATTGATTTTGAACTAGTCTAAAAGTGTAAAACTATAGCTAAACCTATTTTTATACCTACTTCTAGGAACTATGCTTTTTTGCTATTTGGATAAGAGCACCAAAAATAGGACACCCTGGTATCTAGTGCTGTTATCCATGCCTGCTACTGTTGTCCTTTGATGAAAGTGACAATTATTTTGGAATAATAACTATTTTTATGGTATGTTCTACCTATTTTAACCTTTTATTACTATTATGAGTTTTTTGAAACTATTTTTTTCAATTGATAGGAGCTCTGATCTCTATGACAAAACCCCTATTTGTTGCCCCCTTTTCTGAGAGTAGGAATGAAGACCCAGTAATGACTACCCTAAGAAGAAAAATCCCTATAAGTGTGTTATGATATAAATATGCATGATATGGTCATGATAATTGATAAGATATCTCAAAATATGTCATGGTTTTTAATGAGATATTTTTAGATCAATAGGGGTATGCTTAGCTAGATATAACAATGTAATAATATGTTCAAATTATTAAACTTGAGTTGGAAGTTTGGTTAGTTGTTAATTGTTAGTTGTTAGGTGTCAAGGAGGGATGGAGCATGATGTCCATCATGGCATCCAAGAAAATAAGAAAATGCATTATGTGGATCATGGCATTGTAAACAATCAAAAAGCAAACAAGCAACAAACACATAAGGCAAGAACCAAGAAGCATACAAGAGTGGCCAAGGGGCCAAGCAAACAAGGGACATGGGCACATGTCACTCAAACTAAAAATCAAGCATACAAGGCATGTTCAAATACCACATACAAGACAAATGAAAAAATCAAGGTTAGCGTGGAAGCCACAATCACATAGAGGAGTACAAGAAAAGGACATTGGCAAATGTCTTAAGGCACACATAATGTATAGAAGTAAAGGATATTTGCAAATGTCCTAAGGTCTACTCAGAAGACAAACAAGAACTGAGAAATGTAATCATATCAAGATATGTTAAGCAAGAAAAGAAAGCATGTAAATGTTGGAAAATACAATCACATCTAACTAATCAAATAAAAAATGTGAAAATATGTAAGACATGGTAATACAAGACTAGGTATTTAGTAAGCAATACACAAGTGCTATATGCTAGTGAAATGTCAATAGAGTAATCTATGTAAGCTAGTAAATAATGTACATCAACATGATAACTAGAGTGTATGGTGTAAGAATGACATAACCTAGATGGTATAGTCATGTAGAAGATTCTGCTAGAGGGTATATGTATCAATGTCTTGAATGTAGAAGTAGTATGCCCCCTTAATGGGTAGAGTGAAGTAATCAAAGTGCTGGATGTCACTGCACACACTCAAATTAGACCAAGTGAAACATGGTAATGTAGATAAATCAACAAACAATAACATAGAATAATAAATGTAAGTCAAGTATAGCAGTAGAAATGTAAAGCATGAATAATGCATATAATAAAAATGTTTTTGGTGTTTTTTTGAATTATTTAAATATTTTTGGATTTTTTAAAATGTTATGAGCTATGTACATTCAAGCATAAGAAACTATGTACAAGTAAGGCTAAGAAGAAATGATACTAATCTATGAGTCACATGGGAGACTCCCTATCATGGTGTCATGTATCAAGGAGATAAATCATATGTGATCATGAATCGTGATGGAAATGCTGAGACTGTGGCTCTAAAAGCTATATATGCTCTAAAATATCTAAAGTAAAAACCATTTGTGGGGTCCCCATGTAACTCTAATAAGTGGATACAACTATAGGGATATTAAAGATCCATTTGGAAGTAGGAGAAGCTCTTTGAACATGTGCTCATTGTGTAGATGAATAAGATCTCAATGATACTACCCTAGGTGTGAATACTATAGCTAGAAGCTATAGAGAATCCTAAAACTATGGCTGCTCTATAAGAGGCCTTTGTGGAGATGTATGAACTCTCTATGCTGGTAATGGAGGCCTCAATTATGTCTAAATTTGATTTAGAGGAAGAATTAAAACTGGTGGAAAAATTGAAATCGATGGTTGAACTGAAACTGATGATTGTAAAGTAGAAGATATATATGAAGTTGGGAGTGATAACTCATATGGAGCTCTACCAACTATAACAACCTAATTAGCATGAATGAATTTCATGCATCTATGAATGATATAAGGTATTATCCAAGTTTTTAAATCCATGGTCGACCAAATAACATATCAAATACTCTTACACTAGGAACAATAGTAAAGAGTGTGGCCACATGTGTTGGAATAATCTATAGAGGAAGTATAATCTCACCTAATGAACTCTATATGTGCCCACTGAATCCACTAATAACTATGTTCATTGGGGTAATATCCTACTCTAAATATCCCAAATGTTGCAATGATGTTATAATGCACATGTTCACATTGGATCTGTTGTCTATGAGAACACTATTAATAATACGATTGTGAATGTACGCTCTAATAAAGAGTGCATGGTAATCTAAATCATCCTCAACTATCTCCTACTCTAAGAAGGAGATGGAAGGTCTAGCTAAAACTCTAGAATTATATACACCAATCATGTTGCTTAAAGGATGTAACTCTACTGAAGGTGCTTTATATGTATTTGGTGGGGGATGTGCATGATATGCATGGTGAACCCTTGATGTATCCCCTATCTCTAGTTTATAATATTGTGGAAAAGGATTAGAGAAAATTTTCAATGCTTTATCTTGTGTTTGCTTTGCCTGAGGAGACTTGACTAGAGTGTCAAGATCAATATGATTGCCATCTATCAAATCCTGAATCTTGTGTCTCAAACTAATGCATCTATTTATTGTATGTCCTAGTGCCCTGTGAAATTCAAAAAAATACATGCTGATCATATCCCTATGGAAGAGTCTTTGTTGGATCAACTTCTTAAATAAGAGGGAGAGATATGATGTTACATTCCAATAGTTATGGTAAAACTCTAGTTGGAGAAACTGGTAGATTGGTAAATATACTCTAAGGAGGTGATGATAAAACCACTCACTGAGGGGGCTCAAAATTTTCATTGACTTTAGGTTGATTCTAACTCTTGCTATCATTGACCTTTACTGTATATGGGACTTTGCTATTACTCTTGTTTGTTGTTTCTGTGATACTTGTGTACTTGATTTTTTCCATTGAAATTAACGTGACTTTTCTTTCCTTTAGTGTGTGACACAATTTAGTAAAGGAAGAGAATCTTTTGAACATAATCCATTCATGTAAAGCTAGTAATAAAATCTATTTGAAGAGATCTTGTAAGTCTTGATCAGCTATGGGGCTGGTCATCTTAGCCGAGATAGTCTGATATTGAAGAATATAATTTATGAGATGCTCATTTGACCTTTAATTCTATTATTCAACTTGGGCATAGAAAACCTTATCACTAATGTTAATATTGAAATGAGATAGGATCATGTCAACTAAAGGATTGAATGGATTGACCGACTAATTTGGTAGACTATAGGACCATTATAAAGCATAATCCTTTAGGTTCCATGGAAATAACTTGGTAAGTATCTAGTCATTTGGTACATAGTCCAAGTATGTTATCTAAAAGGCTCTCAAATATGTCTCTGGATCACCCTTGTCATCATATAGAGTAAGCTTGAATTGAAAAAAAACTTATGGCAAGGGTGTAGAAGCAATGTGACGTGATGATGGTGTATGTAGTAAAACAAAAGAATCTAGAGCCTGTGTAGGTCTAGAGGCACCTTGCTCAATATGTAGCACCTTGGATTTAAGAGACCATATCTGTTGCATAAGGATTGCCACATTAGAAGACAAAGATGTACTAGATGTAGCTAGTGGCATAGAGGAAGGTTTGGCTGTTATAGGGGTTGTTGAGACATAGTTTTCCCCATAGTGTCATTTATAACTGGTTGCTCTGTGGTTTGAGAAGATTGACCATTGTTCACTTTTTTTTTCCACTTATAGAATTTTAAGCATATCACCTTGCATGTTAGGATGTTTAGTTAAGAGTGCTTGAAGTTCCCTGTTATCAGTTTCATCAAAACTCATGTATTGGCCCATTATTAAAGTAGGAAAATGATTTATAATTTGATTGATTTTTTTACAATAATGTTTAATAAGAAAAGTTTTATGGAAAGAAAGTACTAAATATAGGAAATGTAAAGTCCTAAGAATAACAAACTAGAAAGTGTATAAAAAAGATATGAAGTTCACAAACATGTAAGGTGATACCTCAAGAAGTAATGGGACCTAGTGTAGGCAACTAGGTTTTGAAAGATAAATATTTGAACAATTTACTATGAAATTTTGAAGTTCGAAAGTGAATTTTTGAGTTAACTATTTAAGCATAAAATCAAAATTTTACTGGAAAATTAGTGATTTAAAGGGACCTAGTATATGCAACTAGGGTTTGGAAAAATAAATATATTTGAGAATTACTATTGAATTTTGAAATTTAGATGGATTTTCTGATTTAAATATGCTAGTAAAAATTAAAAAAATTATTGGAAAATTATTAATAAAATACTAGGACCTAATATGGGCAACTAGGGTTTGAGAGAAAAATATTTTAAAACTACTACAAATTTTTAAAATTTAATGCTAATTTTTTTATTTTATTATGTAGTTAAATATATATATATATATATGAAAAATCAATAGGAAAATTACCATAGGGTTTCTAGGGTTTTTATGCACAAACGAAGTAAGTTGGGTTCACCAAATGATTTGAATTTTTTGGGAATATTAGTGTATTATTCCTGTTTAGTTAAAATTTTGAGCAAAGTAAATCAGTCAATAATTATGCTATAATTAACCTACTGATTTGTTAATTCTGATCATTATTTATACTTTCTAAAAATAACAAATGAGTAAATAGAAATATGACTTAGCTTAGAACTATGTTGATCCAACTAAGACAAAGGCTAATATTGAATATGCAAGACTGGGATAATATCAGGAACCTAGATTTGGCTTTCATTTAATGAAAGGATAAGAGCACTAAAAATGAGACACTTTACGATTGAGTGTTATAGTCATATTCTTGTTATCCAAACTGGTCATAGAGGTTTTAGATTTTTGGGTTCTATTCGCCACTCCTGTATGACCCTACCTATGAAATTATGAAGCTTGACTATCAATAGATCTCCTTGTAGAGCTGATTTATCTTAAATCTTAGGTCTTTAATAAGCTTTAATAGGGCTTTGAGAAAAGAGGGGAGGGGTTAGTGTATGTAAGATGCACTAAATGTGATTCACACCCTATGTGTGGGCATGATACCTACATACCAATACTCTAAAGATGGATCAAGCCATATGTAGTTCTCCCTTAAAAAGTGCTTGGTGCAATTATGAAATGAGAATGCAAGACATGCTAAAACTAGGTGTGCTTGAGGTGACTAGGGACTGGTGTAAGGGTTTGAATAAGTTGGAAATTAAGTTGGAAGGATGTATGTAGAGAATAGGGAGGATTGCCTTATTAGTCTTGCTTGTATTCTTGCTTACTTTTGAAAATAATTACCAACCCCTAAAAAATTATCTTTGAATGGGTTTTTATAGGGATCTATTGGTCATGGGTTAAATGCAATCGTGCTAGGCTGACATAATGACAAAGAGGAATAAGGGGAAAATGGTCATTTTGGATCAAAAGGTGATTGGATAAGAGCACTAGAAAGGGCACACCCTAGGTTTTAACATTGTAGTCCAACCTAGGTACTATTATCCTAGAGGTTCAGGACTTGGGTGGATGGAAATATCATTGAAAATGGGTCTTGACTAAGCTGGAATGAGGTTTTGAAAGCTTATGGATGACTAGGAATTAACAAAAAGGTGCCTATAAGGGTCATGAGAGAATATAAGAGGGATATATGGATTGGGAGTCACTAACCACACTCAAGCTACCAAATTTAACATTTTATAGGACTATAAAATGCTTTCTAGTACACAAGTAAACTCTCAATATTTTATCAACAATCCCAACTTAGAACCTCATAATTATGACTTAGTGACAGTCTTGGATGTTTTGTTCTAGGCTTTATTAATTAATCCAATGAATCCTTCTACAAATATTTTAATTTTCTTTATACTTAAAAGGATATGAAGGATGATTTTCACTTGTTACTAATCTCAGGACAACTTTACAACTTTATTAGCTTTGATTTCAACACTTGAATTATTAAATAAGGTTTTAGACCTTTGTTGAATTATATTAAGACATAGTCCCTATTATTTCCTCTCAAAACACAAATTTTATCACTTTCTTATATGGGTCTTTAGTGTAACATAAAAAAAACACAAAATTTTTTAGGCCCTATAATAAGTCTCTTACTTATCTAGGCACACATAGTTGACTATAAACATGTCTCAGACTAACTGAAACAAAAGCTCAATTTAAGCTTTCATGTAAACCTTGTCGATTCTATCCTATGGATATAACTATGCTTGGATAATATCAATGAAGGTAAATTTAGAAGTCTCCAACTTAAATATACATCCTACTACTTAGTTTATAGCACAAAAAAACTATGAACACTAAATTTAGATTAATAAGCCAATACTTTCCAATAATTATAATTTGAACACCATATTAGTCATATTGAATTTATATGTAGGGCACATGAGACTAAATAGTAGGCCCAAACATATAATCGAACCATGTAGACTTAACATAAATATTTTATCATTATATGGTCTCCACAAAGACCAAACTTAATTTGACATATCTTATCATTTCTCTCAGCCATTGTATACACTTAAATAACTTCGAGGAGAACTCTAAAATCCCTAATTATTAGCTATAGGTCTGTAGTTAACTTAGGAGACAATCAATATGCATAAAGTAGATATTTACAATCTTGTAGAGTCATTTCATAGACCAAATTAGGTATCGAATAGTAGTTGGAATAGGTTAGATCTTGTAGACAATATGAAGCTTCTCTCCAAAGCATAGTTTATATAAAGGAATGACCTTTGGTGACTTCTCAAAAAAATACAAAATTTAATGATACAATATAAGTGATATTTGATGATGTCAAGAAAAATGTTGAATGCCCATACTCTTTCAAATTTCTCTTTAACACCAAATATCAAGTGAAACAAATCAAATATTTAAAATGCAGACTAACAATAAAAAACACATCTTGAAATATACACTTGTCCACATTTTAGTTGATGCTCTAGTTTAGAAATTTAATAAGACAAAGAAATATGTAATGTTTAAACCTATGCCTTGCCTAATGAGAAGCAACATACATTTTCCAATAATTGGAGAAATCATTTTTGAGATGGTAATTTTCATCTACAATTGAGAGGGGAAACTCTCTTGTAAGATATGTGTATTTTTTTGGTTTTTGTTTGCATTTAATCAAAAAACACAAAAAGTAAAGAACATTAGAAAGTGGTGGAAGATAAAAATGGAATGAGAAATAAAGAGGATGGAGGTTAAGGAGAGAAACACATGACAAAATACATGCAAAGAACCACCAAAATAACTCAACATTGAATGAAAGGGCTGAAAATCATTCCTCTCATACAAAAATGGACATGGGATTAACATATGTAATGCGAAAAAAAGGCTTACCTAGAAACATAAAGTCTCCTCACAACTTGGATTGGGTATACTTGCTACAAAGCTCATACATAAATTTTTTAACACAAAGTCTAGAAATGTCGTGAGTTGCACATAACCAATAAAAGTGCAAAATTTTAATGGATTATTTATTTATGAATAGAAGTACATAATTCATCAAAAAAAATGTCAAAACCCACAAATCAAAAGATTGATATTAACCACTTACTTGAATTCCATAGTTCAAATCTATAAAATTACATAGCCTACAAACAAAGTTGTAGTGAGCTCTTCCTCAAAATCTTGAAACAAATAAAAAACCTTTTATAATTGTCATATTTCTTATTTATAACACATACGAGGATGAAACAACCTTTCATATTCTCATTTTGAATTTTCATAATATCATGTTTTCCCTATTCTATTTTACATTTATATTTCATTTTTTTAATAAAGTGACTTAAATAAATCACCAACCTTTCCCACCAAACCTTATCCATTGGGTGGTAGAGTTTAGAAATAATATGTGCCACATACTAACACATCAAATTGAAACCTGCAAAGGGAAATTTGGAAAAACGTTTTGAATCAAACCCATAAAAATTATCTTAAGAAAATTATTTCAAATGTTTGAAATTCTTGTTTCAATACCTTTCCATTTCTTCAAATGGGATCCAAAATAGAGTAAGGATGTGAAAGATATGGCCAAATGGAGAATTCACACCAAGTGTGCTTGTAAGCTATTGTCATAAGAAAATTTATTCCTCTTTGTTTTCCAAGAATTTTTTTTTCTCTAATGATCAAATATTTTACGTCATTAGATAAATCATTTCAATACCTTTCCAATGCTTTTAATGGGAGCCAAAATGAAGTCCATATGCAAAAGATACGGCCAAAACAAGAATCTAAATTTTTCCTTTACATGAATGACATGCCCCATGCACCCATGAGGTTATTATATAACAACTTGGCATGCCTGGCATTTCTGATGTGGCCATAAGGCCAGGTTGACATGCCTTAGCATGTTCAATGAGCTCATGAGGCTAGGTCAGAGCACCTTCAATGTTTTGGATTTTTGGTACAAAAAATCTATGAATTTTGGGACCTTGATCCTTTGGAGAAAGATGACCATTTTTATAATTTATCTTTAGTGAATTGAATAAAAACTAAAATAGAGTCAGGATGTGAAATATATGATAACCTTTATGTGAATTGTGTTTGATTTCTCCAGTTGGATTTTTAAATAAAATCTATGAAGTTTGTGACTTTGATATATGAATCAAAGATGATCCTTGAGAAAACATATTTCTAATGCATCGAACACAAACTAAAATAGAGTCAGTGTGTGAAATATATGACTAGAGTATTTTCACATGGCATGCCTAGTGTTCATGTTAGGCTCCAAAGTTCAAGATCTCTAATATGAAAAATTTAGGAAGTTTGACCTCTAATGTCTGAAGCAAAGATGATCATTGAGACAATATCTTTACAAAGTATCAAAATAGAACCAAAATGGATTAAAAATGTGAAATATATGATTGGAGTATTTTGACCTAACATGTTTAGTGTTCTTGTTAGGATCCAAAGTTTCAGATATTTGGTATGAAAAATATATAAAGTTTTAGCCTCCAGTGTTTGAAGAAAAGTTGATCTTTAGGAAAATATCTTTCCAATGCATAAAATGATAACCAAAATGGATTCTGGTCACAAAAGATATGATAATGTGGAAGAATTGTACTTGTCACACCCTTGAGGTGTGAATGGCACTTGATTTCTTTGGGTTTTCCAAAATGAAAATTTCTCAAATAAAACATGTAAAAGTCGTGGTACAGCCATGAAGCCTAATTGATCTAATGCCAAACTCTCAATTTCTCTATGCGAGAATGAAAATTTTAACAATTTCATGAATTCAAATTATGGGTACAACACATCCAAAGCATCCAAATAATTTAGTTTAGACTTTTGTTTCATGAAAAAGAGACCCTTGGTACCCTTATTTTAAAGATGGGAATCTGGTCATTAATGGCCACTTCAACATGATTTTTTTTAAATTTTTTGTATTGTATTTATTTTATATTTTTTAATTTAAAAATTTAGTAAAAATTTGTTTTTAATTTATATATTAAATATTTAGTAAGATAATAGTCAAGGTGGTAGATTTTTTATTCATGATTATCATAAATTCCATCTGGCATGATAATATCATTCTTCATACCAACCATGCCATAGGATGTGGAGTGGTGATCACATTCATTTCTCCAAGGTGGTGGCCACACTTAGTGCAATTTGGTGTGGACTCCACCAAATGATTAGTATAGGCTCTTTATATCATTGAAAGCCACTTTTTTGGATTTATTAATATTTATGCTTCAAATGATACCTTAGAGTGTACCTTTTTATAGTGGTGGATAGAGGATGATCTCCTTGATGCCCATTGGGTATTATGTGGTGACTTTAATATGGTGGCATCTCCTGAGGACAAAATGGTTCACTTGCCTATGAGGTTGATAGTTGGCAAAAAGGAGGGATGAAACTAGTGTGGATAATGCCTTATAGTGTCTCAATACCTTCTTCCTGGCCTTTAGATCTAGCATCTAATGACATAAAACTCATTGCTATAGATAATATTACCTCCCTTCACCAATGTGGGATGTTAAATTCAGATAGAAGTGGATCCAACATGATGAAATATTTAAATTTCTTGGCATCTCCTTTGATTTTGATGCCTCACTACCTTTGTTGTGGTAATATGTTGTTGACAGAGTTACTAAGAAGCTAGAATACTGGGTGACCAAGTCTCTTTCATTAGCAAGAGAATTTAAAATTTTCTGAAAAATTCTTGCATCCACTCATGTGTAATACTCATCATATTGGATGCCTTCTAATAAATCTTACCAAAAGTTGGATAAATTGCTTAGATATTTATTTTGGGACAATTCCTCTTAAGGTAAAGGATTATACAAGGTGGCCTGGGAATATTTTTTCCTCACGCATGATGTTAGAGGGATGGAGCTCAAAGACATAGTCTGGCAAGGAACTACATTATGTGTCAAATGGATTGTGTAGGCCTTGAGGGCCAAGAAGCTTTGAAGGTGTTATTCAGACACTATATCTCCTTTGGCTTGCCTAAGGGAAAGAAGGCCTAGAAAAGTCTCAACTTCCCCAATTTACTCTTCATTCAATATCTTGTCTAAATCATAGGGTTCTTTATAGCCAAAAGCATTTGGAAGGCTTGGGAAAAGATCAAGCCATGGCTACTCTATAATGGCTCTAATTTCTATAATGGGCTCTTTATTAACTCCCAGAGGAATTCATACTGTCCATGATATCTTCTGTAGGTTCCCTCACTCTTGGCTATCCTAAGAGGATGTGAAAGATAAATTTTAGTTAGCCAATACAAACTAGGAGTCCTACCAAGAAATATTCAATGCCATCTCAACTTCCATGCTCCATAAAATCTTGGTCCATTCCACTTAGCCATGGTGGAAGGACTAGAAATGGTATGTTGAGACCCCTTTTTGTAATTACACCCCTCAGTTTGGCTATGCATGGCTCACCATATATTTGCCAATGGTTGACAAGCTTAATGCCTATTGGGGGCTACACTCATCTACTAAATCATGGAGCTTTCACTTCAACATTATTTGGGGGGCTTGTGTGGAGCCCAAGATTATTTATTTTGCTTGGTGTATACTACACCAAGACTTACCTATTGGTAGAAGACTCATCCAACTTGGAGTCCACCTGCCTACTTGCCCCTTTTGTGGCCATCTTGAGATGCTTCCTCATCTTTTTTGATACTAATCTAAAGCTCAAAGGGTCTAAACTTAGATCCATGATATTTTTAGGCCTTACCATCCTGAATTTTTTATTTGGCAACACATCCTCTTTGGAGACAAACCCACGATGTCCTTAAAATATAAACAAGTCAGGCATACTTTTAGAGTGGATATTCTCTTTTGACTCTGGAAAGAAAGAAATAATTGTATGTTTAATAATGATTATATTGATTTTAATATTTATGCTTTACATAAGTCTTCTATCATCTTTAATGTTCTTTTATAGATTCATGTCCAAGCCAATAAAGTGGCTATGGAGATTGGCCATCTTTAGGATCTCCTCTTCCACTAGGGAGATGTTCCTTGTGAAATGGCTTGAGTTCTGCCTTCTTTACCTAGTGATCCTAGACTGGATGAGAGAGTGCCTTAACTACCTTGTGGTGGGCATCATTATATCTAGTCTTATTTCCATTGTTAAAACATCACCCTATACCAGCTGATTTCCCCTCTTGGGTAGCAGTGAGGGTGGCATCCCCCACCTCTTTCCCCTATTGGGCTAGATGGTTGGGGCACTCTTCCTCCTCCTTTATGCCCAGATGCTTATAGGGTATGACCTAGAGGTCGATTAGATGTGCTAGATAAGTTATCTAGGCTTATTTTTGGCCATTTTAACCACTTGAACACAAGTAAAAGATGATGATAGGGACACTACTCAAGCTACTGGTTGGGAGCCTATTCCAGATGGTAATGATTTTCCAAGCTTGGGCTGGGGTCCTGATGATATGGATCCTCTACCTTCTGGCCTTGCTCTTACTGCATAAAATTTATATTTTTTCTTATGACTTTGTGACTTGTTTCTAAGTTTTACCTAATTCATGATGCTTTTGATTTTGCTCTTAGGATCTTCCTAGTGTGACGTGGAATGATTTCATACCACCTATATTTTTTTGTGAACTATTTGTATATTTTTGTTAAGTTAATATATAGATATATTTCATTAAAAAAATGAAAAAAGACAATTTATATTTTCATGCACTAGATATTGGGAATTATTTTTTTGGTTTGTGTAGGTAAATTATGGCATATCCTTCATGGGCACAAATTTGTCATGTAGAACCCCTTTTCCCTCTTCCAAGCCTCTATAGTTAATATGTTTGGCATTTGTCTCCTCAACCTTAGTAACCAGCATTCTCTCCCAACATTTTCTTGCCATCATTAATTCAGTTTGTGTTTTGGTGTGGATTTACATTTACAACTCAAACGATCCTCTCTCTAATCTATTTATTTTATTGTATTAGGTGGAATGTTGGGGATCAATCAACAAAATTGATTACTATATGAAATCAATTATATGCGGAATTAAGCCAGATAGATAAGTAACTAGAATCAGAAATAGCAAAGAACAAGAGATACAAGAAACCACCCTGAAAACTTGTATTCAACTCTTTACAGAAGGAATTATAATTGAAGAAACTTCTTTTCTTCCACACCTTTCTCAGATGTACAGATCTCTTCTTAGATCTCTTTCCCTCAAGAGTCCTCTCTCTCAATTACAATCAACTCCAACAACCTAGATTGATACACATATACAATCTATATTCTACTTCTACAGTAGTGTCTCTAACACTTTCTATAGTGGTGTTCAATAAACTATGAAGATCTATCCCTAATAAATAACATTAGGGATTCATGAGCATGCACTTATAGCCATTAGATGCACCTCCTAATCAAGGGCTCTAATCAGTTCTACTCAAATTAGAAATGTGGACTTACAACCAACAGTTGATCTTTACATGTAAACATTCTATTCTCGCACGAAAATAGATCTTGAACACACACAGGTGACCAACGTCGGTTCCTGTATGCCTGCCTGTGATCGACGTCGACCAACCTACTACCGATGCCAACAGCTTTTGGTTTGCGCCTGACCGTCGATGGTGACTATTAGATTCTTACAACTTATACACTTGCTCATGGGGTGAAGCTTTTAGCTCCATACCTTAACAATCTCCCACTTGGAGATAAACAGCTGCACCAGTACCTGTACAACAACATCTTCTAGCTCCTCCATCTTCAACTCAATCATGAAGACCAATGAAAGTTGAATGAAGATTCAACTTCTCCTTTGTAATCGACTTGGTTAACATATCAGCAGGATTCTTATCTGTATGGATCTTCTCCAGCTTCAACTCACCATCCTCCAATACCTGTCTAATGAAGTGGTACCTAAGATGTATATGCTTGGTTCTTGAATGAAAGGCTGAATTTTTAGCTAAATGAATTACACTCAGACTATCAATGTATAGTCTACAACTCTCTTGCTCCTTTCCAAGCTCTTCTATGAACCGTGTCACCCATATCATCTCTTTGCTAGCCTCTGTGACTGCAATATATTCTGCTTCTGTAGTTGACAAGGCAACAACCTTCTGCAACTTTGATATCCAGCTAACCATCGTTCCACCTACAGTGAAAACATATTTTGTGGTGCTCCTCCTGCCATCCAAATCACCTGCCATATCTAAATCTACATAACCATGTAGAGAAGTATTTGAACCTCCATAACACAAATGCCTACTACTGGTTCCTCTCAGATATCTAAGGATCCACTGAACTGCTTTCCAGTGTTCCTTCAATAGATTGGCCATATACTTACTAACAACTCCCACTGCTTGGGCAATATCAGGCCTAGTAAAAACCATTGCATACATTAAACTTCCTACTGCAGAAGCATATGGAACTTTCCTCATGTACTCTACCTCATCATGTGAATTAGAACACTGTTCTTTACTCAACTTGAAGTGTCTAGCCATAGGTGTGCTTACCGGTTTTGCATCCTGCATATTAAACCATTTCAACACCTTGTTCACATAATCCTCTCGAGACAAAATCAACCTGTGATTTTTTCTATCTCTCTTGATGCTCATGCCAAGGATTTTCTTTGCTGCTCCCAAATCCTTCATGGCAAATGTGTGAGCTAATTTCACCTTAAGCTCAGAGATATCTTGCATGTGTGATCCTGCAACCAGCATATCATCTACATACAACAATAGAATAATATATCTACCATTATCCAATCTCTTGAAATACACACAATGGTCAGATTGACATTTACTGTAGCCATACTCAGTCATAAACCTGTCAAATCTCAGATACCATTGTCTTGGAGCTTGCTTGAGGCCATACAATATTTTCTTCAATCTGCACACAAGTTTATCCTTACCTTTGACCTCAAATCCTTTTGGTTGATCCATATATATTTCTTCATCCAAATCTCCATGAAGAAACACTGTCTTAACATCAAGCTGCTCAAGATGCAAATCCTCAATAACAACTAAAGATAGTACAGTATGTATAGAAGTCATTTTAACAACAGGAGAAAAAATCTCACCAAAGTCAATACCTAGTTTTTGTGCAAATCCTTTCACTACCAACCTAGCCTTATATCTCATCTATCCATTCTCACCTTCTTTCAATCTATAGATCCATCTGTTCTTCAGTGTCTTCTTTCCTGCTAGTAACTCAACCAAATCCCATGTTTGGCTCTCTTTCAAGGAATCAATTTCCTCATTCATGCCTAGCTCCCACTGATTCTTGGATTCCACCTATATTACTTCATCAAGACTCTCTGGTTCTCCACCATCAGTTAGCAATAAATAGAATAATGAAGGGGAATATTGAATTAGAGGTTTACTTACTCTTTCTAACCTCCTATTGGGCATTTGAGACTCATTCACAACACACTGTCCACCCAAATTATCTGATAGTGACCGACCTTGATCACTTCCAAGCCTGTTACTGGCTGACATCAGTTCTACCTGATCGACCTCAGTTTCTGTGTGACCATCATCGGTCCCTGTACGGCCGACGTCGGTTCCTGCCTGACCGACGTTGGTCTCTGTGTTTTCCTGTCTATAATTTTTCTTTCCCACGAGCTCTTTTTGGACCTTCACCTCATCCAATTTTCTATTGCTCTACTCAGATTGATTTAGCTTCTTGAGCTGAGCAGTATACATCATTTTTTTATTGAAAACAACATCACAGCTCCTAATTATCTTGTTAGTTTCTAGATTCCAAAACCTGAATCCAAAATCATCAGAGCCATAGCCAATAAATGTGCACCTCATAGACCTAGCATCAAGTTTCTTTCTATTTTCATTATCAACGTGCACAAAGGCTTCACAACCAAAAACTTTGAGAAATGATAGATCTACCTTTTTACTTGTGCATGCCTCTTCTGGAATTCCACCATCTAGCACTGTAGAGGGTCCTCTGTTAATCAGGTAAACTGTAGTATCCACAGCTTCTACCCAAAACTCTAAGTGCAATCCAACATGCAATCTCATACACCTTGCATGCTCCATGATTGTTCTGTTCATCCTTTCAGCAACTCCATTTTGCTGAGGTGTTCTTGGAACAGTCCTTTGCCTACGGATCCCATGCATATAATAATACCAGTTGAACTTGTGGCTGCAGAACTCACCACCATTGTCAGATCTCAGGCACTTCCATCTCTTGCCTATTTCATTCTCAACCATAGCTTTCCAAATCTTAAACGTGTCAAAAACATCAAATTTCTTCTTAATACAATAGACCCATACCTTTCTTGTAGCATCATCTATGAAGGAAACATAGTACTGAGATCCTCCAATAGAAGCAACTTCAGCTGGTCCCCACATGTCTGTGTGAACAAGCTATAATTTGTGTTTCTTCTTTGTTGACCCAGTCTCGAGAAAACTCACTCTCTTCTATTTTCCAGAAATACAGTCTTCACAGAAATCTAGATCTATGCTTTTCAAATCTGGAAATATACCTTTTGACTTAAGAATTGTCAATCCCTTCTCACTCATATGGCCAAGCCTTTGATGCCACAACTTTGCATCTACATCTGAAGTAGATAATACAGAAGGAGAATTATCAGTAATATAATTACATAAATAGAGAGTACCTACTCTCTTACCTCTGGCCAATATAAGTGCACCCTTGGAAACCTTCCAAAATTCAGCTGTGAGAGTTACTGTACAACCCTCATCCCCTAACTTTCCTGTAGAAATCAAGTTTCTCTTCAAGCTGGGAACATGCATGACATCTTTCAACACCCATGTGTTTCCATTCTGCATTTTCAGCTACACTTTACCTTTGCTAACAATTTTACAAGTCTCATCATCCCCTAAGTAAACTATTCCAAAATCTCCATGGACATAGTCACTGAAATATTCTCTATTGGGGGTTGCATGGAAAGATGCACCAGAATCTAAAACCCAAGATTCTATATTATTATGCAAAGAGAATATAAGAGCATCTTGTGTAACAATACCTGCAACCTTTGCTTCTTCTTTTTCATCATGTTGTCTGTTCTCTTTAGGCTTTGACCAACAATCTTTGCTTATGTGCTCTATCTTTCCACAATTCCAGCATTGTGGCTTCCTGCCATTTCTGGATTTGGATCTTCCTCTCATCTTTGACTTAGATCTTGATCTCCCTTTCTTGCCCTTCTCTTTCTGCCTTCCCCTACTCTCAAAACTTAAAGCATTCCCTGATGTCTCCTCTGTGCTTTTCCTGTGAATTTCTTTATTCAAGATTACACTAACAACATCATCTACTTTTAAAATATTTGAAGCAGATGCAGTATTACTAACTGCCATTACCAAGCTATGCCAGCTTTTTGGTAAAGAGCATAAGATTAATAGAGCTTTAATTTCATCATCAAATGTTATTTTGACTGAATCTAATTGATTCACAATTCCATGGAAATCATTTAGATGATTAGATACAGATCCACCTTCCTACATTTGCAAATTAAATAACTGCTTCATAAGATATACCTTATTTAAAGCTGAGGGTTTTTCATATAAATTTGCTAAAGTAGTCATTAACTCTACCATAGACTTTGCCTGTGATAAATTAGATATCACAGTAGATGCTAGACTCAATCTTATAGATCCAAGAGCCTTTCTATCAAGAACTTCCCATTCTTCATCATCCATGTCTGTGGGCTTCTTTACAATCCCACCTAATGGTAAGTATAGATCTTTCTGATACAGATAATCTTCTATCTACATTCTCCACAATTGATAGTTCTTGCCATTAAACTTCTCCATTCTAAGTTTAATTTCTTCTGCCATTGCTTCTCCCACTCAAATAGAAATCCCTGTGAGTTACCTGTAATCAATACACACTAACCAGATCTGAACCACCTGTTAGTGTACCAAAGCTCTGATACCACTTGTTGGGGATCAATCAACAAAATTGATTACTATATGAAAGCAATTATATGCAGAATTAAGCCAGATAGATAAGTAACTAGAATCAAAAATAGCAAAGAACAAGAGATACAAGAAACCACCCTGAAAACTTGTATTCAACTCTTTACAGAAGGAATTACAATTGAAGAAACTTCTTTTCTTCCACACCTCTCTCAGATGTACAGATCTCTTCTTAGATCTCTTTCCCTCAAGAGTCCTCTCTCTCAATTACAATCAACTCCAACAACCTAGATTGATACACATATACAATCTGTATTCTACTTCTACAGTAGTGTCTCTCACACTTTCTACAGTGTTATTCAATAAACTATGAAGATCTATCCCTAGTAAATAACATTAGGGATTCATGAGCATGCACTTACAGCCATTAGATGCACCTCCTAATCAAGGGCTCTGATCAGTTCTACTCAAATTAGAAATGCGGACTTACAACCAACAGTTGATCTTTACATGCAAACATTCTGTTCTCACACGAAAATAGATCCTGAACACACATAGGTGACCGACATCAGTTCCTGTATGTCTACCTATGACTGACGTCAGCCAACCTACTACCGACACTGGCAGCTTTTGGTCTATGCCTGACCGTCGATGGCGACTGTCAGATTCTTGCAACTTCTGCACTTGCTCATGGGGTGAAGCTTTTAGCTCCATACCTTAACATGGAATTACATTTACATGTTGTGCAGGATATAAGCATATTTTTGGTTGGTTTTTTTAGTTTGAATTTATATTATGGTCACTGCCTTATTCATTCCCTGATCTCACATTATTGCATGCTACCTGTTATTAGCTTTCAAGTCACCACCCTCTATCTACTTCTATGCCTGCTTGTGTTTTTTAATGATAAACACCACCACTCACTTGTCATCATAACTGCTATTATCCATGACCCTAAATAAGTTAAACCATTATACTACTATCACTACACCTAGGTTTTATACCACCATAAGTAGTCTCCTTTAGCATCACTCTCACCCATTGCCTGCTAATTTGCTTATTATAGGAAAGAAACCATCCAATAATCCTAAGCCTTATGATTGAGTAGGTGCTTGACCATATGGGCTCCCACCCTAATATTTAATTTTTTTAGAAATTTTGTTTAAAAATTTCTTATTTTTTTTATAATTTATAATTTATAATTTTTTTATTTTATTTTTAAATTTTAAATTCCCATGGCCAAGTTGAAGCATATGCTGGAACTTAAGCCACTTCATATATATATATATATATAATTTTTAAAAAATGATTTTTTTATTTTTTGAAACTATTGTAGGGACGCATTCCTCAAGTTCTACATGGACAAGATTAACATTTCTAGTCACATTTTTTCCCTTTGAGTGTATAGTGCATGTTCCAATTCCTTTGTGTACTCTTCAAATGCTTTTTAGTGAGCACCTATACTCTTTTGTGACCTAGTACGCTCTAGTGACCATTTTAACTCTTTAGTAGTAAGTGTGCTCTGGTGAGAACCTACACTCTATATTGAGCTAGTATGTTTTAGTGACCATTTACACCCTCTGGTCACCTATCCAATCTAACCCCTTTAAATTTCAAATAATTATAACTTTTGCATGCATTATTATTTTTGAGTGTAATTGTTTTTAAAGTGCATAATTTTTCATGCTCTATGCATTTGTGTTGAAAATGGCATATAAAAGGATCATTCTCACTAGCTCAAACTAATTGAGCTAGAAATCCTATATGATGGATGTGATTATTAGTAAGGGCCTTTACTACATTGGTGTGAATAAATAATCTACTTCTTGGGATATTCACAAGCTAACCAAGTCGACAACTCATTATGCTAAGAAGAAAAATCCAAATAATCATGTTCCCTAAACTAAAGTTTCACTTTTAGGGTGTCATATAACCATGGGAAGTTTTGAAAAACTTGGAAGAAATTTTTAGAAAACACAACAAGATGTGGGAATTATAACTATAAAGTGAGCATGGTGTTCTTAGTCTAGACAATTATCCTTTCATAAAGGAATTTATCACTCAAGTCAAGCACTTGGGACTTTTGATAGTTTATTCAAGAGTTATTAAGATAGATGATCAAATAATCATGAGTATTTTGTTAAAATTGAGTCATTCCTACTCAATATTCATCTCAAATAAATACACACAACAAGATTCTTTGGGCACAACATATGTGTAACCAACCTTTGATAGGATTTGTGAGAAACTTCATAGATAATGAGAGATACTAATTTTCATTTGTGACATCTGACCTGGGAATTCTAAGTAATGGGATTAGTTTCCAATGACTATAATGTGAAATCGTACTACATTATTGGTAAATATAAGGGTCCTACCTAAGGAAAAGGGAAATAAAAACATCAGCCTAAGGGAAACCAATCAACTTAGGATAACCCTTTTGCCCACTAGGACAAAATAAAAATGAAATGGAATGTAGAAATCAATAAGGATTCTTGTAATTTTTATGGTATTCTCAAGACATCATGCTTCGATAAAATGGAACATTTGGAAGAATAAATGAATAAAATGAAGTTTTCTACCTCTAAGATAGGAGTCTCACTTTCTACAATAACATATGCATCACCAATGTATGAATGGAATCTGGATTCAGTGGTCTCTCACCATATGAAAAATTAGGGTTATCTATTTAATTAGTTTAGCACAATCCTCACAAATGAAATATTTATGGGCAACTTTAGTCCTCTTGTTATTGAGGGCAAAGGGTCCTCTGATATGGAGAATGGATGCTCAATAATGTTATTCATGTTGCATAATTGTCTGTGAACTTAATATTCATCTAGTAAATCATATATTCTAGTGAATGAAAAATTATTGAGTTTACAAATGTTGATGTTGTTATTAAAACTACAAAAGACTATCCTGTTGTTATAAAAATGGGCAAGGTTTATCATCTATCCAGATTGTATAAGTTTGATCACTTTGTGTTTGATTAAAAATATCAAGTCATGATTTTGCACAAAAATAACTTGAGTAAACTATGGCATGAGTTTTTTTGTCACTTAAGCTATCGTTCATTGCAAGACCTTAATAAGCACAATATGATTAATGGTTTTCCAAACTTTTCTTTTAAATATGGATTTTTTCTAGGTTGTGCACTTGGAAAACAACATAGGAAACCTTTTGTTAAAGGAAAATCTACAGGGTAAGTGACATATTAAATTTGGTTCATAATGATATCATGTCATTCCATCATGTTTCTTTATAGAAACATAAGTATGTGCTTACATTCATTGAAGAATTCTCTCACAAAACTTGGGTCTACAATTTGAAAAAGAAAATCAAAGTCTTTGAGCACTTCAAAGTTTTCAAATCCCTTGTTGGAAACATTTTATAAATAAAGATTCATCATGTCAAAACTAATAATGGATGAGCATATGATAATAATCACATGATAAATTTCTATGATTAGGTAAGCATTCAAATCTAGCATACTTTTTCATACACACCTCAATAGAATCATGTAATTGAATGTAGGAATCATGCACTCAAGGATATGGCCAATTTCATGATGTATTCTAATGAATTTATTCTAAACCTTAATTTTACACTGATATAATTATGTGTGTGAGTTACATCCAAAATCACACTCCCCACTTAGTAGTGTAAAGTGATAATTTTGAGAAAAAATGGTCTAGTCAAGCCACATGTTTCATATTTTAGGTTTTTTTTGGGCATGATGCATGGGTGCATAGCCCAGATGATAATCATAAATATATGGAAGTGAAGATCCATCCTTGTATTTTTTTGGACTATTGTGAAAATGTTGAAGCATATCATCTTATTATCTCAGACACAACCCAATTGCTTTACCAATAAGATGTGCCATTTTATGAAAATCCCATATTTATGAGCCAACATATTCTCCTCCTCTATTAATTTATGATAGTCTAGACACAACTCTTAACTTCTCTTTTACATAAGAACACAATTTGGACAAATTCAATTATCAACATCATTAGTGTTCAAATGATGAATTGTTTTGGGACCATAATCTCCTCCACTACCAACATAACATAATGTTCCACTACCAATGCCACTAGTAATCTAGAGAGAACCTAAATAATCAACATAATATGAACCAAAATAGGTATACCAAGTTCACACACAAGGCTATTACATTGGTAGGGAATCTTGGAAATTCACAAAGGACTAAATCTCAACATCAATTTGGTGTTGCATATTTGGCACAATTCAAAGTGAGTTAGGATCCAAATACTTACAATGAATTCATGGACATCTTGAATGGAAATTATATGACAACATGAATTCATTATTTGAATGGTAATGACACTTGGGACTTGTTTCCAATTTTGAAATAAGCAAAAATAATGAGGTGAAAGTGGTTATACCATACTAAATATGCAACAAATGGATCAACTGACCTGCATAAATCTAGGCTTATCATAAAAGGATTTTTATAAGTTGAAGATATTGATCACTATGAAAATTTTTCTCCAATTATAAAAATGAATTCCATCATACTTTTACTCTCTTTGGTTGCAATACAAAGGTGGGAAGTCCATCAAATGGATGCAAAAACTAAATTTATGCATGGCAACTTGAAAGAAGATATCTACGTGTCCCAACCTCATGGGTTTGTTAGTAGTAAAAAATGTAGCTATATGATCCAATTGAATAAGTCTTTGCATGAATTTAAATTGGATCCTTGAGCATGGTATGGTAATATTAACAAGTTTCTACTCAATGTTTCTTCTACAAAGAGTTACTTTGACCCTAAAGTATACACTAAGATAGTATATAGGAAATTATGGATATTAGTTCTTTATGTCGATGGCTTATATTTATAGGGATTTACACCAGGAAAATTTAAAAGACCAGTTGATGAATTATTTTGAAATGAATGACTTAAGATTGTTAAAATATTTCCTTGAATTTCATATTTTACAATCTGAGCATGTAATATTTGTTAATCAATCTAACTATGATTGAGACATACTCTATCACTTCAACATGGATAACTACAAATCCACACCAACTCCTTATCAATTTGAAGTCAAGATTTCCACCAAATGTTTTTCTCCTTTATTTGATGGTACATTACATAGGAAATTGGTGGTAAGTCTTCTTTATTTGACCCATACTTGTCTTGACTTATCTTTTTTAGTTGGCCTAGTGTCACCCTATAATCCATTAGCAGACAACCAAATACATTATATGATAGATTCTTGGTACTACTAATTATGGTATTGAGTATATGTCAAGCGACAAAGCGTTGGTTTTAGGTTACAATAAGATTGATTTGATAGGTTATCCTGATGGTCACAAGTCAAAAATAACATATATCTATCATCTTGAGATAGGTCTCATGACTTGGTCTTGCAAGAAGAAATATATTATTTCTTTGTCTACTAGGAATGATAAGTATGGTGGAGTTATTATTTTCAATAATGAGTCTATTTTGATTTGACACATGTTTTTTGAGTTTTAAATTTCATAGGTCTAATAAAAAATGCTTTAGTCTAATAATTAGATTGACATCCAAATTGCTCATAACCCAATAATGAATAAATTTATGAAGGATGTACATGAGTGGATACCACATATATACTCAATAATAAATTTTTGGGGTATCGTGGAAAGTGAATTAAAAGATAACGTGGTAGATTTTAAAGTTGCATGAGAAGGAGAACCTTCCACAATAGAATCAAGTACACAATTTTATGAAAATAAACAAGAAACATAGTGTGAGGGGATGTTGATATCTCATATATGTGTATAAATAAAACATGTAAAAATTACCTAATTATAATGATGCACATGTGAGATGTGGAGAATCAGTTAGATACTTGTAATTCACATAATAAAGAGCAAGCATGTAGGAAAGGGAATGATGCACTAGTTAAGAAAGACATAGTTAATGTGTAATGCATGACTTAAAATAAACATAAATGAGGTAAGAAATATAAGAGTGAAAGAAGCACAAGAAGAAGACAAATTAAGGAAATGCTAAAAAATGTCAAGGATAATGCACATTACATAGGATCAAGTCAAGTGGACAAGAATATGCTGATAGAGTAATGGAATATGTTAAAAAGGATGGATAGATGAAGTTCTAGTTAGAAAAGAAGGAATAATCAACACTAGCAATGTAACATTTGAATGGGTCAAAGGGGTCCAAGAATATTATAGATAGGGACATTAAACTCTGATTTAAGAGACTTCATACAAATACACATTTGTAGATGTTGAGTTAAAGTATTGAAAAGAGAGATAAGCTAGGGTTTGAGTGAATGATGACATATTTTCTTATATGATTTGTATGAGTAAATATTTTCCTTTGATAACAATGATTGTAATGCAATATACATGTATGCTCGTAATATTGATGTATGATTAATAGAGTTAGATGATTGTTTGGTTAAGCATGGAATTTTTATGCAATGTTTTATGCATACTTAGTAATTATGTGTTTTATTAGTTAATATGGTACACATATGTGTGTCTTTATGTTTTTTTATCATTATGGGTTTTTGGTGTCCTCTTTTAGTGCCTCTAGTGAGTGCCTAAATATATTGGCTTAGATGATATTTAGACAACATGAGTACTCATATCTATTGCATGTGATATAGTCTATGCAAGACCAAGATAAAGATTATTAAAAATTACAACACTAATCTCCCTCAACATCCCAATATTAGATTGCAAGTTGATAAACATTGTGGTATTTTAGATCAATTCAAGAATACTCAAGAAAAGATATATATTTTTGAATTACTCACAAGCCATAGTGTTTTCAAATATATTATTTTTAAGGCCTTAGAAGACATCTTTTCCAAGTGATACTCAATCTTCTCACTTCCATTCTATTGTTATGTTTTTGATATATAGTGAGAACCTTATTACATTTGAGTATGATAAATTACCTCCTAAATCTATTGTGGGTCAATATTTACTCTTGTATATTCAAGTTATAATTAACAACTTTGGGATCAATTGAGTATTAAAGGATAATAGTTTAGGATTAAACATTTGTAGCGAGTCATTTCTTATATAACTTAGAATTGGAAGGTGAGGCCTAAAAAAATAAAAGATGGTCATAAATAGTTTCAATAATCTAATAAGAAATGCTCTTCAGAGTAATTACTTTAGATAATTCCTTTGGACCTAAAGGTTATAGGCACAAAATGTCAAGTCATACCTAATGATGTGAGCTATAATAATTTTCTTAAGAGATCGTGGATTCATGATATAAAATTAATCTCATCCACATTACATAGATGTTTTAATTTCATATAAAATGGATTTATATATACATACACTACTTATGATGTACTATTTAGTTTTTTAAAAATGATTGAACCTTGCGATATTATTATACCACAATTGAGTAAGACTCAATCAATTATTATGGCACCTCACCAAGTTATACCAATAGATCAAATGAAATGTTTGGATGGGGTGAGTGTGGTAGGATTAAATAAGATGTTGAAACTAATAATTATAAATTGGATAGTATATACAAGAAGTTACCTAGGCTTAGTTTTACATCAATCAATTGTAGGGTCTATATAGATGATATTGAATGCATTTGACATTGGTAAAATCTTTGTTACCCTTAAAGATTATTGAATACCAATTCAACCATAATTGACTATTGAAGAACAAACAAAATATGATAAGGGTAAGTGACCTATAATAGATGATTGTTGCAATACAAATAATCCAAGAAAATTACCTAGACTTTTTCAAATACAGATTCAGATTATAATATGCACAAAAAATGGGTTATAGTGGTCAAGGCTTAGGCAAACATGATCAATGTATAATAAAGCTTAATATTCTAAGTAATCATAAATATAAGTAAATTATTAAATATAGTGAGGATGACAGAACTCAAGATACACCCTTTGCACTGGATGAAGGATATTTAATATCTAATAATCATGAGAATGATATCAAAGATAAATCTCTTTGTAGTCCATAGTCATTCACAATAAATTAAAACCATCATGCATATATCAAATCAAGCATTTAAATATCAACAAGGAGAGTTACAAGTTATTTATCTTGATTTAATTTATTGTGCTACATCATATGATATTCCTTATCTTGACACATTTCGTAGCAATGAAGCTATATAAGAATATTTAGGAACTAGTATGGATTTATTGAAATACCCTCATAATAATAGATTACCTTTTACATAAATAAATCATGCATATTTTTAGGAAAGTGAAACCTGCATGGTGATGAAAAATTACATTGGAAAGTTTAGGTACATTATCTACTACACCTTATGTGGAGGATAGATCAATATTATTTATGAAGACACGATTGATATTGACATTGGCACTAGTGACACACCAAATATTTTGAAGTTACGTGCCTCATTTAATTCTGAAGAGTAAAAGGTTTATATCGAGTTACCAAAGGAATGTCAAGACATTTTTTCATGATATTATGCCCATATATTAGGAATGCATATATCTACAATAATGAATAATTTAGTTTTGAATCATGATACCAAACTTGTTAAGCTTTCCCTTTTAAATTAAGCAATCATGCATATTTTTGGAAAATTGAACCCTTGCATAGTAATGACAAAACTAAATTGGATATTTTGATTACATTACCTACTATAATTTATGTGGAAGATAGATTAGCATTATTGAATGAAGACATGATTAATATTAACATTGGAACTAGTGACACAACAACAATTTTAAAGTTGCATGCCTCATTTAATTCTAACTAGTAAAAGGTACCAAGTTATTAAAAAAATATCAATACATTTTTTCATGGTATTATGCCAATATGCCAGGAACATCTACATTTGTAGTGATTTATAATTTAGCTGTGAATGAGGATGCCAAAATTGTAAAGGAAAATATTATAAATATGCATTCTAAATTCTCTTAACTGGTTAAAGAGGAAATATGGAAGTTAGTTGACACTAGATTTAGTAGTCCTATTTATTATTTCAATTGGATTTAAAAAATTTCTCTAGTTGGCAAGCCAACTGAAGACACTTTGATTCACACTTATTTTTGAGATATAAATGAAGATTACCCCGATGATGACTTCCCATTTCCAAATATGATAGGATTTTTTATTATACAACTAGAAATGAGATGCTCTATTTTATGGATGGGTTTTATGGTTACAATAAAATCAAGATCAATCCCAGTGATCAATATAAAACCACTTTCACAATTCATTGGGAAAATTTTTGTTATGTGGTCATGAATTTTAGGCTTAAAAATGAAGCTCATCTACATATAAAAGGGATACAACACACACCTTCCATGATTATATGCACATTATTTTAGAGGGTTATGTTGATGACATCCTAGGAAAATCTAAGAAAATAGAAAATTTTGTGCATGACTTGAGATGAATATCTTAAAGATTGAGATAATATATTGCATGATTAAATACTACATGAATTGTAATTGGTGCCACCATTAGGGTCAATTTTCATCATAAATCAACCTTTTGATGTTTTTGGTAGTGAAATTTATAGAAATTTGCCTCAATTTTTGTGGTGTAAAAGTAAAGAAACTAAGCATTTTAGTTACATTGCCCACATTTACCTCAAGTTTTTAACATCACATATATGCCACTATTAAAAACTAAATTAAAAGTGAACTATATAATAAAATTAAAAATTTAGGTCACTTATTTAAATATTATTAAAAAAATAAAATCTAAATAAAATATTCATACATGCAGTCGAATTAGAGCGTCTGTAGTTGTAGATAGTTTTGGTCATGTAGAGAGATTTTGATGGAGGGTCATACATCTCTTTCTCTAAAGATAATTTTGGTTTGAAACTAGGATACTATGTTGATTTGCACAATCGATGTCAATATATATAGAAAGGACACACTAGTTGCATCATATTAAATAACACTAGGCCATGATAGTGGCTCACATCCAAGCAATCTAATTGTTAGCTTGGCCACATTCATTACCCAATCTCTTGTCCTCGACCATAAACAAATCCATTTATAAACAAATATGAAATGTATCCCAAAACTGATATTTCTAATATTAAAAATCTTCTAGTATTATAAAATCCTTCACTTGAATCACAAAACCCATAAAAAACTACTTACATAGAGAGGATTCAATAATATCAAAACAAACCTAACATATTTACTTGCATATAATATCAAGAAACTAGTATAAAAATGAGGAACAAGAAAAGTCGAGAGAATATTGGTCTTCTATTTGAGGAGATTGCATATTGGATTATGAATTTTCAAATGTAGGTTTCAAATTAGTATGGAAGACAATATCTCACAAATCCTAATTTAATTTTATTCACTAATTCCATAGTAAAATCTCAAATTGACTTCCTAAATTTAAAACTTGATGCAAATTTTACGTGGCAAAATCCAAAAAATTAATAAAACAATGTAAATTTTGGTTTGACATGAGTGCCAATGATTTCAAAATAATTTTTGACATAAATAGTATCACTTTTGTAGCACAATTAGAGTCATTTTTGCATCATAATTATTGTCACTTTTACATCACAATTTCAATCGAGCAACAAAAAAATTAATTAGATGCAAAATTGACCCATGGAGCTAATTTCACTTCATGTAGTAGTGAATGAATCCTAAGAAGTGTGTCTTGGTGTTATGCCAGACAAATTGTTAAATATAATAAATTTTAGGAGAGGTAAAGAGGTGGATCCAAATATAGTTAAAGTAATTTTTGAAATGCCTCCTAAAATTTTTTAGCAACTAAAAAGTTTACAAGGGTTTAAGCTATTAGGCGACATATTTCTCAACTAGCGGATATAACCCAATCAATTATCAAAATTATTAATAAAACACATCAAGGACAAGTGGGATGAAAATTTTAAAGATATTTTGATGAAATAAAATAATAACTAGCCAATCTTCTAGTTATGATGCCACCCATTCTAGATCAAAGTTAATTGTTATATATTTTTTTCTATAGAACATACATTGGGAATTTCATTTGCACAATATGATGATGATAAAAAATAAAGAAAAAATTATTATATCATTGGAAATTTGATATATTATGTGAAAAATTATAACTCAATGGAGATTTCATGTTTGGTTATTGTGTTTTCAATGTATAATTTCAAACATTACATGCTCAATAATGAAACACTAGTAAATTCAAATATTGATCATTTAAAACATATGATGTGTAAGCTTTCTCTATAAGGAGGAATAACCAAGTGGGTCATGTCACTTATGTAGTTTTATCTTAACTTTGTATCGAAAAATTTAGTTAAATGGAAAGTTAATGCAGATCAACTAGTTGAGGCTCTCTTATTAGACAAGTCATATAGATGATACCTTTCTTGATGAGTTTGTTACATGTGAACTAGTGAAAATAAAAATTGTAAAATGTATTTGTATGGGTCCAAATGTGATTAAGTGTGGGGTTTGATATGTATTAATTACCCCTCCTATATAGAATATGCCATTAGCATACCAATTGAGATTTTCAAGCACCAATAATATAACAAAGTATGAGGCATTGATTCTAAGGCGCCATCCAGGACACATTTTAAAAAATAAATATATCTGAGTTTATGTTGATTCTCAACTTGTAGTTAGCCAAGTGAGGGGTACCTATTAAATAAAATAAGATAAATTGATTATGTATAGAGATTTAGTTCCCAATTTGATAACCCAATTTGATGAGTTTGATATTAATAGTATACCTAGAAGAAATAATAGATGTGCAAATGCTATGGATAGTGTTTCTTCCCTTGTTCCTATAGATATTACATATGAAGATATAAAATATTTATATTGGAAAAAATTACTACTAAGATTAAAAAAGTTGGATTCCTTAGAAAAATTTCATTAGTCTTTTATTAGAATTGAGATTAAAGAAGTATTAAATCTAATTATGACAAATTGAACTGAGATAAATCATGATTTACAAAATATTTCAATAAATCAAACATTTAATGATCTATAACTTTAAAATTTTTGGAATATAATAAAATGGGAAAGTACATATAAATAGACAACTTAATTGGACTCAGATGTACAAGGTTGTGATAGTTTGATGATGACTAATTCTATGGTTATGTAGGGTCACTGTGAATTAAGAACATGGATCTGCATATACTTGGGACAAGGCCAAACTATTTAGACAGTCACATGCCACATTGTAGTCTCTAGGGTGTGCCGGTATCCTCTATGTTTTTTCCCTTTGTTTTAATTTTGTCAAGTGAGCATGTGCTTTTTGGTCATTTGTGACTATGTAGGAGATTTTGATATATTATAGAAGTCATTATGTGCCTTCTTATTCATCTAAATCCTAGCTCAATGACACAAGTAGATGAATGGAATTGGAGGGGTAAAAAATGGGTTAGGTTGCTAAAAATATGCTAGACCTCAACACCCCACTATGTTGTGCACTGCCTACATACTAATACTATAAAGAAGGATTAAACCTCATGTATTTTTTCCATGTTATGGTGGTGTGTGAGAAAATACTAGTGAAATGTTAAATGCTAGTGCAATCCTAGTATAATTAAGTGCTTGAAAAATGAATTGTGATATTAAAAATGCTATGCAAACCTAGATCAAGGCTCTTTAGGTTGTAGGAACTTAGAATTGAGAAGAATATGTTTTTTTCCTCTCAATGGACAATTAGATTTTATGGTTCTTTTCAACCATATAAGCCTCTAGTGAACAAATGGTTAGAAAATGTGTCTTTATAATGATCATTTTTAAATCCTTCAAATGGGACATGTGAAATATATAGAATGACCCCTTAGGTTGGATTTAAAATTGAGAAACTAGACATTATTTTGGTGGGAGGATGAAACCATGCCTTTCAGACTAACCCAACCAATGTGATAGTCTAGAAATATTGGGTTTGTCCAAATCATAGCGAAAACTAAATTGGAAGTGTAAATCAATTAGATAATGAGCTTAGGTTGTTTGTATAAATAAATAGGAATATTTAGTAATCATTAATTTCTTGGAGGTATAGGTCATTTTCATAGAAGTGAAGGAATGGCAGTCAAGGACCATGGAATTAAGCGTAGGTTGGGTGTTCACAAGGAATGGCCACAAGTGCATTATTTCAATTTATATGTCTACAAATATAAAGTGGTAAAATTAATTAGATTGGTACATAGATGTATTTAAATATTTATCAAAATAAATCATTCCTCCCCACTTTTCAAGAAATGATAAAATAAAATTGCGAAGAGATGCCATTAGATATGTTACAATTTAAGATATCCTTTTTAGGAGATATTTTGAGAGGAAATTTCTTAGATTCGTTGGGCATGAAGAAGCTAAATTAGAATTAAAAGAGGCTCATGATAATGAGCACGGTGGAAATTTTATTGGAAAGTCCATGTCATATAAATTTCTTTGAATGGATTATTATTGGAATACAATGGAACATGATTGCCATGAATTTGAAATAATATGTGAACAATGTCAAAGATATAGTAATATTTACATATGCTCCATCTTTATAATTGCAACCAATTTTGTCACCATGGCCCTTTTACATATGGGTTTTTGACTTAGAGGTTAATGTGAACCCTCCATCACTAGAAGGTTACAAATTTATTATCACAATAATGGAATATTTTACTAATTTGGTTGAAGTTATGCCCTTAGAATATACTATACATGAAGATATTTGTAAATTTTTAATGACACATATTATATATAGATTTGGCATATCATTCTCTATTATTACTAATAAAGGTAAAAATTTCATGAGTAAGACAGTTAAGAAGTTTTGTGAGAAGTATGAGATAAAACATATCCTATCAACACCTTTTTATCCACAAAGAAGTGGTCAAGCTGAAGAATCTAATAAAATTATTGATATCTTATCAAAGACAATAAATAACCATCGATATGATTGGCATAATCAGATACATTAAGCTTTATGTCTAATAAAACAAGTGTTAGAACACTTATTGGGGTCAACCCATATTCATTTAATGTGGGTAACAAAGTGTTAAAAGAAAACCAGGTTAATATCAATGCAAAGAAAAGAACAAAAAGGATATTTCAATCCTAATTGGCTTAGCCCATTTGTTATTATCAGAGAAAATTAGTTCAAGGGCATATATTCTTGCAAATTTAAGAGGTAAGCCTTTGAATAATCTTATTAATAATATGCATTTGGGACACTCCTATGCTTGAGATTTTTTATCTTGTTTTTTATTTGTCTCTTTCCTTTGGTTATTGGTTTATATTTGTCTTTGATTTGCTTTCTCTTCAGTTGCTTGTGTATTTTTCCTTTTCTTTTTCCATTTGGATATATGTTTTGATTTTTCATTTTCTCATATTTATCATTTCTTCTTCTCTTTTTCTCCCGAGACTTTATTGTTTATTTTCCTTGTTACTTTTCCTATTATTAATTTGTGCTTTGTTTCCTTTTTTTTAGTTTGGTCTTTCTTTGGTCCTATGCCAATAGGTGTCTCAAAGTTCATTATTCAACATGATTCATATCATGTGGATGTTTTTTGTTCTTGCCTATGTTATCATGATGTATATCATTCATATATTAGGGGAAATAAATTTTTCTTGTGTCTTTTATTGCTCATAATATGCCCACTTGGGGGCATCTGATTTTTGTGCTTTACATTGATTACATTTTCCTACTAGAGGCTTATTTCTATCTTAGTGCTTCAATTATTATATAATCCATGAAATAATCTCATTGTTATCAAGATTACACTGCACATATCTTTCTCACTTGGGAAAAGTTACACTTGTCTTTATATAAAGTAGAATTCCAGCCCATTTTGGGTCGTTTATCTATGACATACATAATTTCAAGATGGTATCTTACTATGTCAACTATTATTGATTTTATTTCATACATTACATATGGTGTGCATAATCTATGATTTTGAGATATGTGTTTCACAAGTTTTCCCACATCTCAAAATGGGGAGGAGATTATCCATTTCTATCTTCTACATTAGGCCTCCAAAAACTTCCATGCCATTTGTTCCTCCATTATAAAAAAGTAACAAATTGAAGTTTGAGATGTACATAACATAGGATACCTCCAAGATACCTTAATTTTTTCCCTTTTATTTATTTTTATTTACTTAGTATACTTTTTATCACTAAAAGTTATACTTGGAAAGCATGTAGGATTTATCACAGGTTTTGAAACTTGTATTTTTATAAGGACATTAACACATGTTCTAACCACACTAAGTGAATCATTAAAATATATTTATTTTTTGGATTTAGATAAACTATATTAAAAAACATGTATTTTTGTATATGTTTCTCCCTTATCACTCACATGACACCAAAACTGGAGTTTGAGGAGTACACGCTTTTATTGTAATACACAAAAACATGAATGTTTGTTTGAGAATATTCACAACCATCCATGTTGGAAATGATATGATATTTCTTTCATTTTGAATTTTAGGTCATCATTATTCTAATATTGACTTTATTAACTTTTATATATTTTGATGATTGGGGCATCTTATATAAACTTTACATGCAAGCTTGTTTTTTTACTTTCATATGTATGAACTAAAACACATCAAAGTGAGGCATTATGTGGACACATATTTTTTTTGGGTAGTTTTAGTTGTCGAATTAAATTATCCTAGGGTACATGTGTGTTTTATATTTATCAGTTCATATTAGGCTCCAATTGGCACATTTTAACTATGTTTTGATTATGTTTTTCTCTATCTTTTCCCTTCCCCTTTCTCTTTCCTCTTTTGCCTTCTTCCCTAACTATTTTGTTGTTGTTTTGGACCTACTTCCCAGAATCATACACTTTCCATTTTTTTATGATGTGGGACTTTGTGATACTTTTTTGGTCTCTCATGCCTTGTATTCCCTATTTATCTACCTTCCACGACTGTTGTATGTTAGCTTACACACCAATTTGATCCTAATATTAATTTGAGAAGTTTTAGGTGATATTTTATGATTATGTAGCACCTCAATTTTGTATACTTGGTAAACTCAATCTTTGTCTATTGCTCTTAGTTCCACACTCTCCTTTATTCTGCAAGCCTTGTATCTACTTTATCTTGTGCCCTTTGGCCTATCTCTTAGTCTGACTAGTATTTTATTCATGATACAAATATTATATCTCTCCCATAATACTTAAAATGTACTTATATTACAACTCTAAAATTTTTAAGGCTATACTTGTTTTGCTACTCCTTGGACACTAATGTCTGAGACTGATAGTAACATCAACATTACTGTCTTATCCTAATGTAAGTGTCCAATTCCCTATATTCATCTAATTTTCAAATGAAACAAATTCTAATGGTCAACCAACATGATTTAGTGCAAGTTATCTCTAAGTAGGATTGGTATAAATATAATATCAACCCTCATTCATTCCTAACCTACAAATAAACACTTATTACCTAAGCAAGAGCATTCAAAGAACATTCAATTGAGTGAAGCTTCCCTATTTCTCTTATTTACAAAATAGTCATAGGGAATGCACATTTATAGGTCTAAATTACTAAAGGATCAGCCTAAAAACATGATTTACCAAGTTAAAATTTAGGTCATTATTGTACTTATTTTATACACATTGCATGATTCACATAGTAGCCAACATGTAGGGGATAACTACATTAGTCTAAGTCCCTCTTCAAAGTATCATCTATGTAGGTAGTTTCCTTTAATATCAGGGTCATTGGGGTCAGATCGACACCATGTTCCTACTAACCTATTTTTCCTCAAGGTCATATTAAAGATGTAAAAATAGGGTTTTGCCATTTCACAAGGATTATCTGTCCATGACCTAGATCTAAATGCACCAAAATGAAGGTGAATCCAAAATCAAAATCATCCGGTTGGTCACATCTCATTTCATAATAAATTCCATACAAGACACTATCATTGGACTTAGATAGTAGCATCGATGCAACTATTTAGGGCTGACATAATTATCTAGAGAGTCAAAGGCACCACATCTAAAATTTGACAACTATTCAAGGAGTGTCTTCCTGCCTGATTTCATCTTGCTTTAGAATAAAAAAAGTATTAGCATCAAAATAAGTTAAGAACTTATATTCTTTGTCATTTCTATATATATCTTACTTATACTTTCCATATTTAAACTATCTCAACATTATAAATTCACTATATGCTTATATTTGAGTTTAACAATTAATTGACATGTTGTAGATTTGATTATCACCTTTGTGCCATTTAATTTATATTTTATTAACCCTATGGTATAAAGTGAAAGGACAACATAAATTTTATTTTAGGGTTAAACATTTGGTGAACCCAATCTTTGAACACCAAATAACAAGTTACTTAGGGTTTTTTAATTTTTTTGTTGTTGATCCCTAATTGTCATAAAATATGTGCAACATAGATTGCTCCCTAGAGTTTGTATGCCTCTCCTATCTAGTACTCATTTTGATATTTAGAACATTTCAAAAGGATAAAGAGGATTTTATTCACCTTTCCAAACTGAAGAAGGATGACAACTCTCATCCCTTTAACTAGGTTCATTGTATCCCTTATTCAAAAGGTATGGTGGTTCATCCTATTATACGAAAATTGAGTAACCATAAAACCCTTCCAACATACATTGATGGTATACATATGAATGTTCAATCTAAAATACCTAGGGCTTGTACTTGTGAAGCCTTAAAATATCCAATCATAAAAATAAGCAAGCTACTGCACGAGTTATAAAAGCAAAATCAATCTTTACATTAAGAGATCATTTTATTATAAAATTAGATTATTCTATTACAAAAACCTAAGCATATTATCTTCTATAATAAACCAAGGAGACAATTTACACATTTAACCAAGTCCCCAACTTCATTACTCATGCAGTTACTAGAGTGTCAGCTTATATCTATCCCTTATCCTATTGAGGTTGATATGAGTCAAACTCTACCCAAAGGATATGATGAAAATGCTTATTGTGATTATCATTAAGGACTATGACATTATGCAACCCATTAATTTACCTTGAAACACAATATCTATTATTGATGATAAAAAACTTACATTCGAGGATTCCCCAAAGGAACCAACTTCACAACAACTCAAAAAACATCCACTCCAACAAGATTTAACAATTACCTTATACATGGGTGGTGTTTATTATTTCCATAACCATATTGATCCCACAAAAAAAAATCACTTGAAATATAAATAATTTTAAATAGATCAGTTTTAACTGACAAGACTTGCAAAAGAAGGTGACTTAGAAAAACTCTTTGATGCAAAAAACGTAAAAGATCCAAACTTAGGGTTGCAGGGCACTGAATAAAGGAGATACCTATGATCAACCATTGATAGATCATGGCTTAGTCTCTCCAAAAATACCAAAAAATATAAAAATATAAAAAAAAAAATTCAAAAAAACCAAAAATACTTTCAGGACTTACAAGTTCTATTGGCTCCTTGACATCCATGTGTTACTTACATAGTTATGGATGACATACTCAATTAATCCTAAATAAGGACATACACAAATACATGATACACCCCTATTTTAAATGTTGTATTTTTACTCTACTCATGTTATATGGACATTGGGGGCATCCACTTCTTCAATCTTGATACACATAGGTTATATGATTCGATGATCACTTTATACTATCATGTTTGAGCTTACATATGTACTTATTTATGCATGTATCCATGATTATATCTTACACAGGGTACTTCATATGATATACAATTGACATAATTTTCCTAACACATTAGATCCATGGACCACTATGACATGTTTATTCTAGTCACTTATGCTTTACTTTATGCACTTTCTTGAGTGTCTTATCTTGATTCTTTGAGAATTTGAATATCCTCCATTACTTGCAACCCCCATGCCTATGTATGCTTTATCATTATTAATGGTATGGACATTTAAATATGTCATTATTTATTTTTAGACATTTAACTAAAACATATCCCTTCGATTGTGTGGTATTTGAACATGCCCCTTGTTTGTGGTCTCCTTGGACCATTGCTTGTTGACTTGATTTTGAGTGATCTTGTGTGTGTGATTGTTTACTTATTGAGCTTATAATATTAATATATAGATATTTCCATGATATTTATCATGCATCTTAGGCCTACATGTGATCACATTGGTTCTAAGTGCTTCAATGATAAATTTATCTAGACATGTTCATTTTATATACTACATGGTTACACTCACATATTATACAGTTGTCTTACCATTTTGAGGTGAGACAAATCCTAATTCCTATATTTCCCTTACCTAAAGGGATGTATATTAGTGAAGACATGTCATATAGGCCTATTATCCACACTTGGCATAGTTCTCAGATTTAGTGGGGGCATGCTTTGTAAGCATGTTCTCCACACTCATTCAATATTTGGTACTTATATCAGTTTACAGATTCAATGGGGGAATGACATATGGACATGGATTCAAGACATTCATAGTTATCAAATTTAGTGGGGGCATGCTTTATAAGTATGTTATTCATATTTAAGCATCATTTGTTACTTATATTAGTTCATAAATTCAGTGGGGGCATGCTTTGGAAGTATGTTGTACACACCTAGTCAATATTCAACATCTTTACTTTAAAGTGGGGGCATGTTTTGGAAACATGTCCTCCATATTGGTACTTATATTAGTTTCCATATTTATCCATATACAGTGGGGCCATGCTTTGGAAGCATATCCTGCACACTTACATAGTTATTCGAATTGACCATGGTACATAGTTATATAATTTAGATTCACAATTGTGGTATAATTCTGTACATTAGTATTGTTGGCTATTTTTGGCCCATATACCAAAATTTTTCCCAAGTGTGAGAAGGTGGATATTCAAGCAAAAGTGGCAAGTTCAGACAACTTCATGTTCTTAGAAGGAGAAGTCTTCAGGTTCTCTCTCTCAAAAGTCTTTAGGTTCTCCAAAGTAGAAGTCTTCAAGATTTCAAAGTTGTAAGACTTCAGGTTTCTAAGGGCATAGTGAAAATTGGGTTTCTAGTGGAGCACTACTTAAAAAAATTTATAAGTAACCAATAGTTGAAACCCTGAAGCAAATAGGAAGGCTTAGATAGCTCGATTTGGTCTGGGTAGTGTATTTTGGGTTCTTTAAGTGGCACTACTTAATTACTTCATAAGTTGTGAGCAGTCAGAAACTCAAAATAAGTTAAGGGGCTTGACAAACCTGATTTGGTCTCAAAAAATAGTGCTTCTCAGGTTCTTCAAGGGACAAGTCTTCTCCAAAGCCAAGGGTCATTTTTAAAAGAAGGTGATCCCAACAAAAAACCTAAAGGTCCTTTTCCCTTTTTTGAAGGGTCTTTCAAAAACCCAGAGGTACACTTAAAATAGGCCGAAGGGCATTATCAAAATGCTAAAGGGCCTTTTTTTGATAAAAGGGATCTTTTCAACATTTTCGAAGGACCAAACAACTTTTTTGAAGGTCACTTTCATAAATCTGAAGGGCTTTCTTAACAAATTATGAAGGTCTTTTATATCCAAAGAATCATTTCAAAATTTTAGAAGGTACATTTGGACAAATGCTGAAGGGCACATAAACAAAACCCGAAGGACCAAATAATTTTTCTGAATAGCACATACAGAAGATCCGAGGGCCATTTCAATATTTTTGAAGGATTCTTTTTACCCAAAAGAGATCCATTTCAAAAACCTCGAGGGGGCATTTCAAAAAGCCCAAGGGGCAAATCAAAAAGTTTGAAGGGCACTTTCCCTTCAAAAAAGTGTCCATGTCCAAAATCTGAAGAATTAGACCTAGAAAAATGTTTCAACGAAAATAAGCCTTAGGGACAAGTCATGAGCAGTACAAAACCTGAAGAGTAAGGAGTTGTGGATGAAAAATCCAAAGTAAGTAATGACCAATGAGAAGTTTGAAGTAAGTTGAAAGGAGAGCGAAGCTCGAATGAGTAAAATGGAAAGTTGCAAAAGGAAAATTATGCAAAATAGTCCATATAAAGCAAATAGTCATGAAATATTAAGGTCAATGATCAGTAAATCTAAAGGGTCAATCAGTCAAGGACAAGTGGAACAAGTACATACAACTCACTTCTAGAACATGCAAAGTGGTTAAACAAGGATTAGATGCATCTAGGTGGAGCAGTGAACATGTAAAGACCAACTGGGATAGTCCAGATTATAGTAAAGAACACACTGAGTTTTAAATGTAAATGATAAATCGCTCATGCTTAGCAATAACATTGTCACATCTCATTTTTATAGACTATAAATTATTTTAGATTAATAAATATTTATTATGGTTGTTTTACTTTGAGTAAATATCATGTTTTTGAAGGTAATTATTATACAATTATATTTTTGTAAATTGAAAAATAGATTAAAACATTAAATATTATCAAGATGATTATAATGTTTTATTTATATTATGTTTTTGAGGCACTAACCTATTGACATCAAGATTGATTGTGAATGAATGCAGGTACTCATCGAAGATGAGAATATGGTTGAGGTAGAGATGTTCTAGCCACTTGACAAGAACTGTCATGATGGTTAACCCTGACGCACTCACATAGTCGCGTATTGCATTATTTTAAATAGTTTAATATGCATTATTGTGTAGATGATAAATGTGATGGATGGTTAGATACTTAAAAAATATTATTTTTTAATTGTGACAGTAAATTCTTTTTGAATGCTTGATTTAGTCATAAATATTAATGTCTTTACGTTTTATATTTTAAATGGTATAACTATGTTTTGAAATGATGTATTTTATTAAATTGATATATGATTATGTATTATTTAATCATAAATAATTAATAAACATTTCTTATTTATTTAAATATGGATGACCATATCTGAATTAGACTTACTACAATTATAAATTTAAATTATATATATATATATATATATATATATATATATATAAAATTTAATCATAAATAATTAATAAACGTTTCTTATTTATTTAAATATGAATGACCATATCTAAATTAGACTTACTACAATTGTAAATTCAAATTGTAATAATTATATATATATATTATTTAATCATAAATAATTAATAAACATTTCTTATTTATTTAAATATGGATGACCATATCTAAGTTAAACTTACTACAATTATAAGTTTAAATTGATTGATATATATATATATATATATATATATATATATATATATATATATATATATATATATATATAATTTTAATATTATTGTAAATACTTCTTGTGTGACTTAAGTGAATATTTTATTTTAAAAATAAATAAACTATATTAATAATATATATTGTAATTAGAAATTTAATTAAAATAAATAAAAGATTTATAATCTTGTCGTGTAGTGACATGTAATAAATAAGCTTATTAAATTTTATTTATAGAGGTTTTTCTCTCATACGGACTTGAACATGACTCCATTAAGAAAAAATAACAATAAATAAGCTAAAAATAATTTTAAAATTATCAATAATAGTAAAGATTCAAAAATAAATAGGGGATCACAGAAAGAAAAAGACATCCATCACATTTTTTGGTAATACAAGTAGAAAAATAGTGACAACTTTATCATTTCTCGACAAAATTTAGAACCTTAAATTGTTCTGGAAAGATAGAGAAAAGAGGAACAAAATATAGAAATGCTTTAAATATATTTCTAGTAGTTAGTAAGCACTTCAACAAAGAAGGAGGATGTGATTTTATTTTTTGAATAGCGACAAAGAAAAGGAGGATCAACAACAACAGTAAAGAAATCAACCTTTTGGTAAGCACATATCCCCAAGTATTCTTTTTGTTTTTTATTTTCATGATTTAAGGTTGCATATAACTATTAAAAAAAACAATTCTCTTTAAATTGTTAAAATTAGGTGACATTATTGAATGGAAGGAATTTAACATTAAAAAAAAAACACCCTTTTAGATAATGATATATGTATATTAAAAGACTATAACCAGACTATAAACATTATTATAAATTATATAAATAAATAAATAAATGATGTTTTTTTATTATATTATAAAGGTGTGTTTTCATGATTGTTGCTTAGAAAAAGAAGAAATTATAGTCGGTTTATAGGTAAAATAGGTCGATATTTTAGCTTTATTATATATATATATATATATGAGAAAGTAGTAGATGTTATCTATGAATGTGATTGGGTTACTTTTGAGCTAGTATGTTGAATGTATATTATCAAAGATAGCTTTCTCTTTTTGAGAATTGTCTAGTTACTATGTTTTAAAGGTTTAAATGTAAATGAGTTGTCATTAAAATAGATGAATATTTTATCTAGCAAACTTATTGATATATATATCTGCCATAGCTTGTTGTGAGAAAATCTATATTTTATTATTTAGAATTGTACCTTAGACATCAGGTTACATCAGGTGTTCCCACCTGCCAGTTGTTCCAGGTAGCTAGATATTTCATACATGACTGGGTTTTCTTCATGTCATGAAGGGATTTGGAGAAGTGTAATTTATGCATGGTTGGGTGGAAAGGTGCCTGAGCCATGTTCCAGTCTCTCAGCTTGCAAGAAAACCACATGGTTTAGAGTGACTAGAGAGTGTATTGATTATTTTATACTTATTGTACATGATCATTGTAACTTGTATTAGGATGTTTTATGACATTAATGTCAATGAAATTTGTATATTATTTTATAATTATTTCACTTGGATTGAGCACGAGATTTAAAAATATTTAATGACTTTTATTGATTCATATTTATGAGATTTATCTTTTTCTTGTAATATTATGAGTGAGTGGACTAATTACCTCATTTTACTTTTGATTATTTATGATGTTATAATTTAAATGAATTATTTACTTTATTTAATTTATTTATTTTGGTGATGGCTTGAGTTTCTTTACATTTTGGTATCAGAGCTCTAGATTGAACACTAGGGCCCTTTTTTGGGATTGTTATGCTAAGTTGTCAACTTGATGCAAATTATTCATCATGAATACTAGAAACACTGATCGTGATGAAGAATAAAGAAGTGGTCAAAATGGAAGAAACCATGGAGGTGCTAATAATAATAAAGATAAAATACTGGATCGTATTCTTACTTTCTTGACTCAATAGGATACTAGAATGATTGCCCTTGAGCAAGAAATCAGAGGAAATAATAGAGGGTAGAATGTTAGTGAGAACCCAGGAGGTGCTAATGCAAATGAGAAACCAAAGATAGAATTTCAAGTTTTTGAGGTTGGGATTAATGCTAAAAATCAAGTAAAGATTTTAGAGGAGTTGGGAAAGGACCTCAAAAAGATATCACCACCTAAATTTGATGAAAAGACAATTGGAGATGGAGCTAAAGTACGGATCATAGAAATAGAGAAATACTTTGGGCTTTGAAATCTTTCAGATCACATGAAGGCAATGTGGGGATCATATCAGTTGACTGGTGAAGCAACAACATAGTGGGACATTGAAAGGGCATATAAGAAGCTGTTATCTAGTGAAATAACTTGGGAGATTTTCCTACAACTTTTTTAGAAAAGATAGTTACTATAGCTATTATTTGATTAGAAGATGACGGAGTTATAGAATTTGGTTCAAGGAGGTATGTCTGTAACTAGTTATTAGGAGAGGTTCTTGCATCTACTTAAGTATAATCTATAGTATCAGATTGATGAGAGATTTTAGATCAGGAAGTTTATATTAGGCATAAGGCCCTTGATTAGAGAAGAGGTAGACATTCATAACCCACTCACTATGGATTTCATTTTTGAGAAAGCAATTAAAAAAGAGTAGAAGTTACAACAAGTAGCCAGTTATCGTAAGTAGAGAGATGCAAAGTTTACCAATAAAAGACCTCAAAATAATCAAGATAACTATCAACATAATTATAATCAAAATAACAATCACCATAATGGAAATCGATAGATCAAGAATTTGAAGAGAGGTAATAATTCTTAGGATGAAGATGGTGGAAATCAGTGTGGACAAAACAAAAGAGGTGGTTATAACAATAGAAACAACAATCAGAGGGAAAGAATCAAAGGATAAAAATCACCTAAGGGTGGATGCTACATTTGTGGAGGAGAGTATTATACAAATTCATATCCATAGAGATTAATTTAAAGAGGAAATATAAATCAACAAGGAGCATCATAACATTAAATTTATGTCGCAGTGGACAATTGACAAGCTAACTTTCAAGTAGCACCTATTTAATTTTAAGGTAAGCTCTATGGACTACCTATTTCTATTTTAATTGATACTGGTGCCATAGAATGTTTGTAGATCTCTAGAGTATTATCTAAGTTATCAATTAGACCTGGGCATATGGAAAATTCTTGGATGGTACAATATGACAATAGAGCATAAAAGAGAGTAGACTCATGTCTACCATGCAATGAGTTAGAGATTCCTAGTTTTTAGATGTAAGTTAATTTGTATGTAGTGTTGGGTGAATATTTTGTTAGCCAGCTAACTGGTGACCAAAATAGTTCCTATCACCATAACATAGGGAGATGGGTCATCTTGGTGTGTAGGTTTACTGCATCACAAGGGGACAAATCTCTCCTCTCATCAAGGGGAGGTTCCCTATTAAATATGTGGAGCTATATACAACATAAATAAGTAGAAAGTAAGACACAAGGGTGGGATAAACCATCCATCTCTCTTATTTTAGAGATGATGCACACAGACAAAGGAGAAAATCTTGGATATAAACACTGAAGGCACTTCTCTTTTTTTAGAAGTGTCCTTATAAGAAATAGGAGGAGTTTCTTTCAGATAGTGAAATAACTAGTAACAAAAGGGTGTAGTAACAACAGCATGAAACAGAGCGCAAAGCCTCCACCTCAACTGCCCAAAGAGTATATCACAAAGGATAATGGGGGCACAAAGTCACCCCAAAATCCTCTACACAAAAAGGAAAGAAAACAAAGATTGAAATCAATTGTGAAAGCACAAAGTCTTCCCACAGTTAGTTTCAGGATACTTCCCTATTACCTTCACTAATTTTGCATACCAAATTAAATGAATAAGGACACCTTTAGATGACACAAGTCAGAACAACACAAAGTCTGGAAAAACCTGCTTTCTCATTCAAATAACAAGGAAAATGAAATTACAGCCTGAGCTCAAAGTCTCAGTCTTTTTCTTTCAAAATGGGCAGAGTTTCGCTCTTGTAAAATGAAAAGTCTCCCTTACAACAAATGAGAGATTACAAACTTGTAGCCACTACGCAAGGATTGGCACCTTTTTCCATGGGATGGCCCATGCTGCAATCAATGTCTTTAATGCATCTCCAATTTGGTTTGGAGAGACCATGCTGAGAACAGTGCGCTGCCATAACTATGGCATGTCCCTTCATCTGATATGTCTCTTCCTTCATATGGACCATCTGGTCCTTTGCATATTTGTCTTTACTTCATGGAAGAAAATAGGTCGTGTCCTTGGTTTGGTGCACTCAGAAGTCTACTCGATCCATTGTTTCACCTACTGGAAATAACTCTTTTGAAGATATTTTTGATCCTTTGGTCTCGCTCCTCTCTTCACTGATTAAGCGCTTCTTTGCTCTTTATAGCCCTTCTTGCCTAAGTCTTTGGGGGGGGGTTTCTGTGTCTTTGACAAGTGGCAAGTTTCACTGTTATGAAACTCATTAGAAACTTATAGAAAATGGGGTCCACAACATGTTTTCCCTGAGCAAATCCAAAAGGGGAACATGGATGCAAACATTTGTCATGTTTCACTAAGTCATAACAAGACATGTGACATTAGAAACCTTTGGGGATTCTAAAGAAGATGACACGTGGCAACTTCTGATCTGCTTTGTCCTTTTTTCATGGGGCATTTTTTTGTGGGCTTTTCTCTTCAGTCAAGCTTTTCCTTTGACTGAGGCTACCTTTGAGCTTTTGAACCATGTCAAACCATTGAACTTTGAACTCTTTTAGTTCAAAGTTCAATCAGTTCATTGGCTTATTCTATGTCTCGCTCGAACACTGCTTCTTTTATCTTTCTAAGATTTGATTAAACCTTTGAACCTTTAACCCATTGAACCTTTTGGTTCAACAGTTCAATGGTTCATCCATTGAAGCCCCTTTTTGTCTAAGTCCATGGAAGTTCCTTTCTGCATCATTGTTTAGGCTTTTTCCATCAGGCAAAAACCTTGAAAGAATTCCTTCAGATGAAAAGTTCAAAGGAAAGCTTCTGTGACTTAGCCGTTTGTTCTTCTTTATTTCATCGAACTTTTCTCTAGGTGAATTCCTTTGAACAAAAAGTCTGAAGGAACTTTGCCTTAATATTTTTCTGAGAAAATATTCCTGAGAGAATTCTTTCGGCCCCTTGGACTTAGCCGTCTCCATCGGACAAAAAGTCTGAAAGAATTGTTCCTTTTGGGCCTTTGAACAAATCTGAAGGAATTCTATCTTTTCTTTGACCTTTGAACTAATGTTTCCTACCCTCCGCAAGGGCACTTACCTTTTTTGCTTTAGGGCAGCCCCTTGAACCTTTCGATTGAACCTTTCTATTGAACCAACTTTGGTTCAACAGTTCAACGATTCATTCTTCATTATTTTGAAAAGTCCTTTGTTCTTTTACACCAAGCATGTTGAACCAACTTGGGTGTTGAACCCATTAAACCTTTGAACCAAGGTGGTTCAAAGTTTAATGGTTCAAGCCTAAGTCCTTTATCATTTATCGATTGAAATCCTTTTGATTGAACCGAGGCGCTGAACCAATCCTGGAAATGACTGAGTGTTAGAAGCTTGTTCTTTTGACTAAACTTGCATGTAGAAACTTTTTTAACCTATTGAACCTATGAATCCCCTTTATGGAAAAAACTTAAAAATGAGGAATTTGAAAGCTTAGAATAAATTTTGAGAAGGGAAGAGAGAAATTTTGGTCTGTAGGTTGTCCCAAAAAATGAGTGGCATTTTTTGGGGACAACAGCTGGCTCTAGTTGGGGAACTTCTATTGCAAAAATTGATTGAAGGGAGTAGAATCCAAAATCTCCAGTGCCTTAGAAGTGTGCCATTGGGCTACGAAGTCATGCTACCCAAAAAGAAAGGCTCCAAAAATGAAAACAAAAATCACAAAATAGAACTAAAGACTATACAAATATACATATGTACAGATGATATTATCTGATGCCTCAAGATTTGAAGTGCTTCAGATGCTACCCACTATGAGACAGTGAAAATGGTGTGCCATCCTAATAAACTAGTAGGAAACCATTTTGTCCCTAAAAATGGTGACAGGCGAATGGAACTCTCCACTAGGAATTCAATCTCATGTGTCTTCCTCTTGGTTCTCTTCTCTTGCTGCCCCTTGGAAATACTTGATTTCTAGTCTGAGAACCATGAATCTTGGTTCTCCTGCAGAGCCCCTTTTTTTGATTCTGATGGGCAGTAGCCTGGTCTATTACCATAATTTGTTGTTCTAATAGTTCAGTCCAGCACATGTCTTAATTGTCCCCCTCAGATATCTCATATTCTTTTTTAATTGGAAGGGAGGGTTCTCTTACACTTATGATGCACTCCACCAATTCTTCTACTATTTCATCCCTGCTTGAAGACTCAAACAAAATTTGGGCTGCATGGGCCACCATTTGGGTCTCGACACATTTGACATGATCAATTATGTCAAATGGATGGATTGGACTAGGCACAGGGGATGGGAGTTCTTCTTTTTGGTTTATGGGAGGGGTGTGAGGACTAATCTATGAAGTTGAAGTAGAAGGTGTAGAGATGTTTGGGATACTTACTTTCTCAGTAATCACTGGGTCCTTCGACTGGATAGGCAGAGTGGTCCTACTCTTAGCAATCAAAATTGTAGGCTGAGGTCACTCCTTTGTTTCTCCTTTATCAGCTTGTTGAGCTGACTGATTCTGGGACTAGGTGATCACATCATATGATCCCCCAGATGCTACACCTTTACTTTTGGGTTCATCCTGGTAATCTAGGAAACTGATGTGGGAGTTTTTAGCTGACTCTTCTTGATCCTCTGTGAAGAGACTAGCATCATTTTCTTGATTAAACTTAGGTTGGAAATAGAAATCACGCTCTATTTCCAAATACCCAACTACTGAGTTGGCTAGAGGTGCTTCAATGCCAATGTTCCTCTGTGGGGGAGGAAGACGATTGGGTTGCCCTTGATGTGCCTAATTAGGGAATGTCCTCCTTGGTACATCTCTGTATGAAGGAGCAAATGACATCCCTTATGCCATTTGTCTTTTGAGGGCTAGCACTTCATTTGCTAGCTTCTGCACCATTGGATCAGTGGTGGCTGTATGTGAGTTATCAAAAGATGAGGAAGATGTGCCTCTGTTTGAATCCCTTCTTATCTTTCCATCCAAGATAAGGTCATCTTCTAACTTAGTGGCTAAGTCTTGAGAAGTTTCAATATCTATGCTGCCAACATGTCTTAGCAGAAAACTCACTTTAGGTAGCTTTGAGTTTATGAAGAAGCATTTGAGGTTCTCGGGTGTGGGCTGAGCAATTACGAGAATCCTGTTTCTCAGCTTGTCAAATTTTGCAATAAAATCCCTCATGGGCTCATGAGGTTCCTTCTTCATCTGCATAAGTTGGGCTAACAAAGCATGAGCATCTTTTGAAGGTTTGAACCTTGCTTCAAACTTAGCTTTGATAGTGTCTTAGCCAGTCACTGATCCAGTCTGTAGATGGTAAAACTAGTCTGTAGCAGCACCTTATAATGTCTCCATGAAAAGCTTGAATACCACATCTTCAAATTCCACCCCTATCACACCACAGGCTATGGTAAAGGTTTCAATGTGTTCATTAGGGTGGACTCTTCCACCACCAAAGAATTTGGGAAAATTCTTCCTTGAACTAAGTGGTAGCTCATGCAGGGGTGGAGTTAGATTAAGTGGGCCAAATGAGTTACCCCAGGGGCCTCGAAATGCCATGATCAGATTATGAACAATAGGGATAACACATCTGAGTAGAGTTTCTAGATTATAGGACAAAAATGGAAAAGAAATTGGCCCTACTTCAGCTTAAAGCTTGAGGCTTCAAACTATGCTTTCTTTCTCAGCAGCTCTGGTTTTGCAGACCAGATAATATAATGGAGATGGATGAAAATGGTAAGGATATAATGATAATGGGTAAGACATGGAATGGAGTCGCCAGACTATGTAATGGATAAGGGTAGGGACTACTTCAATTTGAAACTTGGGGCTTTAGACTGCACATTCATCCCCAACAGATTTGCCAAAAATTGTTGGGTGAATATTTTGTCGGCCAGCTAATTGGTGATTAAAATAGTTCCTATCACCATAGCATAGGGAGATGGGTCATCCTGGTGTGCAACTTTACTACATCACAAGGGGACAAATCTCTCCTCTCATCAAGGGGAGGTTCCCTATTAAATATGTGGAGCTATATACAACATAAATAAGCAAAAAGTAAGACACAGGGGTGGGATAAACTATCCATCTCTCTTCTTTTAGAGATGATACACACAGACAAAGGAGAAAATCTTGGCTATAAACACTGAAGGCACTTCTCTTATTTTAGAAGTGTCCTTACAGGAAATAACAAGAGTTTATTTTAGATAGTGAAATAACCAGTAACAAAAGGGTGTAGTAATAGTAGGATGAAATAGAGTGCAAAGTCTCCACCTCAACTACCCAAAGAGTATATCACAAAGAATAATGGGGGCACAAAGTCACCCCAGAATCCTCAACACAAAAAGGAAAGAAAACACAGATTGAAATCAATTGTGAAAGCACAAAGTCTTCCCACAGTTGGTTTCAAGACACTTCCCTATTACCTTCACTAATTCTGTGTACCAAATTAAATGAATAATGACACCTTAAAATGACACAAGTCAAAACAACACAAAGTCTAGAAAAACCTGCTTTTTCATTCAAATAACAAGGAAAATGAAATTACAGCTTGAGCTTAAAGTCTCAGTCTTCTTCTTTCAAAATGGGCAGAGTTTCGCTCTTGTAAAATGAAAAGTATCCCTTACAACAAATGAGAGATTACAAACTTATAGCCACTACGTAAGGATTGGTACCTTTTTCCATGAGATGGCCCATGCTGCAGTCAATGTCTTCAATGCATCCCCAGTTTGGTCTGGAGAGACCATGCTGAGAATAGTGCACTGCCATAACTATGGCGTGTCCCTTCATCTGATATGTCTCTTCCTTCATATGGACCGTCTGATCCTTTGCATATTTGTCTTTACTTCATGGAAGAAAACATGCCGCATCCTTGGTGTGGTGCACTTAGAAGTCTACTCAATCCACTATTTCACCTATTGGAAATAACTCTTTCGAAGATATTTTTAATCTTTTGGTCTCGCTCCTCTCTTCACTGATTAAGCACTTCTTTACTCTTTATAGCCCTTCTTGCCTAAGTCTTTCGGGGGGCCTTTCTATGTCTTTGACAAGTGGCAAGTTCCGTTGTTATGAAACTCATTAGAAACTTATGGAAAATGGGGTCCATGACATGTTTTGCCTGAGCAAATCCAAAAGGGGAACATGGATGTAAACACTTGTCACATTCCACTGAGTCATAAAAGGACACATGACGTTAGAAACCTTTGGGGGTTCTACAGAAGATGACACGTGGTGGCTTTTGATCTGCTTTATCCTTTTTTCATGGGGCATTTTTCTGTAGGATTTTCTCTTCAGTCAAGCTTTTCCTTTGATTGAGGCTGCCTTTGAGCTTTTGAACCATATTAAACCATTGAACTTTTAACTCTTTCAGTTCAAAGTTCAATCGGTTCATTGGCTTATTTTGTGTCTCACTCAAACACTGCTTCCTTTATCTTTCTAAGCTTTGATTGAACCTTTGAACCTTGAACCCGTTGAACCGTTCAATGGTTCATCTGTTGAAGCCCCTTTTTGTCTAAGTCCGTGGAAGTTCCTTTTTACGTCTTTGTTCATGCTTTTTCCGTTAGGTAAAAATCCTGAAAGAATTCCTTCAGACAAAAATTCTGAAGGAAAGCTTCTGTGACTTAGCCATTTATTCTTCTTTGTTTCATCGGACTTTTCTCCAAGTGAATTCCTTTGGACAAAAAGTCTGAAGGAACTTTGTCTTAACATTTTTCTAAGAAAATCTTCCCGAGAGAATTCTTTCGGCCCCTTAGACTTAGCCATTTCCATTGGACAAAAAGTATGAAAGAATTGTTCCTTTTGGGCCTTTGAACAATTTGAAGGAATTTTGTCTTTTCTTTGACCTTCAAACCAATGTTGCCTGCCTTCTGCAAGGGCACTTGCCTTTTTCTCTTTGGGGCATCCCCTTGAACTTTCAATTGAACCAACTTTGGTTCAACGGTCCATTCTTCATTATTTGGCAAAGTCCTTTGTTCTTTTGCACCAAGCGCGTTGAACCAACTTGGGCGTTGAACCCATTGAACCTTTGAACCAAGGTGGTTCAAAGTTCAATGGTTCAAGCCTAATTCCTTTATCATTTGCCAATTGAAATCCTTTTGATTGAATTGAGGCATTGAACCAATCCTAGAAATAACTGAGTGTTAGAAGTTTGTTCTTTTGATTGAACTTGCCTGTAGAAGCTTTTTTAACCTGTTGAACCTGTGAATCCCCTTTACGAAAAAAGCTTAAAAATGAGGAATTTGAAATCTCAGAACAAATTTTGAGAAGAGAGAAATTTTGGTCTGTAGGTTGTCCCAAAAAATGAGTGGCATTTTTTGGGGACAACATGTAGCACCTTTAGGGTCTTATGATGTAATTCTAAGAATTAACTAGTTAATTGAACATAAGTCTCTAGTAAACTATGAAGATAAATTTGTTAGATGTTTGGATGACCTAAGAAATCAAGTGGAAATTAATGGATCTAGGAGACCTTTAGAGCTTAGATAAATCTTGACTATGTAATTGAAGAAATCTAAGAGGAAAGGGTGTGCCATTTATGTCATCCAAGTAAAGGACCTTGACAAAGAAGAACCAATATTCAATGACTACCCAATCCTTAGATATTTCAGAGATGTATTACCTATGGAGTTGATAAAGTTACCATTGAAGAGGGGATTTGACTTCTCAATTTATTTGCTACCAGGGATTGAGCCTCAATTGAAGGCACCCTAAAAGATAAATAATATATAACTATATGAGCTTAAGACACAATTGTAAGAGTTGCTAAATCAAGGGTTCATTAGACCTAGTGTGTCACCATGGGGTGCACTGGTTATCTTTGTAAAGAAAATGGATGGTAACTTGAGATTATGCATTGATTATAGGATGCTTAATAAATATACTATTAATATTAAGTATCCACTCTCAATAATAGATGAGCGCTTCAATCAGATGAAAGGAGCTACAATGTTCTCAAAGATAGACCTTAGATCTAGCTATCACCAATTGCAGATTAAGGATGAGGACTATCTAAAACAAGTTTTAGGACTCGATATGGTCACTACAAGTTCACAGTGGTACCATTTGGGTTGAGGAATGCTCTAAATGTATTCATGAATCTGATGAATATTATTTTCAGAGATTGCTTAGATGATTTTATGTTGATCTTACTTGATGACATATTGATAAATTATAAATCATTGGAAAAGCATGAAAGGCATTTGAGGATAGTCTTACAACACTTGAGAGAGCAAAAGCTTTATGGTAAACTATCTAAGTGTATATTATTTCAAGATAAAGTGCACTATCTTGGTCATGTGATCTCGGTAGAAGGGATTGCAGTTGATCTTGAGAAGATAAAAATGATAATTGAATGGCCTACACCTCAGAGTGTGATAAAAGGTAGAAGTTTTATGGGAATTATAGTTTACTATAGAAATTTTGTGGAAGGTTTCTCAACTATAGAAACACTATTTACCTTGCTACAAAATAAGGGTAAGAAGTTTGAATGGATATAAAGGTGTGAGAAAGATTTCTAAGTACTAAAGGAAAATCTCATAAATGCTCTTATCTTGATCATACTAGATCCTAATAATCACTTTACAGTTATAACTGATGCTTTGGGAGAAGGAGTAGGAGGAGTGTTGATGCAGAATGTACAAGTGGTTGCATATGAGTCAAGGAAGTTAAAGTAACATGGGTTTAACTAGGCACCACATGATCTTGAGTTAGCCACCATAGTTCATGCACTTTAGATGTGGAGGCATTATCTTCTAGGTAAGCCCTTTGAGTTGAAGACAGATCATTTAGGGCTCAAGTATATATTTAATCAACCTAACCTTAATGCATGATAGAGAAGGTGGTTATAATTCCTTAGTGATTATGACTTTAGAATTGAGTATATAAAAGGAAAGGAGAATAAAGTAGCTAATGATCTTAGTAGAAAAAGACATTTGACTACCATGGTTACAATGAGAACCAATTTGAAGTAGATAGTAATTCAGAATCTTCAAGGGGATGAACATTATGAAAGAGTAAAGCAAGATTTGGAAGTAGACCCCTTAGATCATAGGTTTGATGGTTATGTGATTGAGTCAAATGGACTTTTGAGATTTTAGGGAAGGATGTATATTCCTAATTCAAGAGAGTTGAGGAAGTTGGTGCTTGAGAAGATTCAAAATGCACCTTATTTAGGGCACCCTAGAGTGACCAAGATGGTTAAAGGTTTGAGACCTTTATACTTTTGGCCTAGACTTAAGAAAGATGTGATGGAGTTTGTAGCTTGATGTTTGGAATGCCAACCAATCAAACTGAGCATGTGCATCCAACATGATTTTTGTACCTGCACAATGTTCTTGAGTATAAGTGACAAGTAATAAGTATGTATTTTATTTAGGGGTTACCCATGTCTTAGAATAGGCATGATGTCATCCTAGTAGTCACAGACAAGTTAATAAAGGTAGCATATTTTATTCCAAGAAATATTTTAGATGGTTTTATGGTTTTAGCTAATAAGTTTGTTCAAGAGATTTATTAATTGCATGGAGTGCCTTAGATGATCATTTTAGATCGAGACACTCACATGACATATAGATTTTGGACAACTCTTAATGCAGCTTTGGGCACAAATTTGTATTTTAGTTTGGCATGTCATCCTCAAATGGATGGTTAAATAGAAAGAGTCAATTAAGTTGTATAATATATTCTCAAAATGTATTGTATGGATTAACAATATAAATGGGAGGAATATCTTCCATTGGTAGAGTTTGTATACAACAATTCATACCATGCATCTTTGAGAATGACACCATTTGAAGCTTTTTATGGGCATAGTTTTCAAACATCTATCAATTGGGATAAGGTGGAGGATAGAATAATGATTGGTCCTAATATGTTAAGGGAAATGGATGATCAGATGAAGTTGATCACAGAAAAATTGAAGTAAGCTTCAGATTGTCAGAAGAATTATGTAGATAGAAATAGGACATCTAAACATTTCATAGTTTGTGACAAAGTATTCCTAAGGGTCAAACCTCAAAAGAGTTTAGTTTCATTTGACAAAGCATCCAAACTTACTCTTTATTTTGTTGGACCGTTCAATGTCTTGAAAGTGATAAATACTGTAGCATATAGACTTGCTCTACCACCTGCACTTACTAGAATCCATAATGTTTTTCATGTCTCCTTTTTTAAGCTTTACATCCTAATGCATCACATATTCTTGATTAACGTGCTTTACAGGTTCAAGATCTAGGAGTGGTGCTAGTGGAGCCCACTTGAATCTTGGAGAGGCACAATGTTAAGTTATGAAGCAAATATATGGTACAATATAAGGTCTAGTGGGATCAATATTTAGAGGATAGTGCCACATGAGAGGATGCAGAGGAGATTGATAGATTTTTTCCTCATTTGAGGATATACCATAGATTTCTTATTCATGCATGGATTATGATACTTTGAGTTATTGTTATTATTTTATGATACTTTGATACATATTGGTGGTTGATTGATACCTTATTATTTTGTTGTGTAATAAGATATCGGGATGATGTCTCTTCCAAGTGGGAAAGGATGTCACGTCTCATTTTTATGGACTATATAAATTATTTTAGATTAATAAAAATTTACTATGATTATTTTACTTTGAATAAATTTTACATGTCTGAAGGTAATTATTATATAATTATATTTACATAAATTGAAAAATAGATTTAAATATTAAATATTATCGAGATGATTATAATATTTTATTTTGGGCTATATTTTTGAGGTACTAAACTATTGACATCGAGATTAAGTGCGAATGAATATAAGTAGTTGTCAAAGATGAGAACATGGTTGAAGTAGAGATGTTCTAGCCACTTGGCAAAAACTATCAGGATGGTTAACCCTGATGTACTCACATACTCACATAGTCTCATATTGCATTATTTTGAATGGTTTAATATGCATTATTGTGTGGATGATAAATACGATGGATGGTTAGATACTTATAAAATATTGTGTTTTAATTGCAATAGTAAGTTTTTTTTGAATGCTTGATTTAGTCATGAATATTAATGTCTTTACATTTTATATTTAAATAGTATAACTATGTTTTGAAATGATGTATTTTATTAAATTGGTGTATGGTTATATATTATTTAATTATAAATAATTAATAAACATTTCTTATTTATTTAAATATGGATAACTATATGTAAATTAGACTTACTATAATTATAAATTTAAATTGTAATATATATATATATATACACTTTTAATAATATTTTAAATATTTTTATATGATTTAAGTGAATATTTTATTTCAAAAATAAATAAACTATATTAATAATATATATTATAATTAGAAATCTAATTAAAAGAAAAATAATTATAATCTTGTCATGCAATGACATGTAATAAATAAGCTTATTAAATTCTATTTATAAAGGTTTTTCTCTCATGCAAATTTGAATAGGACTCCATTAATAATTAAAAAAAAAGCTAAAACTAATTTTAAAAATACCAATAATAATAGAGATTCAAAAATAAATAAGGGATGGCAGAAAGGAAAAGACATCCATCACATTTTTTTGTAACTACAGGTAGAAAAATAATGATAACTCATCATTTATTGAAAAAAATTAAAACTATAAACTATTATAGAAAGCTAAATAAAGGGGAAACAAAACCCAAAAATGCTTTGAAGATATTCGTAGTAATTAGTGAGAAGTTCAGCAAAGAAGGATGTGATTTTGTTTTGTGAACAATGACAGAGAGAAGGAGGATCAACAATGGCAGTAAAGAAATTGATCTTTTGACGTGCACATATCCATGAGTATTCTCCTTGTTTTTTATTTTCATAATTTAAATTTGCAAATAATTGTTAAAAAATAATTCTCTTTAAATTGTTAATATTGGGAGACATTATTGAATGGAAAGAATTTAATAGTTATTTTTATTTAAAGAAAAACCCTTTTAGACAATGATATATGTATATTAAAGGACCATAACCAGATTATAGACATTATTATAAATTGCATAAATGAATGAATGATGTTCTTTTTATTTTATTATAAAGGTGTGTTTTCATGATTGTTGCTTAGAAAAAAAGGATTACAGTCGATTTATAGGTGAAATGGATCGATATTTTCTCTTTATTTCTTTAATTAATTAATTATATATATTTATTTATTTCTTAGAGAAAGTAATAGATGTTATCTAGGAATGTGATTGGGTTAATTTTAGGTTAGGATGCCGAATGTAGATTATTAGAGATGGCTTCCTCTTTTCGGGAATTGCCTAGTTATTATGTGTTAAAGGTTTAGATTTAAACAAAATGTCATTGAAATAGATAAATATTTTATCTAGAAAAATTATTAATATAGATCTCTGCCACATCTTGTGTTGAGAAAATCTGTATTTCATTATTTAGAATTGTAGTTTAGACATCAAATTGCATCAGTTGTTCCCACCTATCAGTTGTTCCAGGTAGTTAGACATTTTGTGTAGGACTGGGTTTCTTTCATGTCATGAAGGCATATAGAGAAGTGTAATTGCTTCATGGTTGGGTGTAAATGTACCTGAGCTATGTTCTTGTCTCTTAGCTCGTAGGAGAACCACTTGGTTCGCGATGATTAGAGAGTGTATTGATTATTTTATAGTTGTTGTACATGATCATTGTAACCTATATTTGGATGTTCTATAAAATGAATGTCCATGGATTTTTTATCTTATTTTATAATACTTTCACCTAGATTGAGCATGAGATTTCAAAATATTTAATGACTTTTATTGATTCATATTTATGAGATTTATCTTTTTCTTGTAATATTGTGAGTGGACTAATTACATCATTTTACTTTCGATTATTTGTGATATTGTAATTTAAATGGATTATTTACTTTATTTACTTTGGTGATGGTTTGAGTTTCTTTACAAACATGCAACTACCTCTGGTATGGATCCATTAGTTCCAAAGAAGGAGAATTGAATGCATGAGGATCTGGAGGAGATGAATGGTAATTCTAGATGGTTCATCTGGTAGTCAAAGTAAGTTGCATGCTTTGAATGTAAAGATCTTGAGTACAATAAACAGTAGAAGTTCTGGACATCAACGACTTCCTCTCTCAAGTTCCCCATCGACCACAAGCTCTTCCTCTTCCATTTATCTATATATATCTCATGTCTTCCAATTTGTAAAGGGTTTCTAGTTTTTAGACTTTTTCATCTTTCTAGAAGATGGACATTTATTAAGATACTATAAAGTATGCTCTACTTGATTAGGGTCAACCCTCTCAAGTCTATTGTAAGAACTACCTCTTGATGTAATAATATGATTTCTTTACCTATCTATTGTCATTGATCAATGCCTTAGTATGTTTGTGCTTGGTGGATTTGTGAAGGAGATTCTTCCTAGTCTATCATCTTTTTGCTTATCTCTTTAATATATTTTCAAGATCTTATAGGTCTGGGTTAGTGTTCTGCCTGAACCTCTTCCACTGTGTTAGATTGATCTCAAGATTGTGTAAGCCATAGTTGTCTTATGATTGATCTAGTGTGGGTTCAAGCATAGATGGTATTTTACTTTGGTGCATCTCTTGGTTAGCTTTCTTAAGAGCCATTATCCCCTTTCTAACCTTTTTCCCTATGAATCATTAGTTTAACATTAATTTAGGTGAGCATCAGAAAGGAAGTCAGCCTTCTTCAGAGGTTCAACCTCACTACATGATACCCACATCTTGACTTTATCCCAATGCTTGTAGCTAGGAGTGAGAGAGCCTTAAAAACTCTCTCAAAAAGGGTACAATTCTAGTCTTACAATAGTTTCTGGCATGTTCGGTGGGACACTAGGTCTAAAGTAGTAGAAGGATTTTTGGTGTTGTTCTTCTACATATCAGCCTTTGGAGGCATTCAAAAAACATCAATTGTGACTTTGAGCATCTATAAATTGGTTTAAAGTAGTCCAAATTCCTGATCATCATTATTTGGTATGTACAATCAATCATATTTTGATCAAAATGCTCATTCTCTACCTCAACATCCTTCATACCAAGTTAGCAATGTTTATGGCTTCACCTCAAGTGGTTCTCAAGATTCTTATGAGTAGCCTTCTTAGTCTCAAAATATCCTTAGTTTTGATCCAAACCAATCCATTTCAAGTTGGAGGCGAATGATCTTAGGGTATCAAAAGTACATGATATAACTTAATACGTAAAGGGGATATGGTCAAGATATCCTAACCACATCATTCATGACAAAAGAGCTACATTGAGAAAATGAAAGAGAAATGAGCACCTATTGAAAGGGTAAATTGGAATAACCTCTCAAATGAGATTTTAAATGTAAGTGATTACATTTAAAGCATTGAGGATAAACTGAACAACCTTGAAGAACAACAAGTCCAATTTTGTCAACCTTATCTGTCTTCATATACACCACCTCAAACCTCATATATATCATCCATTCTTACCCAAAAGTCCACTCCAAGTAAACTCCCTTATTTTCCAAGTTCTTCAAGTGTCCCTCAAACCTTCCCTTCTTGGAATTCAATTCAACAAAGCTTTCAAAGAAAGGAGGAAACTATTGTAGAACAACCTGTCATTAAGATCCAAGACCCTACTTATCTTCCTCAAGAAACCTCATGTACATCATATCAACCCTCTTGTGTTCCTTATCTTTATAATGTCCCTAACCAACTTAAAGAGAAGCTTTTCAAAAAAAATGTAGATAGGTAGATCAAAGAGTTAAAATTGAAGATGAAGAAAGAGGAAGATAGTTGAAATCAAGAAAGGGAAGCTATTTCTTATACATTTCCCTCATGGAAATCAGTCAGGGAAGGCATAAAAAAAAGGGAGGAGGTATCAATGATGAAATTCCAAGATCCAATTAAAAAAAAGAGGCTAATCCTAATGCTTTTCCTTCATGGGAGTAAGGCCAAAAAGGCTTTCAGAAGGGGAAGGTGTTAGTTGAGACAATCTAAAAAGCAGTTTTTGAAAAGGAGTTAGTTGTACCATATGAAGAAACCATAGATTAGATTAATGAGCTCAGTTTACAAGAGTTAAAAAATCTCACTCCTTCTCTCAAGAGCCACCAAAGAGACCATTCAAAGTCCCTAGCTAGAAGGATACTTTCCTAAACTGCAAGCAAGGTAAACTTCTTCACCCTCCCACCATCTCCCTCTTAAAGGAAGAACCTATTCTACAAGGGTTAGAAGAGGATAGTGTATTAAAATTTGAGTCTAAATAAGATAACACAAGTGTCCAAGATGAAGATATCATGATAGACAACCCAATTCAGTTAGAGGGGGAAGAATTGGTTTGAAACCAATCTTCTTTACATGGATTCGATACCAGTAAGCCAGATCTTAAAGATGATATCCCTTAAGATGATAATGAGACAGACCTTGAATGGACTATTAAAATTCCATTCTACATAGATGAAGAAGATGATTCATCTCAGGATGAATTAGAGCTAGAAAAAGGGAAATCAGACCTTGAACAAGGCAAAGATGTTCTTTTAGACCTTGAAAGTTCAAATCAACCGTCATTTACAATTGAGGAATAAGAAGAAATCTTAAATGAGGTTAATGAGGAAGACATCTTGAGTGCCCAAGAAGTACATCTTGCATAACCACCACCTTGTGTGATGAAAGAGAAGCTTGAGGATAAATAAAATTTTCAATATGAGCATGTCCTTCAAGGAAACTATGATATAATTATGCCTAATAAACATGATGATGAAGCAAAAAAAATCAAGAGCGAGGTAAAATCTAACTGCTCAATGTGTGTGTTGACAAAGGGATGTCCTATCAGGCACCTTGCTTAGTTGGGAGATGAAAAGGAGGATCCATCACAGGTTGTGCTCAATTCACAACACAAATTTGAGCACCAACAAGAACAAGACCAACTTGAATATCCATTCCAAGATGGTGGCATAATCAATCAATCAGGATGGGTAAGCGAGTCTATTTTTGTTCTTTTCCTTGGAGAAGTGTGTCATCAACCTGTTAAAAATCTAGTACTTCTCCATATTTTTTTAGCAGCTCTCAAACATGTAAAGTATAATGTATTATTGAGGAAGGGTAGCTATTTTATATAATCAATCAATGGCTTTGTATAGTTTCTTTTATTTTTGGTTAGATTAGGGTAGGATATATTTCTATGCTTTCCTCCATGTGCCTTGTGTACATTCCCTTTTTTGTTTTGTGTTTTATTTCAATCAGTGCGTTGGGCACTTTGTTTTGTTTTATCCTTGTTGCTTCAAAGGAGGTTCTAGAAAGGGTCAACCTTATTGAGCCAAAGTAGAGACTCCATGCTCAATGGAATATATAAGATAACATGAGCTAGTTTATCAAGCATAGAAGGCATGCTTCCTTACGAGTCACCAAAAATGTTGGCTATTTTTGGCCCACATACCAAAATTTTTCCCAAGTGTGAAAAGGTGGACATTCAAGAAAAAGTGGCAAGTTTAGAAAACTTCAGTTTCTTGAAAGGAGAAGTCTTTGGGTTGTCTCTCTCAAAAGTCTTTGAGTTCTCTAAAGTAGAAGTCTTTGTGCTTTCAAATTTGTAAGACTTCAGGTTTTTGAGGATACAGTGCAAATCAAGTTTCTAGTGGAGCACTCCTTAAATTTTTTTATAAGTAATCAGTAGTAAAAACCCCAAAAAAAGTAAGAAGCTTGGAAAGCCCAATTTAGTCTAGGTAGTGTATATTGGGATCTCCAAGGAGCACTACTTAATTATTTCATAAGTTTTGAGCAATCAGAAACCCAAAATAAGTGAAGGGGCTTGACAAACACGATTTGGTCTCAAAAAATAATGCTTCTCGAGTTAGTCAAGGGACAAGTCTTCTCTAAAATCCAAGGGTCATTTCTAAAAGAAGGTGGTCCTAAAAAAAAACTTGAAGGTCCTTTTCACTTTTTTGAAGGGTCTTTCAAAAACCTAAAAGTACACTTCAAATAGGCTGAATGGCATTTTAAAAATGCCGAAGGGCCTTTTTTTGACAAAAGGGATCTTTTCAACATTTTAAAGGACTAGACAACTTTTTTGAAGGTCACTGTCATAAATCTGAAGGGATTTATTGACAAATTCCAAAGGTCTTTTCTATCCAAAGGATCATTTTAAAATTCTAGAAGGTACATTTGGACAAATGCTAAAGGGCACATAAACAAAAATCTAAGGACCAAACAATTTTGTCGAAGGGCACATACAAAAATCTGAGGGCCATTTTGATATTTTTAAATGGTTATTTTTACACAAAAGTGATCCATTTCAAAAAACTCAAGGGGCAATTTCAAAAATCCTAGGGGCAAATCGAAAAGTCTAATGGGTACTTTCCCTTCGAGAAAGTGCCCAAATCTAAAATCCAAAGAATTAGACCCAAGAATTTTTTTTGAGAAAAATAAGCTCAAGGGTTAAGTCACGAGTAGTACAAAACTCAAAGAGTAAGGAATTGCAGATGAAAACTCTGAAACAAGTAATGAGCAATGAGAAGTTTGAAGTAACTTGCAAGGAGTGCGAAGCCCAAATGAGTAAAATGGAAAGTTATGAAAGGAAAATTATGGAAAATAGTATGTGGAAAGCAAATGGCCGTGGAATATTAAGGTTAATGGTCAATAAATCTAAAGGGCCAACCAATCAAGGACAAGTGGCACAAGTACATACAACTCACTTCTAGAACATGCAAAGTGGTCAAACAAGGATTAGATGCATCTAGGTGGAGTAGTGAACATGCAAATACCAACTAAGATAGTCTATATTATAGTAAATAACATGTCGATTTTTAAATGCAAAGGACAAATCACTCATGTTTGGAAAGAACATGCAACTACCTCTAGTATGGCTCCGTCAATTCTAAAGAGGAAGAATTGAATACATGAGGATCTCAAGGAGATGGGTGGTGATTCTAGATGGTTCATCTAGTGGTAAAAATAAGTTTCATGCTTTAAATTCAAAGAGCTCAATTACAACAAATGGTAGTAGTTCTAGTCATCAACGACTTCTTCTCTCAAGTTCCCCATTGGCCACAAGCTCTTCCTCTTCCCTTTCTCTATATATATTTCATGTCTTCCATTTTGTAAAGGGTTATTAATTTTTAAACTTTTTAATCTTTTTGAGAGATGGACATTCATTGAAATTTTACAAGGTATGCTCCACTTGATTAGGTTTGACCCTGTCAAGTCTATTATAAGAACTACCTCTTGATGTAATAAGATTATTTCTTTACCTATCTCTTGTCATTGATCAATGCCTTAGTATGTATATGCTTGGTAGATTCATGAAGGAGATTATTCATAGTCTATTAGCCTTATGCTTGTCTCTTTAATGTATTTTCAAGATCTTGCAGGTCTGGATTAGTGTTCTACCTGAACCTCTTCCAGTGTGTTAACTTGATCTTGAGATTGTGTAAGCCATAGTTGTTATGACTGATCTAGTGTGGGTTCAAGCATAGATGAGTGTTCATTTTACTTTGGTGTATCACCTGGTTAGCTTTCTTAGGATCCCTTATCCCCTTTCTAACCCTTTTCCCTATGAATCATTAGTTTAGCATTTGTTTAGGTGAGCATAAAAGAGGAAGCCAAATTTATCTAGAGGTTCAACCTCACTATAAAATACCCATAGCCTGAGGTTGTCCCAACGCTTGTAGTTAGGAGTGAGAGAGCCTAAAAAACTCTCCTATAAAGGGTGCAATTCTAGCACTACAACAAGTACCATTATTATACATAGTTTCATAATGATAAATATATAAGGTATATGCTATGCAATATGTGCCTAATATTACAAAATCCAAATCAGTTCAAATTTAAAAACCATTGCACATATTGATACCCCATAGAATTTAACACACCATAGGAGCCAATATACTATAGTAGTTGGTTCACATTTTGGTAGGATTAAGATGATCAAATCAATTAATCTTTCCAAGTTTTGGGTTGGACTTGATCATATAACCTCACTAGGTTATAAGTATCATTATGTTTCATGGTTGAGCTAATCTCAATTTCCAGGTGGCAACATACTTTTGCTCCAAAGTTGAGGGCATGTGCTTTCCAATATATATATATATATATATATATATATATATATATATATATATATATATATATATCTCCTTGGATATATGCACTTTAAATATTTATCAATATTTATCGGTTGTAGAGACTTATAATTATGCATATTTTTCAAAATGACTTGCCAATAGACAAAGGAATTACATCAACACACAGATGTACTCTTAAACCTAATCTTTTCAATTTCAACCAATTTCAAGTATTTTTAACCTATATTCTATGCACTAATTTTACATTGTAACATGCTCTTGGTTGTAGTTCAATCGCCAACAAAACACTCAAATTTAACTCAAGAAAAGATAAGGTGTGCATACACACCCAAGTACTTATTTTGTTTATTCAAAATAGAAATTTAATTATTAGATTAAGGGGGGAAATATAGATAATATTTTTTTATTATGTAGCAACTAAGTATTGTACACTTAAAAATATCAGACCTTAGTTATTCCTATTAGTTCCACACTCTCTTTGTGTTGATATGGTTTTTATGCACACTAAATCATGAATGAGTTAGACTCTAACATTTTGGGATCTCAATGGAGGTAAACTCCATTCTGGGGCATGAGTTGTAGGTATGGGTTTAAACAACCAAGTGTTGGAATAGTTATTTAAACATTCAAGTTGTTAGCCAAGTGTGAATAGATGAGTGACACTTAAAAGAAATAAAAATATTATTTGAATAGGATGGGTTGTAGTTTAATTTATGGTGGGTAGATCTCAAAAGAAACTCAAAAGGAGGGAAGGTAGAGCAAAAAGAAAGTTTTGTGGGCAAGAAAGGGATTAATTGTAGGTTGGTATTATACATAACTAATGCTTTACTCAATATCTACTCAATGTATTATACATAAATAATATTAACTTAGGAAGTTAAGGTCTACTCAACATTGGATCTCGCATTGTCAAGGGAGTAACACTTGAAGTAGCTGATGAAGTAAGAGTGGTAGGTAGAGTTGAATTAGAAGTAGCTGATGTAGTAGGTGTCAAACACTTGGAAATTCTTATTGTATCTTATTTATTTACCATCAAGTCTTGATTATACTTATACTCTCAATAATATTGAGATTTGATTATGCTCAAGTTGAGAAGGGATGGTCTATGTACCACCCTTGAGACTTCTATGAGTAGGCATCCATGCTCACCCTTATAAGTTTTGAACTCCACTATGATGATTTCAACATCCATCACCTTATTCCTTATAAAACCAATTTAATGCTTAATCTCCTCCCTAAATCATACTTGTAGGCCTTGCTTGAAATTTACAATGGATTTCTAGATTAACTTATCAAAATTGGCTATGTCAATCAATTTTCCTAAAGTGGCCCTTTCCCGAGACAATTTTAATTCTTGAAAATTTTGTACAACCTGTATCTCATGCTCAAATAATTTTTCAATTAATGTCTATGAACAAGTCACCCATTCATGATACTCTTGTGTTCTAATAACTAACGAAATTGAGGTCATTAACTGCCTAAACAAGAGTCATCAAATCTAAATTGCCAAATGCCTTATTTGTAGCGTAAGGCATTAGAAAGTTTAGTTTATTTTCATCCTCTTTCAAAGAATTAAACAACTTAGTTGTCTAAATAAAATGGGGAGACATTTAAATATTCATTATGTTAATAATTTCAAGAATGCTATATATCTTGAGGACTACATTCTACACATCATCTTCTATTTTTTTGGGGGTGTGTACAATCTATTATTGCTCTAACCCTTGATTTAATTCTTATGGAAACTTTTGTTTAACCTTATCAATGCCTATATTTAATTCCCTTAAGGCTTTTGTATGTGTCTCCAAATAATTTTTAAATTTTTTATTGTATGGATGTTTCTCAATTATCTGATTCTTCCTTTTAAACAAGGAAAAAATATCATGTATTTATTTAGTAATTAGGCCTCTTCTAGGCTCATATTGTATCTTTCTCTTCTTGAACCTATGAACTATCCCTATATATTTGTGAAAAATAGAACTAACTATGGAAAGCTTTGAAATCAGTAGATTTGGCTTTTGAAGAGCTTAAGTTGTTAAGTTTGTTGCCCATTGTGGAATTATCAATTCCCTTGTGTCAAATCATTGAGTGGTTTGGCTAGCTCCTCCTAACATAACATCCTCTGAAGAGAGCATCAATGAACTTACTTGGAGTGGGTCTGGTAGATATGGGAAGATGATATTTTTCCAATCCAAGTTATCCACCTAGGGAATAGGGTGCACAATGGTAGTTGGTTGAGCTATGCTAGATTGTACCATAGGAAAACCTAGCTGAGTGGATTGGATAAATAATTATGCACTATGATAAAAAGTAGGGACTCCTATAATTATCTTAAAATGGAATTTCTTGGCCCTATAGGATTTTTTATAAAACTTAGAAACAACAACAATGGGACTTGAAATAGTTTATCAAGAATCTTGTAGATATAATGTCATAGTATTATCCAAATTTTCTAAAAATGGTCCATGGAAGGGGTGACAAGAATCGTAGATGGTAAACTAGAAACAACTATAGGAGTAGGGACACCTTCTAATTCCTTAGTTTTTATTGGCACCTTCCCTTTTAGTCCTTATAAACATAGGACCTTAGCATTTTCAAGTTATTCCTCCTCATCCATGGGATAACCAACCAAAGGGGCTTGCCCATGTTGCATTCTTCCTCTACCTCATCATTTTTTGATGTTTCCCCTTTACCCATAGGTCTATATTATGATATTGTCTCAATAGTTGAAATCATAGGTATCCTAACTAGTTGAGGAATGATCTTAGGAGCTCTTCACTTCCTCTTATACGTAATTATTATCTTATTAATTGAAGGAGTGGTTTTTAGATTACTAATAGATGAAACAAATACATCTAAATTTATAGGCATTATAGTTACAGTAGGAAAGTTGGGGTCTAAAGAGTTAGAATAATCAATATTAATTGGATACTCTACTCCTCCTAGATAACTTTCTATAATAGGGTCCTCCTTCATATCTTGATCTTGCTTCAAAGTTATCATTTCATCTTGAAATGATGCTTGGTAAGGTTCCCTTCTGGTTTAAGGGTTATGAGGACCAATATTTAGTTGAAGTCTATCCACCTGGAGGTGTAAGTAGAGTTTAAGCCCGTGTAATTGTGAGTTATGGGTCCTTTTATTGCCCTAAGAATATCCTTTGTCCACCCATCTATATGTACCCTATTTAAGACCTCAACATCATACTTGGAATTTAAGAAGATTAAATCATGCTTATAGGGTACATGATTTTATGGGATGCCCAAGTCAATGACTTACTCTTTTTAATGTTGCCTCTTGGGTCTCAATCCCGGTGTGGTAAATATGCCAATGAATAAAGTTCCCTTATGCCTCCAATAACACCAAAGTGCTTCCTGATAGTATAATTAATTTGTCTTAGAATCAAAGAAGATCCATGGAAAAGGTTTTTATACTTATTTCACATATCTTCATCTATGCTCCACCAGAGCTCATACACCATCTCCTATCTTATAAGGTTGTTTGGAACATGCTCGAGAAAACACAAAGGTTAAACCTTGGATCCCTTCATCATTATCACTATATAGTCTAGATACAATCAATAGTCTCCCCTTGGGCATAGTGTATTCTTGATAATATATGAGACTTGGGCTAGTAGTTTCTCATGGGTGGACATATAGACTTGGGGATAGACGTTATCAACAATATGAACTATATTCTACATGTAAGATTAAATGTGCAAGAAGGAATAAAAATCACATACATTTTTTTAATTTAATATGGGGTTGGGATCCAAAATGATCCATCTTGTACATAGAAAGTAGTCTTGAAAACATCCAACAAGTAGGATATCATAATGAAGAGACAATTGACTAACCTCTTATGCTTTTTAAACATTTACTCCTAGATTTTGATACTAATGATCTCTCCCAAGGCAAATGTCAATTTTGATGTTAGCAGTAATTTTAGTAATGGCATCCATTCAAGTTAAAGATAATGGATGTTATCACACCAATAAAATTTATTCAACAAAGCCATCCTAATGTGAACTCCCATTATGAAATTAGTGACTGGCACTAGAGAAGTGGTTTTAAGGCTTACCTTTTTTCCTAGTATTATCTACTTTCACAATGTGTTTTCAAATATGTTGCTCTTTATCCATAATGTGATCCTAAGCCCATCATATTTGGAATATGAGATGGGAAGTCATAAATACCTTTAAAAAAAATTTACTAAAATATTGGCCACAACTAAAATAATTCATCTACAGCATATGCCTAAAACACTTTACACATATTCTCAGGATTTTTTCAAATTTGTTGAAACCCATAGTGGATTCCATTTTGCATTTATATTGAGTTGTGTAGTGTTTATGTTTTGTGTGACTTAACTTCTAGGCACTTATCTATTTTCAATAAGGATTGGGGAATACTTAGCTCAACCCATGTTTTTACACTAACACTCCAAGGGGTATAATCACCCCATTATCCACTATCTCGAAAAAATAAGTCTCTAAAAGACATCTTGGTTCACATGTATATAGGTGTATTAATTCCTTAATATTTCATTTCACATATGTTAAATGTTGTCACTTTTAGATTTTATATCATAAGTGAAAACTAATTTTACATGTTTCATTGCAGGTTTGCATAGATGAAGGCACAACACTCAGTACCTACTTCAGCACACCCATTATGGTTATCCTCGGGTGTCACCTTCTATGATTTTACTCTATCAATTCCATTACTAAAATAAAAATGGGGAAAATGTAAACACTCATATTTGGTATCAGACACTTGACAAAGTTAAATTTGACTAATTCTTAAAATACATGACTTATGTACACATACATGACTTTTGTTCACATTCTTACTTGGTTATTCATCCATATATGGGCTTGACCTTCCTAAATTTCCATTACTACATCACAAGATTCCATAGTCTCTACCTAAACAAATTTATATATTTCTTAGACTATCTCCTAATTTCAAATCACTATTCTTATTTTCTATAAAAATTCACATATCCTTAGATAATTCTACCATTGTAGACCTATTCACTTGGGTCAACCCTATCTATGTACCTTTTAATATCTATTATCCAAAATTTAAATTATTTATATGGGTCAATATATATGTTTTAAGGGTTAATTCAAAGTAAATTACCCAAATATTTAGCTATATAAGCATATCAAATATAATCCTTTTGTTATCTAACACTTATTTAGCAATTACTTACTGATCACTAGAAATCACTCTACACATTGGGAGGAACTATCCTAAAGTTTCCAAATATAAAAAAGCTTAAAGGAGTAATCCCTGACCTAAGTTTGAATGCCATTGAAAGGTTAAATTATAGGTTGAAAAGTGTTAAAAGTCATACACATCACTGCACTGCATACTAGTATTACACATGATTTCACACACTTAGCTAAGTGGGATAACTACATCTAGTTTGAGTTCCCTCTTTAATGTATTGGATACATAGGTAACACTTAGCCATAGGGGGTGGTAGACTTTAGCTCAACCCTTCCCTTTCAATCATTATCCTTGTTTCATAGTGATGTTATAGTGCATATTTAGGGTTTAAAGCAAGGAAAATTCACCATAACTATTCATGTGGGATCAATGACATCTAAATACATAATAACCCTTATCAAATGCAAGTATAACATTTAGAACTATCATAGATTAGAGAAAACATACATGATAATTATGCATCTTAGTAGACAATACCACACTGCATAGGCATTTAGGAAGTGTGAACTTATCCTAGATCACACAGACACTTTATTTTTAGATCTGAGTGTTCACATGCCCTTTTTATCCCTGTCGATGACTATATCCTCTCGTAGACCCAAAATAAGGTAAATAATCCATTCTTATATTATTTTATTTAAATTGTAAGTTATTATATTCTTCTAGTTACACTCATATTTGTTTAGCTATTATATATATTAAGTAATCTAAACATTCTATTAGTTTTATATATTAGGGTCATATTAATAAAAAACAAATATAACAAATAAAGGAAATTAAAGTCATCAAGTGATTTTACTATTAAGTGGTGATATCATTCTTTTGGGAAATTTTAATGCCTATATAAAGAACCTCTTGATGCCTATTCATGACCCTGTTAAAGATTAGTTATGTATTCATGAGTTAGATCTAGAGGGAGTTTGATCCATAGAGACCTTCTAATAATAGGAATTTTATGGTTACATCCTATGGGAGACACCTTCTCTAGTTTGGTGAATCTCAGATCCTCCACATTCTCAATGGGATTTCTCTCTTCCCCAACTCTAGTAGATTCACTTATTTTACCTATGGTGGTGGTATGAGTGTCATAAATTATATTCTTACCAATAGATCCCTCATCCCCCACATCTATGACTTCCTTGTTTCTCCTTAGCTCCCCTTTATTGACCATGTCATCTTGACACTCATTCTCCATAGTAGTTCTCACCCCTCTCACTCCCACCCTTACCCTTCCACCATATCCCCAAGTACTAAACATACCACAATGCACATTGATGATGACTACATGATTGACTATGTAATCCATCTCTCCATTCTTATGTCTATATTTTATATCCTCCCTCTTCCCAACATCAATTCCATGCATAATTTATTACATCAAACTCTCTGGGACAGTGCCCTCAACTCTTTCCCCCACACTATACATTACTTTAGATCCCTTACCCACCACAAAACCTGCCACATGAATCGATGGTATGATGATGAGTACAAATCCATTCATCAAAGATTTCAATTTTATCTAACTCACGACCCTCCCTCCATACCCACCCTATTGTCTTATATCTAGACAAATTACACTCCTTGTTGATATCCATCACTCACTTGAGACTTTTTTGTGTACTCTTCTCTTGAGAAAAACAAAAGTTTCCAAAATCACCCCCAAAGCATAGGTCTCTTATGCTAGTTCCCTCTATGATGTTTTAGTCCATCCTGCTACCACTACCCCGACTAATCCACTATTCTCTATTTTATCCACTTCTTCTATAAAGAGAGCTATTTTGAAATTATGCACCAACAAAGTAACTTATTATGAAGGTCACAAAATTGAGTTCATCAAATATGATGTGGATTCCCTTGCCTTACCCCTTTTCATGCTCTTTAATAAGGTGGTATTTTTAAGTTTCCATCAATCATGGTCCCAACACATTATTCACCCTATTCACGAGTTCAGAGATCTCTCTATCCTTGAAAACTACAAGACCATTATGATTGGGCATACATTTGTCAAACTTTATGCCATTGTATTAGACATATTGTTATGAGAGTACTTGGAAATGAATAATATCAAATCTAGGGGACAAGATGACTTCAGAAGGGAATATCAAACTATTGACCACATATTTACACTTTGGGCTATTATGGAAGAAGATCATCACCAGTCTTCCAAAGTATTCAAAAAAGCCTTTGACTTAGTTTCAAGACACCTACTTTTTTAGAAGTTGAGAGATATGAACATTCCAAACTCTTAAATTACTTCCACTGGGAGGCTTTATGAGACTATTATTGGGTAGTTTCAAACTTCTCATAGTTTTCCTAACTTTGTGAAGAGTACCACTAGGGTCAAGCAATGATGTCCTCTCCAACTGACCCTATTAAACATCTACATTGATGTGTTAGAGGAGTTTCTTTGCTAGCATACCCATATGGATGATGTTTGTATTTTTCATGAGGTGCTTATAGCTATCCTTTTTGTTGATAATGTTATCCTCTCACACTCTGCCAAGGGCCTATAAAAATTACTTGATTCCCTTATTTATTTTTGCAAAGTTCAAAAAATTTCAACCTTAGTAAAATTAAGGTCATGATATTCAATATCTTGAAGCACTCTCTCTTCAAATTCCAATCTTATATAAAAGGGAACTTATAGAGATCACATCAGCCTACACTTATTTCTAGGTCCAATTTTCTAGTCCATACTTTAGCATGTAGTTTGGATCTCATCCATGCCTCTATAAGGGGGATGCATCTCATTCTATCTTGGAACATCAATGCTTCCAGATCCACTTCCAAATTATCCTTTCCAAGTTATGTATTTTTGATGTAATCATCAAACCTAAAGTTTTATATGGTCTAAAAGTGAGGGGACCAATCTTGAGAGCCATTAACTGGGCTCGTATTAAGAGAGTCTAGACTCTTATGTTATAACACATGATCCATTACAAGTAGACAATTCCTTAGCACATCATCTAAGTTGAATTTTCAACCTAGTCACTATATCTTGAGACTATCTTTAGGCTTATTTTATAATCCACAAACTCATGTCCTTGGGGGACTCAAATTCTATCCATGAGAGATATCCATACTTGGATTTTTTTATTCAAATAGGATTTCTTAATTGATCCCCACTAGATGCCAACATTATTTGTACTTCGAGACTAGATTTCTCCTTCTTTCTATTGGCATCTCTATTGATCAGCTAACCCTTTTCATGCATTCCCTAAACTCTCTCCCATAAAGGACATCATCACAAGAGCTTTCAGAGAGGACATCTACAAATAAAATATCTAAGCCACCTGGATCTCCCCCATTGAGTCACTCAAATCTGAGCTTACTTTTTACACCAAGCATTTCTTACAAGTAGCAGACACTATTATTTGACACCCTCACTATCTTTAGTGTCATTGATCCCACAATGTGAGGTTTCCCCTTGTCCAGATGAGAGTATGTTCTTACTAGTTATCAGTTGTAATAGATCACCACATTCTCCATCAGGATTGGATCTACCACTTTGTTCCCTTCAAGAGGTGGAGACCAAGGAACATTTTTTTTGAGATGCCCCATTTACTATGATATCTATGGAAGATATCATTTCCTCTATATGGACTTAGTAAACACTCTATCTATTTTATTTTGATATCCAAACCAACAGTGCCTGACTCTTTATCTTTGCAAGGTTGTTACCCTCTAGTATAGATCCCTACATAAAGAACCTAGAGGCTCTAGAGGCTTAATATTGATCATGCATTTCTTCCAGCCCACCCAAGAGATTGGTAACAATAAGCACCATTTAAACACCTATTTATCACAAATCAACATTAATAGATCAATTAGGTGGCACTTTTCTTAGAATATCTTAGCTAATCAAATTACTCAGAACCCTTATCCTACTCTCCCTCAACACTATGGCTCTACTTCTCACTAGTGTAGATCTGCCCCTTTCTAGTGATATGGATCTATTACCAGCCACCCATAGACCACAAGGGTAGACTCACAACATAACTTTATTTTATATTATGAGAAGCACATCTCCTTTTGATGTTAAGGGATATTATAGAGGAAATGATTTGATTCTCCCTAGGATCTCCCAACCTGACCCCTCCAACATTATATTTTTCTTGATTAACACTATCATATATTATCACAGTAATTGATGATGGGTCAAACATCTCTTCCACTTTAGGCATAGACAAAAAAATTGACAAGGTCTTCTAGTCTTCATCAACATATGCTTTATGGGCTCTTCTTCGCCCTCGATTGTTATTTGTATTGGTTTCATTACCACCTTTGTTAGTGGCACACTTATCTACTTTGTCTTATATACTTGTATTCCTTTTTTGGCTTCTTGAACTCTATTTTACTAGAAATTTATATTGTTAAGCATTGTATCCTCAAGTTCCATTCACCTAATTTTGGACATCTATAGACATTAATATAATAAAAATATCTAAGAGTACTATGACCATTATAAATTTATGTAACAAACTCTAACACCTTATTCAAAGTGATTTATTGAATAGAAATAAATAATAAACTTATGCAAGATAATCAATGCTAATATAATATAAAGCTATAAAGAAAGGAAAAATAACACACACACACACATGATATGTAATATTTTCACCTAAGAAAATAAATTCAATAGAAAACCCAACACATCAACCTTCTTCATTATTGTATTAACTCAACCATTTTCAATACAATAACATGCTTTCAAGTTTGCCTTACCTCATGCATGTGAAAGTATTTTTAGGCACATCAATAGGAAATCATCCAAGTCATGTTACAATATAATGGATACTAAAACCATGCACTAAGAAACTATTCATACAATACCATGGGTCATCAAAAATTAGCTAAAACCACCTAAATAACTCCCATAAGGACCCCAAAAAACTTGAGGGCATTTCCCTGAAATCCCATATTGTCCTTGGCCTAGGGTTATAATGTTGGTCCTCTAAAAATGTGGTCTTTCTATTTCATGTGTAATCTAAATAAGTGTAAATATTATAGATTTTAAATCTTGAAAAGTATACAACATATTTCCAACATTTATATGAAGATTTAGATGATATCATCACTCTCTCAACTACGTCTTTAGCAGAGTTAAAACTTGATGATTTCATTCATGGATGTACTAGATAATGGTGAATATTTGGGAGGAAATGAAACAAATTGAATGAGATACATTAATTAGTGATGTAATTCACAAATAATTGTGTGAATTGGATACTAAAGGTTACTTCTATATGGCTTCTTGCTTGGTATATGATGTATTCAAAAGAATATTTTTGTCATGTCCCCTTTCTAGATTAAAATAATTAATAATATTATTTAAGTTGGGACTGATCATTTCTAATCTTTTGGGAAGCTTAATGATAATATTATTATTAAAATATATATATTTTAAAAATACTTAAATTAATAATATAACTAAGTCATCCAAAAATTAAATTATTGTTGGCTACTTATGTTTAATTTTAAATTAAAGGGGACTTTGGAGTTTGAATTGGGAAAAAGGTATACAAGGAGATGGGGAGATTTGTTTTCAAGAATTCATGATCATCTATTAATTAAATTTTTTGAGTTAAGCATGCTTACTTGCATGTTCATCCATTTGGGGATGAAAAACCTCAAAATCTTCTTGGTAACTTCATTCAAGGGTCAAAATTGGGTAGACTATCATAATTTCCAGCATTTAGGGTACATTTGGAGGTTGGTGATATAGTCTGGGATCCTTTGGATGTTAGTGTAGCAATTAGGGCTACCATTTGAGGTGAAATGTAACTCAAGGAGCCTTTAGAGTGTGGCAACCTCCCTTAAGAGGTCAAAGTTCAGATTTGGCATTGTTTGGTTGGTGGAATATTGTTTTTTTTAGTCATATACTCAACTATGATTTATTTCAATTTGTAGGCTTGTAATTTATTTAAAAATCAAATTTGATGTGTAAGGGTTTCACCCAAAAATAATAATTGAATTTCCATATTTGTTTTGGAGGGTTGTTATGAGGTTTGAATTTTATTTTCATGCTTAAGTGGATCATTTTTAGGATTCTATACTTTATGTTAGGATTTTAGTAAAATTTTAGAATTATATAAATCAATCCGAAAAGGGATATTAAAATGGTATTAGAGCATTAGATCTTGCCAGCCTATGATTCAGAATAAGATAAAATGGTGGACAAAATTTTTGATGATGTTAGGTTTGAGAGGTTTGCCCAAGTAAAAGAGAGATTGGATAATATAATGGCATTGATAATCCACACCATGTAAAATCCAAATGGTGAAGGAATCTCTTTAAGGGCAAATAATAATATTCAGCCACCAAAGATCATGAATGATTCTTCATCCAGGTCATTCTAGCCTACTTTCCTTCCAAGAAAAGAAACCATTTTGGTGAGGGAAACTCAACCCAACATAATTGATGCCATCACTACCAACTATGCTGAATATAGATCCCTTTGAGTTGAGATCTAAGAAGAACTATCACTTACCAACTTCCTAGGATTGAAGAAAAATTGAGTTGCAATTGGACCAAGATCTAAACCATAAGATACACAGGAAGACTTGCAACATGCCTAGAGAAAGAAATATGGAAAGTCAAAAGCTCAAAATAATCCCAAGAAATAAATTAGGAAGCAAAAAAATTTATATCTAAAAGGAATTAGGGAGAAACCCATAAAGGAATCCACCATGCAAGTGAAAAGTGAAGGATCTTTAATAGAAACATGTATGACTTTTAATAATAAAATGTTTGTATTAACAATATAAAATAAGAACATGCATTACATGTTGAATACCAAGTGTATAAGATTGAAGCTGTTCCATGCCAAGAAACATTACATGTTGAATGCAAAGTTTCCAAAATTGAGGATGTTTCAACCCTAGAAGCATCTATCAATCTTCTAACCATTACAAATTTTGAGTCATTACCATATGAGATTGATTTTCAGAGTAACTATAATGATAAGCATGCAAGTAAGGAGAATTTTTTAGTTGATATCACTAATTCTAAAATTATAAATTAAAAGGATGGTTGTGTCAAGGCAAATCTCTCAAATTTCCTATTTCTAAATCAAAAAAAGGAGGTAAACAATTTTATTACAACCCAAGGTAGAAAAGGAAAGTCATATTTCAAATGCATTGTTTCATGCTATGCCATTTAAGGTTTGTTATCATCATGAAAATTAATTTAAGAATGGAAATAGGGTGAAGGACACAACTTATAGTAAATTATGCATGGATCCTTTTGTTTTAGTTCAAAATTGTCCATGCATAAAAGTATGGAATCCAGATAATAGATGGAGGCACATGAAGAGAAAATATTTTGATAATTTCAATATCATTATTGTTGATAAGATTATCATTCCTTGCACCTCAGTAAAAATAAAACCAAATTTAACCTTGGAGGAACATAAGGAATGCGTTGTGAATACTAATAGGGTCATGTAAGTTCAATGGCTATAGTTCATGGGTCTTTTATTTCTGAGACCCATATGTTGCCTCTTTAAGGAAATTGTGCACTATAGGGTAACCTATTTTGACATTGGTTTCCATCTCTTTAGGAAATGTAGAAACTAAGTATGAAGCAAATATGGATACCAAATTAGAAAGAGTAAAAGAGAGAGCATTTGGAAGTCGAGGATACTCTTTTAGTGGTAGGCCAATTTGGTCACGTTTTGATGGTATCTTATAATAACATATATGAAACATCTATTCATATTGATCTAGATAGAAGTAATTATAAAATTCATAAGGGGAAGGTCTAGGCATCACTTACATATGATTATGTATTAGGTTCAAAACATCTATGCTATTATGCCAAATTAGAGGGTTTCATCTCCTTGGTGTTTGAGGATAGGGATATCCAAAATAATTTTGGTATGTTTCCATGTAACATGCCAAACTATGATTAAAAGCATGGAATTATCATGAATCACCAACATTGCATCACAAAGTGGTATTGGAAATTTAGAACATGAAAAGAAGGATGAGATACTACAAAATGGATTCACCATTATTTGTACTATAAAGACACAAAAACGTTTCAACATTTGGGGTGGACACAAGGTATGAAATGATTCCTGTAACATGGGTCTAGATGTAATATCTTCTTATGATAATGTTTGGGCTATTGTGGGTATGATCAACATAACTTTTTTAAGATGGCTACTCAATGAGATATTGGTAATTAAATCATGTTATAGACTTAAAATATCCTCTTTGAGTAGCTATAGATCTACTAGTATGGATAAGGTTTATTTGTTTGATGTGTCATATAGGAGGTCTCACATATTGAGATAATTAATTACAAAAATTTCAACCTCTACATTGTTGATTGGGGAGAAAGTTAGAGAAATGTATGATTCTTACAACCACTAATCAACTAGCATACATTTTGATCCAAACCATTTTTCAAATGGTATAATCTGGGGCATTATGATAAGAAATTTTGGATTCCAAGGAATTCAATGTAAAAACAATCTAAAAGAGGTGAGCATAAGTTTTGGCATGCATTGGTTATATTTATTTGATGAAATGAAATTCAAGGATACAGATAAAGTAGAAATACTTCAATGTATAGTGAATTGAGTTCCAAGCATGGATACAATAAAGGGAAGAGGTATATTTTTAGAGAATTCAAGTAATGCAAAGCACTTAATGCACAAAGACAACCAATGGTCTATTGTTAGTCTTGGAAGAGTTTCCATCTCATTACCTTTGTTGAATTATTTTCAAATAGTAGAGGGTAATTTTCAACCTTTACACCTCTAATTTTTAAAAAGGAATATTAGCTTAACCGCTGCTGCACCATTATCACATTATTGATTTTGATAATTTTAGATCATGAAATGATGATCTTAGTCATGAATAATGACATGTTTGCATAGTTAAAGGAGGCTTTATCATTGGATGATGTGAGTAGAGGGTTTTAGCTAAAGGAAACAAACATTTCAACAACCATAGTTCTGATTTAGGTGAAATTCTAAGAGGTTTATGACTGTGGTAACTTATTTTCAACCTATTCCCAGTCTAATTCATGCCATATTTTGAGAGGTATAGCTTGTCATATCATTTAAGAATCCACTATAACTCAAGGATTTGGTATTCTAGATTCTTTATTACATAAGAGGATCCAAGTGGTGCAACAACAACATGGTTATGAGTATATATGGTGGCCTTTGGTCTTGTGGGAGCTTGTAGATATCTTCATGCATCATCAAGTATTAGAGGATCATTTTGAGAGTGAGTTGTATTCTTTATATAATACTATTTGGGATGTCAAAGATATTATATTTTGTATTGTTTCATGGTAAGATTTATCTCACTTGACAGGTATAGGATCCAAGATCTATAGGCACTACAACATGTTTTCATCACATGGGCATGGTGATATTTGAGCATCTGGGTTTGTATTTGCTTGAGGGAAAGTAAATATGGGAAGGGTAAATTATCATGTCCCCTTTTTAGATTAAAATAATTAATAATATTATTTAAGTTGGGCCCAGTCATTTATAATATTTTGGTCACCTTAATAAAATTATTATTATTAAAATAAAATGTGTTTTTAAATACTTAAGATAATAATATAACTAAGCTAGGCAAAAAGTAAATTATTGTCGACTACTTCTATGTAATTTTAAAGTAAAGGGGACTTTGGAGTTTGAATTGGGAAAAAAGTATAAAAGGAAATGGAGAGATAATTTTTTGGGCATCCATGATCATCTATCAATTAATTATTTGAGTTAAGCATGCTTGCTTGCACGTTCAACCATTGAGGATGAAACCCCTTAATAGATTTTAGATTTAGGGATGAAAACCCTCAAATAATTCTTGGTGACTTCATTTAGGGGTCATCATTGGGTAGAATATCATCATTTACAACATCTATGGCACATATGGAGGGTGATGCAATAGTTTGAGAGCCTTTGGAAGCTGACACAACAATTAGGGTTACCATCAAGGTGAAACATAGCTCAAGGAGGCCTTTAGAGTGTGGTGATATTCCTTGATGGGTCAAAATTCATCTCTTCAAGTAATTTTCCACTCATATACTCAGTTGTGATTTATTTTAATTTATAGGCGTGTAATTTATTTAAAAATTATATTTGATGTGTAAGGGTTTCACCCAAAAATAATAATTAAATTTCCATATATTTTTGGAGGGTTTATATGAGGTTTGAATTTTATTTTCATGCTTAATTGGATCATTTTCAAAATTCTATACTTTCATGTTAGGATTTCAATTAAATTCCAAAATTATATAAATCTACCCTAAAAGGGATATTACAATTTTTCTCTAGATTAACAAAGAATGGAATTTTGTCCACAACTACATGTGTCCATAAATTCTATCCTCAACTTGAAAGGAAGAAGTTTCTAAGAATTTCAATCATGTAAATGATGCCTTTATTTTCTACATCATCAAAATGTTTGGAGGGCACAAATTTGGCAAGAAGGTTCCCAAAGCAAGAACTACAGTAGTGCCCATATAGGAAAATTGGTTTATCCAATTTCACACATTCTTATATATTTGTGTCTATGGTTTAAGTGGTCTATTATTCATATTTACATGGTATCTCAATGATGAAGTCTTGTTGATGGAGTTTTGTAAACAATTGGCTACAATGCATCAATTTTTATCTTCAAAAAGCAAGACAAGTGTACACTTTTTGATCACCACTGACAATTACATCTAGAAAAAAATTACTATTTCAAAGACATTGAGAAAATAAATTGCTGACCATAATTTATACCGACATGATAAAAGGCCCTTTTTTTATAGTCTTGGTATTATATAAGGTATTCTTGGAGATGCTCACAAACATGTCCCATAATTTGAATAATTTTAGGATGATTGTACAATTTTGAAGATTTTTAGGCCTATTGTACATTTTTGAAGATTTTTTAGCTGATTATAGGATGGCTTTGAAGCAATTAATCATGTAAAATTTAAAATAGGTTCCTAGCAAGGTTATTGATGATAATAAGGACTTGAAATCACCACTCTATAGTCAAGAAATTCTTCCTTGATCCTCTTTCAAAAATTGATTGGTTTAAATATGAGGAAACCTCAATTGATTTAAGAACCAAAATAATAGTGGAATTCACTTTATTTTGGTTGTCTAAAAGATTTAGAGAATGTGTAAAAAATAATATCAATAAATGTTCAACATCCAAGGGACCTGCATCCACATCAAAATATTCTTCCTCTAAGAATATAATTATTATTATAGGTAAAACCTATTTGATAATTGCTAGGGCTACTCTAACATTTGATGTTACAGGTAGAGGTGATGATGGTGATGATCCTATTCAACAAAAAAACATGAAGTTATGTGTGGTGGGAATCCCCCTAAGCCAATCAAGATATCATTCATGGTGCAAAAAAGTCCATAGAAACCTCCTCAACCTATTGTGAACCCTCCTGTCTCTTCTCCTCAAGGAATTAATGTGTATATCTTAATTGATAACAAAAACCCAAAAATTATTTAATTATGATTATAGCCTTAGTCATCTGTTGAGTACCACTTCTTATCTATTATCTTCAAGTCATGCTCATCGTACTAAATTTCCCACTGTAATGTCCTCTTTTTTAGATTAAAATAATTAATAATATTATTTTAGTTGGCCCTGATCATTTGTAATCTTTTGGGAAACTTAATAAGCATATTATTATTAAAATAAAAATTATTCTTAAATATTTTAAATTAAACTTAATAATTTGACTAAGTGTCCAAAAAGTAATCTCGATAACTTATATTTTATTATTAAAATAAATCAAGTTTGGAGTTCGAGTGAGGAGGGTATAAAAGAAGGTGGAAAGGTCTATTTTGGCATCTATCTATCATCTAAAAATCAATTATTTTGAAGCTAATCATGTTTGCTTACATGTTCAATCATTGAGGATGAAAACCCTCATTAACTTTCTGATTTGAGGATGAAAAGCTTAAACTTCATCATGGTGACTTCATCCAAGGATTGTAGTTAGGTAAAATATCAATTTTATTGACAAATAATGCCTAATTGAAGGGTGCATAATAATTTGAGAGATATTTGAGGGTGGAAACAGACATTTGGAGGGTTTATTGAGGTGGACATAGCCATAGGGCAATGTTTAAGAGGTGGTCGTAGCTCAAAGAAGCCTCTAGGAGTGGGGTGGTTTCACTAGAGGGGTCAAACATTGGCCTTAATATTGTTTGAGGGTTAGAATATTATTATTTTTCACTCATACTATCAGATATTTATATTTCTAATTTTTAGGCTTGCATTTGGACTAAGCATAAGATTAGATGTTTAGGGGTTTCACCCAAAATTGACAATTGAATTTACATATTTTTATGAGGGTTTTCTAAATGATTTGGAATTTATTCTCATGCATAATATACACTTTTAGAATGTTGTAATTTTTTGAATGAGGGTTTCAAACAAAAATTTAGAATTGGTGTTTCATTGTTTGGGATAGTTGAAAATTCCACATTCTCAAAAACTTCTCATAGATCTATGTAATTTGCATATTTACCATCGAACACAACCGAGTCAAAGATTGTATTTGTATACTTAGTTGAATCTTTAATGGATAAATTTGATGGTGGAAGAGTTACCCTGTATGCCCTAGCTGATAAAACTATTTATTATTTTTAGATTACTTGTGTAGTTTGTGTGATAATTTAACTTGATAGTTTATTGAAAGGAAAGCATAGGCAAACATAAAATACTAGGGTTTTTAGCTCTTCATGGGCTGAAAGTTCACTTAGGCTATTTGATAGTCAATAAGTGATATGTCTCTTAAATATTTGATCATATAGCTCAAATATGTCTACTTTAATTCCAATTTATATGCCATTATTATCTAATGGCTCCAGGGTTGTTTTTTTAGTTTAATTCAAATTTGGCAACTTACTTTGGTGGGTATACCACATAGACTTCTCATACATTCATGAATTACCATACTGTCATCTCTAAATAAGTATCAACTAATAATTAATTTTGTATTAATGTAGTTGTGCCATGTGGCATGATCTTATAAGTTAGGTGTCATAACTTTTATCAAATTCTATATATCCAAATCATGTAATGCCTTGGATACACGAAACATGAAGACTCGTGGCTTTTACATGTCATAACTTTTGTCAAAATACTCATTTGCCATTTTGTGTGAATGTATGAATAAAAAAGTAACAAACACCAAAACATGAAAATATGTGGAGACTAATTTGAGTGACATCAAAATCTATGAAGACCAAAAATATGAGAACCTGAGAGTCATGAAGTACAAAAATTATGACATGTCAAAACCCGTGATGTGCAAAACTTACGATGACCAAAAGTCATGAAAATAAAATACATGAAAACCGAAAGTCAAAAAGACTAAATTTCTTAAAATTTATGAAGACCAAAAGTCATGAAGGCCCAAATCGATGAAAACCTATAAATCAAAAGAAAACCTGCATACATGTAATTGTTAATAATTTTAACCTCATAGGTAAAATTATCACCCTTACCACTTGAAAATTTTATTTTAAAGACATTATGTAATTATTTAGACATGAAAATATCCATTAGATCCATTTTACAATAGTTTCATCAAGCTTCTCAAGTGATTATGGTAATTTTAGTGCCAAAAGGCCTATTTTCAGGCCATCCATATAGTTCTTCAAGGTGGAATTTAGATTTAGGAATATTAAAGACCTTATTTGTCCATAAAAAATTCAAAAAAATGATTTATAAGATTTTTTAAGTCTCAAAATGAATAAAACTAATGTATCTCTCATATTAATCTCCTTGACATCTCTAAAAGGGCATTTCAAATGCTTGATACAGATAAAGGAGAATGACTAAAGAGTTAAAAATTTGGCCATTTTTAGGTGTCATAGTAATATTTAAATTAGTGTCATTAGTTTTTATATTTATGTCCCTTTATTTATGAACAATTTCTAAGAGTGACAACTGGTCACTATGGCCTATTCATCTAAGAGGGGTCTGTTCTTGCACCTTTTTATCCAGGTCATAAATATATAGAGAGGAATGGTTTTGAGGAATTATTTTAGAGTCATGTATATACTCTTCATGGTGGTTTTATCAATGAAATCATCTCTATGAAGTGCCTTCACTTGGGGAAGAATATCTTGGTATACAAGTTGTTCTAGTGGATTTTATTACAAGTTTATGTTTAGTATTTATGGTGTTCATTATCATAGGTTTTATAATGCTTCATAACTCATGGAAGCTCCCTAAGTTTCATTTAGTTCATGTTTTTTGATTGAAGATGTGTTTTTGTCCATATTCTTCAAGTATGCTTGCTCTTAGGAACATAAGGGAGTTTTAAACAATTCACTACAGGTTTGATTGCTAATTTTGGCTCAAATATCAATAACATATCTTAGTACAAACTTATGAGTGATATTTTACTCTTTAAAGTGAAGGAAATTCAAGATAAGGGCCTAAATTCACACCTTTAAATGAGAAGTCATAGGTATTTCTTCAAGATACAAGTCTATATGGACTGTAAGAGTGAATGGGAGATGCTCAAAGTCATAAACATGAATTTATCCATGCATTCATGTATTTATATGGCTATTTATTACCCCACTATTTTCATCACGAGCTTAAATTAACTACATGATCCAAGTCCCTACACACATAATTTATGCATATAATATGACTATACCTACAGTCTGTATAGATCAGTGGGTGAGATGAAGGTAATGGATGCCTGCTATAAGCTTTGAAGTCTTGGAGAAATGGTAAGGAATTAAAATTAAAGTGTGTAAGGATTTGATATTATGAGGAGTTTAAGGACTTAAGAAAATAACCTTGAAGCACTAAATAGTCAAAATGTGACCTACAGGGCCTAGGCCTGTATATCCTCACCTTGGACTATGACCAACATCAAACCAACATAAAAGCTATCTAGATAGGATCCTTAACTAAGATACAAGATGAAACTAATCATAGATAAGATGAAAGCATCTAAATATATTGAAGAGTCAAAAAAGGGCCATAACTAAAGGAAGTTGAGTTGACAGTCAAATATCCATCTTCAATATATGCTCTATTGATTGTATGGTAAATTTAAAGTGATATGATGCTCAACACAAGATATGTAATATAATAATAAGTAAGGAGTGACAATGAAAGTTTGTGATGGCTGATAGTGTCAAAAAAGTCAAGGATTTGATGAAGTGGCTTGGTAGCATATGTAGTCAAGTAGGGACCTACAGGCCCTAAGCCTATAGGTCCTTATTCAAGACCAAGGTCAATATAAAATCAACACATAAGGGAGTCTTAGAGATGAAAATATTAATTCCTATGCATATTCAAACATAGTCTAACATATCAAAGAATATCTAAGAATATTATGTTCCTTGATAGTGAAGGTCAAAGACTAAGTTGACAGTCAAACCATAAGATACCACCTACAAGTCTATATAAATGAGAGTAAGTAAGATTAGGATTAAAATGTCAAGAGGAGCTGTTAGAAATTAATATACAGTGATAGTGAACACTCTCTAGGTCTGAACCCTTCAAAACTAGGTTTGAATGCTTTAAAACATCATGGCAATAGAAGGGAGTTAAGTTTCCAAACCTAGATGCAGTCATCATACCTTAAAGGCCTATTTGAAAGGTCAAATCAGTTTCAAACTTGAAGATGAATAAAATTATGAAGATAGGTGATATTTTTAAACTCCAATTAATATTTAAGGCCATTGGATAAGTCAATGATGACAATACTAGGCCCAAGATTTTCAATATGCAAACAAACCACCTTCTAAAGAGCCTAAGGCCACCTACAGTACTATGTACTTGATGAGAAATGACAAGAAATAGTAAAGAGTGTTGATAGAGGTTTTAAAGATAACTCTAATCCTATTTGAGATGGAAACCAAGTTCAAGGAGTATTAAAAATTCAGTGATGTGAAAGAGAGGGCTCAAACCCATAAAACATAGTCAAGAATACTTTAAACACCACTTACAAGCTTTAATTAATAGACTGAACTAAACTTAAAGTTAGGGGAATAATAATGTTTGAACCAAATCTAGGATTACAAATAGGTTCAATAATAATGTTCAAGGACTAGGAGAGGTTAGTGATGACAATGGAGAGGTCATAAACCAAGAACACAATCAAATGATCCTAGACAACTACCTACAAGCTGAGAGGGGATAGGTAGACCTTAAGCCTAAAAGAGACCTATAAAAGCATTTTGAAAGGTAATTTGAGCCCAAATGGGACTTCATATAGGTTAAATAACCTAATCTTGACTATTGATTGAATGGATGTCTTAAAACACAAAGTATGTAATCAAGTACTTTGATGGCACCTATAGGCTACTAGTGACACAAGCGGTAATCTAATAGGCTAATATGTACTAGTCCTTAAAAAAATTGATGAGGTTTCAACCATAAAAGAGACTCCAGAGATGTATATTGAAGATGTTATGAGTGAATATGATGAATAATTCTTCATTAGCAGTCCTCTCTATGAGGGAAAAGAAATCAAATCAGACTTGGAGTTTGACAAGTGTGATGAGTTAACTCTCTTTTAGACCAATGAGTTTCCATTAAAGATGGAGGAGAAAGAAGATCAATTTAGTTCTCATAGATTGAGATTTGATAGAAAAGAGGAAGAAAACCCATGGTAATAACTGTACCATGAATTTATGGGTGAGTTTGAAGTGTTTAATAGTAGTAAATCCCTTGATATAATAGCTGCTCATGAGGAGGTTAACCTTGAGAATATTGATTCCATGTTTGAAACTCTTTATATCCCTTTAATTCCACTTGAAGAGGAGGATAAAGATGCCTTTCAATATTATCCAATTTAAGTTGACAAAAGTGAGGAACCAAAAGATGATTGACAGCTAGACATTGAGTCTCTGCAAGAGACTAAAAACCTTTATAAGGATACATTGCTCATTGGAGAGCATGATCATGAAAAGGTTTTAGAAGAAACACCTATGGAAGATCATGATGCATCTTGGGCTGAATATTAAAATATAATTTAAGATCTTGGTGAAGTTATTTTTGATGGTAAGAAGGATGAGGTCACTCAAGATGACATAAAGACTCAAGGACAATGCATAGATGAGGTATCACTTGATGAGGGTGCACTTGACAAGTAGTATGAAAATGATCCTGAAGTAAAGATGAATTTGTCTTCATAGGTGACTAGTTTGATGTTTTTTTCCACTCTAAAGTTTTTCAAGAGGATTTTCAACCATAAAATAACTGAGCTCCATCAAGCAAAAGTATAAGAAGCATCTTATCTCATGTCCTTGTTCATCATGTCAAGTAAGTGATCAAAAAAACATTCCTTTTGATCCTAGAGGAGGATTATTTGAAGGTTAGTTTTAGTTAGTTTATCTTTACTCCAATTTCTTTCAAGCACATTATTTTTCTTAAGTTTTGTTTCAATAAGTGTTTTGCTTGCACACATGTTTTTTTAATCTAGTTTCCTTGCTTTATTATCTTTTCTTTCCTATCTTTGAGGAGCAAGTAGATGTATTATCTTGATTCAATAATGATGGTAATTGGTAAAGGTATAATCATGATTTTTTATATGGTAATATTTATATTATGAACATCAAATATATTCTAATGTCCTGGTTCTCAAGCATAGTAGGCATGCTTCCTAGCCGAGTCACCAAAATGTTGACAATTTTGATCTCATAGGTCAAATTATTACCCTTACCACTCAAAAATTTATTTTTAATGACATTATTTACTTATTTATACATTAAAATATCTATTGGATACATTTTATATTAGTTTCATAAATCTTCTCAAGTGATTCTAGCAGTTTTAGTGTCAAAAAGACATATTTTGAGGCCATATGTATAGTTATTTAGGGTGAAATTGAGATTCATGTATAATAAAGACCTTATTTGTCTATTAAAAGGTCAAAAAAAATATTTTAAAGAGGTTTTATGTCTCAAAATTAAGAAAACTATTTTTTTTCTCATATCGATCTCCTTGGTAGCTCTAGAAGGGAAATTTTCTAGTGTTCGTTACAGATAGAGGACAAATATTTAGGAGCTAAAACTTTGGAAATTGTTAGGGGTCCTAGTAATATTTAAATTATTGGAATTTTTTTGTATATTTATGGATCTTTATTTATTAACAAATGCTAATTGTGATAGTAGTTCACTATGGCCTATCATCTAAGAGGGGTTTATTCTTGCACATTTTTATCTAGTTTAGAAATATATGGAGATGAATGGTTTTAAGGGATGATTTTATATGTCATCTCCTCTTAATGGTGGTTTCATCATTCAACTCATCTCTATGAAGTGCCTTCACCTAGGGAAGAATGTCTTGGTATACAAGTTGTTTTAGTGAATTCTACTGCAAGTTTCTATTTGGTATTCGTGGTGGTCATTCTCATATTTTTTTAATGATTTATCACTCATGAAAGCTCCATAAGTTTCATTTAGTTCATGTTTTTTGATTGAATATGTGTTTTTTGTCCATATTCTTCAAGTGTGCTTGCTCTTTAGAACACAAGGGAGTTTTAGACAGTTCAATGTAGGTTCGATTGCTAATTTTGGCTCAAATATCAATAACATATCTTAGTACAAAGTTTTGAGTATTATTTTACTCTTGAAAGTGAAGTAAAGTCAAGATAAGGGCCCAAATACACACCTTTCAATGAGAATTCATAGGTATTTCTTTAAGATACATGCCTATAAAAATTATAAGAGTGAATGGGAGTTGATTAGAGTCATAAACAAGACTTTATTCATGTATCCATGTATTTATATGGTCATTTACTACCCCACTATTTTCATCATGACCTCAAATTAACTACATGCTCGAAGTCCCTACACACATAATTTATGCATATACGATGATTGTACCTATAGTCTGTACATATTAGTGGGTGAGCTGAAGGTGATGAATGCTTGTTAGAAGCTATGCAATCTTGGATAAATTGTAAGGAATGAAAATGAAAGTGTGTAAGGAGTTGACATACTTGAGGATTATAAGGACTTAAGAAATTAACCTTGAGGTAATAAATAGTCAAAAGATGACCTACAATCCCTAGCCCTATAGGTCCTCACCTTGTACTATGAACAACATAAAACCAACACAAAATCTATCCCAATAAAAGCCTTGACTGAGATACAAGATGAAACTAATCATCGATAAGATGAAAGCATCTAAATATATTGAAGAGTCAAAGAAGGGCCATAACTCAAAGAAGTTGAGTTGATAGTCAAATATCCATCTTCAATACAAGTTGTATGAACTATATGGTATATTGAAAGTGATTTGATGCTTGGAACAAGATTTATAGTCAAGGAATAAGTAAGGAGTGAAAATTGAAGTGTGTGGTTGTTGATAGTGTCAATAAAGTCAAGGATTTGATGAAGTGGCTTGGTAGCCTATAAAGCCAAGTAGAGATCTATAGGCCTTAAGCCTAGGTCCTTATTTAAGACTAAGGTCAATATCAAATCAACAAATAAGGGAGTCTTAGAAATTAAAATCTTAATGCCTATGTAGATCAAAATATAGGCTAACCTATAAAATAATACCTAAGAGATATTGAGTTCCTTGGATAATGAGGGTCAAAGACTAAGTCGAAAGTCAAACCATAAGAGACCACCTAAAAGTCTGTACAAATGAGGGAAAGTAAGATTAGTCTTAAAATTATAGGAGGAGATGATATAAATTTCTATATAGTGATAGTGAACACTCTCTAGGTTTTAACTCTTCAAAACATCATGGTAATAAGAGGGAGTTTAGCTTCCAAACCTAGATGCAGTCATCATACCCTACATGCCTATCTGAAAGGTTAACTCAGTTTCAAACTTGAAGAGGAAGTAGAGTATGAAGATAGGTGTTATGAAACTATTTTTAAACTCTAATAAATATTCAAGTCCTTTTTATAATTCAATGATAGTAAGACTAGGTCCAAGATTTTCAATATGCAGTCAAAAAACCTTCTAAAGAGCCTACATGCCACCTACAATACTATGTACTTGATGAGTAATGATAAGAAGTGTTAAAGAGTGTTGATATAGGGTTTTAATATAAATATGAGCCTATTTGATATGGAAAACAAGTTAAAAGATTATTTAAAATTCAATGATGTGAAGGAGAGGGCTCAAACCCACAAAATAGAGTTAAGAATACTTTAAACACGACCTACAAGCTATAATGAGTAAACTGATATAAACTTGAAGTTAGGGAAATAATAATGTTTGAGAGATGTTTTAACCTAATATGGGATTATAAATAGGTTAAATAATAATTTTCAAGGACCAAGAGAGGTTATTGATGACAAGGGAGAGTTCATAAACCAAGAACATAGACAAATGATTCTAGATAACTACCTACAAGTTGAGAGCGGATAGGCAGACCTTAAGCCTAAAAGAGACCTAGAAAAGCATGTTGAAATGTAATATTATACAAAATTTGACTTAATATAGGTTAAATAACCTAAATATGGCTATTTATTTGAATATTTGTCTTAAAACACAAAGGATGCCGCCAAGACTTTGATGGTACCTACAAGCTACTAGTGACACAGGCTAACCTTAAGCTTGAGAGAAGGGAAGAGATGTTTTAGATAAACTAATATATATATAATTAGGTCAAAATTTCACTCTAAAACCAAAGGTAAACATGTCCAAAGGAGACAATATGAAAATTGATCAAACTAGGTTTCAAAACACTGTGCACAGTTAGATTCTAGTCAGTCTTGAAGAAATTTTGGTATTTTGAAGCCTCTATAAGCATAGTTTCACCTTGGAGTCTGGTATAAAGGGTGGTTTTTAGTGGAATAATATTTTAATTTCCATTTAAAATTCATTAAAATAGGGGACATACCCACTGTTTTATCTCAGATCTGGCCCACTCCTTTGGTAAGGGGCAATAATAAGACTAGGTTGTAAGGTCATTTCTTGGTTTGCATACTTCCATAGGGTATCAAGACCTCAAAGATAACATGGAAGTTTTTGGTATCCTATTAAAATTTAATCACATGATTTTTTGTATTTTTTCATGTGTGGGATCTCTCAGGAGCAAGATTTCTACTTTCTAGGCATAGGAGGGCTAATTAGGCTTAACTGGAGAAGAAAATGAAGGAAAAGGAGTACTTATACTTAGATTCTGATCATGAAATTTTGTGTGTATATTTAATTAGATATAGGGTACTCAAAAAAAATCCTAGGTTTATATTTCTATGCATACAATATTCTAGACAAGGAGCTTTATAGGTTTTAGGGCTACAAGGAATGGGTGCTTTAGCAAGCAAAATGAACAAAACTGAATCTTTTGGGCTAATTTAGGGTTAAAATTTATTTTTTCTAAGTCTAAATTCATGTGAATAATCCTTCCATGTAGGTAATTTGTTTGGTTCAAATAAAAACTCTTCTTTCTTTCTCTTATACCTTTTGTTCATGAAGAAGCCAAGTAGTCAAAACACCCAAATTGATGTATAAGAGTTATTCGACAAGATTTTCAAGGATAATTATTACATTCCACACTAATTTCAAGTTTATAAAATTTAATATTTGATTGGAAGAATATTTCAAGGTTTGAATGGTCTCAAAGACTCTTAACAACATCTTCTTTCCCTTTAATGCCTAGTCAAAAGACAAAGTCAAAGGTGCATAAAGAACTCCTAACAAATGCAAATAAGTGGAGAGACCTCATAAAATAAGGATATGAAGAATTAAAATGAATAATTTAATGGGACTTAAATACCTATTTTCAAGGAAAGGACCTTTTCTAGTCAAGGGAGATATTTAACCAAGAATATAGGGTTCTTGAGCAAGGATTTAGGCACTTGTTAGAGTCAAAATCCACAAATCAAGGCTGAAGACTTCCTTTATGAATTATTAATGATTATAAAAAAATATAATTACAACCTATATGACATTTTACAAAGGTTTATGAGAGAATAATAATGAATGCTACATTGGTTTTCAAGAAGGATTAAGTAAATGTCATATTTCCTAGTTTTGGGGGCTCTTGTCTCTCTCTCTTTGTCCTCTCTCACATTCTCTCTATATGTAAGCCAATGTTTGGAATTTGAAACAATAATTAACCGAATTTTTTTCAAGTCCATGCTCATAAAAACAATATTTTACTTTCCTATTTTGAATGAATAAGATAGAATTCATGCCTCTTTAAAGTTTGTGTTTAGTGTATTTGCATGGTTTGTTGATAGATAATAGTGATAGTACATGATTCCTCTTATTTTTTATATTTACCTATTTACAAGTGTTATATGATCCTTACAAGTTTCATAGTGTGTTCTAATCATTTTTTATGTTTGGTAGGTGTGAGCTTTTATTGGTGTATTTGAGAGACCTATTGAGTAGTTGCCTTAGATCATGCATCAAGCTGAGCTTCTATTTGAAACATTGATGTATGGATACCTCTCATTTTAGAAGTGAAATCAGTTTTATGTTCTTATTCAGTCTTCTTAGTGCATATTAGATAGGTGAAGGTAATATTTTGGTGTATAACCTCAGTTAGATAGGTTTTCCTTTCAGTTTACCTTCTCTTTTCCCTTGCAAGCTGGTAGTGTAGAGTAGAGATCCTAATTGATACATCAAGGGGAGCTATACCTTAAAATTTAGAGATTCAATCCATTTGTTAGGCCACCTATAACCTAGGATTGTTTCCATGTTACTTCATACTGTAAATGCCTAAAACTACCTTCACAAGAGTGTAAGTCTAGTAATCAATAATAACAACTCTTAAAGCCATTAATATGTTAGTCTAAATAAATCACATAAGGTGGAAAAAAATTTAATATGGGGAAAATAAAAATTGCATTGACACAAGGTAGTGTACTTAACAAGAACCATAACCATGAAAATTAAGAACTTTGAAACCTAAAGTTTTGTTAAATACCCACATGATCACCAATGGAAAAAATTCAAATCAGGAACTAGGATTTCAAACAATAATGGGCCCCTATTTAAATTTTTTGTTGAGTGGGGTGTGTTGAGTATAAGAAATTATGGACACCTAAAAAGGCCACAACTAGCTTTAGATTAGATTTTAGACTGATTCTTACTAACTATTACAAATTAAGCCTAAGAATTATTGAATGTCTAAAATTTGCTTGTGCATCATTCATCAAAGCTCATAATCATGTTGATACATCCCTAATTAGGGTATTATACCATACGCAACAATAAAATCTCATAGGATTCATCCATAATGACCTTGTGGCATCACAACTATTAATTTGTCTTATGGACCTAGTAAGTAGGGCACTTAAACAAATATCCAAATTTTGAAAGAGCTAAAGTGCTAATCAAAATCAATTAACAAGATAAATAAGATTAAATGCCTAATTGAATTATCCATTTGAAATTAATGAATAGATAAAAAAGGAAATTCCAAAAATCAAAATATCAAAGCCTTTCATCATTACCTTTATGAGTTGTCAAGCTCTTTAAAAATATCCTAAAATATCTAGTTTGAGACCCCTACCTAGTAATTGAAAATCATAATTACATGACAACTATTAATTCAATTGGAGTTAATTTTAACTTAGATAGATTTAGTTTGAACCCATTCCAAGCCTAAAATCATTCTTAAATCACCTTGGGTGAGAGTTAATTCCTTAAGCTATAAATACAAGGCCATACCACTTCATTTCTAAGTATGGATATTGTAGAGTTATTATGCAAGATTACCTCCATAAGCCTCATGAAATTAGTGTTACCATGCCGAATTCTTAAGACAAGCAATCAAAACTAAGGTACCAAGGAGAGAATGAGCCAAGCAAAGCTTCATTTTCAAAGACTTCTTGATGCACAAACTGAGCAAGCCATTAAATAATCCATTTAGAGCTCAAAGAAATGTAAAAGAGTGCATTTCTTTTATGTTTTAGTTATGATTTCATATGTAGTTTTGTTGCCTAAGCTCTCCCTAGTGTCTAGGCTAAAGGTGTTAGGATTTTAGTCTATTTTTTTGAGTTTTATTTCTTAGACTAACACTAGACTAACCTCCCCTCTATGGTAATCCTTGTTCACATAATGGCATACTCGATGGGACCCGCTCCCCATGAAGTTTTTCCTAAGACATTTTAGAGCATGCCCCTAACAATTTTCATTTAAAATTTTATGTTTGTTGATCATAACAGGTGAAAATTGAAGTCTAAATGACATTTTTTTGGAAGTCATGAAGTTTCTCTATGCATTCATGATTTTGCTCTCTGGAATCATGATATTACCATAATATCATTAATTACACAATCATGGTTTTGTCATAACTATTGAATTTTTATGTCTAACTATTAAGGTTTTTGATAATCATTTCATGCTTGTAGGGTAATCAAAGATATTGTAATATCATGACTCTGACAGTTGTGTTATTACCACAAATTAAGTGATATTACAATATCACAACTTCAAAAGTTGCGATATTGCAATAAGTTTAGCGATATTACCTGAAGTTTTGTGGTATTATGTTTAACTACTAACGGTTTGATCTAACGATTTTATGCTAAGTTGTAATATCGCTACTCTTGAAATCATGGTATTACCTTTATTTATATGTTATTATGTTTAGAGTATCGATATTGCTTTAAATACCTTATTTTCATGCAAGTTACGATATTGTGCTGATAGTTGCAAATTTTTAGAGAGAGTTATAGTATTGCTTTGTGTTTCTACAATTTTATATTCTATGTAAAAAACTAGAAACCCAAAAGTAAAATTTGACAAGTCATTTGTTCACTCATAATGTGCTTCTAAGCATAATGACTTCCTAATGTGTTTTATAGGACCCAAAGGCCATAAGGAGACATTTAAAACGCTCTAATATTACAAATTTCACATTTCAAATTGGTGTTTTAAAATTTATTTTGTTTAAGTCATTTTTTATTTTTCAAAGTTTTCAACAAATGCCAAGGGGTTAAAACTTCGTACCACATTTCATTTTGGTGGAATAAAATGAACTTTCACATTAGTTAAATAACTCATAAGAGTTTTTTATTTTATGCCTATTTGATTAAAAGTGTTATTTTAAAGTAAGATGAGTGACGCGTGTATGCTCCCCCCATCCCCTTTAGGGAACTTAGGTGACCAAAAATTCCCGCTCTTTACCTTTGTCACTTTGGTCTAAAAGTGTGAAAATAAAGTCGCTAAGGCCCTCCCCAAATCTCTATAGTTTGGGTGACCCTAAAGTCTTTTCACTTATCTTTATTTTCATGCATTTTGGTTTGTGAGTGGGAGTTCATCACATCCTCTTGAGTTTTTTAGGAAAGTATTGACCCAAAAATTCATCTCTTGACATCATTTCAACCCCACTCCATGTTGGGATACATAAATTAAGGGTGACCCACTAGGATGCTTATTTTGAGAGGTTAAAACAAGCTCTATTAGTGGTATTCAGCCTTGGAACATAAGGACAACTCGGACATTGCACAACACTAAGCAAGTAATAGATGTAGTGGTTATGAAAAGGACAAGACCTTTTCACAACAAGCCAGTTAACCTGAATCTAAATGGCATGATTTCATCTCTTGTGTTAGCCACACTTAGGACCATCTATAAATTAGTGAAAATTGATAATTTAGAATAACCCCACTTGTTGTGGACATAGTGTTGATGGAGGTCAAGTAGCCCAAAGTTCCATGTCATAACATAAAATTTTGAGAGAAGAGGGGGCCTAAAAACCCTACTTTTCATGCACTTTTACCTTTTAGATTAACAATTAAAATCCTCTTAAAGTGAGTATATTGATGAAATTTGACAGTATTATACAACATTGTCAATTTTAGGATTTTAAGACATTACACTTAGGTGTTTGTGTCATTTTATCCTTTTTTTCATGGTCTTGAGTCAAACTATCTATTTTTGTCTATCTTACCACATCAAAAATGAGTTTTGTTTACACATCACTCCTTTGTCTAAGGAGGTGTTATGCCATCCATTTGACACCATACCTTTACCTTAGTGTATTTTGATAAACCTTTGTGTGTGTCTCTTGATTGGAAAGGGTGGTCTTATGCTGCCCAATTCATTCCAAATTCTTGTCCCTTTGAGTCTTGAAATAAAGCATTTTGTCATACATTTTAGAGCATGATAATGTATTTACATTACTTAAATTATGGCATGGACTTGTTGCCTTGTGTTTGAAATTCCAATTTTAAAACTAAAGTTGCATGTGCCTTTTGGATATTTACCTAGTGTCATTATACCACCCATTATTGTCTAGCTTAATATTTGTTTAAAGAAGCCTAGTTTTCTAAGTTGAGTTAAAAACTAGTTTTGACAAGTTCAAATATAAACATCGATTTATTTTTGCCTATGCCTTATGCAATTTTGGTTCAGACATTGATCTTTCTCCTTTGGGTTGTGTAACTTGGCCTAATTTCTTATTCAATTTGACAACTATTTTTGTGCCTAAATTTGGGGGAGTAGTCTATCTTCCATTTGCCTAAAGTTTCATGTCTTTTTATAAATTACCAATTTCATTTTTAAATCTAAATGCCTAATTTATGTCAAAGTGTTTCAAATTTATTAGATTAAATCTCTTACCTTATTTTGTTTAGAAGTCTAGCTTTTATGCCTTTTCTAAAAGACCTAGCAATACCTATTTTGAGCCTAGATTTTATGCCTTGTTTTCTAAAAGACCTAACAACTTTTATTTTCTTTATATTAGACTTTTTCAAAACACTTATTAATTAAAGTTTGGTATTCTAATTTTTATTCATCCACTTTACCTTTTTGTTTAAGACATTTGATGTTAGACTATTTTAGACCAAGTGTTAGCACATACCTTTTGGAGATACAACTCTACCTTTTGACCAAGTTAGACCAAGTTCAAACCATTTGTCCTTTGGAAATTATTTTTGAGAGTTAATATAACTCTAGGCCTCTTTTCATGAAACATTCATCATTGATTTGAATATGTCTCACTATACATGTAACGAAGCCATGTACAATCTAGGATATGATACGGTGGTCACACAAGATGACTTTGTTCAAGACCCTTATGGTGACAATGTAGTTTTTGAGATGGATTCTTATCCTCCTTACACTAATAAATCTTGGGAACAAAGCCAAGATCTCTTAGCCAACTATTTGGTCAAGATGCCTCTATACTTAAAGTAGGACTAAGAACAAAGATCATAATATCTAGCTAGTGTACCATCGATTGTTGACTAAGTTCAAAAACAACTGTACTATGTTAATATGCCATTAGCATATGATCATTATTTTTTTGATCGTCACTTACTTGTAAATAAGGATGAATTTTTAAGTATAACTATAGAGGTAGGGGCTAATTTCCAGCAGACTTCCCCCAAAAAAATTTCCTATTCTAGTTAGAATGCCTTTAACTATACCTTATAACCAAACCATCAAGCATGCCTCTTCTAGTAATACTCAAGCATTCATGTCGATGACATATCAAGACCCACATATGCTTATCACATGAAAGGGCCTCATGGAGGACCATTTTATATAAATGCAAACAACATACCAAACCTATTTGAACTTAGCACATAACATAAATAACATGGCCATGTCGAACACTCCTCTCATAGAGTTAGTTCTTTAAATAGGGGTGTTAATAAAATTTATAGGCCAAGACAATTTGGGTATATACCCATTCATGCAAATCACTTTAGTTAGAGACATATTCAATGCCCCATATATTAAAGATGTGTCTATTGCTTTTACAGAGATGAATGTGCCAAATATAGTAGATAACTTGCAAGTGTCATCCAATCTAGGCCAAAGTGGTTTAAATGCATCAATAACCAGTCCACAACAAGTGCCCTTAGTAAACACCATGATTCATTTGTAAAAATAAGGGAAAGGAACTCCTATGTCCCAACCACAATAGGTTACCTCTAATCCTTAACTAGATACTTCTTTAAGCACACAACTGTAAAGATTAAGTATTTAAACACCAACTTGTGCCTTACCTTAACAAAAAATGTAACAATTGTTACTCCACCTCAACAAGTGATGACTAATATTCCATAACAACATGCACAATCTAATATACCAACACAACAAAGGTAGAACATTCCCTCATCACAATAGAGGGTAATAAATGTTCCACCTCATCAGGTAATGACAAGTATACCTCAATAGTCACATACCAACATGCCTTCACAAACATTGTATAATCAACAATGTATAGCTATTAGCTAGTGAAAAATGTTGAATATAAAACAAGCATCTACTTCACAAAAATTGTTCATGCAACCAAGAGGTACTACTATCCAATAAGTACCCATCAGGTAATAATTACCTTTTGTTCCAAACATGCCATAAATCCAATGATAGGGCCTTGGTTTATAATAAGTTCCCTTTATTCAACTAGGTTAGACTAATTGGTATCATTTCCCTACTCAACCTTAATAGGAAAAATACATCACTCAAAGACATATCCTTCCATCTCAACCTCAATTCCCTTAAACTAGGCCTATATACCAAATCCCAACTAGAATATCACACTATAACATGTCCAATTGCAATAAACTCATCCCAATCCATGTACACATATTCTTGGTCAATTCCCCAACTAATCTAACATTCTAAAACAAACCATGCCTCCATTATACCCTGGTTAAGGAAATCCACCTTTGACCTCCCAACCTCCACTTCAAGCCAATGTGCCATCTAGTTTCTTGACACAAGAACTGCATCCAATGAAGGATGGAATTACCGACATCCAAGCTAGGAAATAGACCAAAACGTTTAAGTTAGATGACATGTGTTTCTATCCATTCAACATGGAGTATCTATAGATACCATTTCCTCTAAGGTACAAACCACCAAAATTTCATAAATATAAGGGTAAAGGAGACCTTAAGGCCCATTTAACAAAATTATTTGTTGTTTTCCAGCTAGTGGTTTATAGTGACATATACCTCCTACTTTTATTTCCTTAGAGTCTAGCAGGACGAGGTTTGGAATGGTTCCTAAAATTTACAAAGAACTCAGTATTTGATTTTGATGATCTTTTAGACAATTTTGTGTAACATTTCTCCTACAATATTGAACATGAGATTTTGTTGGTAGATTTAACTCAAGCCAAGTAGAAAGTTGGTGAAATATTTTTAAGCTATCTACAGTGATGAAGATCGCTTTCTAGCCGATTCATCCACATCTTACTAGATAAATAATTAGTCAATGTGCTTACCAAAAATTTGTACAATGAGATATCATATCATCTAGAGCTACAGTGTGTGCACACTTTCAAAGATATCATAGATAAAATCTTATTGATTAAAAAGGCCCTTATTAACAAAAGGATTGTCAATCTCACCTCATCAAACCAAAATTAGAATCAAAAACAAATAAATGACTAAAATTAAAACCAAAAATAGCCCAAGTGCAAGCATCAATACCAACTCGGGCTAGTAATTATGAAAAATCTAAGCAATTCAACCACAATAAGAATGTTGTTGGCAATAGAGTAACTAAGTCACATCATGTCGAAATGGTGTAAACACCATATACACATCTTAATTGACAAATGCAAATTACTGCTCATTAGTAACCTATTCAATAAGCACAACTTTTGAAACAACCTGAACCTACTCAACAAATATAATAACCCCTACCTTTACAAACCCCTCCTCCAAGGAGAAATGTGCCTACTCTTCAAGTTTTCAATGACCTTAGAGAGCTTATTGACGTTGTATTTCATAAACTAGTTACTGCTAATTTGATTAGTTGGCCAATACTAAAACATTACCTTGAGGTCATTCCTTATCCATATTGGTATAGGGAGAATGAGTTCTATAAATACCATCATATTCATAGACATAATTTATGCCATTATGTGTAGATCAAGCACCTCAATAAAAATATGTTGGAATATGGAGAGATTACATTAGATAATACAACATCTACATCTAATCAAAACCTTAGTATTTATCAAAACCCTTTCCTACAACATAACAATAACAACCAAAAATAACAATAATAAAGGCTAGAGAAATAATAATAATAATATCAACAAAAACAATAACAACACAAGACATAACAACAACAACAATAGTACCAACAACCATGATAAAAATAACAATACCAATAGCAATAAAAACAATGTCACTTGAATTGATGGAACTAAGTTAGAACGATGTCAATAACCAATAGACTTACTATGCAGTTGCACATGACTACAATAAGCTTGTAGGCCATATTACAAAAGGTCATATTTTCACTATCACCATTAATCCAAGACCAAATTTTAATAGAACAAGACCATTTCTAAACAATTTCAATCAACCAACCTATGCTAATGATCCTTCCTTGACCTGGGACCACATATAAGCACACCAAAAATTAGGGATTACTACTTTTGGACCTTATACTGATAAATTTTCATTGACCATGACCATATACAAATACATCGGTAATTGAGACTTTTCCTATCTGGTCCCTTAACACCATCATTTTTTAGCAATAATGGTATTATGTCTAATCCCAATTATGTAATTACAAATTGATAGTCAAATATTACCATTCCCATCCCACATCCATCTGCCATCGAACCCATTGTTCTAGCTAAGAACAAGCCATATACCACTGCAAAGGAAAATATGTTTGATATTGTGGAACAACTTCATAAAACACCTACACAAATCTCCATTTTGGATTTGTTGCAAACGTCTATCATCCACAAGAACATCCTAAGAGAGTTCTTAGGCTAATCACAAGTTTTGAATGACATATCCTTAGATAAATTTCAAGTTTTGATCAGACATCTAGCCCCAAGCCAAAAGTTAACCTTTGACCAAAGTGATATGTCATCCCTTGGCCCTCTTCATAATAATATGTTGTACATTGAAGTTGTCATAACCTGGCACAAAGTGAAACATGTCCTTATAGACAATGGATCAAGCCTAAATATTGTGTCTCTGAAGCTCATCAAGCATATAAAATACAAAACATCTAATCTCCAACCAAAAATGATCACTATTAAGGCCTAAAACAATGAAGAGTGGGAATCACAAGTCATCATCATCTTGCCAATTATCATTGGGCCCTTGACCCATGATACACTATGTGATGTGTTAGACCTAAACCTATCATATAATTTACTTTTGGAAAGAATTTGGATATACAAGATTTGTACAATTCCTTCAACATTGCACTAGTGTTTTAAGTTCTCTCATTCATGTATGGAGGTCACCATCAATGGAGATTTACAACCTTACAAACATTGCAAACATTTGGAGGTTGAGTATGAAAGATATAACTACTATTTTGGCCTAGATCTAGTTCCTGTTGACGCAGTGGATTGCACCCTTGACAGGGGGTTGAGCTCTTGTCTACCACGCATCACAATGGAAACTCCCCTCTTACCTGTGGGTCTGGAAAAACTAGAGGGAGAGTCTCTAGATAAGGGCTAGTTCCCTTTGATGCATCTGAGTTATTCCAGTAAGTTGCTAATACACACACACACACACAGATATATACATATATATATATATATACATATATATATATATATATGTATATGTGTATATATATATATGTATACATACATATATATATATATATATGTGTATACATACATATATATATATATATATGTATACATATATATATATACATATACATATATATATATATATACATATATACATATACATATATGTATATATATATGTATGTATATATATACATATGTATATATATATATGTATGTATATATATATATATGTATATATATATATACATATTTATATATATATATGTATATATATACATATATATATGTATATATATATATATACATATATACATATCTATATATATACATATATATATACATATATATAAATATATACATATATATATACATATACATATATATATATATATATATAATGGGGGGGGTGAAAAGAGAGGAGGATGCTGAAAAATAGAACCTAACCTGATAGGGTGATGCACCAAACAAGTTTGATCTACTCACACTCTAAATCACAAGAACACATACATACACTTTAACTGGTAAAAGGACCAAACTGCAGGGAGCTTGACAGGGAGGCTTTAATGGAAACACATTGAAAAGGAACTTACTATAGGCTCTATAAGGAAAGCACACTGTCTAGTAACCTCCTTTTGCCTCTGCACTCCAGATACAACTCTTCTTGTCACCTGCAAGAATGGCACTTTGTCTATACCAGGTGTGCTGGTATCAAGCCTATGAAAGCATTAAGAATCAATGACTAAACACAAGACTAACACTCAGACACACTCAAAGATATATCCAACTACAATAGAGGTAAAAATGCGTATTTTATTGATTCCAAGTGAAAAATGGCAAGGCTTTGCCTTACAATGTGAGAGATATCTTTCTCAAATGAGAAGTTACAATATATATAGAGAAGAGGGAAACAAAAGTGCCCCTTTTGGAAAAGACTTTTGGCACCCTTTGACAAGTGGTCCACGTGTGCTGGAGTGTTGAGAAGAGGAAGCCGTTGAAAGATAATGTTGTGGCGACTCTGATTTTGACTTTAGGCATTTAAAACATATAGGCCGCACCATTTGTCTACAATCAAAACCACTCCCTAAAGGAATTTACGTGATTTATCTGCTCATCAATACAAAGTGGAGCAAAATGGGTCATGTCATTCACTGTTCGTGCCCCTTGATGACCACTTGGCAGGCACTGTGTCAACCGCTAGAGTAACTCTTTGAGTCGACACCTTCCTTTGCCACTTGGACTATTTTGTCTATTTCTACACTTGGCTCTTTTTTCTCTTCTTAGCTTTGTCTTTTCTATCTCCTTCAGCCCTCAAGGGCTATCTTCTACTACTTCTTTGGTTTTTTGGACTCTTTCATCAGCAGGTCACTGAGTTCATTCTTAACTTTTGTCTTTTCCCAACATCTTCTTTTCCTAGTTTTGTCTTTTCCTCTGTTATCTCTTTGGGCTCCCTTTTAGTTGGTGCTCAAGTATTTAAAGATCAACGGCTATTTCATTGCTATAAAATTGATGTTCGTGGCCCATCACCATTTGAAAACCAACAGCTAGTTCATGGTGCCCAACTTTGACATCTGTGGGCCCATCACCCCTTGGTCAATTCCTTCAGCTTTTTCCTTTGCTTCAACATTTTTTCTTCCTTTCCTTCGAGCTTTTATCTTTGTAACCTCCCAAAGGGAAGGTGTCCCTTTGGGCCTTGAGAAAGTTCTTTCTTTTGGCAGTCGAGAGTCCCTTGCAAGGGCACCTACCCTTCGGGGTCCTTCAGAGGCCTTGCTCTTGAAATCCTTTAGACAAAATGTCTGAAGGAATTCCTTTAGACATTTTATCTGAAGGATTTTGTTTGAAGGATATCTTCCTTTGAATTCCTCATTTATTCCTTCAGGCCCTTTTTCTTTTGAGTGAATTCCTTCAGACAAAAGTCTGAAGGAATTCCTTCAGACTTTTTGTCCGAAAGAATTCATCTTGTCTTTTGTCACAAGATTTTCCTTTGAAAATATTTCTTCAGACAAAATGTCTGAAGGAATTCCTTCAGACATTTTGTCTGAAGAAATTTTGCCATTATTTTTCCTTCTATCTTTGCCTTGCAGAAATTTCCTTTGGACAGAAAGTCTGAAGGAATACTTTGCCTTGGTCTTTCTTCCCTTTAAGTGCTTTCCTACCCTCGATAAGGGTTGTTTGGTCTCAAAAATTGCCTTTCAGAAAAGTCACAAAGGTCCTTTTTTTGCCTAAGTGCCCTCCGTAAGGGTACTTGTCCTTTAGGCTTTTGGAAGACTCCATTGAACTTTCTGATTGAACCATTTCTTGAACCATCCCTTTGAACCAAACATTGAACCAACTCATTGAACCAAATTTTAAACTAACTTGTTGAACCAAAATGACTAAACCAACTGAGTGAACCAAACTGACTAAACCAACTGAGTGAACCAACCAACTGAACCAACTAAGTGAACTAACTGAGTGAACCAACTGATTAAACCAACTGAGTGAACCAACCAATTGAATGGTTCAATGGTTCATTAGTTTAATGGTCCATCGGTTCAATGGTCCAAAGAAGCTTTGTAAAAAACCTTCCATTCTTTGAACTGGTTCATCATTTGAGTGTTAAAACGTGCTCCCACCAGGCATGCCAAAAATTGTTGATGTAGTGGATTGCACCCTTGATAGGAGGTTGAGCTCCTGTCTTCCACACATCATAATAGAAACTCCCCTCTTGCTTGTGGGTCTGGCAAAATTGGGGGGAGAGTCTCTAGATAAGGGCTAGCTCCCTTTGATGCATCTGAGTTATTCTAGTAAGTTACTAATACATACATACATGCATACATACATACATACATACATACATACATACATACATATATATATATATATATATATATATATATATATATATATATATATATAAAATAGGGGGTGAAAAGAGAGAAGGATACCAGCATGTATCCATAACCTCGATAGAGATACCTTTAGTTCCTCCTTTCTCTTTGCATAAGTTTTCATGATGCATGATACATTGATATTATTTCATCATGTGAGTCTTTGATCATATTTAGATTTTTATTTAGATTTATTGATCACTCTTTAGGAAGTATTGATCATTTTTTTAATAATATAAATGGAGGAAGGGGAATGGGAACCACTATGAGCTAGTGTGTGTATGAATAAAATTTAATTTACTAGAATGTCCTTGCCAACCACATCTGCATCAAAATATTCAATTATGATATAACCCTAGTTCACTTTTAATTACATTCTTGAATTCTAGAAAATCTCAAACACAAAGGTGTAAAACCTAGAAACAAACAAGTTGTGTGTTCTATCTACACTATTCCTACACTTGTTCTCCTTTTTGGACCTATCCTTATAGACCCAATATATAAACTCAAGGATGCATGAGAAGCATAATGAATTAGATATTATCTTGGTTATACTATAAGAAGTCAATTAGATTGTCATCAAATGAAAGACACCTACTCTAGAAAATAGGAAACTAATTTAAGGAAATAAAATGCTGAAAGCATGAAGAAACTAATCTAGAAAGCATGAAAACCACTATAATAAAATAAAATGATAGAAAATAGGAAAGAAGTAAACCTAATATACTCCTACTTTTATTGTAGCATTTATTATCATTTAAAGACATATCTAGATGGTACAACTATAAAGTAGTGCTTTAAAAACTACCCATTGACTAGCTATGTTAGTTCATTACCTTGGAGGTACCTTAAATGAAAAGAGTTGTTACCTAAGATATTTGATATCTGATAAGGCCCAATCTATAAGGAGGTGAACTTATCATGTTTTCCTTTCTTCTCATGGGATTTGTCCCATAAAATCACTAGATCAAATATTATGAATATTTTAGATTTTTTTCTTATATCAAACCATATTTTTACTAGGCCCTGATGCTTACTAAAATTATACAAAGATTTTGTCCTTGAATCTTTCATATTTATTATGTTCAAAAATTAAAACTCCACTTTCTCACTAGGTTTTGTATCTTCCTGCATGAATTGATATGTTGACATCTTAAACATAATTGAGAATATTGGTTGGCATCTATATACTAGTAGGTATGGTGAAGACTTGAGGGATTACTTTTATCTTGTTCGATCTACCCATAGTGCATACTTCAATAGATGATGCCACTCAATTTTTTTAATTTTTAGATGACCTCTTGATAGCATTGATCATATTCTTATTTATATATTCAACTAATCCATTTCCCTATGGGTAATGATTGGATGAAGATCTAATGGTAATTTGGTCATCATGGGCCCATTCAGTAAACTAAACTAATTGAAATGCTAGCCAATTATCACAAATTAAAGATATGGGAGTATGAAACCTTGTGGTGATGTTCTCTTTGATAAAAAAAATCTATGATTTAAATTTGCTCATGCCACTGCTTTAGTTCATCTGGTGTAGTATTCTATAGCTATAAGAACAAACTTATGGTTGGTTAAGGATTTAGATTGATGACATCGATGAAATCCAATCCCTAATAATCAAATGGTTTTCCCTCAATTACCAGTTTTAATGGAATTGTTACTTGCACTTATCTTTTTTTTTTAAACTTGGCATTCATGACATGTTCTTACATGTTTGTGTGCATCTTGGAAGACTGTTGGACAATAATATCTTATTATGATAATCCTATGGGTTGTGGTGTTTCCAAATAGATGACCACTACCTATTTTTTGATGTAGATTCTTTATGATTTTATAAGGTTCTTCTAATGACACGCATCTCAAATAGATACCTTCATAATTTTTTCTATAGAGAGCCCTTTTCTAATCATATAATGAGCAACTTTAAATCTTAAGATTTTTTTTCTCTATTTAGTTCAAGAGGATAAGTACCTAAGAATAAGTATTGAATGATATTAACATACCAATCTCTTGTATATACCTAGGTCTTGAGGACCTCCTCAATTGTGATGCATAGATCAGGGTCATTCATAATCTAAATGAAGCTTTAGCCTCTAACAATTTTAGCAGGCTTGGTTTTTATATCAAATTCCTGTAACTTTGTCATCCATTTAAATATATGTTCTCCTAATTTATTTTATCCTAAAGTGAGCTTAACATCTAGATCTGACATGATAACAATAATTGTATTCCTTAAAATGTAATGCCAAAACTTCTTTACTACTTTGACAAGGGCATAAATTTGCTTGTCTATCATAGAGTATTTGAGCTCTATTTCCTTTATATTTTTGCTCATAAACACAATAGGGTGTTATATTTCATCTTTGTTTTGGGTAAACACAACAATGATTATGTGCTCTGAAGTAAAGGAATATAAGAATAAATATTTTTTGAAGTCTTGGCTAATCAACACTGAGGATGAAGTAATGGTATCCTTGATGTTTGGTAAATATTTTTGGGATTTCAATGTCTATTTTACCTTGGCATCCTTTTTGAGCATTGAATTTATAGGCCTAACAATATCTATAAAACTAGAGATAAACTTCCTCATAAAATTTATATTACTGAAGGACTTGAGCTCTTTCTTAATGCTTGGGAAATGATATCCTTGAGATTCCCTAGATTATGTCTAGATTAATGGTGATCCCATCCTTGGTGATGATGTGTCCCATAATTTACCTTTATTGGCATCATATATGTTCTTCATAGTGTTAAGAGAAATGCCAAACCTTCTACATATTTCAAAGATTGACTATAAGTGGCTTACATGATCAGTTCTATTATTTGAGAAAATAGTAAGGTCATCCATATAAATGATTCTACATTTAACTATCAGTCCTTGAAATAGATGATCCATAGCCTAATAAAAGGTAACTCTTACATTAATTAGGTTAAAATCCATCCTTTTATATGCATAAGTATCCCACTTTATAGTAAATGTAGTCTTCATTCTGTCTTTAAATTCCACTAACACCTGGTTATAACTTGAGAACCTATCTAATAAGGACATCATTCCATAACCACTTACTACTTGGATTACCTCCTCTAGAGAAGGCATAAGGTAGTTATATTTCTTAGAAGCTTTGTTCATATTCCTAAATTTAACATATAATCTAATTTTTCCATTATTCTCCCTAATTGGTACCAAATTGGCAACCCAAGTTGATTGCCTAATGGGGAACACTATCCCAACACTTAACAATTTTTGCACTTCCCTCTAGATAAGTGGTTCCAAGATTAGATTGGCTAGATTTTATATTTTTTTTAATGGCTTAAGGTCTAGATTTAGTGGGATTGTGTGTATGATACCTCTTAGGTTAAAAACCTTTAAGTTTTCATAAGTATTGACAATCACATCCTTATATTGAATGAGCTTGTCTCTTACATTTTTCTTTTCTTTTTGAGTGTAGCTAAGACCAATTTTGACATAGCATAGATCCTAATCATCCCCTAAGTTTTATATGTTGAACTCAGATTCATTAAATTTGGGCTGACTTCACTCCTAGGCTTGAAGTTCCATATCAAATGTTATTTCCAAGGAAACCATTCACAAAGGTAGATGATTTTTCTTGAGTTAGATAAATTTATCTTATCATAATTTGTCTTGGGCTAATAACTAAAATATTTATCATCAATGATTTGAGATTCAAACTATCATGAATTAGTCAAGAATTGGATAATTTGATAGTTATCCTTAAACACCTAGAAATTCTACACATTATTAGGAACTAATGGATAAGGTATGAACTCTATACAAAATATCTACACTCTGGATTCCTATAATGGTGCTAAATTTATAGTTGAAGTAGTACATGAATTAACTATTTTGTTTTGTTCTCTAGGAACAACCACTATATTAAATGCTTCAAATAATTCAATTAGATCCTAGGCCCCATATTTTTACCTTTTGAGATATGGCAAATTTCACTAGTATATATTCCTGACCTGATTAATCATCATCTTTGATTCTCCATGTATTACTAGCTTCTTGACATTGTTCTTGAGGGTGAACTAAAATCTTAAACAAAGTAATTCATACTCTACTATATTATTCATAAAATGGAATTATAGTCAATATGTTGTTAGTTACTTCTTACCCCATGAGTCATTAAGTTCAACACCAAAACCTAATCCCTTCTTAAATATTGTACCATTAAAATGGAGTCTATAATTAGGAAGGTCCATGAAATTATTGCTCCTGTATTTCATACTTTTTGGTAAGAGTATAGATCCCAATATTAGGAGATTCATAGCTAACATATTCATTCTTGGTGTTATATTTTATAATGGCATGCTTCATCCTAAGCTCCCAATTGATTCAAATTTGATTTGTAACTCCTCTCCATGACAACCATATGTGGGAAAAACTTGTCACCGTATATCCATTTAATGTCTTTGACCAATCTTTGCTTAGTATAAATCTATATCCTTCTGGTATATCTACCAAAATTATGTCGATATTCATTTTTACTCATGGATTATATGAAACCTTAATATACATGTTTTTAAATTCTTCAATTATGGGCACTATTATCTTGTCTAATTGTGAAACTATCCTCTTGGAATTGTTTGGAGTCAATCCTAGCTTTTGGTAGATGGATGTTGGCATTATAGTAGCTGAAGCTCTAGAATAAACTAATCAGCTGTGTATATTTTTAATAAACACTCTGATAGTCAATAATAATGGAGGAACTTCTATCTTACTTTCATATACGACATTTTCATGAGCAGAATTTGGCTTATCTATAATAGGTTTCCCTGTAATAGACTTTCACATGAGCTCCTTCTATTTTGTGATCTAAGCCAATTCATGAAGAATAATATTCACTTTTATCTTCTTCATGTCCTCATTAATTTTATATCCCCCTTTAGTCTAAACCTCCATATTTAGGGGTTGATCATTCCCTTTTGGGGGAGGTAAATTATTATCAGCCTTTAGATCCAGAGGGATAATCATGTTGTTTAGAGGAGTGGACATGGTTTGTTCCTCAAATTGTAATTATTTTTCTAAAATTATTTTAAATCATGGAATTTATCTGAATTATCCTCTGGTTCATTCTTATCTTTGCTTAGGAATGGAAATTCTTGAGTTTTGAAGACCATAGTTGTGCTTAAGGAACTAGGAGCATGGGATGGTTCTAGCAGATTATTAATTATTTATTGCATATCTATTTCCCTCTGTAGGATTTTAAATGCTTCATAAACCTCAACATTATCAAGCTCACCATGTTGAGTTATGTTGTGAACTTTGCACCAATTTGGTAAGGTTGTCTCTATTAAGTTGATCTCAGACAACTTATTACCTTGTTATTATTCTATACTTGTTTTAGACTTATTGAAAGGCATGATATATCTTGGGAATCCAAAATTTTGATTATTTTTTAGTCTTACAACATTACCCATCCTTTTTTTCATGTTTAATATTTTATTACTTAAATTTTGAATCATTATTTGTATATAATCTAATTCTACCTTGGTAGAATCTACACTCTAAGTGACTGCATTGACTAGGATTAAATGCTAACTTTGTTAATGATTACTTATTTGTGCATTATTGTTCATGAAACCATGATTATGATTTGATGTTAACTAAATTATATGAGGCAATTCATATAATTGATTCTGATTGAACTCTAACACATTATGATTCACACGAGGCATTGGATTTAAAGTTGGGAAACCAACATTAAGGATATGAACTCCTGGCATTTAAGGATTGATCTATCTATCGATGTTGATTGCTTACTCACAAAGCAAATCTAGATAGTAGTAGTAGTAATTCTTTACAAAAATACTGTAGTGATTGGATCCAAGGAATTCTCATATATTTATAGTGTTAAATCCTCTTTTGGCCTATATGTAGCATTCACCCAAGTGCACATATTTTAGAACCTCACATTGAAAGCATGAATTAGATCATTGGGATCTCTATTCATACTATTGAAGTGATGATAAACAAGACTTGGGATAATAGCCTAACCAAATTGAGAAAGGTGCTTTGACATAAGTTCCATAAAGTAATTGAATTATTTTGCAAGTTGAGAAACTAATCAGAAGTAGCATCCTATAAGGTAACCATGAAAATTTTGCATACAACATATTAATTTGTAACATTCATTAAACTTAAGGCAACCTTGAAAGTCTTGATATGCTCTTCAAATTTTCTGCCTCCTGAAGGGGAGAAAGAGGGTAGGTACTTCTCAAGATTCCTTGATAAATTATACACATCTACTAGAACATAAATAGCAGACTTGATTAACTAAGGGTGAGCCATAGGTTGATTACTAGGTTGAGTGCTTCTTGATGGAGAATATCTTCTTGTTTAGGTTACTATGAGAACACTTTGTTTAGATCTAGGCCTTTGATAGATGACTAGGGTGAGACTAAAATACTAGCTTGGGCCATAGACCTAGTTATTTTTCTATGTGTCACCAGTGCAACTCAAATGTTAAGGATAATCAAGGGTTCACTCCCTCCTTATATCTCTAAAAAGATATTGATGTAGTTTTTATGCACACCAAATCATGAACAATTTAACCTCTAACATGTGGGATTGCTATGAAATTAAATTCCACTCTAGGGCATGAGTTGCAAGTTTGGGTTAAAACAACCAGGTGGTGGAATAGTATGTTGAAAATGTAGGTTGTTAATTAGGTGTGCATGGATGAGTGAAACCTAAAATAAATCAAAAACCTATTTGAGTTGGATGGGTGATAGTTTAATCTAACATGGATATATCCCAAAAGAATCTCAAAATGAGGGAAGGTATAGCAAAAAATAAAATTATGTGCTCAAAAAAGGGATTAATTCCATGTTGGTTTTATACATGGACAAATGTCTTTGAAATTAATGCTTGTAACTAGCAGCTATTGCTTATATGAACACAAACATAGTAATGGAGTCTAAGGGTAAAGGATATAGTAAACTCTAAGATCTCAACCAAAGGTTACTCTTATTTATAACAATTTTTTCTCACATTTATAATAAAAGATTATGACTTGGATCAAGGAGATCTCTAAAATAATTGTTCCTCACTTTAGAAGGCTATATAATTAAAGACACTTCTACACACTTAAATAAATGAAACAATCAACCTTATTAATTATAATTATTTATATTCACCAATCCTCAAATATTTTTTGCACATCTTATATTAGAATATATCAATAATAAAAATTAATAATTCTAAGTAACATTTGCACACCTTAAACTATTCAATCACCAATAAAAAAGAAATCATAATCAATCACACAAATTTGGAGAAGAAACTCATTAACATAGTTTCATGACAATAAAAAATATTTATTCATATATTGATTAAGGTACTAACTCTTTTTTAAAATGGGAGAGTTATAAGTATCTATGTGAATTCATCTAAAATATGGGAATTCTTAACTAATTTTGACCCCAATGTCAAAATGTCAACTCTTATAGGTAAAAACTCAAGTGTCATGTCTTGATAACCTAGTTAAAAGTCTTTTCATGTCTTATATGGTATGTAATAAGTGTTTATAAAACCTTATGAGCATTATTTAGGCTTTATTTAGAGAAATTAAGGTAATACGTTGTCTTTCTGTGTACTAGCCTATTCATGTCATGGTGAAACAAGACTTGGTCAAGTTATGTAATAAGTATTTAGGTGTCTTTAAAGGTCATTTAATGCCATAATCACCTTTAATAAACACTTTATGTTGATTTAGAAACTTTAAGGTTCTTTTGTGGACTTTAAGGTAGTGTTTTATAAGGAAAATGGTGATTTTTGCTAACTTTCATGTATGTCAAAGCCCACCAAAGTGAATAATACATACGATCAATCTTTCCAGGGTCCTTTTAGTAGTTACATAACTTCCACGTATGTCATAAAGTCATAAAGAGGTTTGAATCTTGATTTTCAATGATTAAGAGGTAATTTTCACTCTCTTGTACAGACTTGTGAACTCATTTTTATAAGAAAAAATTTAAGTGGTGTCCCTTGGGCTTACCCATGTTATATTGTATCTTTTATTCAAGTTTTATGTCCAAAAAATTCATTAGACACTCCCTCTCCTCCATTATTGCCTTCATAAGCTCAAAAAGGCAAAAATCAAATGGATGGTATAATTGGGAGAGAGAAAGTTGGAAGCTAATACTTTGGAAATTTTTATGGGTCCTAATGAGATTAAATTTAGTGGTATTTTTTTCAGATTCATGTCAGCTCCTTTATGAAAAATCACTAAGAGTGATAGTAGGTCACTATGCCTTATCCATTCAAGTAGGGTCTAATTTTGCTCCTATTTCTTCACTGTAGAATTTGATGGAGGAAAATCAATTTTGTGGGATGTTTTTAGAGGTAAATAGAGTCCTTTAAATTTTTATTTAATAAATAAATTCAACCTTGGTTTGTGTCTTCAATAATGAGGAAAGTGTCTCAAGTGTATGGAGTTTCAATCAACCCTACTGTAAGTGTTTGGCTATATTGAAGTGTTTATAACTTTCATAGGTTTCAAGTGATTCATTTGTCATGGAAAATATCCTCACTCTCTCATGATTCATGTGTTATCTCTTGATAAGTATCTCCTTGTAAATGGTTTCAATAAACATCATGTTTTTCACTCTTTGAAAGCATGGTCTATCCATCAATGGTTCTCTACAGGTCTAACCATCAATATTTGCTCAAATTTCAATAAGAAACCAATTATGTCATATGAGTATGGCATTTAGTAGGTTTTAGGTCCAAATAAGTGAGAAAAAAATCCAAACATGCACTTTCAATAAAGGTTGTAAAGTCTAATACTCACTCACAGGTCTGTAGACCTGTAAGTGAGTATTCAGGGGTCTTAGGTCTCATGCTAAAATTGTTCAATCTATTAATTTGCTTGATATGCCTCCTAGAAACTCATTATACACTAACTAACTCCATTGAGGATTATTAAAAATCATGAATGAAGTCAGGACTCTAACTTTCAATAACAAGCCTAAGTAATTCATCAAGGGGAGATAACCCTTTAACCTAGAGATTCACCTCTCCAATAGGGTACCCAAAAAATTGAGGTGTTTCCATGTTTAATCAAAATTAGAAGGCTTGAACTACCTACCAAAGGGTGTAAATTTGATTGATAAGAGTTTTGGCATGCCTGGTGGGACTAAGGTCCAAAGTATTAGAATAATTTTTAGTGTTATTATTCTACGTATCAGCCTTTGGAAGCATTCAAAAAATCAATGGAAAATCCAAAGCATAATCAACTAGTTCTATCAGCCTAGTCACTTATTTAAAGTAAGTTGTGTTTTATTTCATTGTCTTGATGAGATTGTTATGGCCGAGTTTGAGGTAGAGTTTAATTTTATGCAAGTTGGTAAAGTTATTCAATCTTATAGTATTCCTTATCAGTCCTATGATGAGCCTTATCAACCTCACTATGATTCATATCAGTCCTATGATCCTTATTATCCTTATCATGAGTCATACTAGTCATATGACCAACCTGATCAAATTCAAGATATTCCTAGCCAACATAATCACTTTTTAAATAAGTCCATCTCAAGTTTGAAAAAAACTCTCTTAGGATATGAGAGGTACAAAAAATAAACAACACAAAGGGAATATGGTATCCCTAATAATCTCATTCATTACATGAGAGACTCATTGAAATTAATGAAATAAGAATGGGCACCTATTAAGAGAGCAAATTGGCAAAGCATCTCAAGTGAGATATGGGATGTTAATGGTCTCAATCAAAACATAAAATATATTCTAAGAGTTCATGAATAAAAACAAGTCCAACTCCATCATCCCCATGTGTCTTCATACATACCACCACATCCCTCATACATGCCACCCATTCTTCCCCAAGAGACCTTTCCAAGTGAGTCCCAAAGTGTTTAAAGTTCTTCATATGTTCCTCAAACATTCCCTTCTTGGTATTCAATTCAAGAGAGATTTCAAAAGAAGGAGGAGATTATTGTTGAGAAGCCTATTGTTGAAAGCCAAAATTTTCCTCTTCCTCAAGAACCCCCCAAGAAGTCTTTCAAGACACTGAGCTGGAACCAAGTGGTGAAATCATGGATTAATCAAGGTGAAACAAGCATATATCATGGAGTTGAAGTTAGAGAAGAATTTGAACCTATGAAAGTCCATCCAATCCCTCCTTAAGGGACTTATTGTATCTCATACCAGCCTTCTTGTGTTCCTTACCCTCATGAGGCTACTAATCACCTTCATGAAAAGTTATTCTAAGAGATCATAGATAAAAAAATCAAAAAGTTAGATCTAAAAATTAAGGAGGAGAAAGAGAGCCAAAATCAAGAGGTTGAAGTCAAAGAAAGCCTTATTCCCATTCAAGCTCCATTCTCCTCTTCCTAAGAACCTCTAAAATTTACAACTTGGTCTATCCAAGAAGGTTTTGAAAACAAGGAGGTTCTAGTTTATAAGATTAAAAATTAGTTTGTAGTTGAGAATGAAATCCAATGAGACTATGATAAGGATGAGATTCTGGTTAAAGAGAATGAAGTGTCCATTTCCCAACTCAAATTTATTTCCCTTCAAGAATTCCTTCAAGAATCCACCATATCTAAGACCCCAAGTTACAAGAGATTTCCCTCCATTCCCAAGCCCATTCATGAGTCATCCATCATACCTTATACTTCATCTCTAACTCATGAACATATCCATCACCCCCCACCATCTCCCTTATTGAAGAGGATCCTATTCTATGGGAAACAAATGAAGAAGATATTATAGCTACAAGTTTTATTTAAAATGAATTCGAAGAAGATGATTCAAGCATATATGATGAAAAATTCACCATTGGTATTTCACTTGGTGAAGACAGACATAAATAAATCTTCATAAAGGAATAAAGGAATGATATTTATGATGTTGAAACTACCTATGAGAAGAGTGTTGAGATTGTTGCCTTGGCCAATGAAAAGGTTGGTGAATATATTAAAGAAAAGGATCTTGAGAGGAACATCATGCTAATTGATCATGTTGAATCAAATGAGTAGGCTCAAGGACATTTGAAAGACAGATGGAAAACTTATTTGCACATGTTTAAAGAATATGAAGGTTTTTATAAGTTGGCACCTCTATAAGAACAAGGTCAAGATGATGATGAAAAATTTAAGGTTACTAGTGATCCAATATGCTCTCAAGACCATAATGAAGCAATCTATGATGAGGGCATTCTTCAAGGCAAGTAAGAGATTGAACTAGAAGAGAAAATAGAGATTAAGGTTGTTGTTTCCTTCATGGACCAAGAGGGCCTATGACAACAATATTAGGAAGTGTATAATGAATTTGAGGCTCTTCAAGGTCCTACATCTCCTCTTGGTTAGATTGAAGATGTTATTGAGGCTTTATTACTACTTAAAAGACAATGTGCCAATATCAAAGGTATCAAGTTTAAGGCTACCCCTATGAACCAAGAAGTAATCATGTTTGAGATTGGCATAAGCATCAAGAAACACCATGAGATGGATGTTGAAGTACAATATGATTTCACCTTCATAGGTGATTGGTTTTTAGATGTCACTTCACTAGAGAGCATGATAAGAAGAGTGACATTCAATGAAAGGATGAAGACAACAAGACCAAGGTCCAAGAGGCAGCTTGCCTCATGACATTATTCATCTCATAGAGCAAAAGCTATCACAAGCTTCCCATTTAACCCAAGAGGAAGAAGAAAAGTTATGCTAGTTGTTTATATTAGTTGCTTTCTTATTTGTTATGTTCGCTAAGTGCTTAGCTAGCATGTGTGTATGTGTATTATTCCTTTGCTTTGTGTGTTATATTTATTTAATGCGTTTGTAGGTCAAATCAGTTTGTTTTTTTATGGTCAAGGTTTGGTCAAATTTGAGTTTGAGTGCAATTGACTCCATTGCCCAATGGAAAGACAAGGCTACTGGTTTATTTAGCATAACAAGCATGTTACCCAATGAATCACCAATTTGTTGACTAATTTTTACCTCCATGGTCAAAATGTCAACCCTTATAATTAAAAACATGAGTGTCATTTCTTTATAACCTATTTCAAAGTCTCTTTATGCCTTATATGGTCTCTAATAAGTCTTTATAAAACTTTATTAGCATTATTTAAGGCTTATTCGGAGAAATTAAGGTAATACTTTATCTTTGTGTGTACTAGCCTAATCATGTTATGGTGTAATGAGACTTGGTAAAGTGATCTTATGTCCATATGTTTCTTTCAAGGTCATCTCATGCCTTAGTCACATTTAATAAAAAATTATGTTGATTTGTAAACTTTAAGGTTCTTTTTTGGACTTTAAGGTAGTGTTTTATAAGGAAAATAATGAATTTTGCTAACTTTTATGTATGTCAAAACCCAAAAAAGTGAATAATCCATAAAATAACTCTTTAAAATTTACTTGGAGTAGTTACATAACTGCCATATATGTCAACAAGTCAAAAAGAGGTCATAATCTTGATTTTCAACATTTAAGAGGCAATATTCACTCTCTTGTACAAAATTGTGAACTCATTTTTAGAATAAAAAATTGTATAGGTGTCCATTGGAATTAATTAGGTCATATTCTATCTTGAATCAATTTTTAGGTCCAAAAAATGTATTAGACACTCTCTCTCCTCCAATACAACCTTCACATATTTATAAAGGCAACAATCATATGCATGGTATGACTAGGAGAGAGAAAGTTGGAAGCTAAAACTTTGGAAATTATTATGGGTCCTAATGATATTTAATTTAATGGAAATGTTTTGTATATTCATGGCCCCTCTTTTATTAACAATTGATAAGAGTGACATCAGGTTAGTATGCCTTGTCCATTCAAGCAAGTTCTGATTTTGCTCATATTTCTTTGATACAGAATTTGGAGGAAAATGACTTTTGTGGGATGTTTTCAAAGGTAAATAGAGTCATTTATATATTTATTTCATAAATAAATTAAACCTTGGTTTGTGTCTTTAATAATGAGGAAAGTCTCTCAAGTTTATGGAGTTTTAGTCACCCCTGCTACAAGTATTTGGTTGTTTTGAAGTGTTTGTCACTTTTAAAGGTTTCAAGTACTTAATTGTTCATGTAAAATATCCTCACTCTCCCATGATTCATGTTTTTTATCTTGATAAGTAATTCCTTGCAAATGATTTCAATAAACATCATGTTTTGAACTCTTTAGAATCATGGTCTATTCATCAATAGTTCTCTATAGGTTTGACTATCAACCCTTGCTCAAATTTCAATAAGAAACAAATAATGTCATATGAGGATGGAATTGAGAAGTTTAGAGTTCCAAATAATTAAGAAAAAATCCAAACATGCATTTTTAATAAAATTTGGAAAGTGTAATACTCATTCATAGGTCTACAGACTTGTTAGTGAGTATTCAGGGATCTTAGGTCTCATGCTAAAAGTGTTCAAGCCATGAAGAGACCTGATATACCTCCTAGACACTAATTGGACACTGAATGACTGCATTGAGGATCATAAAAAATCTTGAATGAATCAGGACTCTAAATTTCAATACATAATCCCTGTAGATGAGTTAACCAATCCACACGCACGTACATGCAAATGGTGAGATTTGAGGATGTATAATGTTTAGTTGATGACTGTAGATTCTAAGGCAAAGGACATAGAAATTTAAATGAGTGCATATAATCATCAAAATTCAAGAGATTCAAAATTTTGTTTTCAATAATCACTTAAGCAAAAGGTAGACCTACAGGTCAAACACTGTAGGTCCTCATTTTAGATATAATCCAATAGTCATATGAATAATATTGGTATGGAAACATAACTCCATATAGAATAATAAAATACACAAGTTTGAAGACATTAAACCTTTTGAGAGTTATGAAGGTTTGAAGTGAGTAGTATCAAAGTCACTAGCTGAGTTCACATACCTAATACTCATACATTGGATTGAGTATAAGGAAAAGAAGAAAAAAAGTTTGTAAAATGCTATGAAAGGGTTAAGGAAACTTGTAGTTAAATTAGAATAAATTTCCAATGAATATTAGCTACCTTTAGGTTGTTAATAACCTAATTGGGGAAGGTCACCTTTCATAGACTTAACACTCCAATCATCATAATAACCACCTACAACTATATATGTTCAAACATGAAAAGAGGGTATATGGTTGTTTAGATAGAAGTCTTGAAAGTGTCAAATAAAGACTCTAAGATTCCAATACAATAGTAATAACCTTTGAGTGTTTAATGATTTGTGTTTGAACCAAAGCTCTAAAATTGTAGTCAAACTCCATAACACCTATAGGTTGGTCTAGACAACTTAGGCTAGTTCCAAGTTTGGTGAGAAGAGAGAGTGCACTTGAAGAGAATTAGAGTCTATCTTGGATTAGAAAACAAGTTAAAGAGGTCATTGGAGGTCTAATTGACCTAAATTATTATTAAAAGAGAATATTATCAAATATAAGTTCATCTAAACCCTTGCATACATAGTCAAATGGATGTCTATAGGTCTGATTGCCCTCATAGAAGTTTTGCTTGTTTTGAGAGATTTAAGGTCTGTGAGAGGTTTGAGGAAATTTAGACCACTTTATGGTAGTTTCATAGTGATGGTATCATTTCAAAAGATCCTTAGAATCAGTAATAAAGGGGGAAAATGTTGAAGATTTGTTCATGCTTAGTAAAACAAACCTAACTACATACATAGACCTACGCGAGTAGTCATGATAAGGGTGGTTATTTAGAGTTTATATGAGAGGATTGAGGGACATAAGGAGGTGATTAATACATTAGACAAGCATATATGAGGTCTTATATCCTACAACTGATAAAAAAAATCTCAAACATAATTAGCTAGGGTCACTAGCATTGACTTATTCTTAAACCCTAACATGAGTTGATGATGGATATAATAGGGTCATAGGTCTCAACTCTTCTTGAAATTACAAGAATGTTGTCTACCAACCTAATAGGTCACCTTATCTTGATCAATCCATTACAAGGATATTACATGGTACCTTAGGATCCTAGGTAGAGTTATATACCCTAGTGTACTTGAAACTTGTGGCATTATGAGGATATTTATAGCCCTTATCTTTATGAACAATCCTTAAGGATTGAAAATGGTTTCATGTTGCCAAATAGCCTAGTTTTAACTCGATGAAAGAGAAGGTAATTTTAATTCCTTCAAATGAATTGAATAAGAATTGAAACCAAATGGATGACCTTCAAAACTCTCTTAGAACCTTCCCATACTATTGGTTGGCACATATGTAGGTACAATGTACTAAAAGGGCTAAAGAAGGATGTCAAAAGCATGCTTAAGAGGTCCATACAAGGTGTTAAGATCTCAAATTTGACATGGAATATCCTCACAAGGTCCTTAAATTAAATAACACATTTTTTTGAGGTTTCAAACGTGTGGGACCCTAATAGATCCAAAAGTTAGTTTCTAGGCAAAGAGGCCTAATTGAGGAGAGAGAGTGGGATAAAAAGGACACTTCCACTTAGAATCAGGACCTATAATTTGACATGAAGCTATAAAGCCATACTGGGTCTTTAAATATGTATTCAAATTCACAAGAACCTTTTTAATTTCTTCTACATAAGGAGGTTTATACATTGTTCAAGGCTATAAGAAATGAGGCCAAATTAGACCTTTTGGTACTAGATAAGTTTTTTGGGGGTATTTTGATACCTCCAAATAAGTTTTTGAAAGTTTGATATGATTTTAATAGGCCATATATTAAGAGCTATTGAATTGGAGAAGTTGAATTCAAGTTTTGACACTTATAAGCAAAATTGGCCTAGTGAGACAAAAAGATTTCAAAACACCTAGCAAGAGAATAAGGTGATGTGTCAAATGGAATGTTTAGAGATTAGATAAAAGGTATCAAGTGTAGAGAAAGAGATCAGTTCAATATGACCTGACCATCAAGAAGGCCATCTGTCCATTCACAATCTAAAAAAGGGGTAGTTTTAAAGAGTAAATACAAGGTGTCAAGCAAGGTTTAAAACTTCCACGTCACTTGGAGTAGAAGATCATCTTCAAGAGATCAACATTTATCTTTAAATAACTGATGGGGTAATTTCATACCTCTCTTCTTGTTTTTAACTCTCTTTGAAACTTGTCTCCCTCTCTCTCTTACACCCTTATCTCCTCTTCTATCTCATTTCTCTATATATTCAACCTTGATAGGCTAAGTTGGTATCCTCCACCTAGGTGTAGTGAAGCCATGCCCATTTACAACCTTTGATCAATGAGAATAATCTAGTTTTACCTATTATGACTAGTTTCAATATGTTTGTGTGATTCGTTACCTTGTCAACTGAATAGATTTGCTTCCTCGACATGATTATCCTTTTCTTACATGCATATTCAGTTTGAAACTTCTTTGTAGGTATTTTGATGTGTCTAAGTGGCGTTTGAAAGGTTTAGTGAGTTATATTCTCACTAGTGGCATGTTGTGAGATTTTGACTTTCTTATCCAAGCATTATTCACAACCTTCATGAGAAACATTGATGTAGAGAGGTAGATTTGGAGTAGTGTCATGTGTAGGTTAGTCTCTTGTTTGAAGTGCCTTTTTAGCTAGTTGATAGTGGTAAAATCATATTTGGTACATCTCCTCCATTAGAATAGGTTTCTCTCCCTTTTCTTAACAAGTGGTAGATTAATATTTAAGCCGAAGTGATTCATCAAGAGGATCTAACCCTTTAACCTAGAGATTTTTACCTTTCTAATAGGTTACCCATAACCTTGAGGTGTTTCCATGTTACATCAAATTTGAAAGGATTGAACTACCTTCCAAAGGGTGAAACTTTAATTGATAACAGTTTTGGCATGCCTAGTGGGACTAAGAACCAAATTAGTGGAATAATTCTTAGTGTTATATTTCTATATATCAACATTTAGAGGCATTCAAAACATCAATAGTGATTTTATGCATAATAAGTTGGTTCTATCATCTCAACCACTTGTTAAAATTAAGTTGTGTTTCATTTGATTGTCTTGATGAGTTTGTTATGGCTAAGTTTGATGTAGAGTTCAATTTCATGCAAGTTGGTGAAGCTATTCAATCCTATAGTATTCCCTATCAGTCTTATGATGAGCCTTATCAACCTCACTATGATCCATATTAGTCCTATGATCCTTATCAATCTTATCATGAGTCATTCCAGTCATATGACCATTCTTCTCAAGTTCAAGATGTTCCTAGCCAACATAGTCACTTCTCAAATCAGTCCATTTCAAGTTTGAAATAAACTCTCTTAGTCTATGAGAGGTACATAATAGGACTTAACACATAAATAGAATATGGTCAAGATATCCTTGATCATCACATTCATGACATGAGAGACTCATTTCAATTAATGAAAGAATAATGGGCACCTATTAAGAGATTAAATTGGCAAAACCTCTTAAGTGAGATGTTGGATGTAAGTTTTCATGAATAACAAGTACAAATCCATCACCCTCATGTGTCTTCATACACACCAACATAACCCTCATATATGCTACCCATTCTTCCCCAGGAGACCATTCTAAGTGAGTCCCAAAGTGTTCTAAGTTCTTCATATGTTCCTCAAACCTTCCCTTCTTGACATTCAATCCAAGATAGCTTTCAAAGGAAGGAGATTATTTTTTAGCAGCCTATTATTGAGATCTAAAATTCTACTTCTCTTCCTGAAGAACCCTCCAAGAATTCTTTCAAGACTCTAATATTGAACCAAATGGTGTAATCATGGATTAATCAAGGTAAAACAAGCATATATTGGGGATTTGAAGTCAAAGAAGAATATGAACTTATGTAAGTCCATAGGTCCCTCCTCAAGAGACTTATTGTATCTCATACCAAACTTCTTGTGTTCTTTACCCTCATAAGGCCACTAATAACCTTGAATAAAAGATATTCCAAGAGAGTATAGATAATTAAATCAAAGAGTTGGAGATGAAAATGAAGAAGGAGAAAGAGATCCAAAATCAAGAGGTTAAAGTCAAAGAAAGCCTTATGCCCATTCAAGTTCCATTCTCATCTTCACAAGAACCTCTAGATTTTCCATCTTGGAGGTATATCCAAGAAGGTTTTCAAAACAAGGAGGTTCTAGTTGATAAGATTGAAAATTATTTTTCAACTGAGAATGAACTCCAAGGAGACTATGAGAAGTATAAGGTGCTTGTTGAAGAGAATGTAGTGTCCATTTCCCAGCTCAACTTGCTTTCCCTTCAATAATTCATTCAAAAATTCCCCATAACCAAGATCCTAAGTTGTAAAAGTTTTCCCTCCATTCCCAATTCCATTCATGATCCCTTATATTCCTTCTCTAACTCATGAACATATCCATCACCCCCCCCCACCATCTACCTTCTTAAAGAGGAACCTATCCTATGGGAAACAAATGAAGAATAGATTGCAACTACAAGTGTCGTTCAAAAGGAATGTGAATAAGATGATTCAAGTGTATATAATGAAGAATTCACCATTGGTACTCCACTTGGTGAAGATATACACAAATTAATATTTATAAATGAAGAAAGGAATTATCTTGATGATGTTGTCACTGCTTATGATAAGAGTGTTGAGATTTATACCTTGGCCAATAAAGAGGTTAGTGAAGATATGAAATAAAAGTCTCTTGAGAGAAACATCATGATAATTGATCTTGTTGAATCAAATGAGTAGGTTTAAGGAGATTTGAAAGATATGTGGTAGACTTATTTGCACATCTTCAAAGAATATGAAGATTTTGAGAAGTTAGCACCTCTAGAAGAGTAAGGTCAAGTTGATGATGAAAAATTCAAGGTTCCTAGTAGCCAATATGTTTTTAAGACCACAATGAATCAATCTATGACAAGGACATTATTTAAGGCAAGAAAAAGATTGAATTGGAAGAGACAATAGAGACTAAGGTTGTTGTTTCCTTCATGGACCAAGAGGACCTATGGTAGAAGTATCGGGAAGTGTGTAATGAATTTGAGGCTCTTCAAGGGCATACACCTCCTACTGGTCAGATTGAATATGTTCTTGAGGCTATCTTACTCCTTGAAGGATAATTTGACAATCTCCAAGGTACCAAGTTTGAGATTGACCCTATGAACCAAGAATTAGTCATGTTGGAGATTGGAATAAGCATCAAGAAACACCATAAAAGGTTTGTTTAAGTACAAGATGATTTAACCTTCATAGGTGATGGGTTTGCAACTAACACTTTACTAGAGAGCATGCTAAGAGGAGTGGCATTCAAGGAGAGGATGAAGACAACAAGACCAAGGTCCAAGAGGTAATTTGCCTCATACCATTCTTCATCTCATATATAAAAAGATATCAAAAGCTTCCCATTTGACCCATGAGGAAGAATAAAAGCTCAGGTTAGTTGTATATATTAGTTGCTTTCTTGTTTTTTATGTTCCTTAAGTGCTTAGCTAGCACATGTATGTATCTTGTTCTTTTGATTTATGTGTGTTGTATTTTTTTTATGTGTTTGGTTGTCAAATCAGTTTTTTTTGTCATGGTCAAGGTATGGTCAAGTCTAAATCTAAGTGAAATTGACTCCATTACCCAATGGAAGGATAAAGCTATCGGTCTATTTAGCATAGCTGGCATGCTACCCTCGTGAATCATTAATTTTTTGACTAATTTTGACCCCCAAGGTTAAAATGTCAACACCTATAGGAAAAATATTTAGTGTCATGTCTTGATAACCTATTTCAAAGTCTTTTCATCCCTTATATGGTCTCTAATAAGTATTTATAAAACCTTATTAACATTGTTTAAGGTTTATTTGGAGAAATTAAGGTAATACTTTATCTTTGTGTGTACTAGCCTAGTCATGTCATGGTGAAATGAGACTTTTTAAAGTTATGTCATAGGTCCTTAGGTGTTTTTAAAGGTCATATCATGACTTAATCACCTTTAATAAACATTTTATGTTGATTTGGAAACTTTAAGGTTTTTTTGTGGCATTTAAGGTAATGTTTTATAAGAAAATGAGGATTTTTGCTAAATTTAATGTATGTTAAAGAAAAAAATGTGAATAATCCATAAAATAACTCTTTAAAATTTCCCTATAGTATTTTAATAAATTCCACATATGTCATAAACTCATAAAGAGGTTATAATCTTGATTTTCAATGCTTAAGAGGCAATTTTTGCTCTCTTGTATAGACTTGTGAACTCATTTTCAAAATAAAACATTGAATAGGTGTCCTTTTAGATTAAAAATGTTATATTCCATATTTTAATCAAGTTTTGGGTCCAACATATGCATTATACACTCTCTCTCCTCCATCATTACCTTCACATGTTTAGAAGGACAAAAATCAAATGCATGTTATAGCTAGACGAGAGAAAGTTGGAAGATGAAACTTCATAAATTTTTAGGGGAAATAATGAGATTAAATTTAGTGTCATTGGTTTTTATATTCATTTCCATTCCTTTATCAATAATCACTAAGAGTGACAGTAGGTCACTATGCCTTTTCCATTCAGGCAGGGTCTGATTTAGCTCTTGTTTCTTCACTATAGAATTCAATGGAGCAAAATGAATTTTATGGGATTTTTTGGAGGTAAAGGGAGTAATTTAAATTTTTATTTAATCAATAAATTAAACCTTGGTTTGTGTTTTAAATAAGTAGGAAAGTGTCTCAAATGTATGGAGTTTCATTCACCCCTGTGGCAAGTGTTTGGTTATTTTGAGGTATTTGTCACTTTTAGAGGTTTAAATTACTTAATTATTAATGGGAAATATCCTAAATCTCCCATGATTCATGTTTTCTCTCTTGATAATTAGTTTATTTCAAATGGTTTCAAGAAACATCGTGTTTTGCACTCTTTGGAAGAATGGTATGTCCATCAATGGTTCTCTATAGGTTTGACTATCAATCCTTGCTCAAATGTCAATAAAAAATGAATATTGAAATATGAGGATGGAATTGATAAGGTTATAGGTAAAATTAAGTGAGAACAGAATACAAACATGGACTTTCAATAAGGGTTGGAAATTGTAATACTCGTTCACACATCTACAGATTGGTGAGTATTCAGGGGTCTTAGGTCCCATGCTAAAAGTTTTAAAGCCATGAATAGACCTGATATACATATTATACACTCATTGGACACTGAATAACTCCATTTAGGACCAACAAAATTAATGAATAAATTCATAACTCCAACTTTCAATATATAAGCCTTATAGATGAGTTGACCAATGCACATGCATGTACATGCAAATGATGAGATTTGAGGATGTATAATGTTTATTTGAAGACTATAATATTATGAGGTAGAGTATATACAATTTTAAATGAGTGGATATATCCATCAATATGTGAGAGATTCAAAAGTCTATTTTCAACAATCACCTAAGCAAAAGGTAGACCTATAAGTCTAAACCTATAGGTCCTCATTTTGGATATAAGCCAATAGTCATATGGATAAGATTGGTACGGAAACATAAATCCATATATAATAAGAGAGGACACAAGTTTTAAGACACTAAAACTTTTGAGGGTCATGAAGGGTTGAAGTGATTAGTATCATAGTAACTAGTTGAGTTCACAGACCTATTACTCATACACAGGTTTGAGTATAAGGATGAGAAGACAAAATTTTGTAAAATGATATTAAAGGGTTACGTAAACTTGTAGTTTAGTGAGAAGAAACCTCTAATGAATATTATTCAACTTCAGGTTGTCAATAACCTAATTGAGGAAGGTCACATTTCATGGACTTGACACTCCAATCATCATAATGACCACCTACAACTGTATATGTTCAAACATGAGAAGGAAGGTATATGGTTGTTTAGATGAAAGTGTTAAAAGTGTCAAATAAATAATATAATATTAAAATATAATACTAATAACCTTTGAGTTTTCAATTAATTGTGTTTGAACCAAAACTCCAAAATTACAATCAAACTCCATGACACATATAGGTTGGTCTCGATAATTCAGGCTGGTTCCAAGTTTGGAGAAAATACAAAGTGCACTTGAAGAGAATTAGAGTCTATATTGGATTATAAAACAATTTCAAGATGTAATTGGATGTTTAATTGACCTAAAGGAGAGTTAAAAGAGAATATGATCAAAGATAAGTCATGTAAACCCTTGCATACATAGTCAAATGGATGTCTATAGGTCTGACTGCCCTCATGGAAGACTATTTTGAGAGAGTTAAGGTATGTGAGAGGTTTGAGGAAATGTATACCACTTGATTTTATTTTAATGGTGATGTTATATTAATGGTCTTGATATTAAGTAAGAAATGGGAAAAATGTTGAAGTTTTATTTAGGCTTAGTAAGACAAGCCTAACTACATACTTATACCTACACGAAAAGTCATGATAAGGTTGGTTATTTGGAGTTGAGATGAGATAATTTAGGGAAATAATGAGGTGATGAATACCTTATATAAGCATATATTAGGTCTTAGATCCTAAAACATAAAATAAAAGTCTCAAACATTATCAGCTAGGGTCACTAGCATTAACTTGTTCTTAAACCCTAACTTGAGTTGATAAAAGATATAACAAAGTTGGAGAATAAATATGATAGGAGAATCATGAGATAAATTAAAGGTGTATGTCATATACCTATTTAGGTCATCATAAACTCAAAACAAAACTCAAATCACCACCTATAGGTCTCAACTCTTCTTGGCATCACAAGAATGCAGCTTACCAGCGTGAGAGGTCACTTTGTCTTACTTAGTACCATATAGAGAGACTGGATGGAACATTAGGATCCTATGGAGATTTATATACCCTAGATTATAATTTCCAATTGTGTAATTAGGAGGATAGTTAGAGCCCTGATATCTATGAATAATTCTTAAGGATTGAAACTAGTTTTCGACTGCTAAAGAGACTAGTTTTAACCTGATGAGGGATTAGATCATTCTTATACCTTTAGATGAATTTAATAAGCCTTGAAATAACATGTATGACCTTAAAAATCCCATAAACACCTTCCCATGCCATTGGTTGGCACATATATAGGTACAATGTTTAGAAAAAGGCTAAAGAAGGTTGTCACAAACATGCTTGGGAGGTTTGTACATGGTGTCAGGAGCTCAAATTTGACATGGAAAATCCTCAAGATGTCCTTAAATTGAATAAAACATTTTTTGAACTTTCACATGTATGGTAATCCTGTAGATCTAAAATTTAGTTTCTAGGGAAGGAGGCTTAATTGAGGCCTAATTGAGGAGAGAGAATGGGCTAAAAAGGACCCTTCCACTCAGAATCAGACCTTAAATTTGGCATAAAGTTATAAAACCATACTGGGCATTTAAATATGTCATCATATTCCAAATAACCTTTGTACATATTCTACACAACCATGTATAAACATTTTTAGGGATATAAAGAATGAGGCCAAATGAGACCTTTTGGTGTAAAATGAGTTCTTGGGGGTAGTTTGATACCTCCAAATGAGTTGTTTCAGCTCTAATATGATGATATTATTCCATCCATGAATAAATAATGAATTGGAGAAGTTGAATTCAAGTTTTGACACTTGTAAACATATTTGGCCTAGTGAGATAATGAGACTTCAAAACACTTAACAAGAGAATAAGGTGATGTGTATAACAAGAGAATAAGAGACTTCAATGCACCCTTGAAACTTCTTCTAGTTGGAATTCATGCTCCCCCTTCAAAATTATAAACTCCACTTTGATGATTTTAAACTTCGTCACCTTCTTCCTTTTAAAACCAATTTATTGTTCAATATCTTCCCTTTTACATCCTTGTAGACCTTACTTAAAATTTACAATAACTTTTTGGAGTAACTTATCAAAATTGACTCTATCAATCAATTTTCTTGAAGTGGCCCTTACCTAAGATAATTTCAATTCTTTAAAATTTTTACAACTTATCTCTCATGATTAGTTAAATTTAGAATTAAGGCATGTGCACTAGTCACCCATTCATGATCTTCTCACATTCTAATAACTATCAAATTGAGGGCATTGGCTACCTCAAGATCAATCATTAGATCTAAATGGCCAAGGGCCTTATTTTTAGTATAAGGCATGAGAATATATAGATTATTTTATCCTCCTTCAAATAATTAAACAACTTAGTTTTCTCAGTCAAATGGGGAGACATTTCAATATTCATTGTGTTAATAGTATCAAAAATGTTATACAACCTGATCACTACATTCTACATATCATCTTCTATTTTCATGTGGCATGTATAATCTATTGTTGCTCCAACACTTGATTTAATAATTGATTAATACCTTTTCTAGTAAATCAATGCTTCTATGGAGTTCTCTTAAGGCTTATGTATGTGTCTCCAAATAAGCTGTAAAATCTTCATTATATAGAGATTATTTGATTATTTGATTATTATTTTTAGACAAGGAAAAAACATCTTGTATCTCTTTGAGAATTAGGCCTCTGCTAGACTCATCTTGTGTCTTTCTCTTCTTGACCCTTTGAACTATCTATGTAGATTTATCAAAAATTAAACTAACCACATGCAGTTCTGAAATCACCAGATTCAACCTTTGAGCATCCTTGGATCTTAAGTCTTCTACCCATTATGGAATTATTAATTCCCTTATGTCAGTTGGATGAGTGGTCTGTCGAGTTCCTCTTGACATAACATCCTCTAAAGAGAGCATCATGCACTTATTCAGAGTGGGTCCGATAGAGATGGGAAGATGATATATTTCCAATCCAAGTTGCCTACCTAGGGAATAGGGTGCACAATGCAAGCTATCTACTTATTAGATCTTGTAGATGAAATTATTTTAGTTGGTTGAATTATGCTATATTGTGGCATAGTAAAACCTAGTTTATTGGATTGGATAGTTAATTTACACTATGCTTAAAAATAGAGACTCCTGTAGTTCTATTAAAATGGAATTTATTGGACCTAGAAGCTCTTGTTAAAACTCAAGAAGAAACAACAATGGGACTTGTAATGGTTTCTATAGAAACATTTTTTGATATAATGTTGTAATATTATCCATATATTTCTAAAAGGGATCAATGAAAGGGGTAACAGGAAATGTATAAGGTAAACTAGAAATAACTACAAGACTAGGGACACCTTCTGATTCCTTAGTTTCTATTGGTGCCTTCCCTTTTAGTCCTTGAAAACTCAAGACCTTGGTCTTTTTAAGATCTTCTTCCTCACCTTGGGATAAATCACCAAAGGGGCTTGCCCATGCTACATTTCTTCTTTTGCCTCATCATTCTTCGGTGTCTCCCCTTTACCCACATGCCTCTCTTATGATTGTCTCAACATTTGAACTCAAAGGTGTCCCAACTGGTTGAGGAAGGTTCCTAGGATCTCTTTTCCTCCTCTTATATATAATTATTATCTTATCAATTGAAGGAGTGGCATGTGGAGTAGTAGTAGATAAAACAACTAAATCCAAAGTTGTAGGCATTATACTTAAAATATAGAAGTTGGGGTCTAAAGAATTGGCTTCTTTGTTCCTCCTAGATAACTTGATGCAATAGGGACCTCTTCCACATATTTATATTACTTAATAATTATTATTGAATCTTGGAATGATGCTTGGGAAGGTTATCCTTCTGGTTGAACCAACTAAGAGGGATGTAAGGACCAATAAATAGTTGAAGCCCATCCACTTGGAGGTGAAAGTTGAGTTTGATCATCTACAATTATGAGTGAGGGGTCCTTTTGGATTTCCCTCAGAATATCCTCCATCCACCCAACCATATGTTCCCTGGTTAAGACCTCAACATCATCCTTGGCAATTAGGAACATGAAATTATGCTCATAGGGTACATGCTTTTATGGGATGCCCAAGCCAATAACATGACTTTAAATGTTGCCTCTTAGGTCCGAATCTTAGTGTAGCAAAGATACCAATGAGTAAATTTACCTTATGACTCTAACACCATTAAAGTGAATCCTCCTAGTATAATTCATATGAACAAGAATTAAATAAGATCCATGGAAAAGGCCTTTATACTTATTTTGTGTATCTTCATCTATGCTTTACCAGAGCTGATATGCCATCTCTTATTTTGTAAGCTTGTCTAGAACATATTTGGGAAAGCACAAGGGTGAAACCTTGGTTCCCTCAATCATTATCACTATATAGTCTGGATATATCCAGTAGTATCCCCTTGTCCATAGTGTATTCCTGATAATATCTGAGACTATGACCAATGGTTTCTCATGGATGGACCTGTAGACTAGGGGATAAACATTCTTACTAATATGAATTATATTTCACATGTCAAAATAAATGTGCAATAAGGAATAAAATTCACATACCCTATTATTTATGCAATTTGGGGCTAGGCTCCAAAGTGATCCATCATGCACATAGACCATAGCCATGATAGCATCCAATAGGTAGGACATCATAAATAAGTGACCACTGAATGGAATATTATCCTTTTTAAACATTTTCTTATAGAGTTTGATACTAGTAATCTCTCTTAGGGTAAATGTCAATTTTGATATCAATCGTAAGTGTAGTAATTGAACCCATTCAAGTCAAAGATAATGGATGCTAGCACACCCATAAAATATATTTATCTAATCCATTATAATGTGAACTCCCATTATAAACTTTGTGATTGGTAATGGAGAAGAAACTTTAAGGCTTACCTTCTCTCTTAGTATTATTCATTTTCTTAATGTGTCTTCAACTATGTTGCTCTTTCTCCATAATGTGATCCTAAGCCCATCATATGTGGCATCTTCAAGGGGGATCCACAAGTACCTTTGAAAAACATCTCCCAAAATATAGGAGATGATTGTTTTACTATTTACATGATGTAGGAAGCCATCAGATATCTTGCCTATAAAGAACAAGTCTTAAAGTAGGTTGATGTAAGACATCAATTCGGGCTTTGTTATTGTGAAATGTAATTGTTGACATTTCAAGTATATAAAATACACCACTAGTTGTTTTTCTTCACTATTAAGTTTGCTTCACATGAGTGGGAATTTAAATTCTCTACAACTTACCATATAGATATGTAATTTGCATATTTATTATCGAACATAGTTGAATCAAACACTGTATCCATATACTCAGTTAAATCCTTAATGGATAACTTTAACAATGGTTAAACTCCCCTATATGCCCTGGATGATGAAGCCATTTTTTATTTCTAGATAAATTGTATAATTCATGTGATAATTCAACTGATAGTTTGTTGAAATTAATTCATAGGAAAACATAGAGAACTAAGGATGTTAGCTCTTCGTGGGATGTAAGTTCGCTTAATATCTTTGATAATCAATAAGCGAGATGTTTATTTAGAATTTGATCATATAGCTCAAATATGTCTGCTTTAATTCCAATTCATGTGCCATTAATGTCCAATGACTCCAGGTTTGTTTTTCTTGTTCAATTCAAATTTGACAACTTGCTTTGGCAGGTATGCCACATAGACTTCTCATACATTCAAGAATTACCACGCTATCATGTATAGACAAGTGTCATTCGATCATTTTATATTATCCCAAGTCAGAATATTATACAAGAATTTGGTTTTCTAAGAATTTCATTTAAGATAAATATTGATTTTATAATTGAAATAACAATATTTATAATAAAATGATATTTAATTCATAATTTTCAAATAATAGAGTATTAATCCTCAAGGGGTTTTTGCCCTTGAGTTGTGATGACAAGGGTTTTCATCCTTGCATCAAAATTTTACAATTAATGGATTTCATCCTTAAAATTAATGTATAGTTTGTTGTGCCTATTTTTTTCACACCCCACATTTTTTTCTAAAGTCTAATACTTTTCCACCATAAATATGACCTAGTCATGAAATTTAAAATTATGTCAGGGAACCGATCAATTAATAGTATATTTGGATGCATAGTTTTAATTATGAATTGATGATGATTGATTGATGAATTCATGTTTATATCTTAAGTGTTTTCAAAAATCATAATGGATAAATGAATAAAATGTGCATATATATCTATCATTATTAATGTTTATGATCAGTTATATTGCTTTTTCAGTTCATGAACAAATTATAAGGTAACACTTTCAATTTGAAATAGGGATACTTTTGATAGTTTAAAACATTATATGATTATGGTGATGTTATAGATATATATTAAGTTTTAGTTGAGTATGACATAAATTTTAGACTAGTTTTCATTTGATGGTGTGAACATTTTATGGTAATTATTTTGATATTTTAGTGGTAATGTGAAACTTGGTTTGGAACATATAAGAGATAAACTTGTCATTTCATATTTGAATTGTGATTATACATGTGGATCAGTCGTAGATGTTTTAGTTTGAGGAAGTAATGTATGATTATGGTTTATCAGATATCTCATTTGATTTATCACGAATCTCATTTGAAAATTCAAACTATGAACTCAATATGGATAAATATATTTCATACAATGTTTATTTGAATATATGGTTAACAAATCTGAAATATTGACATGAGTAAGTCACTCTCATACTAGGATAAATCGCTTCCTAGGTTATCAAAGAGATATTAAAGTTCTAAGCTTATCCTAAGATTATCAAATATAATAAAGATCTTAACCTAGGAATATTTATCCTAAGGTCTTGAAATGATATTAATAATAACTATCAGGCCATGGTGTTTCAAATGTTTTTACCTAAGTCTATATCTTGTTGGCATATATTTCAAAGGATATAAGATTGGCAATTGTAAAGGGTAATATGTATGATTTTGTTTCAAGTCAAAAATCTGCTTGACATGGTATATGGTTTGGTGAGTTGGCATTCAAGTCGATAGTCTATTCAATAAGCCATCAAAGCACATTGAGATGGAAAAAGAGTTAATTCAAAGGCATATTCAAGGATACTTCGAGGTCATGCTAGGATTTTGGTGGTTTGAGAAGTTAATACAGGGCGTACATGCCTCAAATGGCAAAAGTTGGTAAGATGTTTAATGGATATTTTGGTGATAACTAAGTTTTATCATTTCACTAACTCAGTTGGTGAAATTTATAAGTACATCCTCGATTAGATGAAGCCAATAAGGATTAGGCACATCACCAGAGTAGTTATGAAGGAGGGTGGAAATTACAAATAGTCTTCTTTTTCATTATTTTGGTCATTCATGAAGCTTGTTTGTGGAAGGGAAACTTTGTTAGTTTAGATTCTTGAGTTGTAAAGAAGTATTTCAAGTAGAAATATTAAAAAGATGCATTACCAAGTATGCCATAAATAATATAAATGAGTTTTGAGAAATCTTCAATTGATATTTTGAATAATTTTTAGTTATAAGTGAAAGAATGAGATCTCAGTTTACATGTTAATAGTTTTAAGTTAAGTTCTGTTCATGTAAGTTATTGAGAGCTGTATGATGTTTTTGGTTCCATGGTTGAATAATACTGCTTCTTTGCATGAGAAACTAAAGTGAATAAAAGTTAGTTTTTGATATATTCATAAAGTGGGATAAGAATAAGCTCTATGTATCTTGTTTCATGAAGATGTTGAAATGGTTATTATAGAGTCTATCATAAAGTCATGATGAACATGACAATACTCATTTATTCATAACTTTTAGTAGTTTCATTTATTTATAAAATGAACCAAAAAATATTGTATGGTTAAGATTAGAAATATAATGTGTTGAACTCAGAAATAATGGAAGGATGTTATAGGTCTACGTATCAGTTTTAGGTTTTGGCAAAGATTGAAATGTTTGAAAATATTATAGGTTTTTATCAAAGCTTTGAAAATTTCTTGGTCATAAATGGTATATTGGAAAGATTTTGTTTCAAACCTTACTATCTTAGTATGGTATTGGGATACAGTTTGAATTCCTCAGTTTACGAGTGGAGATTTAAGGCATAGATTATTGGATAAGGTTTTTTTTTCACATGATGTTTGAATGGTGGTTCATTGGCCATGATATAGGGAAGTGGTTTGAAGTAGTTTGAACATATAAATGTGAATATACATTTTGGTATATTTAAGCCATAGTTTCATGTATTAGTTTCATATTTGAATTTTCACTTTGAAGGATAAATTTGTAGTTAAAAATATAATAGGTTGAATTCTAAAACAATGAAGGTGTTTCTGGTTTTGCACATCAGTCTTGAAATTTTGGATTTTGCTTTGAAGTTGAATATCAAAATAATAGTGATATGAACCATGTTAAGGTTTTGATGTGAGATATTTTGGAAAGATTATACAAAATGCCTAATATTTGACTATAGTGGAAGTTTTATTTGGTAATGAAGCATTTTAAAGTCCTTGTTTCTATTTTGATGATAAAATGATTAATGATTTGAAAGGGGCATGATAAAATATTTTTAGTTTAAAGTAATGTTTAGACAATTAAAAAATGATTCAAGGGTTCTGGTAGAATATATTGTGAAAATTTATTAAGATTTCATTTTGATGTTTTGGATAGTATATTACTTATAATTCTAAAGTTTATAAAGTTGACTTCCAATTGAGATATGACAATGAAAAGTTTAGATTTTCAAATCTTATTTGAACTTATGAAATTTGGAAAGATATATGGTCTCGGAGAGATATTTTTCATTAATAAGATTTGTGTAAATGTTGCTTTTAGTTTTGATAATTGGCTCAATTTACTTTTAGATAGTTTTCAAGCAATGAGAATAGGAAATTAGAGAATTATGTTAGAATATTTTAAAAAATAAAATTATGATATTAAGATTTTATTTTGGGTTCTCAGTTGGTCTTTAAGAGATATTCTAGTGAAATCCAATAAATTTTAAAAATTGGTTCAATTTGTTGATAGAGCAGAGGTTAATTTATTATTTTAAAGATTAAGTTTGGTTTCATTTTGAGTACGTACATGTTGACTTTAAGATTGTGTTTTGAGATGTTTGGATGGGACCAACATGGATCAAATAGAAGTAGTGATAATAAAGGTTAAGGAAATCAAGGTTCTGGTAGCAATGTGAATCATTTGAACCCAAATAAAAATGTCCCAAATGGTGGTTTTTTAGCTAGGATTTTTTCCCCTAGATTTCATAGGGGTGGTAAGATGTCTATTCACTTTAATAAAATAGATCATGAGTTTTGAAATGTCTTAAATAGTCTACCTTTCAACCTTACAAATAATAAAGGCAACTGAGAATTTTATGGATGTAGGTTTGGGGCTAAGACTCCTTCACACAATAGTTCCATACACCATTTACAAATCAATCCATGTCATTTACCTATCCAGTCTCCCACTTTTGAAATAATTTAACCTGTTTTTGAAACACAACCTGTTCATGGAATCACTCAACTTGAGATTGAAATAGCCCATGCCAAAAAAATTATGATCTTGCCTTTGGCTAGCACTTTATCTACATCATATGTGGCTTGATATCTCTCTTGAAGGAGTGTAGATGGGGTGTTTTTAGACATGGAATTTGCTATTTGGTCTGAACCATCCATCACACCTTGGCTGAGGAAGCTCAGTTTGGACTCAAACTTTGCAATTTGCCTAGCTATAATCTCTTAGAAGATCCTTTTTATAGATCATGAGGATCACCATGAGTAGGAGCGGCTTCACCTTCTTCAAGGTTTTGAACAAAACCTTTCTCCTCCTCCTTCCTATCCCATGATTCCATTATTTCCTTCTGACTCATGACCTTGGGGCTAAAAATATTCTCTTGAGGATAGGTAGTAGCTTCATCATTTCCAAGGCCCTGAGCTGGTTCATGGTATTCCCTCCTCTAACTTGGAATATTGACATCATGTTGAGAGACTTGAGGAGGTTGAATATTATTAGGAAGAGACTGTTGATGCACAGGAAGAATCTCCTGAAGGGAGACTTGATATTTTTTAAAAGGCATAGGATGATTCCCTTCAAAGGAGGATTCACAATCTAAGGAATTGAGAAATTTCATTTCCATGGGAGGCTGCTCTAATGTCCTTTAGTGTTGAAAAGTTAGGTGCAAGGGATTAAGAGTAGGAGTGATTAATGTATCAAATGAGCTAGAGTGAGCAAGTGCTATCTAGTAGAAAGGATTTGGTGCACAAGAGGGGGATTTATTTATAATAGGAGGAGGATAATTTGGAATGGGAGAAGGCACACAAGGCTAACTGCCTTGAATAAATGGACTCTTCCATTTTACTACTTCCTCCTTCATGGATTGCAATGCCTGAGCTTGCCTAAACAAGCACTCCTCTTTATACATAAGCTCTTGTTGATATCTATCCTAATCCTCCAATCTGTTTATCTCCATCACTTGCTTCTCAAACTCCAGCATTACTTCCTTTACACTAGGTGAAGGGCAACTAGGAGAGTTGCTTGAGGTGATGCCATGAAAAACCTGAGCTTGATCAAAGTTATATAAAGAAAAACAAGGTCCATGCTACTAAGTAATGGAATTATACATACCAAAATGTGATTTCTTGATGGCACCGGGACTGATTAACTAGCTGATTCAACTTAGAGTCACCATTGGTGTTGGTTGAAATGCCTCCAAAGGCTGAATGGTTGAAGAACACACTAAAAAATTCCTCAACTCCTTGGACAAACAGTCCCACCAGGTGTGCCAAAAACTATTGACACTGTGGATTACACCCTTGAAAGAAGGCTTGGCTTCTCCCTTCCACGCGGCACAATGAAGACTCCCTTCTTGTTTTGGGTCTGGCAAAACTAAGGGGAGAATATCTAGATAAGGGATAACTCCCTTTGATGCATCTCTAAAATTTTTTACTATTACTGTTAACAATGGGAGGGGTGTAAAGAGAGAGAAAATACTATAAATAAAACCTAAACTAAAGCAGTGATACACCAAAATGGTTGGTCTACTTAGCTTTAACATACACTTTACACCAAGAACAAGCTAATATACACTTCATTTGACATGAGAATTTTTTTTACATTAGTGAGTTAGGGGGTCCTCTAGAGATACAGGGAGGAAGAAACTATCAGAGGTGTTCTAAGACACACTATGACAGCCGTTCACATGCAGCTATACTCTGTTGTGGACACTTCTTGATAACTTGTAAAAGAAGAACTCAAACACACTAGACATGCTGGAATCATTTTGTGAAAGCATGAAAGAAAATGATGTTAGGTTGTGGAGCTAAAAGCTTCACTGATGCAGACATGGAGAAGGCCATTGGAGGGGTTGCTGAAGGTTGCTGAGTGTCAGAGCAACCGGCGTCAGTCTGATCAGCGGACATCGGTAGGATAGTGAAAGAGAAGCAATCGACGTCGGTTAGGGATCGGTCGATGTCGGTCACCTCCAGGCAGACAAGGATCGACGTCGGTCGCCTGTGTGGTTTGACTGTGAGTATATAACAGGTAGTGGGTTGACGAACCAAGTGTTTGCATGATTAGAGCTAATTATAGACTGAGAGCTGCAGATCTAATTATTGTAATTAGATGTCTAATTATTGTTTGGATGAGATCTATATAATAGACTCATGGTTGTATTGGAAACTTGTGCTAGGGAGTAAGAGAGCAAATAGCTCCTTCAGAGAGAGGTAGAGCAATGGTGCGTTCCTCCTAGTGCCACAGTACCAGGTGTGTTGGTGCTGGATTGGAGAGTCAATTGGATTCTTCAGGTATGTATGATCTTGGTCATCAGGTGAGCATGGCTATGATAGGAGATCTACATGGTAAGTAAGATCGTTGATCTGTAGGTGTGTGTGTGTGCAAGGTCAAGGTTCACAAGTGTGCAGAACCACTTATTGATCTGTAGGTTGGAGATCAGATAGGACAGCAACACAATAGGGAGCAGGATCAGGTAGGATCTACTTGGAGTACGGTGTGTACTCATTGGTATGTACGTGGAGTACATGGAGAGCTAAGAGGAAGGCAAGGCAGTCCCTTTCATAAGTATGGTCTGTTGAGGTGCAGGTTGTTGCAGGTTCATGGGAGATCTACTTGAAGTACTTTGAGTACTTGTGGAGTGCATGGAGCACTTGTGGTGTGCGTGGAGCACTGGAGGTGAACACCAACTCTGTGTTTGAGTTGGGTGTTGGGACCTGAGAGAGAGAGCTTTGAGGAGAGAATTACTGTTCACTTGAGGTGTGGGAAACCTCTGAAGAGGTGGTGGAGAAGAAGTGGCATCTTCTTTATTGTATTCTTTTCTGTAAGAGTTATTAATACAAGTTGTGTATTGTCTCTCATATCATGTGTTATTCTAAATTCTAGTTACTTGTGATTCTGGTTAATTTCTGCATGTTAAGTTGCTTGGTTTGGTAATCATATTGTGCTCTTTCTGAGGAGCAAGATCCTAACAAGAGGAATCATAACAGGTGTGTTTGTTCTTGGATTTCCCTACAATTGGTATCAAAGCTTTTGGTTGGGATACTAACAAATTGGTTTAGATCTGGGTAGTGTGTTTTGATTACAGGTCACTCTCAGGGGTTTCTGATTGAGTGGGAGTAGAGCAATGGCAGATGAAAGTAAGCTAAGAATGGAAGAGTTGAAAAGCACAAATGGTCTCTTAAGGTCCTATGGAAAGAAAGAGCAGGTAAAAGAACATTGTTGGTTGGTAGCAGATCAACATGAAGAAACTGAAGAAGCAGATGTTGCAGGTGTTATTGCACATGATGCTCTGGGAGGTTTCTTGGATAAAGTTTAATCTTGGTTAATAGATTCGGTTGCCTCTTTCCATGCAGCCCCAGGTAGAGGAGCTGGTGAGCCTTGCCAAAGATTGGCAAAGGGGAAGTGAAGCTAAAATTGCAGGTGGCCAACACACAGGTGTTGATGAAGGTCATGCAGGTCCCAGGTTTGGAGACATGGCTAATTTCTTCAGAAAGATTGGGTGATGAGAGATGCACAAGAACTCTCACAGCGGTTGCACTTGAATTAGCTGGTGGTTAGAAAATAGGTACTCTTTATCTACTTGTTTATATTACTGATTCTTCTTCTGTTGTAGAGACGTGGCTTCGTAGGCTTGGTCACATGAGCAGGAAGGAGATGCATGTTCTTAAGTGAAAGACAGATATATTTGATAGGCTTAAGAACTGGAAAGCCTTGGTGTTTATGGAGGAGATGGCAGACAGAAACTAGTGGATGATGTTGGGTACTTCTGAGCAGGGTAGTTTGGACATGGAGATTGATTCAAAGGAGCTCACGGGTAAAAATTCATCACTCACAGGCGAACATAGATATCGGCGTCGATCAAGAGGAATCGGCATCGAACAGACAGGTGCCGATGTCGGTCATGTGCAGACCGAAGCCGGTAGTGTCGGGCAGGGTAAGACCGACGTCGGTCAGGATGACCAACATCGGCAGTAAGTAAGACTGACGTCAGTCAGGAGGATCGACGTTGGCAACAGGGACATCAACGTCAATAGGGTCGGTAGTTAGGGACAGACGCATGGGAACTGACGTTGATCGGATGCAGACTGTGGAGTGACCGAGGTCGATCACTGTAACAGATTTTGGGTGGACAGCATGTTGTCAAGGAGTCTCAAACACCCATATAAAGGGATGAAGACGTAAGTAGGCCCTCAAATTCATTGTTCCTCTTCTTCATACTCGTTGCTGATTGTAGAATAGGAAGGATCCAGGAAACAGGTGGGAGCATGGTAGGGATATGATGCAGAACCAAACGGGAGTTTTGGTAGGGTTGCCAGCCAGTGCAAAAGCACAGAGATGAATGGATTCCTTAGTTGGAGAATAGAGTGAACGGACACGTGAGACGGAAGACCAGGCATATGGTCTTGAGGAAGCTGCAGGACAGTGGTACAGGTTTTGATAGGTGGAGGATGAAGCATGGCTTCAATCAATGTCAGGGTAACTACTGTGGTTTGACTTACCAGGGGGATGGTGATTGTAACATCATTCTGTTGCTATATGTGGATGGTATGCTAGCTAGCAGGTTTGTACATATAGGGTTTTGCTGAGCTAAGGGTAAGATTAGTTCAGTGGCATGTCATGAGGAGTTTGGAGCAGTGGAATTCTTTGGCATGGGAGACATGGAGATCACAGGTAGATTTTGTCTCCAGTGGGAGCTGATGTGAATCAGGTGTTGGCGAGGTTCAGGATGCAGAGCCAGAGCACACTAAGGGCTGGACAAGTATATTATCCGAAATCACATGAGGTCTGGTATAGACCTGAGTATTCCCATGCAGTGGGAGCCATCAGAGAGTTAGGAGCCAATTCGGGGAAGTGGGTTCTCAGGTATTTGAGAGGGACCAGCATCAAGGATTCATGTTATGCAGGGTCAGGACTTCACTACATGGGTTTGTAGGTTCGGATGTGGCAGGGTACTCGAATGACAGGAGGTACACCACAGGATGTGTGGTGGGTTGTCTTCAGGATTGAGCTTGAAGAGGGATATAAACCAAGAAATAGATTAGATAGAGTATAGGTACATGTACAATGCAACTATTTATCTCCAAGTGGGAGATTGTTAGGTTGTGGAGCTAAAAGCTTCACTGATGCAGACATGGAGAAGGCCATTGGAGGGGTTGCTGAAGGTTGCTGAGTGTCAGAGCAATCGACATTGGTCTGATCAGCTGACATCGATAGGATAGTGAAAGAGAAGCAACCCACATCGGTCAGGGATCGGCCGACGTTGGTCACCTCCAGGCAGACAGGGACCGACGTCGGTCGCCTATGTGGTTCGACTGTGAGTATATAACGGGCAGTGGGTTGACGAACCAAGTGTTTGCATGATTAGAGCTAATTATAGACTGAGAGCTGTGGATCTAATTATTGTAATTAGATGTCTTATTATTGTTTGGATGAGATCTATATAATAGACTCATGGTTATATTGGAAACTTGTGCTAGGGAGTAAGAGAGCAAATAGCTCCTTCAGAGAGAGGTAGAGCAATGGTGCGTTCCTCCTAGTGCCACAGTACCAGGCGTGTTGGTGCTAGATTGGAGAGCCAGCTGGATTCTTCAGGTATGTATGATCTTGGTCATCAGGTGAGCATGGCTACGATAGGAGATCTACATGGTAAGTAAGATCATTGATCTGCAGGTGTGTGTGTGTGCAAGGTCAAGGTTCACAGGTGTGCAAAACCACTTATTGATCTGTAGGTTGGAGATCAGATAGGACAGCAACACAATAGGGAGCAGGATCAGGCAGGATCTACTTGGAGTACGTTGTGTACTCATTGGTATGTACGTGGAGTACATGGAGAGCTAAGAGGAAGGCAAGGCAGTCCCTTTCATAAGTATGGTCTGTTGAGGTGCAGGTTGTTTTAGGTTCATGGGAGATCTACTTGAAGTACTTTGAGTACTTGTGGAGTGCGTGGAGCACTTGTGGTGCGCGTGGAGCATTGGAGGTGAACACCAACTCTGTGTTTGAGTTGGGTGTTGGGACCTGAGAGAGAGAGCTTTGAGGAGAGAATTACTGTTCACTTGAGGTGTGGGAAACCTCTGAAGAGGTGGTGGAGAAGAAGTGGCATCTTCTTTATTGTATTATTTTTTGTAAGAGTTATTAATACAAGTTGTGTATTGTCTCTCATATCATGTGTTATTCTGAATTCTAGTTACTTGTGATTTTGGTTAATTTTTGCATGTTAAGTTGCTTGGTTTGGTAATCATATTGTGCTCTTTCTGAGGAGCAAGATCCTAACAAGAGGAATCATAACAGGTGTGTTTGTTCTTGGATTTCCCTACAAATGACTTAACACAAGACAAAACCATAGACATATGCAAAAGTGAAAACTTAAATAGAGGTAAAAATGCTATGTTTTGATTCAAGGTAAAATCTTGTAGGGCTTCACCATACAAGATGAGAGATCTCTTCCTCAACTGAGAGGTTACAATATATAGCATAAAGAAGAAGACTTTGGCACTTTCTAGAATAAGCAACCCATGCTACGTTGAACACCTAGGGGGAAGGAATTTGATCATGCTGGTGTCATCCTTCTAGAAAGCCCTAAAATAGCCATGTTGTAGATGCCACAAGTCTTGACTTTGGTGCTCAACCTGTATTAAATGTCACTGTAAGAGCATGGGTCACTTTTTTTGTTTGAAAAACAAGGCCGCTTCTTAAATGAAGTTCACACCATTATCTACTCATTAATGTAAAATCAAAGAAAATAGGCCATGCTCTCACTGTTTATGCTCTTTGATGACCGTTTCGTAAGGACTATTTCACCCATAGTAATAACTCCTATGTCGACACTTTCTATGTGCCACCTAGGCTATTCTATTATTTTTTGCACTTGACTTATATATGCATGGTCAAGCTTTTACTATTTTCTATCTCTTTCCTAGCAACTCGACTCTCAATTTATCTTCCATCTTTTACCAACTCCTCGGGCTCCTTTCTTAACGGGTCACTGAGTTTACTCCTTAGGTCTTATGCCCCTTTGAATTCTATTAGGCCTACACCATTTGATCTCTTTTAGGCCACTTATTGTGAGTTCCTTCTTTGGATTCTCCTGAACGACTGATGCATCTCATCAAAATTGACATCTGTGGGCTTGTCACTATTCAAAAACAAAATAGCTATTTCATCATCATAAATTTGATGTCCACAAGCCCATCACTGTTTGAAAGCAAATGGCTAGTTTTCTACCTTGATTTTGACATTCACGTGCCCGTCACTGGATGTTTGAACTCCAATGGCTAGTCACTATGCTGAAATTGATGTTCTCAGGCCCGTCACCCCTTTGGCAATTTATTCGGCCTTTTGTATTCCTTCAGCCTTTTGTAATTGAACCTTCTTGAAGGGAAGTTTCCCTTCGGCCTTGGAAAAGGTCCCCTTTTAGGTTGTTGGGAGTCCCCCACAAGGGCACTTGCCCTTTGGGTTCCTTTGGGCTCCCTTGTCTTCTAAATTCCGTTAGACAAAATATCCGTAGGAATTCCTTCGGACATCCTTTAAGGTCCTGGCCCTTCTTTATTTTGGTCTTTTTCTTTGAGAAATTCCTTCAACAAAGTCCTTCGGATAAAAATTTTGAAGGAATTCCTTCGGGCTTTTGTCTGAAAGAATTTGCCTTGATCTGATTTCCTTGTGAAAAAATTCCTTCGATTATACATAGATTTTCTTTGGACTTATCCTTGGTCTCTTTTGCCTTGTATTTCCTCCAAAGGAAAGCTTACCTTTTGGCCTTCTACCTTGTCATTTTTCTGAAGGTGCTCTCTACCCTCCATAAGGGCACTTTTGGGTCCATAATTGCCCTCCACAACCTACTTGAATGACCTAGTTTGTAACCTGATTGCCCTCCACAAGGGCATTTTATCCTTGGAGCTTTGTAAAAGCCTTGCATTTCTTGAACTAGTCCATTTCTTTGTCGAAAGGCTTGTGCAAACCAACTGCGCAAAATGAAATAAGCCTTATATCAAACATAAAACTTGTAGGTCTTAGACCTCTCAACCCTTTTATAAGAACATGACTTATTGCAAAGGAAAAAAGGGGCATTTGCAGTAAGGTGGATATAGTCAAGACTGATGGCTTAGATAGCAGGGGAAGAAGGAGAACAATTTTTGGCCTATAGGACCAAAAATGCTCAACATCAAGTTCTCTAGGAAGTAACCAGTGCTAAGATTATTTCATGCTTGATGGTTTTTTAAGGTACAACCAAATTGAGGTTAATAGAGAAGACCAACACAAAATAGATTTCACATCTTGGAGCACATTTGCTTATAGATAGATGTCATTCATATTGATTAATGTAGGAGTTAATTTTTAGAGTTAAATGGATCTAGTGTTTAAAGAATTGAAGAATTAAATCATTGTAGTGTATCTCGATGACCTGATGATATTATCAAAAAAGAAAGAAGACCACTATGCACATTTGGAGAGATTTTTTTAAAAGTGTCATTTACATAGAATTTCTCTTAACCCTAAAAAATCTGTATTAGGAGTGAATGAAGAAAAAATCATAAGTCATATCATTTCGAAATAAGGAATAAGTATTGATCCAGAAAGGGTCTGGTGATTCATAAACTTTCCTTGCCTACAATTAAACCAGGGGTGTATTCCTTATTTTGGAAAGTAAACTTCTTGAGGAGATTCATTCGTGATTTTATTGAGCTCACCGAACATATTATAGATATGATGAAAGGAAAACCTTATTTCAAGTGGAATAATGAAGGTAAAGAAGTGTTCGAAAAGATAAACACTACTATTGCTCATGCACCAACATTGGTTTATCCTAATTTCAAAAAAAATAGTTATTTATTGCTACGCTTTAGATCATACACTCTCAATAATATTGATTCATAAAAATAATGAAGGTATCAAGTCCCCAATTTCATTCATGAGATGTAATCTCAAGGATTATGATTTGAAATATTCTTCTGAAGAAAAGTATGCCTATGTAGTAGTGAAATCAATTAAACAATTTAGTTATTAGATATTGCATTTGCATTCTATAGTAATGGTGCCAAGTAAAATAGTCAAATCTATTTTAACCCAACAAGAACCCAATTATAAATGAGGTAATTGGATAACCAAAGTTCAATAGTATGATGTAGAAATAAAACTTACAAAACTAATTTAAGGAAAAAGGATTATGTCAACTCATGGCAGAATAGGGAAATCTTCAATCAGGGTCTTGAATAGTTTTAGATGAATAAGATGACCAATAACTTCCACTGATATTGTTTGCTGATTCTATTAATGAATAATTTTTTCACATTTATTTCTACATGGCATACAGAGAATTTCCTTCACACTTGAATGTTAAACAATGTAGAACGGTAAAACTACAAGCTAATAAATATGTCATATGGGATGTCATTCTTTTTAAGAAAAACATTGATGGTTTCTTCTTAAGATGTGTTGATACAAAACAATATAAAAAATTACTACAAGCTTTTCATGGTAAAACCTATCGAGGGAACTTTTATGCTAGGGTAACAACATATAAAATTTTGAGAGCCCATGACTATTATCTAACTCTTTTCAAGAATTCGTATGAATAGGTGAGAAGTGTGAGGCATGTCAACAATTTGTAGGCAAACCTAGATTGGCAGCACTTCCTCTTCAACTGGTGAAAGTAGAAGAACCTTCTCACTAATGGGGATTGGATTTTATTGGAACACTGAATCCTCATTCGAGTATAGGTCACACTCATGTTATCACAACAACATATTACTTCACTAAGTGGGTAGAGGCAATTCCTGTTAAGTAGACAACTTCAAAAGTTATTTATAACTTCATCAAAGAAAATATATTGCTACAATATAGAATCCCATAAAAGATTTTTACATACAATGCCTCTATTTTTTCTTCTTCAAATATGAATACATTTTGTTACAGGGATGGAGTTTCATTGTCTTACTCATCAAACTATCATCCATAAGGTAATGATTAGGCTAAGTCAAGAAACAAGATTTTGTTCACAATCATATGCAAAGTAGTTGATGAGAATAAGAAAAATTGGCATAAAAAGATATATGATGCTCTTTAGATAGATCATATAACACCTAAAAAGGCTAATAGTAGGTCTCTATTTTAGTTGTTATACAAAATAGATGTTTTGATACCCATAACTCTCAAGTTACCTACCCTATAGTTGTTTAGAGCCATTGAGAATCCAAATTTTGAAAGCCTATTAGATAAAAGAATTTTCTACCCACAATAACTAAAATAAAAAAAGACACAAGTGGTTGATAAAATTATAGAACATCAGGCTCATGTTAAAGTTTTATTTGATAAAAAAGTAAATAAAATAAAATTCCAAGTAGGGGATTTAGTCCTACTTTGGGATAGTTGTAGAGAACCAAAACAAATTCATGGAAAGTTTGATTTGATTTGGATGGGACCATTTAAGATCAGGGACTTCTATGGCAATAATACTTTCAATCTAGCATGTCATGATGGAACTCATCTATTTTTTCCCTTCAATGGGCAATATCTAAAATACTATTTCTAGTAAGAACCAGGTGGTTTTATTTTGTATATATGTAAATACACTTTTGGTTATGTTTCTTTCTTGGTCTTTCTATTTGACTTGTGTCATTGTGTTCTTTCCTTTCCTATTTTGTCCTTCTTTGTTATTTCATCCTATTGTGGGTTTCTATCTTAAATAATATTTGTCATTTTACGTCATCGATCTGGTCAATAAATCTATACCCTAAAAAGTTTTCACTACATGTATATTCCTATTCAAACTTAAGCTTTTATCATTTCAAATGATGGTTCATCTTGAATTAAATCATTCTACAAATTCTAGTTTTGCATACATGAAAATGTCATAGTCACTTACCCTAATCCTTAATCAAGTTTGTATTCAAAAGTTAATCATAAGAATATAAAACGCACTTCTCTCTTTACAACTTTAATTTGTGCAAAAACACATAACTAAAATGCCCTCGCATACACTATCCTTTTGGATATTTGATAGTGGATATGTGATACACCTATTAGGTTGAGTACCTGATACTCACATGCACTATCCTTTGACAAGTGATAACACCTATCATGCTAAGTACCTAACCCTCACATACACTATCTTTTGAGATGTGACAATGTTTTGATGGCTTGAGGACCCATCTTTTTATTGAAGATCAATGATTTCACAAGATGATTAGAGTGTTACTGAAGACTCCATTACCCAATGGATAAAATGTCAGCCTACAAAACTAGAGAATCCAAGTTGTTTTCATTTATTGTGGTTTGCAATCCTAATTAGAGCCAACTGTTATTAGTGTTTGAAAAATTCAAAAATTTGAGAAAAACAAGTTTTAAATTGCTAATTTTAAAGTTCAAGGTAAAAAAATTCTGAATGTGAAAAATATGTAAATTAATTAATTATTGATATTAATTGATTATAAAAAAATTGAATCGTGGGTTGAAATTTTGATTTTTTTTAAATAATGCAATAATGCTTCTGAGCTCCTATGTAAAAAAGTCGTTAGCTTTTTCCTGCAAATTACAAAAACAAATTCTTCTTTTGTAATCCATGCAAATACTTTTTGGTTTTCCCCAAGTTGAGCCAAATGCCCTGGCATTTTTCAAAGTCATGCGCTTTTTAAATTCACTTTTTTACTTGGTGCAATTTGTATTTTTAATTTTACATTTCATTGACTTCGTAAATTTGTTTTGCATTTCCATATAATTTGCAAATTGGTTTTGCATTTATGTGCAATTTATAAAATCCAGATTTTTATTCAATGTAATTTACAAATTTATTTTGCATTTATGTGCAATTTGCAAATCCATTTTCTTGCAATTTTCAAATTCGTTTTGCATTTTCCCTTCCTGTGCAATTTCAAATTTTATTTCTGTGAACCGTGAAAATTTAAGTTGTGTTTTCTTAAATCGTGCAAATCAAAATTGCACTTCTCTGAGTCATGTAAATGCAAACCTTTATGTTGCAATTATATTTTTTTCTTTTCATTCCATACAAATTGTCATTATAAATTTAACACTCCTTCAACTTGCATACAACCGCCTTTGCTTCTTCCCCCGATTGTGCAAGTTCTGTTATTTTCTGAGATTATGTTAAATCAAAAATTTCTTTCCTCCTAAAAAGACTTCTTCAAATTGCATGCTCAAGATCCAACAATATTTTTCAAAGTGAAATTACATAGAAATTCAAATTTTTATTTCTTCTTAATTACCAAGCAAGAGTCCACTAAGCGAGCGGGCAAGGGTTTTGAATTCACAGTCTTATTTTCTCTTGCCAAGACAAGTGCATCCAAGGTAAAAAGAAATGAAGGTGGTACAAATTTTAAAAGAGACAATTTTAATTGTTTTTGTTTGCTTAGACTAGGTATGGCATCCCAAGCAAAAGAAAAGAGTATGCAAAACCAAAAAGACAAATTGCAAATCAAATGCCAATAATTTTCACCTGTAAAAAATACCATATAGTGCCCGAGTAGAAATAAGGAGACCGTACGGCCCACGAATGAGGAAGGTTTTGAAATAATAAAAAAGATCAAAATTTGAATTTGTCTTCAGCGAAACACCTGGGAATACAAATGCACCCAGCCAAGGAGGAATAAAATTGATATTTAAAAGTCAGACTTTGCTTGTTTTTCCAGCCAAGAATAGGTTGTACAAGTGCACCCCAGTCAAAGAAGGGAAATAAAAAATATAATTTCAAAAACATATTTTTATTTGTTTTGCATTTGCCGAGTGGATTTTGTATGATGCTAAAGAAGGATTAAGGAAGTCATATGACTCATATAGAAAGGTGAAAAGCGCTGGTTTTGGAAAAAAAATTGATTCTTTTTCTTATTTCTTCTCCATACCAGGCCGTACGACCTACCAAAAGGGAAAATCTTGTAATAAATATATTTTTGGGTTGCTTTTGGAACACAAAAGAACCGTATGAACACCATATAGCCAACCATATGCCCAAAGCAGATCAATTTTTTTTTAATGAAATTTTCATTACCCTATATCAAATCGTACGACCAACTGAATGGTTATAAATGGCAAAAAAGTGACAAAGAATTGTTTTTACTATTTTTAGAGCAAAATAAGAACCATACATCACCGTATAGACTTGGGGGGAAGAAGGAAAATAAAGGTGCCATTAGGGGGGAGAGCAAATTAAGAATTTTATTTCTTTTACTTGCATGAAAGACCATACATTTCATGTGGCTTCAAAAGTTCAAATATTTCAAAGTAACTGGCAACTAAATTCTTATTTTGGCTTGGGTTCAAAATATGAAAAATTAGGAAGACAGATTTTAAAGTAAAAAAAATGGGAATTTATAAAATTGTATTTTGACTGGTTTACACTTGCCAAAAAGATTTGTTCGATAGTTATGGAGTGATTGCTCAAGGAAAAAGTTAAAATTGAGAGTGATAATTGAACGAGAAAGTTGAAATTTATTAAGTAGTATTGAAAAAACACTAGAACAATTTGCATAGATAAATTTGTGAGTAGAACCTCCTGGGATATTTAAATAACTTATTTTGGCTTTAAGTTATTTAATTTTGTCAAATTTTGAAAATAAAAAATTATTATGCAAACGTCTCCTAATTGTTAGTTTTTATTGTAAAAGTTAATATTTTCCTCCTCTATTCTAAAAAAGGTAATTCTGAGTACAGACAAATAAACCATGAATTATTAGTTTCAAGGCATGACACCTCTCACCATTTGAGTCCAATGTTGAAAATATCACATATATTGATGCATGTCACATTGACTTAGATGAGTTTTGAGAGAGGATGAATACAGTGCATAAAACTAACTTTGGTCAAAGCATTTTTAATAGTGGATTAGCACAAGCAGCAATTTTCTTAATTTTAGTATAGTCTCCTAAGTTAGTCTTGGTCATGGAAAATAACTATAACTCACAAGCAAGGGAAATGAGAGATTCACAAGGTGAGTTGGTTGCAAGTTTCATTCAAAAACACAGATAATATTTTTCACTTTCTGAACCATAAATATTTTGTACATTTGACTCTTGAGTCCTTTCAAAGCTTTTGGGATGACAATAGTATTGCATGCGCTAAAAAAATCAACAAAGGATGATTGACTAAGCCAAAAAATTATTCCACAGGACTCCCAAATTTTTTTACGAGGTTTGATTTCAAAAATGAAATAAATGACATGCTAACACTATTGCACATAATAATGAGAAGCCAAACAACAAAGAATTTTTAGACATAGATGTACATATTCATTTGGATCATTCTCAAGAACATGCAATATATTAATTGGGGATAGTTGATCAACGATGTAATTCACAAACAACTAATGGAAGTGAAAGTCATGTCAATATTTTATATGACTTTGTATCTCATTTAAGTTGTGGTGAGTCGAAGGCATTTTGATAGATTGTATACAGGCGGTGATTTTGGGAAGACAATGGTATATGATTTCTATTCCCAACCAGTATTGAATAAAAACACCCATCATTTCAAAAGGGTGAATGATTGTTTTGTTTATTTCATTATTCAGTTATTTGAAAATGAGATTTTTAACACCAAGGTATCATTAGTGGCCAACATAGAGATATCCAAATAAGGAACTTGGTTCATATAGTTCCCAAATTTTAGTTATTTGAGAATCAGTGGTTGTGAGGTTGCTCCCTTATATCCTTCCATGATATGTCAGTGATAAATGGGTGTTGATGAAAATGGTGAGACAACTTGTTGAAACACATAATTTTTTAATAGGTTGACATAAGACATGAGTCAAATTTCTAATCTCAATTGATAGGTATACTTATCCCTCACTGATAAAAGCTAAGATAGTTGAATAATATATGTCTCGTAATAATCTCATGACTTATGAAAGCAGGTTTGCATTTGATATTACAGTCTTGATTGAGCATAATCTTAGACCTTCATACCAACATCTCTTGAATTTTGAGGATTATTAGATGGATTTAAATGATAAGAAAGTAGTAAGGATCATAGACTATTCATGATTTAACATAAAGCAAATAGTCAAATTTGGTATAATAAAAGTGCCAATGCAATTGGTGGATGATGAGGTCATGTTGGATCTTATCTTTGAAAAATAAAATATCGTGAAGAAGCCAGTACCTATATTCTATTGAGACAAGAGGGAATCTACTTATCTCAAAATTTTAATAAGAACAATACTTGACATAATTATTAAGTAGTTGAGGAGCAAAGGAGTGGATGTTGGAAATCTTGATTTACCTACACCTCTCAGGGAGGATGAATTTGGTAGCTTCTAAAAATAACATGATAGATCATAAAATTTGGATGAATCAGGTCCAGGTGGAGAACCCCTGATGATAGAAGAAGCATAAGAACCAAAATCTATTCAATAAGAAGTTCCACCATAGGAGACTCTCGAGCTCAAAATAAAAAGGTTGGGTGAAAATATCTCCTCTTCTCATAATATTTCAATTCCTCAAGATATTTTTGTTGATAGTTTCCTACATTCTCAATAACTTATAGATAATAGGACCCAATCATTCCTTACTTCAAATGATATGTTGTTTCTTGTGTCGTCAACTTTCTCATTGTAAAATATCACTCATATTTCTTCATCTTCTCCCTCGAATCCTAAATTACCTATCATTTACTCTTAGATAAATTTAATTGATACAATTAGTAAACATGGACAAATAGAAATATATTTCTAAGGTTCCACAACTAAGAAAATACCTTCTTCCACTCTATCAATATTTGTCCCACCAATGCCAACTTCTATCCCACCTCCTTTTTCAAGCATTACAACTTTAGATTAGTTATTCATGATGGTGAAGAAAGCAAGAAAAGTTATTGAAATTAAGGAAATAGAATTTGAATCTTTGATATTTTTTTTTTGAAAAGGCCAAATAAATTGAGAATGATTTCGTGAATGGTAATAAATGAAAGAGGAGAAAAGTATGCAGAAGTGGGAATTCTTACAGTAAAAAAGGATAAATCAGAAATCAAAATTGAAGACTATCAGCTATCCATGGTTCATTTGAAAAAGTCTACCAGAGAAGGGATGAAGGGAGATGTACATTTAGAAATTGGTACCATTTTTGAAACAAATGATAAGTACAAATCAATGAAAGATAAGTTAAAATAAAAAGTATAATAGTTGAATTCAGTGATACAGAGATTGATCAAACCAATTCAACTATCAATTACTTCATCAAGTCTTTATGTTTAGATATTGGAGAAAGTAAGAGAGGTAGGTCAAATGGGTAATGCAATGAAATAGTAGATTAAAAATATTATTGATCAAGCAACCTCAATAATTCTTGTTATGACAATAATGGTCTCTAAAATCCAGTCATAATATGAACAACTAATAATAAAAGAAAGTGGGTATGTAGAAGAAAAATAAAACTTGGAAGAGTTCATTTCCAAGTTAATTGAATTCTCAAATTTTTTTTCTGTTGATATTATTAAAAAAAGAGTTATAAATAAGTAAAAATTCATCTATCAAATGGAATTCTTCTAGGCTATGCAATTTAGGATCCAATCACTTCAAGAGAGCCTTCAAAAATTTAACAGTGCAAAGTCACTTGGAAGTGACGTGATGATGGAGATTGACACTAAGGTCAAAAGATTGAAGTGTCCTTTTATCCATGACAAATATCAAGATGGGAATGTGATTTTAATTGAAACTATGATTGAAGAATTGAGAGAGTAAATTTAGGAAATTGTCAATCCCATATCTACATTTGGTCATGAGGAACTTCACTAGTTATCCAAATACCAAGTAGATGTTGATACTCTTAACATGAATATAAACAATCCCTAAAGTAAGCTTCATAAAATGAGAGAATTAGACTGCTCAGTGGACATAGCTTACAAGTATACATATGGACTAGATGAAGATTTGATAAGGGCATTTTTCCAAATATTTGATGATTTTTTGAAAGGGAAAGATTCGTCAATGAAGCAACAAGAAGATTGAAAAAAAATTCTTGGCATTCATTAATTTCTTCTCATGTTTATTTTACCCCTAACTATTTTATTGAATTATATCTCCCCTTATAAATGTATGTTTTCATTTTGCAAATTATATTTGTAATTATTCCAACTTGATTTTTCAAGTGGTGTAAATGTTCTTTGCAAGTGGTGTAAAAACTCCAAATGTTTTTCTCAAGTGGTACTAAATGCTCAAAAATAATTCCACCATTTCAAGTTGTAATTTATTGTTGATATTTTTGTAACCCTGCAAAAGGTAAAATAACCACCCATTTTAGCTTATAAATACAATTTAGGCTCTCATAATCAGGGTTCTAAATAGAAGGATTTTGGCAAACCTTTGTAAAGGAAGATATAACATTCTACTTTAAGAAGATAAATATTAAGAGGTGTTTATAAATTTTGTACTAGAAACTCTTTAGCTTATGTCTTTTTCACTTAATTCAATGTAATTGATCTTTATTTTTATTTCTTTTACTTTTAAACTATTAAAACCAAGAAATTAGGTTACAAATTTCATTTAGAATTGTGATTTATGTTTCAGATATATTAAGGAATCTTGGTGGGAATAAGAATGATTCCTTGGTTGTTTCTACTAAAAAATATAGAGAATTACTCATCTTTGCTATCTCAACCAAGTAGTTTTTCTAGTTTATGTTTCGTATTCTTAATAATATGAATATGTATTTTCTACCCATTAAATGAGAGAGATTTCCTCTTAAATATTAGTTTTCCATCTAATGTATTCATTGAGCTTTGGTGTTTAAATTTACAAATCTATCATCTAAAAACATTTCTTTCTTTCTTTTCTCTCTTCATACATTAGTTTCTAAAAACTCTTTCTCGTACTTTTAGGTTAAAAGTACTACCTCCATATTTTACAAATTTTGTTTGTAAATAGTTTATTTTCTATAATTTTTTGGTTTTCAATAAAGGTAACTCCACCTTATAATAAGAGAGGGATTTCATTCCCTACATTTTTGACGTAAATTTGATGATTTGTCCCTCTAACAAATTTTCATGCCAATAGTTTCACACATAAGGCCAAGAGCCTACACAAAATAAGTAAGAAAATCCTAATTTATCATGTAGTAAAGTAAGACTTGGAAAAGAAGCAGAGTAAATAAGATTAGTCTATATCAACCATATGTATCAATGTTAATGTTATAAAATAACATATCCATGTAACACAATGTTAAGTATGAGGGAAGAGAAAAATACTTTTTTATGGTATATAGATTGACATGGTAGAAAAAGTTATGTCTAAATACAACCTATTGAAGTGTTTACAAATAACGAAGAGATGCCCCAAAATTATCAAGGTTTATAAGTGAAAATGGAAGTCAACATCAAAGAACAATGTAAAAATATGTCTTGTATCACACTCACATGCCTCGTGAAAAGTGATGTGTATTGAAAATTTAAATATTCTATCTACTTAACATGAAATAAATAGAATATGGAAAATAAATAAATTAGCAACATAAGAAAATGCATCTGAAGTCTTTATTTTTTATTTTTAAAAATATTTTAATTTTTTTTTTTAATATATGATTTTTTTTGTATTTTTGATTTTTTCAATATTGGAATTAAAATTTAGAAAAGTGCTAAGAATAAAGTCTTTGAAAATAGAAGAAATGGTAGGGATTAAAACAATTCACAACAAGGTACTAAAGCATAGTGTGCAATGAGAAGGAAAAAATCAATATGACCCCAATGTATATGTATTTAAATCATAATATGTAGTGTTGATGGTGGATACGTAGGTAAGGGTGTGCATGCCCCTCAATGGGGGAGAGTCTATATGTGCTCATGTAAAAGTATAAATATGTGGTCATGTAAGTAAAAGAAAGCCATATCATGATATATATGCAGTAATAAGTAAGTGGACTACCATAAAGAATGTGCATTGAAAGAATTATAAAATAGATGTTTTGTATTGTTTGAAACAGTTTGAAAATCAAGATGGAAAGTAATAAAGTAAAAATGAAGCCAAAAGATGAAAGAATGCTCGATATGAGGGATATAATTAATAACAACATACAAAATAAAAGAATCTATGTACAAACAAAAAGGAATGGATAACTAACCTAAAGAATTGGGCTAATTAGTGGGTTGGGAAGAAGCAGGGGGTTATGTCCAACTAAGGATCGCATCAAGAGGATGAAAATTGTTAAACCAACTACATGGTATGAAGCAATGACTTCCTATGAAGAGGAAGCACCAATTGTAGATGCCTATGTATTTTAATCACCATATCCATGTGAACATGTATAATAAGGGAATATGTAACTGCCTATAACTATGGTGAAGCATTTTAAGTAAATTGTAGTGCCTTAGGAGATAAAGACCTCTTTTTATGTGCTGATTTATGATTAGGATAATGTACCATGATCTTTGGCACTAATTGATTATGCTCATGTGTAATTGTGTCATGCTCATAAATAGGTGGAAAAATTTGTTTTGTAATATGCTTATGAAATAAAATAGAACATTGAAAATGAAACATGTTAACCAATGATCTCATCAATATGAGAATCATAACACTCTGTGAGAAGTGGTAAATGGATTAATTTTTGTGAAAAAACTGTGTTAGATGCATATATATTAGAATTAGGAAATGTATCATGTGTTATAACCCTCAGTTATATTTTCATTTTCATATTGCATATTAGTTTGGTTATTTTAATCATATTTTGCATAATCATAACCATCATCATAAGAGAGAACCAACTTCTTAAGTTGTGATTGAAAATGTGATATGCCATTTTGATCATCTTTTGTATCTAGATATGAAAAAATAATTGCCCCGTATTATGGTATTGACATTTTTATTTTCCTTTTGCAATATGTATTGTATCATGTGTCTCTATTGTTATTCCATTAGTTTTATTTGATTGAATATTAGTGGAATATATGCTTTTGTTTTAGTGTTATTTCTCTACATATGTTCCCTCTTTTGAAGTGGATATAAACTTTCCTTCATGATAAAATGTAATTAAACCTTTGTTTTTAGCAATAATGTTCTCTAATGATTTTAATCATGATATTCCAAGCACAAAATTGTATGCACTTATATGATAAATAATGTTGAAAGTAAGACAACACTCTTTTGAAGCAAACACTACTATTAGCCCAATTGATCCTAGACATGATGCTAATGCAATAGCTTGATCTATGTGTTAATGATTCTAATCAAGAGATACTAAAAATGATTTATAACACAAATTTATTTCCTAATAGTCTATAACTGGAACATTGGTAAATTGCTTACCATCTATCTGAGTAGTCATAATGAAAGGTTATCAATATGAGAAAGGGCTTGTAATTGCCTCCTTTGGTAACATACTTGTAACATTATATTTTTTAGGCATCTCTTGCTTTTGAAATTACTTTGTTAGAAACCATTTCTTGAAGATACTTTCTTACATATATTGAAATCATTTTGCAACTTCTATTTTAGTAATTTCTCTTGCTATGAATTTTGTAACCTTTGCATTTTGAGTTGTTCCTTCTGTAATTTTTATTTTTGAAATATTGTTTGCTCTAATTTTTTCTTTTGAATATTTTATTTCTCCAATTTTCTCATTTGTAATTTTTTTTCTCTGAATTATCATTTTGTATCCATACTTGTTATCTTTATTCCTTTTGCACTAATTATTTATTTTGAAAGGCAGTGAGCAGATTCATCAAAGAGTAAAAGGTAAAGGATTTATACAAACATTTTGTCCAAACAAAATCCAAGGGAAAATCCAAAGGCACAATTCCTTCAGACAAAATGTTCAAAGGGATTCCTTCGGACATTTTATCCAAAGGAATTGAGAATCGAAGTAGCCTGAAGGGTAGGTGCCCTTGCGGGGGACTCTCAGAGGACCAAGAAGGGACCTTTTCCAAGATAGAAGGGACACCTTCACTTCGGGAAGGATCAAATGCAAAGGCCTAAAATAATTGGAAAGTTGAATAAATTACTGAAGGGGTGATGGGCCCAAAGATGTCATTTAGTGTAGCGAACTAGCCATAAGTTCAAACGTCTGGAGACGGGAACACAGACGTCAACTTTACAATGATGGAATAGTCATTGATTCTCAAATGTTTAAAAAATGGGCCCGCACATGTTAACAGTTGAAGAGAGCCCAAAATAACTCATAAGTGAAGGCTGCAAGTGAACTCAGTGACCCACTGAGAAAGGAGCCCGAAGAGCCAAGAAATGACAGAATATAGCCCCGAGGGCCAAAAAGCTAGGAAAAGACAAAATCCAAACGCAACAACAGATAGAATGGTCCATGTGGCATAAAAAGCATCAGCACAAGAAGTTATTATAGTGGATGAAATAGTTTATACCAAGTGGCCATAAGGAGAGCACATGCATTTAATATAATGGCCCATTTTTCCTCATTTTACATCAATGAGCAGACAACCACGTGAATTGCATTAAGAAGTGGCCTTGTCATTCGAAACATTAAAGTGACCCATGCTCTAGCAGTGATATTTAATATGGGTTAGGCACCAAAGTCAAGACTTATGACACCTACAACATGGTTCCTTCACCAGTTTCCTCTTCCCAAGGTGTTCAACGCAACATGGGCCACTTGTTCTAGAAAGTGCCAAAGTCTTCTTCTTCATGTTATATATATTGTAACCTCTCATTTGAGGAGGGGATCTCTCTCATTTTGTAAGGTGAAGCCCTACCAAAATTTTACCTTTGATCAATAAGAATGCATTTTACCTCTATTTGGCTAGATATACTTTTGAGTGTGTCTATGTATCAATTTTGTGCTCAATCATTTTTAGCTTTATGCTTTCACAGATTGACACCAACATACCTAGTGTAGCCAAAGCACTATTTCTATAGGAAAATAGGAATTGTTACATTTGAAGCGTAGAGATAGAAAAGAGTAGCTATCAGATAGTGTGTTTTCTATAGCGCCTATGGTAAGTTACATTTCTTGTGTGTCTTCATTAAGCCTCCCTTTTAAATATCCCTATAGTCTGGTCTTTTACTAGATAAAATGTATGTTTACCCCCTTTCTAGTTGAAGTATGAATATCTGAGTAGATAAACATCATTTGGTGCATCACCACTTAGAGTAGTTTTCTATTCTGGTTATTTCTTCTCTCTTTTCACCCCCCCATTGTTAGCAGTAGAAAATCTAGGACCATAGAGATGCATCAAAGGGAGCTAGCCCTTATCTAGAGATTCTCCCCCTAGTTTTACCATACCCACATCAAGAGGGGAGTCTCCATTGTGTCGCATGGAAGAGAGGAGCCAAGCCTCCTATCAAGGGTGTAATCCACATCATCAATAGTTTTTGGCATGCCTAGTGGGACCATTTTTAATTACTCAAAAAAGTTTTAAGATTGGTGCTGGTCATATTACAACAAGAATTAACCACTAATCCAACATATAGTGACTCCATTTTCAAGAACATTAGTCTCTGGTCAAAGATCAACCTGACATCCTATGCCTAAGGTCACTACACAATCTACTACCAAAGGTGTCCCTTTTGAATTTGTTGAACTACCATTAAACTCAACAAGGTGACTGAGATTTACAAAGACCCATCCCTATACAACAAGGCATTTTACCAAACCTACTACAAAATATACTTACACAAGAAGACCCCGACAGAACCCTGTTATCACCATGGCTGTACCTTTTATGGCCTTTCATGGTCAAAGCCCTTTGAACCTTCTACATTATGACCCAATCCTAGGGATAGCCCTTAAGAGTGTTCCTATTTTTAATGGGGAGGGGCTTATTATTACCATTGAGCACATCAAAAATATTTCCAACCTCTGTAATATTCACAATGTTACTGAAGAACATTACTATCAGGTTGTTAGCATTGTCTTTTAAGGGTAACGTTCTGGACTAGTATGAGACTTTGCCTATGAATCCAGTCAGCAAATGGAATGAATTAGGCACTCTATTAACAAATAGATTTAGGGAGAAGAGTGATCACCTCTCTCTTGCTGAGCAACTAACCACCATGAAGAGAGCTCCACAAATTCATGCAGGATTTCAATACCCGATTTCAAAAGACATGGGATAGAATCTCCATTTTGGTAAGGCCAACCCTAAGCTATGCCTTCTATTATTTAAAAGCTTTAAATAGTGACATTATTGTCATGATATAGTCCATGGAAGGATAAGTGCTACCAGCTACCTATGAAATAGCCATAGCCACTAAAAATTGCCTGGTGCAAGCAGGAAAGATAGCCCCTAGACCTCATATGCCACTCTTCCCTGAATTGCCACCTCTAGTCTAGACTGTTGCAACCAACTTAGCTCTTTGAATTGGCATAGAAAATCCAACCAATACTTAACCCAATGACTTCCATGAAGTTAAGATCTTGTTGAAAAATGTGACTAATGAACTAGTGGCTGTCAAGAGACAACAAGCTCAAAACTACCAGTGAAATTAAGGATACCATCAAGTTTAGACAAGCAAATAGACTCCCTTTTTAGAATTATAATCAAGGATAGGGTCAATTTACATAGGTCAAACCATACCAAGGGTATAATCTAGGCGATCCTTCATCATCCAAATCTCTTGTGCCTGCTCAAAATAATCTGGTACAATAATAACCAAATTGCTCACCCTTGGGATATGGTCAAGATCAGGCTACTTGTAAAAATAAGACATCAAGTTAATATATGATTGCACAAGATAATCAAGCTACCTAATTCCCAAGCTTTGAGATGTCAATACAACCCAGCATGGGTAGTAGTCAAGCTCAGCCTGATTCCACTCTCATGAATCACATGGAAGGTGAATTTTGTATAATCAACTATGTGGGCAGTATGAACAACCAAGGTGATTATGTTGTAGCCAACACTAGGTCCAAAAGAAGAGCTATAGAAGAAGCCCAGGAAGCTGCCCAAACATATACAACATCTTCTTCATCACATATGTGACCAAAAATTTCCAAATTTTAGGCCACCATTTACACCCTCAGCTCTTCAGCCTGCGCCTCAGGCTGTAAGCAACTCCAAAGAAAATTTGAAAGGGATCAACCCTCAAATCAATGTGGTAGACCAGATGAAGAAGCTACACATGAATATATCCTTGTGGGATTCATTGGAAATATTGAGACAAAAGGACATACTCCAGAAGGAGTTACATGAGCTATATCAACTAGTTGTCCCAACAAAAGTTGATAATGTTTTGATCATGAATGGGTACCCCTCCACAACAGCCCAAGTAAAGAAAGAAGAAAAGGTTCCCCCTTTCTATCTATCCTTAGTCATAGGAGATTTCTTGGTACACAACTGCATTATTGATAGTGGGGCAAGCACCTCAGTAATGCCCAAATGCATAGTAGATAATTTGGGACTCAAGTACAAAGAAATGACCAAAGGAGTCCTACAGTTAGATGGATCACCAGCTAAGATAGTAGGAGTGGTGAGAGGCTTGAACTTGATGCTCCATGCCTATCCAACTTTCTCATTTCCCCATGATGTGGTTGTGGTGGATGTTCCTCCCTACTTTGCCATTTGCTTTTCTAGGGATTTCACATCCAAAATAGGTAGGTCCCTGGTAGCAACCTAGTCTTACATAATTTATAGAACTAAATATGGGACTAAGGTCAAGATTAATTCAGAGCTAATCCATAGAGATCATCTAGATCCATACTCACTCAAAGTGGTGAATGTTAGCTACACCATTATCGATGAAGAAGATTTTCAAGTGGATCAATCTCTACCTTTTACCCTTGAAGGAGTTCCTGACCTACTCTTAGATGAATGGGGAAGTGACAACTTTGAACATGACCCATACAATTCATAGAGGAGGTAGGCCTCAGGATCTATTACATGCATAAAGAGGGTAATTTTGTACCAAATTTGATGAAAGCAAACCAAGAGAACTTGGATTTATGGTAGCTTTTCTTTGATGGCTCAAGAAGTGAATTGGGAGCTGGTGGTGGAGTAGTATTAATTTCCCCTTCACAGGAGAAATACTTCTTGACTTTTAGGTTCTAGTTTTCCTGCACTTGCAATGTTGCAAAGTATGAAGCTCTCATCCATGGTTTGGAGTGGGCAAGTAACAGAGGAATCAAAGAGCTACAGGTTTTTGGGAAAAATGATTTGAATGTAAATCAGGTGAGAGGCTGAAATTTGACAAAGAATTCCTTGCTTGAGTCTCACAAGCACAAGGTGTGGGACTTAGTGGAGAGTTTCTTTGCTTTTAATGTTAATTCCATTCTAAGAGAGTAGAATAAACAAGCTGGTAGACTAGCAATAGTTGGTGCTCAGTTTGATGTCCCCAAGGAAATAGGCTGAGACAACATTTTGTGCCATTTAAAAGTGGTAATCAGACCCTTTATGCCTGATAACATCACCAACTAGTAGGTATTTGACAACAATCAGTAGATAACACTCTTATTGCAAGAGCAGGCTGAGTTTTCCTCTAGAAATCAAGCCAAGCTACAACATTAGTATGGCAGCTAGATTGTTCAACTTAAGAATAACAAACTTTCCAAAGACTTGGTCACTCTCAAAAGTATCTTCAACAAGGATGACCAATTGAAAAATCACAAAGCAAGCATCACAATGAAGAAATAAAACTATGAAAAGGTCAAGATATTCAAGAACAGGTTGCTTACACTTGGGAAGGTATGTACAGATCATGAAATGTAGGATTTCATCTTGTTGTGCTAGGAATTTGCTGATGTCTTTGCTTGGGAGTATAGCGACTTGAAGGGTTTTGACCCAAGTTTGGCCTAACACACTATTGAGCTAGAGGAAGGTGCCAAGCCCATTAAACAAAAACAAAGGCCTATCAACCTAAAGATTGAGCCTCTCATGCAGAAGGAACTCACCAAGCTGATTGAGTCCATAGTCATATTTTTGATCAAACACTCTTCTAGGCTGGCCAACCTTGTTTTTGTCTAGAAAAAGAATGGGGAGATCAGATTATGTGTGGATTTCATAGACCTCAATAGAGTCTCATTAAAGGACCACTATCCTCTCCCAAGTATGGAACAGATCCTCCAAATGGTGACAAGCAGTGAAAATTTCTCCCTCTTGGATGGATATTCAGGGTACAATTAGATTTTAGTGCAAGACTGTGATCAATACAAGACAACCTTCACTACCAAGTGGGGGACATTTGCTTACTAAAAAATTCCATTTGGACTGTCCAATGTTGGTGCCACTTTTCAATGAGCCATGGACATGGCTTTTCAAGGCCTGATAAATAATATTGTACTGGTATATCTTGATGATGTGATAGTATTTTCTAAGGAAGTAGGCTGACATATAAGACACCTTAGGAATATATTTGAGAGGTGTAGAGAGTTAGTTATCTCTCTCAACCCAAAGAAATGCATGTTCATTATCCATGAAGTTAAACTCCTTGGCCATGTTATTTTAAAAGAGGGCTTGACCATTGATCTAGAAAGAGTTAGCTCCATCCTAGAGCTGTCCTTGCCTAAGCATAAGAAAGGTCTACAAAGCTTCTTTGGCAAAATAAATTTCATCAAGAGATTTATCCCAAATTTTGCTAAGATATTCAAGCCACTGACCTCCATGCTGAAGAAAGATGAGAAATTCATGTGGATAGTGCAAAGGAAGGATAATTTTAAAGGGATCAAACAGGCTATTGCCTAGGCTCCTACCTTGATCAGTCTTAACTTCACCAAATATTTCAACCTCTACACCTTTGGAAATGAAGATGTAATCTCTGCTATGCTTACCCAAGAAAATGGCAAGAACCTTGAACATCTGCTTGCATTTTTTAGCCAAGGTCTAGAAGGTTTTGAGATCAGGTATACATATGTGGAAAAGCAAGTCCTTGTGGTCATACGAAGCCTAAATAAATTGAGACATATACTGTCTAACAGTAGGGTTCATCTCATGGTGCCACATCCCAGCGTCAAATATTTCTTGATCAACTATGATCTAAATGAAAAGAGAGCAAGATGGATCACAAAAGTAATGGAATATGACATGGACATCAAAACCACCAAGATGTAAGGGGAAAAGGCCTGTGTGAACACCTTGCTATAGACCTTAAACAATAGAAAGAGGACATTTTACTAATACATGATGAATCTATAGTAGAAGAACCAATAGTCATGAAGGACTGGGCATCAAATATGAAATGTTTCCTTCTCACTGGTGAGTGCTCGTAGGGCCTTGATAGGACTAAGAGGAGATATTTTAGACTCTGATCTCTCCCTTATGTCCTAATTGATGGGGTTCTATTCAGAAGAGATTTTTTGGGAGTACTTTTGAGGTGCATAGACCTAGGTTAGGTCGACAGGGTGCTGTCTGAGTTCTATGATGGGCCAGTCGGTGGTCACTTTGATCCTAAGCCTACAGTTGTAAGGATTATGAGAGCTGGTTACTTTTGGCCCACTCTATTCAGAGACACCCATGCCTAGGTATGAAAGTGCCAAAAGTGTGCTCTCTTTGATGGGAAATAATGGCTAGCTGCAATGCCTCTATAGCCTATTCAAGTAGAATAACCATTCATGCAATGGGGCCTAAACTTCATAGGGATGATCAACCCTCCCTCCAGTGCTAGCCACAAATGGGTCTTGACTGCTACAGACTACTTCATGAGATGGGTAGATGCTTTTGCTTTGAAGGAGGCCAATGAAAGTGTATTTATAGATTTTTATGAAGGCTTGGTGACAAGGTTTGGAGTCCTAGCTACCATCATCTCAGATAATTCTTTAGCTTTCTTAGGAGCCAAAATGAGTGAGTGGGCATTGGGATATGGCATCTACCTTAGCACTTCTTCCAACTACTATCGATAAGGGAATGGGCTAGCTAAGTCCACCAACAAGAATTTGATCAGAATCATCGGAAGGACAATGGAGGAGAATCAGAGAACTTAGCATGCCAAGTTGAAAATAGCCTTGTGGGCAAACATGGTTACTCCAAAGAGGGCAGTTGGAAATTCACCATACATGCTTGTGTATGGAAGGAAAGCTAGACTTCCTATTTTACTTGAATTTCTATCTTTGGATCTTGCTCACCAACTATAATTAGAAGGTAAAATCATGGAGGTTAGGCTATGTGAATTGATGGAACTTTAGGAGACAAGGGGCCAAGCCATGGTTTTTATGACCTACCATCAGTAGCAAACAAAGAAGCACTTTGACAAGAAATCCTCATCAAAAGGTTTCTCTGAAGGTGACATCATCTTAAAATGGGATGAGGACTAAGCTAAGCCTAGAAAGTAGACAAAGTTTGATGCCCTATGGAGTGGTCCATATGTCATCACTCAGTGTAAGCAACACAATGCATTCCAACTCTCTAGGTTGGATAGTGAAGAACTGCATATCCCAATTAATGGGATATATATTAAACACTATCATTGAGCCTTCTCTCATCATGTATATATTTTCCTCATTTTTCCCTTATTTTCCCTAAGTTCTCTTGCACATGTTGTAGTTTTTTAACCTTGTGTGTGTTTTGTTTATCGTTTGGGGTGAAGGCTTCATGATTGATTCTTGGATCTCTTGAGGTTATTGCCAACCTTTTGGGCTATGTTCTAACTCCATTCCCAACAGACTTGCAAGTCATTGGTTTCTTAAGCATGGCAGGCATGCTTCCCTTAGGAATCACCAAATTTGTTGACCATTTTGGTCCTACAGGATAAAAAGTCAGTCTCCTTCTTTCCCTGCTATCCTGAACCGTCAATATTGGATGTATTCCCCCGAATGCAAATGTGTCATTCCCATTTATAATAGACATGTTCCATAAAGAGCCAAGTGACTTGAGCTTTATATATTTTTTGAGTTAATCTAGAGGTTTATTTCGTTGTAGGCAACTAGTTTTGACAAGCCTTTTCAGCAAGGGAATGGGCCAACTTCAAAGAGATATAAGTCTTTTACAAAGCTCTAAAGATAAAGTGCCTGAAGGGATTTCTTCAGACATTTTGTCTGAAGAAATTCACAAGGAAAGAGACAAAAATTTGGAGGCACATTTCCTAAAAAATTGGAAAAAGTGGTTCAACGTCAGGGTTCAATGATATGAAATGAATTACACAGAATGATCAATAGTCACATGATCTTTCTAGGAGATTTAAACATAGAGTGTTTAACTATTGAACTGATTGAACCATGGCTGGTTCAAGTAGTTGGTTCAAGTGATAGGTTTAATGATACACTAAATTCATAAGGGAATTGAGTGAACATGACTCCTTGCAGAACATAGGGCATGGAACTATTGAACCATTGAACCATTAAACTCAAAAAAAGGGTTAAGGTTCAATCGAAAGGTTCAAAGTCATAATTGAAGAATCCAAAATGGTCTAAGTAGCTTGCAAAAAGGGCAACAAATTTTCTTTGGAGGACACTTTGGTCAAGAAGGACCAAATCAAAAGTTTCAAAGGGGCATGCTAAGACCCAAAGGGCCCTCGTAGAAGGCAGTGAGTGTTAAGGTGTGGAGCTAAAAGCTTCACCAAAGGAGTGCTTTGCAAAGTTGCAGGAGTTACACAGTCACCGGCATCGGTCAGGAGCGATTGACGTTGGTCAGGAGTCGACTAGGAGATGCTGGTGTTGGTCATGGATCGGTCGACGTCAGTCACAGGCAAACAGGAAGGAACCGACGGCGGTCACCTGTGCGTCCAGAATGCTATTTCTGTGGATAGAACAAAATGTTTGCATGATAGGATTAAGTGATAGTCTTAAGTCCGCATCTCTATTATTAGTAAGACTATTTAGAGCCCTTGATTAGGAGGTGCATCTAATGGCTATAGTTGTATGCTCATGTTTCCTAATATTATATATAGGATTAGATCTTCATAGCTTATTGAATTGGACTGTACAATATTTGTATATGTGAATCAATCCAAGTTGTTAGAATTGATTGTAATTGAGAGAGAGAACTCTTGAGGGAAAGAGATCTAGGAAGAGATCTGTACATCTGAGAGAGGTGTGGAAGAAAAGAAGTTTCTTCAATTGTATTCCTTCTGTAAAGAGTTTAATACAAGTTTTCAGGGTGGTTTCTTGTATCTCTTGTTCTTTGCTATTTTTTATTCTAGTTACTTATCTTTATGGTTTAATTCCACATTTAATTGCTTTCATATTGTAATCAACATTGTTGGTTGATCCCCAACAAGTGGTATCAGAGCTCAGGTTGACTAACAGGTGTTTCAGATCTGGTTAGTGTGTATTGATTACAGGTTACTCACAGGGATTTCTATTTGAGTGGGAGAAGCAATGGCAGAAGAAAGTAAATTGAGAATGGAGAAGTTTAATGGCAAGAATTATCAACATTGGAGAATGCAGATAGAGGATTATCTGTATCAAAAGGATCTATACTTACCGTTAGGTGGGATTGTAAAGAAGCCCACAGACATGGATGATGAAGAATGGAAAGTTCTTGATAGAAAGGCTCTTGGATCTATAAGATTGAGTCTGGCATCTACTATGATATCTAATTTATCACAAGCAAAGACAACGGTAGAGTTGATGACTACTTTAGCAAATTTATATGAAAAACCCTCAGCTTCAAATAAGGTATATCTTATGAAGCAGTTATTTAATTTGCAAATGCAAGAAGGTGGATCTGTATCTAATCATCTAAATGATTTCCATGGAATTGTAAATCAATTAAGTTCAGTCAAAATAGTGTTTGATGATGAAATTAAAGCTCTTTTAATATTATGTTCTTTGCCTAAAAGCTGGCATAGCTTGGTAATGGCAGTTAGTAATATTGCATTTGCTTCAAATATTTTAAAAGTAGAGGATGTTGTTAGTGTGATCTTGAATGAAGAAATTCGTAGGAAAAGCACAGAGGAAACATTAGGGAATGCTTTAAGTTTTGAGAGTAGGGGAAGGCAAAAAGAGAAGAGCAAGAAAGGGAGATCACGGTCTAAGTCAAAAGTGAGAGGTAGATCCAAATCCAAAAATGGCAAGAAGCCACAATGTTGGAATTGTGGAAAGATAGGGCACATAAGCAAAGATTGTTGGTCAAAGCCTAGAGAAGATAGACAACATGAAGATAAAGAAGAAGCAAAGGTTGCAGGTATTGCACAAGATGCTCTTATATTCTTTTTGCATAATAATATAGAATCTTGGGTTTTAGATTTTGGTGCATCTTTTCATGCAACCCCCAATAGAGAATATTTTAGTGACTATGTCCATGGAGATTTTGGAATAGTTTATCTAGGGGATGATGAGCCTTGTAAAATTGTTGGCAAAGGAAAAGTGCAGCTAAAAATGAAGAATGACAACACATGGGTGTTGAGAGATGTCATGCATGTTCCCAGCCTGAAGAGGAATTTGATTTCTGTAGGGAAGTTAGGGGATGAGGGTTGTACAGTAACTCTCACAGCTGAATCTTGGAAGGTGCCCAAGGGTGCACTTGTAATGGCCAGAGGTAATAGAGTAGGTACTCTCTATTTATGTAATTGTATTACTGATATTTCTCCTTCTGTATTATCTACTTCAGATGTAGATGCAAAGTTGTGGCATCAAAGGCTTGGCCACATGAGTGAGAAGGGAATGACAATTCTTAAGTCAAAAGGTATGTTTCCAGATTTGAAAAGCATAGATCTAGATTTCTATGAAGACTGTATTTTTAGAAATTAGAAGAGAGTGGGTTTTCTCAAGACTGGGTCAATAAAGAAGAAGCACAAATTGTAACTTGTTCACACAAATGTGTGGGGACCAGCTCAAGTTGCTTCTATTGGAGTATCAAAGTACTATGTTTCCTTCATAGATGATGCTACACGAAAGGTATGGGTCTATTGTATTAAGAAGAAATCTGATGTTTTTGACATGTTTAAGATTTGGAAAGCTATGGTTGAGAATGAAACAGGCAGGAGATTGAAGTGTCTGAGATCTGACAATGGTGGTGAGTTCTGCAGCCACAAGTTCAACTGGTATTGTTATATGCATGGAATCCACAGGCAAAGGATGGTTCCAAGGACACCTCAGCAAAATGGAGTTGCTGAAAGGATGAACAAAACAATCATGGAGCGTGGAAGGTGTATGAGATTGCACGCTGGTTTGCCCTTAGAGTTTTGGGTAGAAGCTGTTGATACTGTAGTGTACCTGATTAACAGAGGACCCTCTACAGCTCTTGATGGTGGAATTCCAAAAGAGGCATGGATAGGTAAAAAGGTAGATCTCTCATTTCTCAAAGTTTTTGGTTGTGAAGCCTTTGTGCATGTTGATAAGGAAAATAGAAAGAAGCTGGATGCTAAGTCTATGAGGTGCACATTTATTGGCTATGACTCTGATGATTTCAGATTCAAGTTTTGGAATCTAGGAACTAACAAAATAATTAAGAGCCGTGATATTGTTTTCAATGAAAAAGTGATGTATAGTGATCAGCTGAAGAAGCTAAATCAATCTGGCTAGAGCAATGGAGAATTGGACGAGGTGACGGTCCAAAATGAGCTCGTGGGAAAAATTAATCACAGAGAGGAAAACACAGAGACCGACGTCGGTCAAGCAGGAACCAACGTCTGCAATACAGGAACCAATGTCGGTCATACAGTGACTGACATCGGCCAGGCAAGAATCGACGTCGGTCAGGGATAACTGACGTCAGCCAGTTACAGGCTTGGAAGTGACCGAGGTCGGTCACTGTCAGAGAATTTGGGCTGACAGCGTGTTGTGGATGAGTCTCAAACACCCATCAGGAGGTCAGAAAGAGTAAGTAAACCTCTAATTCGATATTCTCCTTCATTATTCTATTTATTGCTAACTGATGGTGGAGAACCAGAGAGTTTTGATGAAGCAATACAGGTGGAATCTAAGGATCAGTGGGAGCTAGGCATGAAAGAGGAGATTGATTCCTTGAGAGAGAACCAAACATGGGATTTGGTTGAGTTGCCAGTAGGAAAGAAGACACTGAAGAATAGATGGATCTACAGATTGAAGGAAGGTGAGAATGGAAAGATGAGATATAAGGTCAGGTTAGTAGTGAAAGGATTTGCATAGAAACCAAGTATTGACTTTGGTGAGATTTTTTCTCCTATTGTTAAAATGACTTCTATATGGACTGTATTGTCTTTGGTTGCTATTGAGGATTTGCATCTTGAGCAGCTTGATGTTAAGAAAACGTTTCTTCATAAAGATTTGGATGAAGAAATATATATGGATCAGCTGGAAGGATATGAGGTCAAGGGTAAGGAGAAACTTGTGTGCAGATTGAAGAAAAGCTTGTATGGCCTCAAGCAAGCTCCTAGGCAATGGTATTTGAGGTTTGACAGATTTATGACTGAGCATGGCTATAGTAGATGTCAATCTAACCATTGTGTGTATTTTAAGAGATTGGATAATGGTAGATATATTATTTTGTTGTTGTATGTAGATGATATGCTGGTTGCAGGATCACACATGCAGGATATCTCTGAGCTTAAGGTGAAATTAGCTCACACATTTGCCATGAAGGATTTGGGAGCAGCAAAGAAAATCCTTAGCATGAGCATCAAGAGAGACAGGAAAAATCATAGGTTGATTTTCTCTCAAGAGGATTATGTGAACAAGGTGTTGAAACAGTTCAATATGCAGGATGCAAAACCGGTAAGCACACCTATGGCTGGACATTTTAAGTTAAGTAAAGAATAATGTCTTAATTCACATGATGAGGTAGAGTACATGAGAAAAGTTCCATATGCTTCCGCAGTAGGGAGCTTAATGTATGCAATGGTTTTTACTAGGCCTGATATTGCCCAAGCAATGAGAGTTGTAAGTAAGTATATGGCCAATCCAGGGAAGGAGCACTGGAAAGCAGTTCAGTGGATCCTTAGATATCTGAGAGGGACCAACAGTAGGCATTTGTGCTATGGAGGTTCAGATACTTCTCTACATGGTTATGTAGATTCAGATATGGCAAGTGATTTGGATGGCAGAAGGAGCACCACAAGATATGTTTTCACTATTGGTGGAATGGCAGTTAGCTGGATATCTAAGTTGCAGAAGGTTGTTGCCTTGTCAACTACAGAATTAGAGTATATTTCAGTCACAGAGGCTAGCAAAGAGATGATATGGATGACACGATTCATGGAAGAGCTTGGAAAGGAGCAAGAGAGTTACAGATTATACAGTGATAGTCAGAGTGCAATTCATTTGGCTAAGAATTTAGCCTTTCATTCAAGAACAAAGCATATACAACTTAGGTACCACTTCATAAGACAGGTATTGGAGGATGGTGAGTTGAAGCTGGAAAAGATCCATACAGATAAGAATCCTGCTGATATGTTAACCAAGCCGGTAACAAAGGAGAATTTGAATCTTCATTCAACTTCTATTGGTCTTCATGATTGAGTTGAAGATGGAGGAGCTAGAAGATGTTGCTGTACAAGTACTGGTGCAGCTATTTATCTCCAAGTGGGAGATTGTTAAGGTGTGGAGCTAAAAGCTTCACCAAAGGAGCACTTTGTAAAGTTTTAGGAGTTACACAGTCACCGACATCGGTCAGGAGTGACCAACATCGGTCAGGAGTCGACTGGGAGATACCGGTGTCAGTCATGGATCGGCCGATGTCAGTCACAGGCAAATAGGAAGGAACCAACGTCGGTCACCTGTGCGTCTAGAATGCTATTTCTGTGGACAGAACAGAATGTTTGCATGATAGGATTAAGTGATAGTCTTAATTCTGCATCTCTATTATTAGTAAGACTATTTAGAGCCCTTGATTAGGAGGTGCATCTAATGGTTGTAGTTGTATGCTCATGTTTCCTAATATTATATATAGGATTAGATCTTCATAGCTTATTGAATTGGACTATACAATATTTGTATATGTGAATCAATCTAGGTTGTTGGAATTGATTATAATTGAGAGAGAGAACTCTTGAGGGAAAGAGATCTAGGAAGAGATCTATACATCTGAGAGAGGTGTAGAAGAAAAGAAGTTTCTTCAATTGTATTCCTTCTATAAAGAGTTTAATACAAGTTTTTAGGGTGGTTTCTTGTATCTCTTGTTCTTTGCTATTTTCTGATTCTAGTTACTTATCTTTCTGGTTTAATTCTGCATTTAATTACTTTCATATTATAATCAACATTGTTGATTGATCCCCAACAGTGAGCAGATTCATCAAAGAGCAAAAGGAAAATGATTTCTTCAGACATTTTATCTAAATAAAATCCAAGGAAAAATACAAAGGCACAATTATTGTGGACAAAATGTCTGAAGGAATTGAGAACTGAAGTAGCCCAAAGGGAAGGTGCCCTTACAGGGGACTCTCGAAGGACCAAGAAGGGACCTTTTATAAGATAGAAGGAACACCTTCCCTTTGGGAAGGATCAAATGCAAAGGCCCAAAAGAATTAGAAATATGAAGAAATTACCGAAGGGGTGACGGGCTCAAAGATATCAACTTCAGCATAGCGAACTAGCCGTAAGTTCAAACATCTAGTGACAGGCACACAAACGTCAACTTTATGGTGATGGAATATCTGTTGATTCTCAAATGTTTAAAAAATGGGCCTACACATGTTAACAATTAAAGAGATCCTAAAATAACTCATAAGTGAAGGCCACAAGTGAACTCAGCAACCCACTGAGAAAGGAGCCTGAAGAGCCAAGAAATGATAGAAGATAGCCCTGAGGGCCGAAAATCCAAGAAAAGACAAAATCCAAGTGCAACAATAGATAGAAATGGTCTAGGTGGCATAGAAAGCATCAACACAAGAAGTTATTATAGTGGATGAAATAGTCTCTACCAAGTGGCCACCAAGGAGAGCACATGCATTCAATAGAATGGCTTGTTTTACCTCATTTTACATCAATGAGCAGACAACCATATCAATTTAATTAAGAAGTGGCCTTATCATTCAAATAGACAAAGTGACCCATGCCTTGTAGTGATATTTAATATGGGTTAGGCACCAAAGTCAAGACTTGTGACACCTACAACATGGTTCCTTCAATAGTTTCCTCTTCCCAAGGTGTTCAACGCAACATGGGCCACTTATTATAGAAAGTTCCAAAGTCTTCTTCTTTATGCTATATATATTGTAACCTCTCAATTGAGAAGGGGATCCCTCTCATTTTGTAAGGTGAAGCCTTGCCAAAAATTTACCTTTGATCAATAAGAATGCATTTTACCTCTATCTGGTTGGATATACTTTTGAGTGTGTCTGTGTGTCAATTCTATGCTCAGTCATTTTTAGCTTGATGCTTTCACAGATTGACACCAACATACCTAGTGTAGCCAAAGCACCATTTCTATAGGTTAACAGGAAGTGCTGCATTTAGAGCACAGAGATAGAAAAGAGTAGCTATTAGACAGTGTGTTTTCTATAGTGCCTATGGTAAGTTACATTTCTTATGTGTCTTCATTAAGCCTCCCTTTTAAATCTCCTTACAGTCTGGTATTTTTCTAGATAAAGTGTATGTTCACCCCCTTTCTGTTTGAAGTGTGAATCACTTAGTAGATCAAAATCATTTGGTGCATCACCACTTAGAGTAGTTTTCTATTCTAGTTATTTCTTCTCTCTTTTCACTCCCCCATTGTTAGTAGTAGAAAATCCAAGACCATAGAGATGCATCAAAGGGAGCTAGCCCTTATCTAGAGATTCTCCCTTTCATACCCACAACAAGAGGGGAGTCTCCATTGTGTCGCATGGAAGAGAATAGATGAGCCTCCTCTCAAGGGTGCAATCCATAGCGTCAACAACAACACAAGTAAAAATGAAGGTATAAAGGGGTGATGTAAGTAATCATTTGAATGATTGTGTGTGATTTTAAATATATTTTTATCATTCATAGACTAGTGTTAGATAAATGTTTCAAATAAATAAATATATTGGATGAACCATACTTGTATCCCATTATTCCATCTCTGATGGTATCATGAGATTAATTTCATTGGGTGATACATTCCTCTTAGGTACACCACAAATGAAATAGATAAAAGAGGATTATTACGGTGTAAAAAAGGGACCCTAATAATTTATAATATACCATGATGTATGAAAAAACTAAAATCCATGTATATAATTATCTAGAGTCTTGGTATTGGGAAAGTATCCCTCACTTCACATTGTCAATAAAATAGTTCATTGTTTAGTGTTGAATATGATGCCAACACAGACACTTGAGTTGTATTGTTAAAATTAGTATATTTTAAATTTTAAGTGTTTTAAAAGTTTATTTAACTTATTTATGACTTTAATTAATTATTTGATCACTTGGAAACACTTTCCATTGATTTTCTAAACAATAGTCAAAATTACCAGTTCACACTAGTTCACTCCAATTCACTATAATTCACTTTAGTGTACTCTACTTCACTATTTGAGTATTTAGTTGAGTTTAAATATTATCAACTCATTAAAAAAGATATTTCACATAGTTTATTTATTATCTAACTTAAATTAAAGTTAATTTGAGTTAATTTTATTTAATTAGCTTATTAGGTTGACTAGGATGACTTTCTAGTTGCATGTTTGACTTTACTATTAAATAAGGCTTCTTGCATGGTGTGTAAATCTTTATAGTGAGTTAAATTAATTTTATTTATTATATTTTTATTTAGTATATTTTTAATTCATTTATCGATATATAAATATTATATTATATTTTTTAATTTTAGATTTAACTTACAATGCGAGTTACCTTATAATAAGTTTATTTTAGCTTTTTTTACTTAATAAAGTTACAATGAAAGTGTAGTGCATTGATTATGATTTAGTATATTATTGTATGTTTTATCTATAATATTATTTTAGATATAACTTATTTTTGACTAAAAAACATATTTTTTCAAGTTTGAAGCTATTCAGAACAATTTTTTATCAATAATTTCACTCATAACATAGCTAGTTTAACAACTAGTAATTCTATAACTATTTTATTGATGCATAATTTCAATTTTAGAATGAAATAAATCTTATTTTTTATTCAGTAAAATCATTCAAAACTTTCATTTTATTTTATATCCACCTTCAAATAAAGTTCAAAAAAAAATGCAAACCATTTTTAGAAGATACAATGGTTTCAGTGAATCTTGCTTCCATGAATATTCATGTTTTCAAAGGTGAAAATTTTGAGTATTGGAGAAATAAACTGAAAAAAATTATTGTGTGAAAATGAGTTTTAAATAATGTTATCTATGGGTACACACCACCTCAAGATTATAACACCTTTAAATAAGATTAAAAAAAGATGAAGAAAAGGGAGATGCACATGTTTTTTTCTATCTTCAAAGTGTCATAGACCCAAGCATTTATCCAAGAATTACAGGATGCAAGAATGCTCATGATACATAGAATACCTTGGATAATTCATATCAAAGATATATTAATATAAGATAAAAAAATATAAACTCTTAAAATAAATTTTGAAAACTTGAGAATGTTAGATTCTGAAGGAGTTGGAGATTATTGCATAAGGGTAAATGATTTAGTTCATAGAATGAGGGTTTATGAAAAAATTATAAAAGATATTGTTATAAAAATATTTAGAGATATTTAAGATAAATAATGATACATATTGTGATCACTCATGGAGTGTAAATACATTAACCCAATAAATGTTGATGATTTGGTGGGTTCTCTCTTATCTCATGAGGATAAGATGAGACTATATAGAGGAGATCAAGAACAATCACTTAAAATGAAGGCAAAGGTTTCAAAGATCAAAGAGAAAAATAAAAATAAGAATTAAGAGAGTTAAAAATAAATAAAATAAAAAAGTTTAATCAAACTTCATATGTAAGAGCACTAAATTCTTTACTTGTCATTACTGTAAAAAATAAGGACACGTGATAAAATATTATAGGATACTAGAAACTAAAATTAAAGAAAATCAAGAAAGAGAAGAGAAGGTTTTTCAATATAGATAAAGTGAGTTTTAAGAGGGATTATATTATTTTCTTAAATGAGATGTATTAATAAAGCAAAACAAAATTGTTGATTTTTTCATTCAAGCTTTTCAAATATATGAAAAGTCAAAAAGATGGTTTCAGAAAGCTAGATGACTCTTATAAAATCCAAATACAATTGGGAGATGGAAAGTCCATACAAGTTGAAGGAAATGGAAGCATGCATATCAAAAGAAGTCAAATTAAGTTTAATTTTATCCAAATTTGAGTCATCTCATAAGTGTTCATCAATTAGTAAAAAAAGATTTCAAACTACTTTTTGAAGAAGGTGACTGTTCTATTTTTTGATAAGATATATAGAAATAGAATTATTGGAGAATCATATATGGAAAATAATATGATGTTTCATTAAATATTATTATGCTAAAGGAAATCAATTTTTTTCTCCACTATTTATGATGTTAATATGTTGTGGCATTCAAGATATGGTCATATCAGTTTTAAGAGATTACATATTATTGACACAAAGGGTATGGTAAGAGGTCTTTCCAAGCTAGATTTTAAGAAGGATGATACATGAAAATGATGTATTATAAAAAAACACCATAGGTAGTCCTTCCTTATCATAAAACTAACATAAAAGACACCTTTGGAGCTGGTTCATTCAGAGTTATGTGGACCAATGTCTTCCATAAGTATTGGTAAGAATTTGTATTTCATTTTCTTCATAGATGATGCTACAAAGTTTAGGTAGGATTATTTTTTTAATAAAATAAGTGGAAATTTTTATTATTTTAAGTATTGAAAATATTTATCTAGAAAAGGAATGTGGACAATCCATCAAGTCTTTAAGAATAGATAAAAGATGTGAATTTTATTCTAATGATTTCACTGAGTTTTGTGCTTCATATGAAATCGAATGATAATTAACAGCTCCTTACATACGGCAACAAAATGGTGTTGATAAAATAAATAATAGATACATAATGGATTTATCAAGGAATATGTTGGACAATAAGTATTTGACAAGGTGTTTTTGGGTAAAAGCATTAAAAATAATTGTCTCCATTATTAATAGAAATCCTACAATGGAATAAAAAAATAAGACACTCTATGAAGCTTGGGTTGATAAAACACTAATTATTGCTCATCTAAAGGTATATGGGTGTTTAAATTTTGTACATGTTCTATATAAGAATAGGAAAAAATTATATACAAAGATTATTCCTCATATTTTCACATGTTACAGTGAAGAAATTAAGGCATACAATTTTTATAGTCATACTAGTAAATCTACAACTATTTATAGGGATTGTAATTTTTTAAAAATGATGTGTATGATGAATTTGATCACTAGATACATAAATAATAATTGAAGGGTTAAACCTATTGAATTTTATTTTTAAGGCTTAAAAGTCTACATGGGTTTCTATTTCAACAAGAAACAATAGTAGCTCTTTATAGGATACTTGTCATCCATCCACATCAACATCAACATCAAGCAAGAATACATATTTGTTGAATCCTCATCCATCCAATCAAATGGGGGATTAAAATTATGAGAGTAGGATCACAAGGCTATAATATGAGTAAGTTAACTTATTTTATGATACTTATGATGCAAATATTATGTTTGTATTATCATTAGTACTAGTGAACCTAGAAGTTATGCAAAAGTTAGTCAAAAGAAAGAATTGGTCAATGCTATGAAATTAGAGATGGATTAAATTGAGATGAATGATACATGGAATTTAGTTAATATTAAAATGAATAAATATTCTATTGGTACAAAATGTATCTACAAACTCAAATTTAAAATTGATGGTACAATTGATAAGTTAAAAGTTATTCTAGTTGCAAAAGAATTTGCACAAACATATGGGGTTGACTATGAAAAAACCTATGCTCATGTGGATTGTAAAGATATTATAAGACTAAATATATTTTTATATACTCATAAATGATATAAAATATATCAAATTTATGTTAAAAGTGCATTTCTTGATGAAATGATTAAAGAAGAAGTATATGTGGGGTAGCCACAAGGTTCTGAGGTAAAAGGTAATTTTTTTTAGATATATAAGTATGGATTGAATCAAGCTCAAATAACTTGGTATTCAAAAATTTATAGGATTTTATTGGATAAATTATTTTTAAGAACTCAAAATTGACTAACTCTTTACATAAAAGCATTGAATTTTAATGTATTATATGTTTATCTCTATGTAGATGACTTGATCTTTAAAAATAGTTCTATGGAGATGTTCAATAGCTTCAAGAAAGACATGAAATAATATTTTTATATTATTTATATTATACTTATGAATTGATTTATTGGCATGTAAGTTCATCAAAATAAAGATGAAGTATTCATTTGTCAAGCCAAGTATGATTAGGGCATGCTAAAGAAGTACAAACTTCAAGATTCGAATCCTAAATTCACTTCAATTGCAAGTGGAAAAAATATTATGAAGGAAGATATAATTATTTCATATAATTAAAATAATTTTATAATAATGGTGGGAGGCGTAATTTATCTCACTATGACAAGACTTGATATCATTTATACAGTTTCACTAGTTTTTAGATTTATAGGCAAACTGTCATTCAAACATTTGTAAGTAGTTAAGAGAATTTTTAGATATGTAAGAGGTAATTATAATAAAGGTATTAATTTTATATAAAAAAATAATTTATGTATTATTATATACATAGATTTAAATTGAGGAGGATCTCTTAATGACATGAAGTCAACTTTAGGTTATTGTTTCACATTGGGAAGTCAGCTAGTTTTTTGGTCTTCAAAGAAATAGATTATAGTTGATTTATCATATATTTAATCTAAATATACAACCATTAAAGTATATTTTACATAAGGAATATGGTTAGTATTTTTGAAAAATATCCATGGAAGACTCAAGGAGATGAAATATCACCACTTAGCATCAAAGGGGGGAATGTTCAGTATGATGCCAATATGAGCACTTGAGTTATGTTTTGAGAATTGATATATATTAATTTTTTAAGTGTTTTAAAATGTTATTTAACTTATTTATGATATTAATTAATTATTTGGTCACTTAGGATACGTTTCAATAGTTTCACAAAAATTAGTTGGAATTGTCAATTCACACCAACTCACTCCAATATACTATAATTCATTATTTGAGTACTTAGTTGAGTATAAAACAATATATACTCATTATCAAAGTGTTTCATATGATTTATTAATTATAAAAATTAAATTAAATTTAATTTGAGTTAATTTATTTTAATTAGCTTACTAGGTTGACTAGGATAACTTTCTAGTTGTATGTTTGGCTTTACTATTAAAAAAGGTTTTCTTGCATGATGTATAAATATTTATAATGAGTTAAATTAAGTTTATTTATTATATTTTTATCTAATTTAGTTTATTTTAAGTTCACTTAGTGGTCTATAAATATTATATTATATTTTCTAATTTTAGACTTAACTTGTAATGTAAGTTACATTGTAATAAGCTTATTTTAACATTTTTTATTTAATAATATTGCACATAATAAAACTGTAGTGCATTAATAAGAATTGAGAAGATGATTTTATATTTTATCTTTAATATTATTCTAGGTATATAGTGTTTTAGACTATTAATCATATATTTTCAAGTTTAAAGTTAATCAAAACAATTTTTGATCAATAATTTCACTCATAACACAACTAGTTTGACAACTAGTAATTATCTGACTATTTTTTTGATACATAGTTTCAATTGTAGAGTGAAATAAAGATTATTTACACTCAACCAAATCATTTAAAACATCTAATTATCAAAAAATGACATCTCTCTATGTAGTTTTACAACTACCAGAACACAGTTGCTAAAAATAAGTAGTAAGCAATAAAAAATAAAGATAAAATTAAAAATTAAAAAAGTTCTATGTATAGAAATCAACAAATTTTTAAAAAAAATGAAATAAATGCTTCAATGTCAGATGTTATCGAAGGTGACAAGATAGTTTTTTTCATTTTCAGATTAATATCCAAGGTTGAATAATATTAGCTTGTGGTATCAAATTTATATCCAAAGTTGAAGGTTTTCTTTCAGTGTCAAGAATTTATAAAAAAATGTATGAAATCATAAGAAAAAAAATTAATCAAAGAATAAACAATGTTCTAAAAAATAATAGGTTCAACAAAAAATTTAAATTGTTTATTTTATATTTACTAATAAAATTATATAAACACTAAACTATTGAATTTGATTTAGATTTACATAGTATACATAATGTAAATGTAAAATATAGTAAGCTACAAAAATTGAAATGAGCTTTTAATAATAAATTTCAATAAAATATGTAAACCTAGCTCAAATATGATTTATGTTGACTATGCAGGTATACTATTGATGTGAAATTGATTGAAGGACATTTAAACAATGTCGTAGCTAAAAAAATAACTGTGAAATATACAAGGATGGGGTCATGTTGGAGAGGATGGGGTCATAATGAAGCTTTGTTTGTTTGAGTATGGTCATGCCTAAGTTGACTGTGAGGATGATTTTTCTATACAGGTACCTATACCAATCAGAAGTGGTCTACTATCTATTTACATATAGTAATTTGATGCATGAAATTGCATAAAATAACAAACCCTATTTCTTGCTCATAAACTGAATAGATATCAAATACAAAAAGGGGGAATCGAGTAAGGGAAATAGCTAAGATATCCTTAGGTAACCCCACATAATTTGATAAAGTACCACCTACATAATCCAAAAGGGCCTTATGATGACATATTTCTCCCTCTTAGAGTGAGTGTGTGACTATTGATACTTGCACTATATGAATGCACCTAGTAAATTTAATTAAAATATTGAAAATGAGTACCCTTGACATGCAATAAAATAACTTTAGACCTATTTTATGAGTGCTAGAAAAAATCAAAATTTGAATTATTAAGAATAGTGTTCATTTACTCAATGAGTAGTAACTTGTACATATGTGCTAGAGGGTTCCTTGAGTGGACTTAATTTGTTTATATAGTGATATATTCACATATTTCCATTAACTAACTTTACTAAAATTAATATAGGAAAAACATGAAGCATCTCAAATTTGCAAAGTGACTGTTGGAGTGTGGGAGACAAGGTTGGGTTATAGTCTTATCTGACCTAGTGTATTATTGTCCTAGAAATAAAAAGACTATTGAAATTATGCTGACAAGAATCTATAAGCAAAATATGGATAACTAAATGATGTTTTTCAATATTTACAATATAATGAGTAGAATAGTGAAATCTCTCATAGTTATTACAAGTTAACAGAATGGTAAATATATCAAGTAAGTTAAGGATATCAAGATTAAACATTTTCAAGCAGTTAATGAGTAAATTTAAGTGTCTACAATAAGGTATTAGCTAAACTAAATGATGGGTTAAATTGACTATAAATGGGTAAGGTGCAATGGTCAACCAAATAGGGGTCTATTTAATCTAAAGTGATTATAGAAAGTTTAAGTAATCATATATCCACACTAGCTTATTCAATGTGAAGAAGGGTAAAATGAGGATAAACATACATATATTCACAAAGAAACAAGAAACATTTAATGTACTAAGTAACCAAATGAAAGAGTGTATGGATAGAATATACTTACCTTGGGACCCATCAACACTTCAATCTCCTCCTTACCTTAAGTGGTTATTTTAAATATATGTTGTAGGTTTGAAGACATCCTAAGATATCCTCAGCTAGAAATTCCCAATAATTCCTCATATTGAGCTTTCATGACACCACAATATAAGGTTCTAAGCTACTAACTCTATCAAATATACTAAGGGTAGATGTGTGATCGAAAGTAGAGTGAATAAATGGTATATGCTATGGTATGAATGGAATATGAACCCTATACATACTTATCCAATACCTAATACTAAACCTAAAAACTAAGATGATATCATTGGCCTAGCCAATACAGTTGAAATAAGTCAACTAACATAAAATGATATCGACTAGGTTGGTATAGTACAAATTTTGAAAGACAAGCTCAGAACTATATTGGGCTAGATGATGTAGTACAGGAAGGGTGAAGGCACAAAATAGATGATATCATCTATGCAGATACCATAAGATATAGGGAAGCTAGAAAACTTGGTCAAGAGATAAACATGAGAGGTAGAATGATAAAAACTTGGATGAGGTAAACTAATAGTAATAATGGTGTAATCAAGATAGAATGGAAACATCTCTCACAAAGCACCTTGATCCTTTTCCCACCCCATTATTTGTGCATCCTTTAATCTGTGTACTTTGGGATATTGATGTTTCAATAAGTTTCTGCAAGAGAAAGCTCCAGTAAATGATAAAGTAAAAAATATTATGTGTATACAACCTCTTATTCAAAAAATACCATGAGATGATACCAGCATGAATTTTGTGGTTGAATTTTTGAGAACACAATAATGGAATGAATCAATTTTATTTGTTATGGATATATTTTCAAAGATATTACAATTGATTGCATGTAAGAAGACAATTCACACCACAAATATTTTTAAATTATTTAATCGAGAAGTGGTAATGATGCATGGATTTTTGTACAACATAGTGTTAGAAATAGATATAAAATTTGTAGATCAATTTAGATGAATCATATTATTGTGTTGTGGAGCATATTTCTAAATTTATAGTGTATTTTAAGAAACTATTTTGGGTTGATTTTGCCCATGGTTTTGGTACCCATTGTTTTATAATACTGCTTTGTTGATGTGTTATATATAGATGGATATTTTGTAGGTAATACATTATGAGAACAAGGGTTTGAGAAAGAAGAACAGAGTGTATGAATTTAGGTACAAATTCAAGAGAGTTTGTTGAGCATAAATCTAAACAATATTTATGCATTGTAATTATGAGAAGATTGATTTGAGAGTAGTTTATACTCTCATGGCTTGTAATAAAATCTGAACAAGTGTTTCTTAGTTGATGTATCCCACATTGGGTGAACCATTTTAAATTTGGTCTTCTTGTTGTGTATTTTCTTTTTGTTCTTTATGTATATTTGTTTATATCTATTATTGTGATTCTATGAAATTTTTCTACATCAATTTCTTTATTTATTCCTAACAACTAGTATCAGAGCTTTAGGTTGTATTTGATGAGTGTGTTAAATCATAGGAAGGGTTATTAGTTTAAGTGGGAGCTATAACTGATGATCATAGATCAAAGGATAACAATTTCAATGGATAGAATTTTGGTCTATGGAAGATATCGATGGAGTATTACCTCTATCATAAGGACCTCAATGCTCCACTGGGAGGAAAAGTAAAGTAACCAGTGAGTATGACAGATGAGGCGTAGGAGCTACTTGATAGCAAAGCACCTAGGGCCATTAGGTTACACCTTGCATCTTCGGTCATGTTTAATGTATCATAGAATAATACCACATAATGTCTCATGAATGCATTAGGGAAGTTATATGAGAAACCCTCTACTTATAATAAAAAAATTAATGAAAAAGTTATTTAATATGAAAATGTCTAAAAATGGTTCAATTGTTAATCATCTGAATGAATTTAATATGATTGTGAGTATGTTGAATTATATAAAAATTGACTTTGATGATGAAGTTAGGGATTTACTTATTTTTTACTCCTTACCAGAGAGTTGGAATAGCCTGGTAATGATTGTGAGCAACTCAATCTCTAATAATCCTAAGTTGAAGTTTGAGGATGTCATAGGAGTAATCCTTAGTGAGAAAATGCGATAGAAAATCTCTAAGGAGACTTTTACTTCAGGTGATACTTTGGTGGTGGAGAGTAGAGGGAGACAAAATTTTAGAGGAAAAAAAATGTAGAAAGTCAAATGGTCCTGGAAGGTCAAAATCAAGGGCTAGGATGGTATGTTGGCACTATGAAAAGACTGAGCATGCAAAGAAGGATTGTTAGTCTCTTAAAAATAAGAATAAAAATTAGAAAGACACTAAAGAGGTAAATGTGGAAATAATTAATGTTTGTCAGGATGCATTAATTCTCTCCATTGACAATATTGTTGAGTATTGGGTTTTAGATTCAAGGGCTTCTTTTAATGCTACACCATATAGGCATTATTTTATTGATTATGTTCAAGGGGATTTTGGACATGTTTACCTTGGTGATGATGAGCCTTGAAACATAGTAAAAAAAGAAAGTGTTTAGATAAAGATGTATAATGGGAACACTTGGCTACTAAAAGATGTCAGGCATGTGCCTAAGTTGAGATGGAATTTGGTATCTATAGTATAGCTAGGCAGTGAAGGTTATATGGTGACATTTATAATAGATTCTTGAAAGGTGACTAAGGTTGCTCTTATGGTAATAAGAGGTAAGAATGTTGGTAGCCTATATTTATCAAGTAGTGTTGATTATTGTAATTTAGTTGCTATAAATGCAGATACAACTTTGTGGCACAATAGGCTCGATTACATGAGCCAAAAGGGTATGCAAATTTTGAAGGATCAGTTACCTAGATTGAAAGGGTCTGATTTAGATTTTAGTGAAGACTATGTGTATGTAAAATATAAAAGGGTAAGGTTTTATAAGGTTGTATCTATGAGAAAAGAGAATAAGTTAGATCTGGTTCATTCAGATGTATGGGGGTCAGCTCAGGTATCTTCTATTAGTGGGTCATCTTATTATGTCATTTTTATTGATGATGCAACTAATTTTTTTTGGGTGTATGATATTAGGATAAAGTTTGATGTGTTTAATATGTTTAAAATATGGAAATCCTTGGTTGAGAATGAAATAGGTCTCAAGTTAAAATGTCTCAAGTCAGATAAAGGTGGGGAATATTATAGCAATACATTTTTTGATTACTGTTCAAGGAATGAAATTTATAGATAGAGGATGGTTCCAAAAACTCCATAGTAGAATGGAGTGTTAGAAAGGATGAACAAGAATATCATGGAGTGTGTTAGGAGTATGAGGTTGTATACATGACTACCTCTTTAATTTTGGGTAGAAGAAATAAACATGACTATATACCTAATAAATAGAGGTCCTTTATTTGCTTTGGATGGAGACATGAGGAAGCTTGGTTTGGTAAGAAGATTTATTATTCATTTCTTAAAATATTTGGATGTGAAACCTTCTTTCATATTGATAAGGATGATAGGACCAAATTAGAGGTTAAGTCTAAAAAATGCACCTTTATTGGTTATGGTGAGGATGACTTTGGTTTCTATATTTGGAGTCTAAGGGATAAGAAAATATTTAGGTATAGGGATGTTGTCTTTAATGAAAAATTCATGTATAAAAAATAGTTGTAGGATTAGAAAGAGGATTCCATAAAAGAGTACACAGTACTGGAGGACATTACAGATGATAAAGTGTCCAAGCAACTAGTTCAGGCACCTACTTCACAAGAACCCAAACTCCTATGGTGAGAAGTACTTATAGGTTAAGATGGGAACCTAAATATTTTTCTCCATATCTTAGTTATTTATTACTCATTGATGACGGAGAGCTAGAGTGATTTGAAGAAGCAATGCAGGTAAATTCAGGAAGAAGTGGGAACAAGCTATAGATGAGGAACATCAGTCTCTCATGGAAAATCAGACTTGGGAATTGGTAACCCCACCTAAAAGTAAGAGAGTATTATAGAACAAGTGGGTGTATAGAGTTAAAGAAGATTATGGAGGAAAGAAAAGGTACAAATCCCAATTGGTGGTAAATGGGTTTGCACAAAAGAAGGGAATTGATTTTGATGTGATTTTTCCCCTAATGGTAAAGATGACTTTTATTATGACTATTCTTGGGATAGTGGTAGTAGAAGACTTACACTTAGAGTATTTGGATGTGAATATTGAATTCCTTCATGGTGGTTTGGAGGAGGACTTGTATATGGAGCAACCATATGGATATGAGGTCACTATAAAGAAGAACATGGTGTGCAAACTAAAGAAGAGCTTGTATGGTCTGAAACAAGCTCCAAGATAGTGGTATAAGAAATTTTATAGTTTTATGATGGAGTAGGGATACTCTAGGTGTCATTCAAACCATTACATATATATCAAGAAGTTTTATGATGGTGATTACATTATCCTTTGTTTGTATGTGGATGACATGTTAGTTACAGGTAAGAACATGCAATAAATAAAGGTACTTAAAGAACAACTTAGTAATTTTTTTTATATAAAGGATTTGGGAACAAAAAACCAAATCCTTGGTATGAGAATAACTTGGGATAGAAAGGAATAAAAGCTGAATTTATCCTAGGAAGAGTACATCAAAAAGGTCTTAGATAGGTTTAGTATGTAAGATGCTAAATTAGTTGGGATTCCTTTGGTATGTCATTTCTAGTTATTAAAGGAGTAGTGTGCCAAGATAGAGGAGGAGAAAATATAGATGTCATATGTACCGTACTCATCATTTTTTGGTAGCTTGATGTATGCCATGGTGTGCACTAGGCTAGATATTGCCCATGTAATGGGAGTAGTAAGCAGGTACATGAGTGATCTAGGTAGAGAACACTAGAAAGTAGTGAAGTGGATCCTTTGATATTTAAGAGGGACCATGGGGATAGTTTTAAGTTATGGTGGATAGGACACCAATTTTCATGGTTATGTAGATTTAGACATGGTTGTATATTTAGATAGTAGGAGTATAATAGGATATGTATTTACTATAGGTAACACAATAGTGAGATGGATTTCATGACTACAAGAACTTGTGGCTTTGTCAACCACAAAGGCTAAGTATGTTGATGACATAGAGGAAAGTAAAGAAATTATTTAGTTATAGCAGTAGCTTGAAGAGTTGGGGCATAAGCAGGAGGAAGGGAAGCTATATAGTGATACTCAGAGTGATATACATCTAACAAATAACTTTGCTTTCCACTTTAGGACAAAGCATATATAGTTGAGGTACCATTTCATCAGGATAGCTTTGGAAGAAGAGAATTTGAAGATGGAGAATATTCATACCAATCAAAATCTTGTAGACATGATGACCAAGCTGGTTATAGGGGAGAAATTGAAGCCATGTTTAGTTCTAGTTGGCCTTCATAGATGATAGTGAAGGATCGAGAAACTTGCTCAGAAGAAATCAGTCTCCAAGTAGGAGATTGTTATGTTATGGATCTTATTTCTAAATTTATAATATATTTCAAATACTATACATTTAAAATTTACCATACACTCTATATGTATTATGTACCCCCTTTAATGAGAAACCATTTTGGGTTGATTTTGACTATGGTTTTGGTACCCATTGTTTTATAATACCGCTTTGTCGATGTGTTATGTATACATTATGAGAATAAGGGTTTGAGAAGGAAAAACAAAGTGTGTGAATTTAGGTGTGAATTTAGGAGGGTTTGTTGAGCACAACTCCAAAAAATATTTGTGCATTGTAATTGTAAGAAGATTGATTTAAGAGTGGTTTATACTCTCATGGCTTGTAATAAAATCTAAGCAAGTGTTTCTTGGTGGATGTATCTCAAATTGGGTGAACCACATTAGATATAGTTTTATTGTTGTGCATTTTATTTTTGTTCTTTCTGCATCTATGTTTATATCTATTATTATGATTTTGTGAAATTATTCTGCATCAAATTCTATATTTATTCCTAACACATATAAAATAAGCTATGTATTAATCCAAGGTGTAGTTTAGAATACCATCCATATACAAATGAACAAATAAAGGTTAGGAATAGAAGACTTAGAAATTTTTAATATGCTTAGTGAAAAACTAAAGAAATGTGATTTGGTCTTAGTATAAGAGAGTTTTCCTATAATAATTTTTTGAGTAGGATGATAGGAGAAACACATTTCTAGATTGTGTATGGAAGTATCCTAAGGGGAGATGTATATTTGAGATAAATCAATGGTATCATGCCAAAAATTATAGAATAATAATACTATGGAGAGTATATATGCGAGATACACCAACATGGGAAGGATATTTTCAGGTATAACAATCAACTTTATAAGCCGTATGCATATATGAAGTGTAAAATTAATAAATTTAAAGACATAGAGTTAGTGCTAATGTATTTTAAACATGAGATATTCCCATGTAGAACTTATTAAAATTTAAAGATAAAGAAGATAGAGTCATGTAGAGTGTTGATTTTTTTCATAAAAATCCTCTAAGATTGAGTTTTATAAAGGCATGCCAATACTCAATAATTTAGATCTGTATGAATATCATGAAGGATAGGGTGATTATGATGACAAATAATTAGGATCTAATTTTTTTTATTGGAAAGAATAAGTATTTAAGAAGAAAAAGGATGAAATAGAGACCATTTAGGACTCTATAGCTATCAAAAAGACACACAAAAATGAGTACACCCATTAATTATTCATATGGATTAATCATGCAACTAATGAATCTACATGGTTTAATATCATTGAGATTGGTCATTATGTCCATACTCTCATAAAATATGAGTACCAATTTTTAGGTGCTCACATTCTTTCTATTACCTAGGGTGGTTGATGTAGGAACATCTCTAACTAAAATAAATCTTCATATCCAAAAGTAGATAAGTTTTTTATTTTGAATAAGATAAAACATGATGCACTTTGCATGTAAAAATGTAACTATTGAGTTAAAGGTTGGCATATATCCTACATATGCAAATATGAAGTTTAATAATTGCACATAAAGTTGGCATTATTATTATTATTATTATGTTCTAATGATTTTTATAAAAATGTAATAATTACACAAGGGTTACATGCATACACCATATATCATGCAATAATTATAAGAAAAGTGTGTATTAAGTTCTTATGACAAGCACATCAATGTGTAAAAGTATTATTCACTTGTGATAGAGCACAAATGTTTGATTATGCATGCAGACATTTTTGTGTGTGGATGTAGAGGTAAGGTATATCAAGTCATGTAGATGAGAATCAAAGAGTATTACAATATCTTAATTGACTCACTAAGGCATGTATACGTAGGATTGGTGTTTATAATATGTAGAAGACAAGAACTGTGCAAAAAAAATGAATTGATTTTGAAGAGCATGACAATGGAAAGTTTCATGATGCACATATATGAACACATTAATACAAATCAAATTAAGTTTATTTTTTACTCTAAGGACCTTGGATTATACTAAAAGGACATGTGGCCATACATCCATGATTTTTTGGGGCACATTACCTTCTTGGGGATGTGTGGAGAAGCACATGAGCTTTCATGAATATGAAGTGACATGTATCACTTGTTAAATCCTATACAAAGTAGTATTTATTAAATAATAAGGTATGAATAATGTTGGTATAAAACCCTCATGATTGTGTAATAAAGGTTCATCTTCTTCATCTAGCAATCAAAAGAGTGAGGGTGAGTAATACAAGGAGATCTGCATATTCTCCATTGTGATAGCTAGGATAATATTCCATTTGCATCATGTAATAGAGTGTATCATGTAGCTCATGTGATAGGAAACTATTATAATATGTTTGTTTGACATGTGTGTTTTAGATCTTCATGTATATGTCTTTATTTAGCTACTAGGTTAGGGCATTCGCTCCCATTACATTGTGATTGCATAACATGTTGTCTTGTTTCAATTTTTTTTCATATTTTTTTAATATATTCCAAATATTATATCATGTCATGTGTATCATTCTATGTTATGAAATGACTTCATTTATTTTATGATTGAAACAATGTCTAATTTTTCATTGTATTAGTGCCTACACACTTTTATTCATGTCACACACATGCACATAGATTGATAAAAAAGTAGAGTTTATGGTAGGTTGTAGGTTCAATATAACATATTCATAGAAAGTTGGAGTTAACTCCTTGTTCACTTAAGTTTAGGGAATTTCTATGTTTTATTTTGGGAAATTTGGGCATTTCTTGGATTCTTTGAATGTTTCTCTATCATTTATTTTCATCTAATATAATTTCCATGATTATATCTATGAAGTATATGCTTGTGTCTTTTCATATCCCATTTCAATGTTCCTTATAATTTCTATAATAACCATAATTTTATTAAATATGGACATATTCTAGTCCAGATTAAAACTTGAAATTATATTTACTAGATTTTATAGTATCAAATATAAGAATTCTACATTCATTATTATTATATTCCAATATAGGGTTTTTGGTAATAGATATCATATTTTTGAGATTCCAATTTGAAGGTTATTAGAATTCAGTGTTAAACAACTAGATTACTAAATTTAATTTTTTGAACTAATTCATTTATTTTTTGTAAAACATGGCAATAAGTTTTTTTACAGGTATTCACTTTTGACTAGAGCTACGAACTAGACTAGGACACAAAAGGGCCCCATATACCTCAAGTGATTAACCACCATATTGTATATCATATTTACAACCAACAAACCTTGATAATACCACCAATGACCACAACTGGCTGCACATGCATAATAATATTTGAGTCTAGGTGGGGTTGAAAATAACCAAGCCACTTTACCAACTTAGCTGTTGACCATTTTGGCCCTGCAGGCCAAAATCAGTCTCCTTCCCCCCGCTGTTTTGAGTTAGTTCAAATTTGATTTGCACAAGTCTTTTGGCAAAAGGAGGAACTAGTTTAGTGGTTTGACGTCAGGGTCCAATAGCATGATCTTTCCAAGAACTTTGAACTTGAACTTTGAACCATTATTGGTTCAACGGGTTGGTTCGGTTCAGTTGGTTCAATCGGGTTGGTTCAATGAGTTGGTTCGGTTCAGTTGGTTCAATGAGTCGGTTCAGTTCAATTGGGTTGGTTCAAAGAGTTGGTTCAATTGAGTTGGTTCAAAGGGATGGTTAAAAAATTGGTTCATGTAAGAAGGTTCAAAGGGTGATTTTCCTTCAGAAATGCTAAGGAAAAGGTTGAATTTATTTAGGCAAAATACCTGAAGGAATTCCTTCAGACATTTTTTTTGAAGAAATTAACAAGGTAAAGAGCAAGGAATTATTTCAAAAAAGTTCTCGTGGAAAATTGAACAAATCAAATTCTTTTAAACAAAAGGTTTGAAGGAATTCCTTCAGACATTTTGTTTGAAGGAATTCACCCAACAGAAAAAAATCGACAGAAAGCGGTAAGTAGGAAAGACAAAGGAAAGATTTCCTTCAAACATTTTGTCTAAAGGAATTCCTTCAAACTTTTTATTTGAAGGATTTGAAGAGCAAGGCCACCGAAGGACCCTGAAGGGTAGGTGCCCTTGTAGGGGACTCTTAGCTGCCAAAAGGAGGACCTTTATCAAGGCCCAAAGGGACACCTTCCCTTCAAGAGGTTCCAAACACAAAAGCTAAATAAATTGACCAAGGGTGATGGGCCCACGAACATCAAAGTCAAGCATCATGGACTAGCCTTCAGGATCCAGATGTTTGATGACGTCCCCACAGACATCAAGTTTAGGATAACAGAATAGATGTTGGCTTTCAAATGGCGATGGGCATGCAGACGTCAACTTTACGACCATGAAGTAACTGTTGGTTTTTAAATGAAAGGCATGAACCCAAAGAAATTCAAAGGCTTAAGGCCAAAAGGAAGAGACCACTGAGAAGGGAGCCCAAAGATCCAAATAATTTTCAGAAGATAGCCCCCGAAGGTCGAACGAGCTAGAATAGATAAATCTAGGAAGAGACAAAAGAGACAAGTGTAGAAATGGACAAAATAGTCCAAGTGGAAAAGGAAGGTGTTAACTCAAGGAGTTACTCTAGTGGTTGACACAATATCTACCGAGTGGTCATTAAGGAGCACAAATAGTAAATGGCACAACCCATTTTTCTTCACTTTGCATTGATGAGCAGACAAACCACGTGAATGCCTTGAAGGAGTGGTATTGTTTGTAGACAAATGGCACGGCCTATGTTTTCACGCATGACATTTAATGTATTTAAACACCTAAAGTCAAAATCAAAGTTGACACAACATTATCTTTCAGTGGCTTCCTTTTCCCAATGCTCTCAACACACGTAAGCCACTTGTCAAAGGGCACCAAAGTCTTTTCCAAAGGGGGGCTTTCATTTTATTCTTCTATATATATATTGTAACTTCTCATTTGAGAGGCATATCTCAGCTTATAAGGCATAGCCCTACCGTAATTTACCTTGAATCAAAAAGAAGAATTTTTTGCCTCCATTTGAGCTTGCACTTTTGCATATGTCTATGGCTTTGTCTTGTGTTAAGTCATTTTCCCTTATGCTTTCATAGAATGATTCCAGCATGTCTAGTGTATTGTGAGTTCTTCTTTTGTAGGTTAGCGAGAAGTGTCTATAGTAGAGTATAGGCACATGTGAATAGGCTACCATAGTGTGTCTTGGAACACCTCTGGTAGTTCTTCCTCCCTATATCTCCAGAAGACCCCTAGCTCACTGATGCAGGAGAATTTCTCATATCAAATGAAGTGTACATCAACTTGTTCTTGGTGGAAAGTGTATGCTCAAGCTAAGTAGGCCAAAAATTTTGGTGCATCACCCTCTTGATTTAGGTTATGTTTCAGTATCTTTCTCTCTTTTCAACCCCCCCTTTTATATATTAGCAATAGTAGTGAAATAACCTAGAGATGCATCAAAGGGAGCTAGCCCTTATCTAGAGATTCTCCCCTCATTTTTTCCAAACCCACAGGAAAGAGAGCAGTCTCCATTGTGCTGCATGGAAGAGAGAAGCCTAGCCTTATCTCAAGGGTGCAATCCACAACATCAATAATTTTTGGCATGCCCACTGGGACAAACTAGTTTTTATCCAAAGAGTTGAAGAATTTTGGTGTGTTCTTCAACCAACCAACCTTTGGAGGCTTTTTCATCAACACCAATGGTGACTCTAAGTTGAATCAACTAGTTAAGCAGTCTTGGTGCCATCAAAAAATCATAGTTTGGTTTGTATAATTCCATTACTCAGAAGCATGGACCTTGGTTTCCTTCATATAACTTTCACCAAGCTCAGGTTGTTCATGGAATCACCTCAAGCAACTATCCTAGATTCCCTTCACCTAGTGTAAAGGAAGTAATGCTAGAGTTTGAGAAGCAAGTGATGGAGATAAATAGATTGGAGGAGTAGGATAGATATCAGCAAGAACTTATGTATAAAGAGGAGTGCTTGTTTAGGCAAGCTCATGGATTTTAATCCATGAAGAAAGAAGTAGCAAAATGGAAGAGTCCATTTATTCAAGGTAGTTAGCCTTGTGTGCCTTCTCCCATTCCAAAGAAACCCCTTCCTATTATAAATAAATCCCCCTCTTTTGCACCAAATCCTTTCTACCAGATAGCACTTGCTCACTCTAACTCATCTGATGCAGTAACCACCCCTGCTCTTAATCCCTTGCACCTAGCTTTCCAACATCAAAAGGTATTTGAGAAACCTCCCATGGAAATGAACCTTCTCTATTCCTTAGATTGTGAATCCTCCTTTGAAGGGAATACCATGAACTAACACGTCTCTCTTCTAGAAACTCTTCCTATAAACTAATAGTCTCTTCCTAGCCTTCCTCAACCTCCTCAAGTCTCTCAACATGATGTCAAGATTCTAAATTAGAGGAGAGAATAACATGAACTATCTCAGAGCCTCAAAGAAGATAAATTTGCTCCTACTCATGGTGATGCTTATGATCTCTAAGAAAATATAGCCAGGAAAATTGTAGAGTTGGAGTCTAGAATGAGATTCCTCAGCCAAAGTGTGATAGACTGTTCAGATCAAACAGAAGATCCTACATTTGAACACACTCTGTCTACACTCCTTCAAGAGAGATATCAAGCCACATCTAATATAGATGAGGTGCTAGCCAAATGGAAGGAAGAGAATCATTTGATTCTAACTCAAGGATTGCCTCCTCTTCCACATGAGTTTGTCCATCAACCCTCCACTCCATTCTTTCTCAAGGAGGAACCTATTTTGAAAGAGGCAAGTGAAGAAGAGAGGATCCAATTTGCAGCTAATCAAGAAGCTCTCATGGATGACAATGAGGAGGAAATCATCATGGATGCTCCCTTTGAATACATCATCAATAATGGAGAAGACATAGGTCATGCATACATGTGAATGTTTCAGCAATATGAAGAGGAAAGTAAGCATGGTGAGCTCTCTCCTCCCTTGTTTGATGAACTTTCTTGTTGATTATTTGAGGAGGATGACCATGCCATGGAACCCAAGTTGGAGGAGGATCTAGAGGATGTCTTTGAATAACTAGAGACTCTAATTTTTGAGCATTTTGTCTAAAGGATTTCATCCTTTGAATTTCCTTAAGAAATTCTTTAGTCTTTTGATCGAAGGAAAACTCGCCCTTTTTGCTTTGTCTTTTGATTCCTTCGCAAGGGTACTTTTGGGTCTGGAATTGCCCTCCGTAGCTTATTGGAATGGTCCAGTTTGTGCCTGACTGCCCTTCATAAGGGAACTTGTCCTTCGAGCTTTGGAAGACCCATTTTAAACCTTTCGATTTGAACCAATTGCTTGAACCAAACACTTTAAAACAAACTGATTGAACCAACCGATTGAACTGACTAATTGAACCAACAATGGTTCAACGTTCAAGTTCAAAGTTCTTGGAAAGATCATGTCATTGAACCACAATGTCAAACCATTAAATTAGTTCATCTTTTTGCTGAAAGAATTGTGCAAAGTAAATTTGAACCAACTCAAAATAGCAGGGGAAGAAGGAGACCAATTTTGGCCTGTAGGACCAAAATAGTCAACAAATTGGTGATTGCCAGGGGAAGCATGCCTGCTATGCTTAAGAAACTAGTAGCCTCAAAGTCCATTAGGCATGAAGTCAAGATGTAGCTTTGAAAGAGTTAGCAAACAGCCTTGAGATATCCAAGAATCAATCATGAAGCTCTTACCTCAAAAGGAAATGAAACACACACAAGATTAAGAAAACTACTAACATGTGCAAAAACACTTGGGGAAAATAGAGAAAAAACAAGGAAAATATGTACGTGATGGAAGAAGGCTCAGTGATAATGCTTGAGATGTATCCCATTAACTGGGATACATAGTCCTTCACCATCCAATCTAGAGAGTTAAAACACATTGTGTTGCTTGCACTGAGTGATGACATATGGACCACTCCATAGGGCATCAAACTTCATGTGTTTTATAGGATTAGCTCGGTCCTCATCCCATTTCAAGATGATATCTCCTTTAGAGAAACCTTTTGATGAGGATCTCTTGTCAAAGTGTTTTTTCATCTGCTATTGGCAGTTGGTCATAGAAGTCATAGCTTGGTCCCTTGTTTCTTGAAGTTCCATCAATTCACACATCCTAACCTCCATGTTGTTGCCTTATTTTAACTACAACTGATGAGCAAGGTCCAAGGCTGGTAATTCAAGTGAAATAGGAAGTCTAGCTTCCCTTCCATACATGAGTGGGTATGGTGAATTGTCAATTGCCCTCTTTGGAGTGACCCTGTCTACCCACAGGGCTATTTTCAACTTGGCATGCCAAGTTCTCTGATTCTCTTCCATTATTCTTTCGATAATCCTGATCAGAGTCTTATTGGTAGACTCAGCCAACCCATTCCCTTATGGGTAGCAGTTGGAAGAAGTGCTAAGATAGATGCCATATCTCAATGCCCATTCACTTGTTCTAGTCCCCAAGAAGGCCAATGCATTGTCTAATATGATGGTAGCTGGGACTCCAAACCTTGTCACCAAGTCTTCATAAAAGTCCAAGACTGCACTTTCGTTGGATTCCTTCAAAGTGACAGACTCTACCCATCTTGTGAAGTAGTCCGTGGCGGTCAAAACCCATTTGTGGCCAGAACTAGAGGGAGGATTGATCATCCCTATGAAGTTTAGGCCCCATTGCATGAATGGTTGCTCCATCTAAATACACTGTAAAGGTATTGCATCCAGTTATTGTTTCCCATCAAAAAGTGCACACTTTTGGCACTTTCATACCCAAGCATGGGTATCTCTAAATAAAGTGGGCCAGAAGTAACCATCTCTAATTTTTTATATGGCGTAGCCCTACCAAATTTCACCTTGAATCAATAAAAAGTGTTTTACCTCTATCTGGTTGGATATATCTCTGAGTGTGCCTGAGTATTAACCTTGTGTCCAGTCATTGTCCCATGATGCTTTCAAAGGGTTGATACCAACACACCTGGTATAGACAAAGCGTCATTCTTGCAGGTAGTAAAAAGTGTTGTATTTGGAGTGCAGAGGTAGGAGAGGGTTATTAGATAGTGTGTTTTCCTGCAGCACCTATGGTAAGTTCATCTTCTGTGTGTCTTCATTAAGCCCTTCTGTTAAGTTTTCTACAGTCTGGTCCTTTTATCAGATAAAGTGTATGTGCTCTTATGGTTTGAAGTGTGAGAAAAAAAGTAAATCAAACTTTTTTGGTGCATCACTGTCTTAGCTTAGGTTCTGCTTTAGCAATCCTTCTCTCTTTTCAACCCCACATATATATATATATATATATATATATATATATATATATATATATATATATATATTAGCCATAGTAGTGAAATAACCCAGAGGTGCATCAAAGGGAGCTAGCCCTTATCTAGAGATTCTCCCCTCAATTTTGTTAGACCCACAAGCAAGAGAGGAGTCTCCATTATGCCATGTGGAAGACAGAAGATAAGCCTTCTATCAAGGGTGCAATCTACAGGGTCAACAATTTTTGGCACGCTCAATGGGACAAACTAGTTTTTATCCAAAGATTTGAAGAATTTTGGTGTGTTCTTCAACCAACCAACCTTTGGAGGCTTTTTTATCAACACTAATGGTGACTCTAAGTTGAATCAGCTAGTTAAGTAGTCTTGGTGCCATCAAGAAATCACAATTTGGTATGTATAATTCCATTGCTCAGAAGCATGGACCTTGTTTTCCTTCATATAACTTTGATTAATCTCAGGTTTTTCATGGAATCACCTCAAGCAGCTCTCCCAGTTGTCCTTCACCTAGTGTAAAGGAAGTAACACTAGAGTTTGAGAAGCAAGTGATGGAGCTAAACAGATTGGAGGAGTAGAATAGATATCAACAAGAACTTATGTACAAAAAGGAGTGCTTGTTTAGGCAAGCTCAGGCCTTGCAATCCATGAAGGAATTAGCAAGTGGAAGATTCCATTTATTCAAGGAAGTTAGCCTTGTGTGCCTTCTCCCATTCGAAAGCAACCCCCTCCTATTCTAAACAAAGCCCCCTCTTGTGCACCAAATCTTTTCTACTAGATAGCACTTGCTCATTTTAGCTCATTTGATGCAATAACCACACCTGCTCTTAATCCCTTACACCTAGCTTTCCAACATCAAAAGGTATTGGAGTAATCTCCCATGGAAATGAACCTTCTCAATTCCTTAGATTGTGAATCCTCCTTTGAAGGGAATACCATGAACCAATACGTCTCTCTTCTAAAAACTCTTCTTGTACATCAATAGTTTCTTCCTAGTCTTCCTCGACCTCCTCAAGTCTCTCAACATGATGTCAAGATTCCAACTTGGAGGAGGGAATACCATGAACCAGCTCAGAGTGTCGAAGAAGATAAAGTTGATCCTACTCATGGTGATGCTTATGATCTCCAAGAAAGGCTCTTCCAAGAAAATATAGCCAGGAAAATTGTAGAGTTGGAGTTTAGAATGAGATTCCTCAGCCAAAGTGTGATGGATGATTTAGATCAAGCAAAAGATCCTACATTTGAACACACCCCATCTACACTCCTTCAAGAGAGCTATCAAGCCACATCTGATATAGATGAGGTGCTAGCCAAATGGAAGGAAGAGAAGCATTCGATTATAGCTCAAGGATTGCCTCCTCTTCCACATGAGTTTGTCCATCAACCCTCCAATCCATTCTTTCTCAAGGAGGAACCTATTTTGAAAGAGGCAAGTGAAGAAGAGAGGATCTTATTTGCAGCTAATCAAAAAGCTCTCATGGATGACAATGAGGAGGAAATCATCATGGATGCTCCCTTTGAAGACATCATCAACAATGGAGAAGACATAGGTCATGCATACATGCGGATGTTCTAGCAATATGAAAAGGAGAGTAAGCATGATGAGCTCTCTCCTCCCTTGTTTGATGAACTTCCTTGTTGCTTTGATGAGGAGGATGACCATGCCATGGAACCCGAGTTGGAGGAGGATCTGGAGGATGTATTTGAACAACTAGAGACTCTGATTTTTGAGAAAGAAAAGGAGAGGCCTATTCATCTTGAGGAAAGCTTTGAAGAAGAGAGCCTTGAACAAGAAGGTGATGTTCTGTGGGATGAGAAATTAGTCTGTGATCTCATTTTAGACATCACAATAGTCACTCTTCTTCAAGAAAGCCATGATGAAGTAGAGGATCAGTTTGACAGGGTTTTCAATGAAGAAGAAGGGGACAAGTCAATCCATGATGCATATCAAGGGGCTTATGGTGATAAGTTAGAAGCCATTGATTTCTTGATGAAACACACCAGCATGAAGGGCTAGCATGAGGTAGTATCTAAAGAGCAAAGTGAATACACAGATGTTGGAGATATGTTTGACCCTGATCCACTCAAATACAAGCCAACTAAGGTGGCAAGCAAAAAGAATAAGTCGCCAAATCTCCATTCTATTCAGTCACTTGTCTGGCACCATAAGTTTTCTTACCATGAAGGAGACTTATGAAGTTTTCCCTTTGATCTAAGAGGGAGGAAAATATACCTGGTTAGCTGTACATAATAGTTTGATTTCAGTTTTTCTTTCCCTATTTTCCCTAAGTGTTGTTTGCATAGGTGTAGTGTTTTTTAGCCTTTGTTATATGTGTTTTCTTTTGTGTTTGAGGTAAAGCTTTGTTGGTTCATAGGTCTTTAGAAAGATGTTGCTAACTCTTTTCAAGCTACGTTCTGACTCCATGCCCAATGGACTTTGAGGCTACTGGTTTCTTAAGCATAGCAGGCATGCTTCCCTTGAGAATCACCATTTTGTTGACCATTTTGGCCCTACAAGCTAAAATTAGTCTCCTTCTTCCCCCCATTGTTCTTAGTCAGTTTAAATTTGATTTGTGAAAGTCTTTTCATAAAAGGAGGAACTAGTTTAGTGGTTTGATGTTGGGGTCCAATAGCATGATCTTTCTAAGAACTTTGAACTTGAAATTTGAACCATTATTAGTTCAATGAGTTGGTTCAGTTCAATTGGTTCAATCGGGTTGGTTCAACAAGTTGGTTCAATTCAGTTGGTTCAATTTAGTTGGTTTAATGAGTTGGTTCAAATGGGTTGGTTCAACAAGTCAGTTCAATTTAGTTGGTTCAATTAGGTTAGTTTAATGAGTTGGTTCAAACAAATTGGTTCAAAGGGATGGTTCAAAAATTGGTTCAGGTCAGAAGGTTCAAAGGGTGATTTTCCTTCAAAAATGCTAAGGAAAAGGTTGAATTTATTTAGGAAAAATGCCCGAAGGAATTCCTTCAAACATTTTGTCTGAAGAAATTCACAAGGTAAAGAGCAAGGAATTCTTTCAAAAAAGTTCCCATGAAAAAGTGAGCATAGAAAATTCTTTCGGATAAAAGGTCTGAAGGAATTCCTTTAGATATTTTGTTCAAAGGAATTTTCCTGATAGAAAAGCCCGACAGAAAGCGGTAAGCGAGAAAGACAAAAGAAAAATTTCTTTCAGACATTTTATTTGAAGGAATTCCTTTAGACATTTTGTTTGAAGGATTTGAAGAGCAAGGCCATCGAAGGACCTTGAAGGGAAGGTTACCTTGTGGAGGACTCTCAACTGCCAAAAGGAGGACCTTTCTCAAGGACCGAAGGGACACCTTCCCTTCAGGAGGTTCCAAAGACAAAAGATAAAGGAATTGACCAAGGGGTGATGGGCCCGTGGATGTCAAAGTCGAGCATCATGGACTAGTTGTTGATATCTAGATGTCTGATGACGTCCCTATAGATGTCAATTTTAGGACAAAAAAATAGCCATTGGCATTCAAATGGAAACAAGCATGCAGACATCAACTTTATGACCATGAAGTAACCATTGGTTTTTAAATGAAAGGTGCGAACCCAAAGAAATTCAAAGGCTTAAGGCCAAAAGGAAGAGACCACTGAGAAGGGAGCCCAAAGATCTAAAGAATTACCAAAAGATAGCCCCCAAAGGCTGAAGGAGCCAGAAAAGACAAAGCCAGGAAGAAATAAAAGATCCAAGTGCAGAAATAGACAAAATAGTCCAAGTGGCAAAGGAAGGTGTCAACTCAAGGAGTTACTCTAGTGGTTGACATAGTATCTGCCGAGTGGTCATTAAGGAGTGTAAATAGTGAACAATGTGACCCATTTTTCTTCACTTTGCATCGATGAGAAGATAAACCATGTGAATACCTTGAACGTGGTCTTGTTTATAGACAAACAATGTAGCTTATGTTTTCACACATGATGTTTAATGTATTTAAACACCTAAAGTCAAAATCAAAGTTGACACAACATTCTCTTTCAATAGCTTCCTCTTCCCAATGCTCTTAGCACACTTAGGCTACTTGTCAAAGGGTGCCAAAGTCTTTTCCAAAGGGGGGCTTTCATTTTCTTCTTCTAAATATATATTGTAACTTCTCTTTTGAGAGGCATCTCTTAGCTTATAAGGTGGAGCCCTACCAAAATTTATCTTGAATTAAAAAGAAGCATTTTTTGCCTCCATTTGAGCTTGCACTTTTGCATATGTCTATGGCTTTGTCTTGTGTTAAGTCATTTTCCCTTATGCTTTCATAGAATGATTCCAGCAGTTCTTATTTTATAGGTTAGCCAGAAGTGTCTATAGCAGAGTATAGGCATATGTGAACAGGCTACCATATTGTGTCTTAGAACACCTCTGGTAGTTATTCCTCCTTGTATCTCCAGAAGACCCCTAGCTCACTAATGCAGGAGAATTTCTCATATCAAATGAAGTGTATATCAGCTTGTTCTTGGTGGAAAGTGTATGCTCAAGCTAAGTAGGTCAAAAATTTTGGTGCATCACCCTCTTAATTTAGGTTCTATTTCAGTATCTTTCTCTCTTTTCAACCCCCCTTTTATATATTAGTAATAGTAGTGAAATAACCCAGAGATGCATCAAATGTAGCTAGCCCTTATCTAGAGATTCTCCCCTCAGTTTTGCCAGACCCACAGGCAAGAGAGGAGTCTCCATTGTGCCGCATGGAAGAGATAATCCCAACCTTCTCTCAAGGGTGCAATCCATAGCATCAACAATAATTTTATTAAATATGGACATATTCTAGTCCAGATTAAAACCTGAAATTATATTTACAAGATTTTATAGTATCAAATATAAGAATTCTACATTCATTATTATTATATTCCAATATAGGGTTTTTGGTAATATATATCATATTTTTGAGATTAAAATTTGAAGGTTATTAGAATTCATTGTTAAACAACTAGATTACTAAATTTAATTTTTTGAACCAATTCAATTTTTTTTGTAAAATGTGGCAATAAGTTTTTTTTATAGGTATTCACTTTTGACCAGAGCTACGAACTAGACTGGGACACAAAAGGGCCCCAGATACCTCAATTGATTAACCACCATATTGAATACCATATTTACAACCAACAAGCCTTGATAATACCACCAATGACCACAACTGGTTGCACATGCATAATAATATTTGAGTCTAGGTGGGGTTGAAAATAACCAAGCCACTTTACCAACTTAGCCACATCTCATCAACTGATAATAAGTACTATTTTTATTTTTATTTAATTCTTGAATTTAATTTATGTAAATATCTTAATATTTTCAATAATTTATGCTCATCTAATTCATTGTAAATATTAATTATCTCCCTTAATTTTATCATCCTAGCTCATACTAACACCACCATGTCAAGTGATTAAATACATCATGTCCCTATTTAATCCCACTTCATCACCCCTATGAATAATTAGCTAATTAATCAATATTAAGTGGATAATCCTTTAATAATTAATTCCATACACACATATTTATTTAAAAATAAATAAATAAAAGTGTTAATTATCCTCATTCTAAGTCTAACTCCATATTTTGACCAAAATAGGAAACTCAATCTACTTTTTAGTCCATGAAAATTGATTAATTCCTTTATTTAAGCTTGCACATCCAAAAATAAAATAAATCAAATAAGTTAACCAACCAATCAAATCAATTTTAAAGCAAATCAAAGCATGAAAATTTTAAAAATTTAGAGTTAATCTCATCCATCCAAATTCTAGTTTCCAAATCTAATCAAACTAATCTTAACTGTTCATCCTCTCACCCAAAATTATATAAATTCACCCTTCACACTTCATTCTCACATCCTGTGTTAATCATCTTAATCTCTTTATCATCCTAATAGTCAGTCAATCAACTAAAATATGCACATGTTGTCGGTATCTTCAACAATCCTTTGAGAATCCATAATTGATCGATCATGAACAAATCAACATCAACGAAGGAAGATCTTCATTTAGTAAGTGAAGGTAATTTATTTATTTATTCCATATTTAAAAACCTGAGGTTATGTTAGATTTAGAGTAGGAACTTGTTATTGTTTTGGGTTTCTATTTAATCTCTTAATCTTTGCATATATATTTTTGGCACACCCGGTGGGACCTTAAAGATGAGTCGATTGGTGAAAACCTTTATAACGTGCTAATAGAAGAGGAACTCAACCTTTTCCTACATACAAATTATAATGGAATAAATCCCTAAAATTATTAAAATGGAAAATAATCTCAGTCTTAAAGAGCAAGGAATTTTTTTGACCTTCTAAAATAATTTTAAAACATCATCGATATCCTTGAAAAACTCAATCTTCCCTCTACATCAGCACAATTACAAAACTACTCTAAATTTATTGTTAAAGAAAATATTGATGTCAACATTAGAACAAAATAGAATCATAAGATAATTAAACTTGCATCTAATTTTAATACTGAAGAGTAGGAAAACTTTTGTCACCTTCTTAATAAAAATTTTAAATGTATTTGCTTGGTCATAGGATGCCTAAGCATCTAAAATAACGTCTTAGATTATTGGTCCCAATTCTCCTTGGTATCATGAAATTTACACTTACCTCCAAGACCACATGTTAACTCCTGATATTTCACGTAATCAATAAAATTCTTCGTCCAACATTCATTCTACTTCACCCTCCTTGGAAACACCCTCTATCATAGGGGTTATTACAATACCCTGTTAGGATGTTTAAATTTAGAAGAAGCCAACTTAACATTCAAATAAATTCATGATAGAATCTATAGATCACATACCAATGGCATGGTCCTAAATAATAAACTAGTTGTAATAGGATAATATTACCTTTAATAGAAAAATACATTTGTCAATATGTAAAAAAATATATAGCCTATGAGAATCATGGAGATCTAAATCATACACCTTCTCAAGATTTGCAATTGATCATAACTATATGGCCCTTTTATACTTGAGGGATCAATATCATTAGAAATATAAATCTCTCCTCATCTGATGTTTATAAACATATCATTACTACCACCTAATAGGTGGAAGCCATCCCCCTAATATATGTAACTGGCAAAACAATATCTAAGTTTATTGTTGATTGCCTCATTTTTTGTTAGATGTCCCTCTAGCCATGATTTTTGGCAATGGTAAATACTTTTAAAATAAATATTTTAAATCCCTATGTAACCAATTTCACATCACACATAAATGTTCCACACCTTATTACCCCTGAGGTAATGGCTACACTGGGGCATCCAATAAAACCCTCACTTAATTCTCAAAAGGATTGTCAATGACATTGGTTAAGACTAACACCTTCAACTTTAATCAACCTTATGGGATTACTGAACCATCATCCACACACCTATGGGTTAAAACCCTTAGTCTCTTATCTTTGGAAATATATCATTGTTACTAATTGAGATTGAGTTACTTTCTTTGTGTATCTCCTTAAAATATCTAATTGATGATAAGGAATATAAAATCATGCAACTGCATAAGTTAGAACTTATTGACAAAAAATGTTTCAATGTGATAGATCATTTAAAATAATATACAAATAGGTTACACATAAGCTACACACATGTATCAAAACCATGGAATTTGAAATTTGAGACCTTATCTTAAAATACAATCAAATGAACACCAATCAAGATCATGAAAAGAAGGGCAAGTTTAAACCAAATTGTCTAGGTCCCTATGTTGTCATTGCCAAATTTGGGTCAAGAACATACAAATTTTCTACTCTAGATGGAGAGAATCTTGATGAACCCATGAACATCATGCACCTTAAACTCCTCCATACTTGAAGGTGCTAAACAAATATAAAAATGCATAAAAAAATAAAAAAATTAAAAATTAAAAATTAAAAACATAAAAATAATTGTCCAAAGGTGAAAACCATTCTTAGGGAATCTTGGACAATTATTATTATTAAAACTAGTTTATGATGTCATGTGTAAATATATTGTATACAAGTACCCTACACTTGGGGACAAGCCATTCTTAACCATCCCACTCCATTCAACCCTAAACATCCTAAACCATCCCTATTACCACACCATCATGCCCATCCTTCTTTCTACATTTTACTTTGATAAGGACATAGATCAGGTCTTGAGCATGTTTTTGGAAATATATTTATATGTTGGGTTCTCTTAAGAGTACATTACAACACGACATAAAAATGGCACACGATTCCTATGTGACGTAGTCATTGTAGATTCCATATTGAATCCCTCAACCATTCCATCCACAACTACTTCCATTCTTGAAGCTATAATTGGTTTTCCATTTTATTTTAGCCTCATTGTTAGTCAAAGAATCATAAAACATAAATATCTAATTTTTTAGAAAATTCAAAACCCCAAAAAAAACCATTTGTCTTGTCCTTGCTCCTGTTAAAATCCTTGTTCAACTGTAAAAAAGTCATTTAAACTTTAACAAGATATATCATTCCAAATCCAACCCTTCACATATCTAATTTCTTAGGGAAAATCAAATCTATCATCATTATTGACCACCAAATATAAGGTTTTTAACTTGATAAGGAACAAAAAAATCTATTTGTTTCTTTTTTGTTTGAGTTTGTTTTTATTAGTCACTTGTTTTTGTTAATTGCTTGTGTTTTATTATTTATTACATCTATGTCATTCTTATAACATATTCTAGTAACATCGTCATGGTTATCCACATCATGATACATCATGTCATATGTTATAGTAGATATCAAGTTGCTCAAATAGTTAGAATTCAATGCAAGATTAACATCATTCATTTATCATCAACACTCATCAAATTTCATTCCTCAACATTCATTCTAACTAACTATCTATAATTAACATTCATTCTCATTGGATAAGTGTTATTATGAATTTTATTGTAGCCACCACCTTCTATTTATTCATCCCCAACCCCTCCATTTTAGTCCTAGTTCTTCTATTTCAACCCTTCTCATTTTGAGGGCCCATATGTGTCATTCATTCCTACATGCTATCTTAAGGGGGAATCATGCCTAACCAACCATGTCACTAGGGGCATCCTCGTGCATCTATTTTTATTTCTATATTCTTTCAAATTCCATTGTTTATTTTACTCACAATACCCTTTCAAAGAGGAGAAAATGTAGACACCCTAATATTATCACTAATTTACCCTTGTCCAATTCATCACTAATGTTAATTAATTCACTTTAATTATATCATCCTAGTTCATACTAACACCACCATGTCAATTAATTAAATAAATCATGGCCCCATTTAATCCCACTTCATCACCCCTATGATTAATTATCTAATTAATCATTATTAATTAAATAATTAATTCCATACACACATATTTATTTAAAAATAAATAAATAAAATTGTTAATTATCCTCACCCCAAGTCAAAATCCTTATTTTGATAAAAAAGGAAGCTCAATCCACTTTTGAATCCATGCAAAACAATTAAATCTTTTTTTAAAGCTTACACATCTAAAAATCAAATAAATCAACCAACCAATCAAATCAGTTTTATAAATAAATAAAAGCATGCAAGTTTTAAATAAAGTGATTCAATCTCATCCATCCAAATTCAAGTTTCTAAATCTGATCAAGCTAATCTTAACCATTCATCCTCTGTCCCAAAAATATATAAATTCATCCTTCATTCTCACATCCTAGGTAATCATATTAATATCATTGTCATCTTTGCAATCATGCAATCAAATAACATAGGTACATGCTGCTAATATCTTGCATAGTCTTTTGAACATCTACAATCAATCGATCATGAGCAAATTAACATTAATTAGTTAATATATTAATTCAAGAGGTGAAGGTAATTTTTTTTTTTATTTCATCTTTCTTAAACTGAGGTTATGTTAGATTTAGAGTAGGAACTTGATATTATTTTTTATTTCTATTCAATATCTTCATCATTGCATATACCTTTTTGGTACGCCTAGTGGAACCTTAAAAATGAGTCTATTAGTGAAAACTATTTTAAGGCACTAATAGATGAGGAACTCAACCTCCCCATACATATAATATTGTTATAGAATAAATCCATAAAATCATTAAGCTGACCGATAATCTCAGTATTAAAGATCAAGGAACTTTTTTGACCTTCTAGAATAATTTTCAAACATCATTGATATAGCCAAATAACCCAATATTCCCCTTGCACAAATTCAATTATAAGATAACTATAAATCAATTGTTGAGGAAACTATTTATGTCAATATTAGAACATAAGAGAATCATAATATCATTAAACTTGTAGCTACTCTTAGTCTCAAATAACTAGAAACTTTTATCACCCTCCTAATATAATTTTCAAGCATCTTTACTTGGTCATATGATGTCTTAGCATTTAAAACCATGTGTGATATTTTTGGTCCCAATTCTCATTGATATCATGACATTTACACTTATCTCCATGACCACATCCTCCCTATTAACATTTCACGTAAATAAATAAAATCCTTCATCCAACGTGCCTCCCACTTCACCCTCCTTGAAAGCACCTTCTATCATAGGGGCTATGATGGTATGTTATTAAGATGTTTAAATTTAGAAGAATCCAAATTAGAAATAAAATAATTTCAATGAAATTTGTGGAGCACATAATAGTGGCATGTTTATAGTGAACAAACTTCTAAGAATAGGATACTATTATCCCTCAATAGAAAAATATGGTTGTCAATATGTCAAAAAATATATAACCCATCAAAAGCATTGAGATTTAAATCATGAACATTTTCAAGCATTAAAAGAAAATATAAATCCCTCCTCATCTAATGTCCATAAACATATCATTACTTCCATTGCATATTTCACCAAATGGGTGTAAGTCATAACCCTCAATCCATAACTAGAAAACAAATCTCTAAGTTTATTCTCAATCACCTCATCTATTGTTATGGTATATTTTGACACTTAGATTCACACACTTGAGGATATGATCAACTATCCTCATCCAAGTGTCATAATAGAGTCATCTCTCTTGTTGTGGGTGATAATTTCATTGAGATGAATCTCTAGATAAGGGGCTAGCTCCCCTTGATGCACCTTTAAAGCTCTCTCTAACCTATCAATTGTGTATGAAAAGGGTTAAGGAAAATAATTAAGAAACCAAGCAGTGATGCACCAATGCATAATTTCCTCTTAATTTACTGAAACCACTACTTAAAGACAAACAAGGTATTTCTCACACAAGACTCACAACTCAAGATTCATTACTACATAATGTTTCATATGCTAGATTCAACAAGGTATATGATTCTTAGGTAGGGAATGAATGATTCCAAAGAGGGATACAATCATGGACCACTTATAGGATATATCTACACTTAGAAATTAATACTAGCAAAGACCTACAATAATCTCCTTTCTACAAATTGGTAGACCATCAAGAGTATAAGCTAAAAAAGATAATCTTTCACTAGGCTAGACCAACAAGGTTCAAGTCATTACTCAATATTATAGCATATGAGTGGAAAAAACACTTGTATATTTCTTTAGGAGTTATTCAAGTATAAATATGGCCATAGTTTTCCTAATAACTAGTGGAGGCTAGTGAAAAGAGCCGAAAGAATGCATATATATAGATTTGAGAGAGAAATCAAACAAAGGAAGTCCAAAGGTCACTCAGACATGTGTCATCTTGAGAATATCAATTAAAATTTCATGTGAAAGAGGGGTGAGGTGAGTCATGCCATGTCAGGAGGTGTATTTATCCAAAACAAGTCATAAGAATGGTGAAAAGTGGCATAAAACCTTTAGAATTGACACAATAAACTGCTTCTATCGAAGATCATCCATGAACATTCTAAATTTAAAATAGGGGAGCTAACACATAAAACTATTAAGGGAAATGGGACTCATGGAGATAGTTAGAAAATTCTCCTCTTAACTTCTAGCCATCCTCTAGACACCTGTGTTTGTCGATTTCATGGAAGCTCTTTGATTTGGTTGGCTACCAACAATGACCTAAACCATTGACCTGTCTATTCTTTGCTTGTTTTATCTATGCCAGATGCTCAGGATCCTACTATTTGTTACCTCCACATTTACCCTTAGGTTCCCACCAAGATTTTTGACTCCAATAGGTATTTCCTGTAATTTGAAATTGATGTTTGTGGGGCCATCACCATTCTTATTCATGAAAGATATTTTCCTCGGACACTTTTTCCCATGGTCACTTTGTTTTGACACTTTTCCTAAAAGAATTCATTCAAGAGTTTTGCTTTTGACAATTTTTGTGGACAATTTTACCATGGACAAGGTCTTCAAGATTTTTCCAAGTGCTCTTTGACTATTGAAAGTGCCCGTCGAATCATGGAAAGTGCCCTTCAGCTTTCCTAAAAATACCCTTCCCAAAAGGAAAAAATATCATTCAGGGATGGCTTTCTCGGAGTTGGAATATTTTTTTGAAAATAAGCCTTCGAAACTTTCCATTTAGTATACTTTAGGAAAAACACTTTACCCAAAAATTACCCTTATGAACCTCTACATCGAACCACTTTGGTGAAGAAAGGTACCCTTCAAGATTGTTGAAGATGCCCCTCAACTTTCTAAAATGGACCTTCAAAATTCTTGTAAATGAATCCTCTGAAAAGAAAAAATTTTCCTTTAGGTTTTTTGTAAAATGTCCTTATGAAAGGAAAGTACCCTTCAAAAACTTTGCAAAGGGCCATTCATAAAGATTGAAGTGCCCTTCAGAAATGTTGCAAATGATCCCTTTAGAAAGATTGAAGTGTCCTTTGGAAAAGTTGAAAATGACTTTTTCCTGAAGTTACCTTTGGGAAAATTACTTGGGACATTTTCCCAAAAAAATAAAAGTATCCTTCAGAAAGAATGAAGTGGACCATTTCCTATAGAAGCATGTTTTTTAGAAAATTATTTCAGACAAAATGTCTAAAATAATCCCTTCAAAAAGATTATGTGGACAATTTTCTTGAATTAAATATAACCCTTGTACTTTTGCCATATGTTTTGTATGGAACACCTCCTTCTAAGGAATTATGCATACTAGACTAGCCAAAAGTTATAGACTTAGACGATCGAGCTTGAATGACTAAGTATAGAAATGTTTTCGAAGCAATTTTTTGAACATAAACAACTCTTCTTTTTCTTTGGCAAAGTAACTCAGACTTAGTACATAGGAACCTTAAACTAGGATGAACAAACCCACATGATCAAATTCCTCTACAACTGCTATGTGTGCAAGATCTAGCATTGTGAAAATTCTCTTTTAACTCTACTCAAACCTCTTACAATGACTCAAAGCAAATTAAAATGGACCTAGACAACTAACCAATCAAAGCTAATAGCATTCATATTATGTTGAATAAATTTAAGCTCACACTAAGACATGATATTCACCCATAAAAGATCTAAATTCCAAGTTTTAATATAGGAGTGCCCAGTTTTTAATCTATAGGGTTAAAATTTGGTCAAAAATTTGGTGACTCATAGGGGTAGTATACCTGATATACTCACTAGACTAGTAGCCTTATCAATCTATTGGGATTATGGAGTCATCTAAAGACTGAAATAAACAAGAAACCTTGACCATGCTTCAAAACTTGATCAACAAGACAACTAGTTACCACCTTAAAACACACAAGGGAAAGAACAAACACACATGAAGACCAAAGAAAATACACCTATGCTACTTAAGCACTTATGAGAACCGAACACAATAGAAAGAAAACTAATTATGTACAACTAAGTATGCTCTTCCCCCTCCTGGATCAAAAGGGAAAATTGAAAATCTTCTCACTTCATGGCATGAAGGATTAGATAAATCAAGAAGCCTTTTGTCTCTTATCATTGCTAACTCCATGCTTCTCACAAAGTTTTCCAACATTATTGGCATGATGCTCATTAAGAACCAAACAACTCCAAATAATTTGACCAAGGAAATGAACTCTTCTTATACATGATCACTTACTTCATGTTGTTTCCCACTCACCTTCTCATGATCAACTCCCATCCTCTTTATAGGCACGATTTCAAAAGGATTGAATTAATTTTAATTAGAAACTTTAGGCCAATATGATCTTTCTCCATCCTTCAAAATATGATGAGTTCCTTCTAGAGGGTGATATCCCCTCTTGATGACTTCAAATATATCATTCTTAAATTCACAATCCTCTTGAAATAATAAACATGAAAACTTGTTTCTCCTTTGCATACTTAATTGAGTTCCAATGCCACCTTGTCCATCTTTACCAACTGATAGCTTCCTTGAAGAGGAGTATAGCCTACTCCAATGGTTCCAAACATGTCATCCAAAGTTTGATCAAGAACCTCTCCTAGTCCATCCATAGTATCTTGTAAAGTAAGAAAAGAATCAATGATCATTTCCTCCTCATCAAGTATGGAGGAAAAATATTTTGAATTATCTTTTTGTTCACCAAGAGGGGTTCTTATGATGAACTCCTCATAATCAATCATGCAGATTTCTTGATCAACCATGAATTGAGCATATTCCTCTTTGCTTACTTATCTCAATATAGGCTCTTAAGAAAAAATCAAGCATTATCTATTATCATCCAAATAAGAAGACTCAATATGATATTTCACCTCCTCTTCATCACTTAAGGCCTCTTGAGAGATTTTGATTTGCATTTTAGCTACGATAATCTAATTTCCTTGATCAAGGGCTGTAAGATCTTCAACTTCTCACTTAATGATGTCAAGACTAGGCATCTTGAAATTCAATGATTTAGCCTAATGAGGATACCAAGGAGGTATATATTTTTCAATAAAGAGTTCATTTTCCTTTTTACTAGTTTTTCTTTTGGTTCCCACACCATAGGTCCATCAGGGCAAAGGTTGATAGGATGAGGACATAAAGAACTAGTTAGTGGAGGTGGGATATAGATCTCATGATCAGATTCAAAATGCAACATAGGAGGATATTTGGGAAACTCTTAAGGAAGGGTAGATTGGATGTGTTTAGGCATAAGATCATATTTTTATTCTAAACCTTTCATCTCACATTGACTTGGCAGCTTCATTTTTGCTTCCAACTCCTCTATCTTCTTGGTAAGGTATTCTCAGAGAAGTATTTTTTAGAGTTCATAGGAATCATCATGAAGATGGGGAATACATAAGGGATGCCATGGAATATAGGAAGCTTCCTAAGGAAGGGTGAGAGGGACTTACAAATAATTAACTCCACTTTCCACTTTACACTCTTGGACAACACTCTCCTCTTCTTTCTTGCCCCATGACTCCACTACCTTACTATAGCTTAGAATGCAAGGATTAGAAATATCCTTTTGAGGTGGTAATGAAATATAAGAGGTAAATGAGGGCTTGGAATCTACTTCCTTCACTACCAATATGGACTGTTGCATATGAAAATTTTCCCATTCAATCTACCTATCAAGATTTGCCTCAAACACAAGATTTCTCTTTTGAACGCTCTCTTCTAAATGATTGGGAAAATAATGAATTTGATAGGATTGGTTTGATTCATAATTAGAGTTCATGTATGACTGATAGGAAACTTGAGGAAGTGAATATGAAGGTTGATACACTTGGTAAGGCTTCCTCTCATGAATGCTCAACTTGTCTTCCAAGGATGAAATCAAACCACTCACATCAAGCATCTCACTTGTGAGCCTTTACCAATTGGCTCTCTCAAAAGGATCCCATTCTTTCTTGACCAATTCTAATGCATTTATCACTTGATGGATGGAATTACTAGGAATATTTTGACCACATCCTCTTTGAGTATCAAGATATAACATATAGTTCTCATATCTCAAGAGTGTTTATTTGAAGGAGGATATGGGCTGATTGGAAAAAAGACTCAGTTGACTAGGAGGATTAAAACATTGAGAAGATTGATTATAAGACCGATATAAGTTATGACAAGGCTGAAAATGGTCATGTTGGGACTAACCAAGGACTTTTCCATATTGGTATGGGATGACACGAGCTTGACTTATCTCACCAACTTGTAAAGAGAAAAAATCATAACCATAAACATCCATAAAACTTCATTTCCAGTAAGAACATAAAAAAACACATCACCAAAGTTCTTCAAGGATCACTTAGGTTGCTTAACCAGCTGATATGTCTTTAGAGTCATCATTGATGCTTGGAAAAATGCCTCCAAAGGTTGATGTGTTAAAGGACAACACCAAAAATCCTCCAAATCTTAAAACAAGAGTCCCACCAAGCATGCAAAAAACTATTGACACTTGGATTTGTACCCTAGAGGAGATGCTCAACTCTCCTCATCCAAGTGGTATAATAGAGTCATCTCTCTTGCTGTGGGTGATAATTTCACTGAGATGAATCTCTAGATAAGGGGTTATCTCCCCTTGATGCACCTTTAAATCTCTCTCTAACCTATCAATTGTGTATGAAAAGGGTTAAGGAAAATAACTAATAAACCAAGTGACAATGCACCAATGTATAATTTCCTCTCAATTAACTAAAACCACTACTTAAAGACAAATAAGGTGTTTCTCACACAAGACTCACAACTCAAGATTCATTACTACATCAATGTTTCATATGCTATATTTAAGAAGGTATATGATTCTTAGGAAGGGAATGAATGATTACAAAGAGTGACACAATCATGGACCACTTATAAGATAACTCTACACTTAGAAAAGAATACTAACAAAGACTTGAACAATCTCCTTTCTAAAAATTGGTAGACCATCAAGAGTATAAGCTAGAAAAGACAATCTTTCACTAGACTAGACTAACAAGATTCAAGTCATTACTCAATATTACAACATATGAGTGGCAACAACACTTGTATATTTCTTCAAGAGTTCTTCAAGTAAAAATCTAGCCAATGTTTTCCCAATAACCAATGGAAGCTACTGAAAAGAGCCAAAAGAATGCATATATATAGCTTTGAGAGAGAAATCAAACAAAGGAAGTTTAAAGGTCACTTGAACATGTGTCACCTTGAGAATATCAGTTACAATTACATGTGAAAGAGGGGTAAGGTGAGTCATTTGATGTCAAGAATTATACATGTCTAAAACAAGTCATAAGAATGGTGAAAAGTGGCATAAAACCTTCAAAATTGGCGTAAGAAACTTCTTCTATCAAAGATCATCCCTGAGCGTTTGAAACTAAAAACAAGGGAGCAGACACATAGCACTATTGAGGGAAATGGAATTCATGGTGACAGTTAGAAAATGCTCCTCCTAATTACTAGCCATCCTCTAGACACCTATGTTTGTTGATTTCATGAAAGATCCTTGATTTGGTTGACTGTTAGAAATGACTCAAACCATCGACCTGTCTATTCTTTTCTTGTTTTATCTATGCCAGATGCTTAGGATCCTACCGTTTATTACTTCCATGTTTTCCCTCAAGTTTATGCCAAATTTTTTTACTCCAATGGCTATTTATCGCAAATTGAAATTGATGTTTGTGGGGCCATCAACATTCTTATTCATTTGAGATATTTTCTTTGGACACTTTTTCCCATGGTCACTTTGTTTCGGCACTTTTCTCAAAATAATTCATTCAAGCTTTTTGCTTTTGACAATTTTTGTAGATAATTTTCCCATGGACAAGGTCTTCAAGACTTTTTCCAAGTACTCTTTGACTATGGAAAGTGCCCTCTGAATCATGGAAAGTGCCTTTTAGCTTTCCTAAAAACACCCTTCCCAAAAGGAAAAAATACCCTTCAAGGAAATTGAAAAGTACCATTAACTTTCTTGGAGATGGACTATTTTTTTAAAAATAACCCTTCAAAACTTTACATTTAGTATACTTTAAGAAATACACTTTACCTAAAAAGTGCCCTTTAGAACCTCTATATCAAACCACTTTGGTGAAGAAAGGTACCCTTTGAGATCACTGAAGATGCCCCTCAACTTTCTAAAATGGATCTTCAAAATTCTTACAAATGAATTCTCTGAAAGGAAAAATTGTCCCTTCAGGTTTTTTGTAAAATGCCCTTCCGAAAGGAAAATACCCTTTGGAAACTTTGCAAAGAGCCATTCATAAAGATTGAAGTGCCCTTCAAAAAATTTGTAAATGACCCCTTAAAATGGATTGAAGTGCCCTTTGAAAAAGTTGCAAATGACCTTTTCCTAAAGTGCCCTTCAGGAAAATTACTTGGGACATTTTCTTGAAAAAAGAAAAGTATCCTTTGAAAAGAATGAAGTGGACCATTTCCTATAGAAGCACCTTTTCAATAAAATTATTTCAAATAAATTTTTTGAAACAATCCCTTCAAAAATATTATACAAATAATTTTCCTAAAAGAAATCTAACCCTTGTACTTTTACCATGGGTTTTATATGGAACACCTCCTTCAAAGCAATTTTGCATAGTAGACCTAGCCAAAAGGTATATACTTAGATATCTGAGCTTGAATGACTAAGTCTAAAAATGTTTTTGAAGTAATTATTTTAACATGAACAACTATACTTGTGCTTTGATGAAGGACCTCAAACTTAGTACATAGGAACCTTGAACTAGGATGATCAAACCCACATGATTAGCTTCTTTTGCAACTGCTACATGTGCAAGACCTAGCACTATGAAAATGCTCTTTAAACCCTTCTTAGACCTTTTAGAATGACTCAAAGCAAAGTAAAAGGGACATAAACAACTAACTAATCAAATATAATAGCATTCATATTACATTAAAGAAACCTGAGCTCACACTTAGACATGATATTCAACCCTAAAAGATCTAAAGGTCAAGTTTTCATATAGGGGTGCCCAATTTTGAACTGTAGGTCAAAATTTGGTCAATAGTATCCTTACAACCATCATTTTTGACAATTGTAAATCATTAAGAATAAATATGTTAAATCCCTTTGTAACCACTTTCATATCACACATAAATGGTCCACACCTTGTTACCCCAAAGGTAATGTCCAAGCTGGGGCATCCAATAAAACCCTCATTAAAATTCTCAAAAGGATTGTCAATGATTTTGGTCAAGACTAACAGCTTCAACTTTATCCATCTTTATGAGCGTACTAAACCAACATCTGCACACATACGGGGTAACCCCTTATTATCTTGTCGTTGGAAGTGAATTCACCTTACCAATTGAGAATGAGTTACCTTATTTATCTATCTCCTTAAAATATATAATTGATGATGAGGAATACAAAATCCCACAATCGCATGAGTTATAACTTCTTGATGAAAAATGGATCAACTTGTTAGATCATTTGAAATCATATAAAAATAGGTTACACACTTAATAATTTGTCTCATCCTCAAGACAAAAAAAATGGAGATTTATTCAACATTAGGAATTCTTATCCATATGGAAAAACTATTGATACTTGGTAGTAAAAAAATTCTCAAAAAAATCCACTTCGTTAGGTATCCAATTTCCCACTATGCTTTAAGATCCAACATAATATTCTTGTGAATTAATTATGTAAGGTCTTATAGTGGGGAAGGACTGTTAATGGTATTTTTAATGTTATCAATGTCAATGGTAACTCATTCCAATTTCTACATATTTTCATTTATTATACTGCCATATTCATCTGGTTCTATGATGATTTAAGCCTATTGCACCTAATTTGTGTGGTATTGATTCCATAAATCTAAAATTTATTTCCTTTCTATGTTGGTAGAATCTTTGGTGATGTCTAATGTTGTCACGGTTTGATTGAGTTTAACCTTCAAGGCATCTAGATCTTTATTCTCTTTATGTGTGGTAGTTGGCCATCCAAGAGTATAGGAAAAATAGGTGGTAGCATCTGAGATTTATTTTTAGAGAGAAGTGATGTGTCTTGATTGTTCACTAATGTTGAGTATTATCATTTATAGGCTTCTTTTTATTTTCATACTTATAATCTTAGAAAGTGGCTTCCTTGATTATTATTTTTTCTACCTCTAATAGTATTTGATGTAGGATCAAGTTTTAGACTATCTCATAAATATGTTATTTGAGTGTCTATTATGGATCTATATCATATTGTGGCCTCACCTTGGAGATACTCTAAATAGTTATTTGTATTTCCTCTTTTAAGACAACATATCTATCTACCCAATCTTGATTGACACTATCCTAGATAAAGATGCCCAAATGTTGTTTTTGAATTGGGGATAATTGGTGTAGGTGTGTCATGGCTCATTAGGTTATGGGTTCTTCCATTCCTTTTTCCAACTAGATGGTCCTAATATTTTGTCTTTTAGCCAATATTACTTTGATCTATGCAAGTGAATCTTGTGGCATGGTAATTTGTGTAGCCAAGGTGGATTGTGAGGTGGATGGTAGTGTAACTTGGTGTGGGGGGATTGAGGGTGGTATTTGGGAGTTGGAAGTAGGTTTTTGGGTTGTTGCACTCTTATTTATAGCTTCTTCTATGGTTTGATTTAGTTGTTTTTATTCATCCATAACTTTTATTTCCAATCTCTTCTATTTTGACTCTACTTTTTCTTTCTTGAACCTCTCTTTCTCAATTTTTATTCTTCCATTCTCTCTTTCAACTCATTTTTATTCAATTTATTATTTTTTAATTTTTTACTTTTATAGTCATTCTCTTTCTAGTTTTTCCTCTTTTTTTTGGGCATCCTTTTTCTCCTACTCAAGTTTTTCCTGATTCTTTCATCTTCTTCTTCTTCTTCTTCTTTTCTTGTTCTTTGTATTTATTTTTATTTTTATCTCTCCTCTTGCATCATATGTTTTAACTTTTTTATAATCTTTGCACTTATGTAAGTGTCATCAAGGCTTCTTATTGGGAATTTTCCAAAGTCATGCCTATGGTTACCTCATCTTCTCCCATTTTTTCAATTTATTATTCTTTTTATCTTTTTTTATTCACTCCTTTTCCTTTATTGCATATTTTTATACTACCAGAACCTTTGTTGCTTCTTATTAGGCTTGACCTGTGGCTATTGCCACAACTATCAATGTGTGGGTCCGTGTAGTTTCTAAGATGAGCCTTAGTTTTTATTCCTCATCTACATCTTCTTATGATAAATAAATTATTTTTTCTTCTACAAGTGTATCCAATTTAGTTATGTTTAATATCAGTCTTGTGCCTTTATGTTTCCTTCTTTTGGGTTTTTGTATTACTAGTGTTTTTTCTTTCTAATGTGTTTGTTGTCATTTTTTCCTTTCCCTCTATGTTAAGCCACTATTTATTGGCCATATTTCCATTTACAATATTAGTATTGGTGATGCATTAGACATGTCTCTTAAAACTATTTTCTTTCCCTTTTTATCTAATGGTGATAATTAAATGTCTTACATGTCTTCTACGCCAATTACTTGTTCTATTTTTGAAGATCACACCTCAAAATGTGGTGGTGAAGTAGGGATCCCTAGATGTAAAATGTCTAGGTTGAGTAACTCAGTTTGTTTTGAAACCTCTTCTACTTAATCTATGTTGATTCCCCCTTAAGGGTCGCCATGTGTTTCTACCAAAATTTATTCTATTATGCATTAATATTTGGTGGTATTGGGTTCTCAAATAAATTGTAAAATGATCTGATAATGACAATTACTTGCTCAAAATTTTCATCTAAGACCTTACATGGAAGTGGAGGTAAAATAGTAATGTATTGTTCAAATGGGCAGATATAGATGAAGTTGGTAATGGATTGTTTTCTTAACCTATCCTCCCATTTAATCAAAGTTGAAGCTTTTTATAGTGGTGTAATGGAATCCATATGGGTTTTGATCCTTTATCCTATATATTTACCCTTGGCCTAACAAACTTATTAAGATACCCTAGGGAGGGTATTTGTAAAATACATTACTAAGCTTATAATTAATGAGTCAACATAAATCATGCTTACCTCAATTAGCCTTTTTAACACTATAATTGAATTTATAGAGAGGGAACTGGTAGAGGTCTTACTTTGTTTTTAAATAAATCATGTTGAAATTAATCATTATACTTTTAGGGCTCACAACATCCTCTCTATTTGTGAATTCAAATTTCCATGTGACCACCTTTACTACATATCAGAGTACCAATTTTTTGATAGAGTTGATCATGATGCCCCTTTTATTTTTTGTTACACCTAGGTGGTGGGTGGGATCCTTTCCTTTTATGGACCATTTCTTGTAATTTTTTTAATGCTCTATCCCTCATTCATTAATACCATCACTTAATCAATGTCTTCTATAGTAATGTGGTGTGTTTGGCCCAAGAAAAAAAATCCATCAATAAGGCAACTTAATAGGATTTTGATGGTGTTGGTGGATATGTAGAAGTATGGGAATTTGACCCATGCATATAGTATCGTCCATGGTATGCATCATGCCTTGGTGGTCCATTCCCATGTATCTATTTATATTATCTTCCAAATGAGTTCATTCTAATCTTCCCCCATCCTTTTGTGATAAAATATTATGAAAATTTCTTGTATGTATTTGAATGTTATTTCTAAGTGTCCTACTTGATATGGAATGGTTTAAAATGTCCCCTATGCATATAACTTTAGGGATTTGAGTGGAACATTTTTGGGCTTTAGAATCAGTAGTTCTACATTTTTTACCACACTTGTAGCTTCCATCTTCACTATTTCTTCTTCACCTTCTATAATTTCTTATCCTCTGAGGGGTCTACATAATATAAAATTTCCAGAGTTTTGATATGTTTGAGAGTTTTTTGTGAATTGAGATGAGTGACGGTCATTATTTATACCAATTATGTTCAATTTCCCTTTATTTCTTGACTTGAATGTGGATGTGATGTGTAACCTTTCCATGTCTCATGTTAATCATGTTCTAATGGTTTCCTTAGTTGGTATGTAATTTTAGCTTATTAACTTTCACTGCTCATTTAATGCCATTGGTTTTGGGTTTAGATGTTGTATCCTTTTAATTTATTTCTTTGAGTATTTTAATGTCTCAATATTTATATTTTTATTTTCCTCTCCATTATGATAATTTAGTGTATTTGATTTTAATAATTATTCTTCCTCTTTTCTAATGTTTTATATCAAGGTCAACCAACTTGAAACTTAGGCCTTTAGCATAAGATGTTGCAACATCCTTGGTTGAATCACCTAGCATCCTCTTTTTCCTTTACATTATCCATACTAACTTTGGTGGTATCTATTATTATTCATATGGTTATTATTTTCACTATGTATTTCCTCATTTTCTTTCATATTATTGTAATGCATTTTCTTTATTTCTTATATTCCTTTGTTGTGGAATAACTTCCTCAATCTACAATGTGTTAAATGTTCATTTATTCCATGGTATTATTCCTTCATATTATGGTGTTCATTACTTTGATTTGTGTCATGATATTTCTATCTTTACCTCCTTCCATGGTATTAAGTATATGTCTTATGATATAATGGACTTGTTCTGCAATATTATTTATTTGTTTCATGGTATAATTGATCTATTCCACAATATGTTATATGTGTTTTCATAATTTATTGTATGGTTAGTGGTATTTTTAATCATTATTATTGATGTGGTATTGCTTATTGTTTGAGAAGATTCACATTCAGAATGGAAATATAGTGAATATGTCAATTTTCATAGTTGCTCAAGTAGTTGTAAGGCTTCATGGTGTTAGAGTGGGCCATAATCAAAGATCAACTAGATATAATCGAATGCATGAATAAAATCTATATGGAGTAGTGAAATCCAAAAGAAATAGCTCAAAGGAAGAAGTTTATCTTCACAAATAAAATTTGCATTAATAAGTATTATCCAAAAAGTATATAGGAAGGTTCATTAAATAGGTAGAAAATAAACATGTACAAACATCCTAATTCATACGAGATTATTTTCCCCAATGAAATTTATTAAACCTAAGTAAGCTATCTATATTGTGTAGGTAAAACTACATAGTGGTAAAAATCCTACACTAACACCCCCTTTAAGTATAACTTAGGTGGGTAGAAGAATTGGATCTTGACATAAAGGCCTGATGAGGTAACCAAGTACATAGAGACAATCCCCTAGATGAGGATTAAGATGGAGCTACCCAAACCCCAAAAAGATCCTATAAATGAAGGTTCTTGCTCTCAGTGAAGAGTTTTGTGAATATATCAGTAATTTGCTCCATTATCTAGATGTACCAAGGATTAATGACTTACTTGTGGATGATCTCCTAAATGAAATAAATTTGAATATCAATATGTTTGGTCTATTGATGGAGAACCATATTCTTATTGATCTGGATTGTGATTTGTTTTTTGTAGACGATGACTATTTGTCATTAAAATTGGATGCCAAAATCAATGAGAACTCATCAAAACCAAATAACCTCAATGGTAGAATTAACAACTCATCTATATTATGCCTTAATAGAGGATAAAACAATAGCATTCTACTTATTTCTTAACCAACTAATGGGAACTAAAACAAGTGATAAACTATAACCTAAAGTAGACTTATGATTTTGAATATCACCAACTCAATCTAAATATATATACCCAATAAAGTTGAGTTGATACATGATCCATAGTGAATCTAAAAACTATGAGTACCCTAAATGTAGTGGAGAATTTACTTAGCTACTTTCTAGTTCAGCTCATGTGTTTCTTGCATAAATATTGATACCATGCCCATTATATATGAAATATTAGGTCTAGGGTGCATAAGGTGAATGAGACTACCAAAAAGTTGGTGATATGATGTAACATCACCTAAAGAAGATGAATAATTATCTCAAGCTTCAAACCAAATAGAAAAGGATCCAGAACTAGGTTATAGTCATCCATGTTAGACTAAGAAATTTTAATCCCAAGGAAGTAATGCAATAATCTTAAGTCAGTCATTGAGAACATGTAAGACAAAGAATTTTTCACTACTGTGATGGTGGATGAAAAAATCCCTATGATCAATAGGTCATCCATATAGAGAACCAAAATCAATAGTGAATCATCCTAATGTAAAATGTAGACATTCATATCTGAATGCCATCTAATGAACCCAATTGAAAGAAGAAAAGAGTCCATCTTGGAATACCACGATCAAGGTGCTTATTTGAGGCCATATATATATTTTCAAAGTTTTAAAAATAAAAAGGAATATTCTAAAAATACTTATGGTTACTTCATGTAAATTTCCTCTTTGAAGTTGCCATGAAAAAAGACACTCTTCACATCCATCTGATGAACATCCTAATAATGTATTGTGATAATCATGAGAGTGAGTTAGATTGAGTTTATTTTAGCAAATAGGGTGAACATATTGATATAGTCAATGTTAGGTACCTAATAAACCCCCTTTGCTACCAAATATGTTTTGAACTTGTCTATAGACCCATCTGCTACAAATTTTATTTGATAGATCCACCCACATCAAACAAGTTTTCTTCTTTTAGGAAGAGGGAATAAATCCCAAGAGTTGTTCCTCTACAAGGAAATATACTCCTCTTTCATATCACTATCCCACTCATGAATGCCTAATGCCTTGTGAAATGATTATAGATTAGAAGTAAATGTAATGAAAGCATGTGGGGCATCCTAGAATTGTGAATGTGTTCTCATGTTATCTGATGGATCTCCAACCCCTTAGCTAGAACTTTGTATTGCCTATCTATCCTAAAGAGGACTAGTTCTTGGAGAGTCAAGAGCAGATTCATCATCTTATAAATATATTATGGGAGAAGGAGGAGGTGAATCCTCAATAATACTCTCATCATCATAACTTGGTAACTTAAGTGTAGCTTGTGACACGCAACCCATAGGTCCCTCTTGCTTGCTCTCATGACCCTCATAGGCATATTTTCACTTATTATCAATCATCCTTAGCCTTCCAGAATTGATCCCATCTAGGTTAGATCCCTCTTTCCATGACTAATCCATCCCCCATGCCCCATCAACTCAAGATAATAGTGCCACACTTGGACTATAGCATTGGTGCCACTCATTTCCACTTTCAGTACTCCTATCTAAATGCATTTTTGGCCCCAATAATAAGTTTCTTTTGAGTCCCCATCCTTTTCCTTGTCAGCCTAATGCAAGATCATTCGATCCATGAAAAATAGATCCTTATAAAATCCCATTCAAAGATCATTTGGAGATGGTTGGCAAATATCACAAAGCATGCAATACTACAAGAAAGATTACTCAAGCATATTTCCCTATCCTCTACATACAACCATCTAATACTATTTTTAACTTATTTAAATTCTTACACCAGTCCCTAGTCACCTCAAACACACCCAGTTTAGCATTTTTCATCTTCATGCACACTATTTCATAAAGCACATCAAGTGGGAGAACTACATATGGCTTGATCCCTCTTTGAAGTATTGGTATGTAGGTAGCATGCCCACACAAGGGGTGTGGATACATTTTTAGTGAATATTACACACACTATCCCCCCCTTTTTCTCAAATTTGGTCAAATCATAATGGAGTGTAGGGTTTGAAAACAAAATCAGCTCTATAAAGAGTTTTGCGGACATCCAAAAGTCAAAATTTCATATGCAAGGTCACACAAACACAGTGAAAAAAACCTAGAAAGCTTAGATCTTCTGGACAACAATGGTATAAGTAGACTACAACACTAGTGCCACTAGTGTCTTATTTTGGTGCTCTTGTCCAATCATAAAACAAAGGCTAGATCTTGATTTGTGATAGTGTCCCAACCCTGCATAGTGAATTACAAGCTCTATCTTAATTATATCAGTTAGTTTCTAGCTAAGTCTTGTTTTCTTTCCCTTATTAATATTTTTTTAAAAGTTCAAATTGCAATAAAATTATATCAATAAGTAGTTTAATTATTGTATATTTATTGATTTTACTACTCAGACCTTTTAACTAAATTAGGAATAATACACTAATATCTCCAAAAAGGTTAAATCATTTTGTGAACCCAACTTACTTCATTTGCACACAAGAACCCTAAAAATCATAGGGTAAATTTCCTACTGATTTTTCCTATATTTTTATGATTTTTTACCTGCATAATAAAATATTAAAAACTTCATTAAATTTTAAAATTTTGTAGTAATTTTAAAATAATTTTCCTTCAAACCCTAGTTGCCCATACTAGGTCCCAGTATTTTTCCAGTAAGTTTTCAATATTTTTTTGATTTTTCACTAGCATATTAAAATCATAAATCCCCTTCAAATTTCAAAATTCAATAATAACTCTCAAAAATATTTATTTTTCTAAACCCTAGTTGCATATACTAGGTCCCATAAAATCACTAATTTTCCAATAAATTTTTTATTTTTTACTTGCATATTTCACTCAAAAATTCACTTTAAATTTCAAATTTGCATAGTAATTTGTCAAAATATTTATCTTTCAAACCCTAGTTGATTTATTCACATGCTTGTATATAGCCATTTTTCCAACATTTGTATATAGTTTTCTTCCATTTACTTGTACATAGTTTCTTAGCTTTCCTTGTACATAATCTTATGATTAATTGTATATAGCTTCTTTTCAAATTATTGTACATAGTCTTTATGTGATTGATTGTTTATAGCTCAAATAACTCAAAATTCAAAAACAATACAAAATTTCAAAATATAAAAGCAGTCAAATATGTCAAAACACCAAAAACATTTTGATTATATGCATTATCCATGCTTTACATTTCTACTACCATGCTAGACTTACATTTACTATTCTATGCTATTGTTTGTTGATTTATCTACATTACCATGCTTCACTTAATCTTATTTGAGTGTGTGCAGTGATATCTAGATCCTTGATTGCTTCATTCTACCCATTGAGGGGGCATCCTACTTCTACATTCAAGACACACATTGATATATCTACCCATTAGGGCATCTTCTACATGAGTAAACCATCTAGGTTATGTAATTACTACACCACACACTCTAGTTATCATTATGATGTACATTATTTGATAGATTGCATAGATTACTCTATCGACATTCCACTAGTATATGACATTATGTATTTCTTAGCATATATATAGCCATGTCCTAACATGTCTTGCATACCTTCACATTCTTACTTTGATTAGTTAGATGCAATTGTATTTTTAGTATTTACATGCTTTATTTTATTTCATAGCATAACTTGATGTGATTATATTTTCTAGTTCCTATTTGTCTCATGTATGTGCCTTAGGAAATTTGTCAATGTCTTTTGCTTCTATTCATGTGTGTGCCTTTGGACATTTGTCAATTTACCTTATCTGTACTCTTCTATATGATTAGTTTGAGTGACATGTGCCCATGTTCCTTGTTTACTTAGCCCCTTGGCCATTTTTGTATGCTTCTTGATTATTACCTTGTGTGTTTATTGGTTGATTACTTTTTGATTATTTTTATGTCATGCTCCCAATCATGTATACTCTTGATTTTTTGGATGCCATGATAGACATCATACTCCATCCCTCCTTAACAACTAAAAAATAACAATTAGTCAAACTTTTAGTTATAGTTTAATACTTTGCACATAATACATGCTATTATATTTCTATATTTATCTAAGTATACCCTTGTTGATCTAACAATCTCTAAATACAAACCATGTTATATTTTGAGATATCTTGTCTATTATCATTGCTACATCATGTATCTTTGTAGCATAACACACAAGACTTTTTATTTTGAGAGCATTCATTGTAGGGCCTTCACCTACCCTTAGAAGAGGGGACAACAGACAAGGGTTTTATCACAGAGATTAGAGCTCATAGTAGTAAAAAATTTAGTTTTCAAAACACCAAAAATAATAAACAAACATCAAACTATTTAGAATAGACCAGGAAAATAGTGAAAATATCAAAATAGTCATCATGTTTAACCCAAGACAATAGTGTTGATATTGGAATACAACGTTAGTGCCATTACTTTCCATTTTTGACACTCCTATCCAAATAGCAAAAAACCATACTCCAAAAGCAAGCAAAAAATTAAGTTTGGATATAGTTTTACACAGTCAAACCAGTTGAGAATCAGTAGTTTTTAGTACACTTTTACTTAAAGAATCTAGATATAGGGGGCATCATGCATGACATGATGGCTTTCACTTCTAATTTTACATACAATAGTTGGTATAACTGTTAGATCAGAATCCATGTTTCAGACACCAGTGATTGGGGGCAATATGTGCGACACATTTATTTTATTTTCTTTTTGAGTTCAACATTACCTAGGCATTCTCAATAGTTATATGCTTTATTCCATCTATAAGTGGTTGGCATCATTTCAGAGTGGCTTTCATACAAGCTTGATCTCCATCTTTTCGAGTGGCCAAGAGTGGTCTAGTTTATAACATACATTTAGTTATCCATTCCAATATTATCATATTACCGAGCATTCATGGGCTTTAAGATCCATCTCATAATGACATACATATCATACCGGTATTAATTTATAGCTTCACTTCAAGGGGTAAAAATGGAGCCAAAGGACTAGTTAGCCTTTGTATTCTTGAGCCATATATTCAGAGGGATTAGACACACAATCCAAATATCGATTAACACATGCATGATCACACAACTTCACTTAATCAGTGATGATGGAGCTAAAGGGAAAACCTTTGCACTTTTGAGCCACTCTCAAGAAATTGAGTACTCGGTTATGTTCATGATATAACTCTTGGTATAGTATCATCCAATATTACTCAACATCATCTAGCATCACTTAGCATCATAACATGTTTTATATTGGTTTATGTACCCAGTGAGGTGTATTCATTCCTTTCTCTTCCTCTCTCTCTTACCCAGATTTGTACATTCTTATTTTAGATATAGTGTATCTATTAAAAACCGATATACTCTTTATTTTTCTTGAATATTCACACTTTACAACATGTTCTCTCTATGCACATGCAACATCACACAACTTCATGAGCTTCACCCTTGTAGGTAAGTTCAGGTACACTTTCTATTTTTCCTTTATCCTATTATTTCTCTTTACTACATAGCTAGAATAAAGGAGGGGTAAATGTAGTCATATAAAATGCAAAAATTGGTAACTTGAGTGTGGCATGTGACACCCAAACCATGGGTCTCTCTTGCTTGCTCTCATGACCCTCATAGGCATATTTTCATTGATTCCCAATCATCCGTAGCCTTCTCAACTTGATATCAACTAAGACAAACCCCTTTTTCCATGACCAATCCATCCTCCCAATCCATGTTAGCTTAGAATAATAGCACCACACTTGGACTATATCACCACTGCCACTCTTATCCTCTTTTGGTGATTCTATCCAAATGAATTTTTAGCCCTAATGATCATTTCTTCTGATTTCCTATCCTTCTCCTTGTTGACCTAATGTGAGCTCATTAAACCCATGAATAATAGATCCCTATAAAATCCCATTCAAATATAATTTGGATATGTTGACAAATATCACAAAGCAAGTAAGAATACAAGAAAGACTACTCAAGAATATTTCCTTATTCTCTGCATACAACCATCTAATACTATTTCCAGTTTATTAAAATATTTACACCAGTCCCTAGTCACCTCAAGTGCACCATTTTTAGTATTTTTCATCTTCATACACACTATTTCATAAATCACATCAAGTGGAAGAATTTCATATGGCTTGATCCCTCTTCGAAGTATTGCTATGTAGGTACATTCCCACACAAGGGGCTTGGATACATGTTCAATTAATCTTACACACACTAACCCCCATTCTTTCTCAAAGTTGGTCAAAACATAATGGAGTCTAGGGTTTGAAGATAAAATCATCTTTATAGGGAGTTCCTTAGATATCTAATAGTTAAGATTTTATAGGCAAGGTCACACAGATAGAAAAAACAAAACCCAAAAAGCCCAGGTCTCCTAAATAACAATGGTAGAAGTGGAATACAACATTAGTGCCACTAGTGTCCTATTTTGGTGGTCCTATCTAATCATAAAATGAAGACTAGATTCTAATTTATGATAGTGTCCTAGCCATACATAGTGAATTTTAGGCTCTATCTCAATCTTATCAGTTAGTTTCTAGCTAAGTCTTGTATTCTTTCCTTTATTACTATTTTTAGAAAAGTTAAAATTAAAATTAAACTATACAAATCAATAGCTTAATTATTGAATATTTATTTATTGATTTTACTACTCAGACATTTTAACTAAATTAAGAATAATACACTAATATTACCAAAAAGGTTAAAATTAGTAGTGTTTGTCTATCCCAGAGAGGACTAGCGCTTGGAGAGTCAGGAGGAGATTCATCATCCTCTAAATATATTATGGGAGAAGGAGGAGGTAAATCCTCAACACTACTCTGATTATCATAACTAGAAGAAGAATATCGATTATTAAGAAGATACTTAGGAGAATCTAAATAGTTAAAAATTTCATCAAATCCCATTGCATTTGAGGAATGGGGAGAGGTGTCGAGTGTGGAATCTAAAGGCCCATCTTAGAAATGAATAGTTATCTCAATTAATAATCATGATTGGTGGGATGGAAAATCCTATGTCCCTTAACACCCTCAAAATATCTGACAAAGATGCAAGGCTGACTCTAAGGTTCCATTGCCTTATGTTTCTTCTTTAAAATGTTATAGAAAGAGATCTAAACACTCAAAAGTGATTCAATATGGGTTTTTAACCACTCCAAGATTCAAAAGGAGTGAATCCCTTCTTTGGTTTATGAGTAACTTAGTTATGGATATAACTATTAGAAATATTTTCATTGATGTCAAAGGTCTAGCATTGGTGATAAAGGCCCCATAGCATTTATTATCAAAAGGTGTTTTTAATATTCATATTTTGGCTAAGATGTGCTGATATTTATTTAATATTAACAAATATATTTTTGGTTGCATAAAAGTTAAAAGAGAGCCCATGGAGAAGTCAAAGAATCATGAGGTAAAGACAAAAAAAGAATGGGATGCATTTTCCCATGAAGAGTCATCTTGAGGAATTCCAAGAGTCACCAAGTGAAGACAAAAGAGGTTATGGCATATTTTTCAATGAAGAGACACCTTAAGAAATTTGAAAGGTCACTAAGATAAAGACAAAATAGGAAAGGATGCATTTGATTATGAAGGGTCACCATGTGAATTTTCAAATATAAAGATTCAAAGGGTCATGCAAGTTTGGTGCCATTTCCATGAGTGAAGAGTCACAAAGGGTGAATGCCAGAGGTCATTTGGAAATATATAAATAAAGGTGTGGGAAGACATTTTTAATATGTAAGAGAGTGCATGGTTTGTAATTGTTTTATATAAGAAAAGAGGAGAGAATATGATGAGATATTATAGATTTATATCATTTATTGAGAAAGCAACATTGAGAGATAGTTGTGTTTTATACACAAGAGGGGTTGGTGCTCCTGTGGGTTGGTTCTCACAAATATTTATAAGGGGTTGGTGTTCTTGTGGGTTGGTGCTCATAAATAGTTATTTTGGTGCTCGACAAGGGGTTGGTACTCCTACAACTTGGTGATTTCAAACTTTGTAATTTGAGTTGGTACTCATTCATATACTTGAGATTGTTCTCCATGGTTTTTTCCACATTAGGTTTCCACATAAAAATTTGGTATCTCTCTCTCTCTCTCTCTCTCTCTCTCTCTCTCTCTCTCTCTCTCTCTCTCTCTCTCTCTCTCTCTCTCTCTCTCTCTCTCTCTCTCTCTCTCTCGTGGTACATGTTATTATTTTAGTTTTATTGCATATCTTGAATGTATGGTTAAGTGGAGTTTGATTAAGTAAAATATTTATAAGATATATGATATATTAATTCATGCCCCCTCTCAGTATATTCCATTCTAAACAATTGGTATCAGAGCAGGTTCCTTTGGAAAGAGTTTTATAGCTTGAAGGTAGATCAGGGAAAGCATGATGGTTGGATCACATGAAGGTTTTTCTATAAATAAGGCACCTTTGTTTAATGAGACAAATTATTCTTTTTAAAGTATAAGGATGGGGACTTATTTTATGTCTCTTATATTTGACATTTGGCAAGCAGTTGTGGAGGAATACAAAGAGCCACAAACATTTGTGACTACTCAAGTAGAAAAGAAGGTAAGTAAAAATAATGCTAAATATTGAAATTTTATTTTATATAGTTTATGTGAATAAAAATTTGTTAAAGTTATGCAATGCAAATCTTCTTATGAGACTTGGGTAAAGCTTGAAAATATTTACAAATGTAACGGAAAGGTTCAACAAGCTAACCTCCAAACTTTTAGAATATAGTATGAGAGTTTGAAAATAGAAGAGAAAGAAAATAGAGTGAGTTATCTTTTACAGGTTGATCAAATGGTTAATCATATTCAAGGCCTTGGAGAAAATTTAAAAGAATCAATGTTGGTACAAAATGTTTTGATATCTCTACCAATGAGATATGATGCAAAGGTTTTGACAATCGAGGAGATGAAGGATCTAGAAAAGCTAAAGATGGATGAACTACATGGTAGTATTATAGCATATGAGATGTGGATTAAACAAAAGAAACCCTCAAGAGAGAATCTTCTTTCAAAACATCAAAGAAAGACAAGGCTAAGATTCAAGAATTAAGTGACAGTTCTCGCGATGATGAAGATGACAACAGAGCTATATTCATCTACAAGCCAAAAAAAAGGATAAGTAAATATCAAGGAAAATTATATTTTAAATGTTTTAATTATGGAAAGATTGGACATTTTATAGCTAAGTACCCAGATAAGAGTAATGGTGAAAATGAAGAAGGAAGGTATACATATAAAAATAATTTCAAAGGAAAATTCAAGAAGGGATTCGAGAAGAAGAGTTTATAATCTATAGATCCTAGCTCAACCAAAGACAATGGAGTCAATGATTCATATGAAGAAGAGATTATATTCATGACCATGCATGAAGAAGTCTCTATAAGCAAAAGCAGAGATGATCAAGAAAAAGAACAAGATGAAGCTGAAGTGAATCTAGAAGGAGAACTCATTTGTGCATTATAAGAATTACAAGGTCTTGAGAATAAGAATCATAGATTGAAGCACCAAATTGAGAAAAATAAAAAAGAGTCAAAATAAATAATTGAAGATCTACAAGCACACATTGAAGAAGCTAAAAAAATTGAAGATCTAACAACTCAGTTAAAAAATGTAAATATGTGAAAGGTATGTTGTTGAAATTACCTCTTTAAAAGTAGATCTTGATAAAACAAATAAAGTAGTCAATGATAGAGCAACCAATGATTCAAAATTTGGGAATAACACTAATATGTTGAATAAGATATTAGAAAGTCAAATATCAATATTAGATAAAACAAGTGTCAGATTTGAAAAAGAGAAAAGGGAGGCCACTACTTTCATAGACAAGGTTAACACATAAAAAGGAAAGAGCTATATTAAAGCTCTTATAAAAGAGGAAATGAAAAAGGAAGAAGTTAAGAATATAGAGAGCATATCAAACAAAGAAGGTTGGAAAAAATAGGGCTACAAAAGGCAATCAAGTCAAAGATACACAAATAGTTCTATTTTTATTTTAATGGATATGGTCATAAGAAAATAGAATGTTAGAAAATGGATAACAATTTTAGAAACAAGGAGAATGAAACTCATGCAGAGTCAAGTAAAAGCCATAACTCTTTTGTTCCTCTATCAAGATTTAATGAAGAGGCCATAATATGTTACAAGTACAATAAATTTGGACACATAGCTCAGTACTATAGAAGTGTGTTCAAGTCAGTCATGATAGAACAAATTTTCAAGGCTCATTTCATCAAGAAGAAAGTTTAGATAGGTTCATGGTAGAAGAAACAACCTGATTAGTCTATGTTGGTCTAGACAACTTTACATGTAATAAATAAAGAAAAACCATGGTTCATTAATAGCAGATGTTTGAGGCACATGATAGGAGACACAATTAAGTTTATAATCCTAAAGAAGATCAATGGTAGCATAGTGAAATTTGGAGACAATACTACTGCCAAAATTGTTGGAAAAAGTACACTAGGTTTGGATAATGGTATAACTAAGAATTAAAATGTTATATATGTAGAAGGTCTTAAGCATAATCTTTTGAGTCTAATTCAAATGTGTGATTAGGGACACACACTAATTTTTTATGTAGAAGGTTGTGAAATTAGGAGAAAATATTCAAATGGGTTGATTGCAAATGCTCAAAGGACATGCAATAATTTGTATATGTTATCAGATATCAAAGGTCAAAAATGTTGTTTGAGTCAAGTTGAGGAAAGTTGGATATGACATAGGAGAATGAGACACAAATTTTGAAAATATTATTAACATCATCAAGAATCAAGTAGTTAGAGATCTTCCAAAGATTACAAAGCCCTCCAACACGCTTTATGAACCATGTCAACATGGCAAGTAGGCCAAAAGATGGTTCACGACAAAAAAAATACTTGACCACTTAGATGTTAGAGCCTATTCACACTAATTTGTGTGGACCTATGAACTCAAAGTACTCAAGGTGAGAAATATTTCATGTTACTCATTGATGAGTTTACACTTATGACTTGGGTAATGTTTTTAAAGAAAAAATCAGAAGATTTCAACCACTTCAAAGCATTCAAGGATTTTGTTGAGAATGAAACTAATTTAAAGATTAAGTGCCTAAGATCAGATAAAAGAGTATAATTCATATTAGATGAGTTTATTGAATATTGTGAATACCATGGGATAAATAGACATTATTCAACAACTAGAACTCCACAACAAAATAGAGTAGTTGAGCAAAAAATAGAATAATTTAGGAGATGGCAAGGACAATGCTAAATGAATCCAAGATACCAGATAAATATTGAAGAGAGGCAGTAGGTAAAATAGTGTGTATTCATAATAGAGAGTTGTTGAGAGTCAATAGTGAAAAGAATCCCTATGAGCTATAGAAAGACAAACTAGCTACAATTGGTTACCTCAGTGTTTTTGGCAGTAGATGATTCATAAAGAGAACTGATGAAAAATTGGGTAAGTTTGAATATAGAATAGATGAAGGTATATTTCTAGGAAATTCTATAAAAAATAAATGTTATAAATATAATAAAAGAACCAAGAATATTGTTGAAAGTTCAAGTTTCAGGATAGATGAAGATGTAACACAAATAGTCAGTGATCCAGTGGACACTCCTGAAATCATTGAAGATGAAGATTTTGAAGAGTCAGATGAAGATGAGAAGGAGACGAAAAAGGACACCAAGACCCCATCAAATATTTTTAGATAAATCATAATAAGAGTGACATCATCAAGAACATAAATTAAGGAGTTCACACCAGAAAGATGATGGTAAGTGAATCTGAGTAAGAAAATTTTTCTTTGTTATCCAAAATTCAACTTAGAAACTTTTTAGAAGATATACATGATGATAATTGGGTTAAAAAATGGATGAAGAATTAAATTAGATAAAAAATAATTATATATTGGAATTAGTGCTTAGGAAAAAATATCAAAATGTGATAGGAACAAAATGGGTTTACAAAAATAAGTTGAATGAAGATGGTGAAGTTACCAGAAATAAAGCAAGGTTATTATGTAAAGGATATGATCAGATTGAGGGTATAGATTTTGAAGAAAACTTTACATCAGTGGCAAGACTAGAGGCTATTAGAATTTTTCTTGCATATGCAATATTTAAAAATTTCAATTTTTTTTAGATGGATGTCAAATCTACCTTCTTGAATGGGAATCTAAAAGAGGAGGTCTACATTAAGCAACCTAAGGGATTTATTATCTCAAATGATAGTAGACATGTATGCAGTTTGAAGAAAGAAATGTATGGATTGAAACAAACTCCCAGAGCTTGGTATGCAAGACTTGATAAGTACTTACAAGATCAACATTTCAAGAGAGGTTTTGCTGACAGTAATCTCTACATCAAAATAGAAGGTGAGCATCAATTGATTATTGTGGTATATGTTGATGACATAATTTTTGGAGGAAAATTTGAAAAGATGACAAAGGAATTTTTTGATAATATGCAAAAATATTTTGATATGTCTATGCTTGGAGAATTGTCATTTTTCTTAAGGTTGCAAATATTTTAGTCAAATAAAAGAATTTTTATATCTCAAAGTAAATAAGCTAAGGAAATGTTGAAAAAATTTGGTTTTAAGGATTGTGCACCAGTTAGTACACCAATGGGTATAGGGAACAAGGTGAGTAAGGATGAATATTCACCTGTTATAGATCAATATTTATATAGATCTATAATTGGTAGTATTTTATATTTGATAGCATCGATGCCAAACATCATGCATGTAGTAGGCATGGTTGTGAGATATTAGGCAGCCTTGAAGGAGAGTCATGTTCAATTGGTGAAAAGAATATTTAGATATGTTAAGGGGACATTGGATTATATATTGTGGTATCTCATGGTAGATATTTCACTTTGGTTGCTTATATAGAAGTACAAGTGGAGGAGCTTTCTTCCTCAATGATAGCTTAGTATCGTGGCTAAGCAAAAAGCAAAATTCAGTATCAATTTCTACATCTAAATCATAATATATTACAACAATATTATGTTATACTCAAGTGCTTTGGATGAAGAAAACTTTGGAAGATATCAAGGTAAAATATGATGAACCTATTTCTATTTATTGTGACAACACAAGTGCTATTAATATTTCTAAGAATCTAGTGATGCATTCAAGGACAAAACATATTCCTATAAGATATCACTTCTTGAGAGAGTAGGTTGCAGATCAATAGGTTAAGATAGAATTTATTAGTAATATAGAATAGATTTTAGATATTTTCACAAAGGCACTACAAAAATACACATTTGAGTATCTACGAGAGAAGTTGGGAGTAATTTATTTTACTTCCTACCATTAAGGATCAACATCAGTTGAGGGGGAGCTAAGTGTTAGCTCTAGGATAGGCCCTTTTCTATTGATGTCAAAGGAGGAGAAAAATAGAAATAGGTACAATAAATAGGTATAGGAAACAAGTGCAAAAATAAGTACAGGGAACAAGTGTAGAAATAAGTATAGAAACAAGTACAATGAATAGGTACAATATGCTACAGTAAGAGTGAGTTACTGTATGTTTTTTAGACGGTAATATGTGCAGGTGGAATGATATTAATTCACCAAATAAGAGGATATACAAAAGTATATCATAATTATATGGAATTATAGCAGAAAATATGAATAATAGATAAGCCACTTCGAGGGGGAAACCTCCCAAATGCTTTCAATAAGAATGAATACTCAATTATGATGATGAATAACTAACCCTACCTCCTATATATAGTCTAACAAGGCCATGTGCCACCCATAGCTTGACCTACTAAGTATATGAATGCATAAAAAAATAATATACAAAATGTTAATGCAAGCCACAAGTCAATTACACATATTCATAGTTGTTCAAATGACTTGGTAGCTATATCAGTCCATTGGAAGGAGTCTTTCTTCAATAAAGAAGTGAGTAGCGCTACAATACTACCATAATTTTTGAAAACCTATGATTATAACCAGTTATCTCTAGAAATCTCATTAGTTTCTTAAGTGTCTTGGGAATCTTCCACTCCATGATGGCTTAGATTTTTTTAGGATCAAATTTTACTCCCTCATGTGATACAATATGACCCAAACATTCCACTTTTCAAACTCCAAAAGCACATTTGGATGGTTTATCATATAACTGATGTTGCTCAAGAACTGAGAGTACTTGTTTCACATGATGCAAGTGGTCTTCTAAATTTTTGCTATAAATAAGGATGTCATGAAAAAATACAAGTACAAACTTTCTCAAAAATGGCCTACAAATTTTATTCATCAAAATCTGGAAGGTGGATGGTGCATTGGTGAGACCAAAAGGCATGACCAAAAATTCATAATGGCCTTCATGAATACGGAAGGCTATTTTAGGAATGTCCTCCTCATGGATCTAGATTTGATGATACCTAGAGAAAAGATCTAATTTGGTAAAATAAAAAACACCATGTAATTCATCTAAAAAATTATCAATTACAAGAATAGGAAACTTATCTTTGATAGTGAACTTGTTAAGCTCTATATAATTTGAGCACATCTTCCAGGTTTCATCATTCTTTCATACCATGACTACAAGAGAAGAATATTCACTTTGACTATGGTAATTGGTACCTTTATCTAATAAGTCTTGTACCATTTTTTCAATTTCACTCTTCTACACATAAGGATATTTGTATGGTATGATATTGGGTGGCATACTTCCAAGAATGATTTTGATGGCATGATCATGAGTACAATTAGGAGGAAGACCTTTTGGCATGGGTCCAAAAGAAACTAAATGCTCATCCAATATTTTTTGTAACTCAGGATGGGTAGAATCCTTAGTTTATTGGACATCAATGGAAAACAAGTGTGCCACAAATCCTTCAACACTTTGTTTAGCATCTTGGTCATCTGATGTGAACTAAACATTTATGGAGATTTAAATTTTAATCCTCATAGTTACACTGGCTTGCCTTTAGAATAAAAATGCATGAAGAGTTCATGAAAATTCATCTGAACAATACCTAATGTGGTGAGCCATTGTACTTCCAAAACACTATCAGTCCCACCCATAGGAATAATAAACATAAGATAATCTAGCAAATAGTCCCCCATTGCTAACTTAATACTATGTCATTTTATAAAATAATTAATTGTACCACCATCAACAATCATGACTTGAAACTTTAGGGCTAGGTAGATGAAACAATTCAAATGAGTAGCTAACTTACTATTGATGAAATTGTGTGTACTACCTAAATCAATCAACACTGTGACCTTTGCTTTCTTAATAAAACCCACCACCTTAAGAGTCTGAAGAGTAGAAATAACTGCAAGAGCATGGTAGGAGATAGTAGGTTGAGAATCTATAGATTCATCCTTAGGTCCTTTAAAACCCTCAATAGATGCTTCATCATCTTTTTTGACCTAATCAACCCCTTCAATGTAAAATAACTTCTTTTCAGCACATCTATGACCTTTTCTCCATTTACTATCACAACCATAACATAACCCTTTGGCACATTTACCCTCAATTTGTTGTGGTGTTAATTTGGTAGGTTGAGGCCATGATGGATTTGGGAAGGTTTATTCTCTAATATTAGTGAAAGGATGATGTTTAATCATCTCTTTTTCTTTTACCAAACGTGCCCTTGGTATAGCTTTAGATACAGTTGTGGGGTTAAATATACAAACCTATAATTAAATATTATCTTTTAATCTACCCCAAAAAAGGTCAGTTAGATTTGCCTCAGTGATATCCTCCACACGTAAGGATAGATTTTGAAATTGATGAATATAATCCTTCATTGTTCTTATTTGTCATAGTTTGGCTAATTGGTTAAAGTAGTTTGAAGAAACATTATCTCGATAATGAGACATCAATTCATCAGAGAATATTGACCATGTAATAGGTGCACCTGTCTTCTTATTTTGAGCACAAAACCAATTATACCAAATGAATGGCTCATGTTATAGATACAAAGATGCCACAACCAAGTTTTGAGAGCTAGGAGTTTGGTGTAAATCAAATAGATTTTCAATTTGAGTGATCCAAGTGAGTGGATCCTTACCATCAAACTTGTGCAAGTCAAATTTTGGCAACATCAATTTTATCCACATATTGGTAGTATTAGTATTAAGAGGAAGAGGAATAGAAGGAAAAATTGGAGGGTTGTTGAGTGGTAAATGAGGTGAAATGGTATCTAAGTGTGTCATGATTTGATGCAACTGATTTTTCATGCCATGAAGCTCCCCTTGCATTGTTGATATTTGAGTTTGAACTTGCACATTCTTCTGCATTAGGCCATATAGGTTTGATTAGATTTGATAAATTATATCAAATGATTTAGACTCCATATCATCCCTTAAAGTGGTTTTAGGGGTTTCTTTCCCTTTCCCACATCCATGGGTGTTAGGACCAACCATACAAAGGCTTGATGGTGAACCTTATTTTGCCTTGTTGACCTAACTTTGACCACTAATTTTTTTGAATAAGTAGGCCTCAAATAAAAAATATCAAATAATAGACCCAATTTTTTTTCAAGTTTTCTAAAAATATAAAAAAATTGAAAAAATATATGAATTACGAGCTATAGAGCAAATTTATGAAAAAACATAAAATAGCAATATATTTTGAAAAACAAATCCAAATGATCTAAACTTTTAATGGAAACTTACTTGAATTATTTTGAAACTCTAGTAAAAAAATTGAAGAGAAATTCATAATCTCTTTCAATATATATCCAAATTTCAAGATTTAAGGTTTTTAACTTGATTATGGCCCAAATTAATGCTCTAACACCACTTGGAATGACGTTAATTAACCAAATAAAAATATATACAGAAGTATATCATAATTATATGGAATTATATCAGAAAATATGAATAATAGATAAGCCACTTTGAGGGGAAAACCTCCCAAATGCTTTCAATAAGAATGAATACTCAATTATGATGATGAATAACAAACCCTGCCTCCTATATATAGTCTAACAAGGCCATGTGAAACCCATAAGCTGAATTAATAAGTATTTTAATGAATAAATAAATGTAAAATAATATTAAAAATGGTAATCCAAGCCACAAGACAACTACACATATCCATAGACACGCCAACGGTTAAGGGCATAACAATAGGTTGACATGTGCAGTACAGGTTTTAGGATGTGGCTATTATAGTTTGAGGTTGCCATCATTGACAAAGGGGGAGATTGTTGGAGATATTTTCATTAATTTCAAAGGTCTAGCATTGGTGATAAAGGCCCCATAGCATTTATTGTCTAAAGGTGTTTTTAATGTTCATATTTTGGCTAAAATGTGTTGACATTTATTTAATATTAATGAATATATTTTTGGTTGTAGAAAATTCAAAAGAGGGCCCGTGGAGAAGTCAAAGAGTCATGGGGTAAATAAAAAAGAGGAATGGGATGTATTTTACCATGAAGAGTCATCTTGAGGAATTCCAAGAGTCACCAAGTGAAGACAAAAGAGGGTATGGTGCATTTTTCCATGAAGAGTCACCTTAAGAAATTTGAAAGGCCACCAAGATAAAGACAAAAGAGGAAAGGATGCATTTTCTTATGAAGGGTCACCATGTGAATTTTTAAATACAAGGATTTAAAGGGTCATACAAGTTTGGTACCATTTTACATTAGGAGTGAAGAGTCACAAAGGGTGAATGCCAAAGGTCATTTGGAAAACTATAAATAAAGGCATGGGAAGCCATTTGTAATATGCAAGAGAGTGCATGGTTTGTAATTGTTTTATATAAGAAAAGAGGAGAGAATAGAAAGAGATATTGTAGAGTTCTATCATTTGTTGAGAAATCAACATTGAGAGATAGTTATGTTTTATACACAAGAGGGGTTAGGGCTCTTGTGGGTTAGTGCTCATAATTTTTTGCAAGGGTTTGGTGCTCATAAATAGTTGTTGTGTTGGTACTCGGCAAAGGGGTTGGTGATCTTGTAAGTTAGTGCTTGCAAACTTTGTAATTTAAGTTGGTGTTCATTCATATACTTGAGATTATTCTCTGTGGTTTTTCCCATATTGGGTTTCCACATAAAAATTTGGTGTGTGTGTCTCTCTCTCTTGTGTGGTGCATGTTATTGTTTCAATTTTATCACATATCTTGAATGTATGGTTAAGTGGATTTTTATTAAGTAAAAGATTTATAAGATATATGATATATGGATTCACCTCCCCTTTCAGTATATCAATGTTTGAGAATAGCATGCACTATTTATGACATTGTCCTAATAATGAGGTGCAAGAGCCTTGGAGTATAACATACACTTGACCATTTCCTTCAAGGACCTGTTCTTGCATTTTGTAACACCATTCTACTGAGGACTATATAAAAATATACATTTTATTTCAATCACCTCAAAGTGTAAAATTACTCAAAATGATTACTAACGTACTCACCACCATTATCAATGTGTAAAATCTTGATGGCTTTACTTGACTATTTCTCTACAAGTCACTTGAAGTCCTAAAAATGATTAAATACCTCTAATTTTTGCTTAATAAATTATACCTCAAAAAATCATCAATGAAAGTAAGAATGTATTTAGTCATGTTGAATGAAGGTTTTGGAAATGGACTAGCAATGTCACTATAAACATGGAATAGTTTTTTATTTTGAGTATTAAAGATTGTTAATTAGAGGTTGTAGGAATGCATTCAAAGAGGTAAAGAAAGATTTTGGAAATTTAAAAGGTAATATTTTATGGTAGAAGAGCAGCCCTGAGAAGAGAGAAGAAAGACTCCAAAAAGAGGAGTAGTTCTAAGGTGGAAAGGACTTGGATAGGATTGTCAATAGACTAGGTAGAGGAGAGAACCTAGGGTGAGACACCAAGGCAAGGTGAAATAGACTTGTTAAATCAAGGTAAAAAAGACTTGTTTGAGAGAAAAATGAAGATAGAGAAGGTAAAGGTGAGGAAAGACTCAACGAAGTTAGAGTACCATAATGAGATAAAGAGGAAATAAGACCCAAAGAGAAAAGGGTTGGTTGTTGAAGAGGAAATGATTGAGATAAATCAAAGGATAGAGAGGATAAGGATCTTGGTGGATCTCATGAAAAAAGAGGAAAGCTAATGGTATGGATAGGTAATGAGGAAGAATTTAATTAAATGGCCTATAAGGCTACTCATGGAGAGAAATATTTTCATGAGAGACAATGAGAAGAAAAGGAGGTTGTGATGTAGGCATCTCAATGAAGAGATGAATAAATTCATGAGGAATGAATAGGTTGGTAGACAAGAGGAAGGTAAACATCACCTTGAGGAGAATGAGATAGTCATGGAGGATGATGAGAGGAAATAGCTAAAGTCATTAGCAAAGAAACTTAAGAAAGAGAATATGGAGGTAAATGATCTTCAAGCTTTTAAATTTAATGATTTATTGTCATGTGTGTATTTAGGTACAAAAGTGAATAAATAATAAGTCCTTTTTTAGGACATAAAACTTGGAAACATGAAGGATAATAAACATGAACAACATGCTTATGTTGAATAAGAATTTGATTGGGAAATAATGTATGGAGATATAATGATTTGTTACCCTAAAATAAGAGAGATGCTTAAAGAAGGAGATTTTCAAAAATAAGGATGCCTCATTGAAGGCATAAAATAAACAATGTTAAATCAAGAAGATGGAATCAAGAGGTATGAAAATCAAAAATCATAATTTGTATTACATGAATCAATCAAATATATTGAACAAGAAATTTTAAGTAATGAAGAGTTTTTATATGAGCAACAAGACAAGTATTTGTCTATGAGAGTTGGGATCAAATGTAAACAAAGGTGGTAGTTTTATAACATTCCATAAACAATGGAGAAAAGGAAAAAGTCTATCTTAGAATATAAGTTGAAGAGATAAGCACTGGACATGAGTCAATGGATTCTAAAGAGAGATAAATCTTGATAGATAAGACAACATGCATCATGGAGCAGCAAGGGTGGATACAAGAAGGACAAAGAAAGACTTAAAATAATTCATTGAACTATCTATGTGCAGGTATACTAATTGATTTATAGTGTGAAGGATTGTTTCGCTTGACACATGATGGATATTGATTCCAAGTACAAGTTATGATACAAGCTATACAAGATCACAATGATGAAGAGGAGTAGATATGGAGAGTATTAATGTATGAGGTTGAATTTGACCTATTAGATTTACTAAGTCAAAGTAAAGAGAGGGTTGGATTTGTCATAAAGGAGATAGAGGCAAAATTATAAGATGAAAACAAATATTTCAAAGATAATGATCATTTTTCCTATGGGAACACTTCAAGGAGATAAAATTACAAATCACATAAGGGTAGAAAATTAGAAACAATCAATGATTTGTAGGCAAGAATATAGACAAGAATTGGTTTAAAGTGAATCAAACCAAGTTACAAGCCAAGGTAAGCCTAAAACTATGAATAAGATAAGCATATAATCATGTGAGTTGATAAATGAATAAGTATTGGTAGCTCATTATGCAAGTAAAGAGTAGAGGTTAAGAGGAAAAGATACAAAACTTAAGAAGATGAAAGAGATGCCTGAGAGGATTGGAAGAAGAAATCAAGAGCAAGAGAAAATGGAAAGGACTATGAGATCCTTGAAGAGACTCTCAAGTCTCATGAATGTAATTTGATAGGTAATAAGTATGATGGTGAAATTATGGAGATGAAAGAGAGGGAGTCACACCATGATCACATGGAAAAAATGAGGCATAAGATCTCATGATAAAGCGAAGGAAAGAGGAGGACATACGTGTTCCTCACAAAGGAGATGATTGGATGAAAAGAGAATGTTTATAAGAGGACAATATCAATCCAAAGGTGATCCAAGGAAATATTAAGAATAAGTTATCATGAAGAGAGAAAAGAGAGGGAAATCTTAGTATAAGAACCAATTTTAATATCATGCTAAGAGATGAAGAACAAAGACTCATGGAAGGAGAGATACAATAAAGTGAGAAAGAAAACAAGAAAATGAAGAAAGAGCAAAGTAAGAAGTCTATCTACTAAATTTGTAATGTTTAAGCTAAGTTATTTAAAGTTATACATAATGATAATAAGATAAAAATTTGCCAATAATTATTGTGGTATGATGAACTTAAATTGGTTAAGGAGATGGCATTACAATATGAGAAATAAGGCTATGAGAATACTCACCATGAAGAGGTGAAATATCATGAAGTGGAATCCTAGGGATATATAAATGAGAATATTAAAATGGTAAAGGAATAACTGATGCCTAAGAATCCATTAGAGCAGGAGGACAAAGGAAAAAAAAATTGTTAAAAAGATAGACTGGCAAAGAGTATGAATAAACCATGACAAATGTGGAAACAAGATATGGAGTAGGAGTAAGAGCAATGAATAAAAACTATTCATTTAATGAAAATCATGATGAAAGAAATTAGAGATAGATGAAATGGAATATGAAGAGGACAAAGAGTTTAATTAGATCATATACTTCATGGAGGTAGAAGATGAGTTGGAAAAGAGGCAAGACAAGGTAAGAAGACAAAGATAAAAGAACCAACTAAGAATAAATAAGAAAGATAAGATGATCAGAAAAAGGAGATTAGTAAATTAGAGGATGAATTTAAAATCAAAGAATTTGTACAAGATACATTTGAGTAGGAGCTTAAATTTTCCTACTCAGGGAGCTTGATACAGAACATCACCAAGTGACATAGAATGTACAATGTTTGAGTGTTTCATGATGATCAATTTTGGTTTGATGAAGAGTGATATGTCTTTTAGGGTCATATAGGAAGTTTTTAAGTGATTATAAGTCTTTATTTTTTGTTTCTTATCCATTTGGAATTTCCCGCCAAGAAGGGAATTTGAAAATTTGAATGTAGAACTAGGATTTGAGTGATGTTTTGGATTTTGTGGAAAATGCCAATGTTTCTTAATGTTTTTAATGGGTCATTTTGTGTCCTATGAGTGTGTGAGATGTGTTTTAAAAATTAAATACAATAAAAATAAATGCATTCCAAGAAACTTGAAGTTGTAATTGCTACCCTACGTGGAGATGGCCTTGTAAGAGTGTTATTTTACATGTTTAACATGATAAGAAGAGAAAAATGAATGTGAGTAAGAATATGAGTAGTAGTAAGTTATTAGAGGAGGATAAATTCAAGGATATATATGTGGATATATTTAAGAAATAGAATAAATAATAATATTTCAAAAGAACCCTATCTACCTTGGAAATTATGTATATGATTGTTGTACGTGAATGCGATCAATGAATTAAAGAATGATTTGAATGAGTCAATTTGAGTTCATAGATATTATTGGTATGTTTAACATATTATATTTTCCCCTTTAATTAATAATATATTGTGTTTGTTAACCTGTAGGTTAAGGTCAAATACACAGTCTAGACAAGATTGTGAGAATTCTGTTTTGACACACTTAGTAGAAAGTAGATAGCAAAGTATTTATCTAAGTTTTATTAACGGGTTTGATATGTTTATAGGGTATTAAAGTATTTTTATAATGATTATTACCCTTTTTAATTCTTATAATTCCATTGGGAAGTTCAAGACTCAACCCAAATTGCATATTACTAAACATAGTCCTACACAGAGCACATAGAATTTTATAAACTTATTGGTTGGAGATGTTTGGTGATATTATATGAAATAAGAAACATTTTATAATTTTAAACCATGTGTTTAAGACATTAAAAAACCTTTATGATATTTTTAAATTATTTATAAATCAATTTAGTCCTTTATATAGGCTCTCAACCTTACACAAGCTTGTGTACACCAAGACTAGGGTTTTCAAATTGAAATTTAAATAGCTTGAGTTTTCACCTTTAAAATTTCTTGAAAATTTGGATTATTATGTTATTTTACATGATATACAATATTTTGGAGTTTTTAAGTTTTTACCTAACTTTATAGTATGGTATTTAGTTTTGTGTCTTTAGAATAGGCCTAAATAGACCTAATTGCTAGGAAGGTGTGTTGAGTTAGTAGGTATAATTAGAGAGTTATGAATTAAAAATTTAGGTGAAGTTTAATGAGGATAAATTTTATCATAAAATAGTATATTTTTTCCATGAAACCCTATATACCATTCAAACTTTCTATATTTTTACTAAAATAGGGCTACTAGAAAATATAGCTTATAGAGGAAAGAATTGATTGTTTGAGAATTCAATATTGGAGATTGAGTTATTTTTTTAGATTAATAAGGGAGATAAAAATAATTAGTTTGATTTAAATATGATATTAGTTGTGAATTAAAGAGCCTTGAAACCATGCATGATGCTTTTGGGTCCATAAACTTATGTGAGAATGAATAAACTTGAATCAAGAATGGAGAGTGAAGTAGTGGAAATTGTGTATGAGATGATGATGTTCATGACAAGGAGGGAAGAGTACATAGGGTGATAAAGATGATATGTATTCAAGAGATAAAGCAGGACTATATGCATGCAAAGAGGCTTAGGTTCCTAGTGAAAGCAAGATTGATCAAGTTTTTCAAATGGTAAATAGAGTACCTATTATTGACAAGCAAATCAAATATTAGAGATAGGATTAAAGGAAAGAAATCAGATATAGGTAAATGTATAAGGTTTTTTTAGGCATCTCCATACATTAGTAAGGATTCCCCAAGTTTATAATATGAAAGTTTACACTAGTGCTAAAAAGGATGAGATGCAAGTTTTCCATACTCATATTTTGTAAGAATATCTTTTATAAAAAATGAATTTATGAAACTGATTATACTATTGAAACACATTAATATCACTATTATTAATCAAAAAATAATAATAATAATAGACATCAATGTTTATAATAAAAAAGTGTTTGGTCGGCGTTTACAACCCGTACTCCATTTCGAAGGATAAAAACTAGCTCAAAACAAAAAATGATCTAGCAAAGCACTAGAGGACATAAAATTAAAAATAAACTAAAAAAAACATTATAAAAAATTACAATACATTATAAACATGTCATAACCCTAGAAGGAGGAGTTGGTAGGATTATCCTTATGAGGATGGGCACTCCAAGTAGAAGTCTCAGCTAAAGGAGGATTTGACACCACCCAACCATCCTGAATAGGGTTTGGGGGACCCAAAATTTATAGTATTTCCAAAACTAAAAGGTGGATAAATGGCACTACCAACCAAACCATTTCCATGAATAGGTGAACTCCATCAGGATGGGCTAGTTACAGACTTTCCATGAAGTAGTGATAAACCACTTCCTTGTATAGGTGAACTCCATCAAGATTTGTGAATTACAGACTTTTCATGAGTTAGTGGAAAAATACCCCCAATGAGGAGGAGTGGAAAAGTGGTTATGACTATGAGAGTGGATTCACCAACACTAGGGCTGTAAGGGAGGAGATCCATGAGGTGGATGGTTTGTGATCCAAGACTCAGAAGTTCTGGTTGACGAATATTTCAATATCATAGAAATAACATAATAACAATGAATTCTCTAAGAAGAGATGTCGTATTACTTAACAATTGCAATACAAATATAGGCTTATCTCTGAAAAGAGATGTTTTGTTGAATCAAAAAAATTACAGATACAAAACATACGCTTATCTCTAAGAAGAGATGTCTACCTTCCCTTTTTTGGGAAATAATGCATTTATACATATTTTGAAAACATCGAGGGATTGATTGGCTTGAGGAATTAATGGGTGACAATTTAAGACTGAGTGGCTTGAGAAAAATAATTGTCATCAATAAATTGACGTCCTTGAATTAAAACAATAAAGCACTTAAGGACATAATGGATCGAGGAAATAACTGTCACCAACAATGTGAATTCCAAGAATGAAAATAATACAAAATTCAAGGATTTAACTTTCACCTAATCATTCAGCATCCAAGATTTAAAACAATACAAAGCTACGCACAGCCCTACTTGGTCTACCAGTCGCTCGCTCTAGGGCCTTACAACAACCGCTTCAACAGTTGCGGTCCATTGTACCACCACATATTAGCACTCGTTATACCACCTAAATTTTCAACTAGATCATTCCTCCCTCTTTGAAAAAGCAATGGTCCCCATTGCATCACTATTCCCCATCAGGTGTGGTAGTTGTGTCTTGATTTGATTCTCGATGCACACTTGGAAGGGACTATAGTTTATGGAACTGTGCGGGGCCCAATTGTTCACCATTTCTATCTAGCCATTAGTCTATGGATGGAAGATCATGAAATTCTTTAGCGCAGTATCTATTTGATTTTGTTGTTATGTTTTCAATGTTGTAACATCGGCCCTTTTGGATTCTTGTGGCTTGACCACCATGAAAACAAATTTCTTGGCACTAAGCAGAGAGACAGATGTGGAAGGTGGTACTTCTAGTACCTTGTAGCACCATGTTCCAAGAGTGAGAGTGATTCATCTAGTTCTTGATTCGTATGTACTATGTTGATCATACATGAATGGCTGACCAAAGAGTACATCACAAACATCTAGATTGACCACATCACATAAGACCTCATCTTGGAAAGGTTGTATTGCATATGAGAGAAGACATTGGTGGGTGACACGGAGGTTTCTCCTTGGACTCAACCATCCAATACTATATGGTTTTGGGTGAGGCTTCATGGATAGATTTAGGCTTTTCACAACATTAGTAGAGATTAAATTCTTTTGACTTTCGCTATCAAGAATGAAATGCAGAGGCTTACCTTTCACCCATAACTTAGAGTGAAACAACCTTTCCTTGTCATCTATCATCTCATCGTGTGTCTGTGATGAAGCTATAATGGCTTTAGGATCAGCATCTATAATTTCTTCTTCAACCTCTTTGACTGCAGGGTTTGTATGAGATAGAGTAGTAGATGTTGAGGATGGTGACTCAAAAAGTAGTGATTTGATAGCTCGACATTCTTATTTGGAGTGAGTTATAGATTTGTGATAACCACACCACTTCCTAGTCTTTTCTTCCTTTTGCTTCCAATTTTGGCCTTGTGTTTGACCTTCTTTATCACTTTTCCATTTTGAATACCGATTCTTTATATCCATTCTTCCATGCTTCTGCTCAATCTTTAATATGAACTTGTATGCCTCACTAATGGTTTCCAAATTGAAGAGTTCCATTTCTCCTCATATGTACCATTGTAATCCACCACGATATTTGAGAACCTTATGTTTCTCACTTTATTGGATGCCCAGTGTCATAGATAGAGAGTGAAAAATGTTAGTGTAATCTTGGATAGATTGTTCCTTACCTTGGTGAAGTTGCTACCACTGTATGTACAGATCATCATACGCTCTGATGGGATAGTATTCTTCTTTTACTGCTTCCATAAAATCATCCCACGTAGGTTCCACCCCAAGGCCAATGATATCCATATTGAACCTCTTTTTTTACACTTCCCACCAATTTTTCACAGGCAATGATGATTTCAAAAGAGCAAAAGTGATCTTTTCTCCATCGGTGAACTTATTTACAGAGAAGTAGGAAGACAGTTGATCCAACCAATTTTCCACTGCATCAACATTGATTTTGCCTTCAAATGTGGGAATATCAAAATTTACCTAAACCTTGAAGAGTGTTGGGGCACTGAAAGGAAGTTTCCTCAATGAGGACCCAAGATGTGTAGCCATAGAGCCAAAATTTCCCATCAGAAGTGTTTGAAGAATTTGAGAAAATTATTGGAGCATTTGCGCTTGTTGTTGTTGGAGGGCTTCATTCACCATTTCCTTGAAAGGAGCAGATGTCTCAGTGTCATCCACCATTTGAAGTCATTTGGGGCACACATGTGGAATGTTTGGAAGCTCTGTCACTTCTCACCTAGGTTTCCTGTATCTTGACCTCCTCCTTGGGATCATACACTCTCAAGACAAACCGCTCTGATACCACTGATCTAGAACTTAGAAGTTCTGGTTGATGAATATTTCAATAGCATAAAAATAACACAATAACAATGAATTCTCTGAGAAGAGACATCGTATTACTTAAAAATTGCAATAAAAATATAGGCTTATCTTTGAAAAGAGATGTTTTGTTGAATTAAAAAAATTATAGATACAAAACATATGCTTATCTCTGAGAAGAGATGTCTGCCTTCCCTTTTTTGGTTATAATGCATTTATACATATTTTGAAAACATCGGGGGAGTGAGTGGCTTGAGGAATTAATGGGTGATGATTTAACACTGAGTGGCTCGAGAGAAATAACTGTCACTGACAAATTGACATCCCTAAATTAAAACAATATAGTGCTCGAGGACATAATGGCTCGAGGAAATAACTATCACCGACAATGTGACTTCCAAGAATGAAAACAATACAAAATTCAAGGAATTAACTGTCACCTGACCATTCGGTGTCCAAGATTTAAAACAATACAAAGATACGTGTAGCCCTATCTTGTCTACCAGCTGCCCAATCTGGGGCTTACAACAACTGCTTCGGCAATCGTGGTCCATTGTACTGCCGCATCTTGGTGCTCGTTATACCACCTGAATTTTCACCTGGATCAGTTTGTAAGGACATGGATCATACTATAAGGACCACTTCCCCAGTGATTGAGAAACTCTTGAAAGTGTTGAAATTAAAGAGCCACCTTATATTTTTGATCTTAAATATACATAAAATATGAAAAGATAAAAATCACCTTGTCATAAATAGAAAAGTGATAACGTGATTCTTCATTTTTAAACATAGCTGAATTCCTTATTTTCCATATTTGAAATAAAATTATAGCCATGAATAAATTCCTTAGAATTTTTAAAATTTGTTGACCATTGAGCATTACCCCAAAATAAACCATATTCCAAGAGAATGGTTATGGGTAGAATGGATAAAAAATGTTATGAATCCCATGCCTCAAAGATTAAACTTTGGGACAAGTCCAAAAGATGTGTTTGAAGGAATATGGTATGGAATAAGCATAACACTTGGTTTGAGAAATTATAATATGTAAAATGAATTCCTCGAGGAGAAGGCCCTGATAAACCAAACACCAAAGAAACTGAGCATGTTCAGGGTTGAGCTTAGCATTCTAAGTTTTGTTAAGTCTAGCAAGCCAAGTCCTAGGGTTCTAAGAGAATGGTTATGTGTATAATGGATAAAAAATGTTATGAATCCCATGCCTCAAAGATTGAACTTTGGGACAAGTCCAAAATATGTGTTTGAAGGAATATGGTATAGAACATGAATAACATTTGGTTTGAGAAATTATAATATGTAAAATGAACTCCTCAAGGAGAAGGCCCTGATAAACCAAGCACCAAAGAAACTGAGCAAGTTCAGGCTTGAGCTTAGCATTATAAGTTCTGTTAAGTCTAACAAGCCAAGTCCTAGGTAATGAATTTATATTCCAATGTCTACTCAATTTTTCCAAATCCAAACAAAACTATGTCAGGATTTTATAGAGAATACTTGGAGAATAATTTTTAAAATGAGTATCACAATTCCATCTCCAATCCTTCCAACCAACATGTGGAGATAGAAACACCATCTTATGCAACATGACATTAGGCATCATTTATTGAATGAATATAATGGAAGGTAAGTCTAAATTTATTAACTTATATTTATCTTTTATAAAATGCCAAAAATTCCAATCAAGATAAGAAATCAAATCTTAAGTATTAGGAATAATTGATTTGAAAATCTTCAAATATTTTATACCTAGAAAGTATGCTAATGTAAGATTATAATTAGTCATAATAGGAGACCATAAGATATTGTGATCATTAAAGGATATGACACTATGAAAACCATCAACCACCCATTTTAAATAGGGTTTGATATTTTCTAAATCCTTCCAAATTATTTTGGCAACAAAATGTCCCTTAATATTAATAGGAGCAATGCTAACAATCAAAGTATGAAACTCGATGTTTATCCAACTGGATTTACCATAAGATGAACTAGGGGAAATGCAGTCTTGTAGAATATTTTTTAGGCTTCACTTCCTTAACTTTTACAAACCATCCATTTAGAACACAAAGAAAAATTTACTCAAAATTTTCAATAATGTGCATACCACCTTTATCATGAGGAAGATGATAAATATCTCAAACACCCTTGTAACACCTCAAGTATTGACTGAAAATAAATACATAAGAGGATTTATAAGGGACCACCAAGAATATTAATATACATGAGTGGCTTATATAATCTTATAACATACATGAATTATTTTGGCTAAAGAAGGGGGTTTGGAAATCCAATACTCAAAACTTTTTCTCCACTTGGTCAATGACATATGTCCATAGATCAGAAGGGGAGATATAACATTAAAATGGAATTACAAGTAATTTGAATTTATCCCAATTTTTATCTACATCCATTTATATTATTTAATCTAGTCAAAAAGGCATCACATTTTTATAAAGTATTGGGTTTTATCCCATTACAAACTAGAGCCTAAGGCTTTGCAAAACATATAGAGGCAATGCAATGCCTCTTTGAAAAAATCCTCTTGTTCATCATCAAAAGTGAAGAAATTATCATTAGTAAAGTGACCGTTGATGAGTTGAGAGGATCAATCAGGAAGTATAATGCCCTTGATAATCCCTATTTCTCTTTATGAATAAGAAGATATCCAAATGCCTCTACAGAAAAACATACAAAGCTAGTGTTAAAGTGAAACCTTACCTTATGCAATGAAATAGGTAAAAACCCAAAACCTAAAGGATAGAAAGAATAAATGGCCACTCAATCCTATCATAGGTCTTCTCAAAATCTAGTTTGAGTAATATGGTTTACTAATGAGAGGCCCACATCCTTTTCATTCCTTCCCAAATATTAATGAGGTTATCCAAAATGATTCTATTTTTAATGAATCTAGTTTTCTTTGGCCTATTGATAGTGGGCAAGATGAGATTGATATGGTTCACAAGGAATTTTTTAAGGATTTTATAAGACACATTGAAGAGGATTATGGGGTATCAACTAGTAATCAGCTCTATATCACCAACCTTAGGAACAAAATTTATATTTCCTTTGTTAAAAATAGATCCTAAAGATTAATTTTTCAATGGACTTTTATAAACTTGTAAAAGGTTGTGTTGATGGTGAATAATGTCATGTCAATGAATTAACCCTTTCACCTATCATGAAGAAAGATGGAATCATACTAGTTTAATCGTAAATATTTAAGGAATAAAAATAATTCCAAAGATACACATAAGGGGTTTTTAAAATGATCTGGGAAATAGGAGCAAGTCAAATATTGTGTAATGCTTAATAAATATTCAAAAATCAACTATCACTTTGAATATCAAATAAAGGAATCATATTATCATTATGTAAGATAACCTATTAGATAAGTAAATCTTATAATTAGATAGTCTCTTGAAGGAAATGTCTCTAATCCTTTGCAATTTTGTTTTAATGACTTATTTATAACTCTATGATATCTCTTTCGACTCAAAATAAATATAAATAAAATAAACTAAACAAACTAAAAGACAAATAAAATAACTGAAAATAAATACCAAACATCAAGATAGAAATACAAACAAACATAATTGAGAAATTAAATTAAGGTACTATCAAGAAAGAACTAATCTCTAAACTAAAACTAACTAAGAAACAAAGTAAGAGCTGTAAATAATGTAAATTAATTTAATCTAATGCTAAAAGATAGAAAGATTAAAACCTAAAAATAAAATATTAATTTTTAACAAACAAACACATATCTAACAACATAAATGAATCTATCTAAACTAATTAAATTTGCATAAATAGAACAATATATATTTAATCTATAACTTAACATTATTATCAAATTAAAATAAATAGTTAAATGAGAGTCTTAATCTAAAAACTAAATAAAATAAATGTAGGAAAAGGTCCTAATTATAAAAATATGGGAATAATATCTAAACATTGATACTGAGGAGATGCAAGCCTATTTGGATTTCTCTCATGTGGGTCTATCTAACCATTTAACCCATGGAATCTTTTGTGTGGTCATCTAACCATGGGGCCTATCTAAGAAGGTCATGGTTCTATATAGAGTGTGAGTAGGTTCACGGCTGAAGAGGTAGGCACAATCCATGGTGGAAGAAGGAAGGGAAGAGTTGAACCAGATGAACTTGTAACTTGCTCTTCACTAAAGCCTGCATTTTCTCATAGAGATCAAGGTTTGAATAGTGAAAGAAACACATAGAGGAAAGTAAGAAAGCTATGAAATAGTCATTCAAACATTGTTAGGGAAAGGGGAGAGAGTTGTAGTGGGACTTCTATGAAGTTTTTTGAGGAGAAAATTCATGGGTGAGCTGTCAAAGGCTTTGTAGAGCTGGTGATGAGGAACGGTAAGAGGAATACATCACACTCAGGCCTCTGCTATGAAGGAATTATTATATATAAATAGTAGTTATGGTCAAAGTTTTTATTCGTGAAATAGAGAATAGAGTCCAAGAAGATAGTTAGGGCAATATAGGAATTTAGGGCTAAGGAGGATCCTACTAGGTGCTTCTCCTCAGACTAGGTCTAGGTTTGGGAAGAACTGGTTTCTATATCGCTCCAAAAGCATGTTCTTTGTCACATGTGATATGTAGGGATAGAACTCAGTTAGGGCTCCAGAGTGTTGATCATGAGGGTTTTCAGTCGAGCAACTCCATATTACCAACTACTTCTCGACCTTCGTAGTCTTTGGGCTCTTTACTTTACTTTGATTAATTTTGGTCGACAAAGTAATACTACCTTGGAACCCTAAATTGGTGTCACTTTTAGGGTCTATATTTTACTTTACTTGGGTTTTTTTGTGAATTAAAGTAACTTCATAAACCCTATTGGGTCTTGGATGTGAATACTTTGGGTTTGTCAAGTTACTCAACTAGTTTTTTAGTGGGTTTATGGTCAAGTGAAGTAAATTAATATCATAAACTTGACTTGGTCTTGGATGTGAATGAATTTAGGTTCTTCATGTTACTCAGCTAGTTTTTGGTGTTTTTATAAAGTAAAGCTCCTATGAGACTCTGAGATGGTTTAGAATGGAGGGAAAATATTTAGCTTAAGTTAAGATGTGTTGAAAGTCTGAATTATCTTGTGTAGTGACACTCAAGTTTTCCTACTTACTTTGTTGGTTTAGATATGCAAAGTAAAAGTATTGCTTAACCTCAATTGGATCTTGGATTTTGAATATTTTGGGATTTTTGATTTACTTTCCTTGACTTGGTTTACAAAGTAAAGCATCTTCGTAACTCTGAATTGGTCTTGGCTTATGTAGACTTTCAAGTTTTTATGAATACTTTACTTGTCTTAGTGTGGGAAGTTATGTACTTTTATAACTCTGGTTAGGTCAAGGCTTTATAGGATTTAAGGTTTACATCTTACTTTGCTTGGCTCTAAGAATTAAAGTACCTCAATGAATCTATTTTGGTTTAGAAAGGTGACAAAACACTTTGTTTTTTGTTTTTTCCTAGAATGATGGACAAATGGGTTTTGTGAAAATGACCTAGTCAAACATTTGAAACCTTCTAAGTGGATTTTTTGGGCCACCACATCCAAAGGGTTAGCATGTGTTTTTTGAGACTCATTAGTTGGAGAAGAGGGTTATGTTATTAGAACCACTAGGATATTAATCAAGTTGACTATTCAGATGATCCTAATGAGGGTGCTCAAATTTGGAACACAAAGTACAATAGTTCTAATGGTGCTATAGATCTAAAAGGACAATATTCTAGTGCTAGTAAGGGGAGGGATCTATGGGCTCCACCTATTTTTACTAATCGAGAGGAGGTGGATTGGAAGGCTCATCATTATGATCTTTTAGAGAGAGGTATTGGAGATTTTATCTGGTTTGATTTTTAGAAGATTGGAGGAGAAGTCAATTAGATTAACAATTTTTGTGAACAATTAAAAAACTCCTCTAAATCTACAGCTCTAAAAAAAGTGAGTCCCAAAGGGGGTGGATGTGGATACTTATAAAACCCAGGGATTTATGAATAGATTTCATATAAATTGTGTTGGGAATGAGGTGGATGACCTGGTAATATCAAAGGAAAAACTAAGGTGGTCAATATTGGGATAGATGGTGATATGGGGTAGTCAAAAGAGATAATATTTATAGATAATATCAGTAATAAGTAGACTTTAGGTAAGAAATAATTTTTATAATAGGTTATTATGCCTATTGATAGTAATAAGAAATACAAGGATGAGGGAAGGGAAAATTACACTCATGTAATGAAGGACTTCGGCACAATGAAGAAGCTGAAAAAGAGATGTGTCAAATCTCATATTTATACAGTTAAACTTGTATTGGGGGAGGATATTCAGATGAATGAGGGGGTTTCCATGGAAAATAAAACTCTGGTCTATAGATTTTATGGCTGAAGAAAGGGGGAGAAGACCCTTTGGGATTGGATATTGAACAAGTGTGAAATCATTCTTGGCTACTCTTTGACATTTTTTTGTTAGTAAGGGGTTGGATTGGTTTCCATTTTTAGGTAGTAGATGACATAGAAAGTATTTTAAAAATACTAATGGAAATGAGATTAAATTCCTTTATTTCTCAAATGGTGGTACCCCTTTTTGATGGTATAATAGAAAGAGTTGACTCGATGCCTATCTAGGTAAAATTGTCTATTCTCCTGGTTGCTTTTTGGTCTTTGGATGTATTCAAAGCTTTTGGAAACACACTTGGAAAATTCATGGTGTTGATATGAGTTTTATTGAATTTGGTTTCATTTTAGTTTCTAAGATTTTCATTAGTATAGATCTTTATGAAGGATTTTTAGGTGAATTTACCCTTTTGAAAGGTAGTCATTTATGGTTTCAACAACTTGATTATCAAGGGATACCCTTCAAATGCTTTAGATGCCATAAATAGGAACATTTGGTGGTTGAATGTAACTTGCCCTTTAAAAAATAAAATCACTAGTGAAATGAGTTTGTTCTGCAAGATAAATATGAGGCTCAGGAAGTGTCACAGGATACTAAAAGGTAGGTAGTTGCAAAATAGGTATACACAAAAAAAGTACATTATGATTCTATAATCAATGAGTTACTTTCTAGTACTCTTTAGGGTGAAAATAAAAAGGACAATGAACTTGTTACAAGAAATGCACATGTTGGCTCTTTGAAGGAAGGATTTATAAACTCTACACTTGGAAATTTGATATAGTTTGTGGTTTTCAATGATTGTTTGAAAGCCAATACCAAGGTGGGAGATTTTGAGGCATTGAATGCTGATGAGGATAGGTCTATTACAAGCTTGGCTGTGAGCACTAGTAGAGACGTGGGAGACACTATATATGACTTACCCTCTAATAATATGAATGATCTTAAGAAAAACTCTATAGATTTTCCAATAGTAATCGAAGGGGAGAATCTGCTTGATAAATCATATACTAGTAATAAGGAAGGGATAGTAAAAGGTCATTGTAACTTAAGGGAAAGAGTAGCTAAAGTGGTTTTTGTAGAGAAATTTGTCAAGGGAATTGGTTTAAATATAAAATGAGGTAGGAATTGAAGGGGGAGAGGAAGAAAGTCTCACATATTTATTTCAAAAGAGAAGGTTTCCATTGAAGTAGTTGAAGGGAAACAATCTCACACTAAAGGGGTTTTTAGAGCACATTCAACCCCCAGACAAGTTTCAGAACGATTTGAATTTATCTTAATATTAGAAGACTAAGACATCCCTTCAAAAAATTGGCACTGAAAAGATTGATCCAAGTTCACAATCTTGATATCTTATTGTTACAGGAGACTATGTGTGAAGGGAAAAATATTTGTACAAAATTGGAAAAGTCTTTAGGTAGTTGGGAATTCATCTACTTGGATGTTATTGGTTGATCAGGGGGACTGATCATTGGGTGGCAATCTAGGGATTATTTTTGTACAAACTCTTGGGCTTTCAAGTCTGGTTTAGGTATTGAGCTATTTTGTAGAGAGATTGGTAAAGAGATAATTTTTTTGAACATCTATGGTCATTACCTTGAGAGAGTTTTGTAATGGGAGAATTTTTTTTATGGATATGTTGGATAGAATAGGGTTATATTTAGTGGTGATTTAAATCTTACTTTAGGTATTTCTAAAGTTTGGTGTCTATATGCTCAGGATGATCCGTTATCTACTTTTTTCATTAAAATTTTTGAAGAGGTTGGGCTAATTGATGTTACTCTTATTAAAATGTGTCCTAATTAGAGGAACAAGAGGGTTGGTGATGATAAGATTGCTAATCATTTGGATAGATTTCTTTTTTTTTAAAACTTCTTCTTCGAATAGATCAAAATTAGACAATGGGTTGGAACTGGATATGATTCTGACCACTTTCCAATTTTTTTGGAGTTAAGTTTAGGGGAGAAAAAACCATGTAGTCCTTTCAAAATTAACTTTGAATGGTTGAAAGATGAAGATTTTGTTTCTAGTATTAAAGACACCTAGATTCTATATTAGGAGGATTCAAACTTATCTACAGTAATTCAATTTGAACAAACTTGAAGTTGATTAAAAAAGTGGCTTCTTATTAGGTCACTGAGAAAAGGAAAAAAGATAAGGAGTTAAGGGAGATTTAACTCTTATTAGAATAGTGGAGTCAAAAAGTTTTATTGGGTTTTGAAAATCAATAGGAAAAGAAAGTTGTTAGATGCCAAAGATGCTGAGTGAAGGTTAAAAATTAGAGATATCTAGTTAGATTGTGGGGACGAAAATACAAAATTTTCTCATCAATTTGTAATCATCAAAAAAATGTCAACACTATTTGGTGGTTGACTAATAGAGAGGGTAATGAGGTAAAAAACTTTGCTAACATTGGAAATTTAGCCAAGGATCATTTTGGATAAATCTATAAGGAGGATAGTAGGGTGACTATTGCTAAGGTGATCAAAATGACTACTTTCTTTCCCAATTTTATGAATGATAGGGCTAATGAAAGTCTTATGGCTGAAGTATCTAAGGAGGAACTACAGAAGGTTCTTCATAGTTTTCATAATGATAAAATTCTTGGGCCTAATGGGCTTCTAGTTGAGTTTTTTATTATTTTATGTGAGCTTAATGAAGGATATTTACTAGAAGTTATTAAGGAATCCAGATCCCAAGGAAAAATGCTTTCTACCTTCAATATGATTTTCATTACTTTAATACCTAAATTGGTTAATCCTAAATTTTTTGAGGAGTATATACCTATTTATTTATGCAATTATATTTACAAAATTATTATGAATATTATTTCAAAAAGGATGAAGTCACCATTGTTGAACACCATATCTCAGGAATAATTTTGCTTCTTATCTAGACACCAGATACATGAAGCTATTGGGGTGGCTCAAGAGGCTTTACATTCGATTAAATCTTAGTGAATTCCTAGTATGGTTGTTAAAATTGATATATCAAAGCCATAAAATAGAGTCAGTTGGCTATATCTTTGGCTCATTATGTTGAATCTTGAATTTTGTTTACAATTTGTCAATTGGGTGATGAATTGCTTAACAATAGTTTCTTTCTCCATACTGATCAATGGGGTTGTTGTCAATTTCTTTAGACCTAGTAGAGGATTGAGGCAAGGCTGTCCTTTGTCCCCTTTAATATTTATTCTTATGACTAAAGTTTTGAGTAGGGATATTATTGTAGCTAAAAATACTTGATCTGGGTAACAATTCAGGCGACAATTCAGGTGACGGGTCCACTCCAATTGATGACAAAACTTCTGGGAGCCATAACTTTTACACCGTAGCTCTAATCGACTCGCCATTTGAACCATTAGAAAGATAATAATGAGGGTAATGTCATGAGATGGCATTGAGATTTGATCAATGAAGTTTGACCCATAAAAACCCAATGGAAGTGCCCCAAATTTCAATTTTAATAGTGCAGTCTAAAAATAGTAAGTTTTTAAAAATAGTAATTCCTCGAATTTTGTATTGTTGTAAATCATGGAAGTCAGACCACTTAATCTCCCTCGAGATTGGTGACCTTCCACATCCTCTTCACACCTTAAAAATATGTATAAATGAAGATGTAACCTGAAATATAATTTAGACATCTCTTCTCAAAGATAAGCATATGTTTGGGTCTGTAAATTTGATCAATAAAACATCTCTTCTCAGAGATAGCATTATTTGAATGTTTTGTTCTTATTTCTTGAATTATATTTCAAACAAATATTTTGAGTTTTAGATCAATGGTATCAGAGTGGTTTGTCTTTAAAGTGTATGATCCCAAGGATGAGGTCAGATTACAAGAAGCTTGGGTGGAAAATAGAACCAATAGACTATCCACCTATTCACTCCAAACAACTTCAAATGGTGGACAACATCGAGATATCCCATCCTTTCAAGGAAATGGTGAATGAAGCTCTCTAATAGTAGCAAGGGTAGATGCTACAACAATTCACTCAAATTCTCCAAAAAAATCTTGATGGGAAATTATGGCTCCTCATCTGCACCCCCACATCCTTTTAGTGCCCCAACACCCTTCAAGGTTCAAGTGAATTTTGATATCCCTACATTTGAAGGAAAAATCAATGCTGATGTAGTACAAAATTGGTTGGATCAATTATCTTCTTGTTTTTTGTAAATAAATTCACCAATAAAGAGAAGATCACTTTTGTTCTTTTGAAAGCATCATTACCTGTCAAAAATTGGTGGGAAGTGTACAAAAAGAGATTCAATGCAGATGATATTGGCCTTGAGACAGAACCTACTTGGGATGATTTCATAGAACCTATGAAGGAAGAATACTATCCCATTGGAGCATATGATGATCCGTATATAGAGTGGCAATAACTTCATCAAGGTAAGGAACAATCTATTCAAGATTACACTGATATTTTTCATTCTCTATCTGTGAAATTGGGCATCCAAGAATGTGAGAAACACAAGGTTCTCAAATATCATGGTGGACTACAATGGTACATATAGGGAGAAATGGAACTCTTCAATTTGGAAACCCTTGGAGAGGCATACAAGTTTGCAGTGAAGATTGAGCAAAATCATGGAAGAATGAATATGAAGAGTCAGCCTTCAAAATGGAGAAGTGACAAAGAAGGTCAAACACGAGGCTAAAATTGAAAGCAAAAGGAAGGAAAGGCTAGGAAGTGGTGTGATTATCACAAATATGGAACTCACTCCAAAGAAGAATGCTGAGCCATCAAGTCCCTACTTTTTGAGTCACAATTCTCAACATCTATTGCTCTACCTCACATAGACCCTACAGTTGAAGAGGTTGAAGAAGAGATTATAGATGTTGAGCTTGAAGTCATTTTTGCTTCATCACAAACCCATGAGGAGAGGCTAGATGACAAGGAAAGGTTGTTTCACTCTAAGTTATGGGTGAAAGGTAAGCCTCTGCATTCCATTCTTGATAGTGGAAGTCAAAAGAATTTAATCTCTGCTAATATTGTGAAAATCCTAAACTTGTCCATGAAGCCTCACCCAAATCCATACATTATTAGATGGTTGAGTCTAGGGAGAAAACTTCGTGTCACCCACCAATGTCTTCTCTCATATGCAATAAAACCCTTCCAAGATGAGGTCTTATGTGATGTGGTCAATCTAGATGTTTGTGATGTAATCTTTGGTCATCCATTCATGTATGATCGACATGGCATCTATGAATCAAGAACTTGAAGGATTACTCTCACTCTTGGAACATAGTGTTATAGGGTACTAGAGGTACCACCTTCTACATCTGTCTCTCTTATTAGTGCCAAGAAATTTGTTCTCAAGGTGGTCAAGCCACAAGAATCCAAAAGGGATGATGTTGTAACCCTAGATACACAAACAACACAATAATAGAATCAATTAGATACCCATCTGAAGAACTTCATAGCCTTCCATCCCCAAACTGATGGTCAGATAGAAATGGTGAATAATCCAGCCTTGCACAGTTCTATAAATTAGAGTCCATTCCAAGTATGCATCAAGAATCAAATCAAAGTAAAACTTCCACACTTGATGAAAAATCTTGATGCAATGGGGATCATTACTTCTCAAGGAGGTAGGAATGATCTGAGTAATAATTCAAGCAAAAATTCAGGTGACATGTCCACTCCAATTGATGACGGAACTTCTAGGAGCCATAACTTTTGCACAATAGCTCCAATTGACTCACCATTTGAACCGTTGGAAAGTTAATACTGAGGGGAATGTAATGAGATGGTATAGAGCTCTATTCAATGAATTTGACCCCCAAAAACCCAATGGAAGTTCCCCAAATTTCAATTTTAGTAGTGTAGTCTAAAAATTGTAAGTTTCTAAAAATAGTAATTCCTCAAATTCTATATTGTTGTAAATCATGAAAGTCAGACCACTTAATCTCCCTCAAGATTGGTGACCTTCCACATCCTCTTCACACCTTCAAAACATGTATAAATGAAGATGTAACCTGAAATAGAATTTAGACATCTCTTCTCAGAGATAAGCATATGTTTGGGTCTGCAAATTTGATCAATAAAACATCTCTTCTCAGAGATAGCATTATTTAAATTGTTTTGTTCTTATTTCTTGAATTATCTTTCAACCAAAGCTTTCAAGTTTTGGATCAATACTAGTGGTTTCAAGGGCATTAGGATGGGAAACTCTTTATTTTTGACTCACTTATTATTTGTTGATGATATTTTATTACTCTATGATGGATTGAGAATGGGTGCATGCAAGTTAAAGGAAATTTTAAATCTATATTTTTTGGTTACTAAAATGAAGATTAACACTAAAAAATCTATTGTATATTTTTATGGTATTATTGAGTTGAAGAAGGGGTTTTTATCACATCTTTTTTCCTTTCAGTAGGTGGATCTTCAAAGTAGTCTTAAGTATCTTGGTTTTTTAATTAAACCTAATGATTATGGTCAAAAGGATTGGCATTGTCTTATTTCCAAATTTGAGAAATGATTATCTACATGGTATTTTAGGTGGATCTCTAGGGGTGGAAGACTCACTTTGGTCAAAACTATTTTGGAAGATATTTTGGTGTACCATATGTCTCTAGATTTTATTCCTAAAGTGATTTTGGAGAAGATCAGACAAATTAGTTTTAGGTTCTTATGGTCAGGTATCAAGGACAAGAAGGTCATACCCCTTTTAAAAAGGGAAAGGATTGCTTTCCCTAAGGAAGATGGGGGGTGGGGCTTAAAAAATCCACACATGTTTACTAGTGCTTTGGTAGCAAAAAATGTTTGGAGGCTCATTACTAGAAGAGGTTTATGGTGTGAGGTTATCTTTAAAAAATATATCAAACCTATTACTTTGATTTATTGGATTCATAATTTAGAAAATTCCCATAGGAATGGTTTTATTATTTGGAAAGATATGGTCTCTATTTTTTAAATTATAGGCAGGTGGTTAGTATGGAAAGTGGGTGATGGAGGGAAAATTAGAGTGGGGGAAGACCCTTGGGTTGTGTTGGGACCCCTTTTTGAGAAGACTTCATCCCACACCATCTAGTCCAACCCCAATGCATGGAGACCCTTGGAGGAAATGAAAGACCTGTTTTACACACCTTGGTGCTAACTAGATAGACTCCTAAATCCCTCAAGCTAGTTGGTTGATGGTTGTATAGCATCACAAGTCTCAAGGCATACCTACATAGTCTTGCACATGGTGGTTTGAGTCTTGAAGATCATGGAGATATTAGTGGAGAAGGTAGGCATACAACCATATCTAATAACTTTACACTCGGTATGCACCCTGAGTGTCTTATATGGTGTAATGGAGTTGATAGGCTCTCAACTACCCCCCTTTGACATCTGCCTATCTAATCAATAAGAGGAGTGGCTAGTGCCTTTATAAAGGAGGCAACCTCTAAGAGAAAGAAGAGGAGGATTAATAGCAGAGCTCTAAAATATTAGAGAGTGATAGAGGGATTAAATCTTAAGTGCTAAAGTAGTGGATGTAATCCATGCTCATTTGTGAGCCTCTAGCATTAGTAAAAATAGGATTGAGTAGCAAAGGCTGCTACTAGCTATTATAAAGAATACCAGATGATAATGGATGAATATTAGTTGCTAATGTTATATATATTATTGCATTATATTGGTCAAGTTGTGTTCTCCCCCATGAATAATGTTGATGAACTAGGACTCAACCTTATAGTCAATGGTGCTTTGCACTACTTAGACCTCTTACCTAATACAAAGGCCCTTGCACTAGACCCAACACCAAAGGGTGAACTTAGGATGAATGGACATACCCATGTCTATCCACCTTTATTTAAGCATGCACCAATGAACCTATCCTATTGAGATTATGCATTAGAGACCTAGTGAACCTCCTAAACCATTATACCCTACATAACCCTTAGTTGCACCATGATGCAACTATCCCAACACGAACCTGGTCCCTTCATTATCATGCTTTGAGTAAGCGCATAAGGCTTGTGCCTTATGTGAAATTGATGCTAACATGTTAGTGTATTTAAATGTTGTGCGCTAGACCTTACTCCCCTTATGCCTAACTTTCATAACCCTGGAAATTCCTAATAACTAGAGTTGCATGCATGATTGAACATCACACCTAATTAAATGAACACTTAACTACAATATTTTGGTTCTACTATCAGGATGTGTTGAATTATATTACTAATATGTTTCAGTAGAGAAATTCTCTGAATATCACTTAATAATGTCGATCACTAGCTAGAGCAAATTTAAGATTGCTTCACATAGAAGTATCCCATGTGCGAAGGAGAGAAGCCATGAAAAATGGTGCAGACTTATCTCTAAAACCCATTGTATGAAGTGTTCTTTTATGAGCTATGTGAACACATATATAAATGGTTAGTTGCATATGTTGATACTAAATGAAGAATTTATGGACAATGCCTTAAGTGGACCATAGAGTATGTAGAGAGGCTAAAAATCCTAGATGAAGTGTGGATGCACGTTATAGACAAGTGGTGGGATGGTGATTTGAATAGCTACATGTTAGAGTTTATAGTGTCAACCTCTTCATGTCTAGAAGAAGTAGATCACAAGTTTATTTGAGAACTAAATGGTGCATTCATCAGAGGACTCCACATAAAGCTAAAAATGCTCATGATCAATTATGGGATAGAGACCATGAGGATGGAAGGCTAAAAGTCCTTAAGCATATGGAAAAGCACAAGGGGGAGAAGGGGGAAGTGTAGGAAAGGTGCCATGAAATAATAACAATAACTTGATCCCTGATATATTTGGAGGCCAAACTATAGTAAGCACAGATGAAGGTTGATGGAAGACCTAGAACTTGGAAGTGCCGAGAGAACTTGTAGTAAGTAAGAAGGGCATAGGGAAGGATCTTTTGAAAGACCATAGTGCATTGAGATAGAATAAGAAATAAGTGGTTAGATTATATAGACATGTGTGGGATGTAGTGAGTCCTTATAAGATAAGGAACCTGAGGATGTGCTAGAGACCCCTACCCCCTTTGAACCTAAAATACAAGCGTATGCACTAGATTCCCCCTTTAAAAATAGAAGAAAGGTAAATTTTACCCTAATAGACTATAATTAGACCAAGATTTTAGATCATGGATTTGTGATTGAATAAGTGATCCCATATGAGGAGCTGATTAATGGTATGGTGGACCAAGCAGGGGCTAGTCTAAGTGCTATGAACATAAGTGCAAATATTCTTGTGTAAGGAATGTTAGCCATGTTAACTGGGAAACAACCCATAGGATGTGGTATAGTGCCATCAATGGGTAAATATATGCCATTAATCTCTATGATGTAACCTACTCTTTTAGGGTCAACACTTAACCCTACTAGTGGGGGCATTAGAGGATCACCCCTGTACAGACACAAAGAGGGCAGGCACCACAAAATCCTACACCACCACCACAATAGATATACTATGAGATGGTCATGCATCTACTTGAGTATCATGAAGTTGATAATATCATGAATCATGTGATAAAATGTGAGTTGTAATGGCACACTCAAGGCATTACTCAACCTGAGAGAAAGGCAACATAGTTCATAATATCCCTATTGGATCGTGCTCATACCTAATATTAGAAGTTTGATCTGAACTAGGTTGTGGTTTACTATGACATGTTGAAGGAAGAATTCTTAAAGGAGTTTGAAATTCTTGAATTTGAATAATAGAGCATCATAATGTTTAAGGAGATCAGTCAAGGGTTATCTAAAAACATGTGCTTGTATGATGCACGGTTCAAGACTCTCCTCTCCAAAATTCCTTATGATATCCACCCCTCCCAGCATGTCTAATGATTATTTGGGGACCTACTAGTGCCATTCCAAAGGGTGATATCCATGAATACCTTCACATAACCCTATGAAGTGCTTGAATCTATGCTTTAGGCTAAGGTGGTAAGAAGCATCGACACTGGGATTAGTCCCTTCATGAAAGTGCAGATTGTGTTGATGGCTTTTCAATTATAGAAGCTTATTGCTAGATAATAACATGAATATTGTAGTGGGTTATGGTGAAATGACTATGAGATAGAGGGCCACAACAAGAATAACTACCCACATAAGAATGTCCACATAATACTCACCAACTATGAGGTTTTCCATGAAGCACATGACTTCTAAAATTATCCCCTGTTGTAATGTGCTGGTCCAGTAAATACTATAGTTTACTATAAGATGTGTGATTCCTACACACACATGTAGGTGGACTATAGAGTCATCAATGAGATGTGCAAAAACATGGAGAGAGGTGAAAGGCAAGCTACAACTTTAGGTGGTGGCTAAACAGGCTAAGGGAATGAGGGTTATGGCTAAAACAACATGGGTTATGGAAACCAAAGAGGAGCACGTGGCCAAGGAGGTGGATGAGGGGGAGGGAGATTCCCACCATGATATTATTATAAGTGTGAGTAAACTAAGCATTATCATCATGACCACCCAAGACACCAAACATGTGGGTATTATTGAGGCCCACACACAGTCAAAGACTACCTAGATCTCTACAAGAAGTTGATGCAGGGTCAACCTAGCATAAATAAAGGATCCACAATGGTGAAATGCAAGTCTAAAGAAGGGAGATATGCCCCCAAGACACAATATACTCCCAAAGTGATTTAAAATGTGTAGATCATGATGTAGAGTGGGTGCACCACTCAACCACCCACTATACCAAACTAAAACTTGTGTTTAGAATATGGTGAGTCAAGATGCACTGAGCATATGGCATGGATAGATCCAAAAGCAGTGCCATATCATGATCATACATGCCAAAATGGAATCTTATAGTAAGTGATGACCATGATACAAGACTTGTAATATGAGCTCTAGTTGGTTAAAGACTTAGAGACATAGGCCACTACGACATTTAGAAGGCAAGACCAGTAGGAAGCTGAAGTCTAGGAGTCTATCAAGATCTTGAACCTCCTATAGATGGAAGGGGTACTACCCCTACTAAAGCACTTGATTTTAAGGCATGTATAGAAAACACTAGCATGAAAATCCATCCCTAAGCAATAGAGATTGTAGTGCTATATATGGAGTAGATGAGAGAAGTGAGGCATACTCAAAACACTAAGTATGACTAGGAATTGATAATATATGCCACCATCAATGGGTGGTCAGTTTGTGAAGTACATGTCAACACAAGTGTAAAGGTCAATATCCTAACCAAGAATGCCTGGGAGAAGATGGGGAGGCCACACTTGAGGTCATCACCACACACGTTGTTCAAGGTAAATAAGACTTGAGTGTAACCCATAGGGATGTTGAATGGTGCTATTGTGGACATCATAGGCACCAAGTTCCAAGCTAACTTTGAGGTCATAGAGCTAGTAGAGGAGGACAACTATCTAACACTCTTGGGAAGGCCATGGTTATATGCAAATAATGTTGATATACACTTCAAGAAGTGCTATATGACCTTTGAAACCTGCAAAGAGAGGGTGGTGATGCCTCTTTTAGGTGACCAATGGATACCTTACATTAAAAGTGTTAACCTTGAGGATGAGGTCAACCACATTTATAGCATCATGTTGTAAGGCATCGAGACTCTCAATCTTAGTGAGTAAGGGGTGCTCACTTGGGAAGATAGACAATTAGCCTTGGATATAATGGATGTAGTTTATGAACATTAGGTCAAAAAATCCTATGAGTTCATGAGTTGTAGATGCTACCTAGTGTGCAAAGCTAGATCTAGACTATTTGGCATAGGCTTGGTAAGAATTGCATGACCCCAGAAGAAGTTGACTCCTCATGACAAGGAGATAGGAAAGAGAGTAGTCTAGATCATCAAGGGAAATATTATAACACTACCTAAGTATGAAGGAAGCTATCTTATTGAGAGGTATGTATAAGATATTGAGGCTTGCATCCTAAAAAAAATTGATCAATTGAGCACATTGGTGTATACATTGAAAATTAATGCCACGTGTTGGTGGGCCACATAGAAACCTGGCTTACCCACTTGGTGGGATGTGAAGGTATCCATGTGCACCAAATTTGGTATAAGCAATGAGGATTTGGACATACCTCCCTATGATGGTAATTTTGACCCAATTGTGCACATCTAGCTTTATGAAGAGACTTGGGCAATCTATGAAGAAAACATGCCATGAGGCATATGGGTGCATGCATTCTATAGAACTCTAAAGACATGGGCATGAGCATGGTACATCATGAATGAGACATGTCAAAAAATAGGAAATTAGGATGTGATAAAGGAGAAGTTTGTGCACACTTTCTCCTTCTCTTCATATAACTTTGAATTACTGGAGCCATTATAAGTTATTTGCTGAGCTATGTTTGAGGAGACAAATATCTTAGAGGAGTGCTCAAAAAATATGTTTAGAGAGAAAGGAATATCAATTGTGACTTTCTTCAAAGTAATGGTGCTCCATAGTGACTCCAGTCAAGAAGATGATGAGACCTAGAAGGATCATAATTGGAGGGCCCTAAAAGGTAAGCAAAAGCTCATGTGCCTCATTGGTGATAACTCTCCAAATGATGGAAACCTGATGCACCTTCAAATTGAGACAATAGAGGGAATGAGGTAGGTCAAAGAATCCCACCAAGAGAGAAATGAACCCTATTACACACCCCTCAAGACTACCCAAGTAGATATCAGTATTGAAGGTGAGCCCAAGATGGCCACTATAAGCATGTATTGGTTTGAGGTGGAGCTCACATGCATCATCGACCTCCTGAGAGAATTTCAAGATCTCCTCCCATGTAGATATAAGGAAATGAAGGGAACCCACCCTTCATTAGTAAATATGAGCATAAAATTAGTATATGGTACAAGACCAGTCAATAAGCACCTTTATCAGATGAATCCCAATCTTTGCACCAAGTTAAAAGTGAAGATCAATGGAATGTCGGTTGTTGGTATCATCTACCTAGTGTAGGAATTAGAGTGGGTGATTCCAATGGTCATCAACATCAATAAATATGGGCACATATGAATATGTATTGATTATAGGATGTTGAACACTACTTGCATCAATGACCCTTTCTAAACACCATTCACTGATGAAGTCTTGGATGGGGTCACAGGTTGTGAAATCTACACTTTCTCTGATGGGTTCTCAGGGTACCATTAGGTGTAGATAAAGGAGGAGTATAGGACCAAAACCACATTCATAATTGAATGGGGTTGTTTCACTTACAATGTGATGCCCTTTAGGCTTAATAATGCACCAACCATATGTTCCAAAGTGGTAATCACCACTTTCAAGGACTTCATCCATAAGTTCCTCCAAGTATATCTAGAAGACTAGACCGTGTATGGTCTTATAAGGGACCACCATGACAACTTATGAATTATGTTCAAAAATTGTATATATCTTTAGATATCATTGAATCTCAATAAGTTCATCTTCACCACCATATTTGGCACACTGCTAGGGCACATCATTTTCAAAGATAGATTGCTTGTTGATCCAGTAAAGATTGTAATAATCATCCAACTCCAGACCGCTTTCACACGCAAGGATGTTCACACCTTTTTAGGCCATTACAAATACTATAGGAAATTCATAAGGGGATATACAAAAATCATTAGGCCTTTAGAGGAGCTCTTGCATAAAGATGGCTTGTTTTACTTGGGTGAGGTGCAAGAAGAGGCATTTAACACTTTGAAGCTGAAATTGGTGAGTGTATCAATACTTTAGTTTCTTGATTGGATGACTCCTTTTCAAATCCATGTCAATGAATTAGGATAAACCATCAACATCATTTTGGTGTAACTAAGTGAAGGTATCATGGACCACCCCATTTCCTTTATAAGCAGAAAGCTAATGTAGGTTGAATATTACTATACCACCATCGAGTGTGAAGCATTGGTAATGGTCTATTCCCTGCAAAAGCTTAGACAATATCTATAAGAAACACTATTCACTTTATTCATGATTATGGGGCATTAAAATACCTCATGAAAAAACCTATTTTACATGAGCGCATTTGTAGATGGGTTATCATCTTCTAGGAGTTTCAATTTTTAGTCATAGTTAAACTTGGAAAGTAGAATTTGGGGCCAAACCACTTGTTTTGTATTAACTTTGGTGATGTGGTGGCACCAATTGAGGATGATATATTAGATGCAAAACTCTACCAGGTTTATCACATTCCTTAAGACTTAGCAGAGATTTCCACTTTCCTAACCTTAGCACTAGTACCACAAACACTATCTTCTAAGGAAAAGAAACATATTTCTATTTGTACCTCCCCCTTCTAGCTCATTGAGGGAGAGCTATACAAGATGAGTAGGTATGAAGTCTTGCATTGATGTGTTTTAGAACATGAGTGGGACTCTATCCTTCAAGAAGCATATGAAGGGATAGCTAGAGGACATTACATCAAAGATGTAATGGTGTGCAAGATTCTACAATCAAGGTTGTGATGGCCAAGCCTATTTAAAGATGTTAAGGAATACATGCAGGCATGTGATATATGCTAGTGCATTAAAAATCCAAACCATTGGGATGATATGCCTCTCATACCTATTCTATCCCAAGTATCATTTGATAAATGGGCCATTAACTTTTTAGGGCCAATCACCCTTACAACATAGTGTACAAGGGATAGATATATCCTCATGACAACTAACTATTTCACTAAGTGGGCTAAGGCAATACTGAATAAAAAATACATAACTATAATAGTTGCATGATTCATTTAGGATAACATCATTAACCAATATGGGTGCCTATTAAGTCTAAATAATGATAGGAGTACTCATTTAATCAATGAGATAGTGTGCATCCTTTTGATAGAATATATAGTGGCACACCATAAGACCACCCCATATCATCCCCAAGTCAACATCATGGTTGAAGTATTTAATAACATCCTTGGAGCATACCTCATCAAGATATGTGATGTAGGCCACAAGGACTAAGATGATCATGTCTTTATAGTACTATGGGCCTACTGCATGACATACAAGTGCCTAAACAAGGCTACACCATTTCAACTAGTGTTTGGTATGGAAGCAGTTCTACTCTTGGAGTTTTTAGTACCTTCCTTGTGCATCACATGAATTAGCTACCTTGATGACTAGGAATTTTTTAGCACAAGGTTGGAAGAATTGGAGTGTTTGTATGAGACATACACCTGGGCTAAGTGGGGTCAGCAAGTTAAGAAGGCATGCCAAAAGAGGTGGCATGACAAGCATATCAAGTGCAAGGTAGTAACCAAAGGGGCCTTAGTCTTATTGTATGACTCCAAATACTTTTGGCACCTAGGTAAACTATAGATTTGATGGATGGGTCCCTATGTCATCCATCACATTTTAGAAATTGGTGTATGAAAACTGCACACCTTGTCTAGTGAAATGCTTCAAGGTCATTTCAATGGAAATTAATTAAAGCCATAATGGCAATAGGGTGGCACTAACACCAAGGATACTTTGAATCTTTAGTTAAAAATTGATTTGAATTGAGATAACCAAAATAAGGTTTGGTACAAGTTAAACCATTTCATTTTTCTTAGTAATAGGAAGTGCAAAATGGCTGTAGAGGTCCATATGTTTTACCACTCCATGCATAAACCTAATCGGGTGAGTCAATCAATTACACCACTAGTTTATGAGGCCAAACACCTAAGTTGTGGGCATGTGAAGCCTATAGGTCTAGTAGTAGTAGAAAAATAAACATATACACAAGAGGCACATGGTGAGATGGAAAGAAGAGCCCTTGAACATGTTGAACCACTAGAAGGCTAGTGTAAGAGAAGATGTTCAACAAGGTTAGATGCAAGATGAGAAAAGAATATGCTCAAATTATTTGAGTATAATATTAGTAAAAAGAGAGACTTCTTATGAATTTTTTAAAGCAATTAGAGATACCAAGCACTAGAGGGCCAACATAGGGAATTTATATGGGGTAGGATAGGCCAAGGCAAGATGATGTGTGAAAAATCAGCCAAAATAAAAGAGCACATTGAAAGAAGAGCACAGCTAGAAGAAGTGGAATCAAGGAGGATGAATTGCATGTATGTGAGTTTCTATGCCTAGGTTACCATAAGAGAGGTGAGGGTCACACAAGGATATGAACAAAAAGAGATTATCAAGGATAGTTGGCATCAACCTAGGAAAATTGGGAAGTAAATATTTGAAAAAGGATGTCACATCAAAAAAAAAGTATTTAATGTGATGGTAGAATAAAGATACGTATTTAATGCAGACAAGATAGAGAATTTTTGAAGATCTTGAAATCTCTCAAGAAATCTAACAATCAAGTCTAGATGGTAGCATTAATCATGATGGTTGAAATATCAATCTATAAATAGGGTGAATGGTGAATGAATAGGGCTACAAACTTATATGAAATCAATGAAAAACTAGATCTAAATGACCCCAAGAGAGTGAATTCCTATAGATCAAATAGTGCATCAAGTAAGGGATTGGTGCAACAAACTAGAGCAGAAAGTGCATCAAGAGTAAAGTGGTATAGGAAAAATGGAGCAGAGAAGGCAAACCATAATAGACACCAAGCCACCATTAATGGCCAGAGAAGCTTAGGTAGACAACTCACACCAAACCAAAATTAAGGGTTTTGACAAGCCACACCTCCTGCATTTCAATTTTGGCAAATTTAGAATGACAAAGAAGTAGAAAGCATCAAGATACAAAGAGACATGACTCAAACCCAAGTAGGTTTGAATAGTAGAGGAAGTAGTTGCCACCAATACAAGGGTGCAAGAAGTAGAAGCAATTAGCATTGTGATGGTAGAAACTAAGGCACTGACCAAGATGTCCTACCAACACATGTAGTTCTCTCCTAAAGTGTTAATGGGTGAACCTTGGTAGTCATTCATGCATGTATATCAATTGTAGGATTACAACCACTAGAAATCAAGTCACTTTCAAGACTTAATGCAAGATTGGATGGTGGACACTGGGTGCAAAACCCCAGAGGAAGATGCAATCTTTGACATCTCAATAAAAGATAGATTAAAGGCTTCATTCACAACTCAAATATATGAGTTACCTTGTTTTGAAAAGCTAGATGAACTTGTTAAATTCCTCCTCTCATGTGTATACAAAGACCATGTGTACTTCATATGGCAACGTATGAAGATATCCACATGCCTAATCAATAAGATACTCAGACTGCCAAACTCTAGAAGAAACATCCATCAATTGATGGGTGATGATGAAGAAGTAGAACTCATTGAAAAGATCCTTAATTAATTTAAGGGGATACACTTTCCCCAAAATCAAGTGTGAGGGCTCAAGCCAAGGGTAGCAGTGTGACTAATCAGCTCAAAATTATGCCTAGGAAGGAGATGGACTGATGTGTTCAAGGCATAACTCTACTTAACCTATCACATGGTGTAGGGGGTAAAGTTCAACATAACACAGTTCATTGTCATATAAATGACCAATAATGTGATTGAGTCTCATAGCACAAAGGGGATGTTCAAATGGATCCATCCTCATCTTGATAATCATGGAATAAATTGGGATCCCTGATGGTGGAAAAGACAACTTGTGGGTGTTCCCAAAACACCATGAAAACTCAATGTAAAAAGACAAAAACTTCACCTACCCCATGACCTTCAATGCCAAGTACAAGACTCATGTACTAAAGTGTTATGAGAAATATATAGAGGCCTTTGGGTTAGAGTGGCACATCCCACAAGCGCTCCCAACAAGTATGTTTAGAATAGTGAGCTTCACCATCATGCAACACTATTGTGTCATTCATCTAGCACTCAAAGACAAGAATAAATTAGGATGGTTAAAGCTTCCCTTTAAATTCTTGACTGATTTCTTCCAAGATACACTTATTAGAATCCTCAATATGTAGAGCTTTGTCATTCTAGTTAAAGATCTGGATGCAATAAGCTATCAAATGAGGCACATATTCCCTCACATAGATGGAAGCATGATAGAAGATGAAGAGGACACCTCAGATTAGATGGATATCGGTCCTATGTAGGAGGTAATGATCCTCAGATTCATCCATAAAATGTATTATATGATGAAGCCTAGAAGAAAGGATGATGGTGTGGGGTCTAGTGCTGAGAAATGAAGAGACCCCCCAGTCCTAGTTAGGAAGGAAGGAACCCCCACACCCTAGGAAAATAAGAAGATCCATAAATAGAAGAGGGGGGAGATGTTGGAAGAGATCAAAGAGAGGCTAAATATAAAGATAGATTTAGAAGGGAAAGCTTTGATGAAAAAATCACACCAAAAGTGCATGTGCTTTGCATCTCGAGCCCCCACAAGCCCAAAGGAGAAAAAGAAAGAAAAGACCCCTTCCCCTATGCCAAAATAAGACACATTAGAAGAGGGAATCAAAGAAAAGTGGGGAAAAGGTACCTACATTACACTTGAAGACATAGAATCATCCCCTTCACCTCTTCCACATGCACATCCAAAAAAACTAAGGCATAGGTTGAGGAGACTTGGCTCCTATGAGGCCAAAACCAAAAGGGTGCAAGAGTTAAGGGAGTAGAAAGAGGAGATGGCCAAGGTAGGGGCGTCCACTGAGGTCATCCAAATGTTAGAGGTAGAGGAGAATAAAATTGAAGCAGTGCATAGGGTGTAGAAGGAAGAGACAAGTAAAGTAGGTGAAGTGCATAAAGAAGCAACTCCCTCTGGTACAGGAAACAAAGAGGAAGAAATATTAAATAATTGTAGATAAATGGGCTTAGACCAAGGCCACATCAATGAAATTCTTTCCTTACCATAGAAGCGTAAGGAGTTGAGGGCCTTAGGCCTAATCCAAGTTGATATTATCCAGATGGAGGCTAAAGAAGTTAAAAAGAGGGAAGAAAAGTGTACCATGCAAGCATCACAAAGAAAGGCCAAAAAATAAGAAAGGATGGAGAAGGTATAGGTAGAATGCACCCATAAGAAGGAATGAGAAACAAAAGTGGCCCAAGAGGAAAAGGCATGCATGTTAAAGGAGTGGGAAAGAAAGAAGGGTTCTATTGGCATGGAGCCTAGGGGAGAAGAAGCCAATGTAACACTTGGAATTAACACCCAAACAATAGAAGAAGCTACATAGAAGGTGCACACCAGCTTTGAGGGGGTGATTAAGGAGAAAAAAGGTGATGCTAGTGCCTTAAAAAAATAAGTAGAAGAGGCATTGCACCAAGAAGAGGATGAGGGGAAAAGTCCATAAAAGAACCCCCACAAGAACAATGAGATGATGAGCCTAGTACCAGAGAGGAAAGAGAGGAAGAAGAAGAGAGAATTTAAGAAATAGGGATTGAAACCAGCACTAGTGAAGAAGAAGAGAGTTGAAGAAATAAGGACTGACACCAACTCCATTGAAGAAGAAGAGCTCAAGGAAAAAGTAGAGGTTGAGCCTAAAAAATGTGAGAAAGTACAAATGGGTTTCAAGGAGGATGTTGACTTCTACATGATAAAGTGCATGCCTCAAAGAACTACCATAAAGCTTACACACCACCAAGTTTTATGGGCCATGGATTTCTACATGAATGAGACAGAGTTCAAGGTCCCTAAAAAGGCCATCTGACATGCCAAGAAGCCAAAAAAGGGCCATGAATACCATCTATTGAACCCAAAAGTAGATACCATTTTCTACAATTTCTCACACCAAGTGGAGATCATCAATGCATGACTCAAGTAGATAAAGGAACAGAACGATGCCTTGATCTAGAATTTATTTATAGTTTCAAGGATCGAGTGTGTACAAGTGATGGTGAAAGTCAAATCCTTTAGTGCCCAACTAAAAACACAAGAGCAAGACCTAGAATTAATATTTCATGCCTTCCAAATGAAGGCCAATGAGCAGGGTGAACTCCTGGATGGAGGAGTGAGAAGGGTAAAGGAAAGGTTGGAGGCCTTTAGAAAGGAATTGGGAAGCACGAATGTACTTACTCTGGAAGTAGCATCTATAAAAATAGATAGTTCCATTGAAGATTTAAAGGGCACCATCCAAGGATTTGAAAATTATGAGGATTTACAATAGGGTACACCCAAATTCAGCATAACTAAAGCACTTCAAGGCTAGTCTAGGGTAGACTAAAATTTTTACATGGGGTGATATTGGGGCCCCTTTTTGAGAAGACTTGATCCCGTACCAGCTAGACCAACCCCAGTGCACAAATACCCTTAGAGGAAGTGAAGGACCCTTTTTCACACCTTGGCACTAACTAGATAGAATATTGAAATCCTTGAGTCAACTGGTTGATAGTTGTATATCATCATGATTCTTGCGGCATACCTAACTAGTCCTACATGTAGTGGTTTGAGGCTCAAGGAACACATAGATATTAGTGAATTAGGTAGGCATACAATCCCATCTAATAACATGGCACCTGACACATGTCCTTAGTGTCCTATATGGCATAATGGAGTCAATAGAATCTCAACTAGCCCTCTTTGACATGCACCTATCTAGTTAGCAAGAGGAGTGGCCAATGCCTTTATAAAAGAGGCAACCTCTAAGAGAAAGAAGAAGGGGACTAATAGCAAATCTCTAGAAAATTTGAGAGTGTAAGAGGGATTAAATATTGAGTGCTAAAGTAGTAGATGTAAGCCATGCTCATTTATGAGCCTCTGGCACTAGTAAGAATAGTATTGAGCTACAAAGGTTGCTATTAGTTATTGTAATGAATACCAGATGATAATGGATGAATATTAGTTACTAAGTGTTATATATATTATTGCATTATATTGGTTAAGTTGTGTTCTCCCCCATGAAGAATGTTGATGAACTAGGACTCAACCCTATAGTAAGTGGTGCCTTGTGCTACTTAGACCTTTTACCCAATACAAAGGCCCTTACATTAGACGTAGTGTCAAAGGGAAAAATTAGGATGAATAGACATCCCCATGTCTATCCCCCTTTATTTAAGCATGCATCGATGAACCTGTCCTTTTAAGCATCTGCACCAGAGACCCAGTGAACCTCCTAAACCATTACACCCTACATAACCCTTGGTTGCACCATGACGTAACTAGACCAACATGGACCTAGTTGCTATTTACCTAGGGATATGATATATTGAGGTATATGGGTTGATGGAGATGCCGACATGTGGCACACATCCCCTTAGTTATATGGGTACAATATATTAGGATAATAGAGTAACTTATGGAAGTAGTACATTGGGTAATGGTCGGCCTACATTGGATTAGGATGTTACCCATCCATGGGTTAGATAGATGTATATATATAGGAGATGAATATTATGGTAAGGATATCAAGTAAGCATTGAGTCTTTTATTGTAAGAGGATATTGGAGGTTGTCCCCTCGAAGAGACATTGTGGAGTTATTCCTTCCTAAAGGAGTATTATATGGTGTTTCCCTACCTTAAGGGTATTTATGCATATATTGAATATCAAGATCATTACACTAGTCCCCTCATTATCATGCTTTGTGTGAGTCCATAAGGCTCGTGACTTATGTGAAATTGATGTCAGCATGCTAGTGTGTTTAGATTTTATGTGCTAGACCTTACTACCCTTGTGCCTAACTCCTATAACCTTAGAAATGCTTAATAACTAGAATTGTGCACATGACCTAGCATCATGCCTACTTAAATGAACACTTAACTACAACAAGTTGGATGTGATGAGGCTTATAGACTTCCAAATATAATAATTGAATAGCTTAGATGGAAGGGCATTTTCTACCATTATCAAGTAGTAGATACAAATATCACATCTATATGGAGTTAAGAATGAAATCAGTAGAGATGTTGGATCTGGAAGATGATAAGAAAGAGGCATGGGTTGTCTATATTAGAAGCCTAAAAATTTGTCATGTCAAATTAAAAAATGATCTTGAGGGTTTAGATAGTGATACAACATCCATGGGGCTGATATGCATAGAGTGATATCTTACATACCCTTCTACTAACAACTAAAATTCCTAGTTCCAAATAACCATCCTAGCTAAACCAAATTATCCAAATCCTAATCTTACCAATATCATATTGTACCAATCTTAAACCAATTCACTTTATCAAATCAATTTACAAATTACAAAACAATAAAGTTTTTATTTTCATATGATTTAAATAAAAACTAACATCACACTTGAACCTATCAATAAAGGTCAAAAAATCAAATTAATGGCATATACACACCAAAGTTGGGTTATAAATCTATTTTTAATGTTGATCAGGTGAATGTTCAGGTTTGGTGGTGGAAAATTTTATGAATGATGAGGTGCCCTCTAAAAAGGCATTTTTTTTGTGGCTGGTTCTCAATAATAAGATACTAACTTGGGAAAACTTACAAAATAGGGGATGAATTGGTTCTAATAGATGCCCTTTACGTAAGGTTTGTGATGAAAATGTGAATCACTTATTTCTCATATGTGATTACATTGGTCAAGTTTGGAGGGAGATTTGGGTTTTTACTGGTAAGTGAATTGTATGGAATGGTGATAATATAGATGAATCTCTCTTTAGATAGATGAGGAATCTTGATTATAAGGAGATCAAAGCATTACTTATTCTTGTTCTCTAGGGAGTTTGGCTATCCAAAAATATCTGTCTTTTTAATGATAAGACCTTATCACCTTACTAGTCGACTTCTCAAAGTTTTAACATCATTAAAAATTTTACTCAACTGAAGAGAGACAAAGCTACTATACAAATTATTGAAGAGGTCATCGATAAAATAGGGGCTCAAATTTATTTTGATGGGGTGGCTCAAGGTGCACCTTAGGTTGTAGTGTTGGTACTATTATATTATTTAAATATAAATAATTAGTGAAGTTTAGAGTAGGATTGGGGAGCGGTACAAACAATTATACTAAACATATGGCTCTAAAATTATCTTTGATGCTTGCTGCTGAGAGGGGTGTTACCCATCTATAGGTGTTCGATGACTCCCAATTTGTGATAAATTGTGTGAATGGAGTGTTTTATATGGATAATATTTGACTCCATCCTATTTTAGAAGAGATTAACTCCTTAAAATCTCTTTTTACTGATGTGACCTTCTAGCATATCTACAAAGAGAAACATGACTACCGATGAATTATCTAAATGGGGTATTCAGTTAATACCCATATGATGGTTATTATAAGAACCTTCATGATGGTCAAATGGGTGATTATGAACACACACCTTTCTTATAAATTTGTCTACTCACATCAATGATTTATTTTTATGTATTTTCTTGATCTTTTGATCACTTATGTTGTGGTTTTTTTTGTACAGTCTAGATATTATATAACCACACTAGTTTCTATGGGCTCGAAAGGAATTATTTTTTTAATTTCTTTATTTGTTCCTTTTTCTAGAATGCTTTTATCAACATTTTCAAAATATAATTTTGTTTTATTAATGAATTATGATATATTTTTCTCCAAAATTTTTTATATAAAAAGACAACATAAAAATGAAATCTAAAATTAAAGATGAAAATATAAATAAACTAAGAAATAATAGTACATGAAAATGGAATGATACAATCTAAGTAAAAGAAAAATATGAACTGTGAAATAATAAATTAAAAATATTTAAGAATCTATTCTAACTAATAAATCAATCAAAGCTTAAACAAAAGTAAGTCTAATAAGAAACATGAAAGAAATACAAGTCTAAAAATAGAGTCATCTTAATAGAAATTTTTAATAAATTTTATTGTGAAACTAACTTTTAGTATGAATGGTCTTCAACAAGAATAATTTACAATTGAGAGATTAATAAATGTTGCACAAAGTGAGGTATTCATCATTTTTCGGGTCAAGTGTATAACATTATGCTCATATGACTACATAGTTGTAATCATCAAAGGATATTAAGCTTGATAGACTTTAGATAATCAATTTATAAACCAACAAGAATGTATTATCTGATCTTACAAATAATTATTTAATCTTAGAGATTGTTATCAGAGAAAGAGAATAAGATGAAACTTGAATAACTTCGGAGCTCTTCAATACCTGTTGTGTTCCTCTTTTTATGTTGTGACTTTGATCTGTTTATAAGGTTTTCTCATGGAAATAGTTACATAATAAGTTATAACTAATTTCTTAGTTAGTTATTTTTAACTTTAATTAACTTTAAAATTCAATTAGTCAAATTATAACTAATTTTTTAAAAATGTATACTTTAATAAAGTCTAAATAGATTAAATCAATTAAATAATAGATAAAAAACAACACTAACAAGTGGGGGGCATGACTTATAAGAATACGATAAAAATAAACATTTAATAATTATTACATCCATAATAACTAATGATAATTAAAAAAAATTAAATACTTAAAATGTTAAATACCATGAGCATTTTCATCAATTTCAATAATCAAATATTCATCTTACAAAACTGTAATGTCACATCTATCAAAACTACCAAAATCATTCGTATATGCCCATATATCAAAATATCAAAGTGTCACCAATAATCAATCAAAGTAGAATATCATTCAAAACATAATCTAAACAACAATTTTCTCATCATTAAAATCTAAAACTAATTCAATTAAATGGAATCCCTTATCAATTAAATACTTAGTCTACTGCATTGAATTGGCATGAAAATCGATCAACATACTGCCTTTAGCATCATCCACTTCCAATTTAATCTTTTTAACCATTCTTGTTATCAAGGGTGAATTCATACGATTACTTACACATTTTCCACTAGAGGGAGCATGCCTCATGTTTAGGTATAAGTGGTACAAACTAATTAATATATAATTTGATACAATGCTCAAATCTATTTTTAAGATCAGATGAGGGAATTCTAGTATTGAGTGGTAGGAATGAGGGTATAATTTTATAGTTACATCAAGCACATCCTTAGGATGTAGAGGTGTTGGAGTATAATTTTGATCAGATTGAATAATAGTATGCATATATTAAGAAGATTCATTTGGGTTACCTCATCTATGAGGATGATATCTCCCATATGTTCTTCTCAATCTTATATTACCATAAAATAAAGTTTTATTAGGTAATGAATCAAGAACATTCCAAAAATTGGGATTAGTAGCATCAAAATGGATAGACACTCGAGTTCTATGATTAAATGGCCTAGGAAAGGTGTGAAAAACTCTGCATCTACAAAATAATTATCCCTAAGAACTACCCCATGAAGGAGTGTGCTCACTATGTTGATCATCATCTTGACCAAGCATATAAACTAGAATGATTCAAACTCAGAGTCCAACCAAACATCTCAATATACTGAAATAAACAAAAATATTATTCAAGACCCAACTATATATTCTAAAAGTTCATTTCATGTCAATATACTTGAAAATAGACTACCATATGTTCAAGACCCTCAAAATCAACCAAACCACAAACATTAATGAATGCCATTAGGGGTTAAAATGAAAAAATAACTATATGAATTCAAATCCATATAATGTTGACCTTAATATCATATATTTATATCAATCAAATATCTACAATTTGAAAATAATTTTGATTTTACCAATAAGCAATATTCATTCCAACATAATTTCAAAATTTACCCTAATGAGACAAACACTTAATCAAAATTTATCAAAACCTACGATGACTTCCATGCTCTAAATATTATTTCCCATATAGACAATTCAATAAAATCTATAAACTAAAATAATGCATGAAAATGACTTACACATCAACAAATTATATTTTAAAATAACCTAAATCATGCAATAGTCAAAATAGCAACAAGCATGTCATCCCTCATGCCAACAATGACTGAAATCATCATATTCAAGATAGACCATTATAAAACCATTTCATGATAGAAAAAAGATTGATATATCTGAAGTTGATCTCAAATCCATCATGTAATGGAATATCATTAAAAATATCAAAGAAAATTTTGACTTCCTTAAGCTATATATCATAATTCTACGAATAACCCTTTTATTTCTCTTAATCTACATGTATCTTTAAAGTTATTCTTAAAATGAATTTAAAGCATCATTACTATATAAATCAAGACTATTTTAAACCATTTATTCAACTAGAATGCATAAAAAACCAACATGTAAATAAAACTAACAAGAAAATCCCTATCAAATACCAATTTAAAATGGAAGAAATTATAAAAAATAGGCAAAATTATATCATGATTTGAAATATGTTTTCAAAGAAAAAAATTAACTACAATATGATTTCCATCGAAGCCATAATAACAAAATCAATTTATGCATCTTATCAAGCTAAAATACCTGACTGCATGCATGAAATTCAGTAATATTGAAACAACATCTATGTTTGTAAATAGATTTTAACACATTTTCAATAATAACTAACACTCAGTCGAGCCATGCAAGATATTTTTAAGTCAACCATTGTCTTTTCCCAACAAATAAAGTATGCATAATAAAATAAGAAAATTATTTAGGAAACTATTCAATGCAAAAGCTTTCTAACCATGCCAATACTAAGAAAACCCAAGTTACATCATCTAATTTACTTGTAACTAGGTCAAACATTCCAAATGTTTAAAAATAATTATGTAATATTTCATGCAATATTTTGATGAATATCCCTTAAAAAATCATTCAAACCTCTCCACGATACAACTAGAACAATAATGTGCAATAAATTTCCACATTCCAAGCCAAATCTTTCAAAATATTTCTGTAAAACAAACAAATAACCAAACATACCTCATCAAATATTGAAAAATACTTTTCAAAATCTCCATAATGCTTCCAATCAAAGTTTCCCTTCCACAATAGGGTTGATATTGAATGACACTAAAACCAAAAAATTACCACTTTATATTACCATAACTACCATTTTCTCCTTGACATGAAATGTAAAATTCTCATTGGTCTTTAGAACATCCATCAACTCGATAACCATCTATACCAAAATTAGAAGCTTGTTAATTCATTTAGTATTCTATTTACATGTTTACCAAATCAACCATCAAATCCATATTCCAAGGTAAAAACCCTAAAATTAATACATATAATCTTATCAAATATGCCAACATAAACCTTGAGAATACAAAATATTAATTTAATTTGTCACCAAATTTATGGTGAATGATCGTTCAACCTTGCAAACTTTATTTTGAACTTACAAACTTAACCATGGTCAGAATTTGTGATTCAGAGTTAACTAATCCTCCTTGCTTCATCACTACAAATCAAATGTCATATAAGGGGGTCTTCAAGGTCTAATCCATAATATTCATTCTTTTATCATTTTGACCATGAAAATCCCTATTTTCTAAATAGGAAACAACTTCAATGTCCTTAAATAGGTATTCATTCTTTTGATTACAATCTATCTTGTACCTTATGTTCATCATCATTAGGACTATGGCATTAAGCTTTTACACAAATTCAAAAAATCTATTTCTTTTCCAATAACCAAGAACTTGACTAAGTCCTTAAGACTATTTTATAAAATCAAAGTTCTTACGACAAAACACTCTAATAAGTCAAAAGATATATACTTTCACTTTATCTCATTCCTTAACTTGTTCTTTCACCATGGATACTTTATGTTTCATCAAAGAGAGTCTACTTTATTCATTCTTTCAATAGTTATGCCTGAAAACCTATAAAATTCAAACCATATACAATTTTTACCTTGAAACACTCAAGATAATGGTATTATATTTTTGAGATTTATTCAAATAAATCAAACATCATTCATATATTAAAATAACTTGGATTTTTGCATTCAAATTCAAAATCCTTTAGAGCTTCACAACTCAGGATATAGACTCAGCTTGTAAATAGGCCTAGTAAGCCTAATTCTACCTTGAAACAACTTTCACTTAAGCTTGATCACTTAACAATGCCTATATTAGGTCCAAAATAAGGATATAAATTCAATAGTATCTAAGATTTCAATTAATTAACCAAATTGTCAATAGACTGCACTTTTCCTCTAACTCTATTACAGTAATATATGTAGGTTAGGTTTACTCTTGAGAAGCTTGTTTTATTCTAGTTTCCATTTAATAACCTTATCAATTATTATATATTATCTAAAGTGACAAGAAACCAATCTTAGAGCTATTGGTTTCTCAAGAGAGTGATCTAAACGTAATTTTGTCCTCCTAGGCCTGTGTAGGCCTATGCTGCCTTCTTAAAGGAAATTAAACTTATTTAAATGACAAATTTGGTAGAATAAATTTTTAAAGTGTTAAAAAATCACCATACAACCTTAACATACCTCCATACAACATTTAAAATCAAAGAACAAAACTAAACATCAATTCTTCTCATATCCTACATTTTCTAAATAAACACCTACAAAATTTGTAAAACACATACAACTTTTTATCTCTCTACAAAGTCTCTCATCTACAAATATCACTTGTAATGGCTCATAAACACCTTTATCCACATTAACTAAAATTTTGGATAGATTTGATAGGTTCAAAGTGACATTATGGCTTAGTTTACATAAAAAACCTTGTTTTAGGGTTTGCAAAACCTGAGAGTGAGAAATTGATTATTTCATAAAGTATACAAAATCTCTATCTATTATAACACCTTTCCAAGAATATTTATAATATTCCCCAACCTTTAAAATCTTTAATATATATTGATGCAATGGTCTATACATAGAATAAGACCATTGTGTGTGATTATAGGTCACCAAAATAGGGCACTCAAGGGTTACAAGAGTATATATTTCTATTGTCAAATAAAAAAGAAATCATATAAAAGTCATTATATAGGATTTTTAGATAATAAGTAACATGATATTGCACATTTATCTCTTTGAAAGATTCTTTAAGTGCCAAAATTCTTCCTATATTTATCAAATTTCATATACATAAATATATATAGTCCTATAGACTATCACATACCTAAATATCTTATTATCCTTTATAAATTATATCTTTTTCTAATCTCACCTTCTATTTATATCCTTCTACATATAAAATGACTCTTATCATTTTTCTTGATATGCATGATCTTATCTTCCTTAATCTGTAATCACCTAAAAGTGGTATTTGAGTGCTAAGAGTGATATTCAACGTATTCTTAGCTTAGCCCTAGACCTATCCTAGAGTATTTTATCACACTTTTCTAATGTGCAAAACAAAGACATCCCTAGTCATCTAAAACACAATCTCAGACCTTCATTTCTAGATCCTAGCCTTTCATGCCCAATAACATGCCAACTAGACATTAACACTGCATTAAGGACACTAGAGCCATAGTCACTAGTGACCCCAACATGGTGCTAGTGTCCCCAACATGGTGATAGTGTCCCTTACCATAACTCTCCCAAATGGATATATTTTAAAAATTTAAACCCTCCTAAGGTCTGACTAAGCATATTTTATTATCTTTACAAGCTACATAACACTATAAATACATGACTTTTAAACTTTTATCCACTAGATGGAAAATATATGTAAAATACGTATTCAAACATGAAACAAGTTGATAAAAATCAACATTGTTAATCCCTATTTTGTGCTACTTATACATACTACCATCTAAATTTTAGAAGTTTTTAAATTATGTCTCCAAGGTGACCAAGGATGGTGATGAGGTTTCATGTGTGCTAGAATGACAATGACAAAGTGTGCTTCAATGAGCCTCAATGTTCCTGCATGGTTCTTCAGTTTTTTCATAAGTGAGGAATTTTATGGATAATATTATTGGTATGGACATGTTTTAAATACCCTATGGGGTGTATATAGTGCTTATAATTAGTATGGAAGTGAGTGGATCTCATCTGGTAGTTCATTATTTCATCTAGACATTTTGGGTCTAGTGGCAGAAAATATGAGTAGGTAGTTTGATGACATCACCATTACCACATGGGAATGATTCAAGGGGAGTTGGTCATATGGTTGTGATCACATTAGTCCCTAGTTTTTATGTGCCAAATCTCAAGTCATGCATCCAAATTTAGTTAAATATATGCATGTGCAAAGTTGGGCTCCTAGGCATTTTGATTGTGTTTTCCCATAGCCAAATTTGTAATATGGAAAGAAGAATCGAGTGAGCATTTTGATGGTCTTATAATTACACATGTGAAGGTGTCAAGATAAAATAACCATATAGATATTTTAATTTTTGAGCCTAGTTTATTTTCACTAAATTTTATATCATGTGTTGAAGTACAATAAAATATATGCTTGTTCAAAGTTGTCCTCCCAAGCAAGTTTTTGACATGGTTGGCTCTATGACAAACGTTTTTGAGAAGGAATTTTAATGGATTTATATCTTTCATGAATGAAGGTTCTAGGATAATATTTTTATATTTATGTATTCTCCTTTGAAAATTGATCATGAGGTCCAAATTTTAGATTATGTGTATAAGCACAAAAGAAGTTATTGAGGTCTAAATTAGGCTTTCCAGGCATATTGCAGTTGGTCCCCATACTTAGTTAATTTTCATGATGTTAAAGATATGGAACTAGTGGATATACAATGGCTTATGGGAGTTCATACAATTAATATCTATGGTGCACATAGATTCAAATGAGTCAAAATTTTCACTGGTTAATAGAGTTAAAGTTTAGGACCTAATGAAGATCTAACAGTGCATGACCGATCATATAGATCATGATCTAATGATGCATATTGATAGAGATGAAAATAAATTCATGATGTTTAATGACTGATAAAAATTATAGGACAAGGATATAATTTTTGATAGGTGGTATTATAGATTTATTGAATGGTGCATTGTGCATAATAAGGACCTGACTAATCTATGGAGATCGATAGAGCACGTGAAGTCAACATTACAAGATTGTATGAGATGAGGTCAAACTAATAGATGTTTAGCATTTGGATTTTGTATAATATACATTAAATTTTGAAAATATTGACATTTTTATATTTATCTAAAGCTTTGAGGATATGATATGCAAGCAAAGTGGTTGAAGTTTAACTGTGATCATTGTCATTCAAATATTTGAATTTAACATAGGGAAAAACCAAAGATCTATATTTTGTCCATATCTTTAGATAGAAGTCAAATTTTTTATTACTATAAAAATAAAATTTGTAGAGGAATAAAAGGAATACCTTTAAATATAGATTTTAATATCTAAAATTATGTACAAATAAAGATATTGAGCTTCAAAGTTGACTATGGTTTCATGTTTATTCTACAAGTGACCTGAGGAGAGTAATTAATCTTGTGTTGAAGTTGTTTCTATTTCTCATGATGACTTAGATATTTGGGAGTGTTTTAAACTAAATTAGGATTATCTATGTGTATTTTATAGGTGTGATCAATTTATCTTGAGTATGAACAAAGGTTAATAAGTTGATTATGTTCGTTGAATACATTGGCAGTTTGAGTGATCATGTTAGATGAGTGAGTTGAAGGTTTTATGAGAATAATTGATGAGTTAAATGAACATGGAGATGTTTTATAAGTCTCAAATACTTATTTTAAGTATTTTAACATCATATTTGTCCCCTGATTAGATGTGGAGAATCAAAATATCTTAACTATATTTTGACAGTGTAGAACTAGTTTGAGTGGTCATCTTGAGTGTGATAGTTTGAGGTATTTTAGCTTATGTTAAAGTATATAAATCACATGGATATGTATTTTAGGTCTATAATAATTTACCCATGTTATATAATCATATGTTTATGTGAATTTTTTTATTTTTTGGTTCAAAAGTTTGTGACTAGGTTTTCTATGTGTGAAGACCTAAAGAGCGAGGTGACCTAATTGATAGGTTTGAATGTGAAGGTGGTGTTTCAAGTGGCATGAATTCATGTGGGAGTGATAAAAGGATAATTTGAAGTGGACCTATGATTTTGGAAGTGGTCCTAAGTTTATATTTTTATCATTGAAATGCTAAATGGGTGAATAAGTCTTCATGAGACCTATAAGAGCTACAAGGGCCTTATTAAAAGGTGTAGCTACTTAAAGATAACCCATAGAGGCTATGGCCAACCTATGAGTGTGTGATTGAGTCATGTATTTATGTGTTATATTCCTTAAGGGTCAAGGCAAATTTAATGGCCAACCATGAAGTTTTTAATCATGAAGGCTCTATATATAGTAAAACCAAAGGAGATGATTTTTAGGCTTCTTAGAGAAGTGTGCATTTAATTAAAGAACAGAGGAGGCCAAATGATCCCAATGGATGAGTTGATAAGTATAAAAGATTGAATACTATGTGTATGAATTATATGTCATGTTTTTAAATTTATAATAATTATCTTTTAGGTTGAGCATGAGTGAAGAGGTCTAGAGTGATCCAAAAGAATGTTTTGGATGTCTTGAGAATGAGTAAAGGATTGATGGTATTTATGAGATCTTGGTAGCTAGTTTGAGAGACTGATTAGAGTGTGGATAGTTTGTATGACCATTTTTTTAGGTTTGGTCAGGTTGATGTGGTGAAAAATTTATTGTTGAGGCTTGAAGAGTGGGGTTAGCTGGGATATGTAATGTGTCTTAATTGATCTTTCTGTGTTAGTTAAAGTATGTAATCTACTTTGGAAAATAAGGAGTGTTTTGTGATTTAAAAGGTGGATTTGGATACATTAAGAGATTAATAATTAGAGTTCCATCATCAGGTGTCTAAGACATCAGTTCAAATTTGGAGTTATTTAAGGCAGCTAGTTGTGTGGTTAGTTTCCTAAGGGGTACAGCCTCCTTGTAAGGTGAAACTTGCTAAAACTCTAGTTGGTGTGGATGCTTAACTAGACAAGTCTAGAAACTACTTGTGGGATTGAAGTATCACTAAAACCAAGAATGGTAGTTCCTTGATAATTTTATATGGTCTAAATTAGTTCTTGTGATTATAGGACAATAGTCTAATTGAAGGTTCCAGTGGGTTTTATTCCCCAAGAGGGTTTCCCACCTATGTCATGTGTTTGATCTTGCATTATCTTTCTTGTTCATTGTTATGAATGATGTGTATGTCTCATGAATGTATGTATTAATTGATTAAGAGTTTGGAAGGATTAGAATTGAAGTTTTAATATCTGGGTTCACTGATTCATCTCCCTCTTAGTAATTGTACCTCTAACACTTCAACTACCCTAAGCCCAGATTTTCAAGATTTCCAATCTCAAGCACACTCAAGGCATTCAAGACCATTATAATTATAGCATCACTTTCACTTACAACATCACTTAGTTTGGGATAACTACATAGGTCTTGATCCCTCCTCAGAGTATTGGTATGTAGGCAACTCTCTTCAAAGTGGGGTGTTGAGGATGTCCAACCTATCCTACTAACAAATACACAATTTCATATCATGCCTTAATTGTAAGGAAGATTAGGGTTTACATCATAAATCAATTTTTACAATCATAATACATAGTTTTAGACTTCATGCACACAAGAATAAAATCTAGAAACACTAATGTAGGTACACCCAAATTTTAGGAATAGTCTTACATAGAGGATACTAGCACCATTTTTAGGACACTAGATCTAAATGACACTCTGTCCAAGTGTGGTGTTACTATTCATGAGAGGATATAACACAAGGATCCTATTGATGATACTCAGACCTATTCGTATCCTAGTTTTTAGCACTCAGATATTCTATGTCATGTGTTTTCTAAATAAGTTTTTATTTGCACATATTTATTAGTATTTTTAAAAAGTCAAAGTGAGTCAAAATATGTAACAAATCAGTGGTTAGTTATTTCATATTATTTCACTGATTTATACTACTAAGCCATTTAATCAATCATAATATTTATATTAGTAAAACCCTAAAAGGTTAAAACATTTGGTGAACCCAACTTACTTTGAATATTGCTTAAAACCCTAGTTTACCTTCTCCAAAAAAAATTTGCACTAAATTAGTGTTACAAACTTTTTTTAAATTTTTATTTGGCATAACCTAGATCATTAAATAAATCTCACATTAGGGTTTCATTTATTTAAATATAATTTATTTATTTTTAAAGTAACCCTAATTTAAAAAAACCCTAACCCTATACAATCTTAGGGTTTGTATCCTTTCATTGTTTATTCTTATATTTTAGTTCCAAAATATCATATTTGATTCCATATTTATTTTTTTCAATCTTTCTTAGATTAACATTCTTCAAAGGTTCAAAATACTCAAAAACTTATTTTCCTACCTTCTAAACTACTATGGATGAATTCACCAATAGATTTAATGAGATTGATAACCAAAAATTACAAGATTCCATTTCCAAACATGTGGATATACAAGATGACTTCATTATTATTATTCAAGAATAATTATAAAAATAAACAATGGTCAATATTCAACTCCCCTAGCTAATAACTTTGTTACACCTAGAGTGGGTCCACTTCAGCTAACACAACCTAAAATTATAATTCAATAACCTTTAGTGATAGCTATACCTCTTATGGCTAGTTCTCTTACTCTAGATATACAATCCCTTATGCATGAGATTCATACTCTGTAGGCTAAGGTGTTACATCTTGAGAAGGGAGACACTCAATAGGGTTGTTTGGTGACATCTTTAGTTAGAGCTATTTGGTTACATCTTTGAGAAGGGAGACAATCATTAGGCTGAGAAGGGAGACACCTATTTGTTCAGAGCTCTATAGTCATTCAGAGCTCTATTGAGTGAATGCATTCAGAGCTCTAAGGGTTGATTGGCCTCTAAAATTGCCTTTCAAAAAAATCTCAAAGGTCCTTTTGTCACCTAAGTGTTGGGGACTTGTTTCTTTCCTGTAGAGTCCATAAAAATCATCTTATAGATTTCATAGAAATTAGTCTGTAGAGTCCATAGAAACAAGCCTGTAGAGTCCATAAAAATAAGCCTATAGAGTCCATAGAAACAAGCCTGTAGAGTCTTTAGAAATCATCCTGCAGAGTCCATAAAAACAAGACTTGTGCAAAATCAAAAAATGAACTGGCTCAAAATAGCAGGGAAAGAAGGAGACCGATTTTGGCCTTCAGGACCAAAATGTTCAATAATTTGGTGGTTCCCAGGGGAAGCGTGCCTGCTATGCTTAGAAACTAGTTACCTTAAATTCCATTGGGCACAGAGTCAAGATGTAGATTTTAAAGAGTTAGCAACAGCCCTGATAGATCCAAGAATCAATCATGAAGCTTTTACCCCAAACACAAAGGAAAACACACACAAGGCTAAAAACACTACTTGTGCAAACAACACTTAGGGAAAATAGGGAAAGAAAACTGAAAGAAAACTACTATGTAAAGTTAACCAAGTATATTTTCCTCCCTCTTGGATCAAAGGGAAAATTTATTAAGTCTCCTCCATGGCAAGGAAACTTTTGGTGCCAGACAAGTCGCTGAATGGAATGGAGATTTGGTGACCTGTTCCTCCTGCCTGCCACCTTGATTGGCTTGTATCCAAATGAATCAGGGGCAAACATGCTTCCAACATATATGTATTCTTCTTGTTCTTAGAAGCTTGCCTCTTGTTGGTTCTTCATGCTGGTGTATCTTATCAAAAAATCAATCATTATTGGCTCATCACCATAAGCCCCTTGATATGCATCATTGATTGGCTTGTCCCCTTCTGCCTCATGCTCAGGTTCCATGACATGATCATCCTCCTTGATGACTTCAAAAATATCATCTTCAAATTCACCAACCTATTGAAAGGATAAATTTGAAAGCTTGAAGCCTCTTTTCATACTTATTTGAGTCCCAATGTTGCCTTCTCCACCCTTAGCCAACTCATAGCCTCCTTAAAGAATAGTGTAACCTGCCCCAATGACTTCAAACAAATCATTCAAAACATGATCAAGAAAGTGTCCATGCTCCTCCATGATGTCTTTCAAAGTGAGAAAAAGGTCAGAGATCACCTCTTCCTCATCTGAGATAGAGGCAAAAGCTTGTGACTTGTCTTCTTGTTCATCAAAGGGGGTACCTATGGTGATCTCCTCCTCATCTGCACTCATGAAGTCTGCTTGATCAGTCTTAAACTGAGCATAATCCTCTTCACTTACTTCTTTCAAGATGGATTCTTCAACATAAGAGAAACATTCTTCATTCACTAGGCAAGGAGGTGGAACACAATGATTGTCAAAATTAGGTTGGGAATGGAAAGCAGGGGATCCTTTTGAAAACTTATGAGAAAGCGGGGGCAGAGCTTGGGCCAAAATCACTTGATTTTCATCTCTCCACTTGACCAACACTTCATCAATATTGAAATTAGCTTGAGGATTGGTAGAAGGGGTGTCTTTTGGTGTAGGCTCCTCTACAAGGTCTGAAACTTCCATCTCTCTTTCACTAAGCAATCTCACCTTAGCCTTTAATTACTCAATTTTCTTAACTAGATTATCCTAAAAGAGTCTTTCTTGGAGCTCATAGGAATCATCATGGAATTGGGGAGTGCATGAAGGTTGCCATGGAGTATAAGAAGCTTCTTGAGGAAGGGTGGGAGGGACTTGAAAAGGACTAGCCTTATTTTGTACCTCACACTCTCGAATAATGTCTTTTTCCTCCTTATTGTTCCATGACTCAATGACTTTACTCCAGCTCATGATATTAGGACTGGAAATCTCCTTTTAGGGTGATGGGATTGTAATGTGAGAGGGTAGTGAGGGTTTGGATTCCATGTCCCTTGCTGCCACCATAGATTGCTACATTTGAAGATTTGCCAATTCAATCTAATTATGAAGATTGGCTTTAAACATAGATTTACTATTTCAGAACTCTCCCCAACATGATTGGGGAAAGGACTTTGACAGGCTTGACTTGGCTCATGAGCAGGGGCTACGTATGTCTGATATGAAATTTGGGGTAGTGGGTATGTAGGTTGATAGACTTGTTAAGGCCACCTCTCATGAATACTCAGCCTCTCTTCCAAAGATGCAATCAAACCACTCACATCCAACATCTCACTTGCAAGCCTTTACCAATTGGCTCTTTCAATAGGAGTCCATTCACTCTTAACTAGATCTAATGCATTTCTCACTTGATGAATGGAATGATCAAGAATTTCTTGGCCATATTCCCTTTTAGTGTTAAGCTCCACTACATACTTTTCATATCCCAATAGTGCTTGTTTGAAGGTGGAAATGGGCTGATTGGCAAAAAGATTAAGTTGAGTAGGAGAAGTAACACATTGATAAGACTGGGCATAAAATTGATATAGCTCATGATAAGGCTGAGACTGGTCATATTGGACGTGATAAGAATCAACACAAGGCTGGTAAGGATCATACCTAGGTTGGCCAAGGACTTACTCAAACTAAGGAGGAAGAGGCAAAGCCCACAATGTTTCACCAACCTGTAAAGGGAAAAATTCATAACCATATGCATCCTTGTTGCCTGAGGTAATTTGATGTTCAACCTAAGCTTGATCAAAACTATATGAAGGAAAAAAAGGTCCATGGTTCTGAGCAATGGAATTATACATACCAAAATGTGAATTTTTTGATGGCACCAAGACTACTTAACTAGCTGATTCAACTTAGAGTCACCATTGGTGTTGATGAAAAAGCCTCCAAAGGATGGTTGGTTGAAGATCACACCAAAATTATTCAACTCTTTGGATAAAAACTAGTTTGTCCCACCAAGCATGACAAAAACTATTGACGCTACGAATTACACCCTTGACAGGAGGCTGAGCTCCTATCTTCCATGCATCACAACAGAAACTCCCCTCTTGCCTGTGGGTCTGGAAAAAATGGGGGGAGAGTCTCTAGATAAGGGCTAGCTCCCTTTGATGTATATTTGAGGTCTTGGATTTCCTAATGCTAACAAATAAATGAAAAAGGGGGGGAGTTGAAAAGGGAGAAGGATGCTGAAAAATAGAACCTAAACTAAAATGGTGATACACCAAAAATTTGATCTACTTTGAATCTACACTTTCTATCAAGAACAAGCTGGCATACACTTCATTTGACATGAGAAATTATTCTACACCAGTGAGCTAGGGGTCCGTGGAGATATAGGGAGGAAGAAATATAAGAGGTGTTCTGAGACACATTATGGTAGCCTATTCACATGTACCTATATTCTTGCTATAGACACTTCTGGCAGACCTGTAGAAGAAGAAACTTCACAATGCACTAGACATGATGGAATCATTTTGTGAAAGCATAAAGGAAAATTACTTAACACAAAATAAAAACATAGACATATGTGTGAGTGCAAGTTCAAATGGAGGAAAAAATTTGCTAAGTCTTGATTCAAGGTAAAATCTGATAGAGCTCCGCCTTACAAGCCAAGAAATTTCTTGGCAGATTTATGCCTTACAAGCTAAGATATCCCTTTCAAATGAAAAGTTTTACATTATATAGAGGAAGAAAGAGGCCTTTTGGTTCCCTTTTAAAAGTGGCCCATGTGCATTTTAAGCATTGGGAAGAGGAAGCCACTGAAAGATAATGTTGTGTCAGCTCTGATTTTGACTTTTGGCATTTAAAAAACATAGGCCACGTCATTTATCTACAAAAAAGACCACTCCTTGAAGGCATTCACGTAGTTTGTCTGCTCATCAATGCAAAGTGGAGAAAAATGGGTCACATCGTTCACTATTTGTGCCCCTTGATGACCACCTAACAGGCACTATTCCAACCGCTGGAGTAACTCCTTCCCCTTTACCACCTAGGCTATTTTGTCCATTTCTACACTTAGCTCTTTTTTCTCTTCCTGGCTTTATCTTTTCTATCTCCTTCAGCCCTCGAGGGCTGTCTTCTACTACTTCTTTGGCTCTTTGGGCTCTTTCATCAGTAGGTTCTTCCTGTTGGCCTTAAGGCCTTTTTATGTATTTGGGTGCATGCTTAAGCCTTTAAAGATCAACAGCTATTTCATTGCCCTAAATTTTATGGCTTTGCTGATGTCACTAGATGTCTAAATCCCAATAGCTAGTTCACGATGCTTAATCTTGATGTCTTTGGGCCCGTCACCCTCCTTGGCAATTCCTTTGGCTTTCTTGTTTGATCCTTCCCAAAGGGGAGGTTCCCCTTTGGCTTTGGAGAAGTTTCCATTCATTGTTTGGCTAAGAGTCCCCCACAAGGGCACTTGCCCTTTGGGGTCCTTCAGTGGCCTTGCTGTTTAAATCCTTTAAACAAAATGTCTAAAGGAATTCCTTCGAACATTTTGTCCAAAGGATATCTTCCTTTGGAATCCTTGCTTTTTTCTCGACCTTTTATTTCAAGTGAATTTTCTTCTTCAAATGAATTCCTTCAGACAAAAGTCTAAAGGAATTCCTTTAGACTTTTTGTCTGAAGGAATTGCCTTAACATTTTGCCATGGGACTTTATCCCTAAAGACATTGTCTTTGCCTTATAAATTTCTTTAGACAAAATGTCTGAAAGAATTCCTTTGGAAATTTTGTCTAAAAAAATTCTCTTGTCCTTTGCCTTGAATAAATCTAAATGAATTCCAACTTGCCTTGTTCACTTTTTCGAAGGAAAACTTACCCTTTCGGCCTTCTTTCCAAGTGTTTTCTTGCCCTCTATAAGGGTTATTTGGCCTTTAATATTGCCTTTCGAAAAAGTTGCAAAGGTAATTTTTTCACCTAAGTGTTGGGAACTTGTTTCTTTCCTGCAGAGTTCATAAAAATCAGCCTACAAATTCTATATAAATTAGTCTCCAGAGTCCATAGAAACAAGCCTATAGAGTCCATAGAAACAAACCTGCAGAGTCCATAGAAATCAGCCTACAGAGTCCGTAGAAACAAGGCTTGTGCAAAATCAAAAAATGAACTAGCTCAGAACAATAGGGAAAGAAGGAGACCAATTTTGGACTACAGGACCAAAATGGTCAACAATTAACATTACCCAAAGTTATCTTGTTTAATAAGTTTCTTACATTCACAGATTTGTGCCACATAGTGAAAGAATGAGAGGTTAAGCTCCTATCAATGGGAAACTCAAGTATACTGATGGATCAAAATCAACTATTAAGAGTTAAAATAAGCCTTCATATAAGGTATGGACCACTAAGAATAAGATGTATCAAAAGTCCATAGTTAACATAGCTTCTAATCCACCTCCTAAATTGGTTCTATCCATCCTCAGTGTCAAATCTTCACCAACCTTCTAGAGTCACTAGCACAGGATTCACAATAGCTCTTGGAATGCAATATCATATCTATCCCTCCCATTAAATAGGTTGATACACCATGACCTCTTATAAATAACTAGGATTCTAATGTATTTTGTGAGTATCATAGGGTACTAGGCCATACAAAAAATAGATGCATAAGCCTAAAACATAAGATACAAGATTTGATTGATGTAAAAATCATTGATGTGGGCACACCCACAAAAGCATAGAAATCACAATAAATAGAAGATAAATCATTAAATATATTCTTAGATCCATTTCCAAAGCACACAATGAATGAGTTAGGGAGAAAAATAGGTGTTCACTACACATATTAGGCACATCAACCACCAGATTCATATCATACTATTATAGAGGAGACATATCCATTACATAAAATTATTGACATGTATCATACTAGAGTTTCACCTAGACCACTCATCACATTCTCAAATTAGGAGATTATTTATGATGATATAGATTTACATGCACTCATTATACGAGCATACATAGTTCATCATCCTATTTAGAGTGTTATGGTTGACAATGGGTCAAGCATTAACATGTGCACTATGATGATTTTACAACTTTTGGGGTACTCATAGTAGGATATATTCCCCATAGATATAGTCATTAGTGGTTTTATTGGTCACATTCAGAGTTGTATTGAGGATATTGTGCTTTCATTATAGGTTAGACTAGCATAGATAACCACTTGGTTCCTAATAATACCTAGTGCAGACATGTTTGATATGTTATTGGGTAGGTCATGGTTATAGTAGCTCTGAACCATCCCATCTATAGTGCACAAATTCCTAAAATACATACATGAAAATCAGGTGGTCAAAGTTTAGGGTCTCCCATATAAGTATCCTTTGTCCATCCCATAGGCAGTTATAACACAGTCACCAATTACAATTCTAGCACCATTACCAAATATTGCACAGTTATTAGTTATAGCTTAGAGTATAATTTCTATGAATATATCATAGAGTTCAATAAATCTACTAGTACAGGTGAGGTCTACTCCTATATTATCAACACGTACACATACTCTCCCATAAAGACCATTATTAGAGAGACCCTTGCATCATATATATGTCACAGATTATAGATGACCTTCCTCCACTCAGTTTATACCAAGATCATTATTATTGGGCTCTCAGGTTTCTCAACATAAGACACTTACTTCACCTATAGCTTTCTCTACTAGATGGGTTCCTTAGACCCCTATAGTTCACAAGGCATCACAGTCAGTGCCACAAATTCATAGCACTACTACATGGATAGATATATATACAAATTACTCAATATAGTAGATTATGGGATCATAGTTTCCCTTTCACATAACATGTATGATCATATTTCCATTATTTGACATAGTTCATGGTGATAGTGAGTCTCTCATGAGACTCATTAGTTAGTATGGTTCCTACCCACTTTCACATACTTTATTATCTCTTTTTTTCTTACATGGTTTATTTTTATTTGCTTATACATAAATTATATACAGAAAATACAAAAACAATATAACGTGTCAAAACACAAAAACATTCAAATATTACTCATAAAACACAAAATTTACATATTATATGCATTTTCATGTTTACATTTCTTATATTTATGAGATACTGCATATGATAAATGTCTTAATGTAGTCATTTTTATCATACATATAGGCTTTAATTATTATTTTTGAGTTCTTGTAAATTACTTACAAGACTCACACCCACTACATTAATCCAAACTTGTTAGTCATTTCACTTTACTACATTTCTATAAATAAGGAGGGGAAAATGTAATCACCTAAAATTGGTATTTGAGTTATAAGAGTGATACTTGAGACCACTTATTCCTAGATTAGCCCTAGACCTATCCTAGAGTCTTTTATCAAACTTTTCTAGCCTTTATGTAGACCATAGGCATCCCTAATAAGCTAAAACATAGTCTCAGACCTTCATTCCTAGATATTATCCCTTCATGCCCAACAACCTATTAGTTGGACATTATCATCACATTAATAACACTACAGCCACTTGGAGCTAGTGTCCCCAACATGGTGCTAGTGTTCCTTACCCTAACTCTCTTGAACATATATTTTTTGAAAATTTAGACCCTCCTAAGGTCAGCCTAAGCATATTTTATTATACACACAAGATACATAACACTATAAATACATGAATTTTAGACCTTTATCAACTAAATGTAAAATAGATGCAAAAGACCTATTTAAACACAAAATAAGTCAATTAAAATAAAGGTTATTAATCCTTAATATGCCCTATTTATGCATACTACCATTTATAGCTACCCTAATACACTCAAGTAATTTAATACCAATATCATTATAACATCACTTTCACTTACACTAGCACTTAGGTGGGGATAACTGAATTGGGTTTGATCCCTCCTCGAAGTATTGGTATGTAGGCAACTCTCTTCATAATCGGGTGTTGAGGATGTCTAGCCTATCCTACTAATGAAAACACATTTTAATCTCATGCCTTAATTATAAGGAGGATTAGGGTTTACATCATAAATAAATTATTTTATACATAATACAAATTTTTAAACTTTTTTCATGTCATAACATAACCCAAAAACATAGGTGTAAGTGCACCCAAAATTTAGGAACAATCTTACATAGAGGACACTAACAACATTTTCAAGACACTAGAGCTACATGGCACTATTATCCAAGTGTGTCACTACTATCTAGGAGAAGAAATAACATAAGGATCCTATTGATGACACTCAGACCTAATTTTATCCTAGTTTTTAGCACTCATGTCTTTCATGTCAGGGATTTTCTAGATAAGTCTTTATTTGCAAAGAAAGTTTAAGCAAGTCAAAATATGTAACAAATTAATGGTTAGTTATTACATATTATTTCAATAATTTAGACTACTCATCCCTTTAATTATACATAGGATTTACATTAGTAAAACCCTAAAAGTTTAAAACATAATCATAGGCTAAATCTTATCTACCAATTATCCCAATATGGAATCAACTAACTTTAACCTTCTCTAAAGTATGGATAATCCTTCTAGACACTTTGTTGAGGTATAATTACATTAACATGAGATTAATAACATACTACTAACCTCATAAGACCCTTAAAAGAGGATTTATTCCTTTAAAATGATTTATAAGGTTTAAAATCCATATAAAATGATTTGAATATTTAAATGTAGGTTTTGGAGGGAAAACCTTACAAACACACTAGAAGTACTAATAGTACTCCTTAAACCTTTAATGACCTAATAAGACCTTATACAATGTTTATTTAATCATAATATGTCTTTAGACCTTCAAATCACAACCATTATGTACAAAATTTGCATTAGTATTCTCCTTATGTTCTTGCATCAAATTCCCTAGATGGGAGAGTATCTAAGCTCTTGCTCAAATGGAATGTTGTATTATTTTTGCTACACTTATAATTTCTCATTTTCTTATTTTTCTTGATCTTATCTTGCTTTGTTTCTTCTTTTCTATTCAATTCTTCTTGATGCATGAGTCCAAGTGACTCGATCTATTCTTCATCCTCTTTGTTGAAGTCTAATATAAATTACTCCTCTTTGCCTTCATACTCTTTTTTTCCTAAATTAAAAAAACCATTATCATAGTAAGTTTCAAAAAGTTTAGGCAATATTGCCTCTCCAATGACTATAATTTATTCGTTGTTTTTCTTGGTATTATTTCTTTCATGTTGGTTTCATCATCTTCTTGGTTCAAAATCTTTGACAATTCCAAATCAACTTCCTTGATTGATTCCTTATCTCTTATGAGGTCTAATCCTTTTGCTCCTTACATTATCTACCACCACATTAGATACTCTTATTCAGTATATTCTTCCATATCTTGATCTAAAACTTGTTTATCTTTATTTTTTGATAATTGAGACACTTTCTCTTGTTGTAATTTAGGCTCCATGAGCACTGCAATAGGTGCTTCATCTTCTTCACTAAATTATGTTGTCATAATGTTTTCTTGATTTTGTTTTCAACATATACATTTTATGCATATCAAATTATACAAGCACTTTATGGGGTTCCTTAACTTCATTCTTTCCTTTCATGAGTTTATCCAATAACTCAATTATCTTTCTGTACTAAACATCTTCATCTTATTACAAATCTACATTTTCATTATTCCATTGAGCCTCTCTAAGTTATTCTTATTATTCACAAAGTAGGGTAGGAAATATCCACCTATTCATATTTTTCTATCATGTCCATTCTCTTTTCAATTTAGCATGTTGCTCATGCTTTTATTTTGCCATCAATATCTTGTCTTCTTTGGTATCTTTTGAATTTAAGCCATCAAAGTGGGCTTCTAATCCATCTATATTCTCATCTTCATACACACATGCAAAGAAATTTTTATATTTAAAACTTTGAGGCTCACGTAATTCTTTTTTCTCCCTCTTAGGTTGCTTTGATATCATCTTTAGCTATCTTATTAACTAGATAACTTTTTGTTTCATTCTCTTTCTTCTCATATTACCTTTTAGATGCTAATGTAATATCTTCCTAATTCTTATAAATATCTTTGTCTTCACTCCTCTAAGACTTTTTCTACCTACTCTAAACTTGCCAATATTACCCTCATCTCAGTTGTCTCTCTTTCCAACTCTAACTCTCTTTTCTTAACTTCTTCTCTCTCCATATTCTTGTGGAAAATTTCCTTCTCTAATCCCTTTATTATTTCTCTCTCTTACCTTTATTATTTCACCTTTCCTTAGGTCTCACTATGCCTTTCCTCTTTTAAAAATTCTCTTCTACTTTATTCTTAACACCTAGATATTTTTCACCCTAGGCTTATAGTAATCTTATTCTTTTTCCTTGGATGTCTTTTTCTTCTTTAAACTCTTCATGAGCTTTCTCTTTTGACCTTCTTCTGGCTCTATTTTATCTTCAATCCTATATGGCATTAGGGCTTCTTTGTCACTCAACCTTTTACCTTATAGGTTTCAAAAATCTTTCTACCTCTCTTATTATATCCCTATAACTTAAAAATAGCAACTTTTATCATTCAAAATCATAAAATTTCCAAGAGCTTACCTACTTTGATACAATTTGATGTAGAGCTAATTAATCCTCCTTGCTTCATCACTACAAATCAAACTTGATATAAGGGAATCTTCAAGGTCTAATCCATAATCTTCATTATTTTATCATCTTGATCACAAAAATCCCTATATTCTGAATAATAAAAAACTTTAATGTCATTAAATATGGTATTCATTATTTTGATTGAAATATATCTTTTGCCCTATGTTCATCATCATTAGGATGATGGCATTAAGCTTTTACATAGATTCAAAATGTCTATTACTTCTCCAATGACCAAGAACTTAATTGAGTCCTTAAGACTATTTAAAAATTCAAAGTTCTTACAAAAATAACACTCTAATAAGTCTGAATACCAATACCTTGACTTTACCACATCCCTTAACTTGTTATTTAACTGTGCACACCTTATATTTCACCAAAAAAAGTCCACTTTATCCATTCTTCCAATAGTTCTATGTGTAAACTTTTAGATTTCATACCATCTATAATTTTAACCCTAAAACACTCAAGATAATGGTATTAACTTATTGATATTTTTTCAAATAAATCAAATTAATTTAGATATTCAAATAACCTACAATATTAACTACAAATTTGGAATCCTTTAGACCCTCACAACTTAAGGTATAGAAACAACTTGTAAATAGGCCTAATAGGTATAATTATGCCTTGAAATAATTTTCACTTAACCTTCATCACTTAAAAATGAATATAGTAAGCCTAAAATAAGGATAAAAAGCTAATACTATCCCAAGATTTCAACCAATTAACCAAATTGTCAATAGACTGCACTTTTCCTCTAACTCTGCTATATTAGTCTATATAGGTCATATTTACTCTTGAGAAGGTTGTTTGATTCTATTTTCCATTTAATAACCTTTTGAATAACCTTATCAACTTTTATCATTATTGAAGGTGATGAAAAACCAATCTTAGAGTTATTGGTTTCTCAAAAGAGTGATTTAAACATAATTCTATCCTCCTAGGCTTGTGTAGGCCTATTCTACCTTCTTAAAGAAACTTGAATTTATTTAATTTAAAATGAGGTATAATCACTTGTTCAAGTGTTAAAAAATAACCATAAAACATTAACATACCTCCATGCAAAATTTACAATCAAATAACAAAGATAAACATCAATTCTTCTCATATCTTGTGTTTTCTAAATAAAAACCTATAGAATTTGTAGAACACAATCAACTTTTCCTCCATCTATAGAGTCTCTCAGCTCCAACTATCACTTGGAATGGCTCATAAATACCTTTCTCTACTTTATATCAAATTTTGGATATAATTTATTTATTCAAAGTGAAATTATGGCTTAATTTACACAAGAAGCTCTGTTATAGGATTTATAGAATGTGAGAGTGAGAAATGGATTGTTTCATGAATTATACATACTCTTTATCTATAATAACACCTATAAAATTATCTTTATAAGATTACACATCCTTTCCAATATTTTTGCTAAATTAATTTAATGGTCTATATGTAAAATAAGACCTCTGTGAGTGATTACAGGTCACCAAAATAGGGCATTCAAGGGTTACAAGAGTACAAACATAAAAGTGAGCATAGAATCATACCAAAAACATTGAATCTTAATCATTTAATAAATGATACACTAAGAACAAATGATTCCAATCAAAATCATTTTGACTCATATGAGAAATATAACAAAACTATGCACAAACCTTTATGATTTTAATAATAGAATGCCATGAATATGTTTCTCCTATCAAAACAAAAATAACTCATTGAAAAGTTGTTATATAAGATCTGTAGAAAATAATGACATGATATTACATGTTTATCTCTTTGAAAAGCTTATTTAGATGCCAAAATCCTTCTTATATTGATCAAATTTCATATACATAGATATATATATATATAGTCCTATAGACTATCATAGGCCTAAATACCTTATTCTCCTTTCTAACTTATCTTCTCTTATACTCTCACCTTATATCTATATCCTCTACATATAAAATTATTCTTATCAGTTTTATTGATATCATTAACTTCTCTTCCTTAATCATAGGCTAAATCTTCTCCATCACCTATCCTAATATGACATTTACTAACTTTAGCCTTCTCTAATGTATGGATCATCCTTCTAGACACTTTGATGAGGTGTAATTACATTAACATGAGATTTATAACATACTACTAACCTCATAGGACCCTTACAAGAGGATTTATTCCTTTAAAATGATCTACAAGGCTCAAAATTTTGATAACATGATCAAAATATTTAAATGTAAGTTTTGGAGGGAAAACCTTACAAACACACTAGAATTACTAGATCAAGATCCTAAATTTGTTAACACATATTAATGACCAAAATAGTACTCCTTAAACCTTATAGGACCTACTAAGACCTTATACAATGCTTATTGAATCATAATATGACTTTAGACCTTCAAATCACAACCATTATTTACAAAATTTACTTTAGCATTCTTCTGATGCTCCTACATCAATTTGACTTAAGACTTTGATCAACATGTGTATCAACCATAATAGCATGTTCGAAATGAATGATAAAAATAAATAACTTAATACATATGCTATATTTATATTACCTCCCAAGTAATAAACATGAATAACATTTAGGGGATGCCTTTAGGTCTTAGATAATTCTTATAGTTTAATTTATTGATCTTTAGGTTTTAGGTTTTCCAAATATTTAGAATATATTATAGGCTTATGGAAACATCAAGCCTTTTAACCATGAATTGTTATGACATAGTAATGTGATTATTATAAAGACTGCAAAATCCTATTTTAAAAATCCTCTTATCAAATAACTTGATCAAGAGTACCTAAAAAAATATGTTATGGCATTAAAGACAAATACTGAATGATACAAATTCTAAAAATTGTATTATACAAGAAATGACTAAAATTATATCTAACCTTTCCATTACTTTAATATGATAAATATTATAACTCATCATGAACATAAAATGTTTATCTGATTTGACACTATGCATTGCATCAAGCTTAGACTAAACATGAAATTATTATGAATTGAATAAACTGTAAACTATCACTATAAAATATTGGAGATTGATACTAAAAAGTATTTAATTTAGAACCAACTTATGCTTTTATAAACCTCTTTAATTAAAGTTCAAAGTAAACATTTCATTCAAATATATCAATTGCATATTTGCCAATGAAATAGAAAATGTGTATTTGATTAAATTCAAATGAATTTAACCCCACCACATTTTTAGACTTCATGACATTAAGTCATCTATATGTCAAAATCATGACTTGACATTTAGAAAAAGGGGTAATAAAAATAGGCTTAACATTAACGACCCTACTAGCTGGTTTTACTCATAAAGTTGGATTACAATTATAAATTATTTTTTTATTAAAACCAATTAACTTGAGAGTGCAATCCAGGTTTAATTATTTCTCAAGTAACTATACATGAACCCCTTTGATAATGAAAAATTATTCAAGGGATGAATTATTCGGCTAGCGTGGTATGAAGAAAGGGATAGATTAAATGGGAGATTCAAGATGGATAAATAGCCAATGCAAAGTCTTAAAGACAGATCTTGAAAGTTTGGTAGTGCTTTCCTACACATAAATAATTAATGTTTAAGTCATAAATAAAATATCTTTAGAATAATCATGCAAAAATATCTAAAGTAACTGAGTACTTATAGTGATATGTAATTCTCATAGTAATTTCTCCCCAAAATGATGAATTATTTGTCATTTCAATAAATGTTGATACAAAAAACATGAAAATAAAGAATGCAAAAAAAAAAGAAAACACAAAAATTAAAATAAAAAAGAAAACAAACAAAGCAAAATAAACTAGCTATGAAACAATTTTAAGTGATGTCTATTGATTGAATTATCCATATAATTTCCATTCAAATCTTGTAAGTGTGTTATCCTTGAATTTAATCAAGCTCAATTCATGGGATAACCCCTATGAAACTTATCCTCTTCATAACCCATAATATCTAAGCACACAAAATGAGGCCATTCACCACCTCTTTGCATTTTTTTTTCCAAAAAGTTAGTCTTTTGAAAGAGTTTTTCACCCTGTGCAGTTCAAGGAATTTTCTATGAACTACACCAAGTTTATTTTAGTGCAAGTCAAATAATTTTCTCTGAACTGCACCATTATGTGCAAGGTCAAAGAATTTATTTGATCTTGCAACTAGGCCCACCATTCCCATGGTGATTAATGTGCATTAATTACCTAACTCATATAATTTACCACATCATAATTTTATTTTTAGCATTTGTAATTTGCACTCCTCATTGTTCTCAAGATCGTGTGTACTCCTAACCATTTCTGAGCTCATGTGCACTCCCACTCATTCACCATTTTTAAACTTAATTGCATCACCCTTCGATGTCTTCAAATCTATTCCTACTTGCTCATAATTTTCATCACCTCTGGATTATAAGTACATTTTGGTACCTTTATTTTATTTCTCTTTATTTTTCCTAGAGTTTCTTTTCTTTTTAATTTTTTCACTTTATATTTTTTAGTGTCATATTTTATGAACCCCTCATATTTTCCCCCTTTTTTGTAAATATCTTCAATGGTTTTGTTATACTCATCTTCCCCTATGTTTTTTCAAACCTTGACCCTCAAGACATTTTTTTTGTTAAGGGTGCACCTCGAAGAAAATTCTTTGAGGTGCACCCCTTTCTTTTGGTTCCCTATGCATCTCAAATAAAGTTCTTTGAGTTGCACCCTTTCACTTTCCCCTCGTGCACCTCAGAGAATTTTATCTGAGGTACACCCCTACACTTTACCTTCCTTGATACACCTTGGAAAAAATTCTCTGAGGTTCACAACTGACCCTTCGATGCACTTCAAATAATTTTATTCGATGTACACCATGAGCTCAAAACCCAAGGTGTAAGTCAAAGAAAATTCTATGACCTACACCAATGTGATATAAGGTGCAAGTTAGATAATTTTCTTTGACTTATACCAAGACTTACACTTTCAAAACCCACAATGAAGGTCAAATAAAATTATCTAACCTACACCTAAACATACCTAAATTAGGTGCAAGTTGGATAATTTTCTCTGACTTACACCTAACCTCAAATTTTACCCAACTCTTGTGCAGTATAGAGAATTTTCTTTAGATTACACCAAAGATTAATTTTATGCATATCTTGTGTAGGAGCGCTAATTTTTTTTTCTCTTGCATTTTTTCCAAAGAATATGAAAAATGCTAACTCTAGAGAAATGACATTCTCTCTTACAGTCACTTAATCAATGTCAAAATATTTCTTGGCCAAGAGAGCAATGAAGTACAAGTTTGAAGGTGTTTTTTTGGTATCTATAGTTGAGTCGAATGTAGATCAAATCAGAGACACTAAAATTGGTCATGTTGATATGGCCTAATTCTTATAGAGGTTGGGTAGGTATCCCATTTATCAACACATGTAACCTCTTTTAAATAATGAAATTCATTTGGCAGTTGCATTTCCTATGACAACACAAGATCCATAATTTGTTTTAGTAGTTGCTGCACACGTTGACAAAGAAACTAAATCAGTTAAGGATGCAAGTGGGAAGGTATAATTCATCTAGATAGTGATTACTTTAAAAAAATATTTCATCTCTCAGATATTGAAGAATACTTAGATGTAAGTATGAGCTTAGATCAAGAGTATTATGACAAAAATTCTGACAAGTGTAAAAAACACATTGGCTCAAAACTCCTAGACATTCAATTGTGAGATGGACCAAGTACCTATATCATAGTGAATTATTAGAAGAATTAGGAGATTTGATCACTCTCTTAATAAAATTCAAGGGTCTACCCACGTCAAACATCTTTTAAGAGTGGATGTATCACTACATCTTCATCATCAAGAAGGATAAATAAAGAATTTACTGGGAAAGTCAAATTAGCAATGTCATATGTCACCAGCTCTCTGAGGTGACATTTTCTCTAAAATTTTATATGACTTCCTATCTAGTATATTTTGTAGCTAGCATGAGATATTTCCCAAGATTGATAGCAATGGTGAGAGGAAAAACGTTTCGTTACATGAATATTATCCACAATTAACTCTCAAGGAAAGCATAAAACATTACAAAAGAATCAATGATGCTTTATTCTACAATTTTATTTGCATCTTTGAACAAGACCTAAATAAAAAAAAGAGTTTTAGACCAAGCATGGGTAATGGTTAATAATATTGGTTGCATCTTTCTACAATTCCCAACCTTCACCTACATCAAGGTAGAAGGGTTCGATGAACAACCATACATGCTACCTAGGTATCTAAGTGATAAATTGATTTTGATGGAGATGTGCTAGTAAATGATGAATTTACATTAAAATTAATTTGATGCTCATAAATGAGGATTCAAGTTTCTAATTAGCATTGGCCAATACACAATATTAACTACTCAAAATCCAACATAATGGAGACTGAAATAAAATGGGTCACTCTCAAGAGGTTCAAGAGTAGAAAAGACTTTGATTATAAAATGATGAAGGAAAAGTTGAAAGGAAATTATGCTCATGTACACAAGATCAAAGACATCTGGGTAGAGTGTAAGACTAAGGAAAATGTGAGAAGACTTGATTACAACCATCTTACTACTGATCAAATTGATAATCTAAATTTGGTTGATATTTTAGAAGATTTATGAGATGATGAGAATGTATTGGACCCCTCATATGAGGGTAATTAGGTATCTTCCACTCCTCTCCTACCAATCCAATGGTCCATCAAAGAATCCACATCTATCAGAGATAGATTTAACCTATTTTTGTAAGGACTTATGCTTGGTTGGAGTCTAAAGGTATCAAGTTGAAACATTTCAAGATTGGCTCAAAAGAAGAATATGATAAAGATACTACAAGGAAAGAAGAGGATTTGAGGAAAAAGAATAAAGAAGAGGCCTCTACATCCACACAAAAACCAAAGATTGTGTTTATAAGTAAAGGTAAAAGAAAATACAAAGGATTTGGTGCAGAGAAAAGTGTTTAAGCAGAAAAGGAGGAATACCCAACCATGAGTGAGGCACCACCTCAACCAAAAATTTCAAAACCATCTCAACCAATGATTAAATAGTCTTCACAGTCGATGGCCACACAGTCAGAGATTCCTTCAATTGAAACCTCTCAAATAATAGTTTTACAGGTAAAATTTTCCATAGTTCTCCCTATAATACCAATTAATTTGGTTCCTCCCCAAATCATTATTTCATCTCCACCTTCACCTCTCATTTCCATGCTTTTCCAAGTCCCCTTGTAAGGGACACTTGATCAAGTTTTTGATTCATTGTTAAATCTACCTAGTCCTTCAAATTTATTGGGGTCTCTTACTAATTTTTATTTTACCCAATAGGATATAGATAAATTTATGTCTACAACATCCTCCAAAATAAAAACTCAAGCCCCTATTATTTTAGTATCCAAATTACCAATAGAGAGCAAAGTGTTAGTTATACCAACCCAAACTCCATCAATCATAACCACAATCCCATTGGTACTAACCCCACTACCAAATACCTCTACCGTCTCACCTTCCATTCCACCCATTTCACAAACCATTGGTCTTCCCCAAACATCAAAATCTTTATCATCCTCTATCCCATAAGATCCATATCCTCATCCTCTATGGTTGATGACTTAAACACCCAAGAGGAAGAAGCAAGTTATTTCTCCTAATGATTTTGATTTTGGTCAGCTTATGCCCATAAATCCCAAAATAACAAAGAAGGCTAAAAACATGTCAAGGATAATTTTTGAGTTTAGACACAAGTATGTTGAGGTTATAGTGCCTCCTCAAGATAGAAACATTAAATATATCCAAGTGTATGAATATGTAGTTGTACGAATAAATCTAGGTAAACAAATGCACAAAGGAGGATTTACAAGCAGCTATGGCATGCTTAATGGAAATATATGACAAGGAAAAGAAAATTAAATATCAAATCAAGATACAAGTAGAACAACTGGACTTTATTCTACTAAAAATCACAAAAAAATCTGAGTCAGTTGAACTTGTCAAGCATGAAAACACAAAAAAATCAATTTAGCAAGCAAAGAAAATTGGATTTCAAGGTCAGGTGGTCAATGCCTAGATTGAAAGGCTGACAACACAAGTTACTCACTGGTTACTTTCTACCATTGAATTTTTGAAGAACTTTAGTGAAGTGAAAGTGGAAATTTAGAAAATGCTCAAGACACTCACTCAAAATTTGGAATTGACTGAAAAGAATATTGATACATGGACTCAACTATGCCAATTCAAGTTAGAACTCTTAGTTGAGTAGAAGGTCATTCCAAGTAGGAAAGTAGTCATAGAATATAGGGAAGAAATGAAGAATAATAAGGAATTTCTTGAAATTTTAATTAAGGATCTCAAAGAAGTAGAAGATATGTGCAATTATAAGGTGTTAGACTTTATAGATAAGATTGGAGATCTTCCTTGTTGAGTTAAAGATGATTCCTAAGAAATTCTTCTTATAGAAATAGTAGCTTAAGAGTTCTCATCTTTGATTCATAAAAATATTGAGACAAGAACATTCACACTTGACTCCATCGATAAATTGGTTGAGTTTCAAGTCATAATGGATAAGTTACAAATAATCTTGGATAAAAGCAAGGACTTGCCAATTAATCTAGAAGATTCCATCACAAGGGTCCTTATCATCTCCAGGAGTACATTGGGCCCAGACAATAGTGAGGTCCAAGCCACTTGAAATAAATATGAAGCATTCATGGAAAAAAATAAAAATAAAGAAATTCCCATGTCTAAGGATAATTTATTTTTTTAACTTTTTATATGTAATTTTATTTGGTGTAATTTGCACCTAGGAAAAGTACACAGTCCTAAATCAAATTAAACTTTGTCAATGAATAAATCAGTGTATTTATGTTATTGTTTTCTATTTTTACTCATAGATCCTCTCTATAAATAAGAAGATGCTCTTTTTTAAAGGGATCACCAAGAGATATATAAGCGAAATGCTATTAAATTGAGAAACAAATTTGAAACTTTGTGTTTATATTATAAATCTTGAATTCCATTCAATATAAGAAAATCAAGTGATCTTTCAATCTTTGTGTTGAAATAAACTTGTGGTGTGTTGAAAATGTTCTTATGTCTTTTCCATTACATTTTATTTTGATTTGATTAGATTATGGTGTGATATTTCTATAAAATGGAAGGTGTCAGGAATTTGATTTCGAAGTCTTTGAACTGCATTTTAGTTACTGGGTTTATGTTCATCATTGAGAGTGACTTAATGTGGAGATAGTAATTTTATAAATACTAAGACTTAATGAATAAAATTTATGATGTTTACCAAGATCTTCATGTGCTTTATCCCAATACAAAACTAGATATCTAACTTTAAATTTTTTGTTAGAAATCTTTTTATTGAAAAATATTTTTAATTTTGCCTTAGCTTTTTTAATTTTTGAAATGTTGTTGCTTTAGATTCATCAAGAGATACTAAATCATGTAATCTTTGTTCAATTAAATTTATATTTTTAGTAACATATTATAAATCAGTTCTAGCTGAAGAAATCTAAAGTTTTATTAGTAAGGTGGCCTTGAATCTATATGCTAACATGAAATGTGAAAAACTAATTTCTACCTTAACAATAGTTCTATCAATCCATATAACTTCAAAAAATTTAAGATGCAAATTTATTTTATTATCACACACTAATTTCTTCATGATTGTAATTAGATTTTTATTCGTTGACTTAATTTGACCATTACCTTCTAGGTAATATTTGGATGAATGACTAGATATAATAGAATATTTTTCCAAAAATTTTAAAAATTCATTTGAGATAAACTAAGATCTATTATCAGAAATGATTTTGCAAGGGACTTCAAATCTAGAGAAAGCTGATTTTATAAAAATGAGATTACTTCACTTATTACAGAACTCTTAAGTGCTTTGGCCTCAGGCCACTTAATAAAATAATTTGTGGCTGTTAGAATATACCTATGACCAACAAATGAAGGCAGGTGTATATATGAAGTAAACTTAATGCCCTATTTTGTAAATAATTTTTTTAGGAATAACAGGGTTTAAAGGTATTGCAAGTAACTTATCTCTGCCAACAAACAATTGACATAACATACAAGAACGAACTAACTTATAAGCAACCTGAAACAAAGGAGACCAATAATATCCTACTCTTAATATCTTATAAGTAGTAGTTTTTGTATCATAATATCCACCATAATTTCTTTCATGACGACCTCTAAGAATTTTTTTAGTTTGATTGTGTGTAAGACATCTCAATAAAACTCCATCTCTATTTCGATAAAACAAAAAAAATTCTAACAAAAATTTAAAGTGTTTAACCATAAGGAAAGTCTTTGTTTTTTATCAAAATCATTAAGACAAGCCTAATTTTGAAAATAATAGAATAAGTCATGGTACCAATCATCTTCAGCCAACAAACAATCTCATTCATTCATCTCAAGATTAAACTTATTTTTTTTAGAAAAATCAGCAATCTTCATGGTCTTTAAATGAGGTTTTGCATTTAATTTATCATCAACCAATAAAAATAAAATATTAATACTTGAAAAAGTATTTTTAGCTAAATATTTTGTTAATTCATTACCTTTAATTATTTTTTAAGTTTTAAATTCAAAATCAAACTGTTGAATGCTTAAAATTCACTTAGCAAGCCTTCCTTGAATGGTTGGTTGTTTTAAAAGATAAGACAAAATAGGTAGGTTAGATCACACCAAAAAAAAATCTCATCAATAAATAACAAAATTTAATCAAAGAGAAAACTAATGAGAAAATAAATTTTTTAATAAGAGGGTACCTAGTTTTTGCATCTTTTAAAACTTGATTCATGTAATCGATTGATTTTTCTTCATTATTTTCAAATTCTTGAGTTATTACAGCTTCAATGACCTTTTCAGTAGCATTAACATAAATAATGAATGATTTTTTTAAATCAAGTTTGGCAAGTACTATAGCACTTACAATGGTATTTTTAACACTATTGCAAGCTAAATCAACATCTTCATCTCAAGTGTAAATTTTATCTTTCTTAAGCAATAATTACAAAAGATTATATTTATCAACAAAATTTGATATAAATTTCTTAATAAAATTTATTTTGCCAAAAAAAGACCTTAAGCTAGATTGATATTTGGGAGGAATTAATTCTTTAATAGCTTTAACACGTTTAAGATCTATAGAAATATCATCTATTAAAATAATATGTTCTAATAACTTACCCTCGATAACACCAAAAATTGATTTCTTTGGATTCAAAGATGGTCTAAATGTTTTTTCTTTTTTTAGAATAAACAATGAGATTATCTAGATAAATTTGAATAACAATAACAATCAAGTCATCAAAATCAACATGCATAGCTCTTTGAAAAGTAGCTCTTGCATTCATTAATTCAAAAGGTATTTTATTACAAGTAAAAGTTCCTCTACAAGTTATAAAAGTAGTCTTGTGTCTATCTTTAGAATTTTAAAAAAATTGATTATAACAAAAAATCCATCTAATAACAACACCATTTCTGAACCTGTAACTTGTTTTAAAATTTGATATATACTTGGTATAGAAAAATTATCCTTAACACTAGCTTTATTTAAATCTCTAAACTCAACACATAATCTAATGTCACCATTTTTTTTAACCAAAATTAAATTAGCTACCCATTCAGAATATGTTATAGATAAAATAATACCAGCATCAATCATCTTACTTGATTTTTGTTAATGGTGTCTTCTAACAAAAGACTGATTCTTCATATTTTCTATGTTATAAGTTTGATATCAGGTTTTACAGGTATATCATGTTTAATAATATTAGTATCATAACCTTTAATATCTTTATATGAGCAGACAAAATCATCAATAAATTCTTTAAATAACTTAATAAATTTAACCTTCTCACTTGTAGTAACCTGAATTATTAAATAAATATATTTTGGATCCTCTTTGGTACCTAAGTTGATAGGCATAGTCTCACGTATGATTCTCATACAAGGTTCTTCTATTCTATAAATATTTGATTGATCATTAGGCATAAACATAGATTCTAAACTTACCAACATGAAATTTATTAGTACTTAATTGCAAATAATATCCATAATTTAGTACATAATCATCATGACCAAAATAATTACTCTTAATAAAAGAATCTATATGTTCATCACAACTAAAAATAGGCCAACTATCATTCAAATCAAGAATTTTAGGACACAAAATTTTAACATAAGAGAAGTATGTAGTAGGTTCACTTTCACTTAGAGTTCGATTAGATGTAAAAACAAGTTTATTAACTCTAATATTAAATTCTCTAAGAATACGAGTGATATTAAAAGCTTTAAAATTTTCAAGTAATAATCAAACCTTCTATGTATAATGATGTAGATGAGTTTGATTAGTTATATAAATTTTAGGAACTTGTCTAACAATCAATTTAGAATCTTCAAAGATTTTAAAATACTTAATATTTAGTTCTATAGATTTTTCCAATTCTAAACATAATGCTTCAAATTTTGCATAATTATTAATATTTTCGAATGATAATTTGAAAGCATAATAAAAAATTTACCAATAGAAAAAATTAGACAAATTTCAGCACCATTACCCTGTTGAGAAAATGCTCCATCAAAATAAAGTGACCATAGAATATTCTTTTCAAAGAATTTTTTATGTTGATTTTTTGGTTCATATAAATTTATTAATTCATAAGTCTTAATTATAATCTCAATATAATAAATAGTGGAATAATTAGATGACTCAATAGGTGAACTCGACCAATCTTCTCTTTTTATCAAAGCAATTTCATTACTAATAGGAACCCATGCAATACCTTTTCTAACAAAATCATCATTTGATTTTGACCAATCTCTTCTTTACAAAATAGTGTAATTACTAAGAATATCTAAAACTTGAACATTAGTCATGCATCTGATTCTTTCATCTTGAGTAATCTTAATGACTATGTCATGAAACTTAACTTTTAGTTTATCTAGAATCAAATCTAGTAAGTTTCCTATTTTTGGTTTCATAAGATATACCTAATAGATCTGTAATGAATTCAGGCATTATATTCTTCAAATCACCTATATCTAAGATACAATTATGGATTAATTTATTAAAAAAAATAATCGTAACATAAAAAAGAGGTATATAGTCTATATAAGGATCATAATTTTGAGCATCAACAGTTGATTGTTCATTACTACCTTCTTCTTATAAGCCTACATCAATTTTAGGATTCTTAACAATTTTATTGATTTTATAAAGCTATCTAGGAAGGATAGTTGTTTGTAATAATGAGAATCTAACTTTAATTGTTGATAAATCATCAATTATATTATAAATTTTATATCAATTTATCTAAAAATTTTAGGCTTATAAAGTTGATATTGACTATTATTATAACTAGTTGACAAAGAAATGTTTTGAACAACATTGTCAATTGAACTTCTTGCATTATTATGAATTGTTTTTCTTTTATCATTAAAAGAAGAAATACTACTTTATTATTTTCAGAATAACTATAATCTTTATTTCTAGTATTCATAATATAAGCATTTTCATTTTCTGATGGGTCATTAAGAACATTTATGTTATCTACAAGATCTTTAGAAATAAGATCTTTCCCTTGAAGAAACTTCTTGAACTTATGAAAAACAACACATGAATATTGATCATGATCCAACTTTTTATTTTTATTTGATGAAGAAGGCTTATCATTAAGTTGTCTTTTCACAGTAACCAACTCATTTCTTAAATTTTGGATGGATTTTAAAATTTTTAAATTATCTGAATTTAAACCCGTAGAAGATCAATCCTTAAACCCAATATGTTTAAGTTTATTTTTATATTCAATATAGAATTTTATGGTTTCATCAAATTTTATAATATCTCTATCTTCTAAAGCTATTTTATACTTTAAGGGTAAATCATTATAAAAATAGAGTCTAAATAACTTCTTAGAAGGTATAAGATCATGTGGAATCTTTTGACATAACTTAGTGAATCTAGTGATAAAATGATAAATAGTCTCACTTAAATGAAGAGATAAATTCACAAGATCATTGACTAGGTCAAAATATTCTTTATTTTTCTCAAAATATAACTCTAGTCAATCTTCAATGTCTTTCCAAGTAATGATAACCTTAGTAGATAAACCAATAAATTCTTGATAAGTTGTTCCTTCAAGTGTTTGAACAAAAATTCTTAGGCAAATCTTTTCATTTGTTATACTAGGAGCAGCATAAACTAATCTAAAAGCTTATAAATGATCTTCTTAAAATTCTCCTTGAGCTCCAGAAAATTTTAGTATATTCAATCCTTTAAGAGAAGGTAACTTACCAAGATGATTTCCAACATTGATTGGATTTGTAAAAATTCATGGAATTATAATTATCTGTTGTTCTGCTTCAACTTCTTCTTCATCTTCACCTTCAATGAGATCATCTTGATCTCTATTATTTTGAAATCCATGAATCATATCTTGTAACCTCTTCTCTACTTTTGTTTGATCTCTCATTGGAATTTTTAGTAGTTTCTAATTGAACAGATTGATTATCTTGAACTTGATTAACTTGATTTAATTGCAGATTTGTAACAATAGATTTAGAAGGCAAAACAAAATTATCAAATAGAAAAGAGTCAAAATTAAAATGAGTTTTAGGCAGGGTTAGCAACTAAAATTATATCTCTATCTTCTCAGATTCTTCTATTTATATTAATGTCTTATTGAGTCTCATGAGTAAGATTTGAATACCAATCTATCTCAAATTCTACTATTTATTCTTCTTTGTTTATGACTTGAATAATCAATTGAATATTTTGAGGATGATTATACCAGGTATAACACATTATATTGAAATCAACATCAACCTAATCATCAGGAATATCAATTCTAGGTTGGATAATAAAAGGTTGTTATCCTCCAAATACCATGAACAAGAAGAAAATACAACTTAAAACAAATCAGATTTTTGAATGAATCCTTAGTAGAGTTGCTAAATTTGTTGACAATGAAAATTATACTATCAACTAATCAACCCTTTCACCTATCATGAAGGTCAAGTTAGAATCATACCAATCTAATTGTAAGGTTTTAAAGGTTCAATTATGATCCTAAAGATGTGAGAGAGTTTTTAAATATTCTGAAAAATAATAAATAAGTCATCAAATGTAACATATTCCATTATAATTTCAAAAATTCACTTTATCAAACAATGAATCAGTTTAGATATGAAAGTGTAATCTATCCTATCTGATAGATAAGGCCTATAGATTAGATAATCTCTTGAAGGAAATAAATCTAATTTAGTAAAATAATATATTTCAAGTAATATCTTATTTCTACTATAATGTTCTCTAGGTAACTTTAAGTTAATAAACTCGAAATATAAATTAAGACAAATTTGAGATAAATCAAGATTAAAAAATCTCCAATCAAGAAAACAGTCAGCAAAACTCAATACACAAAGATGTTGCAAACTAAAACAATAAACTAAAAGGAAAAAATTAGATGGATAAACAACTAGATCAAGAAAAAACAACTAATTAACAGAATGAAGACTATACTGAACATAACATAATTATCTGATCCAACAAAGCCTAACAATCTAATTAAAGGAAAAAAGATAAAGCAAATAGAACAACTAAGTTTAAGAAAAAGAAAATAAACCACTAAAAAGTTAGGTCTAGACTATTAAGAAAACTAAACAAGAATAGTAATAAGACTAAACAAATAAACTAATCTAAAATCTAACTAATCTAAGAAAATAATCTAAACTAAGACTGAACCTACAAACAAATTAATTTGAAATAAATATCTATAAACTATTAAACTGAAATCTAAACAAATATAATATCTAATATAAATTAAGACATAACTTATAAACTCATCAAAATTAAAATATATATCTATAAATATTAATCTAAAATCTATTGAAGTTTAAGTTAAAACAACACTATAAAAGAGAAAACATTCAAAGAAATAATCTATCTCAAAGAAAATAAACAAGAAGATCTATCCAAGAAAAAATAAAAAATAAATGAAGAGTAGACTAAACAAACTATAACATAATGATATTAATCTAAGAAAAAAAATGGAAATAGATTAATTAAATATTAATTTAAAACAAAATAAACTATATTAAAATTAAAGTCAATATAAAGTACAATAAACTTTACGAGTCTCAAAAGAGAGAGTCGTCTTAGCAGAAAAAATAGATTTTATTTGAGAAACCAACATATTTCTTTACAAACACTTGAGAGATAATTTTTATATTCAAATAGATCAATGAAATATCATAAATAATGAAGTATTCATCATTATTCAGGTTAAATACTTGGATTCTGCACATAAGATTGTGATAGTAATCATCAAAAGAATTTAAAATTGACAAACCTCATATAATCAATTATAAATGATATAAAAAATGGATATACCTATGTTACCTAATCAATTACTCAACCATCAAAAAAAAGTACCATTGGGTCCATCTGCAAAAGTCATGTTATCTCAGAGAAGTTACATAAAAAAGAGAAAGATAAGTGATTGAATTCACAAAATGTATAAGTCCTCAATACCTATGTTGTTCCTCCTCTTCAAATGAATCATTGATCTCCTTTTATGATTCAAACTTGGTTTGAAATAAGTTACATCTAACCTTGGTTATTATTTTAATTTAACTAATTGACTTTAAAAGTCAATTAATTATAAATAGTTGTTAGTTAAGGTTATATTTAATTAAGACTTAAAAGTTTAAAAGTCTTAATGGATCAAGTTTTTGAATATAGATCGGGTACATTTATAACGAGTGGGGACCCATATCAATTAATAATAAAATAGAATAACATATATCAATAAAAATAAATAAATCAAAGTTTATGAAAATCCTATTTATATAAACCATAATGCATATTTAAAAAAATTAACTTATATATATATATATATATATATATATATATATATATATATATATATATATATATATATATAATTATAGAAAATAAAAGTATTATATACTTTCTAAAACATCATCACCAAAATATCAAAATTGAAAGTCAAAGTATCAAGTTTGAAAGAATAGAATTATGCCAACTATAGTTCTACTGAAAATAAAAGTTCATCCTACAGACATCCAATAATCATCAAAATATGAAAGAACCTCAATTACAAGCTTCCCCTGCTTGTTTGTACATTCATTATACTCTATCTCCACAATTGGAAGGCAAACCAGATTCATTCCTAAATTAGTTTAGGGGTCATCTATCTCTAGCTTAATCCATTTGAGAACTCTAACCTCAACTGGTGAATCTATTTCATTTTAGATATCTGATCGCTTATCTGAAGTACTTAGATGAATTTCAATCATAAATTTTCTTTTAGATGAAACATGTTTATCCAAACTTAATTTTCTACATCCCAAAATAGGCTCATTTTGAGAAGATGAAGGCTCATTAAAAATTGGAAGGAAGAAAATCATTTGATTCTAGCTCAAGGGTTACCTCTTCTTCCACATGAGTCTATCCATCAACCCTCCACTCCATTCTTTCTCAAGGAGGAACCTATTTTGAAAGAGGCAAGTGAAGAAGAGAGGATCCAATTTATAGCTGCCCAAGAGGCTATCATGAGTGACAATAAGGATGGGATCATCATAGATGCTCCCTTTGAAGACATCATCAACAATGGAGAAGACACAGGTCATGCATACATGCAAATGTTCCAGCAATATGAAGAAGAGGTTGACAAACTTTATTTGTTAACAATGGATGATGAGGGATGTAAGCATGGTGAGCTCTCTCCTCCCTTATTTGATGAACTTCCTTGTCACTTTGATGAGGAAAATGACCATGTCATGGAACCTGAGTTGGAGGAGGACCAGGAGGATGTCTTTGAACAACTAGAGACTCTGGTCTTTGAGCAAGAAAAGGAGAGGCATGTCTATCTTAACGAAAGCTTTAAAAAAGAGAGCCTTGAGCAAGAAGGTGACATTCTATGGGATGAGCAAGCAATTTGTGATCTCTTTTCAGACATTACAATAGTCACCTTTCTTCAAGAAAGCCATGATGAAGTAGAAGATTAGTTTGACATGCTCTTCAATGAGGCATAAGGGAACAAGTCAATCCATGATGCATATCAAGGGGGTTGTGAGCTAGATGAGCCCTATGGTGATGAGCCAACAGCCATTGACTTCTTAGTGAGATGCACTAGCATGAAGGGCCAGCATGAGGCAAGCTTCCAAGAGCAAGATGAATACATATATGTTAGAAGCATTTTTGACCCTGATTCATTTGGATACAAGCCAATCAAGGTGGCAGACAAGAAGAGCAAGTCACCAAGTCTCTATTCCATTCAACCACTTATCTAGCACCATAAGTTTTCTTGCCATGAAGGAGACTTAAGAAGCTTTTCCTTTGATCCAGGAGGGAGGCAAATATATCTATTTAGTTGTACATAATTTTTTGCTTTTAGTTGTGTGTCTTTCATTTCCCCTAACTGTTGTTGCACATGTGTGTGTAGTATTTTATCCTTTGTTGTGTGTGTTTTCTTTTTTGTTTGACGTAAAATCCTTTCTAGTTCTTAGGTCCTTAAAAGGTTGTTGTTAACTTCTCCAAGATGCGTCATGACTCCATGCCCAATGGAATTTGAAGCTACCAGTCTCTTTAGCATAGCAAGCATGCTTCCCCTAAGAATCACCAAATTGTTGACCATTTTTGGTCTTGCAAGCCAAAAATCAGTCTCCTTCTTCCCTTGCTATCTGAGCCATCAGTCTTGACTGTATCCACCTTACTACAAATGCCCCCTTTTTCCTTTGCAATAAGTTTTGTTCTTATAAAAGAGTTTAGAGGCATAAGACCTGTAGGTTTTCAGTTTGATATAAGGCTTATTTCATTTTGGGCAGTTGGTTTGCACAAGCCTTTCAGCAAAGAAATGGACCAGTTCAAGGAATGCAAGGCTTTTACAAAGCTCTGAGGACAAAATGCCCTTGCAGAGGTCAGTTGGGTTACAAATTGGGCCGTTCAAGCAGGCTATGGAGGGAAATTATGGACCCAAAAGTGCCCTTGTGGAGGGCAGAGAGCACCTTCAAAAAAATGACAAGGCAGAAGGCCAAAAGGTAAGCTTTCCTTCAGAGGAAATACAAGGCAAAAGAGACCAAGGATTTCTTTAGACTTTTGTCTGAAGAAAATCCATGTATAATCGAAGGAATTTTTTCACAAGTAGACCAAGGAAAATTCCTTCAGACTTTTTATCCAAAGGAATTTGTCGAAGGAATTTCCTAAAGAAAAAGACCGAAAGAAAGAAGGGATGGGACCTGGAAGGATGTCCAAAGGAATTCCTTCAAACATTTTGTCTAAAGGAATTCGAAAGACAATGGAGCCTGAAGGAGCCTGAAGGGCAAGTGCCCTTGCGGGGGACTCCTAGTAACCTGAAAGGGGACCTTTTCCAAGGCCAAAGGGACACCTTCCCTTCAGGAAGGTTCAATTGTAAAAGGTCTAAGGAATACAAAAATCCAAAGGAATAGAAAAGGCTGAAAGAATACAAAAGGCCAAAGAAATTTCCAAAGGGGTGATGGGCCTAAGAACATCAATTTTAGTGTAGCAAACTAGTTGTTGGAGTTCAAACGTCTGGTGATGGGCGTGTGAACGTCAAAATCAAGGTAGTAAACTAGTTGTTGGATTTCAATTGGCAATGGGCCTGTAGATGTAAAATTTATGATGATGAAATATCCATTTGGTTTTTGAATAGTGATAGGCTCGTAGACATCAATTTTGATGAGATGCATCAGCTATTGAGGAGAAGCCAAAGAAGGAACTCATGACAAGTGGCCCAAAAGAGCTCGAATGGCGCAGGCCCGATGGAATTCAAAGGGGCATAAGAACTAAGGAGTAAACTCAGTGACCCACTGAGAAAGGAGCCTAAGGAGCCAGTAAAAGATGAAAGATAGCCCGAAAGCAGAGTTGCCAAGAAAGAGATAGAAAATAGTAAAAGCGTGACCACGCACACATAAGTCAAGCGTAGAAAAGAATAGAATAGCCCAGGTGGCACATAGAAAGCATCAACAGAGGATTTATTACTACAAGTGAAATAGTCCTTATGAAATGGCCATCAAAGAGCACAAACAATGAGAGTGTGGCCTATTTTCTTTGATTTTCCATTAATGAGCAGACATTGGTGTGAACTTTATTTAAGAAGTAGCCTTGTTTCTCAAATATACAAAGTGACCCATGCTCTTGTAGTGACATTTAATATAGGTTGAGTTCCAAAGTCAAGACTTGCGGCATCTATAGCATGGTTATTTTAGGGCTTTCTATAAGGATGACACTAGCATGATCAAATTCCTTCCCCCTAGGTGTTCAATGCATCATGGGCTACTTATTCTAGAAAGTGCCAAAGTCTTCTTCTTTATGTTATATATTTTAACCTCTTAGTTGAGGAAGAGATATCTCAGCTTGTATGGCGAAGCCTTGTAGGAGTTTACCTTGAATCAAAACATAGCATTTTTACCTCCATTTGATTTTGCACTTGTTCATATGTCTATGGTTTTGTCTTGTGTTAAGTCATTTTCTTTCATGCTTTCATAGAATGATTCCAACATGTTTAGTGTGTTGTGATTTCTTCTTTTGTAGGTTAGCAAGAAGTGTCCACAACAAAGTATAGGCGCATGTGAATAAGCAGTTTATTCCTCCTTGTATCTTCAGAGGACCCCCTAGCTCACTGATGCAAAAGAATTTCTCATGTCAAATGAAGTGTATATCAACTTATTCTTGGTGTAAAGTGTATGTCAAAGCTAAGTAGACTAACCATTTTAGTGTATCACTGCTTTAGTTTAGGTTCTATTTCCAATATTTTCTCTCTCTTTTTAACCCCCCATTGTTAACAGTAGTAAAAGATTTTAGAGATGCATCAAAGGGAACTAGCCCTTATCTAGAGATTTCCCCCTCAGTTTTTCTAGACCCACAACAAGAGGGGAGTCTCCATTGTGTCGCATGGAAGGGAGAATCCGATCCTTCTTTCAAAGGTGTAATCCACAGCATCAACACTTGATCTATGACTAGAAACATGTAATTATCTTTGAGAGATTGTTGATTGAGGTTCATGAAATCAACACAAATTCTGATCTCACCATTCTTCATATAGACTAGTACTATGTTATCTACCTAAGTTTAATGGTGGATATGAAAGATAATGGGAGCATCAAGTATCTTTTGCACTTAAGAAAGAATCATTCCTATGATTTTAGGATTATATTGCCTCTGTTTTTGTCTAAAAGGTTTTTCATTAGGCCTTAGAGGAACCATATGTTGCATTTCTCTGGGACACAAAGACTTAAGGTCTACATATAAATACGTGAATATATCAATATAATTATGGAGAAGGCTAATAAACTTCCATTTTTTTTGGGGTGAGTAACATTTTCTAATATTGATGAACCTAGAGTGTTCTTCTGAGCCAATATTTAATTTTTCGTAGTCAACATATTCAATATTTCTTTTTTGCATTTTACTCTTTACAAATCTATCATATTTATCAAATAATTCTTTTAAAGAAACCAAGACTTTATCATTTTTATTTCCTTTCAAATTTTTTACACCTTCTTCATCTTATTCATCGATGATTCTCTCTTTTAACATATGAACTGAAGATTCCTTGTATGAAGAATAGTTACCTTCAAAATATAAATTTATGAAGATATCTACTTTCTCAAAGAACAAAATAATTTGTTGATCATCACTAAAAACTTGCCAATTATCTACATTATCTAGGACCCTTGACCTATATATTAGCTCAATCATATATTTTTCCATACCAATCTCTACATGAGAAATCATCAAATAAGTTGATACTTTCAAAGCGTTAGCTTTAGAGTTATCTTCATGAAGAATAATATTGACAAATAAAACATCAAAGACTTATATGCTATCCCATAATTTATTCCTATAATCTCTTAGATGATAATTATTCACTTGGTATTTACCTTTGACCTATTTTACAATGAATTCAATATCACCCAAGACTTTCAAATTATTGATTCCCATCTCTTATGCTACCTATAGTCCCTTCAAAAGTGATTCATATTCGGTTATGTTGTTGGTACAATCAAACTACGAATTTTAGGAAAAAGGAAAAAAAATCTTTAGATGGATATATCAAGATCACTCTTGTGCCTAAAAATGTTGATGGATAATTACCATCAAAATCCATCATCCAAACATCATTCGGATTTGATTGCATGATTTCTAAAAAATTTATATTTTTGTCTGCCATCATAAGATAATTACCAATTCCTACATCTTCATACAAAATATCCACTCTGGGATAATCAAATTTTTGCATAGTATACTTTATTCTCAATTCAAGCTCCAAATGTTATTTGACTCTTTTGATCAGAATCATAGAATGTGATAAGTCTAATTAGATTTTGCCTCCCAATTCTTTGCAAAATATTTTGCCCAAAAGAATGCCATAAGCTTTTAGAATGTCTAGGACCAAAGTATTGATTTTGATTCATTAATGGGAAATACACCAAAGTCACTTGTGTGTCTTTAATCTATCTAATGAGAAGAACTTATTTCACCTCCATAGAATAACAACACCCAAAGGTTTTAGTACAAGTTAAGCTATGAACATGAGAAACTTTGGCATACATGACATTGTCTGAGGCTCCTATGTCTATGATACAATTATTGACTTTGCATCCTTTGAGAAATAGGGAAATATAGAATGGGTAAACTTTATTGGATTTAGAAGTGGTTGTATACATTGAGTTGACTTGATTATAAGTAAAAAGGTTAGTTAAGATTCCTTTAAAATTGACTTTTTTAGCATTAGTATTTTTTACTTTAATGAAACCAACTAGCATATCCAACTACTCTGGGTATGCTCTCAAGTATTCAGCTTGTGACATCTAAATTTTGGTTTTGTTAATATAATCGATTATGTCAAAAGTAGGAAAATAGATAGGAGTTTCAGTAGGTTGAGAAGCATTGACATTAGATAAACTACCTATTAGTGGTTGTTTTCCTTTTGTTTTCACTGGTGGGGTAGTTTCTTATGGTAGGATAACCTTTGGAGTTTCCTCATGTGATTCATCGAACTACTTTTTTTTATTTTGAGCTCTAGTGAAAATTATGAAGGATTGACTATTCATATCCCCAACACTTTATTCATAGTTATCTTCATCTGAATTGTATTCCAAAAATATGTTTATGGATTCATCACCAAGTTATTCAATTTTACATTCTTGAAGTTTTGTATTTTTTGACTCATTTTCTTTTTCAACTTCTTCATATCCAAATATCTCTTCAATTTCCAAGATTACATTTATAGGTGCATTAGTGTTTTGTTGAGGAGGGGCCTCAAGTGCAATTTTTAGTTTAGGAGCTTGCAATCTAGGGTGATCTCTTTAAAAAATAAAGTAGTTCCTCCTTGGAATATCTTGGTACAAAGCAGTAGTGGTCTTCTGAGGTATTTGTTTTTCAATGCCATTATATCATTAGCCATTTTCTATAAAATTTGTGTTGTTGAAGACTATCTCAAAATTTGAGCCTTATTCTTTAAAGGTTCCTTTTTAAGTTTATAGACATTATCATGTTGTATTTGACATCAATAACCAATTCTTGCATTGCTTCTAAATCTTCTACCCTATCTCTTCTGAATTGATAATTTACTTTAGCCAACTAAGATTTGATAAAAAAAACATTTTTTATTTTCATTTATTGGTTGTGTAGTAGCTGGTATTTTTATTTAGCAACCTATTGAATTTGACAATAAAATCTCTCATAGGCTCATAATTATTTTGCAAAATTTGTGTAAGTTGAGCGAGCAAAGCGTGCGAATCTTCAACTGGTTTATATCTATTTTCAAATTTAGTCTTCATAGTATTCCAATTAGTAACATATCCTAGAATGAGGTGGTAAAACCAATCTGTAGGCCCATCATGAAGCATTTTGATGAATAACCTGATGGCAACATCTTCATGTTCAATACCCAAAATGCCACATGCAACATTGAAGGTTGTAAGTGTTTATCATGATGTTATTCTACATATCTATATAACTTTAGAAAGTTATTTCTCAACCCTTTTGAAAGATCATGTAATTTTACTATAGTTAATAAACAAATCACATTTTCCCATGGTAATGCCATAGTTTGAAAAATTGCTTATAGGATAATAATGGTTCCTGACATGATGAGATTGACTTATCAAAGTTACTCCTTCAAGTTATTTATTTTTATTAGAGATTAAGGGAAGAATAGTTGTTATTTTAACCTTTATTTGATGTTTAAGGCTCAATTTGAAACTAGAATGTTCTTGTAATTGATAAAAACGGCCAACTTTACCTTTTGACTTACTAGCTCTAGTAAATCTCTTTTCTGCCAGTTTGGGAGAAAGTTACTAGCATTAAGGTGCAAGTTGAAGTTACGTAGCTCTCTAATCTAGAATTATTTGTTGTATTATTTATGTAACTAATGTTTTTGCTCTTTGTTCTAAAATGACTCGATCTTCTTTTAATATTTTAATGACTCTATGAAAATGTGTTGAACTTGTCCTATTATCCCAAGAAAACATTCTCAAATTTTACGAAATATCTTCTTGATTTTAAGTTATCCAGTCGAGTTTGAGTTAAATAATAGGGGCTTGCACTCCTTGAATTATCATGAGATGAACCTTCTCTTATGCATTTATTCCTCGTAACCATATGAATAATTTTCTTAGCTTGTTTTTTAGCTTAAATTCTTGAGTTTATTTCAAAATTCCTTTGAGCAATGGCAACACGTGTTTCTTATATATCCATTTCTACTCTAACAACATCAAAATGAGTGTTACTCATTCTACTATTAAAGGCAAATGATCAGAGACTTGAGGCTAAATATTCTTCTAAGGCTTCATCCCAATTCAAACTAAGATGATGATCAGGATTGTGAGAACCTGAGATGGTCATGTGATAATTCACTGCTTGCAAGCAACCTAACAATTTTCATGAGCTCATTTATGTTCTTGAATCCTTTCTATTCTTTCTACATGATCAATTTTTTGATTCAAATTCGCTACCATAATTTGGAATTGGATTACGAAAACACTACCTAAGTCCCAAATAATTGTCTAATATTTGACATAATATCACTTTGGGTTGATTGTTACCAGTCTAAGCTAAGGTGGTGAATTGGTCCTTGAGATGATGGCAGAGTCATATGGACTAATTGATAATGTGCGTAGCATGAAAGTTACAAAAGTGTTCCCTATGGTGGGCACTAAAACTATTGGTGTAAAAATTTGTTAGGGAGATAAATCATGGAATTTATGTCAATAATGTAGGGAATGAAATCTCTCTCCTATTAGAAGGCAAATATATCTTTATTAAAAACCAAAAATTTACATAAAAAAACTATTTACAAACAAAAAATTTAAATTATGGGGATAATACTTTTAACCTAAAAGAATGAGAATGAGTTTTTAGAAAGGAATGTATGAAGAAAGAAAGGAAAGAAAAGAATGTTTTTAGACAACATATTTATCAAGCTAAACATTGAAGCTCGATGAATACATCATATGGAAAACTAATATTGAGGAGGAAACCTCTCTCATTTAATGGGTATAGAATACATATTCGTATTCTTAAGAATACAAAACATACACCATAAAAACTAATTAGCTAAGATAGTAAATATGAGTAATTCTATGTATTTTCTAGTAGTAACAACAAAGATGTCATTTCTATTCCCACTGAGATTCCTTAATATATCTGAAATATAAATCAAAATTCTAAATGAAATTTGCAACCTAAATTCTTGGTCTTAACAGTTTAGAAATAATATCAATAGCAATAAAGATCAATTACATTGAATTAAGTAAAAAAGACATAATCTAAGGAGTTGTTAATACAAAGTTTAGAAACACCTCTTAGTATTGTTCTTCTTGAAATAGAATGGTTTATCTTCCTTTACAAAGCTTTTCTAAAATCCTTCTATTTTAAACCATGATTATGAGAGCCTAACTTGTATTTATAGGCTAAAATAGGTGGTTATGGTGCATAACCACCTATTTTGCCTTTTTAACAGGTTGTAAAAACACCAACAAGAAATCACAATTTGAAATGGTGTAAAAATATTTTGAGCATTTAACACCACATGATAAAATCATATAGAGTTTTTACACCGCTTGTAAATATCAATTTTCATAGCTTGAAAAAATAAGTTGGCAAATTTACAAGGATAATTTGTCAAATTACAACATATATTTACAAGGGGAAATATAGTGCAATAATACAAGTTAGGTATAAATGAAACATGAGAAGAAAATAATGAATGCCAAGAATAATTATTCAATCTTCTTGTTGGTTCATTGACAACTCTTTCCCTTTCAAAAATCATCAAATCTTTGGAGAAACACCCTAGTCAAATCTTCATCTGGTCCATATATATATATATATATATATATATATATATATATATATATATATATATATAAGCAATGTCCATCAAGCAATCTAATTCTCTCATTTCTTGAAGTTTACTTTGGATATTGTATATCTTCATGTTAAGATTATCAACATCTACTTGGTATTTGGCTAACTGGTGAAGTTTTTCATGACCAAATATAGATATGGGATTAAAAATTTACTGAATTTGCTCTCTAAGTTCTTCAATCACAATTTCAGTTGAAATCAAATTCCCATCTTGATCTTTGTCATTGACAAAAAGATACTTCAAGCTTTTGACCTCAATGTCAACTTCCATCATCACGTCACTTTTAAGTGACTTTTTATTGTTGAATTTTTGAATGCACTCTTGAAGTGATTGGATCTTGTATTTCATAGCCTAGAGGAATTCAATTTGATAGATGAATTCAATTCTTTCTCATTGATAACTCATTTTTTAATAAGGTCAATAGAAGGAAATTTTGAGAATTCAATTAAGTTGGGAATTAATTCTTCCCAGTTCTATTTTTCTTCTACATGCCCACTTTCTTTTGTTGTTACTTGTTCACATTGTGACCAGATTTTAGAAACCATTATTGTCATATCGAGAATTAATGAGGTTGCTTGATCAGTAATATTTTAAATGCAATATTTCAATGCATTACCCATTTTACCTACCTCTTTTACTTTATTCAATGTCTTAACATAAAGACTACAAGTAGTACTCTTAATATTTTTGTCAAGTACTACTCTTGTTCTCCTTTTGAGAGAAGTAGATTCCCTTTTATCCCAATCGACTAGAGGTAGTGGCTTCATTGTGATGTTTTCTTTTTCAAAGGTAGGATCCAATGTGACCTCATCATCCACCAACTGCTTTAACACTTTCATTATACCAAATTTGATTATTTATTTCACGATAAACCATGAATAGTGTATGATCCTTATTAATTTATCATCATCGTAATCCATCCAATAATCTTCAAAATGTGAGAGATGTTGTAATGAAGGTCTTATTGGTCAAATGTCACTTCCAAGCTTGCATCTTCAAATTTAGCCAAGTACAGTATTTGGAAATTTCCTTCAAAAGGAGTATTTCTCATTGAGCCTAAAAAAAATAATACCAAGTGTTATTTCTTTCAAAATTTTTGGTTTTGGTATTTTAATAAACCCTGTGCATAGTAATATTTTGAGTATATTTTTTTTTAACTAAGTGTTATCTTTCAGAAAGTATCAAATTTTTTCAGACAATTTGTCTGAGATAAACTTCTTAAAGAGTACTTTATAACTTTTTCAAAAGGATAAGTCTTCGAGCAGTTACCCGAAGCATTTTTTCAAAAGATTTATTTTCAAAGTTGAAAGGTACTTTTTCCTTCTGAAAGGTCCAATTCAAATTTTTTGAAGGGTTCTTTTGCAAGAAAATGGACCAAATAGAAATTCTAAAGGGTACTTTGCAACTTTTCTAAAGGGTACCTTGAAGTTGAAATGGTCCTCTGTAAAGTTTCTGAAGGGTTTTTTTTGGGTGAGTGTTCTTTCTAGATGGTATATTTCACAAAGTCTGAAGGACTGCTTGGGAGAATTATCCATGGTGTATAGATAAAAAGTCTGAAGAAGAGGGTCCTTTTCCAAAAGGCCAAAGGGTCACTTGTAAAAATTTTGAAAGTCCATTTTGGGAAAATCCTAAAGAAAAGATCATTTCAAAATGCCAAAGGAATGCAAAGAAAAGCAAATAGATATGGAAAATTTGTTCAAAATAAAATAGGATGATGAAAATTTTGAAGACAAATGGCTGTGGATAAATTTTCCAAAAGAAAAGATCATTTCAAAATTCTGAATGAAGTGTCCATGGGAGAAATGGTCAAAAGCAAAAATCTCGAAGGAAAAGAATCAATGCAAATAACTCGAATGAATTCTTTTGAAAAAAACTGTCGAGACAAAAAGTGTTGAATTCTTGTGGAGAAAGTGCCCAAAATGATTTCCTTGAAGGGTACTTTTCTCAAGGAAGTGTCCTCCATAGTTTTTTCAAAGGTACCCCTCCACAGCGAAGAGGACCAAACAAAAAGACTAAAGGAAATATTCAAGAAAATTATTTGATAATAGTCATTGTTATTCAAAACAAGGATGATGGCCCACAAAAAAATAATTTTAAATTTTGAAGAATAGTTGTTGCTATTAAAACAAGGATGACAGCCCACAAAAATTCAATTTTAAACTATGAAGAATAGCCATTACTATTCAAAAGACTTGGTGGGAACATGAGAACAGACATGGAGGTAACAAATGGTTGAATCCCAAGCATCTGGTGCAAACAAAGCAAGCAAAATATATAGGTTGATGGTTTGAGTCATGTTTGAACAAAGGTTATGATATTAATAGGTCATGTGAAGTGTGTTAAATGCACTAAACTCTCTTTCAAATATAAAATTGTATCTATGGTGTGCAATCTTCCCCTCAGATCAAGTATCTTGTTGATTGTCTCAAGCATGTTACCTTCACATTGAAACACTATGTTAAGATCTTTTAATACATGGAATTAGTCTTAGAAAGCATTGTTACTTAGTATAAGTGTGATAGTCAGTGGGATATATTCTTGGTGGATCACCTCTCTAGCATAGTTTTTTGTTTTATGTAAACTCTTGACTCTTTTCATGAACAAGCATTAGATTAGGTGGTAGACACTTAGACAAGACTTCAGGGAGCTAGCCCTTTTCAATCTTAGAGACTCCTCTCTCTTACAAGTTTCTAAAAACTTGAGGGATGATTCAATGTTGCATAAAATTGAAGTAGATTCATAAAGTGTCTTAGGGTGCACAATTTGATGACAATGGTTCTGGCATGCCTGATGGGACAACTGGTCCTAATTATTTCCATGTCAAGGCAAATGTTGGCCTCGATAAGTCCTAAGTTTTAGAAGTGTTTTTAATCCATCATTTAGCGACTCCAAAAGGTGAGATTTTTTAGTTTTAAATCAATTTCTTCATAGTATACTTCATGGTCTTCACTAGATCATCTTCTAGTAGAGCTTTTAATCAAGTCCCTCTACTTGAACTCCTCTTGAAGAACAACATCCTGAACCATTTTTATCATTTGGAGACCCTGACAAAGAAGGTTTTTAAGAGGAAGAAGAGGAGGTTGAAGAAATATTAGATCAAAAGGAATAAAAAATGGATAGAAGACATCCTTTCCTAGCCTTCAACACCCAAAATCCAATTAACCTTCATGCGTATGATCTTATTCCTCCTAATGCTACCAAAAGTCTCCCCAAATTCAATGGAGAGGGTCTTGTTACCTCATCTGAGCATATTAGGGATATTTCAAACTTTTGCAATTTCCACAATATCACCCAAGCTAACATAGCTATTAGACTAATTGCCATGTCTCTAAAGCACTTGATTGGTATAGGACATTGGAAGGTGGTTGTATTAATAATTGGGAAGGCTTTGGAGAGTTGTTGGTAAATAGGTTCGAAAATAAGAGTAACCATACTTCACTAATTCACCAACTAAATGTGATAAAGAGAGGTCCTAATGAATCCATGGGAGATTTCAATGAGAGATTTCAAAAAACATGGCATAGGCTGCCACCTATTATGAGGCCTCCTCCAAGCTTTGTATTCCCCACCTATCTTAAGGCTATTGGCACTAATATAGCAGTAATTTTGCAATAAATGAGAGGATTTAATCGACTCGAGGCATATGAGATAGCCATTGAAGCTGAGAATAGTTTGATACAAGTTGAGAAATTACCTCCAAGAGTCTCCATGCCTTTGTTGTCTCATAATTCAGTTGAAGACCCAAGCATAGCACAAGTTCCCCATACCAATGTCAAAACTAAAACCAGTCTCAAGAAGGTAGATGATGTTATAGATAAGTATGAGATGATTTGGTATTTTCAAACCTAGCACAAGCAAGCACAAATATATGCAAGTACTCCAACCAATCCTCAATACTATCCTCAACAAGGCTATAGACCTCCACCCCAATACACTAACCAAAGAAGAGGACAAGGTCAACAAGGTTTCAATAGGCAGCCCAAAGCCTATAATCCTAATTCCATTCCATCCACAAAGGTTGTTGTTCCAGTCCACACCAATCTAATTCAAGGAGAGGAACATTTGGATCATTGGGGGAGATATCAAGGTTAGTTTATACATAATGGTGGAGAAGGTAATCAAGCTTTGGTAACTCAAGAAGGAGCTACTCTTTATGTTACATTAGAAGAAGAGAATCTCATGCAAAGGGATGTTCAAGGAGAAGGTAAACACCAAGGTACTAGTTTTATGAACTTCTAAGTAGAAGATAATTATGTGTCGAATCAAAATACATCAGTTACAGCCTACACAAGGGCTAAAAAGAGGGCTTTAGGAGATACTCTAGTAGTACAAGTGATTCCAAGTAGTGTCTCTCCAAGGTCATGAAGTGCAAGTGCCAATGTAATAGATCCTACTAGTCACACTACTCATAGTTAGAATGTGATCAAGGTTGCCAAACCTCCAATACAACAAGTTTAAGCTCCCTCATTGCCTTCAAGAGTGCAAGAAAAGGTAGTTTCTTCTCCTTTAAACATTATTGACTCTTTGAATAATACCAAGACAAGCATTTCTCTTTGGGAAGTATTTTATATGCCTAGCCAAAAGGAGCTTCTACAAGAACAACTCTCAAGCATTCATGTAACCCCTCAAGTTACAAAACACAATGGTGTAGCCCTTACCAACACACCTAATTATGTCCTAGAACCATCCACTAAATCTAAAAATCCTCCACCTTTTTACCACACACTCATTGTGGGAGATAAATTGGTTCACAATTGCATTATGGACAGTGGGGCCAATACCATAGTTATGCCTAAAGTGGTTACTGATAAATTGTGACTAAAATATGAGCCTCATAGTAAGGGTGTGTTGAAACTTGATGGAACTCTAGATAAGATGGTGGGGTTGGTTAAAGGTTTGAAATTTTTCCTGCATGATTGTCCAAGTTTCCCCATCCTACAAGACATTATGGTGGTTGATCTTCTAGCTCATTTTGTTATTTGATTGTCAAGAGACTTCACGGCTAAGATTGGAGGGTACCTTGTAGTTAATTGGTCTTTTATAGCTTTTAGAACAAGATATGGAGCTAAATTAACTATACGAACATAGCCCTTGGAAAGGTTCCACATTGAACCATATGTGGAGACAAGTTCAAATTAGAATTATACGATTAGTGAGCAAGAAGAAGGTGTCATTAGTGGTGAAACATCCTTTCCCCTTGAAGGTATTTCTAACCTATTTCTTGATGAGTATGGCACTAAAACTTATGAGCATGATCCCTATGCATTCATAGAAGAAATTGAATTATGAGTATATTGTATGCATGAGAAGAACATTCCTATACCATCACTCACTAATGAGGATCATGAACTTGAAGGGATATGGGAAATGTTTTTTAATGGCTCTAGAAGCATGGTAGGGGTAGGAGCTGATGTCATGTTGGTTTCTCCTTCAAAGAACTAGTATTATTCTTCACATAAATTCCATTTTAGTTGTACTCACAATGTGGTAGAATATGAAGGCTTTGTTCATGGACTCCAATGGGTAAAGAGAAAGGGAACCAAAAACTTGAAGATATATGGAGATAGTGAATTGATTATACATCAAGTGAGAAACCAAGCTATAACCAAGAACCCTTTGGTTAATTCCCACAGGCATAGGGTGTGGGATCTAATTGAGGACTTTGATGCTTTCAATATCTAACCTATACCAATAGACTCAAATGAATATGCTAATAGGTTGGTTGTGATAGGAGCACACTTTGATATAGTTGCTGATGTAAGAAAAGAGAAGGACCAACCTCACATCAAAGTCATTGTGAGACCTTCTATTCTAGATAATAAAGTGTCTTGGCAAGTGTTTGAGAGTGATAAACACATTGTACACTTCATTCAAAATGCAGCAGAATTTTATTCAAAGAATCAAAAGAAGGTTCATAATCAATATGAAGAATAAGTTATCTAGTTGAAGATAAATAATATACCAAAGGGGATAGTTACTTTGAAGAATGTGTTTAATGAAGATGATCAAAGAAGGAAGGAAAGGGTAAGCATGTCTACAAAGGAAGAGAACTACAAAAGGATCTTGATATTTAAGGACAAACTTTTAAAAATTGGTAAGATATGTTCTCTTTCCGAAAGACAAGCCTTCATTGAATTGTGTAAATAATTTCACGATATATTTGCTTAGGAATACAAGGATTTGAAAGAGTTTGATCTAGGTCTAGCTCATCACACCATTTAGTTAGAACCTAGAGCTAAACTTGTTAAGCAAAAGCAAATACCTATCAATCCCAAGATAGAGGAACTAATGAAAAAAGAGTCTGCCAAATTGATTGAGTCTAGGATTATTTTTCCTATCAAACACTCAACTTGGGTAGTTAACCTTGTACCTATTTTAAAGAAGAGTGGAAAGATTAGACTCTATGTGGACTTTAGGGATCTGAATAGAGTTTCACTCAAAGATCATTACCCACTACCTTCCATGAAGCATATTTTTTAAGTGGTTTTAGGTTCTCAACGCTTTTCACTACTTGATGGCTATTCAGGTTATAACCAAATATTGGTGAATGAGGAGGATCAGTTCAAGACAACATTAACCACAAAATAGGAAACATTTGCATATAGAAATATTCCTTTTGGTTTGTGTAATGATGGTGCTACCTTCCAAAGAGCAATGGACATGGCCTTTAAAGTTTTAATCAATGAATTTTTGCTTGTATACCTTGATGATATAACTATTTTTTCCAAGGATGCTAATGTCTATATGAAACATCTAAGACAAGTCTTTGAGAAGTGTAGAGAGTTTGGAGTTTCTCTTAATCCAAAAAAATGGATTTTTGTTGTTCATGAAGGCAAATTATTGGGTCACATTGTGTCAAAAGAAGGCTTGTCTATTGATCCTAAAAGGATTGAAGCCATTATAGGCTTGTCTTTGCCTCTACACAAGAAAGGTTTACAAAGTTTCTTAGGCAAGATAAACTTTGTAATAAGGTTTATTCCAAGATTTTCTACTTTGGTGAAGCCTATCACAACCATGCTCAAGAATAACCAAGTTTTTTCTTGGACAAAGGAAGGTAAGAATAGTTTGAGGCAATCAAACAACCAATTGCCCAATTTCCTACTCTCTTGAACCTAAACTTTTCCAAGGATTTCATACTCTGTACTTTTCTAACCTTGACACAATCTTAGCTATGCTTATGCAAAACAATGATGAGGAAATTGAACAACCCATTACATTCTTCAGTCAAGGATTGGAAGATTATGAGGTCAAGTACACATTTATTGAGAAGAAGGTTCTAGTTGTGATAAGAGGTTTGAAAATTTTCAAGCACATGGTTTAAAATAACAATATATATTTCATGGTCTCTCATCCAGCACCAAAGAGTTCCTCCTAAGTAAATACCTCAATGAGAAGAGAGCTAGATGGATCACAAAGGTAATGGAGTATGATATTGATATCAAGGTAACAAACTTGGTAAGAAGAAAGGGGCTATGTAAACATCTAGCTTCAGATCTTCAAGGGCCAAGGGAAGAAGTCTTAGTCAATCAATCCCATCCCCAACTAGCTGGTCACATACCAATTCAAAGTTGGACATAAGACATCATTGGTTTCCTCCAAAATGGTGATTGTCCTAATGGTTTGAATAAGTCATAAATAAATTATTTTAGATTGAAAATTATTACTTATTGTCTTATAGATCGTATTCTCTTTTGAAAGGATATGAATGGTGTACTACTAAGGTGTGTTTACAATGATCAGTTTGGCATCTTGCTAGAAAAGTTTCACAATGGTATAGATGGAGGTCATTTCTCCCCAAAAATAACAGCTGCAAAGATAATGAGGGTAGGGTAGTATTGGTCTAGTCTTTTCAAAGATTGCTACTCTTGGGTTAAGAGGTGCCCTCAATGTGCCTTTTCTATAGGTAAATATAAACTTGCAGCCCTTCCATTGAATCATGTCCAAGTAGACCAGCCTTTCATGCAATGGGGCCTTGCTTTCACTGGTGTGATCAACCCTCCATCAAGTGCTGGACACAAAAGGATATTTATTTATACTAACTACTTCACAAGGTGGGTAGAAGCTATTGCATTGAAGGAGGTAAATGAAAATGCACTTTTAGAGTTTTATGAGATTATCACAAAAATATTTGGGGTTCCCTATACTATCATTTTTTATAATGTACTTGCTTTCATGGGTGCTAAAACTTTTGAGTGGGTAAATAGGAATTAATTTTACTTGAGTACCTCATCCAACTATTACCCTAAAAGTAATGGATTGGCTGAGTCTACTAACAAGAATCTCATTAAGATCATCAAGAGGACATTGGAGAACAATCAAAGAGCATGGCATACCAAGCTGAAGATAGCCTTATGGGCTGATAGGATCACTTCTAAGATATTAATCGGTAACTTTCCCTTTATGCTTGTTTATGAGAGAGAAGCTAGGTTGTCCATCTCTCAAGAGCTCCCTGCTATAGGACTTTCACATCAGCTGGAACTACTGGAAAATACTCCAATAGAAGTCAGATTAATAAAACTAATGCAACTGTAAGAAGCAAGGGACAATGCACATAAGACCATGGAACACCACCAAGTACTAATGAAGAATTCCTTTGATAAAAGATCAAATGTAATATTTTTCAAAGAAGGTGACTTGGTTTAGAAATGGGATGAGGATAGAGAAAAACTAGGCAAACATATAAAGTTTTATGCTTTGTGGAATGGCCCTTACATCATCATCAAGTGCAAGCAAAGTAACTCCTTTTAACTGATCAAGACGAATAAAGAAGAATTGCCTATCCCTATGAATGGGATACATCCAAAGTTTTGTTATTAGTCTTTGCAAGTCTATTTTTGTAAATAGTAGCATAGGTTTGTGTGTTTATTCTAGTTTTTTTTCGGATATTATGTTCCCTAAGTGTTCTAGTAAAACACATGCATGTTTTCTTTGTTTTGCTTTGTGTTCCCTAAGTGCTTAGTAGCATAGGTATGTCTATGTTTTATGTTTTGCTTTTGTCTTGTGTGCATTGTTATTTCTTTAGAAATTTCATTTAGAAGGAGTATTTCTCATTGAGCCTTAGTGAAAAAATACCAAGTGTTATTTCTTTCAAAAAGTTTAGTTTCGATATTTTACTAAACCCTGTGCATAGTAATATTTTGGGTCTTTTATTTTTTTGACTAAGTGTTATCTCTCAGAAAGTATCAAATTCTATCGGACAATTTATCTAAGACAAACTTCCCAAAGAGTAATTTACAAAATTTTTGAAGGATACGTCTTTGAACAGTTACCCTATGCATTTTTATGAAAGAATATTTTCAAAGCTGAAGGATACTTTTTCCTTCTAAATGGTCCAATTCAACTTTTATGAAGGATTATTTTGTAGGAAAATGGACCAAATAAAAATTTTGAAGGGTACTTTGTAACTTTTCTAAAGGGTACCTTACAACTAAAATGGTCCTCCGTAAAGTTTTTGAAGGGTATTTTTTGGGTGAGTATTATTTCCAGACAGTCCATTTCACAAATTCTGAAGGGCTATTCAGGAGAATTATCTATGGAAAAAGGTGCATAGACAGAAAGTCCAAAGAAGAGGGTCCTTTTCCAAAAGGTCAAAGGGTCACTTGTAAAAATTTTGAAGGTCCATTTCAGGAAAAGCCTAAAGAAAAGATCATTTCAAAATTTTGAAGGAATGAAAAAAAAAGCAAATAGCTACGGATAATTTGTCTGAAAGCAAATAGGATGATGAAAAGTCCAAAGACACATGGCCACAAAAAAAAAATTTTGAAAGAAAATATCATTTCAAAAGTCCAAATGGAGTGTCCATGGGAGAAATGGTCAAAAACAAAAAGCCCAAAGGAAAAGCCCTGATGCAAATAGCCTGAATGAATTCTTTAAAAAAAAAGTGTCAAGACAAAAAGTGTTTAATTCTTACAGAGAAAGTGCTCAAAATAATTTACCTAAAGGGTAATTTTCTTGGGGAAGTGTCCTCTATATTTTTTCCAAAGGGTACCCCTCCCCAGTGAAGAGGACCAAACAAAAAGGCCAAAGGAAATGTTTAGGAAAATTGTCCAAGAATAGCCATTGCTATTCAAACAAGGATGAAGACCCACAAAAAGTCAATTTTAAACTACGGAGAATAGTCATTGCTATTCAAACAAGGATGATAGCCCACAAAAAGTCAATTTTAAACTACAAAGAATAGTCATTGCTATTCAAAAGACTTGGTGAGAACATGAGAGTAGACATGGAGGTAACAAATGGTTGAATCCCAAGCATCCAGTGCAGATAAAGCAAACAAAATGGATAGGTTGATGGTTCGAGTCATTGTTTCCATGAAATTGACAACTACCAGTGTCTAGAGGATAGTTAGCAGTTAGAAAGAACATTTTTTAACTGTCGTCATGAGTTCCATCCCCCTCAATAGTGTTATGTGTCAGTATCTCTGTTTTCAGTTTTGAACACTCATGGATGATCTTTGATAGAATCAGTTTCTTGTGCCACTCCTAAAGGTTCTATGCAACTTACCACCATTCTCATGACTTGTTTTGAATAAGTAAACCTCTTGGCATGACATCACTTTCCCCATCCATCTCTCTCATGCATCTATAATTGATCCTCACATGTGGACACATGTCCTTGTGCATCTTCAACTTATCTTCTCTCTCTCTTCCTAAAAGTTATATAAATTGAGCCATTTTTAGATATTGTAGTGACCACATTTTTGGTATGGTGAAGCCCTGCTAAAATGGCATTGGACTTTGTTTTCGAACATTGAATACAAGACCAATTCTAAGTTTGTGAATTTATGTCTGAGTATGTGAGTGATGTATAGTGGAGCCAAGTGATAACATCATCATTACTCCCTTTATCCTACATGTTTGAACAAAAGTTTTGATGTTAATAGGTCATGTGAAGTGTGTTAAATGCACTAAACTCTTAAAAATACAATTGTATCTATGGTATGCAATCTGCCCCTTAGGTCAAGTATCTTGTTGATTGCCTCAAGCATGTTACCTTCACATTGAAACACTATGTTAAGATCTTTCAATGCATGGAATTAGTCTTAGAAAGCATTGTTACTTAGTAGAAGTGTGATAGTCAATGGGATATATTCTTGGTGGATCACCTCTCTAGCATAGTTTTCTATTTTATGTAAACTCTTAACTATTTTTATGAACAAGCATTAGATTAGGTGGTAGACACTTAGAGAAAAATTCAGGGAGCTAGCCCTTTTTAATCTTAGAGACTCATCTCTCTTACAAGTTCCCACAAAATTGAGGGATGATTCAATGTTTCATCAAATTGAAGGAGCTTCATAGAGTGTCTTAGGGTTCATAATTTGATGACAACAGGTCCTGAGATTATTATGAGACATATATTGTTCAATTACCTTGGCTTTTATCAATGATGGACAAGTATACCTTCCAATTAATATTAGAAATTTGACTCCTGTCTTATGTCGACCTATTCAAAAATTGTGTGTTTCAACAAGTTATCTCACCATTTCCATCAATTCCCACTTATCACTAACATATCACGAAAGCATATAAGGAGCAACCTTATAGCCATTGATTCTCAAATAATTAAAAGTTGGTAACTATATGAACCAAGTTCCCCATTTGGCTATCTTTGTGATGGGCACTATTGATATTCTAGTGTTGAAAATATCATTTTCAAATAAATGAATGACAAAATGAACAAAACAATCATTCACCCTTTTAAAATGATGTGTGTTTTCCTTCAATGCTAGTTGGCGATAGAAATCATATATCATTATCTTCATGAAATCACCTACTATATGCAATCTATCAAATACCTTCGGCTTGCCACAACATAAATGAGATATAAAATCATATAAAATCTTGATGTGAATTTCAATTCTATGTTTTATTTGTGAATTGCATCATTGATTAACTATCCTCAATTGATTTATTGCTTGTTATTAAGAATGATCGGAATGAATCTATACATCCATGTCTAAAAATTATTCATTTTTTAACTTCATACTATTCTATGCAATAGAGTTATCATGTCATTTATTTCATTTTTGAAATCAGACATTGAAAGATTTTTTGGGAGTCATGTGGAATAATTATTTCTCTTAGTCAACCATTCATTGTTGACTTAATTAGCACATGCAATACTATTGTCATCCCAAAAACTTTGAGAGGACTCATGATTCAAATGTACAAAAGATTCATATTTTGAAAGGTGAAAAATATTATTTATGTGTTCAAGAATGAAACTTGCCACCAATTCACCATGTGAATCTCTCACTTCCCTCATTTCTGAGATATAGTTATTTTCTATGACCAAAACTTAGGAGACTGTACTAAAATTGAGAACATTGTTACTTGCACCAATCCACTATCAAAAATACTTTGACCAACGTCAATTGTATGGACTATGTTCATTATCGCCCAAAACTCATCTAAGTCAATGTGACCTAGGATATTTGTGATATTTTCAACATTAGATTCCAATGGAGAGAGGTTTCATGCCTTGAAACTGATATTTCATGGTTTATTTGTCTTTACTCAGAATTACCTTTTTTGGAGTAGAGGATGAAAACAATAACTTTTACAAGAAAATTGACAATTGAGAGATGTTTGAACAATAACTCCTTATTTATAAAAATTGACAAAATCAAATAACTTAAAACCAAAATAAGTTATATAAATGTACTAGGAGGTCATACTCACAAGTTTATGCGTGCAAATTACTTCAGTGTTTTTTCAATGCTACTTAACAAATTTCAACTTTCTCATTCAATTATTATTCTCAGTTTTGACTACCTGCTTGATCAATCACTCCATAGCTATATGATGGAGCTTCTTGGCAAGTGTAAATGAGATGTAATTTTATTTTTCAAATTCTTATTTTTTAATTTTAAATTCCCATTTATCCACTTTTTATATTTTAACCCCAAGCCAAAATAAGAGTTACTTTATAATATTTAAACTTTTTGAGCCACATGAAATCTATGGTATTTCATGCAAGTAAAAGAAATAAAATTCTTAATCTTCTCTCTTCCTGATGGCATTGTATGACCTTTATTTTCTTTCTTCCCTCAAGTTTGTATGGTGCCATGTGGTTTTAATTTTTCTCTAAAAACAGTCAAAAATAAATCTTTGTCACTTTTTTTTGTCATTTTTAACCATTCACTTGGTTGTACGATTTGATGTAGGGCAATGAAAACTTCAAAAACAATTTTTTTAAATCTACTCTACTTTGGGCATATGGTTGGTTGTACGATGATTTTACGGTTTTATTGTGTTCCAAAAATAGTCCAAAAAAATATTTATTACCAGATTTTATTTTTTGGTAGGTCGTACAACTTAATATGGAGAATAAATAGGAAAAAAAAGAAAAAAGAAAAAAAAAAAAAGATATTAATGTCCACATAAGGACAAGAATGGCCTATGGGATAGAAAAGACAATACATGAACCAATACATAAAGGGAGTACCAAAAACATCTCTAAAAATAGAAAATAGATACAATAAATCAACTACCAGAAAGCTAAAAAACTTGAAACCAATAGAATATACGTTCTCTAATAGATTTAGACCAAGTTGTATGTACATGAGATCTCTTAAAATTCTTAAAATCAATTATTTGGAAGTAAGAATTGATAGACATGTAATTATTTATACATGAGGACTTCAATTTGAATCTTCTTTGTTAGAGTTAAAGTGTCTCATGAATAAACAAAGCTAAACATTATTGATCTTCATTTTACAAAACTTGTACTTTTCACCTTTTTGTATGAGTCGTATAACTTCCTTATTCCTTATTGGGTGCCATATAAAATCCACTTGGCAGATGCAAAACAAATGAAAATATGTTCTTGAAATTATATTTTTAATTTCACTTCTTTGACTAGGGCACACTTATACGACCTATTCTTGGGTGGAAAAACAAGTGAAGTCTGATTTTTGAATATCTATTTTATTCCTCCTTGGTTGGGTGCATTTGTATGCCCAGGTGTTTGGCTGAAGACAAATTCAAAATTTGATCTTTTCTATTTTCATATTTCAAAACCTTGCTCCTTCATGGTCTGTACAATCTCCTTATTCCTTCTCAGGCATTGTGTGGTCTTTTTGACAGGTGAAAATTATTGACATTTTTTATGGTCTTTTGACAGGTGAAGATTATTGACATTTGATTTGTGATTTATCTTTTTGGCTTTAAAGGCAAACTCTTTTATTTTGCTTCGGGCATCATACCTGGTCTAAGCAAACAAAAATAATTAAAAATTTTGTTTTTAAAATGTATACCACCTTCATTTCTTTTTCCTTGGGATGCACTTGTCTTGGTAAGAGAAAACAAGGGAGTGAATTTAAAAACACTTGCCCACTCGCTTAGTGGATTATTTCTTGGTAATCAAGAAGAAATTAAAAAAATTGACTTTTTGTGTAATTCTACTTTGAAAAATATTGTCAGAGTTTGAGCATGCAAGTTGAAGAAGTCTTCTTAGGAGGAAAAAACCTTTTGATTTAACATAAACTGAGAAAATAATAGAACTTGCATGATCAGGAGAAGAAGTAAAGACAATTACATGCAAGTTGAAGGAGTGTTAAATTTACAATGATAATTTACATGGAATGAAAAAAAAATGTAATTACAACATGGAGGTTTGCATTTATATGACTCAAGGAAGTGTAATTTTAATTTACATGATCTGGGGAAGGGCAACTCCAATTGGCACGGTTTGGAAAAATAAAATTTGAAATTCATGAGAAGGGGAAATACAAAATGAATTTACAAATTGCATGACAATGTAAAACAAATTTGTAAATTGCACATAACATAAATTTGATTTTGAAAATTGTACAAAAATGCAAAAGAAATTTGCAAATTTCATGGATTTGTAAAACAAATTTGCAAATTCCATGAAATCAAAAATAAAAAAACAAATTGCACTGAGTAGAAAAATGAATTTACAAATCGCACGACTTTGAAAAATGTTAGGGAATTTAACACAACTTGGAGAAAACCAAAAAGCATTTGCATGGCTTATAAAAGAAGGATTTGTTTTTGTAATTTGCGAGAAAAAGCACAACTTTTTACGTGAGAGCTCATAAATGTTATTGCATTATTCAAAAAAAAAAAAAATCGCTCACAATTCAAATTTTTGATGATTAATCAATTAATATCAATAATTGATTAATTTATATATTTTCCACATTTATAATTTTTTAACCCTGAACTTTAAAATTAACGATTTAAAACCTATTTTCTCAAATTTTTGAACTTTTTGAAAACTATGATAACATAAACATATATATGTTCTAGCTTGTATGACATCATCATGCGATTTTAGTGTCATCCTTGGCCTTGTTTTTTGTGCAATATTCATATGTCCCTTGTATGTGGCCTTTGGGCCTTATGTGTGACAGTCTATGAAAATTATGTGACATTACTTATATATTCATTCCTAGTTATTGTGGTATCACGATAAATATTATACATTGCTTGTATTTTTTACTTCTAATTTTATGCCATGATACATATCATGGACATGCTACTTATGTGTTTTAATGTTATATGTATCTAACACATTTTTCATACACAATTCAATGTTATATCCAATATGTAATGCCCCCTTCCTCTGAATGTGACATATGTAATAAGATTGTTAGCCTATTTTATTCTCGTAGGCTAAGTTAGGTGTTGTAAGAGAATAATTATGCATCAAGTCATTATTCATAAATTTCTATTCATAGGTACTATTCAGTAGCACTATTAATGTGTCACTATTCATGGTGAGGTGGCAATTAATGCAGGTGATGATGCAGTAGAGGAGGTGACTTGTGGATGATGTGGCATGACCCACAAAGAATCTTCATGGGAGAAAAGTTGATTTGAAAAGTGGGGTGTAGCTTCCACTAAAGGATAGGTTTCTTTGTCCTTAAGTGACCCACATTGCTTTATCTCACATGGGTGAATAGTTGGGGTGCCACCCTTGAGAAGATGCATGATTTGTAAGGTAAGGGGAAGTCAAAAAGTAGTTTTGAGAGTATGTGTGCACATGAGAGGAAAATGTCAAAGCTCATAGTACTGATTGTTCTCACATGTGTGAGTGAGGCGTCCTTTTTAGAAGCATATGAAAGTAGGAAACAAAGATAAAGGAGGTGCATTATCTTATCCCCTTTGGTTCATCTCTCTCTTACCCTTGCACATTGGCTAAAACATGCCCAAAGTTTACATTTTAGCCCATAAGGAAATGTGGCACCAAATTTTCTCTCTCCTCACAATTCCCCTCCCATTAATTCTTTGTAAATTTCTATAAGTATGACACTTGCTCTTCTTATAAATTATCTTTGCCACATTATATATCTCTTTCATGTCTTCATGACATTATTTGAACCTATGTTCATTCGTGCCTCTTCTAATGGATGAAAACCCATTGAATATTGAGATCAGTGGACGAAAACCCATTGGTTTATTGGATCAAAGGATGAAATCCCTTTTATTTAGTAGGAAAATTTCACTCAGAGATTGTGATTGTGATTCAAAGTTGTGATCACATTGTGATCAATTTATATAAGTGTGATATTGTAAATCAACATTTTAATGTAATTATATGTTACAGTCATGTTTTGTTTGGATGTATATTTTTGTGTAATTTCATAATATCTTATTTGAGGATATTACAGTGATATCAAAGCCAAGATCTTGATAGCTTGTTAGGAAGCTAACTCTTGTTGCAGATGCTTAATGTGAGTGACTACAATGGATTGGAAACCTAGGTTCTTGCCAAAAGAAGAAAAAAGAGAAATGAAGCCCATGAGTTCTAAGTTGAGTAGTTTGTATAAAAATTATCAAACTCTCTCTAACAAAATTAAGGAAGCCTTATCATTTCATGATTTTTTAGTAGTGGTAGGAATCCTTCTAGAAGAAGAAGAATTCTTGAAGAAAGAGGAAAATATAGAACCAAAGATTCAAGAGATTGCTAAGGAGGAGAAAATTTTCTTCCAAGAGGAAGATCCAATTCCTATTGACGCAGTGGATTGCACCTTGGGCAGGAGGCTGAGCTCCTTCCTTCCACACACAACAATGGAAACTCCCCTCTTGCCTGTGGGACTGGTGAAGATGGAGGGGGGAGTCTCTAGATTAGGGCTAGCTCCCTTTGATGTATATTTTAGGCCCTGAAGTCCCTACTGCTAAAAAATAAATGAAAAAAAGGTGGGGGGAATGAAAAGGGAGAAGGATGCTGAAAACAGAACCTAAACCTAAACTAAAAAGGAGGTGATAGACCAAAAAAGATGACCCACTGAGCCCAAACATACACTTTTCACCAAGAAGAAGCTAGCATACACTTCATCTGATGTGGGAAACTCATCTATTTCAGTGAGTCAGGAGTCTGTAGAGATACAGGGAGGAAGAACTATCAAAGGTGATCTGAGACACACTTTGGCAACCTATTCACATGCGCCTATATTCCTGTTGTAGATACTTTTGGCAGACCTGTAGAAGAAGAAACTTCACAATGCACTAGACATGCTGGAATCATTCTATGAAAAGCATAACAAAAAATGACTTAACAAAAAAATAAAAAATAGACATATGCGTGAGTGCAAGTTCAAATGGAGGCAAAATTGCTAAGTCTTGATTCAAGGTAAAATATCTGACAGAGTTCTGCCTTACAAACCCCAGAGATTTTTGGGCAGATCTTTGCCTTAAGGCTGAGAGATGGATCCCCCATTTCAAATGATTTATAATATATAGAAAAAGGAGAAGTGGAGGTGCCACTTTGGAAAAGACTTTGGCGCTCTTTGACAAGTTGGCCATGTGCATTGAGAGCATCAGGAAGAGGAAGTCACTGTTGCTGATGTCATTTTCTAGAAAAGGCCTGTTAAAACCATGTTGTGTAATTGCCAGTCTTGAATTTGGCATTCAAACATTAATGTGAAAGCACGAGTCATGCCTCTTTTCTGCAAACAAGATTGCTCTTTCCAGATATTCACGTGGTTTTTCCCCTTATAAATGCAAAGTGGAGAAAGCAGACTGCACCGCTTATTGTTTGCACTGTTTGATGACCACCTAGAAATAACTCACCTTCCCTTTGCCACCAGGGCCATCTTGTATGTTTCTGCACTTTGTCTCTTCCTAGTTTTGTCTCTTTCTAGCTCCTTCAGCCCTTGGGGCTATCTTTTTGGCATGTCGTTGTGTTCCTTGGGCTCTGTCTTTAGGCTTTTCAAACTTAACGACTATTTCACGAGCTTTAAATTTGACGTCTACGCACTCGTCATTGCGTTTGAACTTCCAACAACTAGTTTGTCGTGCTTGATTTTGACGTCCTCGGGCCTGTCACCCCTTGGAAATTCTTTCAACATTTTTCTTTCCTTCAGCTTCTTGTTTCTTCCTTCCCTTCACACTTCTTATTGCTTCCCTCCAGAAGGGAAGGTGACCCTTCGGCTTTTGGAGAAGTGTCCTTCATTTTGGCTGAGAGTTCCTCGCAAGGGCACCTGCCCTTTGGGGTCCTTCGACGGCCTTTTCCCTTCGGCTAGTTTCCTGTGGACACTTTCTCGCAGACATTTTCCCCGGCCACTTTTCTCGCAGACTTTTCTCACGGACAAAAGTCTGCAAAAATTGCTTCGACCACTTTGCCTTTGGCCTTTGGAATTTCCTTTTGGGATTTTTGTCCCGTAGCTTCCTCAAATTTCTTTAGGTTTTTTGTTTGAAGGAATTCCTTTGGACAAAAAGTCTAAAGGAATTATGTCCACCTTTGCCTTAGTCTTTTTACTTGCAGGATTTTTTTTGAAGCCCTTCTGAATTTCTTCAAACTTTTTGTTCTAAGGAATTCCTTCAGACAAAAAGTCTGAAAGAATTATTTCCTTGCCTTTTCCTTCGATTTCCTTCAAAAAGTGCCCTTCGAGAAAATTGGAAATGTCCCTTCCGAAGGGCACTTCCTTTGCCTTAAACAAATTTTTGAAAGAAGCTTACCTTTTCGACTTTTCGCTATGGCCTCTTCGCAAAAGTGTTCCCTGCCCTCCGTAAGGGCTCTTGAGTCTTGAACTGCCCTCTGCAAGGGCACTTGAAATGGTCCATTTAGTGCCTAAGTGTCAAGAACTCATCTCTACCTACAGAGTTCGTAGAAAAATTCTTTGCAAAGTCTGTAGAAACTTTACCTGCAGAGTCCGTAGAAAACTTCTTTGCAGAGTCTGTAGAAACTTCCCCTGTAGAGTCTGTAGAAAAGCTGCAGAGTCTGTAGAAATGGACCTGCAGAGTCTGTAGAAAACCTACAGAATCTATAGAAATTTCCAGACTTGTGAAAAATCAAAATGTACTAGCTCAGAACAGTAGATTAAAAAAAGGGGGGACCAATTTTGGCCTGCATGACCAAAAATGGTCAACAAATTGGTGACTCCCAGGGGAAGCATGCCTACTATGCTTAGAGACCAGTTTCCTTGAAGTCCATTGGGCATAGAGTTAGAATGCAGCTTTGAAGAAAGGTTAACAACAGCCTTGAGAGATCCCAGAATCAATCATGAGCCTTTACCCCACACACAAAGGAAAACACACACAAGGCTAAAAACACTACTTGTGCAAACTGCACTTAGGGAAAATAGGAAAAGAAACTAAAAGAAAAATACTATATATAGATAACTAGGTATATTTGCTTCCCTTTTGGATTAAAGGGAAAACTTCTTAAGTCCCCTCCGTGGCTAGGAAACTTATGGTTCCAGACAAGTGGCTGAATGGAATGGAGACTTGGTGACCTGCTCCTCTTGCCTACCACCTTGATTGGCTTACATCCAAGTGGATAAAAATCAAACATGCTTTCAACATATATTTACTCTTCTTGTTCTTGGAAGCTTGTTGAATGCTAGTCCTTCATGCTAGTGCATTTCACCAAAAAATCTGTGGCTATTGGCTCATCACCATAAGCCCTTTGTTGTGCATGGTCCCTTTGCAATGCACCATGGTTTGACCCATTTCCTTCTGCTTCCTCTTGGCCTTATTGAAGAAGGGTGAATATTGTGATGTCTGAAATGGATTCACAAACTAATTGCTCATCCCATAAAACATCACTTTTTTGTTCAAAGCTCTCTTCTTCAAGGCTTTCCTCAAGATGGACAGGCCTCTCCTTTTCCTACTCAAGGATCAGGGTCTCTAGATGTTCAAAGGCATCCTCTTGATCCTCCTTCTCAAGCTCCATGGCATAATCTTCCTCCTCATCGAAGCAACAAGGAAATTCATCAAACAAAGGGGGAGAGAGATCACCATGCTTATGTTCCTCCTCATATTGCTGGAACATCCGCATGTATGCATGACCTGAGTCTTCTCCATTGTTGATGATGTCTTCAAAAGAATCCTCCATGATGATTTCATCTTCTTTGACATTCATGATAGCCTCTTGGGAAACTATAGATTGGATTTTTTGCTCCTCACTCACCTCCTGCAGAATAGGTTCCTCTTTGAGAAGGGGTGAAGTGAAAAAACCATGTGGAAGGGGAGGCAGTCCTTGAGCTAGAATCGAATGATTTTCCTCTTTCCATTTGGCCAGCACTTCATCTATATCACGTGTGGCCCGATAGATCTCTTGGAGGTGTGTAGATGGGGTCTATTCAGACATGCCCATAACACGTTGGCTGAGGAATCTCGTTGTGGATTCCAACTCTGTAATTTTCCTGGCTAGATCTTCTTGGAAGAGCCTTTCTTGGAGGTCACAATCATCATCAAGAGTAGGAGCAGCCTCATCTTCTTCAAGGTTTCGAGCAAAACCTTTCTCCTCCTCTTCCTTTCTGCCCCATGATTCTACTATTTGCTTCTAGCTCATGATCTTGGGATTGGAATCTCCAAGGTCCTGGGCTAGTTCATGACTTTCCTTCTTCCAATTTGGAATTTGGAGATCATGTTGAAAGACTTGGGGAGGTTGGGGAAGATTTGGAAGGGTCTGCTGATGTACAAGAAGAGTTGTTTCAAGAGAGATGAGTTGGTTCATGGTATTCCCTTCAAAGGAGGATTTGTAATCTAAGGAATTGAGAAGGTTCATCTCCAAGAGAGGTTGCTCTAGTTCCCTTTGATGCTTGAAGGCTAGGCATACGAGGTCAAGAGCAGGGTTGATTGATGCATCATATGAGCTGGAATGAGCAAGTGCCATCTGATAGAAAGGATTTGGTGCATAAGAAGGGGATTTATTTAGAATAGGAGGGGGTGTGCAAGGCTGGCTACCTTGTATGAATGTATTCCTCCATTTTTCTACCTCCTCCTCCATGGATTGCAAGGCCTGAGCTTGCCTAAACAAACATTCCTCTTTATAAATCAGCTCCTGCTGATATCTGTACTGCTCATCTGATCTGTCTATTTCCATTACCTGCTTCTCAAAATCCAATGCCAACTCCCTTATCATTGAAGGGAAACTAGGAGAGCTGCTTAAGGGGATTGCATGAATATTTTGAGCTTGATCAAATACATATGAAGGAATACAAGGCCCATGATTTTGTGTAGAGGGACTATACATACAAAAACTAAGATTTCTTGACGGCACCAAGCTGCTTAACCATCTGATTCAACTCGGAGTCGCCATTGGTTTCGGTAAAAAGCCTTCAAAGGCTGGTTGGTTGAAGAACACACTAAAAATTCTTCAACTCTTTGGACACAACTTGTCCTAGTTGGTCCCACCAGGCATGCCAAAAACTGTTGACGTAGTGGATTGCACCCTGGGCAGGAGGCCAAGCTCCTACCTTCCACACGTAATAATGGAAACTCCCCTCTCACCTGTGGGATCGACGAAGCTTGGGGGGAGAGTCTCTAAATAAGGGCTATCTCCCTTTGATGTATCTTTTAGGCTCTAGATTCCCTACTACTAACAAATAAATGGAAAAAGTGGGGGGGATGACAAGGGAGAAAGATGCTGAAATAGAACCTAAACCTAAACTAAAAAGAGGTGATACACCAAAAAAGATGAGCCACTCAGCCTGAACATACACTTTTCACCAAGAAGAAGCTATCATACACTTCATATAATGTGGAAAATTCTTCTATATCAGTGAGTCAGGGGCCCATAGAGATATAGGGAGGAAGAACTATCAAAGGTGTTATGAGACACACTTTGGCAGCCTATTCACATGCGCCCATATTTCTACTGTAGGCACTTATGACAGAATTGCAAAAGAAGAAACTTCACAATGCACTAGACATCCTGGAATCATTCTGTGGAAAGCATGAAAGAAAATGACTTAACACAAAAGAAAACATAGACATATGCATGAGTGCAAGTTCAAATGGAGGTAAAAATTGCTAAGTCTTGATTCAAGGTAAAAATCCGATAGAGTTCTGCCTTACAAACCCAGAGATTTTTGGGCAGAGCTTTGCCTTAAGGCTGAGAGATGGGATCCCCCATTTCAAATGAGAAGTTTTACAATATATATATATATATATATATATATATATATATATATATATATATATATATATATATATATAAAGGAGAAGAAGTGGAGGCACCGATTTGGAAAAGACTTTGGCACTCTTTGACAAGTTGGCCCATGTGCATTGAGAGCATCGAGAAGAGGAAGTCACTATCGCTGATGTCATTCTTCTAGAAAAGGCTTGTTAGAACCATGTTGTGTAATTGCTAGTCTTGACTATGGCGTTCAAACATTTATGTGAAAGCATGGGTCGTGCCTCTTTTCTACAAACAAGATTGATCTTTCCAAATATTCATGCGGTTTGTCCCCTTATAAATGCAAAGTGGAGAAAGCAGGTTGCACCGCTTACTATTTACACCATTTGATGACCACATGGCAATAACTCATCTTCCCTTTTCCACTTGGGCCATCTTGTCTATTTCTGCACTTTATCTCTTCCTAGTTTTGTCTCTTTCTGGCTCCTTCAGCCCTCAAGGCTATCTTTTTGGCAGGTCACTGCATTCCTTGGGCTCTGTTTTTAGGCTTTTCAAAATTAACGGCTATTTCATGAGCCTTAAATTTGACGTCTGCGCACCTGTCACTGCGTTTGAACTTCCAACGGCTAGTTCACCATGCTTGATTTTGACGTCTTCGGGCTCGACACCCCTTGGAAATTCTTTTGGCTTTTTTCTTTCCTTCGACTTCTTGTTTCTTCTTTTCCTTCGGACTTCTTGTTGCTTCCCTCCAGAAGGGAAGGTGACCCTTCGGCTTTTGGAGAAGTGTCCTTCATTTTGGCTGAGAGTCCCCCGCAAGGACACCTGCCCTTTGGGGTCCTTCGACAGCCTTTTCCCTTTGGCTAGTTTCCTACAGACACTTTCCCATAGACATTTTCCCTGGCCACTTTTCCCACGGACTTTTCCCGTGGACTTTTCCTACAGACAAAAGTCCGCAAAAAGTGCTTTGACCACTTTGCCTTTGGCCTTCGAAATTTCCTTTCAAGTTTTTTGTCCCACATCTTCCCTGAATTTTTTCAAACTTTTTGTCCAAAGGAATTCCTTCCGACAAAAAGTCTGAAGGAATAATGTTTGCCTTTGCCTTAGTCTTTTTACTTGCGGGATTTTATTCGAAGCCCTTTCCAATTTCTTCAAACTTTTTTTCGAAGGAATTCCTTTGGACAAAAAGTCTGAAGGAATTATTTCCTTGCCTTTTCCTTTGATTTCCTTCAAAAAGTGCCCTTCGAGAAAATTGGAAATGTCCCTTCCAAAGGGCACTTCCTTTTCCTTAAACAAATTTATGAAAGAAGCTTACCTTTTCGGCTTTCCTCTATGGCCTCTTTGCAAAAGTGTTCCCTGCCCTCCACAAGGGCTCTTGAGTCCCGAACTTCCCTCTGCAAGGGCACTTGAAATGGTCCATTTTGTGCCTAAGTATCGGGAACTCGTCTCTACCTTCAGAGTCTGTAGAAAACTTCTTTACAGAGTCCATAGAAACTTCACCTGCAGAGTCCGTAGAAAACTTCTTTGTAGAGTTCGTAGAAACTTCACCTGTAGAGTCTGTAGAAAACCTATAGAGTCCATAGAAATGGACCTGCATAGTCCGTATAAAACCTACAGAGTCCATATAAATTTCAAGACTTGTGCAAAATCAAAATGTACTGGCTCAAAACAGTAGGAAAAAAAAGGGGGGGACCGATTTTGGTCTGCAAGACCAAAAATGGTCAACATTTCCAAAAGAGGTTAGTGAGAAACCCATGAAGGAACTCAATATGCAACGTAAAGGATATAAAGATCCTAAATTTGATGAAGACAACGATGAATTGAATGTGCTCACATTGAGAGAATAATTTCAATTTATGGAGTTCTTTAGTCCATCAAATAAGGTGGAACAAGAAGACTTTCATACTATTATTTCAGAGGTTTTAGTATAAGAACATGCTAATTTTGTAGAGTTGAACAATATGCCCTTAGAGCATGGTGAAATAATTGACGAGTTACTTGAGGGAGATTTTGTCTCCCATATTGTATTTGTGTTATGTGTATGTCTAGCCATGGATACTATAGAAAAGTATGAGGTAGCCCAAACATGTGGTATAGATGAAAATGTTGTAGTTGTTATGGAGAAAGTGTTTGTTATAACATCACTTGGTGCATGGATTCCAGTCCATGATTATATCAGAGTGGCACAACAAAATTATGTTGGGACAACTAAATCACATGGAGGATCAATAATTGGGAATTGCCAATTCCTACAACTAGTTTGGGATCGTGACATTTGGAACCAGGAAGTAAACTAGATTACTTGAGGATAAACAATCTTTGGGAAGGAGGATGTAATGTCCCCTTTCTCTAAATGTGAAATATGCAGAAGAATTTTAGACTATTTCATTCTCGTAGGCTAAATTGGGTGATGTAAGAGAATAATATTGTACCAAGTCACTATTCACAAGATACTATTCATATATCACTATTCACTATCATTATTCATGATGATGTGGTAAGTAATGAAAGTGATAATGCAACAGGGAATGTGGATTGTGGATGATGTGGCATGGCCCACAGGGGATCTCACATGAGATGTGAGTCACATGGGGAAGGGATGGGTTGAATTTATATGGAGGTCCGTTGATTCATATGTTTTGCCTAAAGTCAAAAAGTTATTTTGGACTTTAGTGGAAAGTGCATAAAGACAAAGATGGTGGAGAAGTAGTGGAAGCCAAAGACAAAGAGGTTGTGGATGAAAATGGGGGATAAGGACAAAGAGGAGCTCCATCTTTTCTATGTATTCATGACTGGGTGTGGGTCAAAATTCTTATGGAGGATCCATTATCTTAGTTATTGGGTTAAGACAATGGATGTTTTCTACTAGTTTTTGGACCTTGCACAAGTGACAAACAAGACCCCATGGATCAATAGTGATCCCACTAGAAGGGTGGAACATTTATTGATTCTACATAAAGTTTCATTTCCCTCCTCCCCCTCTCTTGTAAATGTTATCTATTAGCTTGTTCTCTCCTTTGTGAAAATTATCTTTTGCCAAATTATCTCTCTTTCATGTCTTTCATGACATTGTTTGAACTTTTATTCATTCAAGCATATTTCTTAGATGAAAACCCATTGATTTCTTAGATCATAAGATGAAACCCCTTTGGTTCGGTAGGATAATGTCACTCAGAGGTTATGAATGTGCTTCAAATATGCAAATCCAAGGTACAAGTGTGTGTGTGTGTGCAGGATCTCTAGTGTAGTTATGTGGATATTTGTGGTTGTTTTAAGTAATGTAAGTGTTGTTGATGTGTGTGTGTGTGTATATATATATATATATCTTTCATTTTAAGAGTTATTGTTTATGGATATTGACTCCATCAATATCATATCTAATTCAGTTATTTGAATTTGTAATCAGAAAATTATTGTCATTGGTTATTTGTTGAAAGAATTAATTTAGAATTCAGATTTTTCTAGATATTTTGAAAAGGGATATTATAGAAGATACCTTTAAAAACTCTATGAAAGCCAACTTTGACAATAACAAAAGTGATATAAAATAAATTAAGGACCAAAAATCATTAGGAAATAAGCACATATTGTTTTACACAAGTTATAGATGGTTAATGACCAAGTTAAGTAAGAAGACCCAATCACTATGAGTATATTATGGTTTTTCCAAAGTTGTCTACTAAATGGGATGCATTAATTTATTTATTTTAGTGTCAAGTTTGCTTGGATTAAATTTATAGTCTTGAAAGACATATAAATGAAGGTAAGGATGTCATTTCAGTTTGTTTTTCTCTATGAATAAGTTTTACGAAAATAGAGTGAAGAAGAATGATGCCATAGAAAATAATTATTATGATGAATTTGAAAAATATTTTGTTATGAATTTCATTGAAAAGGTAAATTTATATGAATATTTTTGTGGTGGTTTTTTGTGGAAGCCCATGACTACTTTTCTGAATGAAGTTTGACAAAACTTCTTGGTCACTTTCATCTATGGCTGGATTTTATTATTTGATTTGAGTTTGGATTTGCTCATTTGGTTGTGTTGTTAGATATTTTACTATTGGAACACTTTTGGATATCATATATTATACAAAAAATAACATAGAAGTTTTACTATTTGGTTGTGTTGTTGATATGACTGCAGTTGTTGGATGTTTTGTTTATGGAAGTTTCTTTTTGATGAAATAAATATATATTAATATATAAATAATGTTAAAGACTATTTAAAAAAAAGGTGGGTGGTATGATAGCATGCTCTTGAGTCCAAGACACTGGACCTAAAACAAAAAGGCCTAAGAAAGTAAAAATAAACTTAAGTAAAAAATTTCCACATGATTGATTGCAAGTTCAACATGTCATTATAAAAACAAAAATTAAGTAGCCATTGTAAAGAGGCCAGTATCAAGCTAAGGATCTTGATCATCTAATTTTACCCAACCAACATCTGGCAGGTTCTCACCCTCATTTAAGGGATCTCAATCGGTGTTTTCATTATTCACTACTTTTGTGTTTTCTTCATTAAATGTTGTAGCATTACCAAGAATGGTTTTAGGAAGCGAAATGACCAAAACAAAGTGCAGGAACTTGTCGAGTGAGGAGGATCCCAATCACCATGATGTGATTAGGAGGTTAATGCCTTCAAGGTGGAGACCATCTAGATCAGATGTGAGAGAAAATTATTTAGATCACCCCTACAAATTTGTATCCCTTGGAGGCAAAGAGGGAGGCACTTGAGCAATAATTCAGGGTGCATTTCCCCAATGATGCAATAAAGTCAAGAGATGGACTACCTCCCATGCAACCTTTTTAGCCTGCACTTGAATATACTAAATACATTTGAAATCACCATATCCTTGTTATATGTAAGGAATTTCTTGGTGTTTCATATTCACACTTAATGTGAAGTCCACCTTAGATTAAAAAAATTATCTAGGTGAGATGTATTATGTGCACAATATTGTTAATATGCACATTTAATGTGGTAGTTATCATCACGTGTGAGAACCATTAGGTTTGCGTAAGTAATGGTTCAACCTTCTACTCCATCAATAATCATTTCCCACTCACCTCTTGCTCTCTATATAAGCTCTCTATATAAGAAACCTTTGTTTCCTTTATGGATAACTAATCAAACAAATGAACTAGTTAATATTGGGGCATATTGTAAAGCTAATTTGGTACAAATGTAGTTATTTAGGAGAAATAAGGATCACTTTTTAATCCTTAGTATAGTTATGCAATATTATGTTGTTTTCACACTTTATCATTGCATATCCCTTTGTTTGGTTAATACATTTATGTCATTAGTGAAATATCTTGTTTGAGTTCTTATTTGTGGACGGTATCTTTACATGCAGAGTTATTCTGGTTTTCCTCTTTCCTAACATGGTATTAGAGTTAGTATTCATAGGTAGCCATTATGTATTTTTTTAGTTTTCAACGAGCTGATTCCCACACAACTTCTTCAACCCCAAGCATGTTTTTTGAGTCAACCCTCGTTATGGGTTTCCAAAATTATCAACCAGGTAATTTTTTTTCGATACAAAACTATATTTTAAGATTCATTTTCTTGAAGTGAGTTACATACTATGGATATTTATTTGTATGTCCCATCTCTTATTGTCTTATATCTATTTTTTCATTCGGTTGGATTTGCATTCATGTTGCACATCCACAAGTGAAGGAGTTTTGTTGAAGCGTTTTTTACCATTTTTTGTTTTTAATTATTTTTGTGTGAATTAGACATTCCCATTGAGTTCAGAGTGCCAGAAAAAATCAAATCTAACTCTTGTTTTCCTTGAACTCATTTGGCAAGCACTTTAATTTCAAGAATAAAACTATCTTTTTTTTGCATATTTTGGGCATACAAGAGAAAATTTGACATTTTCAATGTGTCCGTAGTGTCCAGAAACCCCTAAAGGGACCTTTACTTCAAACTTTTTATTTTTATTTTTGTAGATTTTGGGTGCATTTATGTATTTGAAGAGTTAGGGTAAAAATGCATTCCTAGCATTTTTTTGGTATAGTTCTTAAAAAAACATAGAATGAAAATATTTTTTTTAGATTCTGCATTCTGAGAGAATTCCAAAAAATCCAAGAACTCTAAAAATAGACATATGGTGCTCCCATGGCATCTATCTTAAGTTTGAAGGCCATCTTATTGTGATGTGTTATGGTATGATGTGCTACATTATGATGTGTTATGTCATGATGTGTTAAGTCATGATGTGTTATGGGTCATTGGGACACCAAGAGGACCAGTGAATTTGGACTATTTAGCCTCCAATGTCTCACCCCTTACCCATTAAGCACCTTATATGTAATTAATTTCTCTCTAGATGTCGTATCTTTTGATCCAAGAATATTAGAAGGGTGCCTTTTTTTGTTGGAATCATGGTTCCAATGAAGACATGTTTGATGAAAAGATATACTCATGATATGCAACCGGTTTTATAGAACTTATGGTTTCTTACCTAATCTACTGACTAGTTCTTGGTTTTTGGACTTTTTGAAAGCAATAAGATTTGACCGGTAACTTGGATTTATTAAATGTGTTTCTTTAATATATTAATGATACTTAACTATATTATATTATTTAATGTATAACTAATGTAACTATTAACTACATTAACTGTTGTAACTTGTTTGGCATTGTGAAGGATGCACATCGAGTCAATTGTGTGCTTTCCAATTTCTCTTCATTCATGTTTTCAAAAATTACACTTGCTTACATTGGTATCATAGCCAATTGTTTGAGGAAACCTTAGACATGTATGAACAATGCACAAAGTTTGAAGAAAATCTAATTCTAGGGTAACATAGAAGATAAGGTTCATAGTGAAGAGGTCATACCAATGAATCTACAATTGATTGTCAACACACAAAAGAAATATGGTCAACATGGCATGAGAATATTGTCAAATCATAGAACTGCAGAGAGAAACAACATCAAAGGAAGATAGAGAGGTCATGAAAAATGTAGAGGGCATAGATAAAAGAATTTTGAGGGATTGAAATGCAATGTGATAACATAAAGGAATTATGGATAACACAAGCATACTTGAAATACAATGGTTCATTGCTTATAGAGGCATGATGAGACTCATGGATAACATGATGAAACTCAAATGCAAATAGCACAGTGTTGAGGTCATGAAAAAATTCATGGACAAGGACACATACTAATGGCATAATGAGAGAAAACAATGTTAGGCCATGAACACAACCCAAACACACAAAACACAGTAACCACAAAATATCAGACATAACAAGTCACTTTTTTCCTATAAATTTAGAATCAAAAATATATATTTTATTGTTAAAATATATTTTTGGGTCAAAAAATGATGTTAAAATATATTTTGAGTTGAAAATGTTGTTAAAATATATTTTGGGTTAGTCTATTGTTGCATTGATTTCTAGACCAAAAATATTCCAAGTCAATCTATTGTTGCATTGATTTCCAGGTCAGTAAAAAAAACTAAATACTATAGATTTATGGGTCTAAATAATAAGTTTTTCTTTGTTACATTAAATTTTAGGTTGAAATTGTACTTTCTCTATTTTATTATTTTCTAAGTTAAAAATGTCTAACATACAAATCTTGGTTCTACCGGAGGCGCAAATGTTAACTAGCCAAAACTATGATATTTGGAGTCATAAGATTTTGATAATCATGAAACACATGATTGTGACAAAATCATTTTTAACCAAAAATCAAAACCAACATCAAATTCTATTGATTATGACAAACATCACAAGACCTTGTTATTAAAACTTTTTTTGTTGGATGACATGATCCTTAAGGCCTAGAATGCGACTGAAGCAAGTGTCCTATGGATCACCCTGAAGAAAAAATATAAAACTTCTAAGAAGAGCAAAGCCCTATATCTAAAAAATATGATTTTCTCTACAAAGTTCAATGAGGGTGGGTCTTTATTAGAACATATGCTTTAGATGAAATATTTTTGAGACCAAATGCCAACAATCAACAAAAATGTGGATGACGATGATATGGTGGTGCTAGTTCTAAATAGTTTCACATCCTCCTATGAATATTTCATGGAAGATCTAAAAATTATGATATAAAATAACACTTTGACCTTTGATTAGGTTAATACTTATTTATTGCAAAAAGAACATAGACGGACACAATTTAATGAGTCTAGTTTTGACCAAAAATAAAATGCATTTGTTATTCAGTCAAAGGGGAAGTGGAAAAGAAAACCATAAGCATCTACATCTATTTCCAAATGTAAGATGAAATTTTATTACGATCACAAAGTTAGACATGCCAAAAGAGATTACCAAAAACAACAATATGATCTTTCACATAACAAAAAATTGAAGGGGTAAACAAATGTGGCAGTTGTTGAAGCAGAGTCTAAAGAAGATTATGCTCTCATGGTATCATGCTCAGATGAAAGTAATACTAGTTGTTGATTCTTTTGATTCTGGTATATAGAAATAATTCACATGTCACAAGGAGTGGTATGTTAACTTTAATATAAAATTAAAAAAATTTGATTTAGTTTCATTAGATAATGGAAGATCACATGTTGTAGAATGGATATGAGATATACACATTGTATTGAGTAATGTTGCAAAATTCATAGTCAAGAATGTTATGTATGTCCCCAAAATGAATAAAAATCTCATATCTATTAGTCAGTTAACTGAAAATACTCACATTTCAGTGGATTTCTCTAGAAATAAATGTATTGTCTAATATAAAACATGACAAAATCATAGCTCTAGGCATTGGTAAAGTTGATGTGTGTCAGTTTGTTGATCCTACCATTATCAATTTATATGCAATAGTTGTATAGGATAATGCCAATATTGTGTCCCATGAGATAATTGGACTTCTCAACCTTCAATGTTTAGCCAAATTGAGAAAAAAAACATGGTCCTTGGTTTGACTTCTATCTAAGAAAAACATGATATATGTGCAGGGTGTTTGGATGGCAAACAAAAGCAAAAACCATTTCCCACTAAAGGTGCCCCGTGAGCAAAAGGGATCTTAGATCTTGTTCATGCACATCTTTGTGATCCATCATGGAAATCATCTACATTCCATGGAGTGAGGTATTTTTTATAGTTGGTGGATGACTTCTCCAGAGAGATGTGGGTCTACTTAAAAAATAACTCTGATTGTTTTGTTGAATATGTGAAATTTAAATCACTGGTGATATAACAATGGGAGTGAATTTACTTCCAAACAGTTTTAGAACTATTGCATCAAGGAGAGAACTCATTGACAATTGACTGACCTATACACTCCATAATAGAATAGGGTGGTTGATTTAGATATAATCACATGATCATGGAGATAGATCAGTCCATGATGCATAGTAGGGGTGTGTCATAAAAATACCGGGGAGAAGCAATAAACATGACAATATACAACTTGAATAGAATTCCCTGTAAATAATTGTATGATGTCACATATGAAAAATCATGGTTTGGAATCAAACTCGAGGTAACACATTTTTGTGTTTTTAGTTATGTTCCTTATACTTTAGTTCCTAACAAAAACAAAAAAACTAGATTCTAAGAGTCTTAGATATTTTTTCACTGGCTATATTAACCAATCCAAGGCCTATATACTTATTAATGTTTCCACTAACAAGATCTTTGTTAGTCGAGATGTTGATGTAAAGGAGACAAAATCCTTCTTTGTTTGTAACCAAAAAGCACTATGAGATACCTAAGGTACCTAAATTTAGTGTTGTCATTCCTTTGAAATATGAGGAATCAAAATCTTTAAGTACTTTGTCACAGATTCTAACACATCAACCCATGGCTGATATTTCACATACTCCACTAGTATGTCAGCAACACCAACCTGGGTTGGCTAACTCTTAGGCTGATACTCAACCAATACATGATTCTTCAATACATCAAAGGTGTAAGTGATCTTATTCCACTTTATAGGATGTGTACAAGGAATATATTCATCAATTAAATGCACAACCTCGAAGGATAGGCAAGAAATTTTTGGATTCAACTTATGATCATGTTCATTTTCATCTTGCTTCTAATATTTTCACAATATTAAAACCACAAAATTATTCTAAAGCACAAAGAAAACCTCAATGGAAAGATGCCATGCAATTAGAATATGATGCATTGATGAAAAATCATTTTTGGAAATTCGTGGAGTTACTTCCAAGTAAACAACCCATTCGTTGCAAATGGGTGTATATAGTAAAGTGCAAGGAAGATGGTACTTTAGATAAGTACAAGGTCCATCTTGTTGCAAAAGGTTTTCCCAACATGAGGGAATAGAGTATGAGGAAACTTTTTCTCCTACTGCAAAAAAGATCACATTTTAATTACTTCTCTCTATAGTTGCTCAGTTTGGATGGAAAGTATTTTAGATAAATGTTAAAAGTGCTTTCCTGAATGGAGATTTGGATGAGAAAGTATACATGGTGCAACCTAAAGGATTTAGGTCCCTAGTAGTGATCATTTGGTTTTTAGATTGCTTAAGTCTCTATATGGGATTAAGTGGGCTCCATGAGCTTGGTATATCAAAATTGATTAACATCTACATTTAAGATTCATAAATGTTTTGATCTAAATCTTTCTACAAAAGCAATGGTGATGACATTGTGATACTCATTGTTTACGTTGATGATGTTACCATCACCAGTACCAGAGATTGCAATTCAAGGAGTCAAATCAAATTTGTGTGGTGCTTTTGATATGACTTATCTAAACCTCCTACATTATTGCTTCGATGTAGAATTCTAGCAATATGACCATCTCATTTCCATAACTCATGTCAAGTATGCCACAACTCTCATGAGAAAGTTTAGAATGACGGATTGTAATCCTACTTACGGAGGTCGGGCTGAAGTTGTCAAAATTTGATGATTCATCTCTAATAATGAATCACTCTATAGACATTTGGTGGTTTGTCTAATATATCTTATAACCACATGCCCAGATCTATGTTTTGTTGTTGGCTATCTTTCTCAATTTTTGTCTCAACCAAATCTTGTTCGTTGAACAACAACAATATGTGTTTTGAGATATGTCAACGAAATATTAACTTTGACAACTTTTATCAGATAGAAAAAAAACTTAAATTGGCATGTTATACAGAGTTTGATTAGGGAGAATCAATGTATACTTGGAGGTCTACCACTAGATATATGTTTTTGTTTAGTTTAGAGGTTGTTTCATGGCAAATCAAGCCTCAACATACTCTATCTCTTCCATCGAAACAAAATATAAGGCAATAATCAATGCTAGTTTAGAAGTAGTTTGGCTACTTAGATTCTTGTTGATTTACAACTTCCTCCATCTACACCTACTCCACCTTTTGTGATAATCAAGGTGTATTGAATTTAGTGAAGAATCTTGTCTTTCATGCACACACCAAACATATTGAGATTCATCATCACTATATTCGATAGTTCATTGATTCGAGTAATATTTATTTTCCCTTTTATGCTTCTACAAAGTAGCTTAGAGATCTAATGACTAAACCTCTTGTTCCTATCCTCTTTGTGAAATTTTGGGACAAACTTAGTGTTGTTTCCATTTCGTAATTAAGAGGGGGTATTAAATATATTGCTTTAATATGTTAATAGTTCTCGACTTAACTAATTTTCTATTAGTTAATATCTAACTAATGTAATTGTCAACCACCTCAACTATTGTAGCTTGTTTGGCATTAATAAATTAAGGAAGCACACGAAGTTGTGCCTTCTAATTTATTTTCATTCATGCTTTCAATAATTACACTTTCTTATAGGATTTTCATATTGTTTTTTGGATGTGGAGTTTTTTTCACTCTTTGCAGTAGTGATATCTATTACTTATAATTCTATCTCAAACTTCTAGTTTTGACACAATGGCATATTTGTAAACCATAAATCATCTTGCTTTATGCACTGAGTATAGGTTCCACCTAATTTTCATAGGGGATCACTTTTTAGTACTTCATATAGTTTTTGGGTGGGTTTTTTACATATATATTTTACTCGCACTCATTTATAAAGTGTCAAAGGGGGTTTGTTGTTTTTCCCTTGTCTACCTTCAAGTGTGTGTGTGTTTTGTCATGCACCCTTTTCTCAAATCAGTTGATAGGTCCTTCATGTGGCATATTGGGCACTCTCACTTGAGGATTTTTGAAATATTTTTTAATGGTCTTAATTTTCTTGAACGTAGGCCTAGTTGTATTTTTTTTCAAACCTGTTGTTGACGCAGTGGATTGCACCCTCTGAAAGGAGGCTCAACTCTCTTCTTCCATGCAGAAAAATGGAGACATTCCTCCTGCTATGAGTTACAAACTTGAGGGATGAATCTCTAGATTAGGGGCTAGCTTCCCTTGATGCACCTTGAGGCCCTAGATTTCTTAATGTTGACAATGGGGGGGGCGGGGGGGGGGGGGGTGAAAAGAGGGAGAGCTACTAAAAACAGAACCTAACTAATGCGGTGATGCACCAAACTGGTTGGTCTACTTAGCTTTGACCTACACTTTACACTAGAGAGAAACATACACTTCATTTGAATGAGAACCTTGCCTGCATCAGTGTTTCAACAGGGTATCCTATGGAGATACAGGGAGGAAGACCTACTAGAGGTGTTCTAAGACACAGTATGGATACCTTGATCACATACACCTATACTCTGAGCTAGACACTTCTTGTTGACCTGCAAGAGAAGAACTCACAATACACTAGATATGTTGGCATACACTTATGAAAGCATGAAAAGGAAATGACTTAACAATAGAGAAAACCATAGACATATGCAAAAGTGCAAGCTCAAATGGAGGTAAAAATGCTTCTTTTGATTCAAGGTAAATTTTTTCAGGGCTTCGTCATACAATGTTGAGAGATCCTTTCTCAAATGAAAAGTTACAACTATATAGAGAGCTTGGAAACAGATAATTGACCAGTCAAGGGATGAAAATCCATGTTGTATTAAACACTTTTGTAGCAACCACAAGCCCATGTTGTTGTCGTATCCTTCCAATTGCATATGGGAGAGCCATGTTGTAGGTGTCCAAGTTGATGTCCTTGCTTTCTTGGGCCTGTAAGAGCATGGGATACTCCTAGCAACTAACAAGGCCATCCCCAAGTTGTCTTGACTGGACCATGCTCTCTGCAATGTTGGGCGCAATTCATTGTGCATTAATGGCAAAGCATAAAAACACGGGCTGCTCATCTCTATAGTTTGAAAACCAATACTTTTATTGGTTTTTGATAGAGACTATTTCACCTAAGTGCATTTACTCTTCCTGCTGACGACACCTATGCCACCTGCCTTGCTCTGGTTCATCCTTAGGTCTGTGCTTTGACTTGTTACATCACTTGGAGCATTTTGAGCATTTGTTTTATTGTGTACGTGGCCACGTTCTAGGTTACCCGCCTTGTTTTCTCTTACTTTTCTATTTCCCTTTTGTCCTTAGCCATTCGAGCTCTCGAACGCTTGTTAGTTTCTCTCGGGTTCCTTTCTTTGCTTGCTCGTTCATTTGTTCTTCGGGCTTTTGGTTCTGAATTCCTTCAGACAAAATGTCTGAAGGAATTCCTTCGGACATTTTGTCCAAAGGAATTCTCTTTTGGGCTTGCACTCTTCAACTTTCTTTTGGTAGGCTTTCAGGTTTTTCCAGTTTTATTACTTTCCAACGGCTAGTTTATTACCCTAAAGTTGACGTTCACAGGCCCATCACTCACTAAGATAATTCCCTCGTGTTTTTTGCAAATGACTTTTCTGAAGGGAAAGTGACCCTTCGAAAAGATTGAAATGGCCCTTCGGCATTCAAAAATGACCTTTGCCTTTATAAAAATACCTTCAAAAAAGCTGTAATGGTCCACCTTGAAAAGAAAGTGACCCTTCGAAAAAAATGAAATGGTCCACTTTCATGACCAAGTGCCCCCTTGTAAAGACACTTACCCTTCAGACCTTTAGTGACTGTCGAATTTCTTCAGACAAAATGTCCGAGGGAATTCCTTCAGATAAAATGTCTGAAGGAATTCTCTCTTTGGCTTTTCTTCTTGGGTTTTCCTTTGGACAAAAAGTCTGAAGGAATTCTTTCTGCTTGTCACCTTTTTCTGAAGGGCAAGTTCCCTTCGGGCTTCTTGTCTTTGCCCTTTTACTTCAACCGGCTACCCTCCACAAGGGCATTTTGAGCCCAAAGTGCCCCTCGAAACTTTTGCACTGGTCCTCACGCTAATGAAAAGCCCTTCACAAGGTCCATTCTGCCTTTGAACATACCCTTCAAAAGTTATGTAAAGGTTTGTTTTATCTTTGAAGTGCCTCCCACAAGGGCACATACCCTTCGAATAAATTGCCAATGACCCTACAAAATGCCTAGGTGCCCTTCACAGAAAAAACACTTGCCTTAAGAAGCGTCTAAGACCAATTTGGGCTCTTCCAAGGGACTTGCTCAAAAAGCTTTGAAGTAAAGACGTCTCAAAGCCCGATTGCTTCTTCCTTACCCTTTGGGTTTGTGAATGGCTCCAACTCATGAAAATTTGCAAGTAAAGTACTCTTCAACACCCGACTTACACTAGAACTAGCCATAGACCCCTTCCGGTTTGTCAAGTGATCCTACTTCTCACTTGTAAAGCTTACAAGTAATGATGTTCTGAGAACCTGATTCGCTCTGTGAGTGCTGGAAAAGACCAATGCTCGATGAAACAACACCTACACTTGCACAAAAGCAACTTTTTCCTTGATTTTAAAAAGGTTAAGACTTGGATTCAGTGCAAAAGGTCATGAAGAACAAGGATTCAAGGCAAAAGAAGGGTGGTGCCCATTTTGGCATGCAGGATTCACAAAATGGTGAACACCTACCACATTGACACATTTTTTGAGATCTCAATTGAAACAACTATGATTTCTTCACTCCCTAATCAACATTATGAGGGGGTGTTTGTCATGTCCCCCTTTGGGACATAGATTGAACGAAGACCTTTAGCCTTGTTTCAGTTTCTCAAAGGCTAAGGAAAAAGAAAGAAGGAAAATACTTTGGGTTTCTTAAGAACATTTATAAAAGTATTTTATTATTATAAAATTCACTTAAGTTGGGGTATTTTAAGGGTCATAGGCACCCAAGCCACTTAAGTGGATTATAAGAAGTGTTTTTTTAATATTTGGAAAAAAGATCTTCCTTCCAAAATGAAATGCATCCCTTAAGGGAACTGATATAAAAGATAGTGGAGGATCATTTGGAGGGCATGTTATTATGATATTTGAAATTTGTGGTCTAGACATGAAAAGCTTAACCCATAACTTGGAGATGAAAACCTTCAAGGTTAAAGAGGAATTAGGGATGAAATCTTGTAAATTATTATTAGGGTAGCATCATTTTAGAGGCTGCAATTGAGCTTGAATATTTAGAAAATCCAAAAATACACATTGTGAAGTGTGGCAAACACCTTGGAAGTGTGGAAACTTGCTTTGGGAGCTCATGCCAAGGGTTTTAGGTCTGTTTATGGGCAATGAATAAATTTTTTGTTGAAGACCCCTTTAATGAGGGATCCATTATAATTTTCTTGTTGAAGACCCCTTGTCCTAGGGTTGTGTGGATAAGAACATTTGTATTTGTTGTTTTGCAGTTGGGTGACCTCCCTTAGGGATTGTTTGTATCATTTTCTAAGGCTTGATTAACCTAAATTGTAGATTTGAACATTGCATAATATGTCTATTATTTTACTATAATTTTACCAATAATTATTGTTTCAAAACATACTAGAAAAAATGTATTTATATTGGTTGAATATTTGATAGTTTTTTGGTAATTATTTGATCATAAAATAAGGCGATTTCAAGGTGAAAAAACATCCAATTAATTCTACAATTTTATAGCCCTTGTGATGTCTAGGGTTTGAGGATTGGAAGGCTCTTTTATACCCTATTCATCATTGAAACAATTGTTGAATTATTGCTAGGGTTTGACACAATTATTTGCAACAATGTATGAAGGTTTGATTATTAGGGTTTGCAAAAAAATAAAACTAAAAAATATTTGTTTGGCTAGGGTTTGGCCACAATTCCAAATTTCAAAATTTTATCCTATTTTGGGATATTTTAGTGGTGTATTGTATTTTGAGGGTAATGCTTTCTTAGTTGTTCAATGAGTATGCTATGTATTCATTATTTGTTCCCACATACTAGGCAGATGCAATAACTTGCAACTCATGCATCTTGGTAAGATGGAACAAGTACCATATAAACACTTTTGTTTCGAGTATCCAATTCATGGAAGATTCTTCTTTTGATCTTTCTTCAGTTTGATCAATGAGTTATTTGCATCTTGCACCATGTTACCTTGACCATGCTTTCATATTTTCGCTCTAGTAGTGACTAGTGTTAACTTGGTCACTCATTTGGTTGACTATGTTGAATTGAATAGTAATTGTTCGAATTCACGCATATATTTTCATATGAAAATTAAGGTGTCTTAGTCTTGTGACATAATAGTTTCTTGTGGCCATAGTTATTATCATTTCAGTTTTTTTTCGTTCCTCAACATTTGATTCATTCCATTAGAGGCTTCATTAGATTCACTGGTTATCTTCAGTACAATAGTAGTTTCATTAGTTTTTTCTCTTTCATTGTATATGGGTCCCTCATCAAACTTTGTTGGCCATCTTTACAAGCTTAAGATTTTCTTCTCTTTTACCACATCACCTAAATTGATCTTAAGGGGTGTAGTTGTGTGTTATATTCACACTTCATGTCAAGTCAACTTTAGATAATTTTGTTATCTAGGTGAGATGTTTTGTGTGCAAAATATTGTTAATATGCATATCTAATATTTTTATTATCCTTATATGTGTGAGAAGGATTAAGTGTACCTAGAGAATACATCCACCTTCTCTTCCATCAATAATCATCTTCCACTCACCTCTTGCTCTTCTTGTATAAAGAGCTTGTTGTCACTTGGATTTGTACCTTTTGAGGAGATGTCTAAGCTCTCCTTATCCAAGTGGCACAATTGAAACACCTCTCGGCTTGTGGATAGCCTAAGGATGAGGTGAATCTTTAAATAGGGCTAACTCCCTTGATGTACCACTTTGGATCACTACTACACTTAAACTTTGCGGAGGGGAGACGAGAAGAGAGAAAATTGAAAGCAAACTATCCTAAGGGAGGTGATATACCAAATAAGTTGATGACTTCCAACCAGTTGCATGTTACACATGAAACCAAGAGACTAACCAAACATAGACTTCTCTGATCTACATCTTCTCACATCAATGTTACATTATGAGGTAATGGATGAATGTTTAAGCTGGAAAGACAAGACAAGAGGCCTTGAATGGCACTAGTGAATAGACTAACTCACTCAACTTTAACACTCCTATAACACTTCACATGCCCTGCAAGAAGAAACTTGCCAACTGCAAATAGGATGAAAGAATGAGATAACACGCCAAGGAATCCATAGTCTTCACTAAGCAAGATCCAACATTCAAGTAGAACACACTATGAACAATCATGAAGAGGTAAAAATTAGTACTCTTATTGATAAAATGGTATGCAAATGAGCAGAGCTTCACCATATTCAAGTGGAGCATCAGTTACAATGGCCATAATTGCTAGTTCTTATAGAACTTGAGAGAGAGAGAGAGAGAGAGAGAGAGAGAGAGAGAGGTTCAAGGGTCACAAGGACACTTGTAAAGATGAGAAAATTAGTTACTTGTGCATGAGAAGAGGATGTGGGATGAACCATGCAAGGTCAGAAGGAACAAGTGTCCATCCAAATCATAAAACTCTTGAAAAGTGGCATGAAACTCTTCATTCTGGATCAAAAAATTGCCTTCATAATTAGACCTATTTGAACATCCCAAAACTGATTAGGGACAAGTCTGATGATTGGAATGAATGAAAATGGTTGTAGGCATGCCTCTCCATGCATTGGTTGCAGATTTGGTCATCTGGAAAGGAGCTATCACTGCCTATAGTCTAAAAAAAATTTCCTTCATGCACCTTGCACACTTGGCCTAAAAAAAAGCATCATTTTTCCATTCAAATCCATGGTATGGAGTGGATGACACTTTTTAAGACCCTCAATGGCCTTAGAGGCATCATGCATACCTTAAAATCAGCTCACTTGAAGTTTTCCATCATTCTCACTAGCTTGGTCACTATGCCAGTTTTGACTCGCTGAGATGAAACAAATGGTTTAAGCACTTAGAAGTTATTCCAAGGCATGAAATGAACATGGGGGATTGGCACAAGTCTCAAGCTTCCTCCTAATGTTGGTTTCATCTCTTGGAACCTCTTAGAACCTGCACAATGCACAAAACAGTCAGAAAAACTCTATTTTACACTCCATCCATACAATTTCGTATAGCATAATAGGATGGGAAGGAGCTTGAGAGAGTCCTCTAAAATGTCCAATCATCATCCTGATCAAATTGGTCCCTTAGAGTAGCTTTCTAGTTTCATCTTCCTAATCGGGTCACTAATAAGGGTTGTAAGGGTTTTATCCTTGTTTTCACTCTTAAGCATTGTTCATAAAGACCTGATGTTGAAATCTCAAACTAATTCCACAAAATCAAAGTTCAATATCTTCATCAACATCCATAAACTCTTTATAATCCCATGCAAAATTTCAAGGTAGATGTGAGCATCCAAAATTGTCTTGTCGAGTTCTTCCTTCCATTCCCTACAGGTTTGAGTTAGTTTTGAACTCAGAAATGGATTATTTGCAACCTCTATGCCCTCTACAAGCTTTATCACCTCTATTATGACCCCATAACCACTCTCCAATCCATTATAAATCTTTTTTAAGGGTAAAAAATAAAATGACCTATCATTTGAAAACTAGGCTTAACCATGTCAAGTAGCCCTGAGTTGTCCTTGAAGTCCAAAATGGCTTTTTGATGGTTCATTTGCATCTCAATAGCTTGAACATATCTTAGTTGACCTCACAAACATGTCCCAATGGGTTGGAGTGCATATCTCATGCTAGAAGTGTGAATGGCTCCTTACTTGGGCACTAGGCCTAACCATGCTCATTAAGCATGTTTACATCGTTTATAGGTTTAGACCTCCCTGTTGAAAATCCCCCTTCTTTACTTGGTTTCACATATTGTCATAAGTGTATCTCAGTGTCTCACACCTACCAAAGTGTATGCAGGTCTCAACCCATTCTTTTATCACCTTCTTCAAAACTGTCAAGGTTTGTGCATGAGGGGAGTGCCCTCTGTCTGAGACAAAATAGAGGGCACTTCCCCTGTTTGTCTAGACCAAATAGGTATTGGAGAGGCTTCTTAAAGTTGAAAGGATGCTCTCCACAAAATTTGAGCACTTGACCTTATGCATAGACCCTCCAAAAGCATAAAAATCCGAGAAATACTTGTTAGGGAAACTGTGTGCAAGGTTTTTAGCAGGGGAACTGTGATATGCATTAATTGAGCCCTTTTCTCTTCTTATTTTTGACTCATGAGGGTTCCATTAGACTATTCTAGTCATGATAAGGTGCTCTAATCTTGATCATCACTTCAACTCTTCAATGTTCTCTCCTCGCACTTTGACTGGTCAAGTCCGAGTGTGCCTTTTGACTGTGACTTGCTCTTTGGAACCCTACCTGTAGGTGACCTTGCATAGTTTAGTTTGAATCCAATGCTTATAAGCCTATTTGTAAAATCATAGCATCATTGACATTGGTTTGAAACTTTTGTCTCATCTTTATGCACTTTCCACACTCAAAAACACTACTTTGTTCATTGCTAGTCTCAGTTACAACAGACTATGACTTTTGCTTGAGAAGGATCCTTGTTTGTGTCATTTGCATGGATTAGGCTTTGGTTATAGTGCGTATGTTCTCTTACCACCTTCCAAGATCCTTTGTTAGGTGTTTGAATTCATTTATCTCATGTTTGGGCTATACCCATATCAAGGACCATCACCTCTTAGTTAACTGCGTTTCTCAGTCAACACAGTCAATTGTGTTAGGCAAGATGAAACCATGTAGGTGAGCATAAGACCCAAAACACAATATTCTAACCTCTTAGATGATCATTAGATCATAAAGGCGTGACAACCATTTAGAACCATTCAAGTGTGAAGATGTGGACTAGCTTATCAACTTTGAAAACAAATGTTGCTCAAACTCAAAATTCTGTAGATGATATTGCAGGATTTTAGTGTTTTAATAGCAAATGTGAAGCCCCAAGTAACCATCTTGCACTAATCTTCTTGACCTCGTTCTTTGCAGGGATCTTGTCTTATGATAGGGCTATAAGACCAAGCCATTAGGATGCCTTAAAAGTTATTGAAAACTTGTTATATGATCCTTCCAAAATGGCCTTAAGCCTCTGTTTTTACATTTTAGGGAAAAATTCTCTAAACTTATAGTCATTGTCTTTGGAAATGATTCTCAACTCTAACTGCCAATCTATCTTCTCAAATAGATCTGCCATGCTCTCTATAGCACATCAAGACTTAGGAAAGGTTTCTCCACATGTTTCAACCTCTCTATATAGTTCTTTCTCTCTATTAAGGCCACTTGTAGGTGGACAAAATCATGCATACAAGTAGTACATGAGAATTGCAGGTGATAGACAATGTTTTCATGCTTATGATCAACTTTAGGTCTCCTCAAAACTTCTAAATGTATTCTCAGCATTGTAAAGGGTTTGAAACAATGGTCAACCTTTCCTTTCACACATGAAACCTCTATGAAGGCACATGTAGGTGATATTTAATGGCAGACTGAGTTTAGGTAGTCGTCATGGGGGAGACAATGTGCATGTTTTGACCTCATGAGTAGACTTGGCCTCTGACCAATCTTCCAAACAGGGTTTTATCATCATAAAGATCGTGAAAATAGTTTTCAAAACCTCTGTTCAACGTGGTATTCCCTTTTCAAACACCTGTAGATGCATTTTGAATTATGTATGACTGAAATACAAGCACAGTCCCTTTTATGCCAAGTGGAGGTTCTTATTTGATGCTCTTGATCTAAGAATATGTTAAACATCATGATAATTTCAAAACACCTCCATGGACATGCTAAAGAGGTTATACACACGTGCTTCACCATGGTTGCAAGTGAACTTGATCAAAGAGTTGACTATATGGTGTTCATGACTACACCCTCATACAACATTGCCTTGAAGAATGAGATTGAAAGGTCAAGGGGAATCAAGAGCACACTGAAAACATAGAAATAAACCTATCAAAACCCTCTGAAGCCATTGTCAAAAGATGAAAATCTAAAAATGGTGAAAATAGGGATGTCATCCCAAATGAGAGCAATTTGAAAATTTGAGATGATTTGCTCATAAAAACACCTTGAAACGTGAAACTAAGAATAGAGATCATTAGAGAAAGAATCCAACATTATCTAGAATTAACCTCAACAACTGGTTTGTACGAAATTCTCCAAACCAAGACAAAATCCATAGGGTGCATAGATTTGTAAGCAAAAAAATACAATCAACTTCATGAGGATGGTTCATAAAGCACAGGGAACCATTCTTCAAACTCTTGTTATGAAAATGAAGCTCTATGAGTGTACTTTCACCTCCCCAAGGCATTTGATCTGAAACCTCCCCTACTGGCCATACCAAGTACAAACTTGAAGACTAGTTTTGTGTCCCTAAAAGGATGAAAAAGGAGCAGAACGGTTTTAGCTCAAAAATGACACTTCCAAAGCATTTCAAATGTGAAATTGAGCTTGAAGATGCTGAAGAGACATTTTATGATCTTCTCCTATGTGGCATATTTCTCCAAGAGTCGTACAAGTGCCAAACTCTCATTTTTTTCTCAAGAAAACTACGCTTTCGTCTGAAGAACTGTCACTTTTCAGTTATGACAGTTGATTAAGACCTCTTAGGACACATGTGATGTGACATCATCTTTTGAAATCTTCACATTTACCAGGGAGGTCGTACAACCTATTAAATGCTCTATTTATGACCCCAAAATGACTCAAAATGATAGACTTAAATACTAATTGACCAAGGCTAATATAACATGAAATCACACTAAAAGACCTATAATACACCTCATGACAAGATATTAGACCCCTAAAACATCTAAAACTCAAGTTTTTACCTATAGGTGCCCTAATTTGACTTGCAGGGTCAAATTTGGTTAACAAAACCTTTGTGTCCTTTATGGGCAACTAATCAAGAGAATGAACTAGTTAATCTTGGTGCATATTGTAAAATTGAGTTGTTATAGATATAGTTATTTATGAGAACTAAGGATCGCTTATTGATCCTTGGTATTGTTGTGTAACACTCTGTGGTTTGCACATTTCTTCATTGTATATCCCTAGTGTTTGGTTGTACATTTATGTAATTGGTGAAATCTCTCATCTGATTACTTATTTGTGGATGGTGTCTTTTACATGCAAAGTTCCTTGGGTCTTACTTTTCCCTAACAAAATTGAGTATCAACTATAGAGTTACCAAAAAACAGCTGCGTTTCTTTCTTTCCTAGTTCAAAATAATAATAAAAAACTTCACTCAAAAAGTATGCCAAATCCATGTGAATTTTGTAGGTAGTATAGGCCAATCCCCAAGGAGAATATTTTACCAAGTGAAAGGTTCCAGCTGGAAAGGTTGGAAAAAATCATGGATCCATGTCCAAGTCAACTGAGCTTTGTTGCATAAACAAAACAAATGCTTGATTGTCTTAAACTCATCATAGAACATACACTCAAGTTGCAGAATGCCTAAATGCATAAGGCAATGCCCCAAGGAAAATCCCTAATAAGGTAAGCATCAGGAAAATTACGCAAGCTTGGGCTCAATAATTGAGCATAGTTTGGAATCTCCTGCTCCAAGTATGAGCAGCGGACTGGAACAACCATTCTCATTGATCTTTTCAGACATGGAAAGCTGAGGCAAAAGCCATTCATATATCTTTCTAGGAGTTTTTTTTTATGGAAGTTGGTCTTTGTTGAAACTTGTGGAAGAGAGACAAAGATGCTCTTTGAAGACATGGAAAGTGGTAGTTTTATTTTTAATGGTCTTCAGCTGAAAATGGTCATGTTGTCAGGCTATGCAAATGGATATTAAAGGAGAGTTAGAATAATATTGTTGCTTTATAGTTTATAATAGTTTTTATATTTGTAAGAGATTGACTCCAAGTAATCATGGGGCTCTCAGCTTTTAGTCTAACTCACTGAGTGGGACACAGGGCTTGCGTGCTTGGAGGTTTTGACCAAAAGCTGAGAGCCCCATGATTACCAATGCACTCACGTTTTCCATCTGACTCACCAAGGAGGACACATGGCTTTCCTGCTGGGAGGGACTTGATCTTGGCTGAATAGCTTAGTCCTCACTTGTGCCAATGAAAACAACTACCCTATGTCCCCTCGCACTAAGTGAGATTAGATTGGAACTGGGAGTTTTGAGAATCAGAAAAATACATCAACAAATAAGAGGAAATGCTGAATGAAGAAGTCTTCAATAAATTCATGTGGGAAAATCTTGGAATACTGCTAATTTTGTTTCAAAACTTGGCCAACGTCCTCATTGTCCTTATAGTCACTTTGCACAGCTCTGTATTTTTTCAATATAAGACACACATATATTGCTTTGCGCAGGAAATAATATTTAATATGTCAAACTTGATGTATGGATACACATTTGAGCAGTCTTTTAAAATTATAGTTCAAGCTTCCACAGTCCATTATGTTGAAAAGAAAGAGCTTCTGGAAAAAAACTGTGTGAAAATAAATGAAATTATGGACAATTTTTGGCCACATTTGGTAGCATATCATCCTGATAATGAATATAGAAATTTGATGTGAAGCAGGAGAAAAAAGGAATTAGTATTCCTTAATAATTAAAACAATGTTTAAAAATGAGTCTGCCTGGACGAAAATTGGACAAGAAATCTTGACCACCTAATTTGCACGAGTACCTTAAATGTCTCTCTCATTAAGCCTGATATAAGTTTTGTTGAATATTTTCTACAATGTAAGAAATATGTTACTGATGATGTAAGGTGATTCAAATCAATCAGTTGCATATTGCTTCCACAGCAAGAGTTTTATCAATGCCAGGACAAGGATTTCCCAATCTTTTTACTGAGATTGTAACTGAGCAACTTCCCCTTCCAATGCATATCTGCAAAGAAAGAGAAATTAATAAGACACAGAAATTAGCCTACTTTTTGAAGTCGACGTTTTAATGTTCATTCTAAAACTTGGATTATTGAACAGAAAGTAAGATACTAAGCAACCCAAAATTGATGCTGGAAAAAAAAAAGTGAGGAACATTGGAAACATCTCAAATACCTCTTCAATTATTGGCAACGTGTCTACTGCATTGCACTCGCCATGTTGGAAGTTCCCACATTGTCCTTGTGGAGTTCCAAAGCTTGCAAACTTGATGGATGAGATAATCTGACCCTGTGGACAGTTTAGGTTAAGCTCTGGTTCACTTGGAATTGATCGACCATTGACATTTAGTTCCCATGAATCAACCAGTGGAGGAAATGATTCCGACACTCGTGCACAAAGAGACTCTACAGACCTAGTAAGAAATGTGATTTTAGTTGGGTCACCACCAATTTCCTCAAACAACACCAATACATTTCCAGTGGACTGAATCCATGAGCGAGGAATATGATACCTGCAATTCAAGCTTTTTGTCAGAATATATGAAGCAGTAAAATAATTTTCTCTGCAAATCTTACCATGAAGAATTTTAAATTTATACAGAGAAGGCATAAGAGAAGAATCATATCAATATTTCTTACAACTTTTGAGAAGGCTGGCCACAATTGGTCACACATTTGTACTGGTCATAACTTCCTCGATAGTCACAAGAACTATTGCAACCATCTTCTGGTGAGAGGAAGGCAGGCCAATAACGTCCAATACCATGTCCATTTACCCAGGCCTGACCCTTGCTCATGCTGACAAGATCCAAAGCTACTGGGTCATTTCCATCTGGAGCTTCAAATTCAACCTGACATCCATGATCAAAGTAATGTGAATAAGACTCCATTCCTTGTAAAAGTATTATATATATCAAATCCCGAAAGTGACAGTACAATAGAACTGAATACCATTGCAAGATGCATTTACAAGTTTACCCAAAGTTAAGGCAATAAAATACTCTTCAATGTATAAAAATAACTAAGTTTGGGTCATTAGAGTATTATTCAAATCGATATGAAATGCTTTATTTTGTTAAACGAATAAAATAGTTTGAATATTTGTAATGACCCTTACTAATAGGATCACTAAAAACACTGGTATTGCACTAGGGAATTTCGTCAAACACTTACTATGAATATCAAAATTTAATATTGCACTAGGAATTTTGTCAGACAGGTCACAAGATATACTAATATTGCATTGTAATTTTGACAAACAGTTTGTAATCGGCCCAATTGACTCAGTTCACTAAAAATTATTTAATTCTGGAAGATTACAGTCCTGATAAAATATTTATGGCTATTTCAGCGTTACAAAATGAGCAGAATGTATACACTAAAAGCCTGATGCATAAGTCTAGAAATGCTAGTGAAAATGGAACCTGTTTATTGATGAAACCCTGGTCTGTTAATTACACCCTGACCGCTGTCCACAAACTGTCTAGCGGCTGTCCGTACCCTGCTACAGGTACAGTCCGTACATTACGGACTGGTACGGATTGAATTTTCTGGTTTTCAAAGCCAAGTGCCTCAGGTCCAAAATATCACTGCCAAGCTGAACGCCTCCCAAAAATTACAGGAATTAAATCGCCCCAGTCAGGAGCGCCGTAGACTTCCAGAATAACTTGTTGATTGCTGGGAATGTTTCCTTCTGTACGGCTTTGCAAGTACAGGCCGTACCTATACAGACTGCAACAAAATGTGGTTGCCTTCAAATAGGTCGATGATATACTTGCCCCACCAATGGATTCAAAACTGGTTTAACTCACAAGCTGAACCTGAATGCTCAACATGAAATAGCTGTAGACTATCTCCAATGTGCAACCCTTCAGAAGATCTCTTACTTCCTCAGTTATGCAAATCACTTGAGAGGTATCGTTCTTAAGGATTAATCTGAAAATTTGCAGACTCTGAAGTCTTACAAATGCTCAAGAAGATTCAATGATCAAAATAAAAACTGGATGCCAAATAATAGACCCATAGGGTCTATTTATGCTCTTTTGGAACTTCCAAGAGTTTCCATAATACATCATATAAAACTTGTTATACTTTTTAAATAAAAAGTAATTTTATGAAAAATAAAATAAAAGTGCACTTAAAATTAAAATATAACATTTTGGCCTCCATAATAATAAAATATAATATCTTTCGGAGCATAGTGAGCCATCAAATCGCAAACATGACCCTCTCACCACCTTCATCTACCTACGAGAGTCAAGGATAGGCAAATCTACGTAGAGTGTCACGTCGCACTAGAAAGGGGACATGACAGTCCGCCCCTCCTGAAATTGCTTGACCTCAAGCAATCTCAATGCCGGATGCTGCAGAATGACCTCACCCTCCCAAGTAGCATCCTCAACGGGTAAATCCTTCCACTTAATCAAGTATTCTCTGATCACCCGCCTGCGAAGCCGCTTTTCTCTGCTATCCAAAATGGATTCTGGAATCAAAATCAATTTCCCTTCATCATCCAAGGGAGGTAATACCACAGAAGGCACCACCCTCTGACCCAACGCCTTCTTGAGGCGTGATACATGGAATACATTGTGCACTCTGCTATCTGAGGGAAGTTTCAACTCATAAGCCATCTCACCAATTTTTCTCACAATCTCGAATGGTCCATAGTATTGTGGCTTGAGTTTTTTTGCGCCACTCTTCTTGAGAGTGGACTGCCTGTACGACTGCAACAAGAGGTATACCATATCGCCCACTTCAAAATTACGCATAGTCCTCTTTTGATCCGCATATTGTTTCTGCTGGTTCTGAGCTTTGGCAATATTATCCCTGAGAGTAGCAACTATGTCTTCACTCTCTTGTAATAACTCACCTGCAATAGGTACGCGACTGTCACCCAACACTAAGTCTAGAAAACTAGGTGCTTCATAACCGTAAAGGGCCATGAAGGGAGTCATCCTTATAGTCATGTGGTAGGTAGTGTTATAACAATATTCGCATATATAAATCCATCTGACCCAAGCCCGTTGCTGGGCTACCACATAATTTCTCAAATACCCTTCTACCCACTGGTTTACTATTTCTGTTTGACCGTCGGTTTGTGGGTGATAGCTGGTGCTGTGAAATATTTCGAGCCAAATTTTTTCAACTTTTTCAAATTGCAAGTTACAAACAATGCACCCGTTAAGGTTAGAAGATAAACCCAAACGTACTGAAATGGAACTCGACGTCCAGTATGTGCTACCCAATCCAAAGCGGAGTAAGGGGCGACCATAAGACGGAGTGAAATACAAAACAAAGGAACTCAACGTCCAGTATGTGCTACCCAATCCAAAGCGGAGTAAGGGGCGACCATAAGACGGAGTGAAATTACAAACAATGCTTTTAATAGAAAATGCTAAAAGATAAAACTACTCCACACCCAGCATGTGCTTGCTAACCCCAGAAGGGAAAGTAGCTACCATAGGGCGGAGCTCTACACCCAGAATGTGCTTGCTAACCCCAATAGGAAAAGTAGCTACCATAGGGCGGAGCTATAAACTAATACAATAACTTTATTAAAAACTGCACTTTTGTAATCAGATTTGAACAAGTAAAGAATGGCTGCCAGTACTACTGTCAGCTTTACAAAATTAGAAAGATCTGTATGCCAATGTTGTAAGAAGCAGAATGATTAGCATTACATCATAGAATATTATCCATATCTTGGATAATCATGCCGACCATGAAAGATTCAAGAGCAATATAATAATTTCAGTTTCGAATACAAATTCTACTCTTAGGAAGAGGACAAAACTAGCAACCTATTAAATTATGCAGATGTTCATAACTCACAGAAAATTTGTCCGATCTTCCTGATTTCTGTTGCAAAATCCCTTCCTTAAGATGGCGCCCAAGCTAGCACCCAAAATCTGACCCAATCTGCATCCAATAATTAATACACGGATTCCAATGCAAACCCCAAGGGCATCCCAGCTGAATAGGGCGATTTGCTCTAGAAATTAATTGCAAGCTTTAAAAATTCTGTAAATAAGAGAAAAGGGGCGCCTAAGCCTAGCCAAAATTTTGATCTAATACCCAGAACTCTTTTTTTTATATTTTTTGATTTATGATAAAAAACATAGATCTGCCTTATACAGAATTGCAATAACTGAAAACACTAATATATCAAATGAAACTAACAATGAAATAACTGGGAACAATGCACAACTAATACAAATCTCAAAGACTGAATCACCACTAGATGTTGTCTTTCAAGCATGAAGCGATGCCTTAGCTAGGAGGCCTTCATTCCCCGAAGCAATTCCAGAGCTAAAGCGGCAGCATAACCATGTAGTAAAACCAAGATGAATTAAATGAGAACCCAATGCTTTCTTTTATAGGCTTCAGTTGGCCTCCCTTGAAGCCTTAAAAAGTGGCGCCCTTTCCCAAGCAATGATGGCACCCCCTTCAAGTCCACCTTTTAAAATAACATTAAGTTATTTCGACTAGGCCAAGGTCATAACGTTAAAATATAATGTTATTTTTAAGTGAAATAAACTTATTTCTCCAAAACCGCATTCTGAAGCTCAAAACTGAATGAGTCAACTGAAAAGGGAAAGTCAACTCCTTTAGACAAACCTGCTAGCTGCCAAAAATAGAATTCACTAAAAATAGTAAATTACTGAAAATGCTCAGAAAGCCGAAACAAACATACCCCTGCGAAGCTCTCGGAAAACCCAGAAAGAATCCGCCATCAAACTCCGAGCAAGGTCATCCTAAAAAATAGGAAACCCTAATTTGCACCTTCCGAATAGCCTACGGATTTCCAGAACTAGGCCAACGGTCACTGTGAGATCAGATTTGAGAAGGGGACATTACATGCTGGGTGTAAGCTCAGTACCACATAACCGAAATACCTCCTGCCAAAAGTGGCTCATGAAGCGGCTATCTCTGTCGCTCACAATGTTACGAGGCAATCCATGCAATCTGAAAATCTCCTGGAAGAAGACCTCTGCTACTTGAACTGCTGAGTATGTAGTAGTAATAGGGAAGAAATGGGCATATTTTGTTAGCCTATCTACCACCACATAAATACAATCTCGTCCCTGTGCCTTGGGCAAGCCGGTGATAAAGTCCATGGAAATACACTCCCACTTCCTGTCAGGAATAGAAAGTGGCTGTAGGAGCCCTGCTGGATATGTGTGTTCTTGTTTGTTTTGCTAGCAAACAAGACACTCCCGAACATATTGTAGAACATCAGCCTTAAGCCCTTTCCAAGTGAACCTTTCTCGAACTGCCTTGTAAGTCTTGAAGTATCCAGGATGGCCTGCTGTGGGTGAGTCGTGAAGCGTTTGCAAGATCAGCTTCTTAACCTTTGATCCTGGGACCAAATAAATTCTATTTTTGTAAATGATTAGATCATTTACAAGCGTATATCTGGTATCTACTGCTGTCCCTTCCATTATATTAGAGGCCCATGTGTCCCTAGCATATTTCGCTATAATCAAATGTCGCCAATCCTCTGATATCTGGATTATAGACGTGAGGTGTGGCCGGCGAGATAGAGCGTCTGTGACAACATTTTGCGTACCCTTGACATATGTGATGTCAAAGTCATACGCCTGCAACTTACCCATTTCTGCTGGTGATCATTCAAATTTCGCTGTCCGAAAAAGTGTCTCAGATTGTTATGATCAGTCTTTATACAGAATCTGTTACCAACCAGGTACTGTCTAAATTTAGCCAAAGCATGCATGATGGCCAACATTTCCTTATCATAGATGCTAAATGACCTCTCTAGTCCTCTAAGCTTCCTGCTCTCATAAGCAATTGGGTGCTTATCCTGCATGAGTACAACACCTACTCCTTCTCCAGATGCATCACATTGAAGCTCAAATGGTTTCGAAAAATCAGGTAATGCTAAAACAGGGCATGTAGTCATTATCTCCTTAAATCTCATAAAACACTCATGTGTCCCCTGAGTCCACACAAATGCCCCCTTCTTCAACAAATCTGTCATGGGTGCGGCAAGTCGTGAATAGCCATTGACAAATCTACGATAAAACCCACATAAACCAAGGAACCCCCCTCAATTGTGTAGGGTTCTTTGGTGGCGGCCAATCAATAATAGCACGGATCTTTTCAGGATCCATCTGAACTCCATCCGCACTGATGATATGTCCTAAATATAAAAGCTCAGTCATGCCCAAATCACATTTGGATTCCTTGGCATACAAGGATTCCTTCTGCAGAATGCCCAATACTGTCTCTAAATGCTCAAGATGTTCTTGCCATGACCTACTGTATACTAAAATATCATCAAAGAATACTAGTACAAATTTTCTCAATTGATGATGAAAAACCTTGTTCATTGTAGATTGAAAAGTGGTAGGTGCATTGGTCAAACCAAAAGGCATAACTACAAACTCAAAATGCCCACAGTGACATCAGAAAGCGGTTTTCTCAATGTCTTGTTCCCTCACCCTGATCTGATGATATCCTGATCTTAAGTCAATTTTTGAAAAGTAACAAGCCCCATGCAATTCATCTATCAACTCATCGATGCGTGGGATAGGATATCTATTCTTAATAGTTCTTTTATTTAACATTCTGTAGTCAATACACATCCGGATAGTGCCATCTTTCTTTTTAACTAAAACAATAGAAGATGCAAAAGGTGACTTACTTGGTCGGATGTGCCACATGGCTAGCAACACCTTAATGGTTCGTTCGATCTCATCCTTGAGTCGCTTCGGATGTCGATATGGTGTGATCATGATAGGCTTAGCGCCTTCTTCTAGTTCAATAATATGATCAATGGCTCTATCCGGTGGTCTGCCTGGTGGAATCTTGCTAAATACCTTTTCATAAGTACTTCTCAACTTTTGAATATCAGGATGATATTCAGTCTTGTGCTGGTCCTCCTGTGTAGGCATCATGGTACACATAGCTGCCCATTCTATGTCATTATGCCTGGCTAGCCTCTCCATTCTCCTAAGTGAAATAGTCTTAAAATCATCATCACGAATAGCCTTCAGCACATGTGTTTTGCCATCTACCTCGAACCGTATCTCCATATCCTTAAGTCTTAAAGTAATTTCCTCCAACGAATGCAGCCACTGCATTCCCAACACTATGTCCATGTCACCCATGTTGACCACATGGTAATCTGCTTTGAACTCATAGTTGTTCAAGCGTAGGGGTAGATCACGTACCATCTTATTACATCGCAAGATAAATCCATCAGCCACCTTGACTCTAAGTCCATCAAACTCCTCAGTGGTAAGCCCACGCCTCTCTACAAAGCGTGTATCAATAAAGTTGTGCATGGCACCGGTATCCAAGAGTGTAACCACCTTTTGACCGGCCAAAACACCTCTAAGTCTAAAAGACCCTTCTCTCTGAATGCTCGATAGGCGTGCTTCCCGTGAATGTAATTTTGCCCCCTCTTTTTGTACAATATTTTCTTCCTCCTGTTCTTGCTCTGCACCATCAAGATCATGGTACTCTGAGATGTCTGAATCTGAATCCTCGTAATAAACCCACATCATTCTGTTGGCCTTCCCCTTAGGCCTCATAGGACAATCATGTCCAAACTCATAAGGACCTTTGCAGTAGAAGCATAACTTCTTCTTGCGTAGGTCATTAAGAGTCTCCTTATCCAATGGTGTAGTTGACTTACCCTTTGCGTCATCTTTACCTTTACTGACTCCTTTATTATCTCTGAATGCTGAAGTGTTTTTAGGGCCGAACTTGTTTGCTGGTGCTGCAAGTTCCATACTTTGGCTTTTCTTCATGGCTTCCTGGAATGTGAGAGGATTAAAGGCCTTGACCCACCCTTTGAGTGGTTCGGTCAATCCTTCTGTAAATAGCATGACTATCCTACGCTCTGAGATATCAGGTACCATTGCCGCTAATTTTTGGAAGTCATTAATATAAGTATCAAGGGAACCATGCTGTTTTAATTGTGCTAGTTCACAGAAACTTACCTCAAGGTCTTTGACATCAAACCTTTCGATCAATCTGTTGGTAAACTCCTCATATGTAGTGATGTGGTTGTGTCCCAGAGTGACCAACCCATGATACCACCACTCGTGAGCAGCTCCTTCAAGGTGCAATGTAGCAAATCTTATGGCATCCTCTTCAGGCATTGGTCTTAGAGAAAGATAATTATCTAGTTTTTGAATCCAAGACCTAGCTGTGCATCTGTTACTTCCATCATAGTTGGGCATGGAAATCTTACCAAGTGCTTGTCGATAATCATTCCTTGGTGCGTGGTGATCATTTCTTCCTCCTCTCTTATTCCTTTGATTCATGAACTGGTCAAATGTCCATATTTCTCTCATATCAGGAGGGAGAGTGGTATACTCCAAGTAGGCCTGTCTAGCCTCCTCGCCTAATGGAGTAGTTGGAGCAACATGTAACGGTTCTTCTCTTGGTGTGAAAGTGGGAAAAAGAGGCCTAGAGGCTGATCCTCTAGTGTTTCCAACACGTTGTATGGACCTTTCCTCATTGACTCCACTATGTTCAGCTGTGTGCTGGTGATCTTGATCTGAAATGGCTTGCTGGTCCATTCTTGCCAATAAGCGTGACATCATATCAAGCATATTGTCAAATTTTCTTTCAGTGTTTGCATCTCTATCATTTTCTGCCATATTCTGGATTGATTTGCCAATGTCTCTTAGTGCTTTTGACAATGTATCTCCTTCGACCTGAGGATTCTAATTCGGTTGTCTCCGTTGTTCCCTGATATGATATCTGATTTCTCTCTCGCTCATCTGCTGTTTCGCTGATCACAGGATGGCAGGATGATCGCTCTGATACCACTGTAATGACCCTTACTAATAGGATCACTAAAAACACTGGTATTGCACTAGGGAATTTCGTCAAACACTTACTATGAATATCAAAATTTAATATTGCACCAGGAATTTTGTCAGACAGGTCACAAGATATACTAATATTGCATTGTAATTTTGACAAACAGTTTGTAATCGGCCCAATTGACTCAGTTCACTAAAAATTATTTAATTCTGGAAGATTACAGTCCTGATAAAATATTTATGGCTATTTCAGCCTTACAAAATGAGCAGAATGTATACACTAAAAGCCTGATGCATAAGTCTAGAAATGCTAGTGAAAATGGAACCTGTTTATTGATGAAAACCTGGTTTGTTAATTACACCCTGACCGCTGTCCACAAACTGTCCAGCGGCTGTCCGTACCCTGCTATAAGTACAGTCCGTACAGTATAGACTGGGACGGATTGAATTTTCTGGTTTTCAAAGCCTAGCGCCTCAGGTCCAAAATATCGTCGCCAAGCTGAACGCCTCCCAAAAATTACAGGAATTAAATCGCTCCAGTCAGGAGCACCGTAGACTTCCAGAATAACTTGTTGATTGCTGGGAATGTTTCCTTCTGTACGGCTTTGCAAGTACAGGCCGTACCTGTACGGACTGCAACAAAATGTGGTTTCCTTCAAATAGGTCGATGATATACTTGCCCCACCAATGGATTCAAAACTGGTTTAACTCACAAGCTAAACTTGAACGCTCAACATGAAATAGTTGTAGACTATCTCCAATGTGCAACCCTTTAGAAGATCTCTCACTTCCTCAGTTATGCAAATCACTTGAGAGGTATCGTTCTTAAGGATTAATCTGAAAATTTGCAGAATCTGAAGTCTTACAAATGCTCAAGAAGATTCAATGATCAAAATAAAAACTGGATGCCAAATAATAGACCCATAGGGTCTATTTATGCTCTTTTGAAACTTCCAAGAGTTTCCATAATACATCATATAAAACTTGTTATACTTTTTAAATAAAAAGTAATTTTATGAAAAATAAAATAAAAGTGCACTTAAAATTAAAATATAACATTTTGGCCTCCATAATAATAAAATATAATATCTTCCGGAGCATAGTGAGCCATCAAATCGCAAACATGACCCGCTCACCACCTTCATCTGCCTACGAGAGTCAGGGATAGGCAAATCTACGTAGAATGTCACGTCACACTAGAGAGGGGACATGACAATATTCCCCTACTAAACATAAATCCTTTTACCTTCAACTGTTAGTTAAATGGACAAAGATTCATAAAAAGTTTGGGACATTGAATTCAAACAGCTAGTTAAAGGTGAAAATTTCACTTAAATTACTCAAACAATTCAAAAAATCAACTACCAGTGAATTTCGCTCTACCTTACATTATACCCAAACTATACTAAAAAAAAAGATTGAAGATACCAATTTTACAGCCCAAGACCTCAGTTCGACCATTTCTATGGAATTTTCAGAAGATATGAAGCTTTTGGGAAAGACGTTCTTCATGCAATTAATCCATGTTGAAGTAGGAAAAATGGCTTAAATCCAGAAAGAAGTCATTAATTATAGAAGACCAATTCAAATTACAAAAGCAACTCAATTAGGAAGAGTCGGTAAAATTAGAGAGACAAGGCACTGACAAAAAGTATTTAACTAGAAAAGAAAGATAGAGCGATTAAAAGTGCTTTACTAAAAGCAATGGATGGAGAGTGGTGCATTGCATAAAAATAGCGGTGCAATTAACTAAAAGAGAGGTCTAATTAAATCAAATTGGAAATTTAAAAAGAATTGGATGGCAAGGAATACATCATATTCATGATAAAGAATTGTTATTTTTTATCGAATTCTCTAGAGCAATTAATAGCTATTTATTAAGAAGCAATGACTAGTTACGAAAAAGCTAGTTGCATGGCAGTAAAGAAGAAGAGAGGGCACATAACAATTTGATAGTGTTTGAAGAGAAAAGAAACGCTCACTGGTGACAGTGGATTGCAACTAACCTTGATTTGGATAGAGGAGCTATCATCTATTGACCAAATAAATTTTATATTCACCAAAAAAGACTTGAGTGCATTGTAGAGTGTGGTAAGACTGTGTTGAAGAACAGACTGCAAAATAACTTCACATTCTGAAACAAGAGAGGGCTGAAATCCATTCAACAGGGATTTTTTCATGGAATTTTTTGCCAACAAGTATTGTTGCAAAATAAGCAAGATCACAAGGGTTTCCAATCAGATAGTGGACTCTTGATGGTGCTTCTTGAATCACATAAGAAATAGAATTCGGAGATTTGGCATTGGAGGAATTTGACTTGGACAAAGAGACAATTCTAGAGAATCAACTGGGAATTGGATCATGGGAGAATTCACATCCTATGGTGATTTAAGCATTCAAGATTTCAGGCAGTAATAGAAAAAGCTATGGGAAAGACATCAAAGTACAGGTAGACCATTCAAGAAACCATGATGCAAGACAAAGGCAAGAAGGTTGCCACTTCTACAACAATATTAAGACAACCACCATTCAAAGGCTTACTTATTCAAGATGCCACATAGGATGATGAGGTCCAGCATATGTTAAAAATTGCACAACCAAAGAGAAAGAAGAAGAAAAAAGAAAGTTATAAAAGACAATGAGGAGAAAACATTAAAAAAGGAGAAGATGACCCCTGAGAAGATGTAGTCGTACCTATATGTTGGAGCATTGTCCCAACATTGGGCATAGGGTAACTACATGCATGAATTGATACAGAGATTGGAAAAAGATAAGGTGCATCATGCCATGATGCTGCCGGTTTTTGAAAATAAATGGAAGTTCAAAAAGAATTTCTGGTCTAGATTTTCAAAAAAAATGATGAGAAGATAGTGAAGTCCATGGCGACTAGAGGACAATGTCCTTCACATAATGGGGCTTCCAAACACACATAAGGTATAAAAGAAGTTTGGCATGCCAAGAGAAGTAAAGTGTCAATTCATTGAAGCATTTTGTAAATCAAATTAGGACCAGTTTAGAAGGAAGTTAATCCACGGAGCGTATTTTTCCAAGACTTACTAATCTGTAGGCTAATAGGTGAGATGAGAAGTTTTGAATTGGTCTTGTAACTCATTCTCTATATCCAGGGTTTATGGAAAGAAGAGGTCATCATTTGGTGTGAATACACCCTCACAAAAGATCAAAGAAATATTGATAAGGGTTTTCTAAAAGGCTTCTATGTGTCTTTACATGTGTTGGCACTATTCTACGATAGAGCACAATGGGAAAAGAAAGAAATTAAGAAAACTAATATTGATCTACCCAATGGCAAAGAATGCACAATTTTAGACAATATACCTATATTACTAGGAATGAGAAACCGGAATCATGAAACATGACAGCAATGAAAACGTGACATGAAAGTTGGTTGAGGTTGCATAAGAAATGAATGAGAAACGGTTTTACATACACACACATATACCTATTTTTAGTAGTTATAATGCATTAAACATAATATGGGCACACTGAATCAAAATTGAGAAGCAATTTTCCTTATATATATATATATATATATACACACTTATTTTTAGTAGTTATAATGCATTAAACATAATATGATCACATGAAATAAAAAAATGTGTATGCACTATATTTTCTAAACGAAAGGAAGTGCATGTATGATACCAAAAATAGACATGTCATCATATGAAATTGAAACAAGGTTACGAAAATTTATATCATTTGGTATGGTCATTGGGTACATAAAAAAAATTAAATGTCTAAAGAAAATATTAAAAAAAATGAGCCTAGTTGGACCCTACTACACTCAAGGTGGAAGGTAGTTCAATGCTTCTATTGCCTTGTCGTTCCTCCCTAAGAACATTGCATCGAACCTTTGAAGTCAAAAGCTCCTCTTCATCATCCTCACACACCTCAATTGTAAAATCATGATGTCCATGATCCAATGAGCTGTCATAATACCACATCTTATGAGAACCCAGTTTGTACTAAATATTGAAGCTCAAGATAAAAGGAGGTTTGAGTGAAAAAAACAAGTTTTGTCTTTTTGTTTCCTAGCTTTTTTTGTTTCATCAAATGGATGAATGTATAATCACTCCAATTTATTTCATAGGTAGAAGCACTAGAAACCTATGAAACAAATAAAAATAATTAATTAAAGATTGCTTTAAAATTTGAATAATGTAATATGTTACATGGTCAGTAAATATTTTTAAAAAATCATAATTTTCATTTGAGAGAGGATACGTATTGTTGTGTTTTTAAGCAAAGGTGTGTCATTACCGTACGACTCCCAAAATGTTATAACCTCTAGGTGATTCTGTTCATAAATAACATCAGGATGGGCAAATTTCCTTACATTTTGATGTATTTTCCACACTCTTCTTTTATTTTAGCATGATCATCTCTATTTTGAATAGTACCTATCAATATAGGTCTTCCATCTTGATTCTACCTTATCCATCCATGGTTTCTTATCAAACCACCTTGAATTAAATAAAAAGCAAAAGAGTTAAGAGTACCATCAAGCATCCTCTATCTACAGTTACTGCAAACCCAAACTAAATACTGTCTCTCAATCAAAGGAAGGTGCCCTCGCTACTAAAATATTTTGAGAAGTTTGCATCACTTGGTCAATATTCTCAAAAACATTCTCCATGCATGGATAATCATTATCAAAAATATGAAGGACATCCGATATTGATTTGCAAAATAGTTAAATATCTCCACACCTTTTCCAAAATAAAGTAGGCTCATTGCCACCAATGAGCTCTGAAATCTCATTACATAAAGTGGTATTAGTGGTAGGTCATCTCTTCCACCTCTCCCTTCGACAGACACCACCATTTGTCTAAGTAATTGCTTCAATTTAAATATGCCATCAATCATGATAAAGAACGATGCAAATTTAGTCCCGACACATTGGAGTAGTTGTAAGAAAGCATACTTCCTATATATGGCCTAGCACAGGGAATGATTAACAACATAATGCTGAATTTTCTTTGCATCTGACTGTTGACAATTCTTCCACAAGTCAGATTGTCTCTCGCCATTCGGAAAATGCACGTCTCTAGCCAAGGAAGAAAGAATACATTGTTTTTCTTTGTTAAGGGCCTTTGCTGCAAAAGGATGAATTCCTTTGGACTTTTGTCCGAAGGAATGGTGTTCATCAAAGAAGGGTAAGCCAAGGAAATAACAAATCAATAAAGAGCCTAAGACCAAGGAATTCCTTCGGAGAATCCAAAAGTCCGCACAAAAGGCAAGGAAAAGCCAAGGATTAATTCGGAAGGGTCATTTTCAAGAATTCCGAAGGGCAGGGTACCCTTCAGAAGGGTCACTTTCAACAATCCCGAAGGGCACCTACCCTTCGGGAAGGTGAGAGAACCGATTCATAACCTTTGCAAAAAGGCCGGGTGCCCTACAATTCTTCCGAAAAGGGCACAGACACAAGCAACTAGCCCTTGTGGAGGGCACTTGGTCGGCGAGAGGACCTTGGTGACTTTTCCAAAGGGCACATTTCAAAAAGCAAAGACACAGGTAGAGACCTTCGGACTTTTTGTCCAAAGGAATTCTTTCAGACAAACAGTTCGACGGAATTCGAAAAACATAGCAAGAGGCCTGTGGAAAAGACGACGGCAAAAAATTCGAAGGCTTCGGAAAAGTTAAAAGGCAAAGGCAGGGAATGAATTCCTTCGGATTTTTTGTTCGAAGGAATTCGTCCGAAGGATATCTTTCCTTTGTTTCTTCGCTTCTTGGCTTCGGACTTTGTTTGTCGGGTTTTCTCCTTCTTGACTTCGGACTTTGTTTGGTCTTCCTTTGTGTCTTCCGAATTCCTTCGGACTTTTTATCCGAAGGAACTTCGGACTTTGTTTGGTCTTCCTTTGTGTCTTCCGAATTCTTTCGGACTAAAAAGTCTGAAGGAATTCAGAAGACACAAAGGAAGACCAAACAAAGTCCGAAGTCAAGAAGGAGAAAACCCGATAAACAAAGTCCGAAGTCAAGAAGCGAAGAAACAAAGGAAAGATATCCTTCGGACTTTTGTCCGAAGGATTAATTTGGGGAAAAGCCCGCGGAAATTCAAATGATTGACATAGTCAGGACAATTCGATCAGACAATTTGTCCGACGGAAGTTGCCACAGAAAAGTCCGAAGAAATTCGGACAAGGCCCCTTCAATAAAATCTGAAGGAATTAAGCCGAGACATCCGAAAGTAATGGAGGTTGACTGTGCAAAAGAGGATATAAAATAGATTAATCCGACGGAAGTTGCCACAGAAAAGTCCAAAGAAATTCGGACAAGGCCCCTTCAATAAAATCCGAAGAAATTAAGCCGAGACATCCGAAAGTAATGGAGGTTGACAGTGCAAAAGAGGATAGAAAATAGATAATCCGATGGAGAGTTGAAAATAGAATATCCGAAGGAAATTGCCAAATATAGAATCCTGCCAAAAATAGAAAGGAACAAGCAGACCAGAGCAGGGTAAAATACATGCAAGCGGGAGCTATTTTCGAACACCGGTCAAAGCTTCAGTTGACTGGTTATTAAAGTCCCGCTCGTCTCTAGATCATCTCACACATCCAAGGGTCCAACTCAGCTTCAACTGAAGTTCCAAATTCGAATGTCGATTTGACTGTACCAGATTTAGAGTTGACTAATTGTTAAAACGCCGCATCCACTAGGAGCTTTCCATGCGAGGGAGGATGATCTCTTCGTCCAACTCAGCTTATCAAACAGTTAACTCAGCTTTTCAACGTTCCAATTCGGCATCAAACAGCTCACGTAGAGTTCTAAAATTGACATTGGCATAGATTTCCATGCAAAGAGAGGTGGGCGGTTCAGAACAAATACAAGTTCACTTCCTCAAGCGCAAGAAGCTTCATGCAAAGACAAAAGAAAACGTATTTTATTGAAAGGCCAAGTCAGCCTTGAGTTAACCTAAGTGAATCCTTCTCTTCAAATTTTCAACGCCAATCTTTGGCCTCTTGTAATTTTCTATATAATGGATTTCAGCCTTAATTAAAAAGAATCCAATCTCTCTATTGGTTAGATCAGACTCTGCCATTGGTGAGTTGTGTAACCTCTTCGATCAATAGAAGGACTGTACTTTCAGATTTCAAGTGTTGGCATAGTGTATATTTCATTCAACAATTTGCATAAGTGGTAGATTTCTCTCCCTTCCCAAATTCTGGTTCATACCTAGTCGCTAGATTATCCTTATGTAGGTCATGTTAAAGTGTTCTTTATGTCTTTTGTTGAGGCTATAAGTGGATGTTAGGTGGCTACAAAGTGTCTTTTATCAGACCTCTCTCCATCGTTTTAACTTAGGTTTTGGTCATTGGATCGAACCTCTTCATGAAATATTTATGTATAAGTGATTGATTGAAATCTAAGGTCTTCCTTTTCCCTTGTTCGTTCAGTGTTAAAGGTTCCAAGTTGAGTGGATCAAAATTTTGGTGTATCACCCCCTTTAGGTAGGATTTCCCCTTTAAGTTTTCCTTCTCCCTTTTCCACGGTAGTCCGCAGCATAGAGTAGAGATCTTAATTGATACATCATATAGGAACCAGCCTTCTCTGGAGGTTCTTCTCACCGTTGAGTCACCCACCCTCATGAAAAGATCTCATTGTTTCAGCCGGATAGAGGACTGGCCATTTCGTGCATGTCTTCGAATCAGGGCGCAGCTCCAGGTTGACAACAGTTTTTAGCACGCCCGGTGGGACATATTTTTTCTGGTTTTGATGAAATTGCAGTTGTAGCAGGGTTCTTCAAGAAGTATTCGGTTATTCCAAGCTCAAGCAATTGATTCTAATAGTTCAGGACAGTTTCCATGTAAGTCTATTTTTATTGTATTATCGCGAATGAATTTTGATGGTTGTGTATGAAGAGAATTCCTATGCTATATTTCCTTATTAGCCCAATGATGGATCATACCAGCCTGGTCATGATATCTATGAGCCTAATCAGCGTTATCAAGGGTATTATCAAAGCTATGTTGAACCTTATCAAGTTTCTCATGATTCTTATTATCAAGAGCATGAATCTTACAAGCTTCCTTGTGAGCCATATCAGTCTCAGGACTGGATTTCATCTTCCCCATATGGCTATGATGTTCCATATGAGCAGTATTGCCTTCAAGAAAAAATGAATGAAATAGAGCTCAAAATACTAGCATATGCAAGAAAGGTTTGTTCTAACTCTCATTATGAGGAAGTGAATGGTTTATTTCAAAATGTGTCCAATGATTCAGAAGAGATAAATGGACTATGTATTCTTGCATTGGAAAAGATGGAGGCTTGGGAAAGGCAGAAAATCGAGTTAAACCAATTGTCTACAAAGGGCTATTGTGCTTCTTATTCTCATAAAGTTCTTAATCATGCCCAGTGTGTGCCAAGGGAGTTTCCTAGTTGGAGTCAAGAGCCTATTCAAGTGACTATTCATGAGACTAAACCTTCCTATAGTCCCATTACCTCACCAATCATCCCTCAAGCTCAGGTTGTCCAGGAGGACAAGCAGGTTCCAGACTTTGATGAGGTAATGGCCAAATGGAAGGAGCAAAATACAGATGTCTTTAAGAGTTTCTCTTCCCCTCCTCCAAAACTCCCTAGATAATTCCATTGCCCTCAAGATTCCAAAATCTGACCATGATCAACCTCCCATGCTTCATTTTTCCTCTCAAACAAATGAATTTTATCACCCTCCCGCCATAACCCTTACTCAAGAGGACCCTGTTCTTTGGAGGATTGAGAAAGAAGTTGCAGCTACAGGCCAAGTTCTTGCAGAGTGTGAAAAAGATGCTTCAGATGTGTTGAAGGAAGAATTTTCTATCGATACTTCACTTGAGGGTGTAGTTGAGCATCCAATTATAACTGAGAGTGAGAAGACTGATCTTGATGTAGAAGAAATTCAAGAGGAGCTGGTACCCTATTGAGAAGGATCCAGATAGCGTGACAACTGATTCAGTTCAAATAGATCAAAATGAGAAACAAAAAGGTGATTAGCAGCTATATCTTAAATCTCTACAAGAGATTGAAGAGCTTTGTATGGATATGATGGCTATTAAAGAGCATGTTCATGAAAGATTGGATCAAGAATCACCTATTCAAGATCCCAATACAGATTGGGTTGCATACTCAAAGCTCCTTGAAGAGCTAGATGAACTTGCAGCAGTCAATAAGAAGGATGTGGTCACTCAAAAGGCATGCATAGATGAGGTATCACTTGACATGGTGATAGATGACAAGCAATCTGAAAACGATCAGGAAATACTTGGTGAGTTTGTCTTTGTTGGTGACTGGTTTGTTGTTGATGACCCATTTGAGAAGATGCTAATACAGTTGGTCGACAAGGCATATGCCTCATCAAAGGTTATGACACATAAACATCCTGCCTTGCAACTTGTACCATCTCTTGGAAGGAGTAAATTCAATAATTTCCCATTTGATCCAGGTGGATCATGCTTTATCATGGTTAGCTAGGTTATTTAGTTGTTTTTGCTTTCCTCCAAGTGTTGTTCAAGCACAGTAGTTTGCTTCAGTTTTGTTCAATAAGTGCTTGTTTGCACATTTTCTTTTTAGTTAGTTTTCTGCTTTCGTGTCTTTTCCTTATTCTGAAGGAGGAGGTTACTACAGCAATGATTAGAGCAGATTTTTAGTCAAAAATCAGGTTCACCATTTGGGAATTCAAATAAGCGTCTATATGTGGACTGAGTTCTCAAGCATAGCAGGCATGCTGAGCCAGCTGAGTCGCCATAAATGTTGACAATTCTTCCACAAGTCAGATTGTCTCTCGCCATTCAGAAAATGCACGTCTCTAGCCAAGGAAGAAAGAATACATTGTTTTTCTTTGTTAAGGGCCTTTGCTGCAAAATGATGAATTCCTTTGGACTTTTGTCCGAAGGAATGGTGTTCATCAAAGAAGGGTAAGCCAAGGAAATAACAAATCAATAAAGAGCCTAAGACCAAGGAATTCCTTCGGAGAATCCAAAAGTCCGCACAAAAGGCAAGGAAAAGCCAAGGATTAATTCGGAAGGGTCATTTTCAAGAATTCCGAAGGGCAGGGTACAGAAGGGTCACTTTCAACAATCCCGAAGGGCACCTACCCTTCGGGAAGGTGAGAGAACCGATTCAAAACCTTTGCAAAAAGGCTGGGTGCCCTACAATTCTTTCGAAAAGGGCACAGACACGAGCAAATAGCCCTTGCAGAGGGCACTTGGTCGACGAGAGGACCGTGGTGACTTTTCCAAAGGGCACATTTCAAAAAGATAAGACATAGGAAGAGACCTTTGGACTTTTTGTCCGAAGGAATTCCTTCGGACAAAAGGTCCGAAGGAATTCAGAAAACACAGCAAGAGGCCCGTGGAAAAGCCGACGGCAAAAAATTCGAAGGCTTTGGAAAAGTTAAAAGGCAAAGGCAGGAAATGAATTCCTTCGGACTTTTTGTCCGAAAGGGTTTTCTCCTTCTTGACTTTGGACTTTGTTTGGTCTTCCTTTGTGTCTTCCGAATTCCTTCGGACTTTTTGTCCGAAGGACTTTGGACTTTGTTTGGTTTTCCTTTGTGTCTTCCGAAAAAGTTAAAAGGCAAAGGCAGGAAATGAATTCCTTCGGACTTTTTGTCCGAAAGGGTTTTCTCCTTCGGACTTTGTTTGTCGGGTTTTCTCCTTCTTGACTTCGGACTTTGTTTGGTCTTCCTTTGTGTCTTCCGAATTCCTTCAGACTTTTTGTCTGAAGGACTTCCTTTGTGTCTTCCGAATTCCTTCAGACAGTTTGGTCTTCCTTTGTGTCTTCCGAATTCCTTCGGACTTTTTGTCTGAAGGACTTCCTTTGTGACTTCCGAATTCCTTCAGACAAAAATGTCTGAAGGAATTCGGAAGACACAAAGGAAGTCCTTCAGACAAAAAGTCCGAAGGAATTTGGAAGACACAAAGGAAGTCCTTCGAACAAAAAGTCCGAAGGAATTCGGAAGACACAAAGGAAGACCAAACAAAGTCCTAAAAGTCCGAAGGAATTCAGAAGACACAAAGGAAGTCCTTCGGACAAAAAGTCCGAAGGAATTCGGAAGACACAAAGGAAGACCAAACAAAGTCCGAAGTCAAAAAGGAGAAAACCTGACAAACAAAGTCCGAAGCCAAGAAGCGAAGAAACAAAGGAAAGATATCCTTCGGGGAAAAGCCCGCAGAAATTTGTCCGACGAAAGTTGCCACAGAAAAGTCCAAAGAAATTTGGACAAGGCCCTTTCAATAAAATCTGAAGGAATTAAGTCAAGACATCCGAAAGTAATGGAGGTTGACTGTGCAAAAGAGGATAGAAAATAGATTAATCCGACGGAAGTTGCCACAGAAAAGTTCGAAGAAATTCGGACAAGGCCCCTTCAATAAAATTCGAAGGAATTAAGCCAAGACATTCAAAAGTAATGGAGGTTGACTGTGCAAAAGAGGATAGAAAATAGATAATCCGACGGAGAGTTGAAAATAGAATATCCGAAGGAAATTGCCAAATATAGAATCCCGCCAAAAATAGACAGGAACAGGCAAACCAGAGCAAGGTAAAATACATGCAAGCGGGAGCTATTTTCGAACACTGGTCAAAGCTTCAGTTGACTGGTTATTAAAGTCCCGCTCATCTCTAGATCATCTCACGCATTCGAGGGTCCAACTCAGCTTCAACAGAAGTTCCAAATTCGAATGTTGAGTTGACTGTACCAGATTTAGAGTTGACTAATTGTTAAAACACCGCATCCACTAGGAGATTTCCATGCAAGGGAGGATGATCTCTTCGTCCAACTCAGCTTATCAAATGGTTAACTCAGCTTTCCAACGTTCCAATTCGGCATCAAACAACTCACGTAGAGTTCTAAAATTGACATTGGCTCATGCAAAGAAAGGTGGGCGGTTCAGAACAAAGACAAGTTCACTTCCTCAAGCGCAAAAAGCTTCATGCAAAGACAAAAGAAAACATATTTTATTGAAAGGCCAAGTCAGCGTTGAGTTAACCTAAGTGAATCCTTCTCTTCAAATTTTCAACGCCAATCTTTAGCCTCTTGTAATTTTCTATATAATGGCTTTCAACCTTAATTAAAAAGAATCCAATCTCTCTCTTGGTTAGACCAGACTCTACCATTGGTGAGTTGTGTAACCTCTTCGATCAATAGAAAGACTGTACTTTCAGATTTCAAGCGTTGGCATAGTGTATATTTCATTCAACAATTTGCATAAGTGGTAGATTTCTCTCCCTTCCCAAATTTCGGTTCATACCTAGTTGCTAGATTATCCTTATGCAGGTCATGTTAAAGTGTTCTTTATGTCTTTTGTTGACACTGTAAGTGGATGTTAGGTCGCTGCAAAGTGTCTTTTATCAGACCTCTCTCCATCGTTTTCCCTCAGATTTTGGTCATTGGATCGAACCTCTTCATGAAATATTTATGTATAAGTGATTGATTGAAATCTAAGGTCTTCCTTTTCCCTTGTTCGTTTAGTGTTAAAGGTTCCAAGTTGAGTGGATCAAAATTCTAGTGTATCACCCCCTTTAAGTAGGATTTCCCCTTTAACTTTTCCTTCTTCCTTTTCCACGGTAGTCTGCAGCATAGAGTAGAGATCCTAATTGATACATCATACAGGAACCAGCCTTCTCTGGAGGTTCTCATCGTTGAGGCACCCACCCTCGTGAGAAGATCCCATTATTACAGCCGGATAGAGGACTGGCCATTTTGTGCACGTCTTCGAATCAGGGCGCAGCTCCAAGTTGACAACACTGACATCACTTGACTGATCCAAAGGATTTCATTATGCACATATTTAAGCAAAAGATTCATGCAATGAACCCTGCATGGTGTCCAAAATATTTTTAGATATTCGTCTTCAATTGTGCCCTTGTTAATACATTGCTTGGAGCACTATCTGCACTGATTGCACAACATTTTGTTTTCCTACAAGCTCAATTTTATCTCGAAACAAAGCCATCAAATAAGTTGCATCCTTGACATGATCAAGAGTGTTATGTGCCTTCAAAAACATGGCACCTTTAGAGGAGACAAAAATGTTTATGTAATGTCCCCATTTTAGCTCACCATGGTTTATGATTGGTTTAGCCTATCATTGGACCTCGTAAGCTAACTCAAATGGTTAGAGGGTCTTTTTTGGCAGAGATCAGTGTGTTTTCTCCGTCAAAACTTAGTATGGGTTCAAGTTCGGCCATTCGTTGGACTCAGTTATTCATAATTACTATTTATAGTAAGTCATCATTTCAAGGAGTCAAGGTTTTCATTTATAGCAGGGCACTTGAACAGGTTATGATTGCAGTATCGATCCCTTGCACAATTGGTTAACTCCCAAGTTCAGACGGAATTAAGATATAATGATTATTTGTGGAGTTATGTTATTTTAATTATTAATAAAGTGATTATTTTATTAATATTTATTTATAAAGTGCAATTATAATATAAGGTATTAAAAATCATTTTATGTGCAATGAGACCATGACCTTCATTTAAGTACTTTAATTAATATTGACTTGGAGGTTGAATATTAAATTATTTAATAAAGTCAATGTGCACACATTTAATATTATTTTAAATGATATTAAATGATTGAAAAAATTCTTAAAGGGGATTGATCAGCTCATAAAAAAATATATTAAAGGGGTCAGCCAAGCTTCTTTTCATCTAGGAATTGATATGAGTTTCGAAGTGTTTTGCTTAGAGAAAGAACTAGCTAGGGTTTCTGCCATTATTGAGCCTTTGAAAACGAAAACTCTCATTAGTTGTGCAATTTTGAGGCTGTGAAACTATCAGCTGAGATTATTGCCTAATTGTGGACTTCAATCAGAAGTTCAACTTGTGCTTACATTGCAAATTTTGTGGGCTTTGGCCAAAGTTAGAGATAGAGATTTCATATCAGCTTATTGAAGCATTTTGGAGATCATTTTGGGAGTAAATTAGCGGTGATGCTATTATCAAATTTTCAGTCACATTGCTGCAGACTTGAGACCTATGATTTTATTCATAGCATGCCATGGAGGGGTCAATTCCATATGGGTACTTGAGCGCTGCCTTTCTAGAAGTGGGACAATGATTTTTGATATTGAAGAGGGGAGTTTATAGCAACTATCTATTTATTCTATCACCTTTCAGTCCAGAACAGGGGCGGCACCATTAAAGGCATGATTTGGCATGATTGAAGGCTCATTCCAAGCTAGCAAGGCTGCCACGATACCTTCTCACAAGGGCGCTTCATGTGATCAGGGTCTCTTATATTTTTTGCGTCGTTTATAAGCATATAGAATAGTGTTAGTTGCTGCCATTTGTCTTAAACTTTAGGAATTGCATACACTGTAAAGCTAAAAGTCTTGGCTATTCATATCTACATCAACATTGTAATTGAATCAGACTATCAATAAATGAGTGATAAGTTGCCAATTACATATTTGATGTAATGTTCATATGTATATAGCTCATGATTTGCATAATAGTTTGCATGTCAAATATTTGACGAAATGTCAATTGGCTGTAGAAGTTGATTTGCACTAGTTCAAGTCAATTTATTGCATTTGAAAATACAAAAAGACTTACATTTCATTATTAGCTTATTATTAGTCCATTTAACATTCATTTCCAAGCTTTTGCAATCGAAACAAACTGAAACTTTCAACAAACTACAACATTGCATACAAAGTGTTTGACAATATTCTTTGAAGTCAAAATCAACAAGATAAAGTCAAATTTAGCAAGGGGTATTAAAGTTTATAAGGGGTCTATGAGTAACATCAATTCACTTATTTGAAAGAATTGATTTACTTGTGTAGGATTTTTATTTTTCATGTCTTTCATTCTAGCCAAAACCTGTGTTTCTTTTATCATTCAAAACAACAATTCAATGCTTTTCATAACTATGAGTCGCATACCCCTTTCAAGCATTATTTGACATGCACATGGCATCATTCCATAAGGGGGATCAATCAATATTCAATGGCATGCCACATTCAAAAGACAACCTCCCAATTGTGCCATCCACATTTTTTCTAATGGTAGCATTATAAAGTTTAGTTATTTGAGAGTCTTGCATGGGGGTTAAAAAAGGTTATTGTGTCAAAAATTAAGAGGGCCTATCCATATCACCTCCAATATGCGGTTCTTGTGATTGTTGGGGCATTGAAATCAAATATGGCTCCATGGACTTCATCGTCGTCCACTTCTTACACAAATCGTCCTTGTGTACCTTGGGAATACATGTATAAACCTTAATTTGTTCTTTATTCCCAATAAAAATCAAATGGTATCAAACTCATGCAATTGAATTACTTTTCCCTATTTTCTAAAAGGAGCAAAGCCACAACTTGATACCTGAACTGCTATAATTTTCCCTTGAATAGTTGTCAATTATAGTCACTATCCCCATAACCTATGCTCAAATGTCCTTTTGGCTGCATTATATTCAGTAGCATTCAAATCTCTTTTATGAGATTGTATGGTTGTGGGGCTTATAGAGTATGCCTCCATTTTTCTATTGAACTTGAATTTGATTTAAAAAAACTAAAAAATGAACATTGAAAACATAATATCGATGAAGCATTGACATGGAATTAAATCTCAAATTTGTTACAATAGCGTAATATCAAGGAGTCCAATAATGGTTGTAATGAGACATTGAAGAAAATGGTTATGATATATAGGATATGAATTGATATATAACTACAGTCCCATGTAACAATCCTTGCCCAATCTTCCCTTAATTGTCTCAATTTGCTGCCTTGTAATTTTTTCAAACACTTTGTAAGCAAAGTGCTTATTGCTGATTTTTGTCATAGTTTTGATAATTTGTTTAAATGACGATGGATTAAAGCTTCAAGTGTTTATAAAACAATGCAAGAATGACAATGCTAAGTTCTAGATGCAGGAATGACTTCTTTTTTTTTGTTCTTTTCTATGCAATTAGATGAATTCACAAAACAAACTAATCACTTACAACCAATGGACATTTAGTCAAACAGTTGGCATGCAACCTACTATCTCAATTCAAATGCTCAAAAGATAACTATAAATGACCAGCAACTTGTGATTCTTATTTGTATTGATGATTTGATACAATACTCCACTAGACTAGCCAAGACTCTTGGCATAAACAAGAATTACAATTATATGGTATGCTGATATGAAGGATGCACATCTACAGCTACAGATATAAACTATACTAAAGGATGAATTGTATGCAATGAACCCTAGTAGGATTGAGGCGCCCTTGAGAATAGATGAAGGAGCAAGCAATTTCCCAGTGAAAGGATGATCTCCCAAGCCAAATCGCATTTTCCAAACCAGCCGCCCCTATTCTGGTCTGATCTCAAATTTAAAAGAATATGCAATGAATATGCACTTCTTCAAGCCAATTGAGATGACTAAAATATCACCTCCAAAATGCAATCTTTCAAGAGATATTTCACTCCCTCAGTTATGCTATCAATGGGAGTTATCGTTCCCAAAGACAAATTGATTCACTGCAGGAAACTCTAGGCTCCACTAGCATATCACAACAAAGACAACATCAAATCGGGATAATTCATAATGGCAGCCCACACCTCCCTTTATACTCTTTTTTTTTCCTTCATTTGGGAAGCTTCTAGAAACATCATAATATTTTATTATTATTTTTCCCTTTTAATATATTATATTTGCACTTTAATATAGAATAATGAATTATATCATAAAGCACAAATATAACATCATCTTGTAACATGAGGTTTCTAAAAATAGAACATTCTAATAAATCATTAGAAAACCTCCAGAATATGTTGAAACTTCCCCAAAGAAACCAACTGCCATTTGGCTAACTACGGAGAGGACTCTCAAACCATGCCATATTAGCCTATGAGGGCCGTTGATAGGCTAATCATGTTGAAAGTACAATGTCTAACTAGAAGGGGACATTACATCCCAACAAAGGGAGATCTATATTTGTTAAATTTCAATTGTGGAGAAAAAATCTTGTAAGCAACTACAACATAATTTTTTAAATAATCAATGACGATGGTTATGTGGTAATTTGAATTTGAACAACTTTTGATATCTCATCCCCTCTGTTGACCATTTTGGCCCTGTAGGCCAAAATCGGCCTCCTTCCCCTACTGTTCTGAGCCAGTTCAAATTTGATTTGCACAAGTCTTTCGGCAAAAGGAGGAACCAGTTCAGTGGTTCGACGTCGGGGTCCAATAGCATGATCTTTTCAAGAACTTTGAACTTGAACTTTGAACCATTGTTGGTTCAGTTCAGTTGGTTCAATCGGTTTGGTTCAACGAGTTGGTTCAAAGGGATGGTTCAAGAATTGGTTCAGGTCGGAAGGTTCAAAAGGGGTCTTCCAAAGCCCAAAGGACAAGTGCCCTTGCAGAGGGCAGTCCCAGACCCAAAAGTACCCTTCAAGAGGGTAGTCAGGCACAAACTAGACCATTCCCATAGGATGCAGAGGGCAATTCTGGACCCACAAGTGCCCTTGCGGAGGGCAGGGAACCCTTGCGGAGGAATCAAAGACAAGGCAAAAGGGCAGAGTTTTCCTTCGAAAAAAAGACAAGGCAAAGATAGAAGAAAAAGCTAAGGCTGAATTTCTTCAGACAAAATGTCCGAAGAAATCCTTCGGAAGAAAATCTCGCGGCAATAAAAGACAAGGCAAAATCTTTGGACAAAAGTCCGAAGCAATTTGCGGAGGAATCAAAGACAAGGCAAAAGGGCAGAGTTTTCCTTCGAAAAAAGGACAAGGCAAAGATAGAAGAAAAAACTAAGGCTGAATTTCTTCAGACAAAATGTCCAAAGAAATCCTTCGAAAGAAAATCTCGCGGCAATAAAAGACAAGGCAAAATCTTCGGACAAAAAGTCCGAATAAATTCGCCCGATAGAAAGTCCTAAGGGAGAAACCCGAAGGAATTCCTTCGGACTTTTGTCCAAAGATTTTGCCTTGTTTGTCCGAAGGAATTCCTTCGGACTTTTTGTCCGAATAAATTCGCCTGATAGAAAGTTCGAAGGGAGAACCCCGAAGGAATTCACCCGGGGAAAACCCGACAGAAAAAGGCAAGCAGAAAAAACATGAAGGAAACATATCCTTCAGACATTTTGTTCGAAGGATGTGACTACCAAAAGGAGCCTGAAGGACCCTGAAGCACTGGTACCCTTGCGGGGGACTCTCGGCCAAAAATGAAAGGACCTTTCTCCAAGCCCCGAAGGGACACCTTACCTTCAGGAGAGTTAAAAGACAAAGGCCCAGACAAAGGAAAAAGGGCCGAAGAAAAGAAAGCCGAAGAAATTGCCAAAGGGGATGATGTCCCCGAAGACGTCAAATTCAGGCCAATGAAATAGCCGTTGATCTTTAAATGCTTGAGCGCCAACCCGAAGGAATTCAAAGGCCTTAAGGCCAAAAGGAAGAGACCACTAAGAAGGGAGCCCAAAGAGCCAAAGATTGATAGAAGATAGCCCTGAGGGCTCAAATTACCGAAAAGAGTCAAGAGAGGAAAAGACAAAACCAAGAAGAGACAGTTGGGAAAAGACAAAAGTTAAGAATGAATTCAGCGACTTGCTAATGAAAGAGCCCAAGGAGCCCACAAAGGATGATAAGATAGCCCCGAGAGCTCGAATTCCAAGAAAAGACAAAGCCAGGAAGAGACAAATGAATATGGACAAAACAACCCAGGGGGCAAAGGGGAGACGAGTTATTCCTGCTGTTGGAACAGACTCTGCCAAGTGGTCATCAAGGAGTGCAAACAGTGAATGACGCAACCTATTTTTTCTCCACTTTGCATTGATAAGCAGACAAACTGTGCAAATATCTTGAAGGAGCAGTCTTGTTGCAGACAAAGAGGCACGGCCCATGCTTTCACATTAATGTTTGAATGCCAAAGTCAAGACTGACAGCCAACACAGCATTCTCTTTCAACGGTTTTCTCTTCCCGATGCTCCCAACACACATGAGCCACTTGTAAGAAAAGGCGTCAAAGTCTTTTCCAAGGGGGTGCCATTTGCTTCCTCTATATATATTGTAACTTCTCATTTGAGAAAGGATATCTCTTGGCTTGTAAGGCGGAGCCCTGCCGAAATTTACCTTGAATAAAAAAGAAGCATTTTTGCCTCCATTTGAGCTTGCACTTTTGCATGTTTGTGGCTGTCTTGTGTTAAGTCATTTTCCCTTATGCTTTCATAGAATGATTCCAGCATGTCTAGTGTATTGTGAGTTCTTCTTTTGCAGGTTAGCTAGAAGTGTCTACAGCAGAGTATAGGCGCATGTGAACAGGCTGCCATAGTGTGTCTTACAACACCTCTGGTAGTTCTTCCTCCCTGCATCTCCAGAGGGCCCCTAGCTCACTGATGTAGGAGAATTTCTCATATCAAATGAAATGTACATCAGCTTGTTCTTGGTGGAAAGTGTATGCTCAAGCTAAGTAGATCGAACTTTTTTGGTGCATCACCCTCATAATTTAGGTTCTGTTTCAGTATCTTTCTCTCTTTTCAACCCCCCCATTATATATATATATATTAGCAAATGTACTGGAATAAATTAGAGATGCATCAAAGGGAGCTAGCCCTTATCTAGAGACTCTCCCCTCAGTTTTGCCAAACCCACAGGAAAGAGAGGAGTTTCCATTTTGCCGCGTGGAAGAGAGAAGCTCTGTCTTCTCTCAAGGGTGCAATCCACGACGTCAATAGTTTTTGGCACGCTCGGTGGAACATATTTTTAACACCATTTTTAACACTCAACAAAGTTCTAGGATTGATGCTGGTCCTGCTACAACAAAATCAACCATTTTCAGCATCTGGCAACTCCACTAGTAGGAACATCAGTCTTTGATCAAAGACCAGTCTGACCTCCTATGCCTAAAATCACCACACGATCTACTGCTAAGGGTGTCCCTTTTGAATTCATGGAATTGCCTTTGAACTCAACAAAGTGACTAAGGTTTGAAAAAACTCATCCTTATTCAGCAAATCACCTTCCCAGACCTACTATAAGATACACCTACGCAAGAAGGCCTCGATTGAATCCTGTCATAGCTATGGCTTTACCTTTTGTGGCCTTTCATGGTCAGAGTCCTTTGAATCTCCTACGTTATGACCCAATTCTAGGGGCAGTCCTTCAAAGTGTGCCTCCCTTTAATGGAGAAGGGCCCATTACTGCTATCGAACACATCAAAAATATTGCTAACCTCTGCGGTATTCACAATGTCACTGAGGAAAACATTGCGATCAGATTGTTGGCATTGTCTTTCAAGGGCAAAGTTCTGGACTGGTATGGGACTTTGCCCATGAATTCAGTCGATTCCCTGGAACGAATTGGGTACACTCTTAACGAACAGATTTGGGGAGAAGAGCGACCACCTTTCACTTGCCGAGCAGCTGACCACTATGAAAAGAGCTCCACACGAGTTCATGCAAGATTTCAATACTCGTTTTCTGAAGACATGGAACATAATCCCCATTCTGGTAAGGCTGACTCCGAGCTATGCTTTCCTCTATTATTTGAAAGCGTTGAATAACGACATTGCTGTTATGATACAGTCCATGGGAGGACATGTGCTACCTGCTACCTATGACATAGCTATAGCGGCTGAGAATTGCCTAGTGCAGGTTAGAAAAATAGCTCCTAGGCCTCATATGCCGCTCTTTCCTGAATTGCTGTCTCCAATCCAGACTGCTGCACCCACCTTGTCTCTTCTGCTTGGTATAGAAAAGCCGACTACTACTTCATCCAATGACCTCTATGAAGTCAAAACCCTGTTACAAAGCGTAACAAATGAACTAATGGCTCTTAAAAAGCAATCGATCAAATCAAGGATATCAGCAGTATGGACAAGCAAATAGACCCCCTTTCTAGAATTACAATCAAGGGCAGGGTCAATTTGCACAGGGCAGACCTTTTCAAGGCTATAATCCAGGGGCCCCTTTATCATCCAAGGCTCTAGCGCCCGCTCAAAACAATCTGGTACAAGAACAATCCAGTTGCTCAACCATGGGATATGGTCAAGATCAAGTTGTTTATATAAATGAAATGCTGAGTCACTACACAAATGCACAGGACAATCAGGCAGCTGCCCAATTCCCAAGCTTTGAGGCTTCAGTGCAACCTGGCATGGGCAGCAGTTAGACTCAGCCCGATTCTACTCTCATGAATCCCCTGGAAGGTGAGTTCTATGTAGTCAATTATGTGGATAGTGCAGACAATCAGGGCGACTATGTCGCAGCCAACACAAGGTCCAAAAGGAGAACAATGGAAGAAGCTCAAACAACTGCTCAAACGTCAGCACCACCTTCTTCATCACATGTAAACCAAAAGGTTCCAAACTTTAGACTGCCAGTTGCACCTTCAGCTGTCATGTCCCCATTCTGGCTGACATCGTTTAGCGTGACATTCTATGAAGATTTGCCTATTCCTGACTCTCGTAGGCAGATAAAGGTGGTGAGAGGGTCTTGTTGGCAATTTGATGGCTCACGATGATCCGGGAGATAGTTTATTTTATTATGGAGGCCAAATTGTTATATTTTTATTTTAAAATGCACTTTTATTTTTATTTTCATAAAATTACTTTTATTTTAAAAAGTATAACAAGTTTTGTATGATGTATTACGGAAACTCTTGGAAGTTCCGAAAAGCGCATAAATAGACCCTATGGGTCTAGTATTTGGCATCCAGAGTTTATTTTTGATCATTGAATCTTCTTGAGCGTTTGTCAGACTGCAGAGTCTGCAAATCGTTAGATTAATCCTTGAGAACGATACCTCTCAAGCGATTTGCATAACTGAGGGTGTGAAAGATTATCTGAAGGGTTGCACTTTGGAAGTGGTATTCAGCTACTTCAAGTTGGGCTTATTTGGTACTCAGACATTTGTCTAAGGGTTTGTGTTTTCAGTGGTTGGAACATTGATTATTCAGTCATTTCATGTTGTGTTTCGTTTCGAAAACCGAATAATGTGGGAACCCTGAAGCGACTGCATCAGTAGTCCATTTGGAGGGTTTAATAAAAAATAAAAAAATATATCTTTTTTATACAGTCCGTACAGGTACGGCCTGTACCTACAGAACAGTACGGACGGCGTACGGATGGTATCCTGGGCAGGTTTCTTGGTCTTCAGCGACTTCCTGGTATTAGCCATTCAGATTGAAGGAGGACGCACAGGTTCAATTCTTCCTAGGCTGATTTCCTTTACAGCAAGAGATATTTCTGCAGGAGAAAGTGGCGTGATTATATCGTGCCATTTTGGGTGTTGGGTGCAGACTTACAGCCGCCACTATCCGTGTTATTGATTGTTGGTAGCTAGGCGCTTATTTGGGGAGCTGGGCAGAATCGGCGTAGACTTTGCTAAGTGCGCCAAACATCTGCCGAAATAACTTGTCAACTCAACGGCCAAATCGGGTTTGGAAAGAAACACGGCAGAGGCAGAGGGCGCCACGCCAAAGACAGGGCAAACAATATGATCATGGCATGCCTGCTGTAGCCATTACACGAATGCCAAAAAAGTTGTCAATTATAACAGCCGCCTCACAAAGTGACACAGTCAGTATATTACCAGACCAGGTTCATTTCCTGAATCGCCATTGCTTGATATAAGGCATTAATGCTACAGTCATTGAGTTTTGTAATAGTTCTATTTGCATATCTGTAATCGAAATACAATTATTTGCCTATCGTTTGCATTCTGTCCATGATTTAAAAAAAGATATTATTCTGTCCATCTGAAGGCCGTGATAATAGAAAGGTATTATTTGCATTGTCTTGTTAAAAGTTAAAAATTGCAATCAATAGAAAAAAGATCTATATCTTCATTAAATGGATATATTGGCGAATTCAATTTAGCTGAGTGGATTTGTTTTCAGTTTTACACCTACAGCAGTATAAATTGATGACTTACCAACTGTTTGACGGAATTCCTTAGAATAATATCTTGTGTTTTAGTGATCCTACTAGTAAGGGTCATTACAGTGGTATCAGAGCGGTTTCCTGCCAGCTTGATTGGGTTATTTCAGATTGAATTCAATTAGCAGTATGGCAACAACAGGAGACAAGGATTTGGAAGAAAGAATGCACAATGCAAAGAAGAAATTAGATCGTCCATTTCAGCAAACAAAGGACCTTCTAAGAACTTTGGAGGAGTTGGAAACTTATTTAGGTAAGGTTGATCAGTCAGATTCCCATGCTATGCAAACAACGTTATCTCCAGCATTTGGTTTGTTGGTGAAGCCCCGATTATTGAGACATCATGATGAGGTGGTAAGACTTGCAGCTCTCTCTTGCATTAGTGAAATCATGAAGATAATAGCTGGCTCTAATTCTTATGATGATCAGATTATGAGAGAGGTACTTCATGCCATGGTGAAAAGCTTCGAAAAATTGGATGACATTAGGGACCCTCATTTCACAAAGAGGGCAAGATTACTTGAAGTATTTGCAAGGTGTAGATTTGAAAACATTATGCTGTCATTAGGTTGTATTGATGACATTCGCAGGATGTTTAATACATTTTGGAATATTATAGATGAGTTTCATTCAAGCGATGTATTAGCATCGATGCACTCTATCATGTTCACAATCTTGTTTGAGGAGGATGAAATTTCTAAATCTTTGGCAGAAGATTTATGGTATGCCTGGACAAAAGAGAGGAATTTGTCACCTATGGCATGTACGTGGTTAAAGAGTTTAATTGATAGGCCTAAGGATCGTAGTACTTTCCTTATGACAGGCAAAAACTTGAATGATGAGTTCGACAAAAATGTTGATCCAGTACAGGGAGACATTAACACATCTTCAGGTAATGATTTATCTTCACAAGCAGAAGCGGTTAAAGATGTTGTGCAGGTTGAGCTAATGGCATCAGAAGGTGATATCACAGGGACACCAGATTGCATGATTAACACAGATAGTGATTCCAGTACAGTTGATCAGAAAGTGAGCATTCAGGACTTTGCAAAAAATGAGTATCAGACACAGTTGGATGCTTCTTCACATGAGATAGAGGCTAGTAGTTATTCCCATGGGTTGGCGAGCCAACTAAAGACGAGGGAAAAGGATATTGTCGTGGCTTTATCTCATCATGATAGAATGCATGGGTTGATTGGGAATCACATTTGGATGATTCAACTGCAGGAGAGACAAAAGGAAGTCACAACAGGTTCATCTTGTGACGACTTACAACAGATCAAGGAGGGCATGGAGGCAATGAAGGTAAATTATATACACCTACTTTCAGATCGCGATCATCTCCTTAATCTTGCGGGAATCTATTTAGAAGCATTAATGAAGGAAAAAGAGGTTGACCAACTTTCTCATGAGCTGGAGGATACTCGGAATTCCTTGGTGAGTACTCCATTGGCGTTACAGGATGAGGAGAGACATGTGGATGAGCGTGGCATGGAGTCGAGATTAGTTTCATCTTGCACTCAACTTTCTACAGCAGGTGGATCATATATGGTCACTAATGATGTTGTAAGTTCATCTTGCTTTCACATCCTAGATTCAGGGACAGTATCTGATAGGTTTGGGGAGTTAGTTGGTATTAGCCATATTATTTAGGTGAGGAGTTTGCTTGAGTTACCAGCTGATTCTAGTTTATGGATACGGGCTCGGGATTGTTATATTGGTGTTTGGGACTCAGATTACTGGAAATCTTTATCACTCATTAGCAACAGTGATTGTCTGGGTGCTATCATAGATTTGATTAGCATATTGCATGGTGTTGCCTTTTTTTGTGTCATCGGCTTGTCCGATGTTAGTATTAGTTTCTATACACTGGTATTGGGAGTTGTGTGCATTTCCAGTCGTCCACTTAGGATACAGTGGGCTTATGATGATTCGGGCACATCCCAATTATCAGTGATTGCATATCAGTCCCAGGATCGTATCCAAGCGGATGCAGTGGACAGTTTTGAGGACTTAGTTTCCTCAGCAGTTTCTTTCAGTATAGAGGAGTTGGACAGCGATGCTACAGTTTTTGATACTCTGTATGTTGATATGAGCTTTGGAGCTGATTCACAGAGTATGGATGGTAGTACTCCAGAGATCAGTAATTTTGAGTCTACTCTTTTGGACAGTGCATCAGAGGAGGATTGTAGGAGACAATCTAGCCAGCGCCATCATGTGTCTAGTCAGCTGAGAGTTAGTGAGCAAGACATTGCTATCGCTTGTGAGCATTTCGATGTTGCTCGTCAGTTGTTAGCAGTTTATGGATGGGGTTCTCCTACTAGCGATGAGCAAGGAGGCAGTTATTTTTCCTTGACAAAAATACACTCTTTATGGGAGGCTATCCAGATTCTGAGACGGGATTATATGCAGTTGGTAGCCGACAGAGATTATCTTATGGAGTGGGGCAGCACAGCGTACGATGCATTATTGGCCAAAGAAGATGAGGTGAGTGGGCTTACTCAGCAGCTCGAGGTGACTTCTGGGATTTTTGAGAGTACACAATTGGCTTTTGAGGAGTCACAGTTTCATTTGACTGAGGTGACCATGGAGTTAGAGCGGCTTCAGTCACAGTGGGTTGTACCACCTGTGCATGGTGCGCTGTTGACTAAGGTCGATTTTTTTTATCCGCATTATACTACAAGGTATGTTCATCAGTTTGCATTTGATCCCTGCATTGAGAAGTTGATGGCCATTAGATTTGATTTGAGTTCTACTTCTTTCTATCTATTATATGATGACTATTCGCCATCAGTGGTACATGGAAGTTATGGTTATGAGATAGTGGCCGGTGATCTGCAGAGTTGTATGGACTGCAGGAGTTGTATAGTGTGTGGATTCTCCATATTTGGCACAATTTCATTTGGGAGTATTCACCATTGTTGCAGAGTTGGATTGTACATTCCGCATAAGCCAGTAGGATGCATTGACGGTATTTACGGTGTTGATAATTTGGGTTCTGATATTTCGAGAGTTTGTTTCTCATGGGTTCCTGACTATGGCAGTGCTGGTTTTGGAGTTTGGTTGAGTAGTATTTGCCAGTTTGATTATGGATTTCTCTTGATTATTTTTCAAAGGATAATGCAGGAGCTTGCGTTGATTGACAGCAGTATAGATCATGATTACATTTGGGATCCAGGTGGATTGATTGGTTTGTTGTTCAGCGATTGCTTGGGGACAAGTAATTTCAGGAAGGGCGGACTGTCATGTCCCCATTCCGGCTGACATCATTTAGCGTGACATTCTACGAGGATTTGCCTATTCCTGACTCTCGTAGGCAGATAAAGGTGGTGAGAGGGTCTTGTTGGCGATTCGATGGCTCACGATGATCCGGGAGATAGTTTATTTTATTATGGAGGCCAAATTGTTATATTTTTATTTTAAAATGCACTTTTATTTTTATTTTCATAAAATTACTTTTATTTTAAAAAGTATAACAAGTTTTGTATGATGTATTACGGAAACTCTTGGAAGTTCCGAAAAGTGCATAAATAGACCCTATGGGTCTAGTATTTGGCATCCAGAGTTTATTTTTGATCATTGAATCTTCTTGAGCGTTTGTCAGACTGCAGAGTCTGCAAATTGTCAGATTAATCCTTGAGAACGATACCTCTCAAGCGATTTGCATAACTGAGGGTGTGAAAGATCATCCGAAGGGTTGCACTTTGGAAGTGGTATTCAGCTACTTCAAGTTGGGCTTATTTGGTACTCAGACATTTGTCTGAGGGTTTGTGTTTTCAGTGGTTGGAACATTGATTATTCAGTTATTTCATGTTGTGTTTTGTTTCGAAAACCGAATAATGTGGGAGCCCTGAAGTGACTGCATCAGTAGTCCATTTGGAGGGTTTAATAAAAAATAAAAAAAATATATCTTTTTTATACAGTCCGTACAGGTACGGCCTGTACCTGCAGAACAGTACGAACGGCATACGGACGGCGTACGGATGGTATCCTGGGCAGGTTTCTTGGTCTTCAACGACTTCCTGGTATTAGCCATTCAGATTGAAGGAGGACGCACAGGTTCAATTCTTCCTAGGCTGCTTTCCTTTACAGCAAAAGATATTTCCGCAAGAGAAAGTGGCGTGATTATATCGTGCCATTTTGGGTGTTGTATGAATTAAAAAGGGGTGCAGACTTACAGCCGCCACTAGCCGTGTTATTGAATGTTGGTAGTTGGGCACTTATTTGGGGAGCTGGGCAGAATCAACGTAGACTTTGCTAAGTGCGCCAAACATCTGCCGAAATAACTTGTCAACTCAACGGCCAAATCGGGTTTGGAAAGAAACACGGCAGAGGCAGAGGGCGCCACACCAAAGACAGGGCAAACAATATGATCATGGCATGCCTGCTGTAGCCATTACACGAATGCCAAAAAAGTCGTCAATTATAACAGCCGCCTCACAAAGTGACACAGTCAGTATATTACCAGACCAGGTTCATTTCCTGAATCGCCATTGCTTGATATAAGGCATTAATGCTACAGTCATTGAGTTTTGTAATAGTTCTATTTGCATATCTGTAATCGAAATACAATTATTTGCCTATCGTTTGCATTCTGTCCATGATTTAAAAAAAGATATTATTCTGTCCATCTGAAGGCCGTGATAATAGAAAGGTATTATTTGCATTGTCTTGTTAAAAGTTAAAAATTGCAATCAAAAGAAAAAAGATCTATATCTTCATTAAATGGATATATTGGCGAATTCAATTTAGCTGAGTGGATTTGTTTTTAGTTTTACACCTACAGCAGTATAAATTGATGACTTACCAACTGTTTGACGGAATTCCTTAGAATAATATCCTGTGTTTTAGTGATCCTACTAGTAAGGATCATTACATCAGCTCCTCGGCCTGCGCCTCAGGCTGTAAGTAATCCCAAAGAAAATTTGAAAGAAGGCAACCCTCGAGTCAACGTGGTAGACCAAATGAAGAAGCTGCACATGAATATCTCCTTATGGGATTCATTATCAATACTGGAACAAAAGGACATGCTGCAAAAAAAATTGCACGGGTTGAATGAACATGCTGTCCCAACAAAGGCCGATAATGTTCTAATGATGAATGGGCAGCGTTCAACATTAGGCCAAGTTAAGAAAGAGGAAAAGGTTCCCCCTTTTTATTTATCCTTGGTCATAGGAGATTTTTTGGTGCACAATTGCATCATTGACAGTAGAGCAAGCCCCTGGGTAATGCCTAAATGCATAGTGGATAAACTGGGACTCAAATATGAAGAGATGACTAAGGGAGTCCTGCAGTTGGATGGAACACCAGCAAAGACAGTTGGAGTGGTAAAAAGTTTGAGCTTGATGCTACACGCCTGCCCGACCCTTTCAGTTCCCCATGATGTGGTAGTGGCAGATGTCCCTTTGCTATTTGCTTGTCCAAAGATTTCACATCCAAAATAGGCGGCTACCTAGCAACAAACTGGTCCTATCTAATTTTTAGAACCAAGTATGGGACTAAGGTTAAGATTGAATCGGAGCCACTCCACAGAGATCATCTGAAACCATACTCGCTCAAGGCGGCAAATGTCAGCTACGCCATTATTGACTAGGAAGAATTTCAAGTGGATCAATCTCCATCCTCTGCCCTTGAAGGAGTTGCTGACCTGCTCTTAGACGAATGGGGAAGTGACAACTTTGAGCATGATCCTTACAAGTTCATAGAAGAGGCAAGCCTTGGGATTTATTGCATGCATGAAGAGGGTACTTTTGTACCAAATTTGATGAAAGCAAGCCAAGAAAGTTCAGGTTTATGACAGCTATTCTTTGATGGCTCAAGAAGTAAGTTGGGCGCTAGTGATGGAGTGGTGTTAGTTTCTCCTTCAAAGGAGAAATACTTTTCGGCTTTCAGGTTTCAATTTTCTTTCACAAGCAATGTTGCGGAGTATGAATCCCTCATCCATGGTTTGGAGTGGGCGAGGAAAAGAGGAATCAAAAAGCTGGAAGTTTTTGGTGACAGTGAGCTGATTGTGAATCAAGTAAGGGGCCAAAATTTGACAAAGAATTCTTTGCTTAAGTCCTACAACCACAGGGTATGGGACTTAGTGGAGAGTTTCCTTGCTTTCAATGTTACCTCCATTCCTAAAGAGCAGAACAAGCAAGTAGATAGGCTGGCAGCAGTTGATGCCCAGTTTGATATCCCTAAGGAGATAGGCCGAGACCGCAGTCCACGCCATTTGAAGGTAGTAATCCGGCCCTCTGTACCTGACAATATCACTAACTGGTAGGTGTTTGACAGCGACCAGCAAATAGCACTCTTCTTGCAAGAAGCTGAGTTTGCTGCTAAAAACCAGGCTAAGCTACAACAGCAATATGGCAGCCAAATTGTTCAACTGAAAAACAATAAACTTCCAAAAGGCTGGGTCACTCTCCAGAGTATCTTCAATGAAGATGACTAGTTGAAAAGCGATAAGGCAAGCATCACAACGAAAGAGAACTATGAGAAAGTTGAAATATTCAAGAATAAGCTGCTTGCACTTGGGAAAGTGTGCACGGACCCTGAAAGGCATGCCTTCACCTTGTTGTGCCAAGAGTTTGCTGATGTCTTCGCCTGGGAGTATAATGATTTGAAGGGTTTCGACCCAAGTTTAGCCCAACATACCATTGAGCTAGAGGAAGGCGCCAAGCCGATCAATCAGAAGCAAAGACCTGTCAACCAAAAGATTGAGCCTCTCATGCGGAAGGAACTCACCAAGTTGATTGAGTCCAGAATAATATTTCTAATCAAACACTCTTCTTGGCTGGCCAATCTTGTTCTTGTCCGGAAAAAGAATGGGGAGATCAGATTATGTGTAGATTTCAGAGACCTCAATAGAGTCTCTTTGAAAGACCATTATCCTCTCCCAAGCATGGAGCAAATCTTTCAAATGGTGACAGGGAGCGAGCGTTTCTCCCTCCTGAATGGGTATTCAGGATATAATCAGATTTTGGTGCAAGACTGTGATCAGTACAAGACAGCCTTCACTACCAAATGGGGGACGTTTGCTTATAGAAAAATGTCATTTGGACTGTCCAATGCTGGTGCCACTTTTCAGCGAGCCATGGACATGGCCTTTCAGGGCCTGATAAATAACATTGTGCTGGTGTATCTGGACGACGTGACAGTTTTCTCCAAGGAGGCGGGCCAACTCATGAAACACTTCAGACAAATCTTTGAGAGGTGTAGAGAGTTCGGTATCTCTCTCAACCCGAAGAAATGTGTGTTCGCTGTCCATGAGGGTAAACTCCTTGGCCACGTTTCCAAAGAAGGCTTGACCATTGATCCAGAGAGATTTTGCTCCATCCTAGAGCTGTCCTTGCCTAAACATAAGAAAACCCTGCAGAGCTTCTTCGGCAAAATAAATTTCATCCGGAGATTTATTCTGAATTTGGCGGAGGTAGTCAAGCCATTGACCTCTATGCTGAAGAAAGATGATAAGTTCGCGTGGACAGCGCAAGGAGGGATAGCTTTGAAGAGATCAAGCAGGTAATCGCCCAAGATCCTACCTTGATCAGTCCTAACTTCACCAAGAATTTCAACCTCTACACCTTCGAAAATGAAGAGGTAATCTCCGCCATGCTTACCTAAGCGAATGGTGATAACCTTGAGCAACCACTTGCGTTTTTTAGCCAAGGCCTAAAGGGTTTTGAGGTCAGGTATACATATGTGGAGAAGCAAGTCCTTGCAGTCATACGGAGCCTGAAGAAATTCAGACATATGCTGTTCAACAATAGGATTCACCTCATGGTCCCAAATCCCAGCATCAAAGATTTCTTGACCAACCGTGATCTGAATGAAAAGAGAGCAGGGTGGATCACTAAAGTAATGGAATATGACGTGGATGTCAAGATCACCAAGCTGGTAAGAGGAAAAGCCCTGTGTGAACACCTTGTTGTAGACCTTAAACAACAATAAAATGACAGTTTGCTAATTCATGATGCAGCTACAGCAGAAGAACCAGCTGTTATGAAAGATTGGACATCAAACTTGAGACGTTTTCTTCTCACTGGTGAGTGCTCGCAGGGCCTTGATAGGACCAAAAAGAGATATTTCAGACTCCAATCTCTCCTTTATGTTCTGATTGATGGAGTGTTGTTCAGAAGAGATCTCTCAGGAGTGCTTTTAAGGTGCATAGACCCAAGTTAGGCCGACAGGGTGCTGTTCGAGTTCCATGATGGGCCAGCTGGTGGTCACTTTGCTCCTAGGCCTACAGCTGCAAGAATAATGAGAGTCGGTTACTTCTGGCCTACTCTATTCAGAGACACTCATTCCTGGATACGAAAGTGCCAAAAGTGTGCGCTCTTTGATGGAAAGCAACAGCTAGCTGCCATGCCTTTAAAGCCTATTCAGGTGGAGCAACCATTCATGCAATGGGGCCTTGACTTTATAGGGATGATTAACCCTCCCTCTAATACTAGACACAAGTGGGAACTGACCACCACAGACTACTTCACAAGATGAGTAGAGGCCGTCACTTTGAAGGAAGCCAACGAAAGTGCAGTCCTGGATTTTTATGAGAACCTAGTGGCAAGGTTTGGGGTTCCAACTACCATCATCTCAGATAATGCTTTAATTTTTCTGGGAACTAAAACGAGTGAATGGGTGTTGAGATATGGTATCTATCTTAGCACTTCGTCCAACTACTACCCACAGGGGAATGGGATAGCTGAGTCCACCAATAAGAATCTGATCAGGATTATCAAGAGGGCAATAGAGTAGAATCAGAGGACTTGGCATGCCAAATTGAAAACAGCCTTGTGGGCAAATAGGGTCACTCCAAAGAGAGCAATTGGTAATTCACCATACACGCTCGTGTATGGAAGGGAAGCTAGGCTTCTTATTTCACTTGAGTTGCCAGCCTTGGACTTTGCTCACCAGCTGCAGTTAGAAGAAGGCAACAACATAGAGGTTAGGCTATGTGAGCTGATGGAGCTTCAAGAGACAAGGGACCAGGCTATCGCTTCTATGACCAGCTGCCAACAGCAGACGAAGAAATACTTCGACAAGAGATCTTCATCCAAAGGTTTCTTTGAAGGAGACATCGTCTTGAAATGGGATGCGGACTGAGCTAAGCCTAGAAAACATGCGAAATTCGACACCCTATGGAGTGGTCCATACGTCATCACTCAGTGCAAGCAGCACAATGCGTTCCAACTCTCCAAGTTGGATGGTGAAGAACTGTAGATCCTAGTAAATGGGATACATCTTAAGCATTATCACTGAGCTCTTCTCCCATCATGTATATATTTTCCTTGTTTTTCCCTGTTTTCCTTAAGTGCTTCTACACATGTTAGTAGTTTTCTTAGTCTTGTGCGTGTTTTCGTTTCCTTTTGGGGGTAAAACCTTCGTGATTGATTCTTAGATATCACACGGCTGTTGCTAACTCTTTCAATGCTGCATCTCGACTCCGTGCCCAATGGACTTTGAGGCTACTGGTTGCTAAGCATAGCGGCATGCTTCCCCTGGGAATTACCATTTTGTTGACCATTTTGGCTCTGCAGGCCAAAATCGGCCTCCTTCCCCTGCTGTTTTGACCCAGTTCAAATTTGATTTGCACAAGTCTTTCGGCAAAAGGAGGAACCAGTTTAGTGGTTCGACGTCGGGGTCCAATAGCATGATCTTTCCAAGAACTTTGAACCATTGTTGGTTCAACGAGTTGGTTTAGTTCAGTTGGTTCAATCGGTTTGGTTCAACGAGTTGGTTCAACGGGTTGGTTCAAAGGGATGATTCAAGAATTGGTTCAGGTCGGATGGTTCAAAGGGGGTCTTCCAAATCCCAAAGGACAAGTGCCCTTGCGGAGGGCAGTCCCAAACCCAAAAGTACCTTTGCGGAGGGCAGTCAGACATGAACTGGACCATTCCTGCAGGATGCGGAGGGCAGTTCCAGACCCACAAGTGCCCTTGCGGAGGGCAGGGAACCCTTGCAGAGGAATCAAAGACAAGGCAAAAGGGCAAAGTTTTCCTTCAAAAAAAAGACAAGGCAAAGATAGAAGAAAAGGCTAAGGCTGAATTTCTTCGGACAAAATGTCCAAAGGAATTCCTTCGGACATTTTGTCCGAAGAAATCCTTCGAAAGAAAATCCCGCAGCAATAAAAGACAAGGCAAAATCTTTGGACAAAAGTCCGAAGGAATTCCTTCGGACTTTTTGTCCGAATAAATTCGCCCGACAGAAAGTCCGAAGGGAGAAACCCGAAGGAATTCACCCGGGGAAAAGCCCGACGAAAAAGGGCAAGCGGAAAAAACATGAAGGACACATATCCTTCGGACATTTTGTCCGAAGGATGTGACTACCAAAAGGAGCCCGAAGGACCCCGAAGGGTAGGGACCCTTGTGGGGGACTCTCGGCCAAAAATGAAGGGACCATTCTCCAAGCCCCGAAGGGACACCTTACCTTCGGGAGAGTTAAAAGACAAAGGCCCGGACAAAGGAAAAAGGGCCGAAGGAAAGAAAGCCAAAAAAATTGCCAAAGGGGATGACGTCTCCAAAGACGTCAAATTTAGGCCAATGAAATAGCTATTGATCTTTAAATGCTTGAGCGCCAACCCAAAGGAATTCAAAGGCCTTAAGGCCAAAAGGAAGAGACCGCCGAGAAGGGAGCCCAAAGAGCCAATGATTGATAGAAGATAGCCTCGAGGACTCAGATTGCCGAAAAGAGTCAAGAGGGGAAAAGACAAAACCAAGAAGAGAACGCTGGGAAAAGACAAAAGTTAAGAATGAACTCAGCGACTTGCTGATGAAAGAGCCGAAGGAGCCAGCAAATGACGATAAGATAACCCCGAGAGCTCGAATTCTAGGAAAAGACAAAGCCAGGAAGAGACAAATGAATATGGACAAAACAACCCAGGTGCCAAAGGGGAGGCGAGTTATTCCTGCAGTTGGAATAGACTCCGCCAAGTGGTCACCAAAGAGCACAAACAGTGAACGACGCGACCTGTTTTTTCTCCACTTTGCATTGATAAGCAGACAAACCACACAAATATCTTGAAGGAGCAGTCTTGTTTGCAGACAAAGAGGCACGGCCCATGCTTTCACATTAATGTTTGAACGCCAAAGTCAAGACTGACAGCCAACATAGCATTCTCTTTCAATGGTTTTCTCTTCCCAATGCTCTCAACACACATGGGCCACTTGTAAGAAAGGGCGTCAAAGTCTTTTCCAAGGGGACGCGATTTGCTTCCTCTCTCTCTATATATAGTAACTTCTCATTTGAGAAAGGATATCTCTTGTCTTGTAAGGCGGAGCCCTGCAGAAATTTACCTTGAATCAAAAAGAAGCATTTTTGCCTCCATTTGAGCTTGCACTTTTGCATGTCTATGGCTTTGTCTTGTGTTAAGTCATTTTCCATTATGCTTTCACAGAATGATTCCAGCATGTCTAGTGTATTGTGAGTTCTTTTGCAGGTTAGCCAGAAGTGTCTACAACAAAGTATAGGCGCATGTGAACAGGCTGCCATAGTGTGTCTTAGAACACCTTTAGTAGTTCTTCCTCCTTGTATCTCCAGAGGACCCCTAGCTCACTGATGCAAGAGAATTTCTCATATCAAATGAAGTGTACATCAGCTTGTTCTTGGTGGAAAGTGTACGCTCAAGCTAAGTAGATCGAACTTTTTTGGTGCATCACCCTCTTAGTTTAGGTTTTGTTTCAGTATCTTTCTCTCTTTTCAACCCCCCTCCCCCCCCATTATATATATATATTAACAAATGTACTGGAATAAATCAGAGATGCATCAAAAGGAGCTAGCCCTTATCTAGAGACTCTCCCCTCAGTTTTGCCAGACCCACAGGCAAGAGAGGAGTTTCCATTTTGCCGCGTGGAAGAGAGAAGCTCTATTTTCTCTCAAGGGTGCAATCCACAGCGTCAACACCCTCCTAAAAGAATACAGAGGGGATACCATGCCCACATTAAGGCAGAAAAATAGAGGAAAATTCAAACACAATAGATGAATGGAGATGTAGTTTAGTATCGACTCATTCAAAATATTGACCACTTAATGAGATTTTAATTAAATCTTACAAAACCCAACAATTATTTTTGAAATTTTAATAATTTTTATCCATTTGAATCTAGTTAGCCAGTGAGGTTTTCTATGAAATTTTGGCGAGTTGTGCACTATATTTCATAGGCCACAAACAAGGTTCTAGATGATTAGTTACAGGGTAACAAGGGTTTTAACCAAGTTGATCAAAATATCATTTGTTCATTTTAATTTCTAATTGTTATGGTAGCATCCTGTAGTTTATTGAACATACAAATTGTTCAGTTAGAGGAACTGACAAAGTTCATTATTTTATAATAACATTTTATTTATTTTTTAAAAATCTATCTTATGTTACTCCCAAGGAAAAGACATGTCATTTTAGCGTAAAGCTAACAATAAGAACAAGTAGTTATATCATCTGAGCATAATGCTAATAAGAAGAATCTCTCCCTATATAGGCAAGGAAGGAAAGCATTTGAGCCTGCACCCCAATGGGCAAAGAGCACATCTCTTTGAAACCACTCAAACTTAGCTTTACAATCAAAGCCAACTCTTGTATGAAAATCCTCAACTTTCCCATAGTGAGAGGGTAGGTATCCTCCTGAAAGATGGCCTGGCATCTTGTCATTCAAAGAAATACGATTGTTGCCAACCGAGTTGTATGCTGTAAACCCTTGCAGTTGTCCCTAACCATCCAATAATTCCATAAAAGAGGCATTTTCCAAGAGAGAGGAACAATAAAAAGAAAATTGAATTCAGCTTGCAGCCTTCCCCAAAGGCCCTCTTGCTGTTGGACATTTCCGAAAGATATGATCAATTGTTTCTTCTTTCTCACATATAATGCAAAATGCATCTATAAAAATAGTTGTGCTCAGCCTTGCTTTAACAGCGAGACCTTGATGAATTACCAACCATCCCATCATCTTATGTTTGAAGGATGTTCTTGTTTTCAAAATAACTTGACAATGACGTTTCCATCTCACTTCAAGGTTTGGGACATGCCATTGTTTTTTCAATTGGGGGGCAATGAAATTGGAATGGCATACTTGATTATACATGTCATTTGATTTATAGTTGAGGAGATTTTTTCCTATGTTCCACTTCCAATCCCTCCAATAAGGGCCTACACTTTGTAAATGCATTTTGAAAAGACATTGTTCAAGAATATTATTACAAAGATTTTGAAAAGTATTTTTGTTTGTTGGTGACAAAAGTTGAGCCCTGGTTAAGTCCCTCCAAGATTTCCATTGCTGCCTCCCATTGTTCCTTGCCAATCTTTTGCCCGCAAAGAAATGTTGAATCCCAACTTGTCCACATTGTGATTTGAAGGTTCAAATAGAACGTGCAGCTAAATTCCAAGCATCCCATGGGCCCTCAAACTATCAATGGAGAAAACCCATGATTATTTGCCACACAATCCATATTCTCTTAAGTGGTGTGTAATGTCCCTTTTTGGACAAATTTGAACAATTATGGATTTCACATAAACCCTTATTTTATAAATTGGCAATTAAATAAATGATTCTAAAATTGCTTTCAAAGATATAACAAAATTATAATTTCACAAGAAAGTATCAACGTTATTTCAATTCTTTAATCCTTTTACAAAATGGGTTTATTTCCAAAATCAAATTACAAAGGAATGCTAACAATATTTATGAAATTTAAACCTTATACTTGTTATTGGAAGGGCAGTGTGTTGTTGCTAAAATATTGTAATTTAATCATTGTTCTTATTCCTAAATATTCTTATCTTTAAAAGGGAAAAAGAATATTTTATGAAACTTTTATGATTACTTGATTAGCTCTAGAAACCCTAATGTCAATTGCGTTATCTGAACTCTACGTCTGAAACCCTACTATAAGCTGTGATCTTATTTTTGCACTCGATGGAAACTCTGCCAACAAACTCAATCAACGCTGCTATATCAGATGATGCACCCAAGTTATTGCTTTAGATTGTGATCTGCAATCATAACATTAAACCCTACGTCAAGATGAAAACTTACAAATCTAAAACCCTAGTGCTTTGTTGAATTGATATTTGAAGATTTTGATGTAGCACATTTGTAATTTCTAGATCTCAAAGTTTAGAAGGTTTTCGTCCTCAAACCTAAATCCAAATGGTGAGGGTTTCATCCTTACAATTCGTTCCAACTATAAGGATTTTTGTCTTTATGCTAGAAAAAGATGAACTGGAAGGCTTAATCAATTGAGAAATCTTAATAATAATAATTGAATGATTTACCATGAAGACTCTCAATATGTAGACTCAATTGTCACTTTTAGGGTTTGGATTATACTTTTAGGTTTAGGGTTTTACTTTTCTCTTTTACTCTTTTTCCTTATTTTCATTTTCCCCTTTTCTCACCCTTTTCTTTTTATTTCTAATAATAATAAAGTAATATTAAGTTGTCACTTTATTTTTTAATAAAATAAAAAGTAATTCAGTTAGAAAACTTAAAATATTAACTTTATTATTCTTTACTTTATTTGAAAAAGGGGACATGACATAACATGGTGTTGATCTGAGAATCATAAATGCACTAACGTTAATTAACTGATTATGTCACAAATTTGGAAGGGTCCCCTAATTTTATGAACATGGTGTGCATGAAGAATTCTATGTTGCACGAGGATCTGCGAAAGAACGTCCCCTTCCACTACTCGTACAATCCACTTCCTTGCAAGAGCTATTCCTTGCAGTCTTATGTCTGGAATCCCCAACCCCCCTTGATCCCTTGGAAGAGTGCAAACATCCCAAGCAATAAGGGGAAGCCCTTTTCTCCCTCCTTGTTTGCCCCATAAAAAACTTCTAAGAACCCTCAAGTTATTTAAATGTTCCTAGGGATAGGAACAAGCAAGAAGAGTAGAACATATGTCCTGCTGATAGTGTTTTGTCAATAATGGTAACCTTCCCAACAAGAGGAATGTAAAGTTTAATCCACATTAGCAGCTTCTTTTCAAAAATTTCTAGTATCCATCACCATTAATCAACCATAGAGAGATGACTATCAAATGGAATACCCAAATAATGAACAATTACATCTAGTTTTATGAGTTTCCATCGTTGGTTCAGCCAGGATGGAGGGTCATCTTGTCCAATGAGCAAAAATTGTGTTTTCTCTTCACTTACAACTACACCAGCAACCTCAACAAATGTCTCAAAACAAACAATTGTACCTTCAACAGATCGTTGAGTAATCTCGGGAGTTAGAGCTGAGTCATCAGCAAAGTGAACATTAAGGAGTTGGCTGCCATTTGGTAAACAAAAATACCTCTAATTTGTCCCTGAATTCTCACTGCCTCCAATAAATAACAAATGGCATCAGCAGCAATGACATAAAGATAGGGGTCTAAAGCACATCCCTCCCTGATGCATCACTGCAATCGGATAGGTCCTAAGGGAATACCATTCACATTAGCTCTTGTAGAAGCATGTGAAAACAAAGTCTCCTTTGCATTGTGTAAAAAGGAGCCAAAACCCAACCAATCCAGCATGTTCAAAATGAAATCCCACTCTATCCCATCATAAGTTTTATCAAAGTCAATCTTAAAAAAAAGAGCCTTTTGCCCATTCCATATCTTCCTATGCAGTAACTAGGTTATCTAGAATAAACTTGCCTTTTATAAAGCCAATTTGTTCTTTTCAGATTATTCATGCCACCAATATCTTAATCCTTCTAGTAAGGGTTTTTGCTAAAATTTTATAGGAAACATTAAGGAGGTTAATCGGTCACCAACCACTTACCCACTCCCTTTTGGATCCTTTGGAATGAGTTTGATCAATCCCCCATTGACTAGCTCCCCCATGAATCCCCTTTTAATGGATTTGTACCACAATTTTACATAAGTTAGTCAAACAATAGACTGCATTTTCTTATATAACTCCACAAGGAGAGCATCAGGTCCTAGAGATTTGTCAATTTTCATGTCTTTCATTGCTGCCTATAGCTCCTCTTAACTCCAGTTCTCTAGATAGAAAAAGCTTCTCATAGCTTTCCACCTTTTTAAGAACCACTTGCTTGAAAAGATCCATGCAAGTATCGTGTAAAATTTTTGTGTTGTCAACTTGGAGTTGCACCCTGAATCGAAGACGTGCTGAAATGGCTAATCCTCGCTCCAGTTGAAACAATGGAATCTTCTCACGGGGGTGGATGCCTCAATGGTGAGAAGGACCTTCAGAGAAGGTTGGTTCCTTTAAGATGTATCAATGAGAATCTCAACTTCTACGCTACAAACTCTCTAAGGAAAAAGGGGAGAAAGAACTTGAAAGAAAATCCTCGCTAAAATGGTGATACACCTAATTTGCTTGATCCACTCAAATTGAGCTTCTGAGAACACCGATTCAGACAAGGAAGAGGCAGAACTTCAACTCCAATTGATCAATACACAAGTATTTCATGAAAAGGTTTAATTTAATGATCTAAGCTTGAGGGAAATAGAAAAATAGGCCTGACGAAAGACACTAAACAACCACTAATATCCATTGTAAACTCAACAAAAGACATTCAAACACAGAACGTGACCTGCATAAATGACCAGCTAGTAACTAGGTACGAATCCAGATTTGACAAGGAAAAAAGAAAATCTATCACTTAGGCAAATCTATAACAATAGTAAACTATACCAGCTACTGGAAATTGAAAAAACACAGTCTCTTCTTATTGATTCTGAAAAAGGTTATAGCACAAACTTTGGCAGAAGATTGCTTGTCAAAAGAGGGATTCTTTATTTAAGGCTGAAAAGCTATTAATATAGAAAATTACAAAAAGCCAAGAGATTGGCATTGGAAAATAGAGAGGGAGTAAACTCAAACCAACTCAGCGCTTACAAAAATCTATTTTGTCTTGCATGAAAATTCCTTGCATTGAAAAAAGAAGACAAGCTTTGGATGCATGAAATCTATGAATAGATGTCTTGACTTGAAAACCAGTCAACTCCAAAACAAGAGTAGTGAAATCCACTCAAACTGCTGGAACATTTGAAAGTCTCCCCTTTGCATGAAATCAACGCAAATTCCAAACTAAGAATTATGTTTGAACCGCTGGAACATTTCAAGCTTTGAGACGAATGAGAGTGCATGCATGGAATTTCTTTTGTTTAAGCTTTCCACCGTTCCACTACTCGAGTCCTTATACAAAACGAGCCTCCGTTTAAGAACTGAAGGTGACGTGTTAGAACGGTCAAATCTGGACATGTCTATTCCCGTTTATCGCTGTTGCATGCTCTTGTATTCTCGGACTATTTAGGCATGTTCACCATTTGTATTTGTCTTTTCCACGAATCTTCCCTTTGTTTTTCCTTGCATGAAATCCATGAGTTTATTCTTCCGGGCTTGACTTGGTTCTCGGCTTTTCTGTTCATCCCTGTCTGGACAAATATCTGTGATTTTCCTGTGTATTTTTCCTTGGTTATTTCCCTGTGTATTTTTTTGTTCATTCATCTCGAGTCTTTGTTAATTATTTATTTCGGGCTTTTGTTCTTTCCATTTTCTTGCAGACATTGTCTTAAGATCTTCCCTTGGCACTTACATCCTTTCCCTTTCCAAAGGAATTTCTGTTTGCTAGCTCTATGTCTGCGAATTTGTTCTTTGGTTTTATTTCCTTCGGAAAGAATGTCCAGAGTCCCTTTAATTTCTTCATTTCCTTCAAATTTTTCTTGTTATTTTCTCTTTTCCGAAGGAATCCTTCGGACAAAAAATCCAAAGGATTCCTTTTTGCTTTATTTTCTTTCCTTTGTTTATATTTCTTTGGGTTTTTTGAAGGGCACTTGGGATTTTTGAAGGGCACCCGAACTTTTTGAAACTATCCTTTGGATGAATTGTCTGCATCCTTAGAAACATAAAGTGAACCAACCCGAAGGATACATACCCTTTGGGACTTTTGAATTGGACCTTCTTGAAGTGCAAGTGCCCTTCGAGTCTTTTCAACTGTGCTTTTCCTTTTCCTTCGGACTCTTTAGGACAAAAGTCTGAAGGAAATAAACTTTGATAATATCCCTCAAGCTGTGAAATGGCCTTTTGGAAAAAAAGTGCCCGAATTCTTTCGAACTTATTGTCTGACACCCTTCTGCGAACCCGTCTCTTGATTTTCTTTGGACAAATTGTCCGAAGGAAATAAACTTTGCACAATGGCCACTTAGTCATTTTTTTGGATTTTTACACAGTCCTTTGAGAGCTCTTTCTCTTGGACAAAATGTTTAAAGAAATAGTCCACCTCTTATAGCCCAAAAAAATCTTTGGGAAGACAAAATAAATGACCTTACAGCTTATATGTCTTGGCTTTTGGCTGTACATGATGCTTAGAAGAGGAGAAAACCCTTTCAAATTGTTGTAGATGACGTTTTTAGGAGAAAAACCCTCTTAAAACTGCTGCATGTGTCCTTTTGAATGAACTGTATGCTCTATATGATGGCTGTAAGAGTCCATCAAAATTTACATGGCCGCAGGAGACCTTTTTGTCATCATTTGCATGGCTGTATTTGTACATTGCATTGGCTGTAATCAAGAAAGCTCCTTGGAAACCTCTGAATGACTGAAATTCATCTGGCTGTAGATGGACAATTTGGCTTATACCTGGCTGTAGATGGCCACTTGGGTGGCTGTAAATGCACATTTAAGGACTCCAAAATTGATTCACAAGACAAACTTGGCACCATAGCAAAGTTCCGAATAGTAGGGGTGACAATCTGTCCTGTGGGGGCAAAATTGTCAACATTTTTGACGACTCAATTGGGAAGCATGCTTGCTATGCTAGAGAACTCAGACCATATAGATGCTATTCAAACTCCCAAATGGTAAACCTGATTTCTGATTGCAAATCTCCTCCTGACCTTGGCTGAAGTAACCTTTCTCCTTCAAAAAAAGAAAGAAAAAATATGAAAGCAGGAAAACTAACTAAGAAGCAAATGTGCAAACAAGCACTTATTGAACAAAACTGAAGCAAACTACTGTACTCGAACAGCACTTGGAGGAAAGCAAAAACAAACTATGTACATAGAGCTTTGCTCTTCAATAGCAATGTTTCAGATGTATCCCATTGACTGGGATTGGAAGCTCTTGGCCATCCATCTTGGCAAGTTGGAAGGCATTGTGGGATTTGTAGTTGGAGATTGTGTATGGGCCACTCCAAAGGGAATCAAACTTCGTGTGCCTTCCTGGTTTGGCTCGATCCTCATCCCATTTGAGGACCAAATCTCTTTCATTGAAGCTTCGTGAGGAAGCTTCTTTGTCAAACGTTTTTTTCACCTATCCCTGATGACTTTTCATGGCTAGCATGGATTGATTTCTTGTCTCTTCCAACTCCATAAGCTTTGCACACCTGATTTCCATAGGCTCATTCTCTAACAACTCAAGTTGATGCATTAGTTCTAAAGCTAGAAACTCAAGAGAAAAGGTAACCTTGCTTCCTTACCATATACTAGCTTGAATGGAGAGTTGGCTATTGACCTCTTGTAGGTGATCCTATTAGCCCATAGAGCTAACTTCAACTTGAGATGCCATGACCTCTGATTGTCTTCAATAGTCCTTCGTATGATCCTTAAGAGGTTCTTGTTTGTAGATTCAGCAAGGCCATTTCTTTGTGGATAATAGTTCGATGAAGTGCTGAGATAAACTCTGTGTTGGACAGCCCATTGGTTGATCCTAGATCCCACAAAAGCCATTGCATTGTCAGAAATAATGGTTGAAGGAACTCCAAACCTAGTAAACACACCTTCATAGAAATTAAGAACGTTAGTTTTGTTTGCTTCTTTCAATGCAATTTCTTCCATCCAACATGTGAAGTAATCCGTAGCTATTAAAATCCACTTATGCCCTAAACTCGACGGAGGATTAATGAGACCAATAAAGTCCAATCCCCACTAGACAAAAGGTTGATCCACTGCAATTGGCTGAAGGGGCAGGGCTACAAGTTTAACTTTTTCTACAAACATAGCACATTGTTTGCACTTTCTAACCCATGTATGGCAATCGCCAAATATAGTAGGCCAATAATACCCACCTCTCATGATTTTAAGTGCTGTAGTTTTTGCGGAAAAGTGTCCTCCACCATGTCCATCACAAAAATTTTCAAGTAATCTTTGAGTTTGGCTTGGTTCTACACACCTTAGTAGCATTCCATTAATATCCTTTTTGAACAAAACCCTATCAACGAGCAAGAATGGAATTGATTGCACTCTGAAATACCTTCTTTTTGAAGCACTTAGGTGAGAAGGGTAAATACCATTTTGTAGATAGCTTACCAAATCACGGAACCAGTTGGAAGGTGAGGTGTGAATAGCAGTAATTTCTTCATCATTTGACACTAAAACAGCTTCATTAGCTTCTTGCAAGTCCTTAGCTAGATGCTCACAAAGTCCTTTGCCTCTAACTAGTTTTGTAACTATTGACAATTTTGCTCTCCACAGGGTAAATTGTCACCCCTACACTTCGAAACTTTGCTATGGTGCCAAGTTTGTCTTGTGAATCAGTTTTGGAGTCCTTAAATGAGCATTTACAGCCACCCAAGTGGCCATCTACATCTAGGTGAATTCTAGTCATGTGGGGGTTTCCAAGGAGCTTTCTTGATTACAGCGAAATGTGCAAATACAGTCAAGACATACAAGCTGGAAGTTTAGTTATTTTGTCTTCCCAAGGAATTTTTTCAGGCTATAAGAGGTGGACTATTTCTTCGGACATTCTATCTGAGAGAGAGAACTCTCAAAGGACTATGTAAAAGTCCGAAAAAATAACTAAGTGGCAATCCTTCAAAGTTTATTTTATTTGGACTTTTTGTCTGAAAGAAAGGATAAAAACACAATTGAGAAGACCCGAAAGGCATCTGCCCTTCGGGAAGGTCCAATTCAAAAGTCCTGAAGGGTATGTAACCCTTCGGGTTGGTTCACTTTATGGTTTTCAACTCAAGAAAAAAGTTTTGAAGGACAGTTTCAAAAAGCCCAGGTGCCCTTCAAAAAGCCCGAGTGCCCTGCAATTTTTACAAAAGCCACTTTTGAAGGCAAAAAAGCCCTTGCAGAGGACACTTGGTCGGTGGCAGAACCTTTTCAAAAGTTTTGAAAGGCACTTTTGAGGACAAAAATTGTGGAGGGCACTTGGTCAACAAAGTGGACCTTTACAATTCTTCAGAAGGGCACTTCCGAAAGAACCTTGCCTTGCGGAAGGCACCCAGGGGACTAACAGGGCCAAATCAAAAACCCTGAAGGGCAATGTTGGGAAGCAAAAGCCCTTGCGGAGGGCACCTTCATAAAAGCAAGGGACACTTCAAAGAAAAAGAATTTCCTTCGGACTATTTGTCCGAAGTAATTCCATCAGACAAAAAGTCTGAAGGAATTCAAGAAAAAGGTCCGACGGAGGATATACCCAAGAAAAAAGCCTGATAGAAATTAAAAAAAACAAAGACAAAGAAGGAAACGAGAAAATTTAAGAAAATCCTTTGGAATAATTGGCAAAGATCAAAGGTCTCCTTATCAGGGTTTCAGAGAAAATAGACCACCCTATCAAGCACAAGGAGCCATAACTCCAGCTAAGCCATATGTTGCTCTTGATCCAAATGCTCCTTGCATTTCAAAAGCCATTGTTCCAACCCCACCTCAAAATAATTTGGTGCAGGATTCAGGTTGGCAGTCCTCAAATCTCAATGATGCTCAAAATCAAGCCTTGGTATTATAGAACATCAACATGCCACAGATGACACAAGAAGAGTTATCTTTTCAAGGAGGTCAATATCAAGATACAGGGTTGACATCACAAGGAGTGACTCAAGTTCAAGGGTAGTTTGATGCTATTAATATAAATTCGCAGGTCGATGATCATGTTGCTTTTACTCAGGATGTTAAAACTAATGATTCAATTGGTCAAGTTATAGCTATAACCTATCAGAGAACTAAAAAAAGCGCTGTTGAGAAAGCCCAAGCGGTAGCAAATACTTCAAGTGCTCCTAGTATTGTCGCTAAAAGTACAAAAAAACAATTTGCTACTCCCACAATTGAAAAAAATCAGAATATAGAGGTTAGTAAAGTGCAACAAATACCTCTAATTCATGAGCAACAAGTAACACAAAAAACACAATCAAAGGTTAGTGCATCTCAATTCAGTATTGTAGATCAAATGAAGAAGTCTAACATCAACATTAGCATGTGGGATTCTCTTTCAATTTCAAGGCAAAAAGATAAACTCATTCAAGAACTTTAAGCTCTTGAATTGTCTCCAAAACCGATTGAGAAAGAAGGTATTGTCTTGACAAATTCGGATCAACGAACTAAGCAACATTGCAGCAAAGAGATAAGATGTCAAAGATGGACAAAACTGAGGTAAAGACGAAGAAAACTCTCAATTTTTATCTTTCTTTGATCGTGGGTGATACTTTGGTTCATAATTGTATAGTGGATAGTGGAGCTAGTAGTACAGTAATGCCCAAACAGATTGCAGTTGCATAGTTCACCAACAAAGATGGTAGGCATTATCAAAGATTTGAAATTGATATTACATGCTTGTCCTAACATTACTATTCAATAAGATGTAGTGATGGACTTGCCTCCGTATTTCTCTATCTTTCAAGGGACTTCACCTCAAAGATTAGGGGATATTTATCAGCTGATTAGACCTATTTGCTATTCAGAACCAGGTATGGTACAAAAGTAACAATTCATTCAGAGCCTATTGCACGTTTTCATATGGAGTTTTATACTCCAAATGCGGTCAATGCAAATTGTATCATCTCAGAGGAAATATTACAAACTAGTGATGTAGAAAATGATTCACTTTGGGGTGGAGTTCCAGATTTGTTTCTTGATGAGTGGGCTTCTACCTTGCATGAGCATGATCCCTGCACGCTGATTGAAGAGGAAGGTCTTGGTGTGTATTATCTTCATGAGAACGATGCACCAATTCCAACCATGGTCAAAGAAGATGAATCTAATGAAGGTTTTTGGAAATTATACTTTGATGGATCAAGAAATAACCCTAAAATCGGAGCTGGAATGATGTTAATTTCTCTTATAGAACAAAGGTATTTCTCATATATTAAATTTTAGTTTGGTTGTTCAAACAACATCGCTGAATATGAAGCACAAGTTCACGGTTTGCAGTGGGCTAGGAAGATGAAAGTAAATTTTTTGCAAGTGTTTGGAGATAATGAACTTGTAGTCCACCAAGTAAGAGGTTTGAATATATGCAAGAATTTGTTGCTTAAATCTTACAGACACAGAGTTTGGGATTTACTTGAAGATTTTCAGGGTTTTAATATTCAGGCAATATGAAGAGATAAGAATAAACATGCTGATAGGTTGGTTGTTGTTGGGGCATAATTTAATATTCCAGTCGATGTAAAAAGTGACATTTTTCAGTCACATATAAAGGTAGTTGTAAGGCCTTCTGTTTCGGATAACCAAGAGAATTGGTAGGGATTTGAAAATGAAAATCAAATTGTGAGATTTTTGCAGGAAGAGGATAGAGTTTTCTTTAAGAAATTAGTCGAAACACTTACAACAATATGGTGATCAAATTGTACAACTAAAAACGAATAGGCTACCCAAGGGATTGGTCACTCTTGAAAATATTTTCAGTGAAGATGATGAGCTAAAGAAACAGAAACCATCCTTGTCAACAAAGGAAGAGCACTATGCCAATTTTTGATGTTGTGGATTGCACCCTTGAAAGAAGGCTGAGCTTCTCTCTTCCACGCGGCACAATGGAGACTCCACTCTTGCTGTGGGTTTGACAAAACTGAGGGAAGAATCTCTAGATAAGGGCTAGCTCTTTTTGATGCATCTTTGAAGTCTCTCACTACTACTGCTAACAATGGGGGGGTGAAAAGGGAGAAGGATATAACCAAAACAAAAACTATCTAAAAGGTGATGCACCAAATGATTTTGATCTACTCAGATATATTAACACTTCAGACTAGAAGAGGGTGAACAAACACTTTATCTGACAAAAGGATCAGACTGTAGGGAGCTTTAATAAGGGCTTAATGAAGACAGAAAATGAACTTACCACAGGGGCTACATAACACACTATCTGATAACTCATTTTATGTCTCTGTGCCCCAAATGCAACACTCCTTGTTAACCTGCAGAAATAGTGCTTTGGCTACACTAGGTATGTTGGTGTCAATTTGTGAAAGCATCAAGCTAAAAAGACTGAGCACATAATTGATACACAGACACACTCAAAAGTATAACCAGCCAGATAGAGGTAAAACGCATTCTTATCAATCAAAGGTAAAATTTGGCAGGGCTTCACCTTACAAAATGAGAGATATCTTCTTCAACTGAGAGGTTACAATATATAGCATGAAGGAAAATACTTTGGCGTTTTTTAGAATAACCGGCCCATGCTACGTTGAATACATTGGAAAGAGGAAAATGCCGAAGGGACCATGTTGTAGGTGTTGCCAGTCTTGACTTTGATGCTTAACCCACATTAAATGTCGCTTCAAGAGCATGGGTCGCTTTGTCTATTTGAATGACAAGGCCACTTCTTAGTAAAGTTCACGCGATTGTCTGCTCATTAATGTAAAATGAGGAAATAGATGGGCCATGAATGTCTGTGATCTCCTTGGTGGCCACTTGGCGGAGACTGTTTCATCCGCAGCAATAATTTCTTGTGCCAACGTTTCTTGTGCCACCTGGACTGTTATGTCTGCTCCTGTGCTTGGCTTTTGTCTTTTTCGGCTCTGAGGCCCTTGTGGCTATCTTTCGTCATTTCTTGGCTCCTCGGGCTCCTTTCTCGATGGTCTTTTCCTTTTGGCCTTAAGGCCTTTGAATTCCTTCGAGTTCACGCTTATGAATTCTTTCAGCTTCTCTTCTAACCCATTTCCATGCACGGGCCCATCTTTAAACATTTGATAATCAACGACTATTTCATTGCCCTGAATTTGACATCCGTGGGGACGTCACCAGACGTTTGAACCTCCAACAGTTGGTTCGCTATGCTGAAGTTGACGTTCTCAGGCCCATCATCCCTTTGGTAATTTCTTCGGCCTTTTGCAATTGCACCTTCCCGAAGGGAAGGTGTCCCTTCGGAGCTTTTGGAAAATGTCCCTTTTTGGTTTCCTAGAGCCCTCTGCAAGGGCACTTGCCCTTCAGGCTCCTTCGGTCTCCCTTGGTCATCTCAATTCCTTCAGAGAAAATGTCCGAAGGAAAACCTGCCTTCATGTCTTGGTCTTTTTCTTTCGGTCTTTTCCTTTGACAAATTCCTTCGGGCTTTTGTCCGAAGGACCTTTGCCTTTTTCCATGGATTTCCTTCGGACAAAAGTCCAATGGAATCCCTTGCCTTGCTCACTTTCCCGAATGTGTTTATAGCCCTCTGCAAGGGCATCTTGGGTCCAGAATTGCCCTTCGAACGCTGCTTGAACGGTCCAGTTTGTGACCTAACTGCCCTCTGCAAGGGCACTTTGTCTTTGAAGCTTTGTAAAAGACTTGCATTCGTTGAAATGGCCCATCTCTTTGCCAAAAGGCTTGTCCAAGGCAATTGCCCAAAGCGAAATAAGCCCCATATCAAGCCGAGAACCTATAGGTCTTAGATCTTTCAACTTTTCATAAGAACAGGGCTATTGCAAAAGGAAATGGAGCATTTGTAGTAAGGTGGATGCATCCAAGACTGACGCATAGGACAACAGGGAAAGAAAGAGAGCGATTTTTTGGCCTGCAGGACCAAAATGGTCAACAAATTTGGCGATTCCCAAGGGAAGCATGCCTACTATGCTTTAGGAAAACCAGTGGTTTACAGGTTCGTTGGGCACGGAGTCAAAACACAGCTCGAAAGATTGATAATAACCTTGAGAGATCCAAGAATCAATCATGAAGCTTTTACCCCAAACGGTAAACAAAACACACATAAGACTAAAAAACTACGAACATGTGCAAGAGCACTTAGGAAAAACAAGAAAAAACAAGGAAAATATATACATGATGAGAGAAGGCTCAGTGACAGTGCTTCAGATATATCCCATTAATTGGGATATGCAATTCTTCACCATCCAACTTGGAGAGTTGGGATGCATTGCGTTGCTTGTATTGAGTGATGACATACGGACCACTCCATAGGATGTCGAACTTTGTGTGTTTTCCAGGCTTAGCTCGGTCCTCATCCCATTTTAAGACGATGTTGCCTTCAGAGAAGCCTTTTGACAAGGATTTTTTGTCAAAGTGCTTCTTCGTTTGCTGTTGACGACTGGTCATAGAAACCATGGCTTAGTCCCTTGTCTCCTGGAGTTGCATCAATTCACACAGCCTAACTTCCATGCTGTTGCCTTCTTCCAATTGCAACTGGTGAGCAAGATCCAAAGCTAGCAATTCAAGTGAAATAGGAAGTCTAGCTTCCCTTCCATACACAAGCGTGTATGGTGAATTGCCAACTGCCCTCTTTGGAGTAACCCTGTCTTCCCATAGGGCTATTTTCAACTTGACATGCCAAGTACTCTGATTCTCCTCCATTGTCCTTCTGATAATTCTGATCAGATTCTTGTTGGTGGACTCAACCAGCCCATTCCCTTGTGGGTAGTAGTTAGAAGAAATGCTAAAGTAGATGCCGTATCCCAACACCCACTCTCTTGTTTTGGTTTCCAAGAAAGCCAATGCATTGTTTGAAATGATGTTAGTTGGGACTCCAAATCTTGTCACTAGGCCTTCATAAAAGTCAAACACTGCACTTTCATTGGAATCCTTCAAAGCAACAACTTCTACCCATCTCGTGAAGTAGTCTGTAGCAGTCAAGACCCATTGTGGCCAGCACTAGAAGGAGGGTTGATCATTTCTATGAAGTCTAGGCCCCATTGCATGAATGGCCGTTCTACTTGAATAGGCTGTAGAGGTATTGCAGCCAGCCGTTGTTTCCCATCAAAGAGAGCACACTTCTGGCACTTTCGTACCCAAGCATGGGTGTCTCTGAATAAAGTGGGCCAGAAATAACCAACTCACATAATCCTTTCAGCTGTAGGCTTAGGAGCAAAGTGACCACCAGCTGGCCCGTCATGGAACTCAGACAGCACTCTGTCGACCTGACCTGGGTCTATGCACCTCAAGAGTACTGAAAAATCTCTTCTGAACAGCACCTCGTCAATCAGGGCATAAAAGAGAGATTGGAGTCTGAAATATCTCCTCTTGATCCTATCAAGGCCCTACGGGCACTCACCGGTGAGAAAAAAATGTTTCATGTTTGATGCTCAATCCTTCATGACTACCGGTTCTTCTGCTGTAGCTTCATCATGGATTAGCAAAATGTCCTCTTTCTGCTGTTTAAGGTCTGTAGCAAGGTGTTCACACAGGGCTTTTCCCCTTACCAGCTTGGTGGTTTTGATGTCCACATCATATTCCATTACTTTGGTGATCCATTTTGCACACTTTTCATTTAGATCATGGTTGATCAAGAAATCTTTGATGCTGGGATGTGGCACCATGAGATGAACCTTGCTATTGGACAACATATGTCTGAATTTCTTCAGGCTTCATATGACCGCAAGGACTTGCTTTTCAACATATATATACCTGATTTCAAAACCTTCAAGACCTTGACTAAAAAACGCAAGTGACTGTTCAAGGTTTTCATCATTTGCTTAGGTAAGCATGGCGGAGATTACCTCCTCATTTCCGAAGGTGTATAGGTTGAAATCCTTGGTGAAGTCAAGACTGATCAAGGTAGGAGCCTGGGTGATAGCCTGCTTGATCCCTTCAAAACTATCTTTTTTTTGTGCTGTCCATGCGAATTTCTTATCTTTCTTCAGCATGGAGGTCAGTGGCTTGACTATCTCAACAAAATTTGGGATAAATCTCTTGATGAAATTTATTCTGCCAAAGAAGTTTTGCAGACCTTTCTTATGCTTACGTAAAGACAACGTTAGGATGGTGCGAACTCTTTTTGGATCAATGGTCAAGCCCGCTTTTGAAACAACATGGCGAAGGAGTTTACCTTCATGGACAACAATCACGCATTTCTTTGGGTTGAGAGAGATACCAAACTCTCTACACCTCTCAAAAATTTGCCTAAGGTGTTTCAGATGTTGGCCTGCTTCCTTAAAAATACTGTCACATCATCAAGATAGATTAGTACAACATTATTTATCAGGGCTTGAAAAGCCATGTCCATGTCTCGTTGAAAAGTGGCTCTAGCATTGGACAGTCCAAATGACATTTTTCGGTAAGCAAATGTCCCCCATTTGGTAGTAAAGGTTGTCTTGTATTAATCACAGTCTTGCACTAAAATTTGATTGTACTTTGAATACCTATTTAGGAGGGAGAAACGTTCATTCTCTATCACCATTTCGAGGATCTGCTCCATACTTGGGAGAGGATAGTGATCTTTCAAAGAGACTCTATTGAGGTCTCTGAAATCCACACATAGTTTGATCTCCCCATTCTTTTTCCTAACAGGGACTAGATTGGCCAGCCAAGAAGAGTGTTTGATCAGAAATGACCCTAGACTCAATTAGCTTGGTGAGTTCCTTCCGCATGAGAGGCTCAATCTTCGGGTTGACAGGCCTTAGTTTTTGTTTGATGGGCTTGGCACCTTCCTCCAGCTCAATGGTATGTTGGGCCAAACTTGGGTCAAAACCCTTCAAGTCGCTATACTCCCAAACAAAGACATCGACAAATTCTTGGCACAACAAGATGAAAGCCTGCCTGTCATGATCTGTACATACCTTCCCAAGTGCAAGCACCGTGTTCTTGAATACTTCAACTTTTTCATAGTTTTTTTCTTGGTTGTGATGCTTGCTTTGTCATTTTTCAGTTGGTCATCCTCATTGAAAATGCTCTCGAGAGTGACTAAGCCTTTGGGAAGTTTGTTGTTCTTTAGCTGAATAATTTGGCTGCCATACTGTTGTTGTAGCTTGGCTTGATTTCTAGAGGCGAACTCAGCCTCCTCTTGCAAGAAGAGTGCTATCTGCCGATCAGTGTCAAACACATGCCAATTGATGACATTATCAGGCACGGAGGGTCTGATTACCACTTTTAAATGGCACAGATTGCTGTCTCGGCCTATCTCCTTGGGGACGTCAAACTGGGCACCAACTGCTGCTAGTCTGTCCGCTTGCTTATTCTGCTCTATTGGAATGAAAATAACATTGAAAGCAAAGAAACTCTCCACTAAGTCCCATACCCTATGCTTGTAAGACTTAAGTAAGGAAATCTTGGTCAAATTTCGGCCTCTCCCCTGATTTACGATCAACTCGCTGTCCCCAAAAACCTGCAGCTCTTTAATTCCTCTTTTTCTTGCCCACTCCAAACCATGGATAAGAGACCCATATTCTGCAACATTGCAAGTGCAAGAAAACTGGACCCTGAAAGTCAAGAAGTATTTCTCCTTTGAGGGGGAAATTAACACCACTCCACCACTAGCGCCCAATTTGCTTCTTGAGCCATCAAAAAAGTGTTGCCGTAAACTCGAGCTCTCTTGGTTTGCTTTCATCAAATTAGGCACAAGGGTACCTTCTTCATGCATGCAATAAATTCCAAGCCCTGCCTCTTCTATAAACTTCTATGGGTCGTATTCGAAGTTGTCACTTCTCCATTCATCTAAGAGTAGGTCAGCAAATCCTTCAAGGGCAAAGGGGGGAGATTGATCTACTTGGAATTCTTCTTCATCAATAATGGCATAGCTGACATTCGCCGCTTTAAGTGAGTACGGCTCTAGATGATCTCTATAGATTGGCTCCGACTCAATCTTGACCTTAGTCCCATATTTAGTTCTAAAAATCATGTAAGACCAGTTTGCTGCTAGGTACCCGCCTATTTTGGATATGAAATCCTTGGACAAGCAGATAGCAAAGTAGGGAGGAACATCCGCCACTACCACGTCGTGGGGAACTGAGAAAGTGGGATAGGCGTGCAGCGTTAGATTCAAACCTCGTACCACTCCTAGTATCTTCACTGGTGATCCATCTAGCTGCAGGGCACCCTTAGTCATCTCCTCATATTTGAGTCCCAGTTTATCCGCTATGCATTTGGGCATTACTGAGATGCTTGCTCCACTGTCAATAATGCAGTTGTGTACCAAGAAATCTCCTATGACTAAGGATATATAGAAAGGGGGAACCTTTTCGTCTTTCTTTGCTTGGCCTACTATGGAAGGGTGCCCATTCATGATCAAAACATTATCAGCTTTTATTGGGACAGCTGGTTCATTTAGCTCGTGCAACTCTTTCTAAAGTATGTCCTTTTGTCCTAGCATTGCTAATGAATCTCACAAAGAGATATTCATGTGCATATTCTTTATCGGGTCTACCACGTTGATCTGAGGGTTGCTGCCTTTTAAAATTTTTTTGGGGGCGCTTGCAGCCTGAGGCATAGGGCGAGGAGCTGAGGGTGTAACCGGTGGCCTGTAATTTGAAATTTTTTGGTTCATATGTGATGAAGAAGATGTTGCAGACGTTTGGGCAGCTGTCTGAGCTTCCTCCATAGCTCTCCTTTTGGACCTTGTGTTGGCTGCAACATAATCACTTTGGTTGTTCATACTGCCCACATAGTTGATTGTACAAAATTCACCTTCCATGTGATTCATAAGAGTGGAATCAGACTGAACCTCCCTGTTGTCCATGCCAGGTTGTACTGTTGCTTCAAAGCTTGAGAATTGGGCAGCTACCTGATTGTCTTGTGCAATTATTTATTGACTCGACGTCTCATTTGTATAAGCAATCTGTTCTTGACTATATCCTAGGGGTGGGCAGTTTTGCTGTACCTGTACTAGATTATTTTGAGCGGAAACAAAAGCTTTGGACAATGAAAGAGCACCTGGGTTATACCCTTGATAAGGTCTGGCTTGTGCAGACTGACCTTGTCCTTGATTATAATTCTGAAAAAGGGGTCTACTTGCTTGTTCGAACTACTAGTATCCATGATTTGGCCAATAGTTTTGAGCTTGTTGTCTTTTGAGAGCCACTAGTTCATTGGTCACACTTTGTAACAAGCTTTTAACTTCATGAAGGTCATTCGGTGAGGTAGCAGTCATCTTTTCTATGCCAGGCAAAAGAGCTAAGGTGGGTGCAACGGTTTGAACTGGAGGTGGCAATTTAAGAAAGAGCGGCATATGAGGTCTAGTGACTATCTTCCTGCTTGCACCAGGCAATTTTCAGCGGCTATGGCAATTTCATAGACAGCTGGCAACACTTGCCCTCCCATTGACTGTATCATGACAGCAATGTCGCTGTTCAAAGCTTTCGAGTAATAGAGGAAAGCATAACTTGGGGTCGACCTTACCAAAATGGGGATTTTGTCCCAAGTCTTTTGAAACCTGGTATTAAAATCCTGCATGAATTCATGTGGAGCTCTTTTCATGGTGGTTAGCTGCTCATCAAGCGAGAGGTCGTCACTCTTCTCCCCGAATTTGTTTGTTAAGAGAGTGCCTAATTCATTCCATGTGCCGATTGAATTCATAGGCAAAGTCCCATACCAGTCTCGAACCTTACCTTTAAAAGACAATGCCAGCAACTTGATAGCAATGTTCTCTTCAGTGACATTGTGAATATTATAGAGGTTGACAATATTTCTGATGTGCTCAATAACAGTAATAGGCCCCTCTTCATTAAAGGGAGGAACACTCTTAAGGGCTGTCCCTGGGATTGGGTCATAATGCAGAAGGTTTAAAGGGCTCTGACCATGAAAGGCCACAAAAGATAAAGCCATTGTGATAATAGGGTTCTGTCAGTCTGAGAAAATGACTTGCTGTATAGGGATGGGTCCTTGCAAATCTCAATTGCCTTGCTCAGTTTAATGGTAGTTCAACAAATTCAAAAGAGACACCCTTGGCGGAAGATCTTGTGGTGACTTTAGGCATGGGATGTCAGACTGATCTTTGACTAGACTGATGTTCTTGAAAATGGAGTCGCCAGATGCTGGATTAGTGATTCATTCTTGCTGTAACAGGACCAGCACCAATCCTAGAAATTTTTTGAGCATTAAAATTTGTCCCACCGGGCATGCCAAAAACTATTGACGCTGTGGATTGCACCCTTGAAAGAAGGTTGAGTTTCTCTCTTCCACGCGCCACAATGGAGACTCCCCTCTTGCTGTGGGTTTGGCAAAACTGAAGAAAGAATCTCTAGATAAGGGCTAGCTCCCTTTGATGCATCTCTGAGGTCTTTCACTACTATTGCTAACAATGGGGGGTGAAAAAGGAGAAGGATATAACCAAAACAAAAAATATCTAAAAGGTGATGCACTAAATGATTTTGATCTACTTAGCTATATTAACACTTCAGACCAGAAGAGGGCAAACAAACACTTTATCTGACAAAAGGACCAGATTCTAGGGAGCTTTAAAAGGGACTTAATGAAGACACAAAAAATGAACTTACAACAAGCGTTACAGAACACACTGTCTGATGACTCATTTTCTGTCTCTGTGCTCCAGATGCAACACTTCCTGTTAACCTATAGAAATGGTGCTTTGGTTACACTAGGTATGTTGGTGTCTATTTGTGAAAGCATCAAGCTAAAAAGACTACACAGAATTGATATACAGACACTCAAAAGTATAACCATCTAGATAGAGGTAAAACACATTCTTATTGATCAAAGGTAAAATTTGGCAGGGCTTTGCCTTACAAAATGAGAGATATCTTTCTCAACGGAGAGGTTACAATAGCATGAAGGAAAAGACTTTGGCACTTTCTAGAATAAGTGGCCCATGCTGCGTTGAATACATTGGAAAGAGAAAAATGCTGAAGGGACCATGCTGTAGGTGTCGCCAGTCTTGACTTTGGTGCTTAACCCGTATTAAATGTCGCTACAAGAGCATGGGTTGCTTTGTCTGTTTGAATGACAAGGCCGCTTCTGAGTGAAGTTCACACGATTTTCTGCTCATTAATGTAAAATGAGGAAAAAGATGGGCCATTCTATTGAATGTCCGTGCTCCCCTTGGTGGCCACTTGGCAGAGACTGTTTCATTCGCAGCAATAACTTCTTGTGCCAACACTACCTGTGCCACCTGGAATGTTCTGTTTGCCCCTATGCTTGGATTTTGTTTTTTTCGGCTCTAAGGCCCTTGTGGCTTGTTGACCATTTTTTGCCCAACAGGCCAAAAATTCGGTCCCCTTCTTCCCCTACTGTTCTGGGCCATTTCATTTTTTGACTTTGCATGAATCTGTCCATTTCTACGGACTCTGCAAAATTTCTACGGACTCTGCAGGTCCATTTCTATGGACTCTGCAGGTTTTCTATGGACTTCACAGAGATTTTTCTACGGACTCTGCAGATGTTGTTTTTCGGCAGATGAAGAATCAATTCAGAGAGTGCGGGGTTTTACAAGGCTTCTTCAGGCTCTTGTTTGAAGAAATTCACAAGAAAGGTTGGCATCTTTGAACCATTGAACCGGTTCAATGCCTTGGTTCAATTGGCAAGTTCATCGCTTCGGTTCAAAGCCTTGGTTCAATTGGCAAGTTCATCGCTTTGGTTCAACAGCCGAGTTCAACAGTTTCAGTTCAATGCTTTGGTTCAAAGCTCAAGTTCATCGGCCTTGGTTCATCGCTTGGTTCATCACTTTGGTTCAACAGTCGAGTTCAACAGTTTCAGTTCAACGCCTCGGTTCATCGCTTGGTTCAATGCCTTGGTTCATCGCGGAAGGTTCAAAGGGGCTTGATTTTAATCAGCAAAGTTCAACAAATGGCGCAAAGCATTGAACCATTAAACCATTGAACCTTTCTGGGTTCAAGCATTTGGTTCAAGCGACGGGTCCGAAGGCTCGGTTCAACGAATGAATGGCGCGCAGTGTTGAACCGTTGAACCGTTGAACAATTTTTGGTTCAATCGATCGGTTCAACAGCTTGGTTCAAGGGAGCGTCCTAAAGCCAAAAGACGAGTGCCCTTGCGGAGGGCAGTTCTGGGTTCAAAAGCCCTTGCAGAGGGCAAGGAGCACTTTGAAGGCAGCCGAAGGATTTCAAGAAACGCGCAAAAAATCTTAAGGCTTTGAATTCTTTCGGACTTTTGTCCGAAAGAATTCCTTCGGACAAAAAGTCCGAAGGAATTCGGAGGAAGGCCGCCAGCACAAAGAAAGGACCCAGGGAAATCAAAGCGGCCAATTCTCGCGGACTTTTTGTCCGCGGGAAAAAGCCCGCAAAAAAGTCCGAAGAGACAAAAGGCCGTCGAAGGGCAGGTGCCCTTGTGGGGGGCTCTCGACCGGCCAAATGAAGGGCATCTCTCCAGAGTCAAAGGGATACTTCCCCTCCGGGAGGGTCCGAAACAGAGGGCGAGTCAAAGGAAAAGGCCCGAAGGAATTTGCCAAGGACAGTGACGTCCCGAAAGCCGTCAACTTTAAGAAGATAGATTAGCCATTGTTTTTTAAGCGATGACGGGTGTGCGGACGTCAATTTTAAGATAGTGAGATAGCCGTTTGCTTTTAAATTCCCTAAGCGCCAACCATGAAAAGAGCCCAAGGAATGCAGCGACCTGCCAAAAGATAGCCCTCGAGGGCTGAAGGAGCGAGAAAGAGATGAAATTCAGAAGAAGACAAGGTGCAGAAAGAGACAAAGTAGTCCAAGTGGCAAGGAGGAGGCGAGTTATTCCCAGGTGGTCACCAAACGGTGCAAACAGTAAATGGCGCGGCCTGTCTTTCCCAGTTTGCATTTATAAGGGGACAAACCACGTGTATATCTAAAAAGAGCAGTTTGTTCGCAGAGAAGAGGCACGACTCGTGTTTTCACATTAATGTGGAATGCCAAAGTCAAAGCAGGAGCCGACAATCAAACGGCTTCCTCTTCCCGAGGTTCAGAACGCACATGGGCCGAGCTTGTCAAGGAAGCGCCAAGTTCTCTTCCCCTTTCTCTATATATTGTAAAATTTCTCATTTTAGAAGGGACAACTCTCTTAGCCTTAAGGCAAAACTCTGCCCAAAAATCTCTCGGGCTTGTAAGGCAGAGCTGTCAGATTTTACCTTGAATCAGGTCTTAGCATTTTTACTTATATCTGGACTTGCACTTTAAAGTATGTCTGTGTTCTTCTTTTGTGTTAAGTCATTGTCTTTCATGCTTTTCACAGATCGATTACAGCATGTCTAGTGCATTGTGAAGCCTCTTTTTTGCAGGTCTGCCAGAAGTGTTCCTAAGGGAATATAGGTGCCTGTGAATAGGCTGCCATAAATGTGTTTGAGGACGCCTCTGCTAGTTTCTTCCTCCCTGTATTTCCACGGACCCCTAGCTGACTGTTGCAGAAGAGCTTCCCACTTCAGATGAAGTGTATGGGCGCTTCTTTTTGGTGAAAAGTGTATATTCGGGTTGGGTGGGTCAACATTTCTGGTGTATCACCTTTTCGTTTTTTAGGCTTAGGTTCTGTTTTCAGCGTCTCTCTCTCTTTTCACCCCCCCTTTTTTCATTTTATTTGTTAGCAGTAGGAGAAACTAGGGCCTAAAGGATATATCAGAGGGAACTAGCCATTATCTAGAGACTCCCCTCCAGCTTCACCGGTTCCACAGGGGAGAGGGGAGTTTCCATTGTTGCGTGGAAATGTAGGAGCTCGGCCTCCTACCCCGAGTGCAATCCACTACGTCAACAGTTTTTAGCACGCCCAGTGGGACCAACTAGGACAAGTTGTGTCCAAAGAGTTGAAGAATTTTTGGTGTGTTCTTCAACCAACCAGCCTTTGGAGGCTTTTGCATCAACACCAATGGCGACTCCGAGTTGAATCAGCTGGTTAAGCAGCCTGGTGCCATTAAGAAATCTTATTTTTTGTATGTTTAATTCCTTTGCACAAAATCATAGACCTTGTATTCTTTCATATGACTTCGATCAGACTCAGAATTTTCATGCAATCACCTCAAGCAACCCTCTTAGTTGCCCTTCAATGATAAGGGAGGTGGCGCTAGAGTTTGAGAAGCAGGTAATAGAATTCGACAGACTGGATGAGCAGTATGAATATCAGTAGGAGCTGATGTACAAAGAGGCGTGTTTGTTCAGGAAAGATCAGGCCTTGCAATCCATGGAAGAGGAGGTAGCAAAGTGGAGGAATCCATTCATGCAAGGCAGTCAGCCTTGCGCGCCCCCTCATACCCTAAAGAAAGCCCCCTCTTGTACATCAAATCCTTTCTATCAGATAGCACTTGCTCACTCTAGCTCATCTGATGCATCAATCAACCCTGCTCTTGACCCCGTGCGCCTAGCCTTCAAGCATCAAAGGGAACTAGAACAACCTCCCATGGAGATGAACCTTCTAAATTTTTTAGATCATGAATCTTCCTTTGGGGGGAGCATTACGAACCAGCACATCTCTCTTGAAACTGCTCCTACTCAACATGATGATGCTGGTGACCTCCAAGAAAGACTCTTTCAGGATAATCTAGCCAAGCAAATTGAAAATTTAGAGGCTAAAATGAGACTGCTTCGTGAAAGAGAGATAGAACTTCCAAACCTTGTGGAGGAGCCCCAGGACCTTGGAGAAAACAAAGTTGTTGCATGTTTGCAGGAGCAAAATTCCAACTCCGAGATCCTGAACTGGAAGAAAACAGTAGAATCTTGGGGCAGGAAGGAGGAGAAGAAAGGTTTTGCTCAAAACCTTGAAGAGGACGAGGCTGCTCCTACTCATGATAATGCTGGTGACCTCCAAGAAAGGCACTTCCAAGAGGATATAGCTAAAAGAATTGCAGAGTTGGAATCCAGAGAGAGATTCCTTAGCCAAGGTGTGATGGATGGTTCAGACCCAACGACACATTCCATGTCTGAACACACCCCATCTACACATCCCCAAGAGAGCTATCAGGCCACACCTGATATTGATGAAGTGCTGGCCAGATGGAAGGAGGAGAATCATTCAATTTTAGCTCAAGGACTGCCTCCTCTTCCACATGTTTTTTCCACTTCATCCCTCCTCAAGCAAGAACCTGTTCTGCAGGAGGTGAGTGAGGAGCAGAAGATCCAATCTATAGTTTCCCAAGAGGCTATCATGAGCAACGACAAAGAAGAAATCATCACCAATGATCCTTGTGAAGACCTCGTCAGCAATGGAGAAGACACAGGGCATGCATACATGCGGATGTTCCAGCAATATGAGGAACATAAGCATGGTGAGCTCCCTCCTTTGTTTGATGAACTTCCCTGTTGCTTCGATGAGGAGGATGACTACGCTGAGGAGCCTGAGTTGGAGGAGGATCAAGAGGATAGCTTTGAACATCTAGAGATCCTGATCTTTGAGGAGAAAAAAGAGAGGCTGGTCTCCCTTGAGGAAAGCCTTGAAGAAGAGTTTTTTAAACAAAGAGATGATGTTCTGTGGGATGAGCAATCATTTTGTGATTCCATTTCAAACATCACAACAGTCACCCTTCTTCAAAAAGGTCGAGAGGGAGCAGAGGATGAGTTTGGCAGGATCTCCAATGAAACAGAAGGAAATGGGTCAAACCATGATGCATTGTAGAGGGACTGTGCAGATCAAAGGGCTTATGCAGCCACAGATTTCTTGGTGATATGCACCAGCATGAAGGACCAACATACAACAAGCTTCCAAGAACAAGCAAAATACGTGTATGTTGGAAGCATGCTTGAATCTAATCCACTCGGATGCAGGCCAATCAAGGTGACATGCAAGGGGAGCAGGTCACCAAATCTCCTTTTTATTCATCCACTTGTCTGGCACCATAAGTCTTCTTTCCAGGAAGGGGACTTAAGAAATTTTCCCTTTGATCTAGGAGGGAAGCAAATATACCTGGTTAGTTGTACATAGTAGTTGCTTTCAGTTTCTTTTCCTGCTTTCCTTAAGTGCAGTTTGCACAAGTAGTGTTTATAGTCTTGTGTGTGCTTTCCCTTATGTCTGGGGTAAAAAGCTTCATGTTTGATTCTTGGATCTCTGGGGCTGTTGCTAGCTTTGTTCAAGCTGCTTCTGACTCCATGCCCAATGGACTACAAGGCAACTAGTCTCTAAGCATAACAAGCATGCTTCCCCTGGGAGTCGCCAATTTGTTGACCATTTTTTGCCCAACAGGCCAAAAATTCGGTCCCCTTCTTCCTCTGCTATTCTGGGCTATTTCATTTTTTGATTTTGCATGAATCTATCCATTTCTACGGACTCTGCAGGTCTATTTCTACGGACTCTGCAGAATTTCTACAGACTCTGCAGGTCCATTTCTATGGACTCTGTAGGTTTTCTATGGACTTCACAGAAATTTTTCTAAAGACTGCAGATGTTTTTTGGCAGATGAAGAATCAGTTCAGAGAGTGCTGGGTTTTACAAGGCTTCTTCGGGCTATTGTCTAGAGAAATTCACAAGGAAGGTTGGCATCTTTGAACCATTGAACCATTGAACCGGTTCAATGCCTTGGTTCAACGCCTTGGTTCAATTGGCAAGTTCATCGCTTCGGTTCAAAGCCTTGGTTCAATCGGCAAGTTCATCGCTTTGGTTCAACAGCCGAGTTCAACAGTTTCAGTTCAACGCTTTGGTTCAAAGCTCAAGTTCATCGGCCTTGGTTCAACAGCCGAGTTCAACAGTTTCAGTTTAATGCCTCCGTTCATCGCTTGGTTCAACGCCTTGGTTCATCACAGAAGGTTCAAAGGTGCTTGGTTTTAATCGGCAAAGTTCAACAAATGGCGCGAAGCATTGAACCATTGAACCTTTTTGGGTTCATGCAGCAGGTCTGAAGGCTCGGTTCAACGAATGAGTGGCGCGCAATGTTGAACCGTTGAACCATTTTTGGTTCAATCGATCGGTTCAACGGCTTGGTTCAAGGGAGCATCCTAAAGCCAAAAGACGAGTGCCCTTGCAAAGCGCAGTTCTGGGTTCAAAAGCCCTTGTGAAGGGCAGGGAGCACTTCGAAGGCAGCCAAAGGATTTCAAGAAACACGCAGAAAGTCTTAAGGCTTTGAATTCTTTCGGACTTTTGTCCGAAGGAATTCAAAGGAAGGCCGCTAGCACAAAGAAAGGACTAGGGGAAATCAAAGCGGCCAATTCTCGTGGACTTTTTGTCCGTGGGAAAAAGCCCGCAGAAAAGTCCAAAGAGACAAAACGCTGCCGAATGGCAGGTGCCCTTGCGGGGGGCTCTCGGCTGGCCAAATGAAGGGCATCTCTCCAGAGTCGAAGGGACACTTCCCCTCCGAGAGGGTCTGAAACAGAGGGCAAGTCAAAGGAAAAGGCCCGAAGGAATTTGCCAAGGATGGTGACGTCTCGGAAGCCATCAACTTTAAGAAGATAGATTAGCCGTTGTTTTTTAAGTAATGACGGGTGCGCGGACGTCAATTTTAAGACAGTGAGATAGTCGTTTGCTTTTAAATTCCCTGAGCGCCAACCATGAAAAGAGCCCAATGAACGCAGCGACCCGCTAGAAGATAGCCCCCGAGGGCTGAAGGAGCCAAAAAGAGACGAAATTCAGAAGAAGACAAGGTGCAGAAAGAGACAAAGCAGTCCAAGTGGCAAGGAGGAGGCGAGTTATTGCCAGATGGTCACCAAACGGCGCGGCCTGTCTTTCCCAGTTTGCATTTATAAGGGGACAAACTACGTGAATATCTAAAAAGAGCAGTTTGTTTGCAGAGAAGAGGCGCGACTCGTGTTTTCACATTAATGTGGAATGCCAAAGTCAAAGCAGGAGCTGACAATCAAACGGCTTCCTCTTCCCAAAGTTCAGAACGCACATGCGCTGAGCTTGTCAAGGAAGCGCCATGTTCTCTTCCCCTTTCTCTATATATTGTAAAATTTCTTATTTGAGAAGGGACAACTCTCTTAGCCTTAAGGCAAAACTCTGCCCAAAAATATCTCGGGCTTGTAAGGCAGAGTTGCCAGATTTTACCTTGATCAGGACTTAGCATTTTTACCTCTATCCGGACTTGCACTTTAAAGTATATGTTTGTGTTCTTTTGTGTTAAGTCATTGTCTTTCATGCTTTTCACAGATCGATTACAGCATGTCTAGTGCATTGTGAAGCCTCTTTTCTGCAAGTCTGCCAGAAGTGTTCCTAAGGGAATGTAGGTCACTGTGAATAGGCTGCCATAAGTGTGTCTGAGGACGCCTCTGCTAGTTTCTTCTTCCCTGTATTTCCACAAACCCCTAGCTGACTGTTGCAGAAGAGCTTCCCACTTCAGATGAAGTGTATGGGCGCTTCTTTTTGGTGAAAAGTGTATATTCGGGCTGGGTGGGTCAACATTTCTGGTGTATCACCTTTTCGTTTTTTAGGCTTAGGTTCTGTTTTCAGCATCTCTCTCTCCCTTTTCATCCCCCCCTTTTTTCATTTTATTTGTTAGCAGTAAGAAAAACCAGGGCCTAAAGGATATATCAGAGGGAGCTAGCCCTTATCTAGAGACTCTCCCCTCCATCTGCACTGGTCCCACAAGCGAGAGGGGAGTTTCCATTGTTGCGTGTGGAAAGGCAGGAGCTCGGCCTCCTACCCCGGGTGCAATCCACTGCGTCAACATGGCTATCTTCCGTCATTTCTTGGCTCCTCGGGCTCCTTTCTCGACGATCTTTTCCTTTTGGCCTTAAGGCCTTTGAATTCCTTCGGGTTCGTGCTTATGAACTCTTTCAGCTTCTCTTCTAACCCATTTCTATGCGCGGGACTATCTTTAAACATTTGAGAATGAATAGCAATTTCATTGTCCTGAATTTGACGTCCGTGGAGACGTCATCAGACGTTTGAACCTCCAACGGCTAGTTTGCTACGCTGAAGTTGATGTTCTCGGGCCCGTCACCCCTTTGGTAATTTCTTCGGCCTTTTGCAATTGCACCTTCTCGAAGGGAAGGTGTCCCTTCGAAGCTTGGAAAAGGTCCCTTTTTGGTCATTGAGAGCCCTCCGCAAGGGCACTTGCCCTTCGGGCTCCCTTGGTCATCTCAATTCCTTTGGCCCAAAGGAAAACCTGCCTTCATGTCTTGGTCTTTTTCTTTCGATCTTTTCCTTTGACAAATTCCTTCGGACAAAAAGTTCGAAGGAATTTGCCTTTGTTCCTTGTATTTTCCTTCAGACATTTTGTCCGAAGGACCTTTGCCTTTTGCCATGGATTTCCTTCGAACAAAAGTCCGAAGGAATCCCTTGCCTTGCTCACTTTCCCGAATGTGTTTACTGCCCTCCGCAAGGGCATCTTGGGTCCAGAATTGCCCTTCGGATCCTGCTTGAACGGTCAAGTTTGTGACCTGACTGCCCTCCGCAAGGGCACTTTGTTTTTGGAGCTTTGTAAAAGACTTGCATTCTTTGAATTGGCCCATCCCTTTTCCAAAAGGCTTGTCCAAGGCAATTGCCCAAAGCGAAATAAGCCCCATATCAAGGCGAGAACCTATAGGTCTTAGATCCTTTAACTTTTCATAAGAACAGGGCTATTGCAAAGGGAAATGGAGCATTTGTAGTAAGGTGGATGCATCCAAGACTGACGCACATGACAGTAGGGAAAGAAAGCGATTTTTTGGCCTACAGGACCAAAATGGTCAAACCAATGTAGAGATTGCAGCTGGTAAAATTTTGAAATTGGGCAAGGTATGCACTCCTCCACAAAAGAAAGCTTTCATTGATTTATGCACGAGTTTTGCTGATATATTCGCATGGCGGTATAGTGATCTCAAAGGTTTTGATCCAAGTTTGGCTCAACACACCATTGAGTTAGAGGAGGAAACTAAACCAGTGAGCGAAAGACAAAAGCCAATCAATTCAAAGATTGAGCCTTTGATGAGACCTGAGCTTCACAAGCTCATAGAATCAGTGATTACATTTCTAATCATGCACTCAACTTGGGTGGTGAACCTCGTTTTAGTATGAAAAAAGAATGGTGATATTCATTTGTGTGTTGATTTCCATGATTTAAACAAGGGTTTGCTTAAAGACCACTATCCATTGCCATCAATGGAACAAATTTTACAGCTTGTTGCAGGTTCAGAGAGGTTTTTCTTGTTGAATGGATATAGTGGTTACAATTAGATTTTGGTCAAAGAAGAGGACCGATTCAAGACAGCCTTCACGACTAAATCAAGGACATTTGCATACAAAAAGATGCCATTCGGTTTGTCTAATGCTGGAGCAACCTTTCAGAGAGCCATGGATATGGCCTTCCAAGGCCTTAATAAGTTTTTGCTTGTTTATTTGGATGATATAACAGTGTTTTCAAAAGATGCAGAAGATCACATGGTTCATCTCAAGCAAGCTTTTGAAAGGTGTAGGCAATTTAGGATATCTCTAAATCCCAAAAAATATGTATTTTAGGTTCATGAAGGTAAGCTTCTTAGACATGTTTCAAAGCACGGTTTAAACATAGATTCTGAAAGAATTCAATCCATTTTTGCACTCTCCTTGCCTAAAAAAAAAAAGGCTTCACAAAGTTTCTTTGGAAAAATCAATTTTATAAGGAGATACATTTCAGATTTTGCTAGTGTAGCTAAACCACTTACAACGATGCTAAAGAAAAAGCAGAACTTCAGCTGATCCAAGGAGGGAGTAAAAGGGTTTGAAGATGTTAAGAAGTCCATAGCAAGTGCTCCTACGCTTTTAAATCCAGATTTTACGAAAGATTTCATTCTGTATACATATGTTAATATGGACACCATTTCAGGGATTCTTATGCAGCAGAATCATGAAGATTGGGAGCGGCCAATAGCTTTCTATAGCCAAGGCTTGGAGGAGTATGAAACAAGGTATTCTTTTGTTGAAAAGCATGTCCTTTCAGTGATAAGATATTTGAAAAAATTTAGGCACTTGCTATTTAATAATAAAATACATCTAATGGTTGCTCATCCAAGCATCAAAGAATTTCTTCTGAACAAAGACATAAATGAGAAGAGAGCTAGTTGGATAACCAAGGTAATGGAATATGAAATGAAAATTAAGGTTACAAAGCTGGTTAGAGGCAAAGAACTTTGTAAGCATCTAGCTCAGGGCTTGCAAGAAACTAATGAAGTTGTTTTAGTGTCAAACGATGAAGAGATTGTTGTTGTTCACACCTTACCTTCCAGTTGGTTTCGTGATTTGATAAGTTATCTGCAAGATGGTTTTACCCTTCTCACCTGAGTGCTTCAAAAAGAAGGTATTTCAGATTGCCATCAATTCCATTCTTGCTCATTGATGGTTTTTTGTTCAAAAAGGATATTAATTGAACGTTACTAAGGTGTGTGAAACCAAGCCAAACTCAAAGATTACTTGAAGAATTCCATGATGGACATGGTGGAGGACACTTTTCTGCAAGAACTACAACACTTAAAATCATGAGAGGTGGGTACTATTGGCCTACTATATTTGGCGATTGCCATAGATAGGTTAGGAAGTGCAAACAATGTGCTATGTTTGTAGAAAAAGTTAAACTCAGCCTTTTGTCCAGTGGGGATTGGACTTTATTGGTCTCATTAATCCTCCTTCGAGTTCAGGGCATAAGTGGATTCTAACAACTACGGATTACTTCAAACATGGGATGGAAGGAATTGCATTGAAAGAAGCAAATGAAACTAACGTTCTTGATTTCTATGAAGGTCTGCTTACTAGATTTGGAGTTCCTTCAACCATTATTTATGACAATGCAATGGCTTTTTTGGGATCTAGGATCAGCGAATGGGCTGTCCAACATGGAGTTTATCTCAGCACTTCATTGAATTATTATCCACAAAAAAATGGCCTTACTGAATCTACAAACAACCTCTTAAGGATCATACGAAGGACTATTAAAGACAATCAGAGGTCATGGCATCTCAAGTTGAAGTCAGCTCTATGGGCTGATAGGATCACCTACAAGAGGTCAATAGCCAACTATCCATACAAGCTAGTCTATGGTAAGGAAGCAAGGTTACCTATTTCTTTTGAGTTTTCAGCTTTAGAACTAATGCATCAACTTGAGTTGTTGGAGAATGAGCCTATGAAAATCAGGTATGTAGAGCTTATGGAGTTGGAAGAAACAAGAAATCAATCCATGCTAGCCATGGAAAGTCATGCATAGGTTAAAAGAATATTTGACAAAGGAGCTTCCTCACGAAGCTTCAATGAATGAGATTTGGTCCTCAACTGGGATGAGGATCGACCCAAACCAGGAAGGCATATAAAGTTTGAATCCCTTTGGAGTGGCCCATACACGATCTCGAGCTGCAAATCTCACAATGCCTTCCAACTTGCCAAGATGGACGACCAAGAGCTTCCAATCCTAGTAAATGGGATACATCTGAAACATTGTTATTGAAGAGCAAAGCTCTATGTACATAGTTGTTTTTGCTTTCCTCCAAGTGTTGTTCAAACACAATAGTTTGCTTCAGTTTTGTTCAATAAGTGCTTGTTTGCACATTTGCTTCTTAGTTAGTTTTCCTACTTTCGTGTTTTTCCCTTCCTTTTTGAGGTAGAAAGGTTACTTCAGCCAAGGTTAGGATGAGATTTTTAATCAGAAATCAGGTTCACCATTTGGGAGTTCGAATAGCATCTATATGGTCTAAGTTCTCTAGCATAGCAAGCATGCTTCCCAGTAGAGTCGCCAAAAATGTTGACAATTTTGCCCCCCACAGGGCAAATTGTCACCCTTAAACTTCGAAACTTTGCTAATGTGCCAAGATTGTCTTGTGAATCAATCTTGGGGTCCTTAAATGAGCATTTACAGCCACCCAAGTGGCCATCTACAACCAGGTGAATTTTAGTCATGCAGAGGTTTCCAAGGAGCTTTCTTGATTACAGCCAAATGTGCAAATACAGCCAAGGCATACAAGTTGGAAGTTTAGTTATTTTGTCTTCCCAATGATTTTTTTTGGGCTATAAGAGGTGGACTATTTCTTCGGACATTTTGTCCGAGAGAAAGAGCTCTCAAAGGATTATAAAAGTTCAAAAAAATGACTAAGTGGCAATCGTTCAAAGCTTATTATCTTTGGACTTTTTGTCTGGAAGAAAGGAGAAAAGCACAGTCGAGAAGACCCGTAGGGCATCTGTTCTTCGAGAAGGTCCAATTCAAAAGTCTTGAAGGGTATGTAACTCTTCGCGTTGGTTTACTTTATGGTTTTCAAGTCAAGACAAAAGTTCTGAAGGACAATTTCAAAAAGCCTGGGTGCCCTACAATTCTTTCGAAAGCCACTTTTAAAGGCAAAAAAGCCCTTGCAGAGGGCACTTGGTGTGCGAAGTGGACCTTTACAATTCTTCCGAAGGGCGCTTCTGGAAGAACCTTGCCCTTGCAGAGGGCACCTTCATAAAATCAAGGGACACTTCAAATGGAAAAGAATTTCCTTCGGACAAAAAGTCCGAAGGAATTCAAGGAAAAGATCCGACGGAGGATATACCCGAGAAAAAAGCCCGATAGAAATTAAAAAAACAAAGGCAAAGAAGGAAACAAAAAAATTTAAGGAAATCCTTTAGAATAATTGTCAAACAGGAAATCCATGGGAATATGAAGTCAACAAAAGTCTGAGGAAAACCAAAGGGCAAGACTTAAGAGCCTAAAAGAATAAATTCGGGAAAATTAGCAAGGAAACAAATTCCTTCGGACTTTTTGTCTGAAGGAATTCCTTCGGATAAAAAGTCCGAAGGAATTCGGGAGGACAAAAGCCCAATAGAAAAGACAAGGGTGTAAGCCAAAGCCAAAAAAGAGAAAAGGAAATGCCAAGCCCGAGAAAGAGAAGAGACAAAGAGTCCTTCGGACAATTTGTCCAAAGGACAAAAACTAAAATAAAGCCCGATTCCCGAATTAAAGCAGAACACGAGAAAAGCCAGAGAAAATACAAACAGGATTGAAGCAGAACTGAGCATGCACATAAGCATGAACAACGAATAAAACAAACACAAAATAAAGAGAAAGGGAGGATGAACAAAGATCACGCACAGACTAGCGTGAGTGACTCCAATGAAGTGAATGCGTTTAAGAAAACAAGCATGCTTCAATTCTGAAAATAGAGTTGTCTTGCATGATGAATGGGCAAAGCGTTGAACATTTCAAATAGCCAAAAATTTCATACACGCACTCTCATTTGTCTCAAAGCTCGAAACTGAAATAATCCGAGCCAAATTTTTTCAACTTTTTAGATTATGACATTACAACTTCACAAACAAGTTCCGTCAAGATTAAAAGTTAATCTCAAATTAACTGAAATAACTTTGCCACTAGAATGCAAGAAATGGAACTCAACGCCCAGTATGTGCTACCCAGTCCAAAGCGGAGTAGAGGCGACCATAAGACGGAGTAAATACAAATAAGGAACTCTACGTCAAGTATGTGCTACCCATGAGGGGCTACCATATGACGGAGTGAGCTTAATAACAATGCTTTAATGGAAGTACTGAAAAGGAAACTACTCCACACCCAGCATGTGCTTGCTAACCCAGAAGGGAAAGTAGCTACCATAGGGCGGATGCTCTACACCTAGAATGTGCTTGCTAACCCAATAGGGAAAGTAGCTACCATAAGGCGGAGCTGTAAACTATTACAATATTTTAAAGGAAAATTAAACCAATAGAGAAGGGCTGCCAGTACTACTGTCAGCTTACAAAAATAAATAGAATTTGCTTTTAGAAAGAGGAAAAACCAGCCACTTATTAATTGCCTCAGATGTTCATAACTCATGCAAAACTTAATCAATCTTCCTGATTTCTGTTGCAAAGTCTCTTCTGGAGTATGGCGCCCAAGTTAGCATCATGAAACTGATCAAATCTGCATCCAGAATGTTACACAAAAACCAATGCCAAACCCCAAAGGGGCATCCCAGTGGGAGATGGGCGATTTCCTCTAGAAATTCAATGCTTGTTCAAAAAATTCTACAAAATTAAGCAAAGGGGCGCCTAGGCCTACCCAATACAATAAGATGATACCCACAACCTGTTTTTTTGTATTTTCTGAATTGTGACTGAAAACCTAGATCTGTCTTATACAATTTCTTGAAATTCTAATAATATCAAAGGAACTAACAATGCAATAACTGAAAGTACTACTTAAGCAAATACAAATATCAAAGATTAATTCACCACTAGATGCTGTCTTTCAAGCATGAAGAGATGCCCTTGCTAGGAGGCCTTCATTCCCCGAAGCAGTTCCAGAGCCAAAGCTGCAGCATAACAATGCACTAAAACCAAGATGCTCAAATGATAGCCCAATGCCTTCTTTTATAGGCTTCAATTGGCTTCTTCTAGAAGCTTATCCTCAAAAGTGGCGCCCCCTTTCCATGCAATGTGGCGCCCCCCCTTCAAGTCCCTCTTTTTAAAATAACATTAAGTTATCAAGTCTAGGCCAAGGTCAACGTTAAAATATAACGTTATTATTATTTTATTTTATTTTAAGTGAAATTCACTTATTCCGCCAAGACCGAAATCTGAAGCCCAAAACTGAATGAATCAACTCAAAAGGGAAAGTTAACTCCTTGCGACAATCCTGCTAGCTGCTAAAAATAGAATTTACTAAAAATAGTAAATTCTTGAAAATGCTCAGAAAACTGAAACGAACATACCTCCGCGAAGCTCTTGAAAAACCCAGAAGGAATTTTCCATCAAAACTTTGAGCAAAGACATCCTAAAAAATAAGAAACCCTCAATTGCACCTTCCGAGTAGCCTACGGATTTCCAGGAATAGGCCAACGGTCATTATGAGATCAGATTCTAGAAGGGGTCATTACAGTCCGCCCTTCCCAAAATTGCTTGTCCTCAAGCAATTGTAAACTAGGATGATGCAAAATCTCATCATTTTTCCAAGTTGCATCCTCCATAGGTAGATCCTTCCACTTGACCAGGTACTCTTTGATGGTTCTTTTCCTCAAAGAACGTTCTCGAACATCAAGTATCTCTTCTGGAATTAATGCCAACTGGCCCTCTTCATCCAAAGGTGGTAGCTGTGATGAAGCAATCACATTATGTCCAAGTGCCTTCTTGAGGCGAGACACATGGAAGACGTGCACTCTGCTATCAGAAGGTAGCTCTAATTCATAAGCTACAGCTCCAACTTTTCTGATGACCTTAAAAGGCCCATAGAAGCGAGGTTTGAGCTTCTCAGCTCCACTCTTCTTGAGAGTAGATTGTCTATATGGTTGTAATCTCAGATATACCATATCTCCAACCTCGAAGGAACGCTCAACACGTTTCTGATCCGCATACAACTTTTGCTGATTTTGTGCCATCTGCAAATTATCCTTCAAGGATTTCATTATATCCTGACTATTCTGCAACAAATCCTTGGCTAGAGGTGCTTTGCTGTCACCAAACACTATATCTGCAAAACTAGGTGCCTCATACCCATAAAGTGCCAAGAAAGGAGACATCTTAATAGACATATGAAAAGTAGAATTGTAGCAATACTCACCAATATGCAGCCACTTGACCTAGGTTCTCTGCTGTTCTGACACATAATTTCTCAAGTACCCCTCGAAACACTTGTTCACCACTTCAGTTTGTCCATCAGTTTGCGGATGGTAGCTAGTGCTTGGGGTAAGCACAATGCCACTCATTCTGAAGACTTCTTGCCAAAACTTACTTAGGAACTTGCTGTCCCTATCACTCACGATGTTCTTTGGCAATCCATGCAGCTTAAACACTTCTCGAAAAAAGAGATCTGCAACTTGGGCTGTAGAAAAGGTGCTGGTGATGGCGAAGAAGTGAGCAAATTTAGTTAACCGATCCACCACTACATAGATGCAATCTTTCCCTTGGGTTTTGGGTAACCCTGTGATGAAGTCCATCGAAATACTTTCCCATTTTTGATTGGGAATAGGGAGTGGTTGTAGCAAACCAGCTGGTAAAGTATGCTCATTTTTATTTGCTTGACAAACAGGACACTCCTGAATGTAGCGTTGAATCTCTCCTTTCAATCCCTTCCAAGAAAACCTTTCTCGGATCTGTCGATATGTTTTGAAAAAACCTTGGTGGCCCGCAACTAGAATATCATGAAAATTCAAAAGAATTTTCTTCTTCAACTTAGAATCATTCACCAGAAAGATTCTTCCCTTATAGTGTATCAATCCTTCAACCACTTTGTACCTTTCATCATGAAAAGTACCCTCAAGAATGCTGGTTGCAAACTGATTTTTAGCATAATCAGCAAGCAACATGTCTTTCCAATCTGAAGTAAGCTCACTCAATGAGCTAAGATGAGGTCTCCTGGAGAGAGCATCGGCCACTATATTATTTTTTCCTTTGACATATTCAATATCAAAGTCGTAAGCTTGAAGCTTACTCACCCATTTCTGTTGCCTCTCATTTAGATCCTTTTGGTGCATGAAATGCTTGAGGCTATTGTGGTCAGTCTTAACCACGAACTTATTCCCCACCAAGTATTGTCTGAACTTGGCTAATGCATGCATAATAGCAAGCATTTCTTTATCATAGATTGAATATGTTCTTTCAACTCCACGTAATTTTCTGCTCTCAAACACGATAGGGTGTTTGTCTTGCATCAGGACAGCGCCCACTCCTTCACCTGATGCATCACATTGCAGCTCGAATGGCTTGGAGAAATTCGGTATTGCCAAAACCGAGCATGAACTCATGATATTCTTGAACTTGTCAAAAACACTTTGAGCCTTTTCTGACCAAACAAAGGCTCCCTTTTTGGTAAGATCGGTAAGGGGTGCAGCATTCTGTGAATACCCCTTTACGAATCTCCGATAAAACCCACATAGACCCAAAAACCCTTTCAACTGAGTTAAGCTCTCAGGAGGTGGCCAATCAACTACCGCCTTGATCTTCTCTGGGTCCACCTTCACTCCCTCAGCACTGATTGTGTGGCCAAGGTATAGTAACTCGGTCATCCCAAATTCACATTTGGAAGCTTTTGCAAACAAACTCTCAGATTCCATAATACTAAGTACTTCCTCCAAATGCTTAAGATGGTCTCCCCAAGTCTTGCTGTAAATCAGAATGTCATCAAAAAATACTAACACAAACCTCCTTAAATGATTTTGAAAGATACGATTCATGCAAGATTGAAAGGTAGCCGGGGCATTAGTCAATCCAAATGGCATGACTAAGAATTCGAAATGGCCATAGTGGCATCTGAAGGCTGTCTTCTCAACATCCGATCCCCTCATTCGAATCTGATGGTAACCCGATCTTAGATCAATTTTTGAGAAGAACTTGGCACCATGTAGCTCATCAATGAGCTCATCTATCCTGGGTATGGGATATCTGTTTTTGATGGTGCTTTGATTCAAAGCACGATAATCCACGCACATGCGCATGGTACCATCCTTCTTCTTTACAAGAACCACTGCAGAAGCAAAGGGGCTCTTGCTTGGGCGAATGAAACCCATCTTCAAGAGTTCTTGAATATTCTTCTCGATCTCGTCCTTTTGCCGCTTCGGATACCGGTATGGCGTTATGATCACCGGTTTTGCTCCCTCTTTGAGCTCAATGATGTGTTCTGATCCTCTATCAGGAGGTGGTCTGGGAGGTAAATCAGCAAACACTTTACTCTTCTTGGTGAGTAAAGATTGAATATCAGGAGGATGCTCATTTTTTGTTTCAATAGGACTAGTCGGAAGAACCATGAATTCTGCGGCCCAATCCACTTGATCATGTCGTATCAGTCTTGCCATCCTTTTGAATGATACAATTCGAGGGCCACCATTCGACATCCCTCTCAACACCACCTTCTTTCCATCGGATTGAAACCTGAGTTCCATGGTTTGCAGATTTAAAGAAATGTCGCCAAGAGATCGCAGCCACTGAATGCCAAGGACAGCATCCGTATCTCCAATATTCACCACATAGAAGTCATCTTTGACTTCGTAATTGCCCAATTGCATTGACAAGTTGGGAACCCTTTTGGTACAAGAAATGTGGAATCCATCCGCCACCTTAACTTTGAACCCTTCAAAATCTTCTGTTTGTAACTCCTTTGCCACCACAGCTTCATCAATGAAGTTATGGGTTGCTCCAGTATCAATTAGAGCAACGATACGCTGCCCTTTGATCATCCCACGTATTTTGAAAGACTCATTCTTTTGGAAGCTTGAAAGTTGAGCCAACGTGCCACCACTTTCTTTTTCGCTTTCGGGATCTTCAGGGACTCTTTCAACTTCACTATCTTCGGAATCAGATTGCTAGTCCGAAAAGTCAAAATTACTCTCACCAGCGGAGTAATACTCAATCTGGTGGAATTTGACTCCTTTTGGGCAAACATGGTCTGGAGACCATTTATCTTTACATCTGAAACATAGCCCCTTTCTTCGGAGTTCATTGATAGTTTCCGGATCCAATCTCTTGCCAAGAGGTTTCTGCTGGTTAAACTCCTTTTGGTAAGGCTTTTGTTGAAACCTTCTCCCTCGATCCTTCTTGTGGAATGATGGTTTAGGATGGAACATAGTTTTAGGAGCTGCCCACTCCATGTTTCTAGCTTTTTTCATTGCTTCTTGTAAGGACGGTGGATCAAAAGCTTTGATCCATCCCTTGAGTGGTTCCATCAACCCTTCGCTGAATAAGATCACTAATCTTCTCTCAGTGATTCCAGTAACCATAACTGAAAGTCTCTGAAACTCAGCTATGTAGGCATCAACAGTGCCATACTGCTTCAACTGTGCCAACTCCCTAAAATGCACTTTTGGGTCCTTCTTCTCAAACCTCTCAATGAGTCTATTGGAGAATTCATCGTAGCTAGTGATTGATCCATGTCCCAAGGTGACTAGACCATGGTACCACCACTCATGCGCTACCCCATCTAGGTGTAGCGTGGCGAATTTAATCGCATCTTCTTCAACCATTGGCCTAAGGGCCAAATAGTTGTCTAATTTCTGAATCCAGGCTCGAGCAGAACTATTGTCACTTCCATCAAAGTGGGAAAGCATTAGCTTGTTGATGGCTTGATGCAAGTCTCCTTGTGCAGGAGTTCTTCTGTGATCATAATTTCTCCCTTGTCCCTTACTCTTTCTTTTATGATCAATAAATTCATTATAGGACATGTCCATTTTGATGTCTTCAGGGAGAGAGTCATACTCCGCATGACCACGTCTCAATTGTTCCACAAATGAAGAATTTTCTTCAGGATCAGGTTGGGTATTTACTGGAGCTAAAAAGGTGGGTTTGAAGGGCCTTGACGAAATGTAAGTGTTGTTTGAAACAGGTTGAGCAACACTTCCATCAAATTGATTTGAGGCACTAGGCTCTCCTCTATAGCCGGAATTGGTCTGGAGATTTGGGTTCTGACCCACTTTTCCCAACATGAGGGATACCATATCCATTAAGGCATCCATTTTCCTTTCAAATCTCTTTTCCGGACTTAGGGATCTTTCTCTACCCTTCCCACTATCATTTCTAGGATTGGTAAACCTCTCGTTACCCCCTACTGATCTCTCACCTTCTGCCATATTTGTTTCTTGAGAAGACTCCCAATGAGCCCTCAAGAATTTTGAAGCAGTCTGACCTTCGGGAACTTGATACCACTGGAACTGTTTTGCAATTTTCTTATCTTCTCTTGCAATATATCTCTTTTCGCGGTCACTCATAGATGGTTTGTCCACAGGATGGCAGGATACGTGGCTCTGATACCACTGAAATAATCCGAGCCAAATTTTTTCAACTTTTTAGATTATGACATTACAACTTCACAAACAAGTTCCGTCAAGATTAAAAGTTAATCTCAAATTAACTGAAATAACTTTGCCACTAGAATGCAAGAAATGGAACTCAACGCCCAGTATGTGCTACCCAGTCCAAAGCGGAGTAGGGGCGACCATAAGACGGAGTAAATACAAATAAGGAACTCTACGTCAAGTATGTGCTACCCATGAGGGGCTACCATATGACGAAGTGAGCTTAATAACAATGTTTTAATGGAAATACTGAAAAGGAAACTACTCCACACCTAGCATGTGCTTGCTAACCCAGAAGGGAAAGTAGCTACCATAGGGCGGATGCTCTACACCTAGAATGTGCTTGCTAACCCAATAGGGAAAGTAGCTACCATAAGGCGGAGCTGTAAACTATTACAATATTTTAAAGAAAAATTAAACCAATAGAGAAGGGCTGCCAGTACTACTGTTAGCTTACAAAAATAAATAGAATTTGCTTTTAGAAAGAGGAAAAACCAGCCACTTATTAATTTCCTCAGATGTTCATAACTCATGCAAAACTTAATCAATCTTCCTGATTTCTGTTGCAAAGTCTCTTCTGGAGTATGGCGCCCAAGTTAGCATCATGAAATTGATCAAATCTGCATCTAGAATGTTACACAAAAACCAATGCCAAACCCCAAAGGGGCGTCCCAGTGGGAGATGGGCGATTTCCTCTAGAAATTCAATGCTTGTTCAAAACATTCTACAAAATTAAGCAAAGGGGCGCCTAGGCCTACCCAATACAATAAGATGATACCCACAACCTGTTTTTTTGTATTTTCTGAATTGCGACTGAAAACCTAGATCTGTCTTATACAATTTCTTGAAATTCTAATAATATCAAAGGAACTAACAATGCAATAACTGAAAGTACTACTTAAGCAAATACAAATATCAAAGATTAATTCACCACTAGATGCTGTCTTTCAAGCATGAAGAGATGCCCTTCCTAGGAGGCCTTCATTCTCCGAAGCAGTTCCAGAGCCAAAGCTGCAGCATAACAATGCACTAAAACCAAGATGCTCAAATGATAGCCCAATGCCTTCTTTTATAGGCTTCAATTGGCTTCTTCTAGAAGCTTATCCTCAAAAGTGGCGCCCCCTTTCCATGCAATGTGGCGCCCCCCCTTCAAGTCCCTCTTTTTAAAATAACATTAAGTTATCAAGTCTAGGCCAAGGTCAACGTTAAAATATAACGTTATTATTATTTTATTTTATTTTAAGTGAAATTCACTTATTCCGCCAAGACCGAAATCTGAAGCCCAAAACTGAATGAATCAACTCAAAAGGGAAAGTTAACTCCTTGCGACAATCCTGCTAGCTGCTAAAAATAGAATTTACTAAAAATAGTAAATTCTTGAAAATGCTCAGAAAACTGAAACGAACATACCTCCACGAAGCTTTTGAAAAACCCAAAAGGAATTTGCCATCAAAACTTTGAGCAAAGACATCCTAAAAAATAGGAAACCCTCAATTGCACCTTCCGAGTAGCCTACGGATTTCCAGGAATAGGCCAACGGTCATTATGAGATCAGATTCTAAAGGGGTTATTACAGAAACGTTCTGATGGTTCAAATGCAATTCTTAATTTGGCATTTGCATTGATTTTATGCAAAGGAGAGACTTTCAAACATTCCAGTAGTTCGAGTGAATTTGACTACTCTTGTTTTGAAGTTGACTAGTTTTCAAGTCAAGACATCTATTCGTAGGTGTCATGCATCCAAAGCTTGTCTTCTTCTTCTTCTTTTTTAACGTCAAAGATTCTTCATGTAAGATAGCCAGGTATAAGCCAAGGAAAGACAAATTTGGAAGATTCAGGGAATGCAATTTGGACTTGGACTAATGACGAATTAATTTTCTCTCCTATTTCCAATGCCAATCTCTTGGCTCTTTGTAATTTTTTATATTAATGGCTTTTCAGCGTTGTAAAATCTACCCCTCTTGGTAAGACTAGACTCTGCCGTTGGTGAGTTGTGTAACCTCTTGAATCAATAAAATTGTACTTTTAGATTTTAAGTGTTGGCATAGTGTACATTCATTTAGCAATTTGTATATGTGGTGGATTTCTCTCCCTTCCCAAATTCTGATTCGTACCTAGTTGCTAGCTCATCATGTTATGCAAGTCATATTCAATATTTTATTTCTTTTGCTGAAGCTGTAAGTGGATTTTAGGTGGTTGCAAAGTGTCTTGTATCAAACCTTTTTATATCGTTTTCCCTCACATTTTTGTCATTGGATCAAACCTTCTCATGAAATACTTATGCATAGCGATCAATTGAAATCAAAGGTCTTCATTTTCCCTTGTTTGATTTAGTGTTCAATGTTCCAAGTAGAGTGAATCAACATTCTGGTGTATCACCGTCATTAAGTAGGATTTCTCTTTCAAATTCCTTTCTCTTTTCCATGGTAGATTCGCAACACAAAGTAAAGATTCACATTGATACATCTTACAAGAACCAACCTTCTCTGGAGGTTCTTCCCACCATTGAAACATCCACCCTCATGAGAAGATCCCATTGTTTCAACTGGAGAGAGGATTAACCATTTCAGCATGTCTTCATTTTAGGGTGCAACTCTAGAGTGACAACAGTTTTTGGCACGCTTGGTGGGGCCACGAAAAAGTTCTTTGCATAGATTTTTCATAGCAGCAGAGGATATTCATCTACATCCAGTTGCAGAGTTCATAGTATCATTTAGGGAATCCATTCATGCCAAAGGTTACCACAAGATCAGCAAGTAAAGGAATTCCTTCTGAATTTGTAACTTATAAAAAAGCAAGGTCTAGGAGGGCAAATCCATATCCTCAAAGGGAATATTTACCTCCCCTTCATCCTATCATTCTAAACACTGCAATCCTCGCCATCCAGATGGCCGTTAGAAATCAAGTGTTTGCTCTATTCAATAGGGGAAGTCCACTGAATCTAGCATAGTTAAATGACATTCCTGTATCTACCCTCAAAAGTATTCCATTCTTCTGAGAAAATCAAACAACCCCTATTGACCATATCCAAGATGTGGCTAATCTATGTTCAGTTCATAATGTTGTTGAGGATAATGTTGTTATTGGATTACTTGTTGCTTATTTTAAAGAAAAAACGTTACAGTGGTATAGAACCCTCCCACTTAGATCCATTTTCACCTGGGATGAATTGGGTGTAGCCTTAGTCAAGCAGTTTGAAGACAAATCTGATCACTTATCTTTAGTTGAGCAATTAACTGCCATATAGAGAGCTCCTCATGAGTTCATGTCCGATTTTAATTTCAGGTTCTAGAAGACATGGACTAGGATACCGGTTCTAATCAGGCCATCCCCTGAATATGCATTTCTGTATTTTTTGAAAGCTCTTAATTTTGATATTAGTGTGATGATACAGTCAATGGGTGGTACTGCTTTGCCAGATGCTTATGAAGTTGCAATAAGGGCAGAAAATAGTTTGATACAAGCAAGTAAGCTTTCTCTAAGACCTCCAATGTCCATATTTCAAAAAATAAGTTCAATATCAGCCTCTCAAGTTCCTCAAATTCCATCTTTAGCTCCTATTCCAGCACCTCAAGTTCCTATTGCAGCCCCTATTGATCAAGCTAGTGAGATAGGAGAGTTGAAAAGTTTACTACCATCTTTTGGAAATGAAATAGTATAGCTCAAAAGGCAGCAATTTCAGTCAAATAGGTCCTATCAGCAGCAAAATCAAAACAACTATCAGTCCTCCAAAGATCAAAGGTCTCGTTATCAAAAAAAAAAATAAACCACCCTATCAAGCACAAGGAGCCATAAATCCAGCTAAGCTATATGTTGGTTTTGATCTGAATGCTCATTCCACTTCAAAAGCCATTGTTCCAACCACACCTCAAAATAATTTGATGCAGGATTCAGGTTGGCAGTCTTCAAATCTCAATGATGCTCAAAACCAAGTCTTGGTATCACAGAACATCACCATGCCACAAATGACACAAAAAGAGTTCTTTTTTCAAAGAGGTCAATATCAAGATGCAGGCTTGACATCACAAGGAGTGACTCATCAAGTTCAAGGGCAGTCTGATGATATTAATGTAAATTTACAGGTCGATGATCATATTGCTTTTACTTAAGATGTTAAAACTAACGATTTAAGTGGTCAAGTTGTAGCTATAACCTATTAGAGAACTAAAATAAGAGCTATTGAGGAAGCCCAAGCCGTAGCAAATACTTCAAGTTCTTGTAGTATTGTTGCTCAAAGTACAAAAGAGCAGCTTGATACATACAACCCCAAAAAATCAGAATATAGAGGTTAGTAATTACAACAAATACCTCTAATTTGTGAACAATAAGTACCAAAGCAAGCGCAATCAAAGGTTAGTGCATCTCAGTTCAGTATTGTAGATCAAATAAAGAAGTCTAACATCAGCATTAGCATGTGGAATTTTCTTTCAATTCCAAGGCAAAAGGATAAACTCATTCAAGAACCTTCAGCTCTTCAATTGTCTCCAAAACCGGTTGAGAAAGAAGGTGTTGTCTTGACAAATTTGGATCAACCAACTAAGTAACAGATGCAACAAGGAGATAAGGTGTTAAAGGTAGACAAAATAGAGGTAAAAATGAAGAAAACTCCTCTTTTTTATCTTTATTTGATAGTGGGTGATACTTTGGTTCATAATTGTATGGTGGATAGTGGAGTTAGTAGTACAATAATGTCCAAATAGATTGCAAACGAGCTCGGCCTTGTTTATGAGCCAAATACTAAAGGGGTATTGTAGTTGGATGGTTCACCAACAAAGATGGTAGGCATTATCAAAGATTTGTAATTGACATTACATGCTTGTCCTAACTTTACTATTCAGTAAGATGATGTAGTGGTGGACTTGCCTCTTTATTTCACTATGTGCCTTTCAAAGGACTTCACCTCAAAGATTGGGGGATCTTTATCAGCTGATTGGACATATTCGTTGTTTAGAACTAGGTATGGTACAAAGGTAACAATTCATTCAGAGCCTATTGCACGATTTCATATAGAGCCTTATACGCCAAATGTGTTCAATGCAAATTGTATCATTTTAGATGAAATATTACAAACTAGTGATGTAGAAAAAGACTCGCCTTTGGATGGAGTTTCAGATTTGTTTCTTGATGAGTGGGCTTCTACCTTGAATGAGCATGATCCTTACACGCTGATTGAAGAGGAAGGTCTTGGTGTGTATTGTCTTCATGAAAACGATGCACCAATTCCAGCCATGGTCAAAGAAAAGGAATCTAATGAAGACTTGTGGCAATTGTATTTTGATGGATCAAAAAATACGCATGAAACCGGAGTTGGAATGATGCTAATTTCTCCTATAGAACAAAGGTATTTCTCCTCTATTAAATTTTAGTTTGACTGTTCAAACAACGTTGTTGAATATGAAGCACTAGTTCACGGTTTGCAATGGGCTAGGAAGATGAAAGTAAATTGTTTGCAAGTGTTTGAAGATAGTGAACTTGTAGTCCATCAATAAGAGGTTTGAATATATGCAAGAATCTGTTGCTTAAATCTTACAGACAGAGTTTGGGATTTACTTGAAGATTTTCAGGGTTTAATATTCAAACAATACGAAGAGATATGAATAAACACGCTGATAGGTTGGCTGTTGTTGGGGCACAATTTAATATTCCAACTAACGTAAAAAGTGACATTTTTCAATCAAATTTAAATGTAGTTGTAAGGCCTTCTGTTCCGGATAATCAAGAGAATTGGCAGGTGTTTGAAAATGACAATCAAATTGTGAGATTTTTGTAGGAAGAGGTTGAGTTTTCTTTAAGAAATCAGTCGAAACACTAACAATAGTATGATGATCAGATTGTACAACTGAAAACAAATAGACTACCCAAGGGATTTGTCATTCTTGAAAATATTTTTAGTGAAGATGATGAGCTAAAGAAAGAGAAACCATCCTTGTCAACAAAGGAAGATCACTATGCCACTGTAGAGATTGTAGCTAGTAAAATTTTGAAATTAGGCAAGGTATGCACTTCACAAAAGAAAGCTTTCATTGATTTATGCACGAGTTTTGCTGATATATTCACATGGTAGTATAGTGATCTCAAAGGTTTTGATTTAAGTTTGGCTCAACACACCATTGAGTTAGAAGAGGAAACTAAACTAGTGAGACAAAGACAAAGGCTAATCAATCCAAAGCTTGAGCTTTTGATGAGAGCTGAGCTTCACAAGCTCATAGAATCAGCTATTATATTTCCAATCAAGCATTCAACTTGGGTGGTGAACTTTGTTCCAGTACGGAAATAGAATAATAAGATTCATTTGTGTTAATTTCGGTGATTTAAACAGGGCTTCGTTTAAAGACCACTATCCATTGCTATCAATGGAACAATTTTTATAGCTTGTTGCAGGTTCAAAGAGGTTTTCCTTGTTGGATGGGTATAGTGGTTACAATCAAATTTTGGTCAAAGAAGAGGACCAATTCAAGACAGCCTTCACGACTAAATGGGGGATATTTGCATATAAAAAGATGCCATTCAGTTTGTCTAATGCTGGAGCAACCTTTCAAAGAGCCATGGATATGGCCTTTCAAGGCCTTCTTAACAGATTTGTGATTGTTTATTTGGATGATATAACAGTGTTTTCAAAAGATGCAGATCACATGGTTTATCTCAAGCAAATTTTTGAAAGGTGTAGGCAATTTGGGATATCTCTAAATCCTAAAAAGTGTGTATTTTCAGTTCACAAAGGTAAGCTTCTTGGACATGTTGTTTCAAAGCAAGGTTTAAACATAGGTTCTGAAAGGATTCAATCCATTTTTGCACTCTCCTTGCCTAAGAGCAAAAAGGCTTTGCAAAGTTTATTTGGAAAAATCAATTTTATAAAGAGATACTTTTCAGATTTCGCTACTGTAGCTAAACCACTTACAACCATGCTAAAGAAAAATCAGAACTTCAACTGGTCCAAGGAGGGAGTAAAAGGGTTTGAAGATGTTAAGAAAGCCATAGCAAGTGCTCCTACGCTTTTAAATCCAGATTTTATGAAAGATTTCATTCTGTATACGTATGCTAATATGGACACCATTTCAGGAATTCTTCCTCATTCAGTATGTTGTTATTAGATTACGTATGCTATCTATGGAAAATCATTAGGCACAGGTGAAAACAATGTTTGACAAAAGATCTTCTTCACGAAGCTTCAATGAAGGAGATTTGGTCCTCAACTGAGATGAGGATCGAGCCAAACCAGGAAGGCACACAAAGTTTGATTCCCTTTGGAGTGGCCCATACATGATCTCCAGCTACAAATCCCACAACGCCTTCCAACTTGCCAAAATGGATGGCTAAGAGCTTCCAATCCCAGTCAATGGGATACATCTGAAACATTGCTATTAAAGAGCAAATCTCTACATACATAGTTGCTTTTGCTTTCCTCCAAGTGTTGTTCAAGCACAGTAGTTTGCTTCAGTTTTGTTCAATAAGTGCTTGTTTCCATATTTGCTTCTTAGTTTTCTTGCTTTCGTGTTTTTCCCTTCCTTTGTGAGGTATAAAGGTTACTTTAGAGAATGTCAGGAGGAGATTTTCAATCAAAAATCAGGCTCACCATTTGGGAGTTCGAATAGCATCTATATGGTCTCAGTTCTCTAACATAGCATGCATGTTTCCCAGCAGAGTCGCCAAAAATGTTAACAATTTTGCCCTCCACAGGGCAAATTATCACCCCTACACTTCAGAACTTTGCAATGGTGCCATGTTTGTCTTGTGAATCAGTTTTGGCGTCCTTAAATGAGCATTTACAGCCACCTAAGTGGTCATCTACAGCCAGGTGAATTTTAGTCATGCAGAGGTTTCCAAGGAGCTTTCTTGATTACAGCCAAATGTGCAAATACAACCAAGACATACGAGATGGAAGTTTAGTTATTTTGTCTTCCCAAAGAATTTTTTTGGGCTATAAGAGGACTATTTCTTCAGATATTCTATCCTAGAGAAAGAGCTCTCAAAGGACTGTGTAAAAGTCCAAAAAAATGACTAAGCGGTAGTCGTTCAAAGCTTATTTTCTTTGGACTTTTTGTCCGAAAGAAAGAATAAAAACACAGTTGAGAAGACCCAAAGGGCACCTACCCTTCGGGAAGGTCCAATTCAAAAGTCCCGTAGGGTATGTAACCCTTCGGATTGGTTCACTTTATGGTTTTTAAGTCAAGACAAAAGTTCCAAAGGACAATTTCAAAAAGCCCGGGTGCCCTTCAAAAAGCCTAGGTGCCCTACAATTCTTCTGAAAGCCACTTTTGAAGGCAAAAAAGCCCTTGCGGAGGACACTTGGTCGATGGCAGGACCTTTTCAAAAGTTCTGAAAGGCACTTTTGAGGACAAAAAGCCCTTGCGGAGGGCACTTGGTCAGCGAAGTGGACCTTTAGTTTTCTTCTGAAGGACACTTATGGAAGAACCTTGCCCTTGCGTAAGGCACTCAGGTGACTAACATGACCAAATCAAAAATCTCGAAGGGCAATGTTGGGAAGCAAAAGCCCTTGTGAAGGGCACCTTCATAAAAGCAAGGGACACTTCAAACGAAAAAGAATTTCCTTCGGACTATTTGTTCGAAGGAATCGAAGGAATTCAAAGAAAAGGTCCGATGGAGGATATACCTAGGAAAAAAGCCCAATAGAAATTAAATAAAACAAAGACAAAGAAGGAAACGAGAAAATTTAAGGAAATCCTTCGGAATAACTGTCAAACAGGAAATCCGTGAGAATATGAGTCAACAAAAGCCCGAGGAAAACCAAAGGGCAAGACTTAAGAGCCTAAAAGAATAAATTCGGGAAAATTGGCAAGGAAACGAATTCCTTCAGACAAAAAGTCTGAAGGAATTCAGGAGGACAAAACCCTGATAGAAAAGACAAGGGCATAAGCCAAGCCAAAAAAGGGAAAAAAATGCCAAGCCCGAGAAAGAGAAGAGACAGAGAGTCCTTCGGACAATTTGTCCAAAGGACGAAAGCTAAAATAAAGCCCGATTCCTGAATAAAAGCAGAACACGAGAAAAACCAGAGAAAATACAAACAGGACTTAAGTAGAACTGAACATGGACATAAGCATGAACAACGAATAAAACAAACGCAAAATAAAGACAAAGGGAGGATGAACAAAGATCATGTATAGACTAATGTGAGTGACTCAAACGAAGTGAACGCGTTTAAGAAAACAAGCATGCTTCAATTCTGAAAATAGAGTTGTCTTGCATGATGAACAGGGAAAGCATTGAACGTTTCAAACAGCCAAAAATTCCATGTACGTACTCTCGTTTGTCTCAAAGGTCGAAATGTTCCCGCAGTTCAAATGCAATTCTTAATTTGGCATTTGCATTGATTTCATGCAAAGGAGAGACTTTCAAACGTTCTAGCAGTTCGAGTGAATTTGCCTACTCTTGTTTTGAAGTTGACTAGTTATCAAGTCAAAACATCTATTCGTAGGTGTCATGCATCCAAAGCTTGTCTTCTTCTTCTTCTTTTTCAATGCCAAGGATTCTTCATGCAAGACAACCAGGTATAAGCCAAGGAAAGACAAATTTTAAAGATCCATGCAATGCAATTTGGACTTGGGCTAATGAAGAGTTAACTTCCTCTCCTATTTCCAATGTCAATCTCTTGGCTCTTTGTAATTTTCTATATTAATGGCTTTTCAACCTTGTAAAATCTATTTCTCTCTTGGTAAGACCAGACTCTGTCATTGGTGAGTTGTGTAACCTCTTCAATCAATAGAAGGAATGTACTTTCATATTTCAAGTGTTGGCATAGTGTACATTCATTCAGCAATTTGCATACGTGGTAGATTTCTCTCCCTTCTCAAATTTTGATTCGTACCTAGTTGCTAGCTCATCATGTTATGCAGGTCATGTTCAGTGTTTTATATGTCTTTTGTTGAAGCTATAAGTGGATGTTAGGTGGCTACAAAGTGTCTTGTATCAAACCTCTCTCCATTGTTTTCTCTCACATTTTTGTCATTGGATCGAACCTTCTCATGAAATACTTATGCATAGTGATCAATTGAAATCAAAGGTCTTCATTTTCCCTTGTTTGATTCAGTGTTCAAAGTTCCAAGTAGAGTGGATCAACATTCTGGTGTATCACCGTCATTAGGTAGGATTTCTATTTCAAGTTTTTTTCTCCCTTTTCCATGGTAGATTCGCAGCACAGAGTAGAGATCCGCATTAATACATCTTACAGGAACTAGCCTTCTCTGGAGGTTCTTCTCACCATTGAGGCACCCACCTTCGTGAGAAGATCCCATTGTTTCAACTGGAGAGAGGATTAGCCATTTTAGCACATCTTCGTTTAAGAGTGCAACTCCAGGTTGACAACAATAACCTTAATCTCTACATCATATTCTCTTACCTTGGTTATCCAACCAACTCTTCTCATTTATGTCTTTGTTTAGAATCAATTCTTTGATGCTTGGTTGAGCAACCATTAGATGTATTTTATTATTAGACAAGTGCCGAAATTTCTTCAGAGATCTTATAATTGAAATGACATGCTTTTCAACAAAAGAATACCTTGTTTCATACTCCTCCAAGCCTTGGCTATAGAAAGCTATTGGCTGCTCCAAATCTTCATGATTTTGTTGCATAAGAATACCTGAAATGGTGTCCACATTAGCATACGTATACAGAATAAAATCTTTCGTAAAATATGGATTTAAAAGCCTAAGAGAATTTGATATGGCTTTCTTAACATCTTCAAACCCTTTTACTCCCTCTGTGAACTAGCTGAAGTTCTAATTTTTCTTTAGCATGGTTGTAAGTGGTTTAGCTACAGTAATGAAATATGAAATGTATCTCCTTATAAAGTTGATTTTTCCAAATAAACTTTGCAAAATCTTTTTGTGCTTAGGAAAGGAGAGTGCGAGAATGGATTGAATCCTTTCAGAATCTATGTTTAAACCATGCTTTAAAACAACATGTCCAAGAAGCTTACCTTTATGAACTGAAAATTTTATTTTTCCAAAGAAACTTTGCAAAGTCTTTTTGTGCTTAGGCAAGGAGAGTGCAAGAATGGATTGAAGAATCCTTTCAGAGTCTATGTTTAAACCATGCTTTGAAACATGTCCAAGAAGCTTACCTTCATAAACTAAAAATACACACTTTTTGGGATTTAGAGATATCCCAAATTGCCTACACTTTTTGAAAATTTGCTTGAGATGAACCATGTGATCTTCTGCATTCTTTGAAAATACTGTTATATCATCCAAATAAACAAGCACAAACCTATTAAGAAGCCCTTGGAAGGCCATATCCATGGCTCTCTGAAAGGTTGCTCCAACATTAAACAAATCGAATGACATCTTTATGTATGCAAAAGTCCCCCACTTAGTTGTGAAGGCTGTCTTGAATTGGTCCTCTTCTTTGATTAAAATTTGATTGTAACCATTATATCCATCCAACAAGAAAAACCTATCTGAACTTGTAACAAGCTATAAAATTTGTTCCATTGATGGCAATGGATAGTGGTCTTTAGATGAAGCCCTGTTTAAATCACGAAAATCAACACAAACGAACCTCACCATTCTTTTTTGGTACCAAAACGATGTTCGTCACCCAAGTTGAGTGCTTGATTGAAAATATAATAGCTGATTCTATGAGCTTGTAAAGCTCGGTTCTCATCAAAGGCTCAATCTTTGGATTGATTGGCCTTTGTCTTTGTCTCACTGGTTTAGTTTCCTCTAACTCAATGGTGTGTTGAGCCAAACTTGGATCAAAACTTTTGAGATCACTATACATCCATGCAAATATATCAACAAAACTTTTGCATAAATCAATGAAAGCTTTCTTTTGTGGAGGAGTACATACCTTGCCTAATTTCAAAATTTTACCAGCTGCAATCTCTACATTGGCAGAGTGCTCTTCCTTTATTGACAAGGATGATTTCTCTTTTCTTAGCTCATCATCTTCACTGAAAATATTTTTAAGAGTGACCAATCCCTTGGGTAGCCTATTCGTTTTCAGTTGTACAATCTGATCACCATATTGCTGTAAGTGTTTTGACTAATTTCTTGAAGAAAACAACATTTTCTTGCAAAAATTTCACAATTTGATTGTCATTTTCAAACACCTACCAATTCTCATGGTTATTTAAAATAGAAGGCCTTACAACTACCTTTATATGTGACTAAAAATTGTCACTTTTTACATCAATTGGAATGTTTAATTGTGCCCCAACAACAGCCAACCTATCAGCTTGTTTATTCCTATCTCTTGGTATTCCCTGAATATTAACAGCTTGAAAATCTTCAAGTAAATTCCAAACTCTGTGTTTGTAAAATTTAAGCAACAAATTCTTATATACATTCAAACCTCTTACTTGGTGGACTACAAGTTCACTATCTCCAAACACTTGCAAACAATTGACTTTCATCTTCCTAGCCCACTACAAACCATGAACTAATGCTTCATATTTAGCATCATTGTTTGAATAGCCAAACTGAAATTTAATAGAAGAGAAATACCTTTGTTCTGTAGGAGAAATTAATATCACTCTAGCTCCGATTCTATGTTTATTTCTTGATCCATCAAAGTACAATTGCCACAAGCCTTCATTAGATTCGTTTTCTTTGACCATGGCTGGAATTGGTGCATCATTCTCATGAAGACAATACACACCAAGACCTTCCTCTTCAATCAACTTGTAAAGATCTGCTCATGCAAGGTAGAATCCCACTCATCAAGAAATAAATCTGGAACTCCATCCAAAGATGATTCTTTTTCTACATCACTAGTTTGTAATATTTTATTTGAAATGATACAATTTGTATTGACAACACTTGGCGTATAAGGCTCCATATGAAAACGTGCAATAGGCTCGGAATGAATTATTACCTTTGTACCATACCTTGTTCTGAACAACAAATAGGTCCAATCAACTAATAAATAGCTCTCAATCTTTGAGATGAAGTCCCTTGAAAGGCACATAGCGAAATAAGGAGCCAAGTCCACCACTACAACATCCTGCTAAATAGTAACGTTAGGATAAGCATGTAATGTCAATTTCAAATCTTTGATAATGCCTACCATCTTTGTTGGTGAACTATGCAATTGCAATGCCCCTTTAATATTTGGCTCATAAACAACGTTGAACTTGTCTGCAATCTGTTTGGGCATTAATGTACTGCTAGCTCCACTATCCACCATACAATTATAAATCAAAGTATCACCCATTATCAAAGAAAGATAAAAAAGAGTTCTTTTATTTTACTCCAGTTTTGCCCACCTTTGACATCTTATCTCATTACTGTACCTATTGCTTAGTTCGCTGATCCAAATTTGTGAAGACAACACCTTCTTTCTCAACCGGTTTCGGAGACAATTCAAGAGCTAAAAGTTTTTGAATGAGTTTATCCTTTTGTCCTAGAATTGAAAGAAAATTTCACGTGCTATTTTTGATGTTAGACTTCTTCATTTGATTTACAACACTGAACTGGGATGCACTAACCTTTGATTGCACTCTCTGAGGCACTTGTTGCTCACGAATTAGAGGTATTTGCTGCACTTTACTAACCTCTATATTCTAATTTTTCTATGATGTGGGGGTAGCAAGCTGCTCTTTTGTACTTTTAGAAACAATACTAGGAGTACTTGAAGTATTTGCTACCGCTTATGAAAATCAGGTATGCCGAGCTTATGGAGTTGGAAGAGACAAGAAATCAATCCATGCTAGCCATGGAAAGTCATCAAGCACAGGTAAAGAGAACCTTTGACAAAGGAGCTTCTTCACGAAGCTTCAAAGAAGGAGATTTGGTCCTCAAATGGGATGAAGATCGAGCCAAACCAGGAAGGCACACAAAGTTTGATTCCCTTTGGAGTGGCCCATACACGATCTAAAACTGCAAATCCCACAATGCTTTCCAACTTGCAAAGATGGATGGCCAGGAGCTTCCAATCCCAGTCAATGGAATACATTTGAAACATTGCTATTGAAAAGCAAAGCTCCATGTACATAGTTTGTTTTGCTTTCCTCCAAGTGTTGTTCAAGCGCAGTAGTTTCATTCAGTTTTGTTCTAATAAGTGCTTGTTTGCACATTTGCTTCTTAGTTTTTCTGTTTTTGTGTGTTTCCCTTCTTATTTTGAAGGAGGAAGGTTACTTCAGCCATGATTAGAGGAGATTTTTAGTCAAAAATCAGGTTTTGGGAGTTCGAATAACATCTATATGGTCTGAGTTCTTAAGCATAGTAGACATGCTGGGCCAGCTGAGTTGCCAGAAATGTTGACAATTCTTCCACAAGTCAAATTGTCCCTTGCCATTCAGAAAGTTCACGTCTCTAGCCTAGGAAGAAAGCCTACAAAGGAAAGAATACATTGTTTTTTTTATAAGGGCCTTGCTACAACAGGGTTTCCTTCAGACATTTTGTCTAAATAAATGGTTCATCAAAGGAGTTTTGACATAGCTTCGAAAATGTTCAAAGGAAAAACAATGATAGTTTAACAAGAAGACAGGCCATTTTTCAAATACCCTGAAGGTATTTTCAAGGAAAAGAACACTTACAGCAAAATTCCTTCGGAAAAAATCATTTAAAGGAAAAGGGCTAAATCTATGAAGGAGAGGACACTTACATGTTTTTCGAAAGGCAGAAAAGCGCAAATCAAAAACCCGAAGGGCAAAGTACCCTTTGGAAGGGATGTTGCAAGAAACCCGAAGGGCAGGTAAGGTCCATCTCACGAGTTTAAGGGCTTTACAAAAAGCCCGAAGGGCATGTGCCCTTCAAGAAAGGACCATGATAGAAACCCTGAAGGGCTGTTTTTTTATTTTTATTGGAATGCCAAGGGACAATTCCCACAGACTTTTTGTCCACGGGAAGTTGGAAGTAAAAATCCCGAGAGAATAAAATTCAAGCAAAGAAGGAATTTTGGGAAGGATATCCTTTGGACAAAAAGTCCGAAGGAATTCCTTTGGACATTTTGTCCGAAGGATTCCTTCGAAAAACTTGGCAAGGAGAAATCCGAAGGAAATGGAAACAAAGACCAAGGAAAACTTAGCCAAGAGAAATCCGAAAGAAATAATGAAGCCAAGGGGAGATGATAAAAATCCGCAAAAAAGGAAAAGAGCCTCGGACATTTTTTCTGAAAGACAAGAAGTCCGCAGGAAATAAAGTCCATAGGAAATCCAAAGCCAAGGAAATAAAATCCAAAAGGAGAGAAGTCCACAGGAAAACAAGAAATCCAAAAGAATTAATCCGACAGGAAGTTGACCTTAGATAATCCGACGGGAAGTTGAAACAGAATATCCGAAGGAGATAGACCAAGGAGAGGCCAACAAAAAAGCCGCAAGAAATGAAACAAAGGGACAAGAAAAATAATCCGAATCAAATACAAGTAATGGAAGGGATAGACTAAGTTGAAACAGAATATCCGAGGAAAGTCTAAGGGAAATTTGATTGTGCAAAAGGGTTGAAAATAGATAATCCGATGGGAAGTTAAAGGCAAAAATAGAATCCTGCCCAAAATAGACAAGACAGGCAGAGAAAATACATGCAAGCAAAGACTATTTTTTTTGCTGACTGGTCAAATATTGAGTTGACTGGCTGTTAAAGTCATGCTTCTCCATAGTTTGACTAGTCAACCACGTGCATCCAAACGTTCCAGCTCAGTTCAAGCTTGACTTCTAAATTTGAGCGTTCCTTCCACGTTGCAAGGCTTTCAACGATCCAACAGCTCAAGGGGAGTCTATTTTTGAAACTTGGCGTAATCTTCTTTGCAAAAAAAAGTTTGACTTTCAACGGACCCACCATCCATTTCTCAAACGCAAAAGAGCTAGTGAAGTCTCTAATATTAGACATGGCTCAGCTGAACATGCACAAACAAAGTCAATCGTATGAATACACTGTCTAATTCTAGCGTCACGGAGCTTTCATGCAAAGAAGAAGACAAGTAGACTCTTTATAAAGGCTGAGTTGGACTAATTTAGCCTCTCTCTTATTTTCCAACGCCAATCTCTTGGCTTTTATAATTTTCTATATTAATGGTTTTTCAGCCTTAGATTTTTTATCCCTCTTTTGACAATACAATCTTCTGTCAAAGTTTGTGCTGTAACCTTTTTCAAAGTAATAGAAGAGGATTGTTTTTTCAATTTTCAGCAAGCTGGTATATTGTATTTTGTCAATGATTTGCACAAGTGGTAGATTTTCTTTCTTGCCAAGTCTTGATCATTACCTAGTTACTAGCTGGTCATGTTATGCAAGTTATGTTCTATGTTTAAACATCTTTTTGGCTGAATCTACAGTGGATATTAGTGGCTGTTAAGTACCTTTCATTAGGTCTATTTTTCTATTTCTTTCAAGCTTAGATCATTATATTAAACTTTTTCGTGAAATATTTGTGTATTGATCAATTGGAGTTGAAGTTTTGTCTCTTTCTTGTCTGAATCAATGTTCTCAGAAGCTCAATTTGAGTGGATCAAGCAAATTAGGTGTATCACCATTTTAGCTAGGATTTCCTTTCAATTTCTTTTCCTTTTCCCCAGGCAATTTGTAGCGTAGAAGTTGAGATCCTCATAGATACATCTTACAAAAACCAGCGTTCTCTGGAGGTTCTTCTCATTATTGAGGCACCCACCCTCGTGAGAAGATCCCATTGTTTCAACTGGAGCGAGGATTAGCCATTTCAACACATCTTTGATCAGAGTGCAACTCTAAGTTGACAACAGTGAGGATTTGATCAAGTATTGTGGAGCTGGAAATTAGCCTTGAAAAGGGTGGTCACTATTAAGGATTTTTGGCCTCTTGTGAAGAAGGATCTTGAATTAATTCCCATAACTGAACCCATTGTACCTGCACTTCTATAATAAAAAATTCGTCACCTATTTTCAGCAAGTTACATCCACCATATTGCCCACAAAAAGGTACACAAGTCAGCTATTCATTTAATTAAGTATTATTGCATTTTTTTGAGCTATTTGGTAAAGGTTTGGGCAAGATCTCTTGGCTGTGTTTTCTGTGTTTTTGGGGCAGCAACCAGCTAATCTCATTGGTGTGGCTTAAGAGCTTATTTGGAGTTCTTACATCTTGTAATTCTTTGTTGAAGTTAAACTATTCATCTCCAAAGTGTTGTCCAACAACTCCTTAGTGTCTATGCCACATATAAGAGACATCATGGTTATAAGAAAGAAATCAGATTTGAAAAATATCAAAGAGCTGCTCTCTATGTCTACCTTGAGGGTTTTGAAAGCACATGTTGGATTTCCCAAGTGTGGAAGTTGCTTACCTTGGAAGAGTGAAGCAATAACTGAAACCTTGCCTTCAAAATAAAACTTACATTTTCTTGCAAAATCAGACTTTGCAGAGGGCTGTTCATTGCCCCTTTTTACCTTGTTCTAAGCGCACATATTCAGCTGAAGTGGCCCATTTATTCCCTCATTACTATTATCAAGTGTCCCTTTGGTTTCAAACCGTGGAGCGTTTTTAACCAACTGAATTGACACCTTGTTGGGCATGTTTTCAAATTGTATGCTAGGCTGGAATGACACATAATACACATAACTTTCTGAATGTACTTGAAAATTTCTCCCTAAGCCATTTTCGGATTTCTTGATTTTCCCCAAACATGGAATTCTAATTCCCCAACATACCAATTTTAAGCACATTTTCAAACTTGGCAAGAAAAAAAGGAATTGAGTAAACCTTTCCATACCTTGGGAACCCAATAGCATTGACTTCTCTCAACAAACCTTTCACCTCATCATGCCTTAGGATCCATATTTTAGCGTACTTAAAAAACCAGATTATGCAAAGAAAGATTTGGAAGTCCTTTTCATACCTTAGAGGCTGCCTTAAGCTCCCAATATTGAATTTTTTGTATTGGAAACCCTTTCCCACCTTTCCTTCACTCCATGTGTCATGTATGAGACTTTTTTTCTTCATGAGAGTTGGTTGTTCCAACTCAGAAAAATCCACTTGCCTAGCTGCCCCTACAGGAATTCCTTCATGCGTCATGCTCTCCATTCTTTTGGACATTGACCCCTTGGGTCCCCTATCATGCAAACCATATAGAATCACTTCTTTCCCATTGGCATCAAATTTGAGCTCCATTGTTTGGTAATTTTGGGTGTACTCTCCAAGAAAGCGCAACCATTGTACCCCTAAAACCACATCAATCTCTCCAATATCAATCATGTGGAGATCTCCTATAACCTTATGCTTTCCTAAAGTGAATTTCAAATCAGAAATCTTATGATGACAAGGAATAGAAAATCTATCTCCTAGTGTTACCTTGAAAGCCTCAAAAGTAGTAGTACTCAAGCCACACCTTATAGCCAACTTCTCAACGAAATTATGTGTAGCCCCACTATCTATGAGTAGAGTGACTTTTTTGCTTGGAAGAACTTGCATTCTAAAGATGCAACATGGGAGAATAAAGTGTTCCTGTTGTCAACTTGGCGTTGCACCCTGAATCAGAGACGTGCATGAAATGGCCAGTCCTCTATCCAGTTGAAACAATGGGATCTTTTCACGAGGGTGGATGCCTCAATGGTGAGAAGAACCTCCAGAGAAGGCTAGTTCCTGTAAGATGTATCAATGAGGATCTCTACTCTATGCTGCGGAATACCATGGAAAAGGGAAAAAGAAACTTTAAGGGGAAATCCTACCTAATAAAGGTGATACACCAGAAGATTGATCCACTCAACTTGTAACCTAGAACACTGAACAAACAAGGGAAAAGGAAGACCTTAGATTTCAATTGACCACTATGCATAAGTATTTCGTGAGAAGGTTCGATCCAATAACCAAAACATGAGGGAAAAACGATGGAGAGAGGTCTAATACAAGACACTTTGCAGCCACCTAACATCCACTTACAGCTTTAGCAAAAGACATAAAAAACACTTAACATGCCTTGCATAATACGGTAAGTTAGCAACTAGGTACGAATCAGAATTTGGAAAGGGAGAGAAATCTACCACTTATGCAAATTGTTGAATGAATGTACACTGTCAGCACTTGAAATCTGAAAGTACAATCCTTCTATTGATTGAAAAGGTTACACAACTCACCAATGGCAAAGTCTGGTCTAGCCAAGGGAGGCATGATTTTAATTAAGGTTGAAAGCCAATTTATAGAGAATTACAAAAGCCAAAGATTGGCATTGAAAAATTGAAGAGAAGGATTAACTTCAATTAACTCAAAGCTGACTTGGCCTTTCAATAAAAATATGTTTTCCCTTTGTCTTTACATGAAGCTTCTTGCGCTTGAGGAAGTGAACTTGTCTTTGTTCTGAACCGCCCACCTCTCTTTGCATGGAAATCCACGTCAATGTCAATTTTAGAACTCTACGTGAGTTGTTGGAACGTTTGAGATGATCGTCTGAAACGCTGAGTTGACCATTTGATAGGCTGAGTTGGACGAAGAGATCATTCTCTTTTGCATGGGAAACCCCTCGTAGATGTGGCATTTAACAATAAATCTAGGACAGTCAACTCGACGTTCGAATTTAGAACTTCGGGTTGAAGTTGAGTTGGACCTTCAGATGAGTTGATCCAGATATGAGCAAGACTTCAACAACCAGTCAACTAAAGCTTTGACCGATCGATTAAAAATAGCCCTTGCTTGCATGTATTTTATCCTATTCTGGTCTGCCTGTTCATGTCTATATCTAGCAAGATTCTATATTTGGATGTATTTTGTCTATATTTGGTCTATATTTCCTCCGTTTGGCCTTTTTTCAACTTCTCGTCACTTAATCTAAGGTCAACTTCCCGTGGTTTAATTCTTTTGGAATTCTGGCTTTACCTTTGTTTCAACGGTTAGTTCTCGCGGTCAAAATTTGATGTCTCGTGGGACGTCACCATTTGGCATTTTCTCGGGCTTATTTTCTGTCAGGCCCCTCAGTCTTCTTATTTCTTTCGGAATTTTCTATTGACTTTACCTTTGATTTCCTTCAACTTTATGCTTGTCAATTATCTCAAATTTGTTCCTCCAGACTTTTGTTTTGCCCTGGCTTTATTTCCCTCGGCTTTTCTGGCTGCAATTCTATGTTTTCCCCTTTCATTTCCTTGGATTTTCTTGTGGCTTTCTTAGCTTCATCTTTTGCCTTATTTCCTTCAGGATTCTTTGCCGCATTAATCCTTCGGACTTTTTGTCCGAAGGTTTCCTTTGTTTTTTCCTGTCTGCCTCGTCGGCTTTTCTCCACGGGCTTGTCTTCCTTGGCTTACTCCGAATTTCTTCGGACTTTTTGTCCGAAGGAATTCCTTCGAACAAAAAGCCTGAAGGAATTAATCCTTCGTCTTTGCCTTCTTCCCCTGTTTCTTCGGACTTTTCTTCTTTGTAATTTTTCGAATTTCTTCAGACTTCTTGTCCGAAGGAATTCCTTCGGACAAAAAGCCCGAAGGAATTAATCCTTGTCTTTTTTAACTCTGCTGAGATGCCCTTCGGATTTTTTTACAAGGGTCCAGGCACTGGCCAAGTCCCTCCGCAAGGGCTTATGTCCCTCATCTGCGCCTTTGTCGGAAAAATTGTAGGGCACCCGGGTTTTTTGTAGGGGTCCCGAATTTGATGTGTACCTTCCTGAAGGGTAGGTGCCCTTCGAGATTGTTGAAAATGACCCTTCTGAAGAGTATCTACCCTTCAGGTTTCTTGTTTTGCCCTCTTCTGCTTTCCAAAGCCCTTGCAATTCCATGGACTTATTCCTTCGATTTCTTTGGACTTTTGTCTGAAGGAATTCCTTCAGACAAAAAGTCCAAAGAAATTTTTACTTGGCTTTTCCTTGCTTTTTGGGCGGACTTTTGGATTCTCCAAAGCATTGTCCTTAGCAGAAGCCTTCTTTGATGAACCATTCCTTCGGACAAAAGTCCGAAGGAATTCATCCTTTTGTAGCAAAGGCCCTTGCCAAAGAAAAAAACAATGTATTCTTTCCCAATGTATTCTTTCTTTCCTTGGATGGAGATGTGAATTTTCCGAATGGCAAGAGACAATCTACCCTGTGGAAGAATTGTCAACAATTCCTACAACAACATCCTGGTTTAATTCAACGTTGAGGACAACATTGTTTTGAAGGGGAGGGGCATGTTATGCCCTTAATCTATCGTGCGTCTAGGGATATGTGTGGCCGACTTGTGGCTTACACACTTTCATATTAGCTTGTTGCATTTCTCGATGTTCTTGGTATGGTCGGCCTATGGAATAACCATGGCTAAGTAGAGTATATATAGAAGGTAGTGGTTAGTCTTTTATCATCATATTGTGAATTATGTTCTTAGTGCATTGTTGTGGAAGTTGCCCCCTCGAAGTGGCTCAGTCATAATATTCAAGTATTCTGCTCTTTTGCCAATTGTTGTTGTGGATCTGTTTATTTTGCCCTTAGTTTTGCCATATATAAGTTTATTGTTGCAAATCATCTAAGTAATTTCCTTACATGTTTTATTATTAAAATAAAGTAAGTTTGGAGTTCGGGTGGAAAAAAGTATAAAAAAATGAACGGGATCATTTGTGAGATCTATCTATCGATTTCTTTGATGTTAAGCACATTTGTTTGCATTTTCAACCATTGAAGACAAAAACCCTCATATGCTTTCAGATTTGAGGACAAAAAACATCAATATCTCATTGATGACTTCATACGAGGATCGTATTTGAGTGGAAATCGACATTTCAAATATCTAGGGTGCCATTGGAGTGTGGCGCAATAATTGGAGGGCCTAGGAAGATTGGCATAGTAGTTAGGGCTGCTTTATTGGTGAATCGCAGCACTTGGAAGCCCTTTTGGAAGGTGGCGACCCACCTAGAGGGATCAAAATTTAGTTGGAACACAGTTCGGTTGGGGCATCATTGTATTTGCTCACTCATCCAATCAACTTTAATTTTATCCTAGTTTTCAGGTCTAAAAATTATGCGAAAAAACAGATTTGATGTGTTAAGCTAATTGTTGAATTTTCCATACATTAATGAAGATTCTTTAAGGTTTGAATTTAATTTACATGTGTGAGTTGATCATTTTAAAAATCTATAAAAATCAGAAATTCATATTTCCAGTATAAGGGTTTGCTGCAAATTCCAGAATTGTTTTATTTTATCGTAAAAGGGACAATACAACTTGCACAGTCAAGTAGATGGGACGAATGGCATGTGGCGTCATACTTGCAATAAATATTTCAATCAAGCAAGCTTGTTTCTAGATGCTTCGATCTGTTAAAAACCTCTCTATATAGTGAGGCATATGCAATTGTTTTTACTATGCATTGGGAAATAGAAGAAAAAACAAAGAATTTGTTATTTTTTTTGGTGAATGCTATAGCATTCTAGCTAAAGCCTTTTTTGTTTTATATCTATTTGAATGCCATAGCATTTGTTTTTTAGAATTTGTCCTCCTTCAGCTATAATTGTAGTGGGATTGGATGATTTAATAGAATGTTTCAATCAAGTGCCATGTGTCTTTAGATCCTACAATTTCTCAAGGATGCTTGTTCTAATTCCAAAAGGATCATTTTATTCATTCTCAAGCAATCTCACAACAACTCTATAGATTGATGAAGCTTGCCTTCATTGAGATCCTTTTTCCCATTTTGGAATGCAGAGAGGGCCATATTATGTCTGGCATATGTCTATTTCTTTTTAGCTATTTGTAGGTTTTCTTCTATATGTTTTTGTAGTTCTCATACTGTATAAGGATTTTTTTAAACCTGTCATATTCATGAAGATCACTCAATCTACAAAGATTGGTAATCTGGATTTGTCATAGAACCTCATAGTATATATGTTTGGTTGTTATGCTGAATATAAGACATGTAGGAATGCCTTCAATAGAGTTGTAAAAAACTTGCAATCATGTTATGCTGTGAATTCTGGTTGCACTTTTAGTAATGCTTTGATTTCCTTTGTGTGATCAATGTATGGAAATTCCTTTGCAATAATGAAGTTAATATAGGAATGAAGAACTGAGTGTATGTGTGTTCATTTTGTGTTGCAATGTGTGTTCATTTGTGTAAATCTTGCATTCATAACTCCTTAAGAACTCTTTCAATGATGCTGAGAGTTAGTATGTAATATCCCCATTTTTTATCGAGATCTTGGTGGGACCCTTAGCCCCTTCTTGTTTTCGATGGCTAAGGGTAGAGGAAGGTTATGGAACATGGTGGACCACTTGTGAAGAGTTACTAACGAAAAATGTACTTTATGATTCTAATTTTGAGTTATGCTTTGTGAAAAAGTACTTTATGTTTATTTCACTTAAGTGAGGGGAGTTTTGGGTCTTGACTTATAAGACTCAAGTTGATTTTTTTTAAAGTTAACCCTCTCTTTCTATTTTAGAGTGCTACACTTGGAGGAAAGTATTTAAGGAGAAGATGGATTTATATGAAGATTATGTGCATATGATAATTGGCTTTGGTGATCAAGTATGTCAATCTTGGTTATTGAAAGTAGATACTTGAAGAATTTTACCCTTCAATTTCTACTGAATGTTCTACAAACGATGTCTATCAACACCACCTATTGATCAGACATTGTGTTCAATCCTTTGAAGAATATTTTGAAGTTTAATTTAATGCTTTCAGCTTGTGCCGATTCGAATTAGAGGGCTTGGGTGAACCACCTAGGGGGTTTGTGAGGTCACGAAGAGTGGCGAATTTGTTTGAGAATTAACGTTGCTGGTTTTCCTTCCTTGGTGACATGCTTGGGGCTTGGAAACATCTTCGATGCGCTTGTTTATTGGTGAAAAACCCTCTCCTAGGGTTTGGTAATTTTCTGAATAATTTTCTTGGTGGAGCGATTTGTTTTGAGGTATGTTGTCATGTTATTTGTGCTAATTTATGCCTAGAAAATATTCAGTAATTGTTTGCATAATTTTGAGGCAAAAACTAAGGTTTTCAAAACTTTAGAACATCATTTGGGGGACTTTCAGTTGCTGAAAAATTCTAATTATTTTTTCAATTGAAGGAGTATATTTTTATATTCAGTTCAAGCTATTAATTGCTCAGAAATTCCAAGTATTTTGTAAGTTATTGAATTTACAAGTTTCAGCTGTATTTTTGCCATATAAGCTCAGAATTTTAATTTTTGCCAAATCTGATTGGATAAATAAATCAATTGTATTTTTCTCTACATTCCTACAAAGTTTCATAACTTTTGGAGGTGTTTTAGGGGCTGAAAAAGACATAAACCCTAGTCGTTTAGGGTTTGGGCGATTTGCTTTTGAGGGTGAAAATCGACAAATAAGGTTCCGACATTGTGTGTGAAGGTCGAAATCTTATTTTTTGGATAGAACAGCGAAAATAGGTATTTATTATTGTGTTGGAAAATTGGATGGTTGCTGATTTATTTTTAGAATTGCTTGGGGTTTGTGGAAAATATCCATTTTTGTTCTTTGTTACAATTTGGGGACCTTATAGTGGTATCAGAGCCATATTTTGACTAAACTGTGGGGTGAAAATAATAACAAGGAATAGGGCATGAAAGTCATGGAGAGGAAAAGGCTTCACAATGTAGATAGAAAGCTAGGGAACTTATGCCAACCAGTGGAAGATGTGATCAGTACCTTGAAAGAAGTTAAAAAGATGTTATCCAAAGTGAGTCAATCACAATATAAATCCATGAGATAGGTGGTACAGTCCTCAATAACTTACTTGGTTCAACGTAAACTCTTGAGAGACACAGATGAGGAGGTAGGGCTTTGGGTTACTAATTGCATTTGTGAGATACTGAGACTTACGATTCACAAGATTCCCTACAATGATCAAATATTGAAGGAGATCCTCTCATTGATGGTGGAAAGCTTCCAAGGTCTCGTTGGGGACAAAGGACATTCATTGGCTAGAAGGGTCAACATTTTGTAAACCATGACTTCAATTGAATCAATCACAATATGAATCCATGAGATAGGTGGTACAGTCCTCAATAACTTACTTGGTTCAACATAAACTCTTGAGAGACACAGATGAGGAGGTAAGGCTCTTGGTTACTAATTGCATTTGTGAGATGCTGAGACTTACGATTCACAAGATTCCCTACAGTGATCAAATCTTGAAGGAGATCCTCTCATTGATGGTGGAAAGCTTCCAAGGTCTCGTTGGGGACAAAGGACATTCATTGGCTAGAAGGGTCAACATTTTGGAAACCATGACTTCACTTAGGTTATATAATTTGATGTTGGATTTAGGATGCGATGAACTTATTGTTCTAATGTTTCAACATTTTCTTGCTATTGCTTATATGAATCCTTCCAAGAATATTGTAATAAATATGCAAGAGATCATGACTATGACACTCAATGAGGGTGAAGATATTTCCAAACCATTATGGGCTATTGTGTTGACAGGTTTGAGGTTGGAAGGAAATAAATTTCCCATTGCACATCAGCTGTTTGGGAATGTTGCAAATAATTGTGAGGCGAGCTTAAGGCCTTATGAGGTAAAGGAGCAAGAAAAAAAGAAAAATTAAAAGTTTGTGGGCAACCAATGATAGGATTTTCTGTTACACAAGAACTAGAAAATCAGGGGCAGCCGAGTGAGGAGTCTTTTGAGCCTCACAAATCAACACAAATAGAGCCACATGAGGAGACATTTCAGCTAGCTAAGGGGCAAACTTTGACTGGAATTTCTGTGCAACAAGAACCATAAATTCATAAGCCTTCAAATGGGAAAATAGAGAGCTTGAAGGAAGACATCATAATAAGGTATTACATGAAAGCAAGAGTTGATATTTTTCCTTTACATGCCTCACTTTCCATATCTATTTTCAGATTGCCATGTGTTGCTTTCCAAGCTAGCCCCGAGAGCTCAAATTTGCCAGAAAGAGACAAAATATAGCAAGGAGGGAACAAGACAGAGAATCCAGAACACGGCCACACACACATACGACAACATTTGGAATGTTCCAAAAGACGCACCTGGCAAAAGAAAGCGTCGACAGAGGAGTTATTCCAGCGGTTGAAACAGTGTCCGCCAAGTGGTCATCAAAGAGTGCAAACAGTGAAAGCGCAGCCTGTTTTTTCCTTGTTTTACATTAATGAGCAGACAGTTGCGTAAAACCCATGCTTTTGCAGTGATTTTTAATATGAGTTAGGCACTAAAGTCTAGACTGGCGACATCTACAACATGGTTATTTCAGGGCTTTCTAGAAGGATGACAGTAGCATGACCAATCTTCCTCTTCCCAATGTATTCAACGCAACATGGGCCACTTGTTTTGAAAGGTGCCAAAGTCTTTTCTTTTATGCTATATATTGTAATCTCTCATTTGGTAGAAGGATCTCTCATTTTTTGTATGGCGCGGCCCTGTCAAAATTTCACCTTGAATCAATAAGAAAGTGTTTTACCTCTATCTAACTGGTTATGCTTTTGAGTGTCTCTGTGTATCAATCATGTGTACAGTTATTTTAGCTTGATGCTCTCACAAATTGACACCAACACACCTAGTGTAGCCAAAGCACCAGTTCTGTAGGTTAACAAGAAGTGTTGCATCTGGAGCACAGAGACAAAAAAAAGTAGCTATCAGACAGTGTGTTTTCTACAGCGCCTGTGGTAAGTTACATTATCTGTGTGTCTTCATTTAGCCTCCCTTTTAAAGCTCCTCGCCCCCTTTCTGATTTGAAGTGTGAACAGCTGAGTAGATCAACATCATATGGTGCATCACCACTTAGAGTAGTTTTTTTGTTCTGGTTATTTCTTCTCTTTTCACCCCCCCATTGTTAGCAGTAGTAGTAGTAAACCTTCAGAGATGCATCAAAGGGAGCTAGCCCTTATCTAGAGATTCCTCAGTTTTGTCAGACCCACAGCAAGAGAGGAGTCTCCATTGTGCTGCATGGAACAGAGAAGCCCAGCCTTCTCTCGAGGGTGCAATCCACAGCGTCAACAGTTTTTGGCATGCCCGGTGGGACAAATTTTAATGCTCAAAAAAGTTCCAAGATTGATGCTGGTCCTATTACAGCAAGAATGAACCACTAATTCAGCATCTGGTGACTCCATTTTGAAGAACATCAGTCTCTGGTCAGAGATTAGCCTGACATCCTATGCCTAAGGTCACCACACGATCCGCTGCCAAGGGTGTCTCTTTTGAATTCGTTGAACTACCATTAAACTCAGCAAGGCGACTGAGGTTTGCAAGAACTCATCCCTATACAGCAAGTCATTTTCTCAGAATTGCTATAAAATATACTTACGCAAGAAGACCCCGACAAAATCCTGTTATCACCATGGCTTTACCTTTTGTGGCTTTTCATGGTCAGAGCCCTTTAAACCTTTTGAATTATGACCCAATCCCAAGGACAACCCTTAAGAGTGTTCCTCCTTTTAATGGGGAGGGGCCTATTACTGTTATTGAGCACATTAGAAATATTGTTAACCTCTGTAATATTCACAACGTTATTGAAGAGAACATTGCTATCAGGTTGCTGGCATTGTCTTTTAAGGGTAAGGTTCTAGACTGGTATGGGACTTTGCCTATGAATTCAGTCAACACATGGAACGAATTAGGCACTCTCCTAACAAACAGATTTGGGGAGAAGAGTGATCACCTCTCTCTTGCTGAGCAACTAACTACTATTGAAACAGCTCCACACGAATTCATGCAGGATTTCAATACCCGATTTCAAAAGACATGGGACAGAATCCCCATTTTGGTAAGGCCGACCCCAAGATATGCCTTCCTCTATTATTTAAAAGCTTTGAACAGTGACATTGTTGTCATGATACAGTCCATAGAAGGACAAGTGTTGCTAGCTGCCTATGAAATAGCCATAGTAGCTGAAAATTGTTTGGGGCAAGCAGAAAAGATAGCCCCTAGACCTCATATGCCGCTCTCCCCTGAATTGCCACCTCCAGTCCAGACTATTGCACCCACCTTAGCTCTTCTGCCTGGCATAGAAAAGCCGACTGCTACTTCGCCCAATGACCTCCATGAAGTTAAGAGCTTGCTACAAAACGTGACCAATGAACTAGTGGCTCTCAAGAGACAACAAGTTCAAAACTACTGGCCAAATCAAGGATACCAGCAGTTTGAACAAGCAAATAGACTCCCTTTTCAGAATTATAATCAAAGACAGGGTCAGTTTGCACAGGCCAGACCATACCAAAGGTATCATCTAGGCGCTCATTCATCGTCTAAAGCTCTTGTGCCCGCTCAAAATAATCTGGTACAAGAACATCCAAATTGCTCACCCCTGGGATATGGTCAAGATCAAGTTGCTTATACAAATGAGATGTCAAGTCAATATATGAATGCACAAGACAACCAAGCTTCCCAATTCCCAAGCTTTGGGACGTCAGTACAACCCGGCATGGGCAGCAATCAGGCTCACCCTGATTCAACTCTCATGAATCACATGGAAGGGGAATTTTGTGCAGTCAACTACGTAGATAGTATGAACAACCAAGGTGATTATGTTGCATCCAACACAAAGTCCAAAAGAAGAGCTATGGAGGAAGCTCAAGCAGTTGCCCAAACATCCACAACACCTTCGTCATCACATGAGAACCAAAAATTTCCAAATTATAGGCCGTCGGTTGCGCCCTCAGTGCCTCGACTTGCGTCTCAGGCTATAAGCGCCTCCAAAGAAAACTTAAAGGGCAGCAATCCTCAAATCAACGTGGTAGACCAGATGAAGAAGCTGCACGTGAATATTTCTTTGTGGGATTCGTTGGCAATACCGGGACAAAAAGACATACTCCAGAAGGAGTTGCACGAGCTATATGAATCAGCTGTCCCAACAAAAGCGAATAACGTTTTGATCATGAATGGGCACCCCTCCACAACAGAGCAAGTAAAGAAAGAAGAAAATGTCTCCCTTTCTATCTATCTTTAGTCATAGGAGATTTTCTGGTGCACAATTGCATTATTGATAGTGGGGCAAGCACCTCAGTGATGCCAAAATGTATAGCGGATAAATTGGGACTCAAATACGAACAAATGATCAAGGGAGTTCTGCAATTAGATGGATTACCAGCTAAGACAGTACGAGTGGTGAGAGGCTTGAACTTGACGCTCCATGCCTGTCCAACTTTCTCAGTTCTCCACGACATGGTGGTGGCAGATGTTCCTCCCTACTTTGTCATTTGCTTGTCTAGGGATTTCACCTCCAAAATAGGCGGGTACCTAGCAGCAAACTGGTCCTACATGGTTTTTAGAACCAAATATGGGACTAAGGTCAAGATTGAATCAGAGCCAATCCATAGAGATCATTTGGAACCGTACTCACTCAAAGCAGCGAATGTCAGCTACGCTATTATTGATGAAGAAGAATTCCAAGTGGATCAATCTCCGCCCTTTGCCCTTGAAGGATTTGTTGACCTGCTCTTAGACGAATGGGGAAGTGACAATTTCGAACTTGACCCATACAAATTCATAGAAGCGGCAGGCCTCGGGATTTATAGCATGCATGAAGAGGGTAATTTTGCACCAAATTTGATGAAAGCAAACCAAGAGAGCTCGAGTTTATGGCAACTCTTCTTTGATCGCTCAAGAAGCAAATTGAGAGCTAGTGGTGGAGTGGTGTTAATTTTCCCCTCAAAGGAGAAATACTTCTTGACTTTCAGGTTTCAGTTTTCTTGCACGTGCAATGTTGCAGAATACGAGTCCCTCATTCATGGTTTGGAGTGGGCAAGGAAAAAAGGAATAAGAAAGCTGCAAGTTTTTGGGGATAGCAAGTTGATCATAAATTAGGTGAGGCCAAAATTTGACCAAGAATTCCTTGCTTAAGTCTTACAAGCACAGGGTATGAGACTTAGTGGAGAGTTTCCTTGCTTTCAATGTTACTTCCATTCCAAGAGAACAGAATAAGCAAGCTGACAGACTAGCAGCAGTTGGTGCTCAGTTTGACATCCCTAAAGAGATAGGCTGAGACAGCAGTCCCCACCATTTAAAAGTGATAATCAGACCCTCTATCCCTGATAACATCACCAACTGGCAGGTGTTTGACAGCGATCAACAGATAGCATTCTTCATGCAAGAGGAGGTTGAGTTTGCCTCTAGAAATCAAGCCAAGCTACAGCAGCAGTATGGCAGCCAGATTGTTCAACTGAAGAACAACAAACTTCCCAAAGGCTTGGTCACTCTCAAAAGTATCTTCAACGAGGATGACCAATTGAAAAATGACAAAGTAAGCATCACAACGAAGAAAAAAAATTAAAAAAAAGTTGAGATATTCAAGAACACGCTGCTTGCACTTGGGAAGGTATGTACAGATCATGAAACGCAGACTTTCATCTTGTTGTGCCAGCAATTTGCCGATGTCTTCGCTTGAGAGTATAGCGACCTAAAGGGTTTTGACCCAAGTTTGGCCCAACATACCATTGAGCTGGTGGAGGGCGCCAAGCCCATCAAACAAAAACAAAGACTTGTCAACCCGAAGATTGAGCTTCTCATGTGGAAGGAACTCACCAAGCTGATTGAGTCTAGAATCATATTTCCAATCAAACACTCTTTTTGGTTGGCCAACCTTGTCCTTGTCCAAAAAAAGAATGGGGAGATCAAATTATATGTAGATTTCAGAGACCTCAATAGAGTCTCGTTGAAAGACCACTATCCTCACCCAAGTATGGAGCAGATCCTCCAAATGGTGACAAGCAGCGAACGTTTTTCCTTCTTGGATGGGTATTCAGGGTACAATCAGATTTTAATGCAAGACTGTGATCAATACAAGACAACCTTCACTACCAAGTGGGGAATGTTTGCTTACTGAAAAATGTCATTTAGACTGTCAAATGCTAGAGCCACTTTTCAACGAGCCAAGGACATGGCTTTTCAAGCCCTGATAAATAATATTGTACTGGTCTATCTTGATGATGTGACAATATTTTCTAAAGAAGCAAGCCAACATATAAGACACCTTAGGCAAATCTTCAAGAGGTGTAGAGAGTTCGGTAGACTGTCAGATGCTGGAGCCACTTTTCAACGAGCCATGGACATGGGTTTTCAAGGCTTGATAAATAATATTGTACTGGTCCATCTTGATGATGTGACAGTATTTTCTAAAGAAGCAGGCCAACATATAAGACACTTTAGGCAAATCTTTGAGAGGTGTAGAGAGTTCGGTATCTCTCTCAACCCAAAAAAATGCATGTTTGCTGTCCATAAAGGTAAACTCCTTGGCCATGTTGTTTCGAAAGAGGGCTTGACCATTGATCCAGAAAGAGTTCGCTCCATCCTAGAGCTGTCCTTGCCTAAGCATAAGAAAGGTATGCAAAGCTTCTTTGGTAAAATAAATTTCATCAAGAGATTTATCTCAAATTTTGCCGAGATAGTCAAGCCATTGACCTCCATGCTGAAGAAAGATGATAAATTCACGTGGACAGCGCAAAGAAAGGATAGTTTTGAAGGGATCAAGCAGGCTATCGCTCAGGCTCCTACCTTGATCAGTCCTGACTTCACCAAGGATTTCAACCTCTACACCTTCGAAAATGAAGAGGTAATCTCCACTATGCTTACCCAAGCAAATGGCAAGAACCTTGAACAGTTGCTTGCATTTTTTAGCCAAGGTCTAGAAGGTTTTGAGATCAGGTATACATATGTGGAGAAGCAAGTCCTTGCAGTCATACGAAGCCTGAAAAAATTCAGACATATGTTGTTTAACAGCAGGGTTCATCTCATAGTGCCACATCCCAGCGTCAAAGGTTTCTTGATCAGCCGTGATCTAAATGAAAAGAGAGCGGGATGGATCACCAAAGTAATGAAATATGACGTGGACATCAAAACCACTAAGCTGATAAGGGGAAAAACAACAAAAAAAGGGCATTTTGCTAATCCATGATGAAGCTACAACAGAAGAACCAGCAGTCATGAAGGATTGGGCATCAGACATGAAACGTTTCCTTCTCACTGGTGAGTGCCCACAAGGCCTTGATAGGACCAAAAAGAGATATTTCAGACTCCAATCTCTCCCTTATGTCTTGATTGATAGGGTGCTATTCAGAAGAGATTTTTTTAGAGTACTCTTGAGGTGCATAGACCCAGGTCAAGTCGATAGGGCGCTGTCCGAGTTCCATGATGGGCTTGCTGGTGGTCACTTTGCTCCTAAGCCTATAGCTGTAGGGATTATGAGAGATAGTTACTTCTGGCTCACTCTATTAGAGACACCCATGCCTGGGTACGAAAGTGCCAAAAGTATGCTCTCTTTGATGGAAAACAACATTTGGCTGCAATGCCTCTATAGCCTATTTAGGTAGAACATCCATTCATGCAATAGGGCCTTGACTTCATAGGGATGATTAACCCTCCTTCCAGTGCTTGCCACAAATGGGTCTTGACTGCTACAGACTACTTCACGAGATGGATAGAAGCTGTTGCTTTGAAGGAGGCCAACGAAAGTGCAGTCCTGAATTTTTACGAAGGCCTGGTGACAAGGTTTGGAGTCCCAGCTACCATCATCTTGGACAACGCATTGGCTTTCTTGGGAACTAGAACGAGTGAATGGGCATTGAAATACGGCATCTACGTCAGCACTTCTTCCAACTACTACCCACAAGGGAATGGGCTGGTTGAGTCCACCAACAAGAATCTGATCAGAATTATCAGAAGGACAATGGAGGAGAATCAGAGAACTTGGCATGCCAAGTTGAAAACAGCCTTGTGGGCAGATAGGGTTACTCCAAAGAGGGCAGTTGGCAATTCACCATACACGCTTGTGTATGGAAGGAAGCTAGACTTCCTATTTCACTTGAATTGCCAGCTTTGGATCTTGCTCACTAGCTGCAATTAGAAGAAGGCAACAACATGAAGGTTAGGCTGTGTGAATTGATGGAACTTCAAGAGACAAGGGACCAAGCCATGGTTTCTATGACCAGCCATCAGCAACAAACGAAGAAGCACTTTGACAAGAAATCCTCGTCAAAAGGTTTCTCTGAAGGCGACATCGTCTTAAAATGGGATGAGAACCGAGCTAATCCTAGAAAGCACACAAAGATTGACGCCCTATGGAGTGGTCCATATGTCATCACTCAGTGCAAGCAACACAATGCATTCCAACTCTCCAAGTTGAATGGTGAAGAATTGCATATCCCAGTTAATAGAATATATCTTAAGCATTGTCACTGAGCCTTCTCTCATCATGTATATATTTTCCTTGTTTTTCCTTGTTTTTTTCCAAGTGCTTTGGCACATGTTCGTAGTTTTTTTTTTTAACCTTGTGTGTGTTTTGTTTACCCTTTTGGAGTAAAAGCTTCACGATTGATTCTTGGATATCTCAAGGCCATTGTCAACCTTTCGAGCTATGTTTTGACTCTGTGCCCAACGGAATTACAAGTTACTGGTTTCTTAAGCATGACAAGCATGCTTCCCCTGGGAATCGCCAGATTTGTTGACCGTTTTTGGCCTTGCAAGCCAAAAGTTGGTCTTCTTTCCCTGTTGTTCTGAGCCGTCAGTGTTGGATGCATCAACACTTACTGCAAATGCTCCATATCTCTTTGCAATAGTCCTAGTCTTATAAAGAGTTGAGAGATCCAAGCCTGTAGGTTCTCGGCTTGATATGGGGCTTATTTCACTTTGGGCAATTGCCTTGGACAGGTCTTCTATTGACAAAAGAAAGAGCCAGTTTCAAATAAGTACAAGTCTTTTACAAGGTCCCAAAGGTCAAGTGCCCTTACGGGGGGCAGACAAGTGACAAATGGGACCATTTGGCAAGATTCGAAGGACAACTAAAGAAAAGGGGACCTGAAAGAAAGAAAGGGCCAAGGCATGAAGTAATTGAGAACCAAGGGAGCCCGAAGGGTAGGTGCCCTTGCGGGGGACTCTCGGCGACCAAGAAGGGACCAAATCAAAAGTTCCAACGGGGCATTTCAAGACCCGAAGGGCCCTAGCGAAAGGTAGTGAGGCAAATTCATCAAAGAGCGAAGGGCAAAGGATTCCTTCGAATTTTCTGTCCGAAGGAAATCCAAAGAAAAGACAAGAAAAGGGATTCCTTTGGACTTTTGTCCGAAGGAAATCCAAGGAAGGTTCAATTGCAGAAAGTCGAAGAAATTGCCAAAGGGGTGATGGGCCCGAAGACGTCAAATTCAGCGTAGCGAACTAGCCGTTGGAGGTTCAAACGTCCGGTGATGGGCGTGTGAAAGTCAAATTTAAGGCGGTGAAATAGCCGTTGGCTTTCGAATGGTGACGGGCATGCAGATGTCAACTTTACGGTGATGGAATAGTCATTGATTCTCAAATGTTTAAAAAAGGGACCCGCGCATGTTAACAGTTGAAGAGAGCCCGAAAGAACTCATAAGCGAAGGCCACAAGTGAACTCAGTGACCCACTAAGAAAGGAGCCCAAAGAGCCAGCAAGGGACGAAAGAGAGCCTCGAGAGCTCAAATTGCCAAAATGAGACAATATATAGCAAGGAGGGAACAAGACAGAGAATCCAAAACATGGCTATGCACACATACGACAACATTTGGAATGTTCCAAAAGACGCACCCGGCCAAGCGTAGGGGCAAATAGAACAGCCCAGGTGGCAAAAGAAAACGTCGACAGAGGAGTTATTCCAGCGGTTGAAACAGTCTCCGCCAAGTGGTCATCAAGGAGCGCAAACAGTGAAAGTGCAGCCTGTTTTTTCCTTGTTTTACACTAATGAGCAGACAGTCGTGTAAAACCCATGCTTTTGCAGTGATTTTTAATATGAGTTAGGCACTAAGTCCAGACTGATGACATCTACTGCATGGTTATTTCAGGGATTTCTAGAAAGATAACACCAGCATGACCAATCTTCCTCTTCCCAATGTATTCAACGCAGCATGGGCCACTTGTTTTGAAAGGCGCCAAAGTCTTTTCTGTTGACCATTTTGGTCCTAAAAGGCAAAATCAGTCTCCTTTCCCTACTATTCTGATCCAGTTCAAATTTGGTTTGCAAAAGTCTTTCGGCAAAAGGATGAACCAGTTCAATGGTTCGACATCAGGGTTCAACGGCATGATCTTTCCAAGAACTTTGAACTTGAACTTTGAACCATTGTTGGTTCAATCGGTTGGTTCAGTTGGTTTGGTTCAAAGTGTTTGGCTCAATCGAAAGGTTCAAAAGGGGTCTTCTAAAGCCCGAAGGACAAGTGCCCTTGCGGAGGGCAGTCAGACACAAACTGGACCATTCCAGCAGGCTACAGAGGGCAGTTCCAGACCCAAAAGTACCCTTGCGGAGGGCAGGGAACCCTTGCGGAGGAATCAAAAGGGTGAATTTTCCTTTGGAAATGCTAAGGCAAAAGGCGAAAACAAAGGTTGAATTTCTTCGGGCAAAATGCCCGAAGGAATTCCTTCGGACATTTTGTCTGAAGAAATTGCCAAGTCAAAGGACAAAAGGATTATCTTTCAAAAAAAATTCTGTGGCAAAAATTCACACAGGAAAATCCTTCGGACAAAAAGTTCGAAGGAATTCCTTCGGACTTTTTGTCCGAAGGAATTTTTCTCGAGGATAAAACCTGTCGAAAGAAGCAAGCGGCAGAATTGAGGAAAGATTTCTTTCAGACATTTTGTTCGAAGGAATTCCTTCGGACATTTTGTCCGAAGAATTTAAAGACTAGGGCCACTGAAGTACCCTGAAGGGCAAGTGCCCTTGCGGGGGGCTCTCGACGACCATGAAAGGGACCTTTTCAAGACCCAGAGGGGATGTCTCTCAGAGAAACGGTCCACTTGCAAGTTTTCAAAGGGCTTTTTTCCTTGACCAAGTGCTCTAGACAAGTCTTGAAGGAATTGTTCAAATGCAAAAAGTTTTAAAGGCCAAATTCTTATGGAGAAAGTGCCCTAAACAATTTCCCCGAAGGGTACGTTTCTTGGGGAAGTGTCCTCTACATCTCCTTCAAAGGATCTTTCAACAGTGAGGTGGACCAAATGAAAGGCCCGAAAGGTCAATTCTATTGGAAGGTGTCCCAAACAAAATCCCATATATAGGGTCCAAAGGAAATGATCCGAAGAAATTGATGACGGTTGCACAAACGTCAACTTCTGCCTCAGCAAATAGCCTTTGATTTTTAAATGCTTGAGCGTGAACCCGAAGGAATTCAAAGGCCTTAAAGCCAAGGAAGACACCGCTGAGAAAAGAGCCTAAGGAGCCAGCCAAGGATTGATGGAAGATAGCCCTGGGGGCCTCGAATTTCCAGAAGGAGCCAGGAGATGACAAAAGACAAAACTAGGAAAAGTCAACGCTGAAAAAAGACAAAAGTCAAGAGTGAACTCAACAACCCGCCAAAAAGGAGCCCAAACAGCCAAGCGCAGAAACAGACAAAACAGTCCAAGTGGCAAAAGAAGGTGTCGGCACAAGGAGTTATTCTAGCGGTTGAAACAATCTCTGCCAAGTGGTCATCAAGGAGCACAAACAGTAAATGGCACAGCCTGTTTTTTCCTCATTTTGCATTAATGGTCAGACAACCGCGTGAATGTCTTGAAGGGGTCTTGTTTGCAGACAAACGACGCGGCCCATGTTTTCACACATGAGGTTTAATATATTTTAAATGCCTAAAATCAAAATTGGCAGCGGACACATCATTCTCTTTCAACGTTTCCTCTTCCCAATGCTCTCAACGCACATGGGCCAAATTGTAAAAAGGCGTCAAAGTCTTTTCCAAGGGAGCGCCTTTACTTCCTCTCTCTCTAATATATATTGTAATCTCTCATTTGAGAAAAGGGATCTCTCAGCTTGTAAGGTGGAGCTCTGCCGAAATTTACCTTGAATCAAAAAGAAGCATTTTTGCCTCCATTTGAGCTTGCACTTTTGCATATGTCTATGGCTTTGTCTTGTGTTAAGTTATTTTCCTTCATGCTTTCACATAATGATTTCAGCATGTCTAGTGTATTGTGAGTTCTTCTTTTGCAGGTTAGCCAGAAGTGTCTACAACAGAGTATAGGCACATGTGAACAGGCTGCCATAGTGTGTCTTAAAACACCTTTGGTAGTTCTTCCTCCCTGTATCTCCAGAGAACCCCTAGCTCACTGATGCAGAAGAATTTTTCATATCAAATGAAGTGTATATTAGCTTGTTCTTGGTGAAAAGTGTATGTTCTAGCTAAGTAGATCAACTATTTTTGGGTGCATCACCGTTTAGTTTAGGTTTTGTTTTCAGTATTCCTTCTCTCTTTTCATCCCCTCCCATTGTTAGCAGTAAAAAAACCAGGATCACAGAGATGCATCAAAGGGACCTAGCCCTTATCTAGAGATTCTCCCCTCAATTTTGCCAAACCCACAACAAGAGGGTAGTCTCCATTGTGCCGCGTGGAAGACATGAGCTCAGCCTCCTGTCAAGGGTGCAATCCATAGCATCAACAGTTTCTGGAATGCCTAGTGGGACCAATTTTTTATCCAAAGAGTTGAAGAATTTTTGGTGTGTTCTTCAACCAACCAGCCTTTGGAGGCTTTTTCATCAACACCAATGGCGACTCCAAGTTGAATCAGCTGGTTAAGCAGTCCTGGTGCCATCAAGAAATCGCATTTTGGTATGTATAATTCCATTGCTCAGAACCATGGACCTTGTTTTCCTTCATATAGTTTTGATCAAGCTCAGGGTGTTCATGGAATCATCCTAAGCAACAAGGATGCATATGGTTATGAGTTTGCCCTTTGTAGGCTGGTGAAATATTTTGGGCTTTGCCTCTTCCTCATCAATTTGAGCAAGTCCTTGGCCAACCTGGGTATGATCCTTATCAGCCTTGTGTTGATCCTTATCGGGTCCAATATGACCAGTCTCAGCCCTGTCATGAGCTATATCAGTCTTGTGCCCAGTCTTCTCAATGTGTTACTTCTACTCAACCCAATCCTTTTGCCAATCAGCCCATTTCCACCTTCAAACAAGCACTACTGGGATATGAAAAGTATGTAGTGGAGCTTGACACTAGAAGGGGATGTGGCCAAGAAATTTCTGATCATTCCATTTATCAAGTGAGAAATGCATTAGATATGGTCAAGAGTGAATGGACTCCTATTGAAAGAGCCAATTGGCAAAGGCTTACAAGCGAGATGCTGGATGTGAGTGGTTTGATTGCATCTTTGGAAGAGAAGCCGAGTATTCATGAGAGGCAGCCTTACCAAGTCTATCAACCTACATACTCGTTGCCCCAAGTTTCATATCAGACATACGCAGCCCCTGCTCATGAGCCAAGTCAACCCTGTCAAAGTCCTTTCCCCAATCATGTTGAGGAGAGTTCTGAAACAAAAAATCTTGTGTTTAAAGCCAATCTTGATAAGCATATCGAATTGGCAAATCTTCAAATGCAGCAGTCTATGTTGGCAGCAAGGGAAGTGGAATCCAAACCCTCACTACCCTCTCACATTGCAACCCCATCACTCCAAAAGGAGACTTCCAGTCCTAAGATCATGAGCTAGAGTAAAGTAGTCGAGTCATGGAGCAGCAAGGAGGAGAAAGACATTGTCCGAGAGTATGAGGTACAAAATGAGGCTAGTCCTTTTCAAGTCCCTCCCACCCTTCCTCAAGAAGCTTCTTGTACTCCATGGCAGCCTTCATGCACTCCCCTTTTCCATGATGATTCCTATGAGCTCCAAGAAAGACTCTTTCAAGATAATCTAGCTAAGCAAATTGAGGAATTAGAGGCTAAGGTGAGATTGCTTAGTGAAAGAGAGATGGAAGTTTCAGACCTTGTAGAGGAGCCTACGCCAAAGGACGCTCCTACCAATCATCAAGCTAATTTCGATATTGATGAAGTGTTGGTCAAGTGGAGAGACGAAAATCAAGTGATTTTGGCCCAAGGTCTGCCCCCGTTTTCTCATAAGTTTTCAAAAAGATCCCCTACTTTCCATTCCCAACCTGATTTTGACAAACCTTGTGTTCCACCTCCTTGCCTAGTAAATGAAGAATGTTTCTCGTGTTGAGGAACCCATCTTAAAGGAAGTAAGTGAAGAGAAGTATGCTCAGTTCATGACTGATCAGGGAGACTTCTTGAGTGCAGATAAGGAGGAGATCACCATAGATACCCCCTTTGATGAACAAGAAGACAAGTCACAAACTTTCGCCTCTATTTCTGATAAGGAAGAGATGATCCTTGACTCTTCTCTCACTTTGCAAGACGTCATGGAGGAGCATGAATAGGTGATTGATCATGTTTTGAATAATTTGTTTGAAGTCATTGGGGCAGGTTACGCTCTTCTTCAAGGAGACTATGAGCTAGCTAAGGGTGGAGAAGGCAACATTGGGACTCAAATAAGTATGCAAAAGGGCTGCAAGCTTTCAGTTTTATCTTTTCAAGAGGTCAGTGAATCTGAAGATGATATTTTTGAAGTTATCAAGGAGGAAGACCATGCCATGGAACCCGAGTTGGAGGAGGATCAGGAGGATGTCTTTGAACAACTAGAGACTCTGGGCTTTGAGCAGGAAAAGGAGAGGCCTGTTCATCTTGAGGAAAGCTTTGAAGAAGAGATCCTTGAGCAAGAAGGTGATGTTCTGTGGGATGAGCAACCAGTTTGTGGTTCCATTTCAGACATCACAACAGTCACCCTTCTTCAAGAAAGCCATGAGGAAGCAGAGGATCAGTTTGACAACGTCTTCAATGAGGTAGGAGGGAATAGGTTAGACCATGACACATGTCAAAGGGGCTATGCATATCAGGGGGCTTATGGTGATGAGCCAACAACCATTGATTTCTTGATAAAACACACCAGCATGAAGGGCCAGCATGAGGCAGTCTCCAAAGAGCAAAGTGAATACAAAGACGTTGGAGACATGTTTGACCCTGATCCACTCGGATACAAGCCAATTAAGGTGGCAGGCTAGAAGAGCAAGTCACCAGATCTCCATTCCATTCAGTCACTTGTCTGGCACCATAAGTTTTTTTGCCATGAAGGAGACTTAAGAAGTTTTTCCTTTGATCCAGGAGGGATGCAAATATACCTGGTTAGCTGCACATAGTAGTTTGCTTTCAGTTTTTATTTCCCTATTTTTCCTAAGTGTTGTTTGCACAAGTAGTGTTTTTTAGTCTTGTGTGTGTTTTCCTCTATTTTTGGGGTAAAAGCTTCATGATTGATTCTTAGATCTCTTGGGGTTGTTGCTAACTTTTTTCAAGCTGCGTTCTGACTCTGTGCCCAATGAACTTTGTGGCCACTGGTTTCTTAAGCATAGCAAGCATGCTTCCCCTAGGAATCGCCAATTTGTTGACCATTTTGGTCCTACAGGCCAAAATCGGTTTCCTTCTTCCCTACTGTTATGAGCCAGTTCAAATTTGATTTGCAAAAGTCTTTCGGCAAAAGGATGAACCAGTTCAATGGTTCGACGTCGGGGTTCAACAGCATGATCTTTCCAAGAACTTTGAACTTGAACTTTGAACCATTGTTGGTTCAATCGGTTGGTTTAGTCGATTTGGTTCAAAGTGTTTGGTTCAATTGGAAGGTTCAAAGGGGGTCTTCTAAAGCCCGAAGGACAAGTGCCCTTACGGAGGGCAGTCAGGCACAAACTGGACCATTCCAGCAGGCTGCGGAGGACAGTTCCAGACCCAAAAATACCCTTGCAGAGGGCAGGGAACCCTTGTGGAGGAATCAAAAGGGTGAGCTTTCCTTCGGAAATGCTAAGGCAAAAGGCGAAAACAAAGGTTGAATTTCTTCGGGCAAAATGCCCGAAGGAATTCCTTCGGACATTTTGTCCGAAGAAATTGCCAAGTCAAAGAACAAAAGGATTATCTTTCAAAAAAAATTCTGCGGCAAAAATTCACACAGGGAAATCCTTCAAACAAAAAGTCCGAAGGAATTCCTTCGGACTTTTTGTCCGAAGGAATTTTTCCCGAAGATAAAATCTACCTAAAGAAGCAAGCGGCAGAATTGAGGAAAGATTTCCTTCGGACAAAATGTCCGAAGGAATTCCTTCGGACATTTTGTCCGAAGGATTTAAAGACCAAGGCTGCCGAAGTACCCCGAAGGGCAGGTGCCCTTGCGAGGGGCTCTCGGCGACCGTGAAAGGGACCTTTTCAAGACCCAGAGGGGATGTCTCTCAGAGAAACGGTCCACTTGCAAGTTTTCGAAGGAATTTTTTCCTTGACCAAGTGCTCCACACGAGTATCGAAGGAATTGTTCAAATGTAGAAAGTTCTAAAGGCCAAATTCTTATGGAGAAAGTGCCCTAAACAATTTCCCTGAAGGGTACGTTTCTTGGGGAAGTGTCCTCTACATCTCCTTCAAAGGATCTTTCAACAGCGAGGTGGACCAAATGAAAGGTCCGAAAGGTCAATTCTATTGGAAGGTGTCCCAAACAAAATCCCACATACAGGGTCCAAAGGAAATGATCCAAAGAAATTGATGATGGTTGCACAAACGTCAACTTCTGCCTCAGCAAATAGCCTTTGATTTTTAAATGCTTGAGCGTGAACCCGAAGGAATTCAAGGGCCTTAAAGCCAAGGAAGACACCGCTGAGAAAAGAGCCTAAGGAGCCAGCCAAGGATTGATGGAAGATAGCCCTGGGGGCCTCAAATTGCCAGAAGGAGCCAGGAGATGACAAAAGACAAAACTAGGAAAAGTCAACGCTGAAAAAAGACAAAAGTCAAGAGTGAACTCAACGACCCGCCAAAAAGGAGCCCAAACAGCCAAGCGCAGAAACAAACAAAACAGTCCAAGTGGCAAAAAAAGGTGTCGACACAAGGAGTTATTCCAGCGGTTGAAACAATCTCTGCCAAGTGGTCATCAAGGAGCACAAACAGTGAATGACGCAGCTTGTTTTTTCCTCATTGTGCATCAATGGGCAGACAACTGCGTGAATTCCTTGAAGAAGGGGTCTTATTTGCAGACAAACGGCACGGCCCATGTTTTCACACATGATGTTTAATATATTTTAAACACTAAAAGTCAAAACTGGCAGCCGACACATCATTCTCTTTCAACGTTTCCTCTTCCCAACACTCTCAACGCACATGGGCCAACTTGTAAAAAGGCACCAAAGTCTTTTCCAAAGGGGCGCCTTTACTTTCTCTCTCTATATATATATATTGTAATCTCTCATTTGAGAAAGGGGATCTCTCAGCTTGTAAGGCAGAGCTCTGCCGAAAAAGCAAGGAAAAGCCAAGTAATAATTCCTTCGAACAAAAGTTCGAAAAAATCTGAAGGGCATTCTCAGGAAAGGGTTCTTTGGAAGGCAAAAGAGGGCAAAACAAGAAACCCGAAGGGCAAGGTACCCTTTGGAAGGGTCATTTTCAACAATCCCGAAGGGCACCTACCCTTCGAGAAGGTACACGTCAAATTCGGGACCCCTGCAAAAACCCGGGTGCCCTACAATTTTTTCGACAAAGGTGTAGATGAAGGGACAGAAGCCCTTGCGGAGGGCACTTGGTCGGTGCCTGGACCTTTGTGCAAAGTCCAAAGGGCATTCTCAACGGAGTTCAAAAAGACAAAGATTAATTCCTTCGGGCTTTTTGTCCGAAGGAATTCCTTCAGACAACAAGTCCAAAGAAATTCAGAGAGGCCCGTGCAAAAAAGCCGACAGCAAAGTCCGAAATCAACAAAGAGAAAAGGCAAAGGACAAAGGATCAATTCCTTTGGGCTTTTTGTCCGAAGGAATTCCTTCGGACAAAAAGTCCGAAGAAATTCGGAGAAATTACAAGACAAATCCGTGGGAAAAAGTCCGAAACAGGTGAAGGCAAAGATGAAGGAATATCTTCGGACTTTTTGTCCAAAGAAATTCCTTCGGACAAAAATTTCGAAGAAATTCGGAGAGGAGCCGCCAAAAGAACAAAAACCCGACAAAGGAAAGTCCGAGCAAAGAAAATGACAAAAGGATATATCCTTCAGGAAAAAAGTTCGAAGGAATTCCTTCAGACTTTTTGTCCGAAGGATTAATGCGGCAAAGAATCCCAAAGGAAATAAGGCAAAAGATGAAGCTAAGAAAGCCGCAGGAAATCCAAGGAAATGAAAGGAGAAAACATAGAAGTCCAAAGGAAATTGCAAACAGAAAATTCCGAAGGAAATATGAAGCCATAGGGCAAAACAAAAGTCCGCAATAACAAATTCGGGTTAATTGGCGAGGATAAAGCCGAGGAGATCCAAAGGCTAAGGAGATAGCCAAGAAATCCAAGGAAATATAGACTACTATAGACAAAATACATCCAAATATAGATTCCCACCAAAAATAGACATGAACAGGCAGACCAGAATAGAATAAAATGCATGCAAGCAAGGCTATTTTCGATCGTCCGGTCAAAGCTTCAATTGACTGGTTGTTGAAGTCCTGCTCATCTTCGGATCAACTCATGCATTCGAAGGTCCAACTCAGCTTCAACCGGAGTTCCAAATTCGAACGTCGAGTTGACTATTCTAGATTTAGAGTTGACTAATTGTTAAACGCCACATCTACTAGGAGTTTTCCTTGCAAAAGAAAATGATCTTTGTCCAACTCAGCTTATCAAACGACCAACTCAGCCTTTCAAACGTTCCAACTCGGCATCAAGCAGCTCACGTAGAGTTCTAAAAATGACATTGACGTGGATCTCCATGCAAAGAGAGGTGGGTGGTTCAGAACAAAGACAAGTTCACTTCCTCAAGTGCAAGAAGCTTCATGCAAAGACAAAGAGAAAACATATTTTATTGAAAGGCCAAGTCAACTTTGAGTTAATCTAAGTTAATCCTTCTCTTCAATTTTTCAACGCCAATCTTTGGCTTTTGTAATTCTTTATAAATTGGCTTTCAGCCTTGATTAAAATCATCCCTCTCTTGGCTAGACCAAACTATGTCATTGGTGAGTTGTGTAACCTATTCAATCAATAAAAAGACTGTACTTTCAGATTTCAAGTGTTGGCATAGTGTATATTCATTCAGCAGTTTGCATATGTGGTAGATTTCTCTCCCTTCCCAAATTTTGATTCGTACCTAGTTGCTAGCTTATCATTATGCAGGTCATGTTAAGTGTTCTTTATGTCATTTGATGAAGCTGTAAGTGGATGTTAAGTGGCTACAAAGTGTCTTGTATCAGACCTCTCTCCATCGTTTTCCCTCATGTTTTGGTCATTGGATTGAACCTCTTCATGAAATATTTATGCTTGAGTGATTGATTGAAATCAAAGGTCTTCATTTTCCCTTGTTTGTTCAGTGTTCAAGGTTCCAAGTTGAGTGGATCAATCTTCTAGTGTATCACCTTTATTAGGTAGGATTTTCCCTTAAATTTTCCTTCTCCCTTTTCCATGGTAGTCCGCAGCATAAAGTAGAGATCCTCATTGATACATCTTACAGGAACCAGCCTTCTCTAGAGGTTCTTCTCACCGTTGAGGCACCCACCCTCGTGAAAAGATCCCATTGTTTCAACCGGATAGAGGACTGACCATTTCATGCACATCTTCGATTCAGGGCGCAGCTCCAGGTGACAACAAACATCATAAAACATTTGATATATTGCCAATGATGACTAGGATTGAAAGGTGGATGAATGGTGTGAATGGTCAACCAATGTCAAGCCTTGAGGTATGATTTGTTGTTGATACTTTTACTATGCTGCTTCACACATAAAAGAAAAAGACAAGCAACTAAGAGCTGTTACAGTCGATATGTAGCCCTCTTTTATGATACTTTGAGTGGATATGCCAAAAGAAAAACTTGGATAAATAGGTGGAAGGTAAAAGGTGACAAGTGCCATGACCAACGGGTCCTTACAAGAGCTATTGTTGATGAAATGGCTACTATTCTTAACATTTTCAGTTTGTCATTAAGGGTTGTCCTCACAAAAGGGTGCATGAACACAAAAAGGATGGAAGGGTTGAGACCTAAGCATCAAGGAATGTGGTGCTTTATGGTCCAAGGATTTGACCAAAAAGTGTTATTAAACAACACTATTTTCTCTGTTGTGTTTGCTTCATGTGTAGGATCACCATGTGGACCAGTTGCCATAGCAACATAGAGTACCAAGAAGGCTGTAAATTCTGTGCAGGGGCAGCCACCTAGACTTTGTAGAAATCATTCAGTTTTGTGCTTAAAAAACATTGGAGTTTCTATGAAGAATATGCAAACTCAAGGGGATAAGTGCACCCTAGACTCCAAAGTTTGTGGGGCAATGAATTCTGAATTTGATGATGGGTCGAATGATGAAGGTGATATGCAAACCCAGCTGGTCATATATACAGAAAATTTTGTTTTCTTAACCAATGAGGATCCACTGGAAGCTACATCAAGTAGCATGACAGGAACCTTCTACATGAGATTGAGGGGAGAAGAAGGATGTAGTGGGGAAGAGGCTGCAAATTATGAGCATAGGCAGCCAATAAGTCCAAAGAAAGTATGCCTGACTATGAAATTTGTAAGCATGGCTAAATCTAGAATTTGATGTGCTTTAGTGAGAAAAATTAATAGAAAATTCAGTTTGCATATCAGCTTCTGATATGCAAAGGGAAGCACCATATTCCGAATTGTAAAATAGATTTTGTGCGGTTGAATGAGGGCATAAAAACTCTCTCAGTTTGGGTAAAAGCTAGGAGTGTGAACAACAGTATAGTGGGGGAATCATTGAGGAGATTTTGGTCAAGAGTACACTCACAAGTTTCTGAGTTTGAATGGCCAAGATCACTACTTCCTACCATCATAAAATTCACTTTATTTGACATGCTACAACAGGTAGGAAATCAGGAAAATACTAATACAAAGACTGAATTTTGTCACTCACAATTTTCTAGGTTATGGAGGCAATCACAACCATCTCTTATGAGAGAGATCGCTCATGTTTTTAACTAAGTGGGACAAAAAGGGGAAGAGGCTGCTTAATCAAGGAGGTCAATGAAGAGGTCAAAAATCAACCTTCAAGGTATGTAAGAAAGAATCTAATTTATTTTTGCACAAGCTTGATCCAAATATATGAAGGCAGAACTGAAATTTGCATTGAAGACCAATCTAAAAGATATGAACAAAATTCAGAATTAGTTGTGAAGCTTCAGAATTTCTCAAACTTTGAAATTGATGAGTTGGAAGGGCCAAATCATCTATTTATTGAGGTCAAAAATTCTGATTTTTTGGGCATATTCCAGCCCATAGCAAATTCTGAAATTGCAAAGGTTTGTGGGCACTTCTTGTATAGCAAAGGTTTGGGAGGCACAAGTAAGGTACAACACTATCTCAATGATTTTGAATGCTCGTTAGATTCACATTGTGCTCCATACATATTTGAAGATGTTGACAAAGGGCAGCTAGTAGAAGAACACATGGCACATATGAGGAGGTTCATACAAGGTGGCTTGCATTTTTATGACGTCTCTTCCCAAGGTGTGTTTCCAACTGAATTCAATGATGTTTTTTGTATGCAAGTTTGGACGGGTTGGCCATGGCACATGAGTTGTTGGACAATGACCAAGGTAGTGTGCCCTCAATGAAGGGAAAGCCCATGGGCCTTTTCATATGGGACAGCAAGGTATTATTTTCTGATTGCATTTCTTTTGACAGCTCTTGGTCAAATGGCACACTTTGCAGGGGCATGTTGGTGTCTATTGGAGATGTTTGGGTAAAGAGCTTTCCCAATTACATCTTGGTAATGCATCGGTTGATAATGTCATGTCCCCTCTCTAGGGTGACTCGACATTCTACGAGGATTTGCCTATTCCTGACCCTCGTAGGCAGATGAAGGTGGTAAGAGGGTCATTTTTGCGATTCGATGGCTCACGATGATCCGGGAGATAATATATTTTATTATGGAGGCCAAATTATTATATTTTAATTTTAAAATATACTTTTTATAAAATTACTTTTTATTTTTATTTTTTTATTTTTAAAAAGTGTAATAAGTTTTGTGTGATGTACTACGAAAACTCTTGGAAGTTCCGAAAAAGGCATAAATAGAACCTGTGGGTCTAGTATTTGGCATGCAGTTCATTTTATCGATTATTACATCTTCTCGAGTATTTGGAGACTTCAGAGTCTACATATTCTCAGATAAATCCTTGAGAACGATACCTCTCAAGCGATTTTCATAATTGAGGAAGTGAGAGATCTTCTGAAGGGTTGCACATTGGAGATAGCATTCAGCTATTTCATGCTCAACATTTTAATTGTAAATTGAACCAGTGGAATTCATTTTGGTGGGGGCGCATATATCAACTTATTTGCAGAAAACTCCAAGGGTTTTACTTTGTCTTGGGTCCGTACAAGTACGGCCTGTACCTGCAAATAGTACGGCAGAATAAAAAAACTCCAGCAATCAATAAAGTCTATGGCGCGGCCTGTCTGGGCGATTTTTAATTTCTGACATTTTTCCCGAGGCATCCAGCTTGGCAGTGGTATTACGAACCTGGGGCGTTTTTGAATTTTGAAGGCAAAAAAATAAAAGAAATCAGTACCAGTCCGTACTACCGTACGGACTGTACTCGCGACAGGGTCCGTACAAGCAACAGAATTTTCCTAGCAACCTCAGCGAGTGTATGCCGCCCTGGTAAAAAGGAGCGATTTAATTTTTTTTTTGTGAAAGGCGTCAGACCCAGGCGTGAGTTTTTGGAGGCCAGAATTTATATTCCGTACCAGTCCGTACTGTACGGACTGCATCCGTACAGCGCCGTACGGACTGTGCCCGTGCTGTGTTTTTTGCACAGCGACTGGTCAATGTTTGGCAGCGAACAGCTACAGTAAAAAGATCAGGTTTTGCACCAACAACAGGTTCTATTTTTAGGTTTATGCAACAAGGGTTTTTTTGTATTTATCTGATCTTTTTGTAAGACTGATATAGCCGTAGTTATATTATAATAAAGGCTGTACTTTTTTTCAAAAATTTTACAATTTTCATGAAAGTAAGTCAAATAAGACTGATTGCAAACTGTTTGACAAAATTACAAGCTATATTCAGTGATATGTTTGACAAAATACTTAATGCAAATTAATTTCTGCTATTCAGTAACGTGTTTGACAAAATTACATAGTATAATATCAGTGTTTTTAGTGAGCCTACTAGTGAGGGTCATTACAGTGGTATCAGAGCCATCATCCCGCCATCCTGTGGTCCGCTAAACAGCAGATGAGCGATAGAGAAATCAGGTATTACAGCTGGGAGCAGCGGAGGCAACCTCATCAGAATCCTCCAATAATAGAAGATACATTGCCAGAAGCGTTGAGGGACACTGGAAAATCAATTCAGAATATGGCAGAAGAAGACAGAGAGACAAGTGCTGAAAGAAAATTTGACAACATGCTTGATATGATGTCACGTTTATTGGCCAGAATGGACCAGCAAGCCATTCCCGATCAAGGTCATCAGCACACAGCGGAGCATAGTGGAGTCAATGAGGAAAGGTCCATACAACATACTAGAAGCACTAGAGGATCTGCGTCTAGACCTCTATTCCCACCTTCACACCCAGAGAAGAATAGTTACATGTTGCTCCAGCTACTCCATTTGGCGAGGAGGCTAGACAGGCCTACTTAGAGTATACCACTCTCCCTCCTGATATGCGACAAATATGGACATTTGACCAGTTCATGAACCAGAAAAATAAGAGAGGAGGAAGAAATGATCCCCATGCGCCAAGGAATGATTATCGACAAGCACTTGGTAAGATTTCCATGCCTAACTATGATGGAAGTAACAGGTGTACAGCGAGGTCTTGGATTCAAAAACTAGATAATTATCTTTCTCTAAGACCAATGCCTGAGGAAGATGCCATAAAGTTTGCTACGTTACACCTTGAAGGAGTTGCTCACGAGTGGTGGTACCATGGGTTGGTCACTCTGGGACACAACCACATCACTACCTATGAGGAGTTTACCAACAGATTGATCAAAAGGTTCGATGTCAAAGACCCTGAGGTAAATTTCCGTGAACTAGCTCAATTAAAACAGCATGGTTCACTTGATAATTATATTAATGACTTCCAAAAATTAGCGGCAATGGTACCTAATATCTCAGAACGAAGGATAATCATGCTATTTACAGAAGGGTTGACTGAACCTCTCAAAGGGTGGGTCAAGGCCTTTAATCCTCCCACATTCCAGGAAGCCATGAAGAAAAGCCGAAGTATGGAACTTGCAGCACCAGCAAACAAGTTTGGCCCTAAAAGCACTTCAGCATTCCAAGATAATAGAGGAGTCAGTAAAGGTAAAGATGACGCAAAAGGTAAGTCACCTACATCATTGGATAAGGAAACTCTTAATGACCTACGTAAGAAAAAGTTGTGTTTTTACTGTAAAGGTCCTTATGAGTTTGGTCATGATTGTCCTATGAGGCCTAAGGGGAAGGCCAACAGAATGATGTGGGTTTATTATGAAGATTCAGACTCAGACACATCAGAATACCATGATCTTGATGGTACGGAGCAGGAACAAGAGGAAGACAATTTGGACCCAAAAGAGGGGACAGAATTGCATTCACAGGAAGCACGCCTATCAAGCATTCAGAGAGAAGGGTCTTTTAGACTTAGAGGTGTTTTGGCCGGTCAAAAGGTGGTTACCCTCTTGGATACCGGTGCCACGCACAACTTCATTGATACACGCTTTGTAGAAAGGCGCGGGCTTACCACTGAGGAGTGTGACGGGCTTAGAGTCAAGGTGGCAGATGGATTTATCTTGAGATGTAATAAAATGGTACGTGATCTACCCCTACGCTTAAATAATTATGAGTTCAAAGCAGACTACCATGTGGTCAACATGGGTGATATGGACATAGTACTAGGAATGCAGTGGCTGCATTCGTTGGAGGAAATCACTTTAAGACTTAAGGATATGGAGATACGATTTGAGGTCGATGGCAGAACTCATGTGCTAAAGGCTCTTCGTGATGATGAGTTCAAGACTATTTCACTTAGGAGAATGGAGAGGCTAGCTAGGCATAATGACATAGAGTGGGCAGCTATGTGTACCCTGATGCCTACACAGGAGGACCAGCACAAAACTAAATATCATCCTGATATTCAAAGGTTGAGAAGTACTTATAAAAAGGTATTCAGCGAGATTCCACTAGGCAGACCACCGGATAGAGGCATTAATCATATCATTGAATTAGAAGAAGGCGCTAAGCCTATCATGATCACACCGTACTGACATCCGAAGCAGCTCAAGGATGAGATTGAACGGACCATAAAGGAGTTGCTGGCCATGGGGCACATCCAACCAAGTAAGTCACCTTTTGCATCTTCTGTTGTTTTAGTTAAAAAGAAAGATGGCACTCTCCGGATGTGTATTGACTACAGAATGTTAAATAAAAGAACTATTAAGAATAGGTATCCTATCCCACGCATTGATGAGTTGATAGATGAATTGCATGGGGCTTGTTACTTTTCAAAAATTGACTTAAGATCAGGATACCATCAGATCAGGGTGAGGGAACAAGACATTGAGAAAACCGCTTTCATATGTCATTGTGGGCATTTTGAGTTTATAGTTATGCCTTTTGGATTGACCAATGCACCTGCCACTTGTTAGATTGTGGAGCTAAAAGCTTCACTGATGCAAACAGGAGAGGAGGTTGCTGAGTTGCAGAGCAACCGACGTTGGTCTGATCAGCCGATGTCGGCAGGATAGTGAAGAGAAGCAACCGACGTCGGTTAGGGATCGGCCGACGTCGGTCACCTCCAGGCAGACAGGGACCGACGTCGGTCCCCTGTGTGGTTCGGACTGCGGATGTTACGGGCAGTTAGCTAACGAACAATGTGTTTGCATGTTGAGAGCCAATTTTAGACTGAGAGCTGCGGATCTAATTATTGTAATTAGATGTCTAATTATTGTTTGGATGAGATCTATATAATAGACTCATGGTTGTATTGTAAACTTGTGCTAAAGAGTAAGAGAGCAAATAGCTCCTTCAGAGAGAGGTGAGCAATGGTGTGTTCCTCCTAGTGCCACAGTACCAAGTGTGGGTGCTGGATTGGAGAATCAGCAGGGTTCTTCAGGTATGTATGATCTTGGTCATCAGGTGAGCATGGCCTCTATAGGAGATCTACATGGTAAGTAAGATCATTGATCTGCAGGTTTATGTGTGTGCAAGCTCAAGGTTCACAGGTGTGCAGAACCAGATTGATCTGTAGGTGTGAAGATCAGATAAGACAGCAACACAATAGGGAGCAGGATCAGGCAGGATCTACTTGGAGTACGGTGTGTACTCATTGTGATGTACGTGGAGTACATGGAGAGCTAAGAGGAAGGCAAGGCAGTCCCTTCCATAAGTATGGTCTGTTGAGGTGCAGGTTGTTGCAAGTTCATAGGAGATCTACTTGAAGTACGTTGAGTACTTGTTAGTGCGTGCAGCACTTGTGGTGTGCGTGCAGCACTTGTGTAAGGTGAACACCAACTCTGTGTTTAAGTTGGGTGTTGGGACCTAAGAGAGAGCTTTGAGGAGAGAATTACTGTTCACTTGAGGTGTGGGAAACCTCTGAAGAGGTGGTGGAGAAGAAGTGGCATCTTCTTTATTGTATTCTTTTCTGTATGAGTATTAATACAAGTTGTGTATTGTCTCTCATATCATGTGTTATTTCTGAATTCTAGTTACTTGTGATTCTGGTTAATTTTCACATTTTAAGTTGCTTGTATTTGGTAATCAATTGTGTGCTTCCGATTATTCATATCCCATCAAGTGGTATCAGAGCTAAGGTTGCAGGGAGCAGGTTTTGTGTTTGGTTATAGGTCACTCTCAGGGGATTCTGATTGAGTGGGAGTAGAGCAATGGCAGATAAAAGGAAGCTAAGAATGGAGGAGTTGAAAAGCACAGATAGTCACTTACGGTCCTATGAAAAGAAAGAGCAGGTAAAAGAATATTGTTGGTTGGTAGCAGATCAGCATGAAGGAACTGAAGATGCAGATGTAGCAGGTGTTGTTGCACAGGATGCTCTGAGAGGTTTCTTGGATAAAGTTGAATCTTGAATAATAGATTCGGTTGCCTCTTTCCATGCAGCCTCGGGTAGAGGAGCTGGTGAGCCTTGCCAAAGAATTGGCAAAGGGGAAGTGAAGCTGAAATTGCAGGCGGCCAACACATGGGTGTTGAAGAAGGTCATGCAGGTCTCAGGTTTGGAGATATGGCTAATTTCTTCAGAAAGATTGGGTGATGAGAGATGCACAAGAACTCTCACAGCGGATGCACTTGAATTAGCTGGTGGTAAGAAAACAAGTACTCTTTATCTACTTGTTTATATTACTGATTCTTCTTCTGTTGCGGAGACGTGGCTTCGTAGGCTTGATCACATGAGCAGGAAGGAGATGCATGTTCTTAAGCGAAAGACTGATATATTTGACAGGCTTAAGAACTGGAAAGCCTTGGTGTTCTTGGAGGAGATGGCGGACAGAAACCAGTGGATGGTGCTGAATACTTCTGAGCAGGGCAGTTTGGACATGGAGATTGATTCAAAGGAGCTCGCGGGTAAAAAGTCATCACTCACAGGCGAAAACAGATACCGGCGTCGGTCAAGAAGAACCGGCATCGAACAGACAGGTGCCGATGTCGGTCATGTGCAGATCGAAGCCGGCGGTGTCGGGCAGAGTAAGACCGACGTCGGTCAGAAGGACCGACGTCGGCAATAGGGTAAGACCGACGTCGGTCACGAGGACCGACGTCGGCACCAGGTAAGACCGACGTCGGCAGGAGGACCGACGTCGGCAGGGTCGGTAGTCAGAGGCAGGCGCATGGGAACTGACGTCGGTCGGATGCAGACAGTGTAGTGACCGAGGTCGGTCACTGTAATGGATTTTGGGTGGACAGCACGCTGTCAAGGAGTCTCAAACACCCATATGGAGGACTGAAGACGTAAGTAGGCCTCAAATTCGTTGTTCCTCTTCTTTATACTAGTTGCTGATTGCAGAGCAGGAAGGATCTAGGAAACAGGTGGGAGCATGGCAGAGATATAATGCAGAACCAAGCGGAGACTTGGTAGGGTTGCCAGCAAGTATGAAAGCACAGAGACGAATGGATACCTTAGTTGAAGAATAGAGAGAACGGACACGTGAGACAGAAGACCAGGTCATATGGTGTTGAGGGAGCTGCAGGAAAGTGGGACAGTGCTGATAGGTGGTACCAGGTGGATGACAAAGCAGGGCTTTAATCAAATGTTAGTAGAACCATTGTGTTTGTCTTACCAGGTGGATGATGGTCGCAACATTATCCTGTTGCTGTATGTGGAGAATGAACTTGGTACAGGTTCAGACATACAGGGTTTTGCTGAGCTAAGGGTAAGATTAGTTCAGTGGCATGTCATGAGGAATTTGGAGCAGCGAAATTCTTCGGCATGGGAGACATGGAGATCACAGGTTGATTTTGTCTCCAGTGGAAGCTGATGTGAATCAAGTGTTGGCGAGGTTCATTACGCAGGATGCAGAGCCGGAGCACACTAAGGGCTGGACAGGTACAGTATCTGAAATCACATGAGGTCTGGTATAGACCTGAGTATTCCCAAGCAGTGGGAGCTGTTAGAGAATTAAGAGCCAATTCGGGGAAGTGGGTTCTCAGGGATTTGAGAGGGACCAGCAACAGGTATACATGCAGGGTCAGGACTTCACTACATGGATTTGTAGGTTCGGATGTGGCAGGGTACTCGGATGACAGGAGGTGCACCACAGGTTGTGTGGTGGGTTGTCTTCAGAATTGATCTTGAAGAGGGATACAAACCAAGAAACAGATTAGACGGAGTACAGGTACAGGTACAGTGTAGCTGTTTATCTCCAAGTGGGAGATTGTTAGGTTGTGGAGCTAAAAGCTTCACTGATGCAAACAGGAGAGGAGGTTGCTGAAGGTTGTTGAGTTGCAGAGCAACCGGCGTCGGTCTGATCAGTCGACGTCGGCAGGATAGTGAAGAGAAGCAACCGACATCAGTCAAGGATCGGCCGACATCGGTCACCTCCAGGTAGACAGGGACTGACGTCGGTCGCCTGTGTGGTTCGGACTGCGGATGTTACGGGCAGTTAGCTAACGAACAATGTGTTTGCATGTTGAGAGCCAATTTTAGACTGAGAGCTGTGAATCTAATTATTGTAATTAGATGTCTAATTATTGTTTGGATGAGATCTATTTAATAGACTCATGGTTGTATTGTAAACTTGTGCTAGAGAGTAAGAGAGCAAATAGCTCCTTTAGAGAGAGGTGAGCAATGGTGTGTTCCTCCTAGTGCCACAGTACCAAGTGTGGGTGCTGGATTGGAGAATCAACAGGGTTCTTCAGGTATGTATGATCTTGGTCATCAGGTGAGCATGGCCTCTATAGGAGATCTACATGGTAAGTAAGATCATTGATCTGCAGGTGTATGTGTGTGCAACGTCAAGGTTCATAGGTGTGCAGAACCAGATTGATCTATAGGTGTGAAGATCAGATAGAACAACAACACAACAGGGAGCAGGATCAGGCAGGATCTACTTGGAGTATGGTGTGTACTCATTGTGATGTACGTGGAGTACATAGAGAGCTAAGAGGAAGGCAAGGCAGTCTCTTTCATAAGTATGGTCTGTTGAGGTGCAGGTTGTTGCAGGTTCATGGGAGATCTACTTGAAGTACGTTGAGTACTTGTGGAGTGCGTAGAGCACAGGTGTAAGGTGAACACCAACTCTGTGTTTGAATTGGGTGTTGGGACCTAAAAAAGAGAGCTTTGAGGAGAGAATTAATGTTCACTTGAGGTGTGGGAAACCTCTGAAGAGGTGGTGGAGAAGAAGTGGCATCTTCTTTATTGTATTCTTTTCTGTATGAGTATTAATACAAGTTGTGTATTGTCTCTCATATCATGTGTTATTTTTGAATTCTAGTTATTTGTGATTCTGGTTAATTTCCGCATTTTAAGTTGCTTGTATTTGGTAATCAATTGTGTGCTTCCGGTTATTCATATCCCATCACCACTTTCCAATCCACTATGAACAGGGTTTTTCATCACCAATTAAGAAAATTTGTATTAGTATTCTTTGATGACATTTTAGTATACAGTAGGTCATGGCAAGAACATCTTGAGCATTTAGAGACAGTGTTGAGTATTCTGCAGAAGGAAGCCTTGTATGCCAAGGAATCCAAATGTGATCTGGGCATGACTGAACTTTTATATTTAGGACATATCATCAGTGCGGATGGAGTTCAGATGGATCCTGAAAAGATCTGTGCTATTGTTGATTGCCCACCACCAAAGAACCCTACACAGTTGAGGGGGTTCTTTGGGTTATGTGGGTTTTATCGCAAGTTTGTCAATGGCTATTCACGACTGGCTGCACCCATGACAGATTTTTTGAAGAAAGGGGCATTCGTGTGGACACAAGAAACACAGGAGTGTTTTATGAGATTTAAGGAGATAATGACTACATGTCTTGTCTTAGCATTACCTGATTTTTCGAAGCCATTTGAGCTTCAATGTGACGCATCTGGAGGAGTGGGAGCTGTACTTATGCAGGATAAGCACCCAATTGCTTATGAGAGCAGAAAATTTAGAGGACTTGAGAGGTCATTTAGCATCTATGATAAGGAGATGTTAGCCATCATGCATGCTTTGGCTAAATTTAGACAGTACTTGGTGGGTAGCAGATTTTGTATTAAAACGGATCATAACAGTCTAAGACACTTTTTGGGACAGCGAGATTTGAATGATCGCCAACAAAAATGGGTGAGTAAGTTGCAGGCGTATGACTTTGACATCACATATGTCAAGGGTACTCAAAATGTTGTCGCAGTGCTCTCTCTCGCCGGCCACATCTCACGTCTATAATTTAGATATCAGAGGATTGGCGACATTTGATTATAGCAGAATATGCTAGGGATACATGGGCCTCGAATATAATGGAAGGGTCAGCAGTAGATACCAGGTATACACTTGTAAATGATCTAATTATTTACAAAAATAGAATCTATTTGGTCCCAGGATCTAAGGTTAAGAAGCTGATTTTGCAAACGCTTCATGATTCACCCACAGTCGGCCATCCTGGATACTTCAAGACCTACAAGGCAGTTCGGGAAAGGTTCACTTGGAAAGGGCTTAAGGCTGATGTTCTACAGTATGTTCGAGAGTGTCTTGTTTGCCAGCAAAACAAACAAGAACACACGTATCCAGCAGGACTCTTACAGCCACTTCCTATCCCTGACAAGAAGTGGGAGTGTATTTCCATGGACTTTATCACCGGTTTGCCCAAGGCACAGGGGCGGGATTGTATTTATGTGGTGGTAGATAGGTTAACTAAGTATGCCCATTTCTTCCCTATTACTACCACATACTCAGCAGTTCAAGTAGCAGAGGTCTTCTTTTAGGAGATTTTTAGATTACATGGATTGCCTCGTAACATTGTGAGCGATAGAGACAGCCGCTTCATGAGCCACTTTTGGCAGGAGGTATTTCGGCTATGTGGGACTGAGCTTACACCCAGCACCAACAATCACCCCCAAATCGATGGTCAAACAAAAATAGTAAACCAGTGGATAGAGGGGTATTTGAGAAATTATGTCGCAGCTCAGCAACGGGCTTGGGTCAGATGGATTTATATCTGCGAATATTGTTATAACACTACCTACCACATGACTATAAGGATGACTCCTTTCATGGCCCTTTACGGTTATGAAGCACCTAGTATTCTAGACTTAGTGTTGGGTGACAGCCGTGTACCTAGTGCAGGTGAGTTAATACAAGAAAGTAAAGATATAATTGCTACTCTCAGGGATAATATTGCCAGAGCTCAGAATCAACAGAAACAATATGCTGATCAAGAGGACTATGCATAGTTTTGAAGTGGGCGATATGGTATATCTCTTGTTGCAGCCATACATGCAGTCCACTCTCAAGAAGAGTGGCACAGAAAAACTCAAGCCACGATACTATGGACCGTTCGAGATTGTCAGAAGAATTGGTGAGGTGGCTTATGAATTGAAACTTCCCTCAGATAGCCGAGTGCACAATATATTCCATGTATCACGCCTCAAGAAGGCGTTGGGTTAGAGTGTGGTACCTTCGGCAGTATTACCTCCCTTGGATGATGAAGGGAAATTGATTTTGATTCCAGAGTCCATTTTGGACAGTAGAGAAAAGCGGCTCCGAAAGCGGGTGATCAGAGAATATTTGATTAAGTGGAAGGATCTACCCATTGAGGATGCTACTTGGGAAGGTGAAGTCATTCTACAGCATCCGGCATTAAGATGGCTTGAGGTCAAGCAATTTCAGGAGGGGCGGACTGTCATGTCCCCTCTCTAGGGCGACTCGACATTCTACGAGGATTTGCTTATTCCTGACCCTCGTAGGCAGATGAAGGTGGTAAGAGGGTCATTTTTGCGATTCGATGGCTCACGATGATCCGGGAGATAGTATATTTTATTATGGAGGCCAAATTATTATATTTTAATTTTAAAATACACTTTATAAAATTACTTTTTATTTCAAAAAAAAAAAGGTGTAATAAGTTTTGTGTGATGTACTACGGAAACTCTTGGAAGTTCCGAAAAAGGCATAAATAGACCCTGTGGGTCTAGTATTTGGCATGCAGTTCATTTTATCAATTATTACATGTTCTCGAGTATTTGGAGACTTCAGAGTCTGCATATTCTCAGATAAATCCTTGAGAACAATACCTCTCAAGCGATTTGCATAACTGAGGAAGTGAGAGATCTTTTGAAGGGTTGCACATTGGAGATAGCATTTAGCTATTTCATGCTCATATATCATTTTGGTGGGGGCGCATATATCATCAACTTATTTGCAGAAAACTCCAAGGGTTTTACTTTGTCTTGGGTCCGTACATGTATGCCCTGTACCTGCAAACAGTACGGCAGAATAAAAAAACTCCAGCAATCAATAAAGTCTATGGCGCGGCCTGTCTGGGCGATTTTTAATTTCTGACATTTTTCCCAAGGCGTCCAGCTTGGCAGTGGTATTACAAACCTGAGGCATTTTTGAATTTTGAAGGCAAAAAAATAAAAGAAATCAGTACTAGTCCGTACGGACTGTACTCGCGACAGGGTCCGTACAAGCAGCAGAATTTTTCTAGCAACCTCAGCGAGTGTATGCCGCGCTGGTAAAAAGGAGCAATTTAAATTTTTTTTTGTGAAAGGCGTCAGACCCAGGCGTGAGTTTTTGGAGGCCAGAATTTATATTCCGTACCAGTCTGTACCGTACGGACTGCATCTGTACAGCGCCGTACGGACTGTGCCCGCGCTGTGTTTTCTACACAGCGACTGGTCAATGTTTGGCAGCGAACAGCTACAGTAAAAAGATCAGGTTTTGCACCAACAGCAGGTTCTATTTTTAGGTTTATGCAACAAGGATTTTTTTGTATTTATCTGATCTTTTTGTAACACTGATATAGCCGTAGTTATATTATAATAAAGGCTATACTTTTTTTCAGAAATTTTACAATTTTCATGAAAGTAAGTCAAATAAGACTGATTGCAAACTGTTTGACGAAATTACAAGCTATATTCAGTGATATGTTTGACAAAATACTTAATGCAAATTAATTTCTGCTATTCAGTAACGTGTTTGACAAAATTACTTAGTATAATATCAGTGTTTTTAGTGAGCCTACTAGTGAGGGTCATTACAGATAAATTGGGAACATGAGAGGCCCTTGGAGGACTATTATGTTACTTCTAGCACTTGGAGGTAGACTCCAAGGCACAAGTATAGCAGTATAAAGAAGCCAATTGCGGATTCCTTTTATTGGGAAATAGGTAAAGGTGGACATTGCTTGATAAGGTGTGTTGGGACACCCATTTGGATTTTGCAATTGCTTGAGGACAAGCAATTTTGGGTGCGGAGGACTTTAATATCCCCATTTTTTATTGAGATCTTGGTGGGACCCTTAGCCCCTTCTTGTTTCCGATGGCTAAGGGTTGAGGAAGGTTATGGAACATAGTGGACCACTTGTGAAGAGTTACTAACGAAAAAGGTACTTTATAATTCTAATTTTGAGTTATGCTTTGTGGAAAAGTACTTTATATTTATTTCACTTAAGTGAGGGGAGTTTTGGGTCTTGGCTTATAAGACTCAAGTTGATTTTTTTTAAAGTTAACCTTCTCTTTCTATTTTAGAGCACTACACTTGGAGGAGAGTATTTAAGGAGAAGAAAGATTCAGTTGAAGATTATGTGCATATGATAATTGGCTTTGGTGATCAAGTATGTCAATCTTGGTTATTGTAAGTGGATACTTGAAAAATGTTACCCTTCAAGTTCTACTGAATGTTCTACAAACAATGTCTATCAACACTACCCATTGATCGGACATTGTGTTCAATCCTTTGAAGAATATTTTGAAGTTTAATCTAATACTTTCAGCTTGTGGCGATTCGAATTAGAGGGCTTGGGTGAACCACCTAGGGGGTTTGTGAGGTCACTAAGAGTGGTGAATTTGCTTGAGAATTAAGGTTGCTGGTTTTCCTTCCTTGATGACTTGCTTGGGGCTTGGAAACATCTTCGGTGGGCTTGTTTATTGGTGAAAAACCCTCCTAGGGTTTGGTAATTTTTTGAATAATTTCCTTGGTGGAGCGATTTGTTTTGAGGTATGTTGGCATGTTATTTGGGCTAATTTCTGCTTAGAAAATATTCAGTGATTGTTTGCATAATTTTAAGGGAAAAACTAGGGTTTTTAGAACTTCATAACAACATTTGAGGGACTTTCAGTTGCTGAAAAATTATGATTATTGTTTCAATTGAAAGAGTATATTTTTATCTTCAGTTCAAGCTATTAATTGATCAAAAATTCCAAGAATTTTTCAAGTTACTGAATTTACAAATTTCAGCTGTATTTTTTGCTATATAAATTAAGAATTTCAGTTTTTGCCAAATCTGATTGGATAAATAAATCAATTGTGTTTTTCCCTAGATTCCTAAAAAGTTTCATAATTTTTGAAGTTGTTTTAAGGGCTGAAAGAGACATAAACCCTAGTCGCTTAGGATTTGGGTGATTTGTTTTTTAGGGTGAAAATCTGCAAATAAGGTTCTAACATTGTCTGTAAAGGTCGAAATCTGATTTTTTGGATAGAACAACAAAAAAAGGTATTTATAATTGTGTTGGAAAATTGGATGGTTGCTGATTTCTTTTTAGAATTGCTTGGGGATTGTGGAAAATATCCATTTTTGTCCTTTGTTACAATTTGGGGACATTACATAGTAATTCATGTGTTTTCCCAATAAAATAAGGCATCAGTGTAGGTGACTGAATCAATCTTTTATCATATCTATTTCTCTCTGTTTTTTGATAATTTTGTGCTTCATGACAGCATTTCATTCTTGAATTCTCTGTTGTTCTTAAGAATTTGGCATTTTCTGGTTTAAAATCTGATTGATGTTCTTGGTGATAGTGCAATGCACATTGTTGAGTCAAGGATGTATCAGAAGTTTTGTGTATTGTCCAAGTAATTTGTGTGGATGTGTAAATATACAAATTTCTAGAGCAGATCTGAGTTATTGGTTGTGAGCAAGGGTGAGGGACTTCATTAAGCGTAAGATCTAGGTAGTTTTATAGCATGGGTACAGCTGTGTTTGTGCAACCAATAACTCAGATCTGCAAAGGAAATTTGTATATGTGCATTGATCGTGTTTGTGCAGCTGTGCATTACTTATTGTGATTGTTTACATCCCCTGCATCAATCATTATTGTAGTTTGTTCTTTGTGGGGAATTCAGGTTAGAGCTTGCACATGTTATTGTTTGATTCCCCTTGAACTTCGAAGAACCTTGCAGATCTGAGATTGCCTCTATTCTCTTGAGTGAGTAATTGATTCATTTTGAGTTGAGAAATGAGAATGCAAACCTGTGAAGCTGTCTTTATTCATCTGTTTGGGTCCTGATCTAAGATACGTTGTATTAACAAGTGTCTATGGTGCTAGTGACACTTAATTGGACACAGATATAATGGGTCTTGCTTGTTTTGTTCAGATCTAATGCATATGCGAATTGTCCATCAATAGTGCATATAGGAACCTCATAGGGAAGCCCGAATCTAAATCCCCCTAAGTCTAAATCTTGCTTGGAAGAAGATTGTGTATAAGAGATATTGCCAAGATATTCATTCCATTTCCTTGTTCCACCAAAAAAGTAGGGTTTAGATTTGAGCACCAACAAATGCAATGGAAAAGGCCCTCCTTTGTGATCCAATCAGAAAATTCCTCGGAGATGTTATCAAGGAAACCACAAAAGCTGAGAAGACTGCAAAGATAAAGGCCATTCATGATGGCAGCACCTCCACTACCCATGCAAAAAACATGGAAATGGAAGAACCTGTCTATCCCTCACCTCTTCAGCCAAATGGTCCTTGGGGAAAGCAAGGGAAAAATAGTGCACATGAAGCAGGGACATCTTCCTATAACCCCAGGCATGCATCATTGAAGAAAAGATGAATGCAAAAGTGGGACAAGCACACCCCCTTCCCCCCGAACTCTACATCAACAATGCAGGGATCCAAGATCACCGCTAAAGCCTATTACTTCGTCTTTTTTTTCATAATCATTTACAGGATTATCTCTGTATGTACTTCTGTAGTTTAATCTCAGTTAGCTACTCAGTTATGTTTCTAAGGCCATGAGGTATTTGTGTAGTGCTTTCCAACTGGATAGTTTCTTTCTACATAGTAGCTCTATTCTAGGTCCAGACTTTTCTCCTTAGTTTCTCTCTAGTACGTCCAAGACAATCTTTGCTCTATTCATTTTTTAATTTTCAGTCCACTTATGGAATAGTTGTAACATAATTGTACTTCTGTAATTATCTCTCTTCCATATCAATATAATCTTAACTTTTATCCAAAAAAAATAAGGCCTTTTGTTGTGTTATATCTTTTCTTGTAATTACATTTTAATTCCTCGGATATATTTGAATTTTCCATTTCTTACACTTCAAGGATTTCCACGGGTAAACATTTTAGATAGTTTATCTATATCCAACTGTGGAATTTAAAGGATATAACACGGTTCTAGATGAACTGACTGAAATTATTTCCATTCATTGTTGTACAATAGTAGAATGGTGTGTTTCTTGTCCTGTTGAAAATTTTAACCATTATCAAATATTGAAATATTCTCTCTTGCATACAAAAATAATAATTAAGCAGATAAATATGATTTGAGACAAAGTAAGTTAACAATAGAATATTTTCATTAGTTGTTACCTAATATAGAAATCATAATGGTTAATTATGTACATTCACAATCATATTTTTAACCTATTCTTTAAAAAACGTCGCAAAGAGCAAATTGCAATGTCGAAAATGAAATTGATTGCTTACCGTGTACCATATCATACTCTGATTTATTGGTAGATTTGATCCTGTACTCCAATTTTTATTATTTGTGTCATTTCCAAGATAGAGACCTAATTTCTTGCCTTTTAATCCTATCTACACAGAAAAATCACACTACCGAATGTCACAATGTGCAAGACTAAAGATAAATATTAGCTCTATTTCCTACATGTGACACAAGTTTTAGTTCTAATTGGACTGAAATGGCAATCCTAGTCCCTTGAAAATAAAATTGGGTGCACTGAATCAGTTATATCAAAGTAAGCTGTACAAGTTAGTCACATAAAAGTTGGGAAGTACAAATGTTCAATCATGGAAAACATAGAAATAGAAAATAATACCTAATTGTCATATGTTTCTTGTTACTTATTATAAAGTTGTGGTAATATTGAAAATAGCTTGCAAGTAATACCTATACAAGACTCAAGTTTGGAAGCAAACCTGATATGTCCATTCTTGCATTGAAAGATCTTGTGTCCCATCCTTCAGGCCTTTCAAAAGAATTGGGCCCGTCACTCCTGCACCTATTGTGTCATAGAATGGGCCAAAATTCTTCCAATAAAAAAATGAAATAGTTATTATTTTAGGATAGTTTTAACACAAAAAAGGCCTCTCACAGAGATATAATGATTTTTTTGGACTTTTATACAATAATTCAGAACAGAGAAAGAAGTAAATAGTTCAACCTCTAGGCCAACAGTCATGCTTAATATGTCCAGTGTGTTCTTTCCTGGATTTAAAATTATTGGCTTCTCCAAGGTAACGTTTGAATAGTCACTATTACCAGATCCAGTTCCTGAAAGCAATTGTTGATTACAAAAACAATGAACATTTTTCCGAACAACTGAACTCAACTTGATCATTACAAATAAAAATTACAGAGGGCACACCAAAAATATTTTGTAATTAGTTCAATCAATGTTTCTTATCAAAAACTTCAATAGTAACTAGCAATTTTTGGTTTTGAGAAGAGTATTTTACGGTCATACTTTGTTTCACTGATAGTAACATATGAACACTATGTCTATTGCTCATGATAACTATCAACTTGAAATATTTAAAAGTCAAAATAAAAAACAGCCAAACAGAAGTGTTTTGTAATTGGAAGTAGATATGGACACAAGTTTTGACTTGTTTTATGTTAGCAAATATGAATGCTGAAGAATGAAGCTACTGGAAGGCACACATTGACATGCGTGTGCACCCTTCTTTTATTGTGCAAAAGGAAATTACGGCAGTTAGAAAGGCTGATAACCAACCATTAACTAACTATTAGTTAATGACTAACTAGAAACTATTTAATAACTTTGACACCCTCCCTTAATGACTAAACCGAAGACTACTCCAAGTTTGTCTTGAAATTTTACCAAGTGGGACCAAATAGTTTAGTCAACATATTTATAGGATGCTCTTTATATATCAACATGAAATTTGTAGTCCTCTGACATTTTGTTGTTTCGGTGTAGACAAAAACCGAAATGGATAGCCAACAACAAAACAAAGATCCAGTCATCTGGTCATAAGATGTATCAAGCTCTCCACCAATTCTCTGTAAATTGATCCATTAACTGGTGATGAATCATCATTAGCTAACAACTTCAATGCAATCTCCATAGTTTTGAATCCAAAATCTTGGAGATGATCAAACAAAGTATGTCAAGCTCATGGAGGTTGCTTGAGTCCATACAATGACTTAATTAACTTACAAACCAAGTGATCATGACTAGCTACGAGGAATCCTTTAGGCACACCATGTAGATCTCCTCATCCATATATCCAGAGAGAAGCAACCCAAAAGTGACCATCATCACAATAAGAGTAATGTCATGTCCCCACTCTAGTCCAGTCTTGCAGTGACATGAGAGTCAGCCTATTATGGGGTCTTGTAGGTTGACAAGATGGTACAGAGACCCAATTTGGTTTTTCAGTGTTGGACTTGGTGCTCTGGCAGGTTATTGATCAGTTGGGCGACATTTCTTGTTCGTGGGAGGCAGTTCCTACATTTGTGGAGGTTACTCCTATTTTTTAGGAGACTTGGTCAGGGCCAGGATTGGGGCTCCATGAGATTCTATTCAGGGGTGCAGTTTCAGAGTGTTAGGGCTTGTTCCCTAAGTTTTAAGAGCATCCCTAGATTTTAGGGAGGAGATTGCCAGTGGTTCCTTGATTTCCGGCTCCAATCACAGACAGGTGACAAGTTGTTTTGATAGTTTGTGGGGTCGGTTGGGCTTTTCTTGGTTACTTTGGTTATATTTTTAATATTACCGAGTTTCCGTCTTTTAATTAAAATAAGGCTAAGTTATAGCCAATTTGGGGTTATAAGGTGTTTTTGGCCTCTTCGAGATGCATGTACTAGAGTGTAATAGCTCATTGGAAAGGTCTCGAACTCTCCTAAATATTTCATTCATATGTCGGAGCCATTCGGGGCACGGATTTCTGTTGAATTAAAAAGAAAGCATTATTTCCTATACTCTTAGCCTCTTAAAAGGAAATTATTATAATTTTCACTTAAGCGCCCTTGGTCCACTTTTTTGGGGATCGGTTAAAGTGAAAAAAGGTTATAAGAGGCATTGGAAGGGAGGGGAGAAGGATGCGGATTTCATATCATTTTATTTCATATTTCCTTGGAGAGTGCGCTTTGGAAGCGTGTGGACTTGGGATGCAAACCCCAAGCCGACTTGTGGGACGTAGCCCCCACATAGTGACATAGATTCATTCCGCCGTGGAGATTTGCGCCTTCTTCTTGTAAGGTGCCGGACTGCAATTTGGCAGAAGCGCAGCCTTTGGAGAAAAGCGATTTCAGTTGGAGAAGGTTCGTGAGAAGTGCTAGACTGTGCGTTGGCAGAACGCAGCAGTCAGAGGGGTGCGGCTACAGGCTGGGAAGAAACTTTTGGCACTGCTGTACCAGACAGAACTGAACTCGTATGGCTGTACTTGACAGCGATCTTCATCATCACAGCACAATTTTATAAAGTCATCTAGCGGGCCGTCCTTCTATTCTAGATTCGAGAATATTCAGGGATTCAGGTTGGCTGATTAAACATTGTTTTCTCCCTGGAATATTAGCATTTTGTAATCAGCTAGTTTTGATTAAATATTTAGAAATTCTGCTCTTTCAAATCTGGATTCGATTGCACCTAGGCTTCAGTTCCATAATTTGTTTATGCATTAGCATTTCAATTATTTCTTATTTGCAAAATTCATCAAAAACCAAAAAACAAAGGAAAACACAAATTTCAAAAGAAAATACAAAAAAAAAATTTCAGCAGTTCAATAGAAACGATCCATCAGGGATCTTTCAGTGGTATCAGAGCTTCTGTCCTGCCAACCTGAGGGGATTCAGTGAAATTGTTTTCTATGCATCCGGGCAGAACTGATTTAAACAGATATTATACACGCAGAAGAGATCAATACGAGCGGGAATTCGGAACAGAACAAGAGCCTATTATGGCAGAAGGACAGAGGGATGCTCAGAGGAATCAGGATGATGTAGAGAGAGAGATGATGAGGACTCTCATCACCACTCAACCCAGGATAGCCCAGACCTTAGACCGATTACAGGATACATTGGAGCGGTTGGAGATGGATAGACATAGAGGCAGGCGGAGTAGATCTGTTTCAGTAGCAGGAAGTCAGCGCAGCCATCATTCTCACTCTTCGGCAGGGAGTTCCGTTCAGTCCAGTAGGAGGCATCGTCATCATACGCCTACTCCGAATAGGCCATTGCTACCTCAATTCATAGCAGGAGAACAGGCAGCGCAGGTGGAACCACCAGAGATTGGATTTCAGGAGTCAGTTTTGGCAGTTACAGCGGAGTGGAGAGCTCTACCTCCGGAGGTTCGGGATGTCTTTCCTCTCCCTCAGTATTGTGCACAGCGGAGAGATGCAGCCAGATTCAGGGGAGATAGGGGAAATAGGCCACCCCAACAACAGCAGAATCATGACCTCAATAGAGCTACTGGGAAGATTACATTGGCCCCATATAATGGCTCTGGTGACACTAGTGCAAGAGCGTGGGTTCACAAGCTGGACATATCTTTCCTTGAGGCCCATGCCTGAGCGTGAGGCTATTCAGTTTGCAGTATTGCACTTAGAGGGGGTTGCATATGATTGGTGGCACCATGGATTGATCACCCAGGATCACGCCTTAGTTCACTCTTACGCTGAGTTCACTGAGCGGCTCATTGCACGATTTGACCGTAAGGATCCAGAACTTTACTACAGGGAGTTGGCTCATCTAAGACAGACTGGTCATGCAGAGGCTTATATTAATGAGTTCCAGCGTATTGCGGTCATGGTACCTGACATGCCTTAGAGACGGAGCGTGATGTTATTTATTGAGGGGTTACAAGACAGACTTAAGGGCCTGGTTCGTGCTTTCCAACCAGCAACTCTTAAGGAGGCTATCGAGGTGACATTGAGATTGGACACTGTTCCCACTTCTTATCAGGCAGATAAGAAACCAGTTAGAGATTCTTGGCCTTTTCAGAAGACCAATTCGACACAAAACAAAGGAGGAACTTCATCTAAAGTCCCTTGGATGAATCAGGAGACGAGGAATGAACTGAGAAGGAAAAAGTTATGTTTTTCCTGCAAAGATCCATGGGAACCCGGACACCGTTGTATGGGCAAAGGAAAGGTTCACTTGATCGAGGTGACTTCAGAGTTAGGGGATGAGGAGGTTCCGGATACTGATTCTGAGGATAATACAGAGGAGGTTGAGCAGGTTCAGACTCAGTTGGAGCTAGACACCCCTGAGCCTTTGGCATCCGCCAAAGTAGCCATGGCTACCCTTTCCAATTATCCTAAGTTTCATGCCTTCAAACTAAAAGGGACACTTAAGGGAAAGCGGGTCACTAGCCTGGTAGACACTGGGGCTACACATAACTTTATTGACCAGAAATTAGTTGAGAGGCTTGGTTTACAGTATGAGGAGTTTGGCGGTTTTGGAGTAAAGGTAGCAGATGGTGCAATTTTGAGTTGTACCAAACGAATTCCACAGCTTAGTATTTAGATGGGGGACCATACTTTGACTGATGATTTCTATGTACTTCCTATAGAGGATTATGATGTGGTGTTGGGTATGCAGTGGTTACAAGGTATTGGACGTTACATTATTGATCACCGTCTTATGCAATTAGAGTTTCTTTCTGGAGGAAAGAAGGTGATTTTGAGGGCAGCTTCTGATGGTGGGCCTAGAGAGGTGACTTCTCGTAGGATGGAGGCTATCCTTAGACATAATGATGTACTCTGGGCTACGCATTGTTTGGTTAAGCCCAAAACACCCACATCTCAGGACGGCCGCGTGTTTCATGTGGACATTCAGTCAGTGATGGAACGCCATGGTAGAGTCTTTGGGGATATACCTCTTGGAGTGCCTCCAGACAGAGGATTTGAGCATGGAATAGAGTTAGAAGAGGGAGCAAAGCCAGTGATTACTACTCCATACCGTCATCCTAGAGCTTACAAGGATGAAATTGAGAAGACTATTCATGAATTGTTAGATATGGGGTTCATTCGGCCTAGTTCCAGCCCCTTTGCTTCTTCCGTAGTGTTGGTTAAGAAGAAGGATGGGACTCTAAGGATGTGTGTTGATTACAGAGCTTTGAACAAAAAAACAATTAAAAACAGATATCCTATTCCCCGCATAGATGAGTTGTTGGATGAACTTCATGGGGCTCTATATTTCTCTAAGATTGATCTTCGCTCTGGTTACCATCAGATTCGTGTACAAGCCGAGGATGTACACAAGACTGCTTTCCGTTGTCACTATGGGCACTATGAGTTCCTGGTAATGCCATTTGGCCTTACCAATGCTCCTGCGACCTTCCAATCCTGTATGAACCATATCTTCAACAAGCAGTTGAGGAAGTCGGTTCTAGTATTCTTTGATGATATATTAATTTACAGTGATACTTGGGAGGATCATCTCCGACATCTTGAGGAGGTACTTAGCATAATGGAGGACCAGTCTCTATTTGCTAAGCTCTCCAAATGTGAGTTTGGATTGAGGGAGGTACTATACTTGGGACATGTAATTAGTGCTGATGGGGTTAAGGTGCATGAGGAGAAGATTCAGGCAATTCAGAATTGGCCGGTCCCCCGGAACATTACTGAGTTACGTGGATTCCTTGGATCGTGTGCTTATTATAGAAGATTTGTTAAGGGGTTTTCTCAGTTGGCAGCACCTTTGACAGATCTTACTAAGAAAGGAGCCTTCAGATGGACAGAACTTGCTCAGGGGGTCTTTGATAGACTCAAAGAGGTTATGAGCCTTGCCCTGTTTTGGCACTACCTGATTTTTCACAGCCATTTGTTCTAGAATGTGATGCTTCGGGATTGGGTATAGGAGCCGTGTTGATGCAGAACAAACATCCGATTGCCTATGAGAGTAGAAAGTTGCAAAATAATGAAAGGTTGTATTCTACTTATGACAAGGAAATGTTGGCTATCATGCATGCGTTGGCCAAGTTCAGACAGTACCTTGTGGGTAGCAAATTTGTGGTAAGAACTGACCACAATAGTTTGAAATATTTCCTAAATCAGAAGGAGCTCAATGATAGACAGCAAAAATGGATTAGCAAAATTCAGGCTTATGATTTCGATATCGAATTCATAAAGGGAAAGAATAATATTGTGGCCGATGCACTCTCTCAGAAACCTTCATTGGCTGCCCTTTGCTCATTGAGTGAGATTTCAGCGGATTGGAAGGCTCAACTTTTAGTTGAGTATTCCAAGAATCAGTATGCTGGTGAGATCATGGAGGGTGTGGTAGTAGATGACAGATATAGTGTAGTAGATGACATTATCTACTACAAAGGCAGGGTTTATCTTGTTCCAGGGTCAGTTGAAGAAACAAATTTTGCAGGCTCATCATGATACTCCTATGGTAGGACATCCAGGATATGTGAAGACTTATAGGGCGATTCGAGAGAGATTCGCATGGAAGGGTCTCAAAGATGATGTTTTGAGGCATGTTCGGGAGTGTGTGACTTGTCAGCAGAACAAGTCGGAACATATTTACCCAACAGGATTATTGCAGCCATTAGCTATACCGGAACAAAAGTGGACAGGGATTTCCATGGATTTCATTACAGGTCTTCCTCGAGTTCAGGGGAAAGATTGTATTTATGTGGTTGTGGACAGGTTAACAAAGTACGCCCACTTCTTCTCCATTGCCCTAGATTTTACAGCATCACAGGTGGCTGAGTTATTTTTCAGAGAGGTGTTTAGACTCCATGGTCTTTCCAAGACCATTGTGAGTGACAGGGATAGCAGGTTCATGAGTTCCTTTTGGCAGGAACTTTTCAGGCTTACAGGCACCATGTTGACACCTAGTACTAGTTATCACCCTCAAACGGATGGGCAGACTGAAATAGTTAATAAGTGGGTTGAAGGGTATTTGCGAAACTGTGTCAGGGCAACAAAAGGCATGGGTTCGTTGGTTGTATTTGGGCGAGTATTGTTATAATACCTCGCACCATATGTCCATTGGCATGACGCCTTTTAGAGCCCTCTATGGATATGAAGCATTATCTTTCACTGATTTGGCACTTGGTGACAGTAGAGTTCCCTTGGCTCAGGATTGGTTACAGGAGAACCAGGATATCATGAGATCCCTCAGAGAGAATTTACAGCAGGCCCAAAATCAGCAAAAGATGTACGCTGATAGACACCGGATTGAGAGAGCATTTGAGGTGGATGATATGGTCTTTCTGCGCTTACAACCATATCGACAGAGCACCCTTAAAAAGGGGGGAGCTGACGAGTAGGAGAGGTTGCATATGAGATTGAGTTACCGGCAGACAGCAGGATTCATAATGTATTTCACGTATCTCGCCTAAAAAGGGCCCTTGGACAGCATATAACAGTTTCACTCGAGTTACCTCCTATGGATGAGGAAGGTAATTTGATTATGGTTCCTGATGAGATTCTTGAGGTAAGGGAACGGCAGTTGAGGAGACGGGTGATTCGAGAGTATTTGGTTCGATGGAGAGATCTTCCCATAGAGGATGCCACCTGGGAAGGAGAGAGCATTTTGCAGCATCCAGCCTTACAGTTGCTTGTGGGCAAGCATCTCCTAGAGGGGAGGACTGTCATGTCCCCACTCTAGTCCAATCTTGCAGTGACATGAGAGTCAGCCTATTATGGGGTCTTGTAGGTTGACAGGATGGTACAGAGACCCAGTTTGGTTTTTCAGTGTTGGACTTGGTGCTCTGGCAGGTTATTGATCAGTTGGGCGACATTTCTTGTTCGTGGGAGACAGTTCCTACATTTGTGGAGGTTACTCCTATTTTTTAGGAGACTTGGTCAGGCCCAGGATTGGGGCTCCATGGGATTCTATTCAGGGGTGCAGTTTCAGGGTGTTAGGGCTTGTTCCCTGAGTTTTAAAAGCATCCCTAGATTTTAGGGAGGAGACTGCCAGTGGTTCCTTGATTTCCGGCTCCAGTCACAGACAGGTGACAAGTTGTTTTGATAGTTCGTGGGGTCGGTTGGGCTTTTCTTGGTTACCTTGGTTATATTTTTAATATTACCGAGTTTCCGTCTTTTAATTAAAATAAGGCTAAGTTATAGCCAATTTGGGGTTATAAGGTGTTTTTGGCCTCTTCGGGATGCGTGTACTAGAGTGTAATAGCTCATTGGAAAGGTCTCGAACTCTCCTAAATATTTCATTCATATGTCGGAGCCATTCGGGGCACGGATTTCTGTTGAATTAAAAAGAAAGCATTATTTCCTATACTCTTAGCCTCTTAAAAGGAAATTATTATAATTTTCACTTAAGCGCCCTTGGTCCACTTTTTTGGGGATCGGTTAAAGTGAAAAAAGGTTATAAGAGGCATTGGAAGGGAGGGGAGGAGGATGCGATTTGATATCATTTTATTTCATATTTCCTTGGAGAGTGCGCTTTGGAAGCGTGTGGACTTGGGACGCAAACCCCAAGCCGACTTGTGGGACGTAGCCCCCACATAGTGACATAGATTCATTTCGCCGTGGAGATTTGCGCCTTCTTCTTGTAAGGTGCCGGACTGCAATTTGGCATAAGCGCAGCCTTTGGAGAAAAGCGATTTCAGTTGGAGAAGGTTCGTGGGAAGTGCTGGACTGTGCGTTGGCAGAACGCAGCAGTCAGAGGGGTGCGGCTACAGGCTGGGAAGAAACTTTTGGCACTGCTGTACCAGACAGAACTGAACTCGTACGGCTGTACTTGACAGTGATCTTCATCATCACAGCACAATTTTATAAAGTCATCTAGCGGGCCGTCCTATTCTAGATTCGAGAATATTCAGCGATTCAGGTTCGCTGATTAAACATTGTTTTCTACCTGGAATATTAGCATTTTGTAATCAGCTAGTTTTGATTAAATATTTAGAAATTCTGCTCTTTCAAATCTAGATTCGATTGCACCTAGGCTTCAGTTCCATAATTTGTTTATGCATTAGCATTTCAATTATTTCTTATTTGCAAAATTCATCAAAAACCAAAAAACAAAGGAAAACACAAATTTCAAAAGAAAATACAAAAAAAAAATTCAGCAGTTCAATAGAAACGATCCATCAGGGATCTTTCAAGTAAAAACCCACTCCCCAATAGCAATGAGAGTAAATACCAACTCTTCATTAGGAGAAGAAACCATCTCCTCATTTATTCCCTCATATTGGGAAAAGCCTTTTGCAACAAGATGAGCCATGTACTTGTCCAAAGTACCAATTTTGTCCACCCTTTTGCATCCAATGGATTGTTTAGGTACCATACAAAGGTCAAAAGAAAGATAAAAATGACCATGTTTTATTAAAGTAACAACCTTGTTTTTGGGTCTTGGAGCCAGTGCCTTTGATTGAGGCATATCATCCTCCTACAGAACTACCTATGCATTTGACTGAGATTGAGGAATTGCATCCTCCTGCACATATTTTATAGTGGATATTCCCTCCACAACTAGTGTATGTAAGTTGATTGGAGCAGGATCAAGAAGCCTATGAGAAGTTTCATCCTCCAGCACATCGTGTATGGTGGACTCTCCCTCCACACATGCATTGATGTTGAATGTAGTAGGGTCAACGAGCATATACAAGCCACCTTGCCCAATACCCAAAGCAATTACTCTGTCTTATTTACATCAGACACAATACATTGCTACCAAAGAATTTTAGGGCAAATGTTGGGATTTTCCATTAACTGAATAACATAAAAAACTAGAAAGCACACATTGAAGTGCATGTGCATCTTTCATTTATTGTGTAAAGTTAAGTTACAAAAATTAGGAAGGTTCATAATCAACAATTAACTAACCATTAGTTAATGACTAACTAACAACTAATTAATAGCTTTTACATTTTACAACACCGACAATGAATAAGAATTTGTATGCAAAATATTAGAAAAAGATAGCAAAAATCCCTAGTCAAGAAAGGGCACTTGTGTAAGGAGAAAACTAAAAGGTGAAATATTATGCCATAAGAAACCAAAAAAATAATAGGATTTGAAGGCTCCCTTGATGTCACAATGATTATAATCAAGGCCATATTTGATCTCCAATTCCAATGCAACAATTAAGGATGTATGTCTATTAAATATATTGAGTTAACCATTAGTTAATTATTTGTTAACTATTAGTAACTGTTATCAAACAATGATTAACCTCTGTAACTAATATGTAACTTTTTTCTGCTCAATAAAACATAGGACACATAGGTATGTTAGTGTGTTGTTTGCCTTCCATTTCTCTTCATTATTTCTTTTATCCTTACCAACATTGGCATCAAAACCAACTGTTTGAGGAAGCCCTAGGAGAAGGGTACAAACAAGTTTCCAACAATCAAGGAAGCCCTAGGAATATGGTACAAACTACAAAGTTGAAGAGATTATAAAGATGAAGGTATAAGAAGACTTGGAAGTTTAGAGGCAAATTCAACACCAAGGCACAAAAATGATCTGCATTACAAGGAAGTTGAATACATTGAAGACTAGGAGGAAGTCCTTGCAAAGTTGCATTTTGAAAAACTGTAAAAAGCTCAGACAAGACTTGATACAGGAAGAACACAAAATCATGATTTGAAGGAGAATCACAAGTTGCAAAAGATGTAATGTTCGTGATTAGTGAGTGAAGATTATGAGGATGTGAGGTATAAAGTCGTGGAAAAAGGACAATGGTAGAAGGATTCACAATTTGGAGATGTGAGTAGACTACAATATTTAAGGACAAAATATAGTCAACAAAGTTGAATTTTTCAAAATCAAAGGAGAAGGTATTTGCAGTGAGGTTTGTGATCTGAGGATGTGATTATCAACAATGAATGTAAGTTGCAAAGGAAGTAAAGTCTATTGTAGAGAAAGACAAGATTTTTTTGTGTGATTTTTTTAGATTGCAGACAAAGTGTAGACATGATCAAACCAGAATAAGGGCGTGACAAAGTGAAGAAAGACCTAATTTGTAGAATTTGATTTTGCAGACAATCGATATAGTCATGATTTTCTTAGCATTTGTAATCAGTTTGTTGATTTCTTTGTGAGTAGACAAATCTTAAAAATTGATTTTGTTGGAAGGGCAAAAATTGACTGGCCAAAACTATAACATATGGAGTCACAAGATACTCTTGCAGGGTATCGTGATTGCAGTTAGATTATTCTCAAGAGGGAGTTAAGATCTTTTACGAATCCTACGATGATGACAAATGTCATAAGGAGACTCCTATATTGTTCAAATTGTCTATTTTAGATTATTTAATACCTGAGGTCTAGAATGCCATTGTAGCAAGTAATCTTTGGACTAATATTCAAGGAAAGTATCAAAATTCAGAGAAAAGCCTAGTCTTGTACCTAAAGAATCTATTGTTTTTCAGAGTGGGTCCTCATCAAAACATCTTCTTGAAATGAAAGATCTTTGAGACTAGCTCATTGCCATAAACAAAAAGGTGGATGATGACGTCCTAGTTGCTGTAATGTCCCCATTTTTGATATAAACTTGCATAAGTCCTTAGCCTTGAATTGTTCCTAAAAAGGCTAAGGCAAGAAGATAAAAAGGGGAAATTTAAGGACTTCAAAAGCATTTAATAGAAAAGTACTTTATGATTTAATTTTCAATTAAGTTGGGGTCTTTTTAAGGGTCATGGGCACTTAAGGCTTAAAGTGAAATTATAAGGAGGTTCTTTTAATATTTTAAAAATGAGAGTTTCCCTTTTATTTTGTGCACCACACTTGGGGCATGGATATAAAAGGAAAGTGAGTTGTTCATTTGAGAATTATGCTTATTGGGATATTAAATCTTAAGGTCAAGTATGTCAATCTTGAACAAGTGACTTGAGGATGAAACCCTTCAGTGCACAAAGGAGTTTGAGGACGAAACCCTCCATTCTTCCACATAGGGAAACTCTATTCAAGGACTGTAATTGCGCTTCAGATTTGCCTGATTGTATGAAATTGAATCTACAAAGGTATTGTTGGCCAATTTTTGGCCACATAAGAAGCTTGTGCCTAGATAGACACGCTGAGCAGAGTTCCACAGCTTTGAAGGTCAAACCACAGTTTCGTGAACAAGTTTGGAAGAGCCTGCAAGCCAAGAAAAGCTAAGTACAAAACTCCTTTTGGGCCAAGTGTTCTTTCTTTCGGGCTTTCCTTTTCTAAGAAATTTCTTTCGGGATTCTTTCTTTCAGGCTAACTATTGAATTCTTTTAGACAAATTGTTCGAAGCAAAAGACAAAGACCTTTTCTTTCGGGAAAATTGTTCGGGACAACTTTCTTGAAGGATAACTTTTCAATGAAATGGTCCATTCAAAGGTTCCGAAGGATATTTCTCTAAGCAAGTGTCGGATTTCCTTCGGGAAAATTGTGCACATGATTTTTTCGAAGGGCAATTCTATAGGAAAGTGGCCCATTTCAAAATTATCGAATGGCACTTTTCCAAGCAAAGTGTCCTATGCATTTTCCTTGAAGGGTACTTTTCTTCACCAAAGGATCCACTGCATTTTTCCCTAAGGGTAATTTTATTCGGAAATGGTCCAATATAGAAGTTCCAAAGGGCAATTCTAAGGCACAATTCCTTCGAAAAAATTGTCCGAGACAATTTTCTCGAAGCTAGATTTCTTTCGGAACTTTTGTCTTGAAACAAAAGACTAAGGCAGAATTCCTTCGAACTTTTTGTCCGAGATAGAGATCCCAAAGACAAATTGTTTCGAACATTTTGTCCAAAAGAATTGCTCAAGGCAAAGATGCGGCAGGATATTTCCTTCGGAGGAAGTGGCCGAGACGCAAGCCCGAAAGAACTATCCAACAAAGGGGTCGAAGGAAATGGCCCACAAGATTTGAAATCAAGGACGTTCGTGCAGACATCAAGTTTGGGCCTCAGAAAATATCCATTTGCATTCAAGAACTGACAAAGGGCCCTCGACTAAATGCAAGCTTGACAAGTGTCACGATCTCGAGCGCCCAAATCAAATCCAACGGCGAGTGGACAAAGATAGGATCAAATCTAATGACGAGCGGGTAAAGATCAGATCAACGACGTGCATTCAATCGCAGATTTCAAATCAACAATGGGCAAGTAAGTCAAAGAGTCAGTGAATTCCAAGAGCAAAGGCGTCATGGACAACTAGCACAAGTGCGTGAGTCTGGACGAAGGATCGACAATCACGTTCATTTGCCCCAAGGAGATCCGTCAATGAGATTCAAGGATTCGAGTCAGTTTTCAGCGACCAATCAGAGCAAAGGAGGGCCAAAAATAACTTAGACAGAGGTCAAAGAGTCAATTTTTGAGTAAGGCAAGCAAGCATAGTGGAGCCAAGCTCAAACACATTTCAGTTCAGGCTAGAAGATAATATTTTGGGATCAGACAATGTCATTAATACTCTGCAGGGACAGAATAGGTCTTTTTAGACCTAATATAGATCATGGTGGGCTACTAGCTATTCATACGATATAGATATGTCCAAGTGGATGTATCAACTATAGGAAAACCAATAATTTAAATTGGTTTTCAATCTATAGTAGGCCCAGGTCCACATTTCAAATTAGAGGCAGATATATGTAATTAATGGAGTGTCCTAAGCCATACTCTCGACAAGCAACCATCCAAAGTAGGGTTAATTGTGGCCCATAGATACGAATACCCTGTCCTTGCAGTACCAATTGTTGAACATTTTGGTCCTCCAGGCCAAAATTGGTCCCCCCTTTTTTCCCTGCTATTCTGAACCAGTTCATTTTTGAGTTTGCACAAGTCTTGGAAATTTCTACAGACTCTGTAGGCATTTCTATAGACTCTGCAGGCCTATTTCTACGGACTCTGCAGGGAAGTTTTCTACGGACTCTGTAGGCAAAGACGAGTTCCCGACACTTAGGCGCAAAATGGACCATTCCAAGTGCCCTTGCGGAGGGCAGGGAACATTTGCAAAGAGGCCAAAGAGAAAGCCGAAAAGGTAAGTTTCCTTCGAAAATTTGTTTAAGGCAAAGACGAGAATTTCTTCGAACAAAATGTCCGAAGGAATTCCTTCGAACTTTTTGTTCGAAGAAATTCTTCGGAAGAAAATCCCGCCGCAGAAAAGGCAAGGCAAAGGCATGAATTGATTTCTTTCGGACTTTTTTTCTGAAGGAATTCCTTCGGACAAAAAGTCCGAAGAAATTCGGAGGAAAGGCCGCAGGAAGAAAACCCGAATAAATGTCGAAAGTCAAAAGAAGTGGGCGAGACAATTCTTGCGGACATTTTGTCCGTGGGAAAATAGCCGAAGAGAAGAGGCCACTGAAGGACCCCAAAGGGCAGGTGCCCTTGCGAGGGACTCTCGACTGCTGAAAGAAAGGCACTTCTCCAAAGCCGAAGGGACACCTTTCCTTTGGGAGGGTCCAAAGCAAAAGCCCGAAGGTAAGGGAGCGACAAAAGGCCGAAGCAAAGGGAAAAAAGTCAAAAAAATTTCAAGGGGTGACGGGCCCGATGACGTCAAAATCGAGTATGATGAACTAGCTGTTGGAAGTTCAAATGCAGTGATGGGTGCACAGACGTCAAATTTAAGGCTCGTAAAATAGTCGTTGATTTTGAAAAGCCTAAAGAAGAGCCCAAGAAACTCAGCGACCCGCCAAGAAGATAGCCCCGAGGGCCGAAGGAGCCAGAAAGAGACAAAGCCAGGAAAAGACAAAGTGCAGAAATAGACAAAACGGCCTAGGTGGCAAAGGGGAGGCGAGTTATTCCTGTAGTTGGAACAGTACTTGCCAAGTGGTCATCAAACGGCGCAAACAGTAAGCGGCGCGCCCTGTTTTCTCCACTTTACATTAATGAGCAGACAAACCGCGTGAATATCTGGAAGGAGCAGTCTTGTTTGCAGAAAAGAGGCGCGGCCCGTGCTTTCACATTAATGTTTGAACGTCAAAGTCAAGACCAGCGATTACGCAGCATGGTTCTAACAGGCCTCTTCTAGAAGGATGATATCAGCAACAATGACTTTCCTCTTCCCGATGCTCTCAAACGCACATGGGTCAGCTTGTCAAAAGGCGCCAAAGTCTTTTCCTTCTTTTTCTATATATTGTAAACTTCTCATTTGGAGAAGGGATGCATCCTCTTAGCCTTTAAGGCAAAGCTCTGTCCAAAAATCTCTGGGTTTGTAAGGCAGAACTCTGTCGAAATTTTACCTTGAATCGAGACATAGCATTTTTACCTCTATTTGAGCTTGCACTTTCGTATATGTCTATGCCTTTGTTCTGTGTTAAGTCATTTTCCTTTATGCTTTCCTAGGATGATTCCAGCATGTCTAGTGCATTGTGAGCTTTTCTTTTGCAGGTCTGTCAGAAGTGTCCCTAGAAGAGTGTAGGTGCCTGCGAATAGGCTGCCATAGTGTGTCTGAGGATGCCTCTGGTAGTTTCTTTTCCTCCCTGTATATCCACGGACCCCTAGCTCACTAATGCAAAAGCATTCCTCGTGTCAAATGAAGTGTATGGGAGCTTGTTCTTGGTGAAAAGTGTATGTTCGCACTGAGTGGATCAACCTTTTTTGGTGTATCACCTTTTAGTTTAGGTTTAGGTTCTATTTTCAGCATCCTTCTCCCTTTTCAACCACCCCTCTTTTTCATTTATTTGTTAGCAATAGGAAGTCCATGACCTAAAAGATACATCGAAGGGAGCTAGCCCTTATCTAGAGACTCTCCCCCCAGTTTTGTCGTACCCACAGGGAAGAGGGGAGTTTCCATTGTTGCATGTGGAAGGCAAGAGCTCGGCCTCCTATCCAAGGTGCAATCCACTGCGTCAACAATTTTTGGCATGCCCTGTGGGACCAACTAGGACAAGTTGTGTCCAAAGAGTTGAAGAATTTTTGGTGTGTTCTTCAACCAACCAAACTTTGGAGGCTTTTTTATCAACACCAATGGCGACTCCGAGTTGAATCAGCTGGTTAAGCAGTTTTGGTGCCATCAAAAAATCTTATTTTTTGTATGTATAATCCCTTTACACAAAGTCATGGGCCTTGTATTCCTTCGTATAACTTTGATCAAGCTCAAGTTTTTTATGGAATCGCCCCAAGCAGCTCTCCTAGTTGCCCTTTAACAATAAGGGAAGTAGCACTGGAATTCGAGAAGCAGGTAATGGAGATAGACAGATTGGATGAGCAATATAGATATCAGCAAGAGCTAATGTACAAAGAGAAGTGTTTGTTCAGGCAAGCTTAGGCCTTGCAATCCATGGAGGAGGAGGTAGCAAAATGGAAGAGTCCATTCATTCAAGGCAGTCAGCCTTGTGTGCCCCCTCCTATTCTAAAGAAAGCCCCCTCTTGTGTACCAAATCCTTTCTATCAGATAGCACTTGCTCATTCTAGCTCACCTGATACATCAATCCATCCTGCTCTTAACCCCGTGCGCCTAGCCTTCAAACATCAAAGGGAATTGGAGCAACCTCCCATGGATATGAACCTTCTAAATTCCTTAGATGTGAATCTTCTTTTGGAGGGAACATCATGAACTAGCGCATCTCTCTTAAAGCTGCTCCTACTCATCATGATGATGATTGTAACCTCCAAAAAAGGCTCTTCCAAGAAGATATAGCCAGGAGAATTGCAGAGTTGGAATCCAAAGCGAGATTCTTCAGCCAACATGTGATGGACATGTCTGAACACACACCATCTACACACCTCCAAGAGAGCTATCAGGCTACACCTGATATAGATGAAGTGCTGGCCAAATGGAAATAGGAGAATCATTCGATTCTAGCTCAAGGACTGCCTCCTCTTCCACAGTTTTTCCACTTCACCCCTTCTCAAAGAGGAACCTGTTTTGCAGGAGGCAAGTGAGGAGCAGAAGATCCAATCTGCAGTTGTCCAAAAGGCTATCATGAGTGACAAAGAAGATAAAATCATCATAGAGGCTCCTTCTGAAGACATCATTGACAATGGAGAAGACGCAATGCATGCATACATGCAGATGTTCCAGCAATACGAAGAGGAACATAAGCATGGTGAGCTCTCTCCTCCTTTGTTTGATGAACTTCCTTGTTGCTTCAATGAGGAGGATGACCAATCCATGGAGCCTGAGTTGGAGGAGGATCAGATGGATGTCTTTGAACAACTGGAGACTCTGATTCTTGAGCAGAAAAAAGAGGGGCCTATTCATCTTGAGATAAACTTTTTTGAAGAGAGCCTTGAACAAAAAGGTGTTGTTTTGTGGGATGAGCAATCCATTTGTGATTCCATTTCAGACATCACAACAGTCACCCTTCTTCAAGAAGGCCATGAGGGAGCAAAAGATGAGTTTGACAGGGTTTTCAATGAGGCTGAAGGGAACGGGTCAAACCATGATGCACTGCAAAGGGACTGTGCATATCAAAGGGCTTATGGTGATGAGCCAATAGCCATCGATTTCTTGGTGAAACGCACCAACATGAAGGACTAGCATTCAACAAGCTTCCAAGGACAAGAAGAGTACATATATGTTGGAAGCATGTTGGACTTTGATCCACTCCGACGCAAGCCAATGAAGGTGGCAGGCAAGAGGAGCAGGTCACCAAGTCTCCATTCCATTCAGCCACTTGTCTGGCACCATAAGTTTCCTTGCCAGGAAGGGGACTTAAGAAATTTTCCCTTTGATCCAGGAGGGAGGCAAATATACCTGGTTAGCTGTACATAGTAGTTTGCTTTCCCTGTTTTCCCTAAGTGCTATTTGCACAAGTAGTGTTTTTAGCCTTGTGTGTGTTTTCCTTTGTGTGTGGGGTACAAGCTTCATGATTGATTCTTGGATGTCTCAAGGCAGTTTCTAACTCTTTCAAAACTGCATCTGACTCTATGCCCAATGGATTTTAAGGCAACTGGTCTCTAAGCATAGCAGGCATGCTTCCTCTGGGAGTCCCCAATTTGTTGACCATTTTGGTCCTCCAGGCCAAAATCGGTCCCCCTTTTTTTTCCTACTGTTCTGAACCAGTTCATTTTTTATTTTGCACAAGTCTTGAAAATTTCTACGGACTCTGCAGGCATTTCTACGGACTCTACAGGCCCATTTCTACGGACTCTGCAGGGAAGTTTTCTACGGACTCTGCAGGCAAAGACAAGTTCCCGATACTTAGGCGCAAAATGGACCATTCCAAGTGCCCTTGCGGAGGGCAGGGAACATTTGCAAAGAGGCCAAAGAGAAAGCCGAAAAGGTAAGTTTCCTTCAGAAATTTGTTTAAGGCAAAGACGAGAATTTCTTCGGACAAAATGTCCGAAGGAATTCCTTCGGACTTTTTGTCTGAAGAAATTCTTCGGAAGAAAATCCCGCAGTGGAAAAGACAAGGCAAAGGCATGAATTGATTTCTTTCGGACTTTTTGTCCGAAGGAATTCCTTCGGACTTTCTATCTGAAGAAATTCTTCGGAAGAAAATCCCACCGTGGAAAAGACAAGGCAAAGGCATGAATTGATTTCTTTCGGACCTTTTGTTCGAAGGAATTCCTTCAAACAAAAAGTTCGAAGAAATTCGGAGGAAAGGCCGCGGGAAGAAAACCTGAATAAATGTCGAAAGTCAAAAGAAGCGAGCGAGACAATTCTTGCGGACATTTTGTCCGCGGGAAAATAGCCGAAGAGAAGAGGCCGTCGAAGGACCTCGAAGGGCAGGTGCCCTTGCGGGGGACTCTCGGCTACCGAAAGAAAGGCACTTCTCCAAAGCCGAAGGGGCACCTTTCTTTCGGGAGGGTCCAAAGCAAAAGCCCGAATGTAAGGGAGCGACAAAAGGCCGAAGCAAAGGAAAAAAAGCCGAAATAATTCCAAGGGATGACGGGCCCAAAGACGTCAAAATCGAGCACGGGGAACTAGCCGTTGGAAGTTCAACCGCAGTGATGGGTGCGCAGACGTCAAATTTAAGGCTCGTGAAATAGCTGTTGATTTTGAAAAGCCTAAAGAAGAGCCCAAGGAACTCAGCGACCAGCCAAGAAGATAGCCCCGAGGGCTGAAGGAGCTAAAAAGAGACAAAGCCAAGAAGAGACAAAGTGCAGAAACAGACAAAACAACCCAGGTGGCAAAGGGGAGGCGAGTTATTCCTGCAGTTGGAATAGTGCTTGCCAAGTGGTCATCAAACGATGCAAACAATAAGCAGCGCGCCTTGTTTTCTCCACTTTACATTAATGAGCAGACAAACCGCGTGAATATCTGGAAGGAGCAGCCTTGTTTGCAGAAAAGAGGCGTGGCCCGTGCTTTCACATTAATGTTTGAATGCCAAAGTCAAGACCGGCGATTACGCAGCGTGGTTCTAACAGGCCTCTTTTAGAAGGATGATATCAGCAACAGTGACTTTCCTCTTCCCGATGCTCTCAAACGCACATGGGCCAGCTTGTCAAAGGGCGCCAAAGTCTTTTCCTTCTTCTTTTTCTATATATTGTAAACTTCTCATTTGGAGAAGGGATGCATCCTCTTAGCCTTTAAGGCAAAGTTCTGCCCAAAAATCTCTGGGTTTGTAAGGCAAAACTCTGTCAAAATTTTACCTTGAATCGAGACAGCATTTTTATCTCTATTTGAGCTTACAACTTTCGTATGTGTCTATGCCTTTGTTCTGTGTTAAGTCATTTTCTTTTATGCTTTCGCAGGATGATTCCAGCATGTCTAGTGCATTGTGAGCTTTTCTTTTGCAGGTCTGCCAGAAGTGTCCCTAGAGGAGTGTAGGTGCTTGCGAATAGGCTGCCATAGTGTGTCTGAGGACGCCTCTGGTAGTGTCTTCCTCTCTGTATATCCACGGACCCCTAGCTCATTGATGCAGAAGCATTCCTCGTGTCAAATGAAGTGTATGGGAGCTTGTTCTTGGTGAAAAGTGTATGTTCGAGCTGAGTGGATCAACCTTTTTTGGTGTATCACCTTTTAGTTTAGGTTTAGGTTCTGTTTTCAACATCCTTCTCCCTTTTCAACCCCCCTTTTTTCATTTATTTGTTAGCAGTAGGAAGTCCAGGACCTAAAAGATACATCGAAGGGAGCTAGCCCTTATCTAGAGACTCTCCCCCCAGTTTTGTTGTACCCATAGGCAAGAGGGGAGTTTCCATTGTTGCGTGTTGAAGGCAAGAGCTCGGCCTCCTGTCCAGGGTGCAATCCATTGCGTCAACACCAATGGCATTAATGCAAATCAGGAGCTCGAGGAGGTTGTAGAAATCTCAATCATTATGACCCCTTCTCCACTCTCCCATGCAGGGCCATTTTTTTCATCCCTTTGTGCTATATATAGAGGCTTTTGAGCCTTAAAACAGATCCCTCTCTTGGGCATGACTAGACTCTACCAAGATTGATCCTTGTAACCTCTTGAGATAAATAAGATGACTGTTTTCAGATTCCATGATATTAGACTAGTGTGTTCATGTCAGTTTTGATTTGCATAAGTGGTAGAGCCTTCTCCCTTGCCAAGTCTTGATCTCACCTAGCTGGTAGATTGTCTAGTTATGCAAGTTATGTTTAATGTTTGATGTCATTGGACTGAAGCCAACAGTGGACATGTTGACTGGAGTAGTGCCTTGAACTAGGCCTTTCCATCATCTCTCTTAGGTTTCGCTCACTTGATGAGCCTCTTCATGAAATGTTGATGCATGACAGGCATTTGGAGTCATAGATCTCTTTATTTGTTTTTGTCTCACTAGTGTTTTAGAGGCTTAAGTATGAGTGGATGGACAATCTTCATGGTGCATCACCACAAGTTAGAATAGATTTTACTTTTGCAACTCCTCCCTTTTCACCCCAACCGGTTTTAGGTTTTAGAATCAAGGTTAAAAATGAGGCATCAGAGGAGCTAGCCTCGTTAAAAATCCTAGAGGTCTGGTTTAGATATAGGCAACCCACGGCCTTAGACCATTCCTATGTTAGCCCAGGTTTGGAAGCAGGACTTGAACACTCCTCCTTTCAGCTAGGGTGCAACCTAGAGAGCTAACAGTTCTAGCACACCCGATGGGACCATTATTTTCATGTATCTTTTGATAAGCTATGGCAATCTATAGAGCAGATTATGGTCATTCTTCTCCTTATCAATAGCTCCAATATGAATCTCATAACCCATATCAGTTCTAGTATGACCCATATGCTTATCATCCTCATCCATATGAGCCTTACTCATTCCAACACCAACCACCCTTCCAAAACTCTCTGAATTTTCATGATAAACTAGAGGAAATGAAGAGGGTAAACAAAATGATTCCTGAAAAGATATAAGCCTACAAAATGAGATATTAGCTAAGCAATCTCAGTCTCAAACATCAATACCTCTTGCTGCCCCATATCAATATCCATGGGTGCCAAGTCCATCTCAGCAAGAAACTTCCCTAATCATGCCTCAAGCTACAATACATTCAATACCAGAGGTTCAAGTTTCACCTCTCCTTCCTCAAAGGCCCAAATTATTTCCTTTATGGAAAGGAATTCAAGAAACAATGCAGCAAAGAGAGGAGGTGATGGTCGTTTAGGTTGATCAGTCTCAAGAGCGAAATCAGGTATCTATGGCCCAACCATTGGATCTATCTCATCACCTTGAATATTTCCAAGGGTCAACCATGCCACTCTTAGAGCAAGAACCTCTCCCTTATGAGGTGAATGAAGAAGTTGCAGCCAAGATTAGTGAGGTTCTTGAAGATGAGAAAGAGGTTCCAAGTTGCAAAAAGGTTCCCTCCATTCCCAAACTCATCACATCTCATCCTTCACTTAAAACCCATGAGCTTATCCATCAACCTTCCACCTTGCCCTTTCTTGAAAAGAAACCTATCTTGAGGGAAGCAAGTAAAGAGGAAAGGTCTCAAGTCATGGCTAATCAAGAAGACATCATGAGTGAATATGAGGAAGAAATCACCATAGGGACTCCTCTTGGTGAACAAAAGATCAACTCAGCCTTCTTGAATGAAAAGAAACATATGGAAGATTCTTCTGCAGCTATGCAGGAGATAGAATGTACCATAAAAGGAGAGAAATATCAAGTCATTCCTCAAAAGGTTGCAGTCCTAGGGGAATCTCTTGAAACGAAGGTGGAGGTTGTTGCTCTTGGAGATGATTCAATACCTCAACCTGATCTTGGACCATTCTTAGAAGATTGGCAGCAGCAGGTGGAGCTCTTCCATGAAGAATTTGATGATTTTGTAGCTGATGAGGAGAACAAGGTCACTCAAGGTGCCAAAAGACCTCAAGGACAATGCTTGGATAAGATGCCACTTGCAGGGATTGTAGCTAATAAGTAGTATGAGAAGGATCTTGAAGAACAAGACCAGTTTGTCTTTGTTGGTGACTGGTTTGTTGTTGATGACTCACTCCAGACGATGTTAAAGAAGTGGGTAGGCAGGAAGAGTGCCTCATTAAAGGTCATATTCTGTAAACATCCTACTCTGCAACTTATACCATCTCTTGGACTAGGCGAGTCTCTGAATTTCCCTTTTGATCCAGATGGATCATGCTTTGTCATGGTTAGTTAAGTTCCTTGTATATTAGGGTAGCCTTGTTTTTCCTTCTAGTGTTGTTTCAACACTTCTATTGGCTCTTGCTTTGTTTGGGTTAGTTTTCCTGTTTGTGTTCTCCCTTTCTTGCTCTGCTCGGTATTGTTTTTGTCAAGAGATTGCTTGTAGTCAAGGTTCAATTTATCATTGTTCCAAGAGTCTAGAAGTCATGCCAGTATTTGGGTTCTCAAGCATAGCAGGCATGCTTCCCTGTGAGTTGCCAAAGATGTTGGCCAATTTTTGGCCCATATAAGAAGCTTGTGCCCAGATGGACAAGCTGAGCAGAGTTCCACAACTTTGAAGGTCAAACCACAGTTTCGTGAACAAGTCTAGAAGAGCTTGCATGCCAAGAAAAGCTAAGTACAACACTCATTTTGGGCCAAGTGTTCTTTCTTTCGGGCTTTCCTTTTCTAATCTATTTCTTTCAGGATTCTTTCTTTCGGGCTAACTGTTGAATTCTTTCGGACAAATTGTCTGAGACAAAATGTCTGAAGCAAAAGACAAAGACCTTTTCTTTCGGGAAAATTATCCTGGACAATTTTCTTAAAGGATAACTCTTCAATAAAATGGTCTGTTCAAAGGTTCCGAAGGACATTTCTCAAAGCAAAGTGTCGGATTTCCTTCAAAAAAATTGGGTGCAAAATTTTGCTGAAAGGCAATTCTATAAGAAAGTAGACCGTTTCAAAATTCCTGAAGGGCACTTTTCCAAGCAAAGTGTCCTATGCATTTTCTCCAAAGGGTACTTTTCTTCGCCAAAGGGTCCATTGTATTTTTCTCGAAGGGTACTTTTCTTTCGGAAAGGGTCCAATACAGAAGTTCCGAAGACAATTCTAAAGGCACAATTCCTTCGAGAAAATTGTTCAAGACAATTTTCTCGAAAGTAGATTTCTTTCGAAACTTTTGTCCTGAAACAAAAGACTAAAGAATTGCACATAAAGAATTTCAAAATTTCACTTAAGATCAGGATATCATCAGATTAGGGTGAGGGAACAAGACATTGAGAAAACCGCTTTCCGATGCCATTGTGGGCATTTTGAGTTTGTAGTTATGCCTTTTGGTTTGACCAATGCACTTGCCACTTTTCAATCTACAATGAACAAGGTTTTTCATCATCAATTGAGAAAATTTGTACTAGTATTCTTTGATGATATTTTAGTATACAGTAGGTCATGGCAAGAACATCTTGAGCATTTAGAGACAGTATTGGGCATTTTGCAGAAGGAATCCTTGTATGCCAAGGAATCCAAATGTGATTTGGGCATGACTGAGCTTTTATATTTAGGACATATCATCAGTGCGGATGGAGTTCAGATGGATCCTGAAAAGATCCGTGCTATTATTGATTGGCCGCCACCAAAGAACCCTACACAATTGAGGGGGTTCCTTGGTTAATGTGGGTTTTATCGCAGATTTGTCAATGGCTATTCAGGACTTGTCGCACCCATGACAGATTTGTTGAAAAAGGGGGCATTTGTGTGGACTTAGGAGACACAGGAATGTTTTATGAGATTTAAGGAGATAATGACTACATGCCCTGTTTTAGCATTACCTGATTTTTCGAAACCATTTGAGCTTCAATGTGATGCATCTGGAGGAGTGGGTGCTGTACTCATGCAGGATAAGCACCCAATTGCTTATGAGAGCAGGAAGCTTAGAGGACTAGAAAGGTCATTTAGCATCTATGATAAGGAAATGTTGGCTATCATGCATGCTTTGGCTAAATTTAGACAGTACCTGGTTGGCAGCAGATTCTGTATAAAGACTGATCATAACAGTTTGAGACACTTTTTGGGACAGCGAGATTTGAATGACCGCCAGCAGAAATGGGTGAGTAAGTTGCAGGCGTATGACTTTGACATCACATATGTCAAGGGCACGCAAAATGTTGTCACAGACGCTCTATCTCACCGGCCACACCTCACGTCTATAATCCAGATATCAGAGGATTGGCGACATTTGATTATAGAGGAATATGCTAGGGACACATGGGCCTCTAATATAATGGAAGGGACAGCAGTAGATACCAGATATACGCTTGTAAATGATCTAATCATTTACAAAAACAGAATTTATTTGGTCCCAGGATCAAAGGTTAAGAAGCTGATCTTGCGAATGCTTCACGACTCACCCACAGCAGGCCATCCTGGATACTTCAAGACTTACAAGGCAGTTCGAGAAAGGTTCACTTGGAAAGGGCTTAAGGCTGATGTTCTATAGTATGTTCGGGAGTGTCTTGTTTGCCAGCAAAACAAACAAGAACACACATATCCAGCAGGGCTCCTACAACCACTTCCTATTCCTAACAGGAAGTGGGAGTGCATTTCCACGGACTTTATCACCGGCTTGCCCAAAGTACAGGGACGAGATTGTATTTATGTGGTGGTAGATAGGCTAACAAAATATGCCCATTTCTTCCCTATTACTACTACATACTCAGCAGTTTAAGTAGCAGAGGTCTTCTTCCAGGAGATTTTTAGATTGCATGGATTGCCTCGTAACATTGTGAGCGACCGAGACAGCGGCTTCATAAGCCACTTCTGGCAGGAGGTATTTTGGTTATGTGGTACTGAGCTTACACCCAGCACCAACTATCACCCACAAACCGACGGTCAAACAGAAATAGTAAACCAATGGGTAGAAGGGTATTTGAGAAATTATGTGGTAGCTCAGCAACGGGCTTGGGTCAAATGGATTTATATCTGTGAATATTGTTATAACACTACCTACCACATGACTATAAGGATGACTCCCTTCATGGCCCTTTACGGTTATGAAGCACCTAGTTTTCTAGACTTAGTGTTGGGTGACAGTCGCGACCTAGTGCAAGTGAGTTATTACAAGAAAGTGAAGACATAGTTGCTACTCTCAGGGATAATATTGCCAAAGCTCAAAACCAGCATAAACAATATGCGGACCAAAAGAGGACTATGCGTAGTTTTGAAGTGGGCGATATGGTATACCTCTTATTGCAGCCGTATAGGCAGTCCACTCTCAAGAAGAGTGGCGCAGAAAAACTCAAGCCACGATACTATGGGCCATTTGAGATTGTCAGAAAAATTGGTGAGGTGGCTTATGAGTTGAAACTTCCCTCAGATAGCAGAGTGCACAATGTATTCCATGTGTCACGCCTCAAGAAGGCGTTGGGTCAGAGTGTGGTGCCTTCTGCGGTATTACCTCCCTTGGATGATGAAGGGAAAATGATTTTGATTCCAAAAGCCATTTTGGATAGCAGAGAAAAGCGGCTTCGCAGGCGCGTGATCAGAGAATATTTGATCAAGTGGAAGGATTTACCCGTTGAGGATGCTACTTGGGAGGGTGAGGTCATTTTGCAGCATCCGGCATTAAGATTGCTTGAGGTCAAGCAATTTCAGGAGGGGCGGACTGTCATGTCCCCTCGCTAGGACGACGTAACATTCTACGTAGATTTGCCTATCCCTGACTCTCGTAGGCAGATGAAGGTGGTGAGAGGGTCATGTTTGCGATTTGATGGCTCACTATGCTCCGGAAGATATTATATTTTATTATTATGGAGGCCAAAATGTTATATCTTAATTTTAAAGTGCACTTTTATTTTATTTTTCATAAAATTACTTTTTATTTAAAAAGTATAACAAGTTTTTATGATGTATTACGGAAACTCTTAGAAGTTCCAAAAGAGCATAAATAGACCCTATGGGTCTATTATTTGGCATCCAGTTCATTTTGATCATTGAATTTTCTTGAGCATTTGTAAGACTTCAGAGTCTGCAAATTTTCAGATTTAATCTTTGAGAACGATACCTCTCAAGTGATTTGCATAACTGAAGAAGTGAGATATCTTCTGAAGGGTTGCACATTGGAGATAGTCTACAGCTATTTCATGTTAAGCATTCAGGATTAGTGTGAGATGAACCAGTTTGAATCCATTTTGGTGGGGCGCATATATCATCAACCTATCTGAAGAAACTCCAAGGATTTTCTTTGGTCCGTATAGGTACGGCCTGTACTTGCAAATCGTACGGCAGAAAACAATCCCAGCAATCAGTAAAATCTACGGCGCTCCTGATTGGGGCGATTTTATTCTTGTATTTTGTGAAGGCATCAGCTGGGCAGCGATTGTTTTGTGGACCTGAGGCGCTTGATTTTGAAGACCAAAAAAATTAAATCCGTACCAGTCCGTACTATACGGACTGTACCTGTAGCAGGGTACGGATAGCTGCTGGACAGTCTGTGGACAGCGGTCAGGGATAATTTGCAGACCAGGTTTTCATCAATAAACAGGGTCCATTTTTACTAGCAATTCTAGATTTATGCATCAGGCTTTTATTGTATACATTCTGCTCATTTTGTAAGGCTGAAATTGCCATAAATATTTTATCTGAAGGACTGTAATTTTTCCAGAATTAAAGAAATTTTATTACTAAGTCACTTGGGGCTGATTACCAACTGTTTGTCAAAATTACAATGCAATATTAGTATATCTTGTGACCTGTTTGACAAAATTCCCAGTACAATATTAAATTTTGATATTCATTACAGTGGTATCAGAGCCTACTTGAGGCGTGACACATGGAATACATTGTGCACTCTGCTATCTGAGGGAAGTTTCAACTCATAAGCCACCTCACCAATTTTTTTGACAATCTCAAATGGCCCATAGTATCGTGGCTTGAGTTTTTCTGCGGTATTACCTCCCTTGGATGATGAAGGGAAATTGATTTTGATTCCAGAAGCCATTTTGGATAGCAGAGAAAAGCGGCTTCGCAAGCGGGTGATTAGAGAATATTTGATTAAGTGGAAGGATTTACCCATTGAGGATGCTACTTGGGAGGGTGAGGTCATTCTGCAGCATCCGGCATTAAGATTGCTTGAGGTCAAACAATTTCAGGAGGGGCGGACTGTCATGTCCCCTCGCTAGGACGACGTAACATTCTACGCAGATTTGGGTCCATCACACCAAAAGTCTCGGGATGATTTGGGTCCTCTTCCGAATCCATATGGCCAATCACGGGCGACCATCGAGGCACAATTCCCTGGAACACATGGTCACCAACCGCTCGGACGGACCTAGGTCACTCTTCCGATAGGGGCTCCACCGGGGACATCACAGCCCACCACGCTCCGCGGGTCTTGACCTCGAGACCCCAGCTCTGATACCAATATGGACTGGCCGTCACACCAAAAGTCTCGGGATGATTTGGGTCCTCTTCCGAACCCATATGACCAGTCACTGGCAACCGTCGAGGCACAATTCCCTGGAACACGTGGTCACCAACCGCTCGAACGGACCTACGTCACTCTTCCAATAGGGCCCCACCGGGGACATCACAAAGCACCATCAATGTTCCACTTTCCTACACCAATCGGGGGAGCTAATCACTTCTTACTGGACAGATTTTCCTTGATAGACTTAGAATCCATCAAAGCAGAACTAGAAAGGGTTAAAGATAAAGCTTTGAAAAGATTATTCCATCGCTTTGAGAGAGTCTTAGGAAGGTGTATCTTGTATTTGATGGTTTAAGCTAAAGTGGCTTTTATCTGTTCCTAAACAAAAAATATTTCTCTACCTTCCTGTTGGAAAATCTCCCTGTTTCTCTCCTTCCAAACATTTTGAAGTAATAGTGTTATGCCACTCCATAAAGCTTGTATAATATTTGGACTATTCTTTACATGCTTTCCCCATTCTCTAAAGTGTTGCTCAATACTTTGAATTCCAGACCAAGGCAAATCAAATAACTTAACCAAGAGATGCCATAAATGGATTACAAAGGAACAATCAGTAAAAAGATGAATAAAATTCTCTTCATTCTCCAAACACAACACACACCTGAAAGGGCCATTAAATCCTCTTTTCATACACTGATCACCTGTTAATATTCTTCTTCTCAGTAACACCCAGACAAAAAAGCTGACTTTTGGCCAAAGATTCACTTACCATAAATTTTTAAAAATTATCCCTTAAAGGATGAGGATTCACTTTACACAAATATTCATATCCAGCTGAGACAGAATAAATATCTTTTGATCTGTTTCCCCATGCAATGGAATCCAGATCTTCACAACAAGAAAGAGTTCTTGATTCTAAAATCTGTTGCATCCACATTTTATAATTCTCCTAAAGCTGAATTGGCCATTCCTGAATAGGAATCCAGCATTTACCAAGCTCTCAATGATTGAAACTATGCACACAATACTTTGCAACTTTCACCAACCCCTTGTCCTGAAGAGCCTGCATCACTAGCTGTAAATCAGGAAATTGGATGATAATTGGTTGATAACCATCCCAAGAATCAGTCCAAAAATTAGCTATTTGACCATTTTTAATTATCCAAAAGAAATATCTCTTAATAATCTCCTTTCCTATTTTCAGGAAGCATGATATGACTCTTATGGAAGAGGAAAAATGTTTATTATTTTATAAGTAGATTCCTTGGGCCAATGATCTTATAGAGAATATAATATCATGTTAAAGTAAATACATGTAATGAAAATCTAGAAGAAGATAAACCTATCAGAAATTGAAATCTAAGGAACTTGTTGGAAAAATCTAGTCTTCAAATTCACTAAAATAGCACAAAACCCACATGATAGTTGAATGCTAATGCAATTCGTTTTTCACTCAAAAAAAAATGTTATTCAAATTTTACTGATGTTAATGACTTTTTGAGTTATCAACATTTGCAAAATGTTGGACAATTCTTGAGGTCCCTCAAATCATCACAAGTAGTTTTCTTACTACGGAGGAATAATTATGGATACATGATACACATATTTCTGTGTAGGGTACAAGGTTTTGTGGTGGTTATCCATGTTTTCACTTCGACTATTCTCAGATTCACACATTTTGAGGACTTTCTATTGGATTTGAGATACTAGGATTTGGCAGGCAATAGTTATTGTGGAAGGAACATTATTTGACATGTTTCAAATACATTTTTGGGTTTCTTTCTTTCCAAGAAATCGTACATGTATATGGTTTTTGGATGATGGTGATTTTTTTCACACTCATGCACCACTAGATCAGCATACATATTTTAAGCACCTTTTGCTCACTATAGGACTTGGACACTTCACATGATTCAGACAGCAAAAATTCACCTTCAGGTTTTTGCAAGGAAGACTACCATTATGGGGAGGGACTAGATAGCAGCTCAATACCATCTTTATAGGACACATGAAACTTCATTAGTGTTTCACTTGCTTCAACACTTCTTTTGTCTTTTGATACTATTTGGATCAAGGGGGAATTGTTGGCCCTGCTGATCCAAAAAATTGGTCTGAATCTTAGGTTATCATATCGTATGGTTTAGGGTTTTAATTATTTTATTAATTATGGTTAATATGATTAGATCCAAGGATTATGGATAGTTTTAGCTCTCTCCGGTGATTTGTAATCAGTGTTGCTGATCAATAAAATAATAGGTCATCATTCTATTATTTTGTACTCATCTACTAATTTTCTACATTGACACTAGTAGGGATTGTTGAGAGCTAGAGGCTTACTAACTCGATGAATTCATTTTGTAGCTCTTTTGTTAAATAAATTAATATGTGATGCATTATTCTATAAAAGAAGCAAAGGTTCCCAGGTAGGCATTTTGTGTCAAAAGCATTCTCATGCATTTGTTCTATTACTCACAACGACATTAAAAACTGCATCCAATGCTCACTCACTATGCGAGAAATAGATATGCTCAAAATGTTCAGTACATCATAAGATTATTTCTATTGTTTGAAAATATTCAATGTAGTCTTTGTTTTGAAAATGTAAATATGAATTCAGATAAGTAAAAATAATTGATTACCTGCAAACTTTTTGTTGACAAAAATATGCAATGCATGTCCCAATGACTCTACATGTAGAATTGGTAGGGTACTATTAGGAAGTTCATCATCAGTAACTTCAACACTGTCAATAAATCAACACAATAATTTCATCGAGTTTATGAATAAATCATCCCAAACACAAGAATAAAACGAAATGGAATCGTTGTAGGAATCCAGCTAGTACCTTAAGGCAATACATTTGACAATTCAGAATTTGAAATAAGAATTAATGATCAATATTTTCAAATTTGTATTTGAAAGTAAAAATATATATACAATGTCAATTCAATATTATAATTATTGAATCAAGCATAACTTGTTAGAATTGGCAGCATAAAAGATGCAAGTCCAATGTTCTTTTACCTGGTTGTGTACCATAAATAATCACTTGAGTCTGCCGTTATATATATTTGCTCCATGAGGCCATTGTTTGTGAGTGAATTACTTCCCCATATTCCTAGAGCCTCATTATACCACTTCCAGTTTGGACCTATTGTCCCATAAGCTTTTTCGAAGAGCTTTGACTGTACGGAAGTGGTTTGTGTGGTAATCTACAGTTGGAAGAAACAAATATATATTATGTGCCCAAATTTGTAAAAAAAGAAAGCTTTAATTAGAATCCAATGAAATTTAGTTTTTAAGATAGTTTTTCATTTGTTTTCATCATGCTTTCAAAAAAACAAGAAAGACAAAATATCAACATGATCAAGACTGATATTCTTAAAGTTTTCAAAAATAATAAAAATGTACTTATTGAAGATATAGAGAAGCATTGTGAGTAGACATTTCCAACTAGTAGGAAACTCTTTAGAATTTATATTTTTTAAATTTTGTATTGTAGTAGATATCATATCTTTAGGATGTTGCCTGAGAACTATACTTGTAATTTTGAACGGGGTTCTATTTGCATAGGAACTGACTTGTCTGCGGACACTAACATTTTTTTATTTTTTTGGTCTTTTTCTCTCTACTTTTTTAATATGAGAAATTATTATGCTTAACACATACCCCTAGTTTTTTAACACGTAATCCTATCTTTCCAAAATTTACAAATACATCCTATAAATATTAAGGGGGGGCGGGGGGCCGGGCGAAAACTCCTAACAAATTAATTTAACAATAAAAAAATTATTCATAAATCCAAGTAAGAGAATTCGGTTTACCTTCCAGCTGAATAGATAAATTCAAAACATTGTTACTCAAGTATGTATCTTTTTACAAATAGATGATTGTTTTTTTAAATGATTAAACAGAGGAAAGGGTCTCCACCCATATACAAAAACCAAACCCAATAAATTACTAAGATCAGACTGAGGTAGAAAATAGTTACAGATCAGAGTTTCTAACAAGCCATAAAGCAAAAAAGCCACCAGAACCAAAATACAATAAACCAATAAACTTCCAGCTACAAAAACACATTAAGAATTAGAGCTGCTGGTACATATAAATGATTTTTAAAACAATAATTAGGAAGAGAATTTTTTTCTGAAAAAATTGTGAATGGTTTGTTAAATCAACAATAGATTTTACAAACTATTCGTAATTTTTTTCCTAAAAAATCTCTCTTTCTAACATTATGGATCAGGGGAAGCTTGAAGTCTTTAATTAATAATTAGAAAATAATATATAATTATACTATATCACATTGTGTTGAATGACAGTTAAAGATAATTTGGATAACTTCAAGGATAATTTAATTTCAGTACTAACCTTTGCCGTATTGAAGATCACATTATTGCAATCAGGAAGGATGCTCACCGACCATGCAGGCAAGCTATATATCTTGCCATTAAATGTCACATTGAAATCAGAAGTATCATTGATATTGGAAAGAAATGCTGCGCATGTTCCTGATTCCATATAGTACAGGTGTGCCTACAACCAGAATTAATGCATCACTTTTCTTTCTTGTATGCACCGACAAATAAATTGCAAGTTTATACTTCCCATAAAGAAAAATCAAAATATCCATAAACTGATTTCTGCCAAAAAGGAAAAATATAGGAAAGAAGATGGGAGTTGTCTCATTTATCTATCATCCAATAACAAATGAACCTCTTCTTTCTCAAGATCTGCATTACAGAATCATGTTAAGTTGTCCATCTTGTTATTGCTAAATGAATGACTGACTTCATATGTTTAGGGTTAACACTTGAAATGGGTACTGAAGTGATAAATAATGATCATATGACCTAAAAAAGTATATAAAAAACATTTATGACAGACTCCTCAAGGGGCGAAGAATATTTATATGATTTCTAACCATAAGGGATTGGCAATATGCAAAAGAGTGAAAAATAAAGAAATTCTAAAAATAACAGTTAGAGTATTAATATAAAAAATCTCTTAAAAAATAGCATCCTCTAATAATAAGGAACTAAAATCCTACCATCAAATAGATTTGAAAGAGATCATGAAGTCCTTAGAGCAGAAAACGTTGAATTACTACAATGATTAATCTTTTTCCTAGACAAGAATGAAAAATAAGGTGGACAAAAGATTAAAAATATGACATATTTTAAATTGCTATGCCCTCTACATAAAAATAACAATAGATTTCAAGCTTATAGTCCTGTCATCAGCAAAAGGTAAATATACTGTTAGCCCAGTAATTGATAATCTAGAAAAATGCTCCTATTTTATTGGGATTGAGTAAATTCATAACAAGTAGTATCAATATGTTTATTAAGATACATGGTTTCAGAGTTTCATTTTTATCAATAGAGATGCAAATTATTCAATAAATTATTTTAATAATTTGTGCATTTAACATCATGACAAAGGGATATCAAACCCAAACTAGTGGCTAAACCATAGTTGTAAGAAAATCCTTATAATGGTACTTGCCGAGTTTTTCAAGAGATAAGAAACAAAGGAGGGGTAAAAAATTTATTGATAACCAAGAGAGACCAAAGCAAGAAGGGCCAAACAGCCAGCAAAGAAACACATTTTACATCAACCAAAATCATTCCATTCACAAGAGTATATGATTAAGGGCCATTTAATCCTAAGGAATTTGTGGCTGCTGAAATTACTGAAAGCACTTTCTATGAAAGATGATTTCGAGTAATCTCAAAATGGTGTTAAAATCATAAAAAGAGTCATTGCTTGTGAAAAACTTCTTGAAAACATGGAATGTGGGACATTTTTCTTAGGTCCCTGATAATGAGCTACAGTGATATCACCAAGGAGAATTGAAGATTCTAGTGAGCCCTGTAGAAGTTATGATAGATCTGATTGGAAAAGTGTGGACAAGTGCAAGATTATCTTTGATGGAAGTTTGCAAACATTGTCGAGGACGATGCATTATAGCTCTGGTTATCTCTTTTGATTTTATACATAGCATTGAGGGCAGTGCATTACAACTCTGGTTCTCTATTTTGATGTTCTACATAACACTAAGGGAGGAACAGGGACAATGGAATGGAGAGGAATGCCTCCACTTGGAGCCTATAAACATGGAAGAACTTACATGACCAAATGATCTCCATACCTGGTACCCTTATCTATACACTTGGGAGTTTCAATTGTTGGCGGCAATGCACAACGGTAAGATGAGACTATTACCACATAGACATTTGCAGTAAGATTGTCACTCATTGATTATTTGTAGGATGGACCCTTGATAGAGTAGCGGGAGATTTATCATTTTTTATTTACATGGAGAATGGACCTTTGATCAAGCTAGCGTAAAAAGATGAAGGAGATGGATGCCAATGACGAATGTCAAGTCACCTTGATCTAGCGGAGGACGAATCACTGAGGAAGAAAAGGTGGTGAGTCTTGGATTCACCTTGATCTAGCATGGGAGGAGCCACCTAGGTGGTGGGTGTTTCGAATCACCTTGATCCAGTGTGGGAGGAACCACCAAGGAGATTTTGCATGTATATATATTGTGCCATAGCATCGAAGAAAAGCATGAGATGAGAGTAGAGGATCAAATTGTAATGTCCCTTTTAAAATAAACCAATAACCTATGCAATTTTATGAATTCTGCACTTAGGAACAACTATAACTTTCACAAGTAATCATTAACATATTCACAAACAATTAGCAAACACGAATCATTCAGCGGCAGTTCTACAAATAGTTGGCATACATAACCCATTGTTGTTCTTAACACTAGACAATTTCACAAACAGTTGGTAAACATACTAGGCAACAACATACAATATTGTTATTTTAAACCCTTCTGAAATTATTCATATTAAGGAGTTGTATAGCACTGATACCAATACCAAAACCTAGTTGATTTCCTTTATTTCAATAATCCGAATGCACATATAAATTGATGAAATTATAAATGGAGTAACAATGGTGTGACAACCTCTTACTTGTCGAACCCCAGTCCAATGACCACATACAACAATCAACAATCTCCCATGGTAGCTGTGTCTAATGTGTAGTAGGTCACGTCATGCTATAATATATTATGACTGGCTTGGAAGATGAAACAACAGTATCCAAGGGGTTTGATATGTTGTTAGGTGATGACTGCAACGTACATGCGAGTCTCCACACTTCTCAAATCACGATGGAATGCAATACATGCCACGACAACAATAGACAATGTCGTATGAAGATTACCAACAAGTTTATGATGGTGTAGGCAGGACCTTCAATGATGCACAACAATGATTACTTTGAACCTTCACCCAATTATGAAACAAATTCAAACCTTTAACCAATTGAAACTAGAAATGATTACAATCTTCGGCACAAATGTGATTCTCAATTGGAATCACCTCACATGGACCAAGAGGGTTTTTGTCTTACAATCCAACAATGGAAACCAAAAGGGTTTTCATCCTCCAAATCTCTGCACCCCAAGGGTTTTCGTTCAAGGAGAATAAATTGAACAAAAAAATCTTAAGCTCTGGAATAGGGTTTGATAACAAATGATAATGAATAATATTTTTGATCCCAATGCTTCTTTTATAATTTTTCTTTTTCTAGTTACCCTAATCCTAAAAGCATTTAAAACACTTTTAGATAAACATTACTTTTGGCCCACTTAATAAATATTATTGTTTGGCACCTTTATAATAATAGATAAGTGTCATTTTTTCATGTTATCAAATCAAGTAACTATAGGAAGAATTAAAAATATTATTATTAAATTATTTCTGTAATTAAATATTTAGAAAAGGCGACATGACAGTCTGTCCTTCCCAAAATTGCTTGTCCTCAAGCAATTGCAAGTTCAACTACTCTGACTCTCCCCAAATAACCATCCTTGTAATACCTGTATCCCAATTCAACCTTGGAAATTTGTAGTTCCATGTTTAGAATTCCTTGTGTGATGCAGTATGTTCCTTCGACTGCATAGCTTTGGTTGAGGCCTATTTATGGAGTTCCCTTGAAGCCTTCTCCATCTCTATGTATGGTGCATATATTTTGCCTTTCTCATTCTCAAAATGCTTTGCTTGTTGATCCACAAATTTTGCACCGAAAGGCACTTCTACAACTTGGAGCTCTAGCTCTTCAATAAGATTTATCATGGAACAGAGTGTATAAAAAACATAGACCTGATATGTACTTATTAGCAAGCACCCAAAATTCTCATTCATACCAAATCTTACAACTCTTGTGCAAGTTGTTCTCTCCTTGTTAACTTGTTTGTTCCCCACCTTTGTTGCTTCTCATTTTTTGAGTATCATAGATTATATTTGTGCCCACTTCTACTTCTTCAACAAGGAAGACATATTTGACCTTTGCAACATTTTTTTTTTCTATATTTTGCTGAAACTAAACAACTGTAGTAACAATCTTGCTACTAATCCCATTATTGATGTGAAAACCAAAAACTCTACTATGTTCTCCAAGAAGTGTAAAAACTACATAGCTTCCACATTGCCCAATAACATCTGTACTTCCTAAGATTTTCTAATGTGTGCTAGTAATAATAAAATCAGCTTTAATTATTGCAAGGATGTCTACTGTGAATTTCTATGAGAAATGGTACCTTTCATCAAACCTTTTCCGACATATGTCCAGATTGTAATATCCCCTTCTAAACAGGAAATATAGCAACACAAAAAATCTGAACCAAGATATAATCGCTGTTGAATAAATTCAGAATAATCACAATAATATAGTTTCTTAATAACAAATTACAGATTGTATCACTTGTCCTTCTAAATTATTACAATTGCAGTCCTCTAATATGCATATAAATATGAAATACAGTCTTGAAAACCCTGGCTTTGCGAATCTGGAAGTGCAAATTGAATTCTGGGAAGTCTCGCCCCTTCTGTGTCGACACACAGTCGCCGTCGTCGGTCGATATATCGCCGACGTCGGTATTTGTCGGTCGGCTTTCTGCCGACGTCGGTCTTCAGTCGACCGATGTCGGTCACTGAAACCCTCTGTCTGCCGAGGTCGGTTCCTGAGCTGATCTGTACGGGCCTGTACGGACCTTGTACGGCCGCCAATTACGCACAACTTCCCTGTTTTCAACCCCTAATCTGAAATATACTTTTCTAGCACAGAAGATCTCTAGCTGTATAATTTATTGAATCAAAACTAAATAAAGAAATACCTGGAATATCTGTAATAACTTCTGTGTGAAGTTATCTCTCAAACCTGAAATTCTGTGATAACCTCTGGATGAAGCTATCTCACACTTTGGCAATAGATCAGTTGATATTCCACAGCCTCTTAATTGCACACACTGAAGAGGGAACGTTCTCCAATGCAAATGGAATCCTTGAACCCTAGGCTCAGTCTTCACAGAAGAAATTCTCCAAAAAATCAATATCAATATTCAATAGCATAATCAACAATGGCCTCCATGAGAAACCCTTATACCCTCAAAAGATATGCTTGCCCTAATTAGGGTTTCTTAAATTAAAATTAGGGTTTCTAATTAAAAATAGGCTAAATAATTAATATTTGATTAAATCGATCAAATATTAATAACTCCCTCAATACATGTCGGATCCACGAACCGATCGAAGCTAGTGAATCAGGGAGTGATTCCGCACATAACCATACCACAATAAAGGCACTCCGCTGCATATCAAATATCCCTAAAAAGTAGGAGCTCAGGCCAAATGTGTCTGAAATACCCTGAATGAAAATCAAATGTAGAAATCTTGTGAATCAAAGTCGAGCCAAGCTCCATTATGACCCTCTATCCATCTTATTAGCCTACGAAGGTCGCATAATAGACTAACCATGAACTCAGAACATGTCAATTGAAAAGGGGACATGACAATCCGCCCCTCCTGAAATTGCTTGCCCTCAAGCAATCACTGAATGACAAATCAATCAACCCACCTGGATCCCAAATGTAGTTAGGATCTCCACCACTGTCGATTAACACGAACCCCATGCCATGTCCATCCCAACTCTCATGTAATGGCGTCACATCATCTATTGTACTAAGATAAGCACTCCAACATCCAATCCATAAATGACAATCAGCAAGCAAACTCCGTACCTGAATAATATCTAAAACTGGATTGTGAAGGCTAGACATAGTCATATCATCATCAACCTGTGACCCGACTGTAACAGCAAGTTGAGTCCTCACCACATGTGACAACTCCTGAACTGAACTCACCTCAAGACCAAGCTCGTCCTCGTACCTCTCCTGTACTGGTGCCAATGTGCTCTTGTCATCACCCTCTATCATGTTATGTGGTATAGGTACCTCCATCCGATGAAAAAACATATATCTGAAGCTGCTGCCCCGTATTGCCTTAAGAATATGTGTCGTCCCATCAACATTAAAGAGAACCTCCATGTCCTTGAGACGAAGAGTAACTTCCTCAAATGAATGAAGCCACTTCATACCCAAGACTAAGTCTATATCCCCCATGTTTACCACATAATAATCAGCGTTGAACTCATAGTTGTTCAAGCGCAATGGGAGGTCTCTAATCATACGCTCACACTTAAGAGTGTGACCATCGGCTACCTTAACTCTGATGCCCTCAAAACCTTCTGTAGTGAGTCCACGCTTCTCCACAAACCTAGCATCTATGAAATTGTGAGTGGCTCCTGTATCAAGAAGGGTGATAACCTTCTGCCCTGCCAAAACTCCACAGAGTCTGAATGACTCATCTGACTGTATGCTGGATATGCGGGCCTCCTGTAGGTGAAGCTCTAACTCTGCCTCTACATTAGGCCCTGAAGCCTCTGCCTCTGCCCCCTCAGCACTGTTATGCTGTTCGGAATCCTCAGAATCTGACTCCTCATAATATATCCACATCATACGATTCGCCTTGCCCTTAGGCCTCAAAGGACAATCGTGATGGATATCATATGGTCCTTTGCAGTAGAAGCAAAGCTTCTTCCTGCGTAGATCATTAAGCGCCTCACGATCCAAAGGTGGTGCTGCTGGATTGGCCTTTGAATCATTTTTAACTCCGGATTTATCTATGTTAAAATCCGGTCTCTCCGTATCCCCGTGGGAGTGCTTATGGTCTCTAGAAGAAGAAGTACCTTTGGTGTTAAATTTATTGGATGGGGCTGCCATCTCCATATCACGTGCCTTCCTCATAGCTACCTGTAATGAAGGAGGATCAAAGGCTTTGATCCAACCCCTCAATGGCTCTGTCAATCCCTCTATGAAGAGAACTACCAATCTACGCTCTGAAATATTGGGTACCATGACTGCTAATCTCTGAAACTCACCAATGAAGGACTCCAAGCTACCTGTTTGTCTCAACTGTGCCAGATCTCGGAAGTAAACCTCGGGATCTCTCCTGTCAAACCGCTCAACCAATCTATCCACAAAGTCCTGGTACTCTGTCACTTGATTATGCTGAAGTGTTACCATACCATGGTACCACCAATCATGTGCTACTCCATCTAAGTGCAAAGTGGCGTATTTGATGGCATCTATCTCTGACATTGGTCTCAACGCCAAAAAGGTGTCAAGCTTATGAACCCAAGCTTGAGCTGTCATCTTACCGCTACCGTCAAAAGTAGTCAAAGAAAGCTTACCAGTAGCCTTCTGTAGCTCACTGAATTGGACTCTAGGTCTCCTGTCCTGTCTAGCCAATCTATAGTGCTCTCTCCTCAAATTGACAAAACGATCAAAGGTTGTTCTCTCCTGGATATGAGGAGGTAATAAGTCCCACTCATCATTTGCAGCCATGTAAACATCTGCAAATGGAGAATTCCCTGCCTCCTCATCTGCTGGTACCTCTGGTTCTTCTTGAATAAATGAAGGGCGTGTAGGTCTATCAGCTGTCCTGGAGTGAGTCTGTTGTGGTCTCTGATTAACCGTAGCACTCCTATCATCTCTTTGGTCCCTGTTCTGTCCATCAGGTGCATTCATTCTCTCTATCATGGTCATAAGTCCCTGTAGTGTCTGAGCCATCTGCTGTTGGTTTATCATCATAGCACGCTGAAACTCTCTGGTGGCCTGATCAACATCATACCTGTGGCCCCTGGGTGGGCTGCCCTCACGTCTGTCACTCATGATGATCGGCGGCTGATCTAACACCTGGGTACCTTCAAGCAAGGCTCGGCTGCGTGTGTTATACCTGTGTGGTCCCAACTCTTATGGCTGCATAAGATCTATAGACCCTCAGGCTGGCAGGATTTAGCTCTGATACCACTGTAATATCCCCTTCTAAACAGGAAATATAGCAACACAAAAAATCTGAACCAAGATATAATCGCTGTTGAATAAATTCAGAATAATCACAATAATATAGTTTCTTAATAACAAATTACAGATTGTATCACTTGTCCTTCTAAATTATTACAATTGCAGTCCTCTAATATGCATATAAATATGAAATACAGTCTTGAAAACCCTGGCTTTGCGAATCTGGAAGTGCAAATTGAATTCTGGGAAGTCTCGCCCCTTCTGTGTCGACACACAGTCGCCGTCGTCGGTCGATATATCGCCGATGTCGGTATCTGTCGGTCGGCTTTCTGCCGACGTCGGTCTTCAGTCGACCGATGTCGGTCACTGAAACCCTCTGTCTGCCGAGGTCGGTTCCTGAGCTGATCTGTACGGGCCTGTACGGACCTTGTACGGCCGCCAATTACGCACAACTTCCCTGTTTTCAACCCCTAATCTGAAATATACTTTTCTAGCATAGAAGATCTCTAGCTGTATAATTTATTGAATCAAAACTAAATAAAGAAATACCTGAAATATCTGTAATAACTTCTGTGTGAAGTTATCTCTCAAACCTGAAATTCTGTGATAACCTCTGGATGAAGCTATCTCACACTTTGGCAATAGATCAGCTGATATTCCACAGCCTCTTAATTGCACACACTGAAGAGGGAACGTTCTCCAATGCAAATGGAATCCTTGAACCCTAGGCTCAGTCTTCACAGAAGAAATTCTCCAAAAAATCAATATCAATATTCAATAGCATAATCAACAATGGCCTCCATGAGAAACCCTTATACCCTCAAAAGATATGCTTGCCCTAATTAGGGTTTCTTAAATTAGAATTAGGGTTTCTAATTAAAAATAGGCTAAATAATTAATATTTGATTAAATTGATCAAATATTAATAACTCCCTCAATACATGTCGGATCCACGAACCGATCGAAGCTAGTGAATCAGGGAGTGATTCCGCACATAACCATACCACAATAAAGGCGCTCCGCTGCATATCAAATATCCCTAAAAAGTAGGAGCTCAGGCCAAATGTGTCTGAAATACCCTGAATGAAAATCAAATGTAGAAATCTTGTGAATCAAAGTCGAGCCAAGCTCCATTATGACCCTCTATCCATCTTATTAGCCTACGAAGGTCGCATAATAGACTAACCATGAACTCAGAACATGTCAATTGAAAAGGGGACATGACATTTTTTTTTTCTATATTTTGCTGAAACTAAACAACTGTAGTAGCAATCTTGCTACTAATCCCATTATTGATGTGAAAACCAAAAACTCTACTATGTTCTCCAAGAAGTGTAAAAACTACATAGCTTCCACATTGCCCAATAACATCTATACTTCCTAAGATTTTCTAATGTGTGCTAGTAATAATAAAATCAGCTTTAATTATTGCAAGGATGTCTACTGTGAATTTCTATGAGAAATGGTACCTTTCATCAAACCTTTTCCGACATATGTCCAGATCTTCATATTTGGTCTTCTCCCAAGTGTGTGCAATGCTATAATGAATGAGCTCCAATTTATTTGCAATCAAAAAAGCCACAAGATTCCCATTAATGTAATTTTCAACTTCTGGAAATTCTCCTTTGTGTATCCTAGGAAGGTGAACATGCTTGGAACTTGATTCCAAATGTGTGATGTGCTGATTTTCTATGTCTTTCCGTGATCCTGGGAGCAAATGACTAAACAACACAATACACTTATTTAGAAAAAAATTAATATCAACATGATGTTTACCTTCCTCACAAAGTGAGAGGATATGAATGCCCTTCAATATCAAGTATCTTGTTTCCTTGCCAATTCGTGCTTCATGAGAAATTTCCTTAATTGTGATCACCTTTATTTTTCTAGGTATCACAAATCATCCTTTAAATGTAAGGTTCAGCTCCATGGATTGAGGATCTGGTGATGATCTATTCAACTAAAACCACTGAAGTTCCACAACCCGGTTATCATTCATAACATAACAATAATTATTTTGAACTTATCACAATTTTTACCCTGCTTATGTCTAGAAATATCTCCTAGTTCCCATACTAGAATGTGTAGGCAGCTTTGGGCAAAAATATCTCTGTGTCTGCTTATATCAAAATGTTTCCCATGATGGCCACAAGCATGTGCAACATTATATGTTAATCTATTTAGTGAATTATCTTGTTGACCTTTGACCACAAATGGTAGATCATGTGGATGCAAACACAAAAAGTTACCATTTCCTTCTTCCCCCTTGCGATTGTTAAGCAATGCTTTCCTTAATGTGATATTATTTGCACACAAATACAACTCATTACATATGGAGGATATCATGCCAATGTTGAATGGTATACTGGCAATTGAATCAAAACCACTATAAGAAGAGAAAATTGTTGTTGCCTTATCTAGTATACCATGGACCTTGTATAGACAATAGCCATTTGCCAACTTATTGCCAATCACCATGTCATATGCATTTGCCAATGCAATCGTAGTTTGGATATCAGACCTGAGGCCAACTAAAATGATATGAATTTGTTTACCAGGGTTTTGAATTGTTCCACTATTGCTTGCCTTGAGAGCACTATCGGATGTGAGGTGACATACCTTGGTTCTTTGCATTTGAGCCATGTGCTCCAACCACTAAATCTTGTTATCACTCCCAATATTTTCCTTATGCTCATCTAAGGTCAACCCGGATTTTTTTATTATCCATTTGTATGGGATAATGAAATTATCAAAAATAATGATATTGAAATTATAAAATCTACCTTTTATAGATCTCAATATATCACTTGGATCCCACACTATTATGCACAAACAATTTTGAACCAAAGGATTTATCTTCACTCTTTTACCCTTCTTAGAATGATGGCAAAACTGTAATAGATCTGTACTATCATTCCCATATCTTAAGCTGAAATTAGAAGAGTGCTTACCCTCTTTGGCTGCAGTAAGAGCTTTTGAGAGATTTATTTCACCATTAGAATCAACTAAAACATTTTCTTTAATTGCATGTCTATCAACATGATTATTCTAAAATTCAATCTTATGTGGTAGTGGCTCATTCTTCAGAAGATTCTTTTCAATTATGGACATTTTACATTCAATGTGTAATGTTTGCTTCTTCTTGACTTCATTAATACAAACATTTTGTTTAACAAAAGTCATACATTATTTTATTGAGGACTCTTCACCTTCAACTTGCATGGTGGATTATATTTGTTCTTGAACACTGGTTTGTTCACTTTCTTGTAGCTTTGGTCCTGGGTTTTCTTCTATGATGTCCCCATTTCCACACCATTCATGAGCAAGTATTGAAGACTTTTAGTCTACTTCCCCATAGACCAAAAATTTTTTTTTGGGGTTTTATTTTATTAATTAATTATAATTGCCCAAATAATGATTTTAATCATTTGCTCATATAAGGCAATTATTAGTTGATTAATAGAATATTTTATAAAAGTGGTTTTTACTACTAATATATTTAATTGAAATAATTATTGAATTATTGCTTAAAAGTAATTTTAATTACTATTTATTATTTAGGCAATTATTTAATATTATTTTTGATATAAAAAGGAATGTCGCCTTGTACGTGATCAAAGGCAAAGAGGAAATATACTAAAAGTTGGCAAGGAGAGTTAAAAAAGAGTATTTGGCCTTCCCAAAGTGGTTCACCCCCTTTGAAGAATACAAGTACATGGTAGAGTTCTCTTTTGAGAGATATGCTGAAAATTGATATGGATTCATGCTTGAAGAAAATATTGGGATGTATGCCCAATAAGTGTTTACAAGTTTTTGGAGCTGATTATTCGACAAAACAGTGTCTTTTAACACCACCTTTACAAAGGTGGAATTTGATTATTGCTCTAGAGTGGGGTGACTTGCTTGGTGACTTGTTTGTGTGGGTTTCAAGACTAATTTGAAGTCAAATTGACCTAGTTTCATTGCCGAAATTTATTGATAATTATTGTTGAAGTGTGGCATTGACTTTCTGTGTGATTGAGCAAGGTTTGCATGGTCTTTTCAAGTAGATAAATAAATAATAAATTTTGATTTATTTATTTATATTTTTGGGCAAATTTTATAAGGGTTTTGACTTCATAAATTGTGGATTTATGGCTAATATTTATTAAAGAATTTTCCCAAGTGTGGTGACTTGAATTGGCGTGAGAGTTTGTTGTTTCAAGGGGTTTGAAACCTTAGTTGAAGGACAAATAATATTTTTGATTTTTATATGCAGAGTTTGACTTGGGGTGACTAGGTTGAAAGAGGGTTTTGATCACTTTGAAGGCCCAAAAAAGGCATTGGATTTGTGTGGCTATTTTTGGTAAATTATTCATGATTTTTGGCAAGGGTTTGACAAATATTCAGTTGTTTTATGTGTAAAATCAGATATTTTACAACAAAGTTAAATCTGATTTTCATCCACATACAAGGGGTAAAAATGTATAAAATCTCTATTTTCAGTTCATGATTTATTTTGGAAAATTTTGAGGTGTTATTTGCTCAAGATAATTGCTAAAAATTACCTATATATTATTTGCGCCTAGGGTTTGAAAGTACATTGCATGTTTTTGAGGCATATCTTTGAGCTAGAGTTTGCTAATTTGACTAATTTCAAAATTCAGAATTTTGTGGATTTTAGAAGAAAACCTTTTCTGATTGAATTGTCCCATTTGGAGACATTACATCTTCTTTCTTCAGGGATAAATTCTTGGGTTCTTGCTCCTTGATCTCCTTCTTGGCAATATTTTGAGGTTTTGGTTTCGGCGTCTCTTCTTTCTTCTTCAATTTCTTACTTCTATCTTCTTTGAACATCTTCAGGATTTCTTCAAAGGCAAAGTCAAAATTTTCATATGTGGGAAACTTGCTCAAACGATTTTGAGTGATCCTTCTTCCTCTTCTTCTTGGCGCTTGCCTCCTTATTAAGTCACTGAAATCTCGGAGGGTCATGTCATCTTGAGATTTCAGGCTTAGATTATAATATTCTTCATAGGAAGCCACATAATCAATTTTAAGTTGTTGCTCCATTCTTCTTCTAACTCTTGCTTCTTCAACTCTTTCCTATCCATATGTATTTTTATTGATGCCATTAGATCTTTCATTCTATTCTGATATTCTTCCAAATGCTTTTCCATTCTATCTTGCCTTTATTTTATCAAATCCATAAATCAATCTTTCTAAGTTTTTGGCATAATTCATAAGCTAGTTAAATCGTTGCTCTATATCTTATCTTGCAGGTTAGCAAGATCATAACTCTGATACTACTGTAATGTCCCTTTTAAAATAAGTCAAGAACCTATGCAATCTTTTTAATTCTGAACTTAGGAACAGTTGTAACTTTCACAAGTAATCATTGACATATTCACAAACAATTGGCAAACATGAATCATTCATCGGCAGTTACACAAACAATTGGCATACATAACCCATTGTTGTTACCACTAGACAATTCCACAAATAGTTGGCAAACATACTAAGCAGCAACATACAATATTGTTATTCTAAACCCTATTGAAATCGTTCATATTAAGTTGTATAACACTAATAACAATACCAAAACCCAACTAATTTATTTTATTTCAATAAAACAAATGCACATATAAACTGATGAGATTATAAATGGAATAAGAATGGTGTGACAACCTCCTCTTGTTGAACCCCCAGTCCAATGACCATGTACAACAGTCAACAATCTCCCATGGTGGCTATGTTTGATGTGTAGCAAGTCACGTCAAGGTATAATGTATTATGACTAGCTTGGAAGATGAAACAACAATATCCAAGGGTTTGATCTGCTATTGGGTGATGGCTGTAGCATACACATGAGTCTCCACACTTCTCAAATCACAGTGGAATGCAATACATGCCACAGTAGCAATAGACAATGTGGTATGAAGATTCTCAATAGGTTTATGATGGTGTACAGCAAGCCCTTCAATGACACACAACAATGAATACTTTGAACCTTCACCCAATTTTGAAATCAATTCTAATCAAAGATGGTAAGCATCATCAAAGATTTGAAATAGACATTACATGCATGTCGTAATGTTACTATTCAGTAGGTTGTTGTTGTGGTAGATTTACCTCCCTACTTTGCTATGTGCCTCTCAAGGGATTTCACTTCAAAGATTGGGAGATATTTATCAGCTGATTGGACCTATTTGCAGTTCAAAACCAGGTATGGTACAAAGGTAACAATTCATTCAGAGCCTATTGCACGTTTTCACATGGAGCCATATACGTCAAGTGTTGTCAACGCTAATTGTATCATCTCAGATGAAATATTACAAACTGGTGATGTAAAAAAGGACTCACTTTTGGATGGAGTCCCAGATTTGTTTCTTGATGATGTTGAACACACCTTTCTACCTAGAGGGGGGGTGAATCGGTAGATGATCTAAAACTAGTCCATAAAAAATCTTTTTGCAAAAAATGTGAATTCATGTGTAAATCAAAGAACAAATGCAGAAGTCACACACACACATAGAAACACATAACCCCAGATTTTACGTGGAAAATACAAAAAAAAAACCACGGTGAAAATCAGCTGCTAGAATCTATTGTTCTAATCCAGCCTCACAATAAGATGTTTCACTAGCTAACCTCACTGGTTACATTCAAGGACATCGAGACACCAATCTCCTTATTGAGCACCAACCCAGTTTGTATGTAGGCACCAACCTACCTGAACTATGGAGCTATGACTCCAGTGTACAAGATGGATTCACAAGTAAATCCAGTTCAATGTTCTTTGTTACAAGTTTAATCTGTAACTAATCACCTTTTTCTCATTGTTTGAGTCTCTATCTTCCTGCTTGCTTAATCTCTATTTGCATGTCTCTCACTCTGTATCTGCATATATCTAGTTATGCTTTATTCAGATATACTTCATCCCCCTTCCTTCTTCTCTGCGTTTTACTCTGTCTGCATATATCTTTTGTCGACAACCCTTTTTCTCACACTTGAAAATGCAATAGCAGTAGCGACAACCACCCATAAAGTTCTCATGAAGTCGTTTATATTCAACTACCTTTTAGGGTTTTTCATCTTCTCCTTGCATTCACACTCGGCTGCACTAAACCGGTTCTCATTAAAGATGACTTATACTTGCACGTTTCTCGTGCCTCAGTTTGTGCATCACCTTGCAATGGTCAACTCTCTTTTCTTCATTTGACGTTTGCTTAGTTTATCTCATAAATGCGCAGCTTATCCAATCGAGATTGATCGGTTGAATCGATCAATCTCGAGCCCCGTGTAGAACTTTTCGAGCTCACCATTTGCCTGGTCCTGTCTTTAATTGAGGATTTACTCATTTTGTCTTTGGCACCAGTCACCGTTCATTTGAGTCGTCCGTTGTTTTCCCTGATCTGGAACCGTCGATTTTTATCTCGTGTCTTGATATTCTCTTGGTTAGCTTTCGCTCCTTTCTATTTGGGCTCTCTCCTTCTGGCTTTTCTAATTCAGGTTCTTTCTATTGAATTCATCTTCTTCATATTCTTTCTCGTGCTCTTCTCTTTCTCAAGCCATTCTCCTTCTCCTTCGGGCTTTCTTTTCTTCGGACTTTTTGTTCGAGTCTTTCTTTTTGGTCTCCGAGCTCTTTTTTCGAATTTCTTCGGACTTTTTGTTCGAGACATTTCTTCGGACTTTTGTCTGAGTCTTTTCTCTCGGGACCTTTCTCCAAAGTTATCCTTTGGATTTTTTACAACGATGCACTTTCCCTTCGGGCTCTTTCGAAACTACCCTTCGGCTTTTCTTCCGAAGGTCCTCTGTAATGTTCCCATTTTCATGAGCATCAGTTCACAGAGGGTTTAGCCTATTCCTAGCTCTCATAGGCTAATACGGTTTGATTAGAGAGTCTTATTTGGCAGTATTCGGTATGGCTTCGCCTCTAGTGATCAGTGAGAGTTCAGATCTGACCTTTGTTGGACTCAATCTGGCACACTTACTATTTATAGTAAGTGATTATTTCAAGACAGTCAACGTTTCTATCTATAGCAGGGCCCCTGAATAGGGTTCATTTGCAGTGCCAATCCTTTACACCATTGGTTTGATCAGATAATGAGGGGTTTACTATTTATAGTAAATCAATGGTTGATAGAGAGGGACCCTTACTATTTTTAGTAAGGTAGTTGGATGTGCAATAGATGCAGTGGTTAACCCCTTGGTTCCGACAGAGTCGAAAAATGAGTATTTATGGAGTTATGTTATTTTAATTATTAATAAAGTAATACTTTATTAATAATTAAATATAAAGTACAATTATAATGAGCAATGGGGCCATGACCCACATTTAAGTGATTTTTAAAGTGACTAAAGAATAATTAAAATATTTAAATGTTATTATAAAGTTATAATGTAACTTTATATTAATGTCACTTTAATTTTATAAAATGCGTTAAGTGAAAATTAAAAGTGGGAATATATCTTTTATCCCACATTGCCCAGGAAAGTGTTTGAGCTCTCACAAGAAAATAATAAAAGGAACTTAAGAGTCCATTCTTAGGGCATCGAAATTTGATATTGATATTTGATAATTTCTCTTGTGAAGCCAAGGGATTCTGTAGTTGTTTCGGTTGGCCATTGAGAACGAAAACTCTCAATTGGTAATGCGATTTTGAGGCTGTGTGATATCAGCCGAATTAATGCCAGAGTGTGGGCTTCATTCAGGAGTCCAATCCATGCTTTAATTGGTGAAAAAATATGAAAGATTAAAAGGGTTTAGTGTGTTGCTACAATACCCATGCTACAGTACACGTGAATAGTGTTTGTTGCAGTATTGGGAGATTTGTGGAGGCATTCTAGGTCCTTTGAAAGGACGATTTGCATCCAGAAGGAAGCCTTGATAGAGGGGACAATTACAAGCTTGTTGGTCTAATATAAATCAGGGGCTTTGGCATATGCTAGGTGCTCAAGAAGGAGGGAAGATTTTGTGAAGGAAGGCAAATTAAATCCCAACGAAATTCAAGAAGCATCGGTGGGCACCAAAGAGTCATGGTGCTGCATTTTGGGAGCTAGAGACAGCCTCTTCAGAGAGAATCGATCAGTTTCATGTTGGCAGCCCTCTCACATCAGGTTCTTCATGTTAGTATTATATTGCATTCAGATTCATATTTGCATATAGGCAATTTTGCTGACTTAATCAACACCTTGGCACTGTAATTACAGTCATAATATGGTCTTGAGATTGCATATGTAATGCTGTTATACACACAACAAGTTGGCATGGTAGTTTCCAATCATATTCATGTGAAAGAGAAGAATGGGAACTCATATGTAATAAACAAGTTTGCACTTCATTTCCTATTACCATTCCATTGCAATTTCATATGGGAGAATTAAGGAGTTTTGCTGCAAATTGTTTGACACAATACCTTCTAGTTGTAGGTGTAGTTGGCATGTCATTTATATGCATTGAAAATACAAAATATATGGCATATCATTCCAGCTTACTTGATAGTTGTTGAGTATCATATGGAAGCATTTAAACTACATTCACAAGCATTCAAATTATAGCCAAGCAAGAACAAATCAGACTGAAACACAAAACCAGCAAGACTAAAGGTTGCATGCATAATATTTGAGGATATTTCTTGAGCCTCTAATCTACAGTCTGAGGTTTGGATTGTCAAGGGATATTACATCCTCTTACCCTTTGGGCTTTTTGAAAAGTGCCCTTCGGCATCTTTGGAAGGGTTCATATACCCTTCAGACTTTTCGACTTACCCTTCAGCTTTCTTCAAAGTGTCCTTCAGCCTTCTTCAAAGGGTTCACATACCCTTCGGCTTTCTTCAAAGTGTTCTTCGGCCTTCTTCAAAGTGTCCTTCGGCTTTTTGAATGTACCCTTTGGATTTTTGTAAAGGGACAGTTTTCCGAAAAAGGACTTGACAATTTTTTCGAAAGAATTGTCCTTGCCACTTTTTTCGAAAGAATTCCTCCGAAGGAATTCTTCAAGGCTATTTCAGGTTTTCCATCCTTCTTGACTTATGTACGTACAAGAAGTAGATCCACTCAGAAATCCCGATTGCTTCTTCTAGACCCTTTCGAGTTTTTGAAATTACTTGACTTGTCAACTTGAAAGAAGTAGTCCCTCTTCAAAAAACCCGATTACTTCATCTAGACCCTTTTGGGTTGTTACTTCTACTTAGCTTATCAACATAAAGAACTAACGTGCTTGCAAATCCCCCATCACCTCTTCACTGGACCCTTTCGGGTTTCCCACATTGCTTAGCTTATAATCATAAGAGAAGTAAGATGCTCCTGAAACCTCGAATACTTCTCTAGACCATTTCAGACTTTTAACTTTGCTTAGCTTATAATCACAAAAGAAGTAAGATGCTTCCGAAACCCCGATTACTTCTTCTCTAGACCAATTCAGACTTTTTCCATTGCTTGGCTTGACCCATTCGGACTTTTCACCCAACTTGACTAGACAAGATTGTGAAGTAAAGGCATTGGATAAATCCGATTAACACTGCAAGTCTATTCAACTCATCTTTTGGCATTAATGCAGAATAGCACCGGCTTCCTTTGACATCAATGACAATATCACAGACATCAATGACTATTTCCAACAGACGAGTGGACTTCTACCTTGCATGAGTATGATCCCTACAAGCTGATTGAAGAGGAGGGTCTTGGTGTGTATTATCTTCATGAGAATGATGCACCAATTCCAGCCATGGTCAAAGAAGACGAATCTAATGAAGGTTTGTGGCAATTATACTTTGATGGATCAAGAAATAAGCATGGAACTGAAGCTGGGATGATGTTGGTTTCTCCAACAGAGCAAAGGTTTTCTCTTCCATTAAATTTCAGTTTGGCTGTTCAAACAATGTTGCTGAGTATGAAGTGCTAGTTACGGTTTGCAATGGGCTAGAAAGATGAAAGTCAATTGTTTGCAAGTATTTGGAGATAGTGAACTTGTAGTTCATCAAGTAAAAGGTTTGAATGTATGCAAAAATTTGTTGCTTAAATCTTACAAGCATAGAATTTGGGATTTACTTGAAGATTTTCAGGCTTTTAACATTCAGGTAATACCAAGGGATAAGAATAAACATGTTGATAGATTAGTTGTTGTTGGGGCACAATTTAGTATTCCAGCTGATGTAAAAAGTGACAATTTTCAGTCACATATAAAGGTAGTTGTAAGGCCTTCTGATCTGGATAATCATGAGAATTGGCAAGTGTTTGAAGATGACAAACAAAATGTGAGATTCTTGCAAGAAGACGCTGAGTTCTCAAAAAATCAGTCAAAGCATTTACAGCAATATGGTGATCAGATTGTGCAATTTAAAACAAATAATTTGCCCAAAGGATTGGTCACTCTCGAGAATATTTTCAATGGTGATGATGAGTTAAGAAGAGAGAAGACATCCTTATTAACAAAAGAACACTATGCCAACATAGAGATTGCAGCGGGTAAGGTTTTGAAATTAGAAAAGGTATCTATTCCTTCACAAAAAGAAGCCTTCATTGAGTTAAGTATAAGTTTTGCTGATGTATTTGCTTGGAAATATAGTGATCTCAAGGGATTTGATCCATATTTGGCTCAACACAACATAGAGTTGGAAGCTGAAACTAAACCAGTGAAGCAAAGACACAGGCCCATCGATCCTAAACTTAAGCCTGTAATGAAAGCTGAGCTTCACAAGCTCATTGAGTCAGCTATTATATTTCCAATCAAGCACTCAACATGGGTGGTGAACCTTGTTCTGATACGGAAAAAAAATGTTAAAATTCATTTGTGTTGATTTTCGTGATTTAAACAGGGCTTCGCTTAAAGACCACTATCCATTGCCATCAATGGAACAAATTTTACATCTTGTTGCAGATTCATAGAGGTTTTCCTTATTGGATGGATATAATGGTTACAATCAGATTTTGGTCAAAAAAAAGGACCAATTTAAGACAGTCTTCACAACCAAGTGGGGAACCTTCACATGCAGAAAAATGCCATTTGGTCTGTCTAATGCTGGAGAAACCTTTTAGAGAGCCATGGATATGGCCTTCCAAGGCCTTCTTAATAGGTTTGTGCTTGTTTATTTGGATGATATAATAGTGTTTTCAAAGAATGCACAAGATCACATGGTTCATCTCAAGCAAGTTTTCGAAAGGTGTAGGCAATTTGAGATATCTCTAAATCTCAAGAAGTGTGTATTTTCAGTTCATGAAGGTAAGCTTCTTGGACATGTTGTTTCTAAACATGGTTTAAACATTGATCCTGAAAAAGTATATTCAATCCTTGCACTTTTTTTGCCTAAGCACAAAAAGGCTATGCAAAGTTTCTTTGGAAAAATCAACTTTATAAAGAGATACATTTCATATTTCGCTACTGTAGCTAAACCACTTACAACCATGCTAAAGAAAAATCAGATCTTTAGTTGGTCCAAGGGGGATTAAAAGGGTTTGAAGACGTTCAGAAAGCCATAGCAAGTGCTCCACTTTTAAATCCAGATTTTACGAAAGATTTCATTCTATATACATATGCTAATGTGGACACCATTTTAGGCATTCTTATGCAACAGAATCATGAAAATTTAGAGCAACCAAACATTTTCTACAACCAAGGCTTGGAAGAGTACAAAACAGGGTATTCTTTTGTTGAAAAGCATGTCCTTTCAATTATAAGATATCTTAAGAAGTTTAGACACTTGTCTAATAACAAGATACATCTAATGGTTCCCCATCCAGGCATCAAAGAATTTCTTTTGAACAAGGATATTAATGAGAAGAGAGTTGGTTGGATAACCAAGGTAATGGAATATGACGTGGAAATTAAGGTTACAAAGCTAGTTAGAGGCAAAGGACTTTGTGAGCATCCAGCTCAAGACTTGCAAGAAACTAATGAAACTGTTTTAATGTCAAACGAGGAAGAGATTGCTACTGTTCACACCTCACCTTCTAGCTGATTTCGTGATTTGGTAAGCTATCTGCAAGATGGTATTTACCCTTATCACATAAGTGCTTCAAAAATAAGGTATTTCAGATTGCAATCAATTCAATTTTTGCTCGTTGATGGTGTTTTGTTCAAAAAAGATATTAATGGAATGTTACTAAGGTGTGTGGAACCAAGCCAAACTCAAATATTTCTTGAAGAATTCCATGATGGACATGGTGGACACTTTTTTGCAAGAACTACGACACTCAAAATCATGAGGTGGGTACTTTTGGCCTCCTATATTTGGTGATTGTCATGCATGGGTTAGAAAGTACAAACAATGTCCTATGTTTGTAGGAAAAGTCAAGCTTGCAGCCTTGCCCCTTTAGCCAATTGCGGTGGATCAGCCTTTTGGCCAATGGGGATTGGATTTTATTGGTCTCATAAATCCTCCTTCAAGTTGAGGACACAAATGGATTTTAACAGCTACGGATTACTTCATATGTTGGATAGAGGCAATAGTATTGAAAGAAGCAAACGAAACCAATGTTCTTGATTTCTACAAAAGTTTGTTTTATAGATTTGGAGTTCTTTCAACAATTATTTTTTGTAGTGCAATGGCTTTTGTGGGATCCAAAATCAGTCAATGGGTTGTCCAGCATGGAGTTTACCTCAGCACTTCATCAAACTACTATCCACAAGACAATGGCCTTGCTGAATCTACAAATAAGAACCTCTTAAGGATCATACAAAGGACTATTGAAGACAATCAAAAGTCATGGCATCTCAAGCTGAAGTCAATGCTATGGGCCGATCGGATCACTTCCAAGAGGTCAATAGCCAACTCTCCATACAAACTGGTATATGGTAAGGAAACAAGGTTACCTATTTCTCTTGAATTTTCAGCTTTGGAACTAATGCATTAGCTTGAATTGTTGGAGAATGAGCCTATGAAATTTAGGTATGCAGAACTTATGGAGTTGAAAGAGATAAGAAATCAATCCATGCTAGCAATGGAAAGTCGTCAAGCACAGATGAAGAGAACCTTTGACAAAGGAGCTTCTTCACAAAACTTCAAAGAAGGAGATTTGGTCCTCAAGTGGGATAGGATCGAGCCAAACTAGGAAGGCACACAAAGTTTGATTCCCTTTGGAGTGGTCCATATACGATCTCCAGCTGCAAATCCCACAATGCCTTCCAACTTGAAAAGGTCAATGGCCAGGAGCTTCCAATCCTAGTCAATGGATACATCTGAAACATTGCTATTGAATAACAAAGCTCCATGTACATAGTTAATTTGTTTTGCTTTCCTCCAAGTGTTGTTCAAGCATAGTAGATTCTTTCAGTTTTGTTCCAATAAGTGCTTATTTGCACATTTGTTTCTTAGTTTTTCTGTTTTTGTGTGTTTCCCTTCTTATTTTGAAGGAGAAAAGTTACTTCAGCCATGATCAAAGGAGATTTACAGTTAGAAATTAGGTTATCATTGTTTTGGGAGTTCAAATAGCATCTATATGATCTGAGTTCTCAAGCATAGCAGGTATGCTTCCCTGCGAGTTGCTAGAAATGTTGGCCATTTTTTGGCCTACATACCAAAATTTTGCCTAAGTGTGAGAGGGTGTGCATTCAAGCAAGATTTCGGGTTTTTGGAATGAGAAGTCTTCGGATTTTACAAGAAACACAACTTATTTCACTTTATGAGTAAGCAGAAGTTGAAACCCCTTAGCAGAAGTAATCCGAGTTTGAAAACATGAATTACTCTTGACAGTGCAAATCGGGTTTTGAGAAGTGTTTTGCTTATGAAAGTTTTAGCAGCAGAAGTAATCCGGGTTGGAAAACCCGAATTACTCTTGCCAGTGCAAATCGGGTTTTGAGAAGTGTTTTGCTTATGAAAGTTTTATCAACAAAAGTAATCTAGGTTAGAAAACCCGAATTACTCAGGGTAGTGCATTTCAGGTTTCTCAAGGTGAATGACTTATCTCTTTTATAAGTAACAACCAATGAAGAATCCGAAGTAGGTGCCAATGAAGAGTCCGAACTTGTAGACATTGAAGAACAAGCAAATAGACTTCGGACAAAAAGCCCGAAGGACTTCTTTTGGACAATTTGTCTGAAAGAATTCCTTCAGAAAAGTTTAAAAGACAAGTCAAAATAATCGAAGGACATTTTCAAAAAAACCCGAAGGACAATGTACCCTTCGGAAGGGTCACTGACAAAAAACCCAAAGGGTAGGTACCCTTCGGGAAGGCTAATTTCAGGAATGGAAGGGACGTTTGAAAACAAACCCGAAGGGCACCTGCCCTTAGGGAAGGTTCATCTCATGATTTTAAGGGCTTTATAAAAGCCTGAAGGGCACCTACCCTTCGGGAAAAGACCATGACATGATTTTTGAAGGGCTATTTTTTAGGCCAAAGGACGATTCCCGCGGACTTTTGTCTACGGGAAGTTGAACACAAAAAGCCCGAGGGAATAAAATATAAACAAGACAACGAAAGAAGGAAAGATATCCTTCAGAGTTTTTGTCCAAAGGATTCCTTCAGAAAAAATTGGTAGATAAAAAAAAATCCGAAGGGAAATAAGGGGCAAAACAAAAGATATGAAGAAAAGCCAACCCAAGAGAAAGCCCGCAACAAATAAAGTCCGCGGGAGATAAATCCAAGAAGACAGACCAACACAAAAGTCCGCAGCCAAAAAAAAGTCCGAGGAAATAAGACAGCAAAGAATCCCGAAAGAAATAGGGGGTGAACATGAAGTCCGTAGAAAATAGACATGAACGAGCAGACCAAAATAAGAGGAAAATCCAGGCAAGCAAGGGCTATTTTCAGTTGACTAGTCAAGCTTCAATTGACTGGTCGTCCAACTCAACCCTTCAAACATTCCAGCTCAGCGTTTCAAAACGTTTCAACAGCTCCAAATGAAGAAGCCAAATTTAGAGGTGGATGTGGATTTCCATGCAAAGAGAGGTGGGTGTTTCAACAAGCCCAGTTGTCCACTTTCAAACACCAAAGAGCTAGTCTCTAATTTTAGACATGGCTCAGCCGATCATGCATAAGCAAAGTCAAACATTTGAGCCCACCATCCACTTTTCAATGCAAAGAATTTTCATGCAAGACAAAATAGACTTTTGTAAACACTGAGTTGGTTTGAGTTTACTCCCTCTCTATTTTCAAACGCCAATCTCTTGGTTTTTTGTAATTTTTTATATTAATGATTTTTCAGCCTTGTAAAAATCATCCCTCTTTTGGCAAAAAAACTTCTTCCAAAGATTGTGCTGTAACCTTTTTCAGAATCAATGAGAAGAGGACTTTGTTTTTTCAATTTTCAGCAGCTGGTATAGTGTACTATTGTTATAGATTTGCCTAAGTGATAGATTTTCTTTCTTCTTTGTCAAATCTAGATTTGTACCTAGTTACTCGCTGGTCATATGCAGGTCACGTTCTGTGTTAAAAACGTCTTTTGCTGAGTTTATAGTGGATATTAGTGGCTATTTAGTGTCTTTTATCAGGCCTATTTTTCCATTTCCCTCAAGCTTAGATCATTAGATTAAACCTTTTCATGAAATACTTGTGTATTGATCAATTGGAGTTGAAGTTCTGCATATTCCTTGTCTGAATCAGTGTTCTCAGAAGCTCGATTTGAGTGGATTAAGCAAATTAGGCGTATCACCATTTTAGCTAAGATTTTCTTTCAAGTTCCTTTTCCCTTTTTCCCCAAACAGTTTGTAGCGTAGAAGTTGAGATCCTCATAGATACATCTTACAGGAACCAGCCTTCTCTAGAGGTTCCTCTCACCATTGAGGTATCCACCCTCGTGAGAAGATACCATTGTTTCAACTGAAGCGAGGATTAGCCATTTCAGCACATCTTCGATCAGGGTGCGACTCCAGGTTGACAACAGTACCCCCAAATTTTGGTACTTTATAATTCAGTGTATTTTACAATGCAAATGGACTAGCTACATGAAAAATTGAAAAATAAACACTCTTAAAAAAGACAACGCACAATTTCGAACTACTGTTTACAAGATATTAATGAAACAAATTCCTGTCAATAGCCCATTTTTAATAAAAATTGCATTAAATGATTAAAAAATACCCTTGGGCAAGGTGAAATGTGTCTTCCAACCACTCATTGGAACAGAGAATAAAGTGGTTTGATCTTTTGAGGGAGATTCGGCCTCCTGCCAATTTGGGCGCAACTTTGTCTTCGTCAAGCGGAGATATAATGCTTAAATGACTCAAAAATGGCTGTCTTTTGAATGTTTTTAAATGACTACTTTTCAGCATACTAAATGATGCTGTAGAAATTTGATAAAGTCATTAAAATCACAAAATATGAAAAGAGAAAATACCAACGTGAATGAGGTTGGACGTGGTCCCACCAAGGAGGAATGGCACCAAAAAAAGGATGCCAAGTGAATAAATCAAACCCCAAGTTGCTCGAATGGGCAGATCCAATGCCAATAGCAGCTAGCAAATCTCAATACTCTCAGAGTCCAATGCCCAATAGCAGAAACTGGTCCTCTTCTCCTTCAATGCAAGTCAGAACAACAGAAAAACCAATGCCAAGTGTCAAAAAGTGACGTCAATGCTGGGAAAAATGCCAAAACAGCAAAGGAAGATGCCAATCTGATTTTCAACACCTATCACAGAGCTAACTCCAGGCAACAAAGTACAGATTTGGTACACAGGTCTGCGAAGTGTAAATCTATCCAATGCAAAGGTGGCGCCACTTCTCCAAGGCCACACTCCACCAGCAATGCCTTCTCCAGCCAATAGTCAGATCATGTCAGAATGGAGAAAAAGGAGAGGGCAGATCTGAAGAAAATGAAAGATCAAAAAAAAAGGATGCCAAGCATATCAAAATTTGCAAAAAGGACAAAAAAATTGGTCTTTGATCAAAACGCCTTTGCCAAAAAATGACGTCAAGGTAGAATATGACACCAAAGATAGTTTTTTTTTTAAATCTCCTTTCTTAGATAAAATGCCTTGTCCTATAATAAATAACTCCACGTCAAAATTTAGATGCCTAGCTCCAGATTAGAAACAAGGACCCATTTTTTGAAAAAAAGATGCTTAAAAAAACTACAAATCCAATGCTAAGATTTAACAAACCAGATCTAATTACAATTCCACAAAGAAAGGTGCTAGTGGCAAATCAAATAAAGCATCAGATTAAATATAAATGCCAAGAAAGATTATGATGCCAAGATTCTGCAATAAAAATAGATCTTAGAGAACAAAATGCTAAGCCCATATTTGAAGCAAACAAGGAGAGAAATTCAATGCCTAGCCTCTCTTTTACAGCCTCAAAACAATGGAAAACTTGCAAACAAACCCAACAATCCTCAGATCTAAATCGGCTCTAATACCATATCAGAATGAGCTCCAAGAATATTGATCCAAGTGAATGTACCGATTCAATATGTAATGTGAGACGCGTATTGTACAAGACAATAATGAGCAAACACAAGCACACAACTGCAAGAATGAACCAAAGAGAAATAAGCCACGAATAATCCACACACTATTGCATTAAAAATATGAAAGGGAATAGGTACATATATAGGTTGTCGAGAAAAAGGTACAACACATTCCAATGAAGTGGTATTAACCTTTTCTAGTAACCAACATGAACACTAAAGCCCTAAGCAAGCATATGCAACCGTGTAGCAAAAACCCATAGAAAAAAGGTATATACCAACATCAATGACTCAACAATGGTGGGTCGAGCTACCTTTTTGGTTGCTCAACAGTTTGAAAAATTACTGCAGGTTTTTACATCAGCCACTGGTTAGTTGATTAGTCATGTCAAATCTCATATTATCTTTTTTCATTGTTCTACTAGACAAGAAGAACAAATTCTTAATATATTTCATTTTCAAAGGGATTTTCTCCCGATTCAATATCTGGGGGTCCCTGTGGCATCTAAGCAAATATGAGAATGGCATTGGCTCATTATTAAAATTGAATCCATAATGAAGAAATGGACAAATAAATGGCTATCAACTAGAGGAAGAATGACGTTGGTCAAAGCAATCCTTTAGGCAATGCCAATTTGTAGGGACTATATTGAATATTCTAGGGACTATATTGAAGCAGCTAGATTATATATGCCAGAAATTCTTATGGAGTAGTATGCAAGGTGAAAAAAAGGGTCCTTAGTCAAATGGAAAAATCTATGTCGGTCGAAGCTGGAAGGTGGTTTAGGATTTTGTTCTTCAAAGCAGACCAAGGCACTTGTTGCTAAACTCTACTGGAGGCTGCTTGTAGGTCTAGATGAATTATGAGCAGCCAATATTTGAGCTAAATATGCGGAGAATAAAACTCTTGATAGAATAATTCGGTTATCTCTTCCTGCTAAAGGTTCGCCTAGTCTTGCAATCCTTCAAGTGGGTGAAGAAATTATCAAAAAATAACTATTTTGGATTGTGAATAATGGATAAACTACAAATTTTTGGACTAATTCTTGGGAGGGACAGGCCCCACTTATTAGTCAATACCCTCAAATCCAACATATCATGGAGGAAATGCATACTCTATGATGGATAAAGGTTGCACATTATAGTAGAATTGCCACTTATCCTTGGGAAGGTGGTAGGTGTTGGATTACGATGGTAGAATGGCTTATTCATACTAGGCAAGAGGATCAAATTATGATTAATAATATCCTGAAGGTATGTCCTATGTCCAATTCTAATAAGCGTGATATGTTAGGATGGTGGAAGTCAGCTATTGGTATGTATACCCTTTCTTTAGGATATGCCTCTTTGATTAGGGGCACACCCCATCCTCTTAAGGATATTTTTGGCCATATCTAGCAGTTTGCCATATGGCCAAAGGTTAGTTTTTTTGTTTGACTGATTTTTCAAAAAAGAGTTTTAACGGGGGATCGTCTTATGAAGCATGGTTTTCATGGACCCTATAGATGTGCCTTGTGTTTTGAAAATGAAGAAACTATATCTCATTTGTTCTTCCATTGTCCATGGATTCTACCTTTATGGCAGCAATTGTCTACATTGTTTAACATGCATTGGAATAATAGTGGATCTCTTGAACAGTTGATTAAGGATTGGACAGGACGCCTTCCTAAAGGCCAAAATTTACTTCCAATTTTCTAGTCCAGCATTTCACTTCTTCTGTGGAATATTTGGAAACAAAGAAATAGTAGAATTTTTTAGCAAGTTAAGAGAGATGCTTCTTATGTCTGGGAGAAAACGAAAATTAATGTTGTTGAAAGCATTAAACATAAGATTTTTATGCCTCCTACTTTTACCCCGGAATGGGAACATATTTGTAAACAACTATCTATGCAACCCGAACAGTCTACTATGCCATCTTTTGGGAGAAAAAAGTTATTGAGGAGGGATGGTCAATGGATTGCCCCTTCTATGGGGTATGGAAAATTGAATACTGATGGTGCTTCCAGGGGTAATCCAGGTCCTGCGGCTATGGGAGGAATTGGTAGAACTTCTGATGGATCCGTGGTGTTCTTCGCAAAAAATTCGGGAACCACAACGAATAACGTAGCAAAGATTAAGGTAGTGTATAAAGGCATGCAAGAGGCTTTGAAAAATAGGTGGCAAAATATTCAAATTGAATCAAACTCTCAAGTGATTGTTAGAATATTATCTAATCAAGAAGAAGGTCAAAGTCCAAATTGGAGGTTGGTAAAAGAGGTTTGGAAAATAAAAAGATTACAAGAACAGTTTCAAGAGGTGCATTTTAGCCATATTCCTCGGGAACAAAATAAAGTAGCTGATGGGCAAGCAAATTGGGCCCTTGACAACCATAATCTTCTATGCTATGGTCTGCCATCCATATGGTGGTCAACAAGATTTAGGAAGACAAGGAATATTCTAAATTTAGACTTTGTTAAATGAGTTCTTATATTGGTCCTTCTTTGTATAGTGCTTAGGCTTGGTCAAATAGTTTTCAACCCTGGCATAGCAGAATTTGTAAATTTGTTTTATCTCTGATATAAGGTTGGTTTTTATTTTATTTTTTAAAAAAAAAGCTTAGTGTACCCTTTGATTGAGGTGGATGCTTGAGGATTTTCCATGCTTGGTAAAGTTTCTTCTTCACATCCTTTCCTGTGAGCATCTTATAATCCTTATGAATTTGTTTGCTTAAATATCGTATCAACATATCTATTTCTATTTTATGCATTTGTTTCAAAAGACATTCCATAGATTTTTCCCCCGGATTGAATCTTCCATTGAGCTGCATTAAAACATTTTATAGCTTGGAACCCTGTAGGCTGGTAGGATCAAGCTTTAATACCATTGTAATGTCCCTTTCCGAACAAATTAAAATAATTATGGAATTTTCGAAGAACTCCATTTAAAATTATTAAAATATCAAGTGACTAATTTGCAACCTTAAATGAACCCAAAAATACTCTACTTATTTTAATGCATAGAATTGAGAATCATATGTTTATTAAAACTTTCAAAGAGATTACATTATTATTATTTATTTTTCATGGACTTCCATCTTTCCATAATAGACAAAAAGATGAATGACTTTCTTGGCATTTAGCAATTCGTGGATGGGCGAATTAGATGTCGTTGTTTTTGCTTAAAACCCTATTGTGAACCCTATTGAAAACCCTATTGTACCCTATTTTACTAATTTTCTGCTGTACAAAATGACTACAGTTGTCCTAAAAATGGATGCAATCTCCTTAAACCCAACGCTGATTATTGATTGTTAAGTTTTTATAGAAATTATTGACTGCCAACCGTAAATATTGTGCTGATTTTTGGTGTAAACCCTATGTTGATTTATTGAAGTAAACCCTAGATTCAAATTTGATGATAAAATGTCATGTCCCCCTTTTGATTGTGGAGCCATTGAAGACCCTTAGCCTTGATTTGTATCCCAAGGGCCAAGGGAAAAAAAAAGGGAAATGCTTTGGGTTTGTTAAGAACATTTGTAAAAGTACTTTATTATTATAAAATTCACTTAATTTGTGGTCTTTTAAGGGTCATGGACACCCAATTCACTTAAAGAGGATTATAAGGAGTGTTCTTTTTATAATTTGAAAAAGGTCTTCCCTCAAATTGAGACACACCATTTTGGGGGAGAGTATAAAGGTAAGTGAGGGATCGTGTGAAAGGGTTATGCAATTGATTATATTTAAATTTTATGGTCTAAGCACGAAACGCTTTTTTTAAGGACTTGAAGATGAAACCCTTCAAGGCCAAAAAAGGATTGGGGATGAAAACCCTCATTCCACATGTAAGGGCAACACCATCTAGAGGTTGCCCTTGAGCATAATATTCTGAAAAAATACAAAAAGAAGTGTTGAAGATTGACAACTTGGTTTTTGGGAGTTGCTAGTTGCCCCAAGAGGTTGGTGACTAGGGTTGTAGGCCCTAATTATGTTTTTCACGTTGAAGACCCCTACTTGTAGGGTTGTGTTGGATTTAGGGCTGGAAATATTTAATTCCAGCATTGGGAGATTTGATTGGACATTGTTTGTAAGGGTGATAGGCTATTTCAAGCCTAAACATCATTCTAAATTTTCTATAACTATTTCTGCATTATCCTTGATTTTGAGAGGGTTTTGTAGGTCATTTTAGACCTCAAATATGTTCATAAATTATAATAAGATAGCTGTGATTATTCATTAATATTTTGGCATTTCTCAACATCATATTTTCAGGGGAAAGGCATTTATTACAACCAGCAATATTCTGTAATTTATTGACAATTTTCTAAATACAAGGGGGATGGTTTTGAGCATAAGTGCATCAACAAGAAGGGCTATTAATTTTCAAACTTGGGATGCTTAGGGTTTGAAGGGTAATTTCCATTTTGAAGGGGCTAATCTTGCTTGTAGGGTTTCCTACTTGGTTCATAGGGTTTGGCATATTTTTGTGCTAATTTTGAGGGGTTTGTTATAACTAAAGTTTGATGTATAAAAATAAGATAAATCAATTTTTGGCTAGGGTTTTGCAAGAATTCTAGAATTCAGGGTTTGATCCTATTTGGGGATATTTCATAAAATTCTATCAATGAATTTGTTGGTAAACCCTAGCCATGAATTTGTTGGTAAACCCTAGCTGCAAATTTGTTGGTAAACCCTAGAAACAATATTCTAAAACCCTAACACCAAATCTTTTGAAACCCTAGCACCAATATCTTGAAAATTCAATGAAGTGCATGCGTAATTTTTGAATGAAATTACCTTGAAGGTTAAGAAGGTTTTTGTCCTCAAACCTAACTCGAAAGGTGGGGATTTTTGTCCTCACAATCCACTTCCAACAAAAGGGTTTTCGTCCTCGAGTTGAAAAGTTGATGAACCAGAGAGCTCAATCAATAAAGAGAATTTGATAATCACTAAATGCCCTCTCCTTTTGCCCAAACCCTTCTTTTATAGATACTTTTGGGAAAATAAAATATTATTTTTTATTTTCTCCTTTTCCCTTCAAAATTTAATTAAAGTGACTTAAGAACCTTTTAAAATAATATCACTTTGTACCCCATGACTAGCATCACTTTATAACATCACTTTAGGCCTTTTTTTAAAAACATTTTATTGGACCTAAACTTTTAATTATTTTAATAATAATAATATTTAAGTCGTCCTTAATAAATTTAACCTTAATTAAAGTGAAGACTTAATTTAACATATTATTATTATATTATTTCCCTTACTTTTACCGCTTTAGCCTACAGAAGAGTTCACTCCCATTTAATTATTTTGAAATGGGCACATGACACAAATTAAAGTTTTAGATTTCGATTTGTGGTTAATGGAGTCATTTTAGCACTCGTGATTTGCTATTGCAACTTGGTGTGGTTATTAATCCGAAAGACCTACTTTGATCATGAGTAGATAATATTATTATAAGTGCTTAGTTTGTTTGCTTTTTTTCTGTTTTGAGTGAGATTCAATCCCTTGCATATTCCTGAATAAAATTTTGACATGAAGTACATATTTTAGATGGATTCTTGGTAGATCCACAAGCGGTTTCAAAGACACATCCTATAATTTTTGTGCAAATGCATGTTTAATTACTTCAATTTCCCTAATTGACTAATTATCCTTTATTGGTGATTGAGTGATGACTCCCAATTTTCCAAACCCTTGCTGCATCTCTATGAGGTTTCCTTCCATTTTTTTTCCTGGATTTACACATTTGTCCCATTTTCTTCTCCTACCACCTCTTCCATTTGAATATCTTATGGTATAAATTGCTAGTTACTTCTCAGGGAAGTTTCTTGTGCTTATGTCAGTGTACGCTGCAAGTGTATAAGATGGTTAGTTGACTTCTAGTTGTTGATTAAGGACTTGTTGAACATATTATTTGTAAAATTGATGTCTCCTCTTCTCAATATTCAAAATTAACATCATCTAGATCTTCTTCTAGCTCTTCATATCCCAGATAAGCACTTGAAAATGATTTGGAGAATAAAATATTGTTAATTTCTTCTTGAAAATATTTTAAAAGTTTTCTTACCTTGATTTCCAGGAATCATTTGTAGCTCTATTTCCATTGGGTAGGGCGCTTGTCAATCAAATGTATTGGATGGTATTTTCAAATCTATTGTATCTTAATATTTATGCATTGTGAGTTTAACATCACTTATTTTTACTAACACTATAAAATATCATTTCTTGACAAGCTAGCTACAACAATATATCAAAACAAAGCATGATTTTGGGACAATAGCATAGAATGATTGATCAAAGTTGATCATGTATTTTGTTGTAGAATTTTATTTAGATAGAACGTTTCTATTATTTCTTGTAGTTGTGCTTCAAAGATTAAAAAATCAGCAATATATTCTTTGGTTACTCACCAGTCAATTCATTGATATAAAGAAATTTTATCAATAGATTAAATCATTCCCATTCTTAGAAGAGAAGGGAGCAATTCTCTCCCCTAATACAGAAACCAAAGAGCATAAATATTTTCCATATTGCATGCAAATTAAACAAACCTCTAATTGAGGTCCAAGATCAAGGTGAACGGGGTCTGTGTTGATCAGAGCTGTTTCACAAAGTTTAATAGCCTTGTGTAGCTCTTTAAGGTGGCTCCATTTTGGTTCCCTCACAATTCCTGCACCAAAATATGTGAAAACCAATATTATATCTTAAGTTTTAATCGTAGCAAACTTTTACTATTTCATTCTAATTGTCTTTCGAGTTCTGTTACTTATGATTCATGAAACTAGAGTTGAAAACAATTGATAATGGACATCTCAAACATCTTTGTTACATGTTCAATTTTTTTCTACTTAAAAATCAAGAGAGATGTCAATCTTTCGAAAAACATTGCACTGTAAAGTATAGATAATAAATATAAAAGTAAGCCTTCAAGGTATTAATAAACAATAGAGAAGGTCCCAAGGAATCAACTCCAGAAGAGAAACAGCTATCAATCGGTAAAATATTAAACACTTTTAAAATTTGTGTATCCAAGGAAAGATTCGATAGAGATAATTCCAATGGTATATGGTGTGACCAACTATAGAATCTCGAGTAACAAGTTAGGGGTCAGTCTCAGAGTTGAACTGGGTAAAAGCAAGAGAGAGAGATTTCTAGGTAGACACTAGCAGTTTAGTCTTAGACACATTTCAAAGTTATGTAGTTGGATTAATGAGTAGGAGACAACTTTTCAATTGGACCAGGACATTAACTGTAGGAAGGACTACTTGTGAGTTGGGAACTTTGGTGAAGCAGTGTTGCAACCATCAACCATTGAAACTAATGAACATTAATTCATAAGCATAAGCAGCCTCCATTTCAACAACTTGGGCTTCATGCATATATTTTGATGATAATATTTGGTGGATTGATCCTCTTTAATTTATTTTTTTGTGATAATAATTATCTAATGCTCAAGCTTTGTTCATTAAGTAGTGCACTCATGCATTTCTTACCTTTTTTATCCTACGGAGTTTTTAATTCTAAATCTCAAAATAAGGTGTGATGAAATTCCACTGGGATCTGAGAACATTTGTTTTCTTCCCTTCTTATGTTTGACCTCCTCACCAAGAGCTTGTGGGAATAGTGTAGAGATCCCTAAACAAAAAACATCTACAGAAGTGCAACACAAAACAACCCTATATATTTCCTGCATATTCTACAGACAAAGGAGATGAGCATGAACCTAAAAAGAACATAAAAACAGTAAGAAAACCAGTGAAATAAATTATAAATAATTTAAAAACTCTCACAAGCTGCTCTAAAGCAGCATACAAGTTCCTAGGTGCTCTTAGGCACTCAGAGAACTTATTTACAAGTCTCACATCTCTATCGAATGACTCTGAAATCTTGGAGAATGACTTCTAGGTGAGGGAGATGGATGTGTTCAAAGAAGAAACTTAGGAAAGGTAAAAATAATCTGATTGGTCAACTGACCTCAAACTCACTTCTGATTGGCCAAAATACTCTCTATGTTCCTATTGGCTTGCTTAAGTCAGCCCATTTTCTAATTTATAATTATCAAAATATGAATAATAGAAACATTTTTAAGTGACTACCCCAAGTAAGCTTAAGTTTATGGTGCGAATAAAATCCTCAGCCAAAAAAATCCATTAAATAAAACTTAAGAGGTGTTTAAAAAAATGAGTTTGAAGCCTTTGAAACTGGTTCCTGAGTTAGGCCTAATGAAGTACCCATGCACAATGAAAACTCAATGGCAAGAGTTGCCTAAAAGTGTGAGTGTCCTTATGGATGCCATTCCATGTTGAAATACATGAGTTTCCAACCGCTATAACCGCCAAGTCAAAGAGGAGGTGGTGTTGAATACAAGGATCACTTTGAATGTGCAAAATCTCAAATAAATAATGACTGGTGCGGGGGCTGCTAATAATACTCCAAAAAAGAAGTCAATCCTGTCTACAAGAAGAAGAAAACTTCCAAAGAAGAATAAATCTACATGGGTAATCTGAATCCAACGAAAGGTAACTGACAGACATCCAATAGTTGCTCCACACTCAAAGGGAGATGGCCATGTTGTCAATAGTGTCAAAAATGCAGAAAGAATGATAATGAACGGAGGCATCTCCATAAAAAAGGACTATCAAAAGAAGCATAGATGGGCTGATCCATCAAAGTTTCAAGAAGTATGGGCTGATCCATCACTAAAAACTTTCAAAAAATGGTGTAACACACTAAGGAAGCATTATACAATGCTAAATAATGCCCCTCACCTCCCCCTTCCCCTAGATAATACTGAACTGGGGTGATGCCTAAAGGAAATGCAAGGATGATGCTGAATAAATTTGACTTTTTGAATATTTGATCCAAGGTTTTGTTATGTGTTAGTCATTATTTAGTATTAGTTTATTTTCTTGTTAGTTAGTGCTCGGGTGGTTCAACCCGTTGGGTAGTTACTCTTGGTAACTGTAGGAACCCCAAGTTCCCTCTGATTCTGACAACTGACTGTTTATATGGTTTTTTCTGAAGTTTTTGAATTTTTTTGATATTTTTGGGTTTTTTGCCAGTATTTGAAGGAAATGCGATTTTTGCATAAAATGATAAATAAATTCTATAAAAAAATGATCTAACTCTGTAAATTGAATACTATACTGCAAACTCCAAGCTTCCTTTAATATAAAATCTTCCTGAATCGATTACAATGAAAACCAAATGCATATAAGGTAAAAAGCAATAATATATTAAAAACCTGGTTATTCTGGTACAGCATTAAATGCCCAGCTGAAGATGGTACGGCCACATATGTTTGGCGTCCTTTCTTGAATCTGGTGACCCCTGCTTGCTCCCAAAACAACTGCGCTCCCAAATGATGAAGAGCAAAGCCAGAGGAGAGGCGTAATTCCCAATGGCAAAAAGGTACGGCCTGCTGTGAATAGTACGGACATGTACAGGTACGGCTAGGTTAAAAACCAGCAATTAATGCTGTTGTACGGCCTGTCTTTCTGACTCTCCCAATCTCCAAAATAGGCGCCTAAATAAACCTTGTCTGTAGAATGAATAACTCTGATGAAAAACCTGTAATGATATCCTCTGAAGATCAATGTTTTCTCCTGAATGAAGAAACCCCTGCTGCAATAAATCAGGCGTTATTTCACACCCTCTGAATTGCTTCCAATGGAGATGGCACGTTCCCCAAGGAATTTGAACTTGAAACCCTGAAGCTTCTTGCTCAGACCAAAGTGATCAATTTTCAATTCTCCAAAATGACATAATGGCGCTCCTCCCAATGCAAAAGCATAAATAACCAAAGAGGTGCGATTTCCTCCACAATAGGGCTTTTAATTAAAAATCGCACTTCTTTAATATTTTAATATTTTCATAGCTTAGGCCAAATTTTATAATAACATATAATCTTAAATTTGGCCCCTCCATGATGATGGGCGCCCCCTCAGCATTAAAAACACTTAAGTTATAATTTTTAATTATAACTTAATATAATAGTCTCGCAATATTAATATTTAATTAATACAATTAAATATTAATATTTCCTTCGTTACTCGCCCGATGACTGAACCCTCTGAAGCGGTCAAATACTGAAGTGATTCCGAATGCTGTCAACCCATATTGCTAAAAATAGCAGGGGTCCCACTCTGACCACCAAGAACTGCTAAAAATAGTAACTTCTGATAGAAGTATCCGATCGAGCCCAAACGAAAGCCAACTGATCAAACTCTGCCAACTGAAGCATGTGCCAAGCTCCAAAGTGACCCTCTATCCAAACGATCAGCCTACGAGGGTCGTATGATAGGTTAATCCTGTGCTCCGAGAGATGTCACTGAGAAGGGGACATGACAATAACTTACTGAATGTCATTTAAAAGGCATTTATTGTATAAAAATAAATATGTTGGAATCCCAAAATAATATAATTTTACATTATTGTCAAATATGCTATTCACAATGTAATTTCTAAGTTTTTGTTTCTCCTGCTCCCTGGGCCAACAGTGGTATCAAAGCCACGGCAAGAAATTCTTCAAAGAGGATAGAAGAAATTTAAAAATCTCGGTTGCAGTCCCGGCAATTTGAAGAGGAGCAAAGTAATTTGTAGAGTCTAAAAATTTGAAGAGAAGAATTTAAAGAGATCGTTGCAAGGCAGTCTTGCTCCTTGAAAAGAAAATAATGAAAGAACACAGGGAATAATAATATTTTTGGTAATGGCATAGAGAATTTTTTTATTTAATCACACCTGTACGGCAGCAAAAGAGAAGATTAAAAATCGACATAGAGGCAAGTGTGTTGCTGGAAACCAAAGCACAAAAGAGTAGAGATTACATTGCAACACTATTTTTAAATCTTAAAATCGTATTTTTTTTGTCTTTATAGCATAGTAAAGCATGTCCAAGAGTAATATTAGCCAGTAAAGAAGTATGGCGGTCTATCATTTGTGAGAAAATTTACATTATACAGCTGTAGCGCCATTTTTTTTATTCTATAAATTTTAATATGTACGGCGAACTCTGCAAAGAATGGTGGCTGGGAATTTTTGTTGAATTTAAGTGCAACTTGGTAAAAGTAACAAGGGCATTGGAATTTTTGTTGATGAGAATTGACCACTCAACTCTACAGTGCCATCAGATTTGTGAGCCCCACTTGAGAGTAAGTAAAGCGCAGCAGTTTCACTTTCCGTCAATTGTTTTGGTAACTTATATTGACATGCATATATATTTTATTTGCCAAACCAATCAAAAGAAACTTTAAATAGGAGATCTTCGGTTTATATTTCAAAAACAATTGTAGAGCAAGTAGTGGAAGACATTTTGTGAAACACTTGAAAGTTAGAAAAGTCTAAGGTTCAAATCTCTTCCAACTGTTTTTTTGGATCAAATTGGTGATATAAGGGTGTAATTATGGCTTCTTGAGTCAATTTTTTGACAAGTTAATATTTCATGCAAAGGTGGTCCTGTGACTAGGCGATTCATAGGTTTTCAAACATTCCAAACACAAAGGAATAGTTTATTTTGTGATTTGATGCTTCTTTATATGATTTTAACAATAAATATATTAAAATTAATGTATAAAGGTGCATTTTCGGTTGAAACCGACACCTTAAAAATGAATTTTTTAATGTCACCTCATGCTTGTGCTTCCGAAGACAATTCCATCCATTACATGTCCTAGGATCCCTTTGATTGACATCATCTAAGTCACCACTAGAGGTTGGAGGATCCACAGAGGTTGGAGGATAATTTCCCTTCTCAGATTATTCACTCGGAGTATGGGTTCATTGTTGGGATAATAATTTTTGGCTTGTGTTTTTGCTTTCAATTCCATTTTTGGCTTTCTATATCTAATATTCATGACATGGAGTGGACAAAGTGGTTTGAATTTGTTTTTATGTTGCACAGCTTCTCACCTCTCACCTGATAGGGGGAGAAGATATTGCATAGTGGCCTTCGATCAGTCATCAATGGTTGTATGAGTCAGCATTAAATTTGCTAGCATTTTGGGTGTTGATCAAAGGCATGCATGCAATGTTGGCGATTTTTAGGCATCTAAGAGATGTGCCATACAGAGTACTGGAAGATTATTTGGATGGGTTCCTATGTGGGACTTTATGTGGGTCAATATAGTTGGACAGGATTTGATTGGGTTCTACTATAGTACGGTATGATGATCATAGAGGAGCAGGCCTTGATCGTGTTCATCAGCCTTTTATGCCACAACTCGCTGAGCAGGGCTTTGTATGGAGCGGTATCAGTTTTGATTAGTACCACGATGTACAGTGTGCTAGCTTGCAAATGTAGCAGAGATTCATTGATGAATTCATAGTCATAGCTCCAGATCTTCATTATTTATACCCCTTTGGATCAAAGGGGGGTTTATTGGATATTTGAACCAAGGTTTTGCTATGTGTTAGTCATTATTTAGTATTAGTTTATTTTCTTGTTAGTTAGTGCTCAGGGCGTTCAACCCGTTGAGTAGTTACTCTCGGTAACTTGTTCGAATGTCTTTTAAAAAGCATTTATTGTATAAAAATAAATATGTTGGAATCCCGAAATAATATAATTTTACATTATTATCAAATATGCTATTCACAATGTAATTGTTGACAATTTTGCCCCCACAGAGCAAATTGTCACCTCTACTATTCAGAACTTTGCTATGGTGCCAAGTTTGTCTTGTGAATCAGTTTTGGGGTCCTTAAATGTACATTTACAGCCACCCAAGTGGCCATCCACAGCCAGGGATAAGCCAAAGTGGCCATCTACAGCGAGGTGAAGTTTAGTCAATTCAAAGGTTTCCAAGGAGATTTCTTGATTACAACAAAATGTGCAAATACAGCCAAGACATACAAGTTGTAAGTTTATTTATTTTGTCCTCCCAAGGATTTTTTTGGGCTATAAGAGGTGGACTATTTCTTCGGACATTTTGTCCGAGAGAAAAAGCTCTCAAAGGACTATGTAAAAGACTGAAAAAATGACTAAGTGGCAGTCATTCAAAGTTTATTTTCTTCGGACTTTTGTCCAAAGGAAAGGGAAAAGCACAGTTGAAAAGACCCGAAGGGCACTTGCCCTTCGAGAAGGTCCAATTCAAAAGTCACGAAGGGTATGTACCTTTCGAGTTGGTTCACTTTATGTTTCTAAAGACACAGACAATTTAGCGGAATGACAACTTCAAAAAGCTCAAGTGCCCTTCAAAAACCCTGGATGCCCTTCAAAAGGCCCGAAGGGCAACTGCCCTTGCAAAGGGCACTCAAACGGCAAGATGACCTTTCATGTTTTTCGAAGGGTCATTTTCAAAAACCCCGAAAGGTTGTTTTAAGGAGAAGTGCCCTTGCGGAGGGCATTTGGATGTTGCGTAGGGACGTTTACAATTTCCTTGAAGGGTATGTGCCCTTGCGGGGGACACTTCAAGCACAAAGAAGACCTTGGAAAAGGTTTTGAAGGACAAAATTAATTTTTTTGAAAGAGAAGTACCCTTGCGGAAGGCACTTGATCAGTGGCAGGACCCTTTCAAAAGTTTCGAAAGGCACTTTTGAGGACGAATAGTCCTTGCAGAGGACACTTTGCTACGAAGTGGACGTTTACAATTCTTCCAAAGGGCACTTCTAGAAGAACATACCCTTGTGGGGGGTACTAAAGCCAAACACAGGACCAAATCAAAAAGCCCGAAGGGAATTTTTGGGAAGCAAAAACCCTTGCGGAAAGCACCTTCATAAAGCAAAGGACAAAAACAAAGTTCCTGAAGGGCACTTGCCCTTCAGGGAAAGATAGCCAAAGGAGACGAATTCCTTCGGACAAAAAGTCCGAAGGAATTCGGACGGATCAAAAACCCAAAGACTAAAGCATAAACAAAGGCCAAAAAAAAAAAAAAATGCCAAGCACAGGTACACAGAAAAAACCAAACAAGATTGAAGCAGAACTGAACATGGACATAAGCATGAACAGTGAGTAAGACAAAGGCAGGATGAACAAAGATCATGCACAAACTAAAGTGAGTGACTCCAATGAAGTGAACATGTTTCAAAAAACAAGCATGCTTCAGTTCTGAAAATAGAGTTGTCTTGCATGATGAACGGGCAAAGTGTTGAACATCTCAAACAACCAGAAATTCCATGCACGCACTCTCGTTTATCTCACAGCTTGAAACGTTTTGACGGTTCGAGTGGATTTGACTAGGCTTGTTTTGGAGTTGACTAGTTTTCAAGTCAAGACATCCATGCATTGATTTCATGCATTCAAAGCTTGTCTTCTTCTTTTTCAATGCAAGAAATTTTCATGCAAGACAAAATAGACTTTTATAAAAACTAAGTTAGTTTGAGTTTACTCCCTCTCTATTTTTCAACACCAATCTTTTGGCTTTTTGTAATTTTTTATATTATTAGTTTTTCAGCCATGTAAAATCTCTTGGTAAGACCAGACTTTGCCATTGGTGAGTTGTGTAACCTCTTTAATCAATAGAAGGATTGTACTTTCAAATTTCAAGCACTGGCATAGTATACATTCATTCAACAATTTGCATACGTGGTAGATTTCTCTCCCTTCCCAAATTCTGATTCGTACCTAGTTGCTAGCTTATCATGTTATGCAGATCATATTCAGTGTTTTATATGTCTTTTGTTGAAGCTATAAGTGGATGTTTGTAATGTTCCATTTTCCAACTTGATCTTTTACAGTTCACTGTTGGCCTATTCTGGAGACTCGTAGGCTACTCGGAGGTTGAAATTGGGGTTTCATGTTTTAGTGGTTGCTTTTGTTCAAGGGATGTGTTTTTCTCAACATTCAGGAATTTACTATTTTTAGTAAGTTCGGGATTGGCACCGAAACGAGATTTTGAGAGTGGGGTTGGATTCATCTTGTTAAGGTCCTTCCAACGAGCTATAGATCATTGGTTTCCAACATCATCTTGGCCTCCATTTTAAAGTCTGTAAATTAAACATTATTATTTAATTTTGGACCTTGGTGCCTAGGCTCAACGACTTAATGTTGAGGTTGAAAAAGAATTAAAGAGGATTATATTATTTTCCCTCTCATGTTTTATCCCATATGCAAGAGGATTTTAGAGACTCCCAATTGGAAAAGTATAAAAGGAGGAAGAGTGCTCTCATTTTTGGTATCCGAAATGTTGATAATGTTATGCTGCCAGGATTGGCCTTGGGATTGCTTCAAGGAATGTATGCCTCCTAGCTTGGCATTGCTTCTCGCTTGAAAGATAGCGACTAGTTGTGAAATAGTCTAGTTTGTGAGTTTACATTGGGGTTTGTGCCTTGTAATTAGCTTTTGGCTTAGTTCAGTTTTGCATATTAGAGTTTTTTCCAAAATTGCATTTTTGTTACAGCTGATTGATGTTTTAATTCATAACTCAAAAAATACCAAAAAGATCCTTCTGGGTACTGTCTACTTCTCTCTGTTTGGTAGGGGCAACCCTTTTCTCCAGTTTGTAGAATTTTTAGTAAAGCTTTGGATTTTTAAGGAGAGGTCGAACTTTTTGCTACACTGTACCATTTGCCCTTGCATTGATTTTCGTGCATAAATTAAATAGAGGGTTTTGATCAGCTTTCAGTGTTCTAATTGGTTTGCCATCATACTAGGATCATTATGCAATCCATCTCATGAGATTTGATTAAGTTTGGAACAAGTTGTGAATGAATCTGTGAGTTTCAGGGCTGCTATTCGTGCTCAAGGAATACAAGACTGTCAAAAATCAGATTATCAGGTTGGCCTCAATATTGCAGTTTCTGATTTAATCTTCTTTATTCATTGAACAGAATCCTATAAATATTGTTGCAGCTCTATTACTTTCGATTGTATTGATAGCAAGGCATTGTCTAATATATTGTAAGCTGGCAGTAGTACTGACAGTAGTTTATGATCTTGCTCTATCAAATTGTATTGCTCAACTTTACTTTCAGTATTTGCTATTGTATTTACTTTATCTCCGCCCTATGGTAGCTACTTTCCCACTCAGGGTTAGAAAGCACATTTTGGGTGTTGAGTACTTTCAGCATCACAATTATTTTTTTCAAGCATTGTAATTTTTAATACTCCGCCATATGGTCGCCTCAACTCCATACTGGATTGGGTAGCACATACTTGGTGTTGAGTTTCTTTAAGTATTGTAATTTTTATTACTCCATATGGTCACCTCAACTCCATTTCGGTTTGGATAGCACATACTTGGTGTTGAGTTCTCTTTCAGCACTTGTAATAGAAGACCCTCTGACCATATGCTCGCCATCATCGGCGCCATTCTTGGTTAGAGTTCATTCCAGTTCTGTTTATGCATTCAGATCCTCTGACCAATGCTCACACCTTGGCCTATTCAGAACCTTGGTGTACATTCTGGTTAGAGTTACTTCAGCATCGTTTGGGTTTAGCTGCTAACCTTAACGAGTGCATTGGTTTGTATTTGTAATTTGAAAAAAAAATTGGCTCGGATTCTTTCAGTGGTATCAGAGCCAGTATCCTGCCATCTTGTGAACAAACCATCTATGAGTGACAGAGAAAAGAGATACATAGCAAGGGAAGATAAGAAAGTTGCAAAACAGTTTCAGTGGTATCAGGGTCCAGAAGGTCGGACAGCTTCAGAGGTCTTGAGGGCTCATTGGGAGTCTTCTCAGGAAATAGATATGGCAGAAGGTGAGAGGTCAGTCGGGGGTAACGAGAGGTTTACCAACAACAGAGATGATAGTGGGAACGGAAGAGAGAGATCGATAAGTCCCGAAAAGAAATTTGAAAGGAAGATGGATGCCTTGATGGATATGGTATCTCTCATGTTGGGGAAAGTAGGCCAGAACACAACTCCACAGAACAACTCAGGGTATAGAGGGGAGCACAGTGCCTCTAATCAGCTGGATGGAAGTGCTGCTCAGCGTATTTCAAATAACACATACATTTCGTCAAGGCCCTTCAAATCCACTTCTTAACACCAATAAACAACCAACCTGATCCTGAAGAGAATGCTTCATTCGTGGAATGATTGAGACGTGGCCATGCGGAGTATGATTATCTCCCTGATGACATCAAGATGGACATGTTCTATAATGAATTTATGGATCATAAGAGAAAGAATAAGGGACAAGGGAGACATTATGAGCAAAGAAGAACAACAGTTCAAGGGGATTTGTATCAAGCTGTCAACAAGGTTATACTTCCACACTATGACAGGAGTGATAACAGTTCAGTTCGAGCTTGGATACAGACGCTGGACAACTATCTAGCTCTTAGACCCATGGCAGAAGAGGAGGCGATTAAGTTCGCTATGCTACACCTTGATGGGGTGGCGCACGAGTGGTGGTACCATGGCTTAGTCACCTTAGGTCATCGGTCTATCACTACCTATGATGAGTTCACCAATAGGCTCATCGAGCGATTTGAGAAAAGAGATCCTGAAATACATTTCAGAGAATTGGCACAGTTGAAGCAGTATGGCACAGTTGATACCTGCATAGCTGAGTTCCAGAGACTTTAAGTGATGGTCACTGGCATCACGGAGAGGTGGTTGGTGATCCTTTTTAGTGAAGGATTGATGGAACCACTCAAGGGTTGGATTAAAGCCTTTGATCCACCATCCCTACAGGAGGCAATGAAGAAAGCAAGAAACATGGAGTGGGCTGCTCCTAAGGCAAAATTTCAATCCAAGCCGCCCTTCCACAAAGGGGATAAAGGAAAGAGACCTCATCATAGAACTCCTTTAAGACCTCAGCATAAGGACTTCAATCAGCATAATCCTCATGTCACAAGATTGGACCCTAAGACATTGAACGAACTTAGAAGAAAGGGGCTATGTTTCCAGTGTAGAGAATAATGGTCTCAAGAGCATGTTTGCCCAAAGGGAGTCAAGTTTCACCAGATTGAGTACTATTCAGCTGGTGAAAGTAATTCTGATTTTTCAGACCAGCAGTTTGATCCTGAAGATAGTGAAGTGGAAAGAGCTCCAAAAGAGTCGGAAGATGAAAAAGAAAGTGTAGGCATTTTGGCTCAACTTTCAAGCTTCCAAAGTAACGAATCCTTCAAAGTTCGAGGGATGATTAAGGGGCAGCGAATAGTTGCTTTGATCGACACTGGAGCAACACATAACTTCATTGATGAAGTTGTGGTGGCAAAGAAGGGGATGCAAATAGAAAATTTTGAAGGTTTCAAGGTCATGGTTGCTGATGGGTTTCACATCTCATGCACCAAAAAGATTTCAAACATGACTATGCAATTGAGAAACTATGAAGTCAAGGATGACTTCTATGTAGTCAACATTGGAGATACGGATGTCGTTCTAGGCATTCAATGGCTGCGTTCACTTGGAGAGATCTCCTTAAATCTGCAAACTATGGAGCTCAAGTTTCAATCTGATTGTAAGACGATAGTACTAAGAGGAATGTCCAATGGGGGACCTCGAGTCGTGTCATTCAAGAGAATGGCAAGGCTGATCCGTCATGATCAAGCTGAGTGGGTTGCAGAATGTATGATTCTTCCTGCTAGTCCGGTTGAAACTAAGAGAGACTATCCACCTGATATTCAGTCTCTATTCACAAAGAAGAGCAAGGTATTTGCTGATTTGCCTCCTGGACCACCACCTGAACGGGGTTCGAAACATATCATAGAGCTCAAGGAAGGAGCTAAACCGGTTATTACAACTCCATATCGGTACCCCAAAAGCAGAAGGATGAAATTAAGAAAAACATTCAAGAACTCTTGGAGATGGGCTTCATTTGCCCAAGCAAGAGCCCCTTCGCTTCAGCAGTGGTTCTTGTGAAGAAGGATGGTACCATGTGCATGTGTGTGGACTATCGGGCTTTGAATCAAAGCACCATCAAAAACTGATACCCCATTCCAAGGATAGATGAGCTCATTGATGAGCTACATGGAGCCAAGTTCTTTTCAAAGATCGATTTGAGATCGGGCTACCACCAGATTAGGATGAGGGGGTCAGATGTTGAGAAGACAGATTTTAGATGTCACTATGACCACTTCGAGTTTCTAGTCATGCCATTTGGGTTGACTAATGCTCCTGCTACTTTCCAGTCTTGCATGAATTGAGTTTTTCAGAAACAGTTGAGGAAGTTTGTATTGATATTTTTTGATGATATCCTAATTTTTAGCAAGACATGGGATGAACATCTCAAGCACTTGGGGGAAGTGCTTAGTATCCTAGAATCTGAGAGCTTGTTCGCCAAAGCATCCAAATGTGAATTTGGAATGGAGGAGTTACTGTATCTTGGTCACATAATCAGTGCTCAGGGAGTGAAGGTTGATCCAGAAAAGATCAAGGCCGTTGTTGATTGGCCACTTCCTGAGAACTTGACTCAATTGAAAGGGTTATTGGGTCTTTGTGGATTTTACAGAATATTTGTGAAAGGGTACTCACAAAATGTTGTTCATCTTACGGATCTCACGAAAAAAGGGGCCTTTTGTTGGTCAGAAAAGGCTCAATCTACCTTTGATAAGTTTAAGAGGATCATGAGCTCTTGTCCGGTTCTGGCTATTCCGGATTTCTCCAAGCCTTTCAAGCTACAGTGTGATGTATCCGGTGAAGGAGTTGGGGCTGTTTTGATGCAAAACAAACATTCCATAGTGTTTGAGAGTAGAAAGCTAAGAGGTGTTGAAAAAACCTACTCTATTTATGACAAGGAAATGCTTGCCATTATGCATGCATTATCTAAATTCAGAGAGTATTTGGTGGGAAACAAGTTTGTGGTCAAGACTGATCATAACAGTCTCAAGCACTTTATGCATCAGAAGGATCTGAACGAAAGGGTGGGTGAGTAAGCTCCAAGCTTACAATTTTGACATCGAGTATGTCAAAGGGAAAAACAACATTGTGGCTGATGCTCTCTATCTAGGAGATCCCATTTAAACTCACTGTGCGAACTTACTACTGATTGGAAGGACATGTTGCTTGCTGATTATGCCAAAAATCAGTTTGCAACCAGCATTATTGAGGGTACTTTTCATGATGAAAGGTACAAGGTGATTGAAGAGCTGATTCACTACAAGGGTAGGATCTTTTTGGTGGCTGATTCTAAGCTCAAAAAGAAGATTTTGTTGACATTTCATGACATTCCACTTGCTGTTCATCAAGGCTTCTTTAAGACCTATAGGCAGATCCAGGAAAGATTCTCTTGGAAAGGGTTGAAAGGGGAAGTTCAATGCTACATTCAAGAGTGTCCCACTTGTCAAATGAACAAAAATGAGCATACTCTACCAGCCAGGTTGCCGCAACCTCTCCCTATTCCCAATCAAAAATGAGAAAGCATATCGATGGACTTCATCACGGGCTTGCCCAAGGCCCACGGGAAGGATTGTATCTATGTTGTAGTGGATAGATTAACCAAATTTGCTCACTTCTTCGCCATTACTAGCGCTTTTTCAGCAGCCCAAATTGCAAATCTGTTTTTTCATGAGGTGTTTAGGTTACATGGGCTGCCAAAAAACATTGTGAGTGATAGGGACAGCAAATTCCTCAGCATTTTTTGGCGAGAGATCTTCAGAATGAGTGGTACTGTGCTTACTCCAAGCACTAGTTATCACCTCCAAACAGATGGACAAATGGAAATAGTGAACAAGTGGTTGGAAGGCTATTTGAGAAACTATGTTTTCGAGCAGCAAAGAGCATGGATGAAGTGGCTTCACATGGGCGAGTATTGTTATAATTCTACTTTTCACATGTCAATAAGGATGTCACCTTTCATGGCTCTTTATGGTTATGAGGCTCCTAGCTTTGCTGATTTGGTGTTTGGTGATAGCAAAGCCCCTCAGGCCAAGGATTTGTTGCAGCAGAGTCAAGATATCTTGAACTCATTGAAGAATAATCTTCAGATTGCACAGAATCAGCAGAAGATGTACGCTGATCAGCGGCATGTTGAGCGCTCTTTTGAAGTTGGAGATATGGTTTATCTTCGACCACAACCTTACAGACAGTCCACTCTCAAGAAAAGTGGAGCTAAGAAGCTCAAACCCCGTTTCTATGGGCCGTTCAAGGTCACTAGGAGGGTGGGGGCAGTAGCTTATGAGTTGGAGCTACCTTCGGATAGCAGAGTGCACAATGTATTCCACGTGTCTTGCCTCAAGAAGGCACTTGGACACAATGTTGTTGCTTCATCACAGTTGCCACCTTTGGATGAAGGACAGTTAGTTTTGATTCCAGAAGAGATTCTTGATTCCAGGGAGCATTCTTTGAGGAAAAGAACTATCAGAGAGTATTTGGTGAAGTGGAAGAACTTGCCTATAGAGGATGCAACTTGGGAGAATGATGAGATTCTGCAGCATCCAGGCTTGCAATTGCTTGAGGACAAGCAATCTTGGGAAGGGCAGACTGTAATGTTCCGTTTTCCAGCTTGATCTTTTACAGTTGACCGTTGGCCTATTCCGGAGACCTGTAGGCTACTCGGAGGTTGAAATTGGGGTTTCATGTTTTGGTGGTTGCTTTTGTTCGAGGGATGTGTTTTTCTCAACATTCAGGAATTTACTATTTTTAGTAAGTTCGGGATTGGCACCGGAACGAGATTTTGAGAGTGGGGTTGGATTCGTCTTGTCAAGGCCTTTTCAACGAGCTATAGATCATTAGTTTCCCACATCATCTTGGCCTCCGTTTTAAAGTCCGTAAATTAAACATTATTATTTAATTTTGGACCTTGGTGCCTAGGCTCAACGACTTAATGTTGAGGTTGAAAAAGAATTAAAGAGGATTATATTATTTTCCCTCTCATGTTTTATCCCATATGCAAGAGGATTTTAGAGACTCCCAGTTGGAAAAGTATAAAAGGAAGAAGAGTGCTCTCATTTCTGGTATCCAAAATCTTGATAATGTTATGCTGCCGGGATTGGCCTTGGGATTGCTTCGAGGAATGTATGCCTCCTAGCTTGGCATTGCTTCTCGCTTGAAAGATAGCGACTAGTGGTGAAATAGTCTAGTTTGTGAGTTTACATTGAGGTTTGTGCCTTGTAATTAGCTTCTGGCTTAGTTTAGTTTTGCATATTAGAGTTTTTTTCAGAATTGCATTTTAGTTACAGCGGATTGATGTTTTAATTCATAACTCAAAAAATACCAAAAAGATCCTTCTGGGTACTGTCTACTTCTCTTTGTTTGGTAGGGGTGACCCTTTTCTCTAGTTTGTAGAATTTTTAGTAAAGATTTGGATTTTTAAGGAGAGGTCGAACTTCTTGCTGGGCTGTACCATTTGCCCTTGCATTGATTTTTGTGCATAAATTAAATAGAGGGTTTTGATCAGCTTTCAGTGTTCTAATTGGTTCGCCATCATACTAAGATCATTATGCAATCCGTCTCATAAGATTTGATTAAGTTTGGAACAAGTTGTGAATGAATCTGTGAGTTTCAGGGCTGTTGTTTGTGCTCAAGGAATACAGGACTGTCAAAAATCAGATTATCAGGTTGGCCTCAATATTGCAGTTTCTGATTTAATCTTCTTTATTCATTGAACAGAATCCTATAAATATTGTTGCAGCTCTATTACTTTCGATTGTATTGATAGCAAGGCATTGTCTAATATATTGTAAGCTGGCAGTAGTACTGATAGCAGTTTATGGTCTTGCTCTATCAAATTGTAATGCTCAACTTTACTTTCAGTATTTGCTATTGTATTTACTTTATCTTTGCCCTATGGTAGCTACTTTCCCACTCAGGGTTAGAAAGCACATTCTGGGTGTTGAGTACTTTCACCATCACAATTATTTCTTTCAAGCATTGTAATTTGTAATACTCCGCCATATGGTCGCCTCAACTCCATACTGGATTGGGTAGCACATACTTGGTGTTGAGTTTCTTTTAAGTATTGTAATTTTTATTACTCCACCATATGGTCGCCTCAACTCCATTTCGGTTTGGGTAGCACATACTTGGTGTTGAGTTCTCTTTCAGCACTTGTAGTAGAAGACCCTCTGACCATATGCTCGCCATCATTGGCGCCATTCTTGGTTAGAGTTCATTCTAGTTCTGTTTATGCATTCAGATCCTCTGACCAATGCTCACACCTTGGCCTAATCAGAGCCTTGATGTACATTCTGGTTAGAGTTACTTCAGCATCATTTGGGTTTAGCTGCTAACCTTAACAGGTGCATTGGTTTGTATTTGTAATTTGAAAACAAAAAAAAAAATTGGCTCGGATTCTTTCAATGTTAGGTGGCTTCAAAGTGTCTTGTATCAAACCTCTCTCCATTTTCCCTCACGTTTTTGTCATTGGATCAAACATTTTCATGAAATACTTATGCATAGTGATCAATTGAAATCATAGGTCTTATTTTTTCCTTGTTTCTTCAGTGTTCAAAGTTCCAAGTAGGGTGGATCAACATTTTGGTGTACCACCGTCATTAGGTAGGATTTCCCCTTCAAGTTTATTTCTCCTTTTTCCGTGGTAGTCTGCAACACAAAGTAGAGATCCTTATTGATACATCTTACAGGAACCAGCGTCCTCTTGAGGTTTTTCTCACCATTGAGGCACCCACCCTCGTGAGAATCCCGTTGTTTCAACTAGAGAGAGGATTAGTCATTTCAGCAAGTCTTCGATTCAAGGTGGAACTCTAGGTTGACAATAGTTTTTGGCATGCTCGGTGGGACCACGAAAAAATTCTTTCATATCTGAAAAGTTTTTCGTAGCAGCAGAGGATATTCATCTACATTCAGTTGCAAAGTTCATAGCATCATTCAGGTAATTTGTTCATGCCAAAGATTACCACAAGATCAGCAAGTAAAGGTATTCCTTTTGAATTTGTAACTTGGTCTAGGAGGGCAAATCCATATTCTCAAAGTGAATATTTACCTCCCCCTCATCCTATCGTTCTAAACACTGCAATCCCCACCATCCAAATGGCCATTAGAAATCAAGTGTTTGCTACATTCAATGGGAGAAGTCCACTGAATCTAGCACAGTTAGATGACATTCCTGTATCTGCCCTCAAAAGTATTCCTTTCTTCTCAGGGGAAAATCAAACAACCCCTATTGAGCATATCCAAGATGTGACTAATCTTTGTTCAGTTCATAATGTTGTTGAGGATAATGTTGCTATTAGATTGCTTGTTGCTTCTTTCAAAAGAAAAGCATTACAGTGGTATAAAACCCTCCCACTTAGATCCATTTTTCCCTGGGATGAATTAGGTGTAGCCTTAGTCAAGCAATTTGAAGACAAATTTGATCACTTATCTGTAGTTGAGCAATTAACTGCCATATAGAGAGTAACTCATGAGTTCATGTCCGATTTTAATCTCAGATTCCAGAAGACACGGACCAGGATATCGGTTGTGATTAGGCCATCACCTGAATATGCATTTCTATATTTTTTGAAAGCTCTCAATTCTAACATTAGTGTGATGATACAGTGAATAGGTGGTACTACTTTGCCAGATGCTTATGAAGTTGCAATAAGGGCAAAAAATAGTTTGATACAAGCAAATAAGCTTTCTCGAAGACCTCCAATGCCCATATTTCTAGAAATAAATTCTATACCAGCCCCTCAAATTCCTCAAATTCCATCCTTAGCTCCAATCCCAGTGCCTCAAGTTCCTATTGCAACCCCTACTAGTCAAGCTAGTGAGATAGGAGAGTTGAAAAGATTGCTACAATCTTTTGAAAATGAAATAGTACAGCTCAAAAGACAGCAATTTCAATCAAATAGGTCTTATCAATAGCAAAATCAGAACTATCAGTCCTTCAAAGATCAAAGGTCTCCTTATCAGGGTTTCAGAGAAAATAGACCACCCTATCAAGCACAAGGAGCCATAATTCTAGCTAAGCCATATGCTACTCTTGATCTGAATGCTCCTTCCACTTCAAAAGCCATTGTTCCAACCCCACCTCAAAATAATTTGGTGCAAGATTCAAGTTGGCAGCCCTCAAATCTCAATGATGCTCAAAACCAAGCCTTGGTATCACAGAACATCACCATGTCACAGATGACACAAGAAGAGTTCTTTTTTAAAGAGGTCAATATCAAGATATAAGTTTGACATCACAAGGAGTGACTCATCAAGTTCAAGGGTACCCTGATGCTATTAATGTAAATTGACAGGTCGATGAACATGTTGCTTTTACTCAAGATGTTAAAACTAACGATTCAAGTGGTCAAGTTGTCGTTGTAACCTATTAGAATACTAAAAGAAGAGTTGATGAAGCCCAAATGGTAGCAAATATTTCAAGTACTCCTAGTATTGTTGCTAAAAGTATAAAAGTGCATCTTGTTGCCCCCACAGACCAAAAAAATTTGAATATAGAGGTTAGTAAAGTGCAACAAATACCTCTAATTCATGAGCAACGAGTACCTCAGAAAGTGCAATCAAAAATTAGTGCATCTCAGTTTAGTATTGTAGATCAAATGAAGAAGTCTAACATCAGCATTAGCATGTGGGATTCTCTTTCAATTTCAGGGCAAAAAGATAAACTCATTCAAAAACTTTTAGCTCTTGAATTGTCTCCAAAACTAGTTGAGAAAGAAGGTATTGTCTTGACAAATTCGGATCAGTCAACTAAGCAATAGGTGTAGCAAGGAGATAAGATGTCAAATGTGGACAAAACTAAGGTAAAATAAAAACATTTTTATCTTTTTTTGATAGTAGGTGATACTTTGGTTCATAATTGTATGGTGGATAGTGGAGCTAGCAGTATAGTAATGCCCAAACAGATTGCAGACAAGCTTGGCCTTGTTTATGAGCCAAATATTAAATGGGTATTGCAGTTAAATGGTTCGTCAGCAAAGACGGTAGGCATTATCAAAGATTTAAAATTGACATTCATGCTTGTCCTAACGTTACTATTCAACAGGATGTTGTAGTGGTGGACTTGCCTTCTTATTTCGCTATGTGCCTTTCAAGAGACTTCAACTCAAAGATTGGGGGATATTTATCAACTGATTGGACCTATTTGTTGTTCAGAATCAGGTATGGTAAACAGTTAACAATTCATTCAAAGCCTATTGCACGTTTTCATATGGAGCCTTATATGCCAAGTGTTGGCAATGCAAATTGTATCATCTCAGATGAACTATTACAAACTAGTAATGTAGAAAAAGACTAACCTTTGGATGGAGTTCCAGATTTGTTTCTTGATGAGCGGGCTTCTACCTTGCATGAGCATGATTCCTACAAGCTTATTGAAGAGGAAGGTCTTGGTGTGTATTGTCGTCATGAGAACGAAGCACCAATTCCAACCATGGCCAAAGAAGATGAATCTAATGAAGGCTTGTGGCAATTGTACTTTAATGAATAAAAAAATAAACATGGAACCGGAGTTGGAATCATGTTAATTTATCTTACAGAACAAAGGTATTTCTCTTCTATTAAATTTTAGTTTGGTTGTTCAAACAATGTTGCTGAATATGAAGCACTAGTTCACAGTTTGCAGTGGGCTAGGAAGATAAAAGTAAATTGTTTGAAAGTGTTTGGAGATAGTGAATTTGTAGTCCACCAACTAAGAGGTTTGAATGTATGCAAGAATCTATTGCTTAAATCTTACAGACACAGAGTTTGGGATTTACTTAAAGATTTTCAGGGTTTTAATATTCAGGCAATACCAAGAGATAGGAATAAACACGCTGATAGGTTGGCTGCTATTGGGGCACAATTTAACATTCTAGCTGATGTAAAAAATAAAAAAATTCAGTCACATATAAAGGTAATTATAAGGTCTTATGTCCCAGATAACCAAGAGAATTGACAGGGATTTGAAAATGACAACCAAATTATGAGATTTTTTCAGGAAGAGACTGAGTTTTCTTCAAAAAATCAGTCAAAACACTTACAGCAATATGGTGATCAGATTGTACAAATGAAAACGAATAGGCTACCCAAGGGATTGGTCACTCTTGAAAATATTTTCAGTGAAGGTGATGAGCTAAGGAAAGAGAAATCATCCTTGTCAACAAAGGAAGAGCACTATGCCAACGTAGAGATTGCAACTGATAAAATTTTGAAATTGAACAAGGTATGCACTCCTCCACAAAAGAAAGCTTTCATTGATTTATGCACAAGTTTTGTTGATATATTCACATGGAAGTATAGTGATTTCAAAAATTTTTGATTCAAGTTTGGCTCAACACACCATTGAGTTAGAAGAGAAAACTAAACCAGTGAGACAAAGACAAAGGCCAACTAATTCAAAGCTTGAGTCTTCGATGAGCGTTGAGCTTCACAAGCTCATAGAATCAGCTATTATATTTCCAATCAAGCACTCAACTTGGGTGGTGAATCTCGTTCCAGTACGAAAAAAGAATGGTGAGATCCATTTGTGATTTTTGTGATTTAAACAGGGTTTCGCTTAAAGACCACTATCCATTGCCATCAATAAACCAAATTTTACAGCTTGTTGCAGGTTCAGACAGGTTTTTCTTGTTGGATGGATATAGTGGTTATAATCAGATTTTGGTCAAAGAAGAAGACCAATTCAAGACAGCCTTCACGACTAAGTGGCGGACATTTGCATACAGAAAGATGCCATTCGGTTTGTCTAATGCTGGAGCAACCTTTCAGAGAGCCATGGATATGGCCTTCCAAGGCCTTCTTAACAGGTTTTTACTTGTTTATTTGGATGATATAACACTATTTTCAAAAGATGTAGAAGATCACATGGTTCATCTCAAGCAAGTTTTCGAAAGGTGTAGGCAATTTGAGATATCTCTAAATCCCAAAAAGTGTGTATTTTCAGTTCATGAAAGTAAGCTTCGTGGACATGTTGTTTCAAAACATGGTTTAAACATAGATTTTGAAAGGATTCAATCCATTCTTGCACTCTCCTTACCTAAGAGAAAAAAGGCTTTGCAAAGTTTCTTTGGAAAAATCAACTTTATAAGGAGATACATTTCAAATTTCGCTACTGTAGCTAAACCACTTACAACCATGCTAAAGAAAAATCAGAACTTCAACTGGTCCAAGGAGGGAGTAAAAGGGTTTGAAGATGTTAAGAAAGCTATAGCAAGTGCTCCTACGCTTTTAAATCCAGATTCTACAAAAGATTTCATTCTATAAACATACGCTAATGTGGATACCATTTCAGGTATTCTTATGTAGCAGAATCATGAAGATTTGGAGCAGCCAATAGCTTTCTATAGCGAAGGGTTGGAGAAGTATGAAACAAGGTATTCTTTTGTTGAAAGCATGTCCTTTCAATTATAAGATCTCTTTAGAAATTTAGGCACTTGTCTAATAATAAAATACATCTAATGGTTGCTCATCCAAGCATCAAAGAATTTCTTCTGAACAAAGACATAAATAAGAAGAGAGTTGGTTGGATAACCAAGGTAATGGAATATGATGTAGAAATTAAGGTTACAAAGCTGGTTAGAGGAAAAGGACTTTGTGAGCATTTAGCTCAGGACTTGCAAGAAACTAATGAAGTTGTTTTAGTGTCAAATGATGAAGAGATTGCTACTGTTCACACCTCACCTTCCAGCTAGTTTCGTGATTTGGTAAGCTATCTGCATGATTGTTTTTATCCTTCTCACCTAAGTGCTTCAAAAATAAGGTATTTCAGATTGCAATCAATTCTACTCTTGCTGTTGATGGTATTTTGTTCAAAAAAGATATTAATGGAGCGTTACTAAAGTGTGTGGAACCAAGCCAAACTCAAAGATTACTTGAAGAATTCCATGATGGACACTTTTTCGCAAGAACTATAGCACTTAAAATCATGAGAGGTGGGTACTATTGGTCTACTATATTTGGCGATTGCCATACATGGATTAGGAAGTGCAAACAATGTGTTATGTTTGTAGAAAAAGTTAAACTTGCAGCCCTGCCCCTTCAGCCAATTGCAGTGGATCAGCGTTTTGTTCAATGGGAATTGGACTTTCTTGGTCTCATTAATCCTCTTTCGAGTTCAGGGCATAAGTGAATTCTAACAGCTATGGATTACTTCACACATTGGACGGAAGCGATTGCATTGAAAGAAGCAAACGAAACTAACGTTTTTGATTTCTATGAAGATTTACTTACTAGGTTTGGAGTTCCTTCAACCATTATTTCTGACAATGCAATGGCTTTTGTGGGATCTAGGATCAGCCAATGGGCTGTTCAACATGCAGTTTATCTTAGCACTTTATCAAACTACTATCCACAAGGAAATGGCCTTGCTAAATCTACAAACAAGAACCTCTTAAGGATCATACGAAGGACTATTGAAGACAATCAGAGCCCATGGCATGTCAAGTTGAAGTCAGCTCTATGAGCTGACAAAATCACTTACAAGAGGTCAATAGCCAACTCTCCATGCAAGCTAGTATATGGTAAGGAAGCAAAGTTAACTATTTCTCTTGAGTTTCCAGCTTTAGAACTAATGCATCAACTTGAATTGTTGGAGAATGAGCCTATGGAAATTAGGTATGCAGAGCTTATGGAGTTGGAAGAAACAAGAAGTCAATCCATGCTAGCCATGGAAAGTCATCAAGTGAAAAGAACGTTTGACAAATGAGTTTCCTCTTGAAGCTTCAATGAAAGAGATTTGGTCCTCAAGTGGGATGAGGATCGAGTCAAACCAAGAAGGCACACGAATTTTGAATCCCTTTGGAGTGGCCCATACACGATCTATAGCTACAAATGCCACAATGCCTTCCAACTTGCCAAGATGGACGGCCAAGAGCTTCCAATCCTAGTCAATGGGATATATCTAAAACATTGCTATTGAAGAGCAAAGCTCTACATACATAGTTTGTTTTTGCTTTCCTCCAAGTGTTGTTCAAACATAGTAGTTTGCTTTAGTTTTGTTCAATAAGTGCTTGTTTGCACATTTGCTCCTTAGTTTTCTTACTTTCGTGTTTTTTCCTTCTTTTTTTTGAGGGAGAAAGGTTACTTTAGCCAAGGTCAGAAGGAGATTTTTAGTCAAAAATCAGGGTCACCATTTGGGAGTTCAAATAGCATCTATATAGTCTAAGTTCTCTAGCATAGCAAGCATGCTTCCCAGTTGAGTCACCAAAAATGTTGACAATTTTGCCCCTAGAAGGCAAATTGCCACCCCTAATATTCGGAACTTTGCTATGGTGCCAAGTTTGTCTTGTGAATCAGTTTTGGGGTTCTTAAATGTGCATTTACAGCCACCCAAGTGGCCATCAACAGCCAGGTATAAGCCAAAGTGGCCATCGACAGCCAGGTGAAGTTTAGTCATACAGAGGTTTCCAAGGAGCTTTCTTGATTACAGCCAAATGTGCAAATACAGTCAAGACATACACGCTGTAAGTTTATTTATTGTCTTCCCAAGGATTTTTTCGGCCTATAGGAGGTGGACTATTTCTTCGGACAGTTTATCCGAGAGAAAGAACTCTCAAAGGACTATGTAAAACACCGAAAAAATGACTAAGTGGCAGTCGTTCAAAGTTTATTTTCTTCAGACTTTTGTCTGAAGGAAAGGGAAAAGCACAGTTGAAAAGCCCCAAAGGGCACCTGCCCTTCAGGAAGGTCCAATTCAAAAGTCCTGAAGGGTATGTACCCTTCGGGTTGGTTCACTTTATGTTTCTAAAGAAACAGACAATTCATCCGAAGGACAATTTCAAAAAGCCCGGGTGCCCTTCAAAAACCCTGGGTGCCCTTTAAAAGGCCCGAAGGGCAATTGCCCTTGCGGAGGTCACTCAGACAACTAGAGGACCTTTCATTTTTTATGAAGGGTCATTTTCAAAAACCCCGAAAGGTATGTTTTAAGAAGTGCTCTTGCGGAGGGCATCTAGGCATTGCGTAGGGACATTTACGATTTATTCGAAGGGTATGTGCCCTTGCGGGGGACACTTCAAGCACAAAGAAGACCTTGGAAAAGGTTCCGAAGGACAAAATCAATTTTTTCAAAGGAGAAGTGCCCTTCTGGAGGGCACTTGGTCGATGGCAGGACCCTTTCAAAAGTTCCAAAAAGCACTTTTGAGGAAGAATAGCCCTTGCAGAGGACACTTTGCAGCGAAGTGGACCTTTACAATTCTTTCGAAGGGCACTTCTAAAATAACATACCCTTATGGGGGGCACCAAAGCCAAAGACAAGACCAAATCAAAAAGCCTAAAAGGCATTTTTGGGAAGCAGAAGCCCTTGCGGAGGGCACCTTCATAAAGCAAAGGACAAAAACAAAGTTCTTGAAGGGAACTTGCCCTTCGGGGAAAGATAGCCAAAGGAGACAAATTCCTTTGGACTTTTTGTCCGAAGGAATTCGGACGGATCAAAAACCTGAAGACTAAAGTGTAAGCAAAGGCAGAAAAAGAAAAAGGAAAATGCCAAGCATGGAAAAATAAAAACACAGAGGCCCGACCAAAATAAAGCCCGAATCTCGAATTAAAGCAAAACATTGAAAAAGCTAGAGAAAACACGAAGTAAACTGAGCATGATCAATAGCATGAACACGAGAAAAGCCAAACAAGATTGAAACATAACTGAACATGGACATAAGCATGAACAGTGAATAAGACAAACACAAAATAAAAACAAAGGCAAGATGAACAAAGATCATGCACAGACTAACGTGAGTGACTCCAACGAAGTGAACAAGTTTAAGAAAACAAGCATGCTTCAGTTCTGAAAATAGAGTTGTCTTGCATGATGAATGGGCAAAGTGTTAAACATCTCAAACAGCCAGAAATTCCATACACGCACTCTTGTTTGTCTCACAGCTTGACATGTTTCGGCGGTTCGAGTGGATTTGACTTGTCTTGTTTTGGAGTTGACTGGTTTTCAAGCAAAGATATCTATGCATTGATTTCATGCATCCAAAGCTTGTCTTCTTTTTCAACACAAGAAATTTTCATGCAAAACAAAATAAACTTTTGTAAAGGCTGAGTTAGTTTGAGTTTACTCCCTATCTATTTTCCAATGCCAATCTTTTGGATTTTTGTAATTTTCTATATTAATGACTTTTCAGCCTTGTAAAAAGTATCCCTCTTTTAGTAAGACTAGACTCTATCATTGGTGAGTTGTGTAATATCTTTAATCAATAGAAGGACAGTACTTTCAGATTTCAAGCGCTGGCATAGTGTATATTCATTCAGCAATTTGCATACATGGTAGATTTTTCTCCCTTTCCAATTTCTAATTCATACTTATTTGCTAACTTATCATGTTATGCAAGTCATGTTCAGTGTTTTATGTCTTTTGCTAAAGCTATAAGTGGATGTTAAGTGGCTACAAAGTGTCGTGTATCAGACCTCTCTCCATCGTTTTCCCTCACGTTTTTGTCATTGGATCGAACCTTTTCATGAAATACTTATGCATAGTGATCAATTGAAATCAAAGGTTTTTTTTTCCTTGATTCTTCAGTGTTCAAAGTTTCAAGTAGGGTGGATCAACATTTTGGTGTATCACCATCATTAGGTAGGATTTTCCCTTCAAGTTTATTTCTCCCTTTTTTGTGGTGGTCCACAACACAGAGTAGAGATCTTCATTGATACATCTTACATGAACCAGTCTCTTCTGGAGGTTCTTCTCACCATTGAGGCACCAACCCTCGTGAGAAGATCTCATTGTTTCAACTCAGAGAGGATTAACCATTTCAGCACGTCTTCGATTCAAGGTGCAACTCCAGGTTAACAACAGTCATTTCTAAGTTTTTGTTTCTCCTGCTACCTGGACCAACATGACTCTCATGCAGAATGAAACTTCAATAACAGTGGTGTTGGTCATCACCATAAAACAACCACATGCATGGATGGGCTAATCCACCTGTAAGAACCCCTAGTAGTAATTTTTAGTTTTCCCAACTTGGCATTTTGTCAAACAAATGGTATGAATGATTACCTATGACTGATATGTTGTTTTGTGCTTGTTTGGTGTTTGTTTGGATAGATATTAGGAGAAAATTGTTGACGCTGTGGATTGCACCCTCGAAAGAACACTGGGCTTCTCTCTTCCACGCGGCACAATGGAGACTCCCCTCTTGTTGTGGGTCTGGCAAAACTGAGGGAAGAATCTCTAAATAAGGGCTAGCTCCCTTTGATGCATCTCTGTTGTCTTTTGCTACTACTGCTAATACTGGAGGGGGGAAACGGGAGAAAGAATACCCAGAACAGAAACTACTCTAACTGGTGATGCACCAACTGATTTTGTTCTACTCAGTTATTCACACTTCAGACCAGAAGAGGATAGACATACACTATCTGATGAAAAGACCAGACTGTAGGGAGATTTAACAATAGGCTTAATGAAGACACACAAAAAATGAATTTCCCCCAAGCGCTGTAAAAAACACACTCTCTGATAACCCTTTTCTATCTCTATGCTCCAAATGCAGCACTTCTTGTGAACCTACAGAAATGGTGCTTTGTCTACACTAGGTATGTTGGTGTCAATTTGTGAAAGCTTCAAGCAAAAAAACGGAACACAAAATTAATACACAGACACTCAAAAGCATAACCAGTCAAATAGAGGTAAAACTCATTCTTATTGATCAAGGTGAAATTTTGGCAGGGCTTTGCCTTACAAAAATGAGAGAGATCCCTTTCTCTCTTGGAGGTTACAATATATATAGCATTTTGAGAAAGTTTGGCGCTTTCCAAGAAAGGGCGACCCATATTGCATTAAATGCCTAGGAAGGAGGAAGTCTGCTGTTTGAACCATGATGTGGCTATCGCAAGTCTTGACTTTGTTGTCTGGGCATATTAAACACTCCTGCAAAAGTACGAGTCGCTACTCTCCATAACCAACAAAGCCATCCCTCCATGAAAATTCACCAGCTGTCCGCCTATTAATGCCAAACAAAGAAAAAATGGGCTGCCCTCTTGAATGTTTGTGTTCTTTGATGACCACTTGGTGGAGACTGTTTCATCTGCAGCAATAACTCCTTGTGCCGACACCTTTTGCCACCTGCGCTGATCTGATTCGTGTCTGCGCTTGGCTTATGTGTGCGTGGTCGCACTTTCACTGTTTTTGTCTCTTTCCTGAAACTCAGCTCTCGAGCTATCATTTTGTCTTTTGTTGGCTCTTCAGGGTCCTTTCTCGGCAGGTCTTTGAGTTTCCCTCGGGTCTTATGCCCCTTTGAATTTCGTTGGGCCTGCGCCATTCGAGCTCTTTCGGGCCACTTGTCGTGAAGGCATTAGTCCTTTGGCTTGTCCTCAATGGCCGACGCATCCAGTCAAAATTGATATTTGCGGCCCTGTCACTATTCGAAAACCAAACGGCTATTTCATCACCGTAAATTTGACGTCCGCAAGCCCGTCGCCATTTGAAAGCCAATGGCTAGTTTGCTGCCTTGAAATTGACATTCTCGAGCCCGTCACCCCTTTGGTAGTTTCTTCGGCCTTTTGTATTCCTTCGGCCCTTTGCAATTCCTTCGGCTTTTTGTATTTGAACCTTCCCGAAGGGAAGGTGTCCCTTCGGAAGAGAGGAGAGGGTCTCTTTTCGGTAGTCAAGAGTCCCCCGCAAGGGCACTTGCTCTTCGGGTTCCTTCGAGCTACCTTGATCTTCTTAATTCCTTCAGACAAAATGTCCGAAGGAATTCATTCGGACATTTTGCCCGAAGGAAAACTTCAAAGTCTTGGCTTTTCTTTGTGAATACATTTGGTTTCTTTCTCCCTTGGAAGGAATTCCTTTGGGCATTTTGTCCGAAGGAAATGTGCCTTTGGATTTTTCCTTGGATTTTTTTCGAAGGAAGACTTACCTTTCGGCCTTCTGTCATGTCATTTTTAAAAGGTACCCTCTAACCTCCACAAGGGTATTTTGGGCCCCAAATTGCCCTTCACAGCCTGAGGTCCAATTGGTCACCTACCTGCCCTCCACAAGGTCACTTTTCTTGGAGCTTTGTAAAAGACTTGCGTTCTTTGAACTAGCCCATCCTTTTGCCAAAAGGCTTGTCCAAGGCAATTTGCTGAAGCAAAATGGGCCTCCGTATCAACCTGAAAACTTGCATGACTCAAATCACTTGACTCTTTCGTGGAACAAGCCTATGACAAAGGGAAAAAACCACATTTGCAGCAAGGTGAAGGCATCAAAGACTGGTGTTAACCATTTTTTGGTCTTGCAGGGCAAAAAATGGGTCTCCCTTTCTTTCCTTGTTGTCCCAGTCTTTAATGCCTTCACCTTGCTGCAAACATGGTTTTTTTCCTTTGTCGTAGGCTTGTTCCACGAAAGAGTCAAGTGATTTGAGCCCTGCAGGTTTTCGGGTTGATACGGAGGCTCATTTCGCTTCAGCAAATTGCCTTGGACAAGCCTTTTGGCAAAAGGTTGACCCAGTTCAAAGAATGCAAGTCTTTTACAAGACTCCGAAGGTCAAGTGCCCTTGCGGAGGGCAGACAGGGGACAAAATCGGACCATTCAGCAGGTTCCGAAGGGCAACTATGGACCTAAAATACCTTTGCGGAGGGCAAAGTTTTCCTTCAGAGAAAATTAAAGAAGGCCAAAAGGTAAGTCTTCCTTCGGAGGAAATCCAATTGAAAAGACAAGAAAATCCACGTGGAATCAATGGATGAATTCCTTCAAACAAAATGCCCGAATGAATTCCTTCCGACATTTTGTCCAAATAATTTCACAAGCAAGGAAATCCAAGGCAAAGGTCAAAGGTCAAGGGAAAATACAAGGAAAAATCCAAAGGCACATTTGCTTCGGGCAAAATGTCCGAAGGAATTCCTTCGGACATTTTGTCTAAAGGAATTCAAGAAGAGAAAGGGCCGAGACTCCAAAGAAAAAGACTAAGGCATGAAGAAAGGTTTCCTTCGGACAAAATGTCTGAAGGAATTCCTTCAAACATTTTGTCTGAAAGAATTAAGAAGACCAAGGCAGCCCGAAGGAACTCGAAGGGCAAGTGCCCTTGCGGGGGACTCTCGGCTGCCAAAAAAAGACCCTCTCCTCTCTTCCGAAGGGACACCTTCCCTTCGGGAAGGTTCAAATACAAAAGGCCGAAGAAATTGCCAAGGGTGACGGGCCAAAGAACTTCAATTTCAAGGCAGCCAACTAGCCGTTAGCTTCCAAATGGTGATAGGCCCACAAACGTCAATTTTGACGGGATGTGTCGGCCATTAAAGACTAATGCCTTCACGACAAGTGGCCTGAAAGAGCTCAAAGGTGCAGGCCCGACGAAATTCAAAGGGGCATAAGACCCGAGGGAAACTCAGCGACCCGCTGAGAAAGGAGCCCGAAGAGCCAGCAAAAGACAAAAAGATAGCCCGAGAGTCGAGTTGCCAGGAAAGAGACAAAAACAGTGAAAGCACAACCACGCACACATAAGCCAAGTGCAGACACGAACCAGATCAGCCCAGGTGGCAAAAGAAGTTATTGTTGCGGATGAAACAGTCTCCACCAAGTGGTCATCAAAGAACACGAACATTCAAGAGGGCAGCCCATTTTTTCTTTGTTTGGCATTAATAGGCGGACAGCTGTGTGAACTTTCATGGAGGGATGGCTTTGTCAGTTATGAAGAGCAGCGAGCCATACTTTTGCGGGAGTGTTTAATATGCCCAGGCAGCAAAGTCAAGACTTGTGACAGCCACAACATGATTCAAACAACAGACTTCCTCCTTCCTAGGCATTTAATGCAGTATGGGTCGCCCTTTCTTGGAAAGCGCCAAACTCTTTCTCAAATTGCTATTTATATTGTAACCTCCAAGAGAAAAAAGGATCTCTCATTTTTTTAAGGTGAAGCCCTGCCAAAATTTCACCTTGATCAATAAAAATGTGTTTTACCTCTATCTGACTGGTTATGCATTTGAGTGTGTCTGTGTATTAATTCTGTGTTCAGTCTTTTTTGCTTGAAGCTTTTCAAAAATTGACACCAACACACCTAGTGTAGACAAAGCATCATTTTTGCAGGTTAACAGGAAGTGCTACATCTGGAGCATAGAGACAGAAAAGGGTTATCAAACAGTGTGTTTTCTATAACGCCTGTAGTAAGTTCATTTTCGATGTGTGCCTTCATTAAGCCTATTGTTAAAGCTCCCTACAGTCTGGTCTTTTCATCAAATAAAGTGTATGTTTGCCCTATTCTGGTCTGAAGTGTGAATAATTGGGTAGATCAAAATCATTCAGCGCATCACCACTTACTTTAGTTTCTGTTCTGGTTATCCTCCTCCCTTTTCATCCCCCCCCAGTAATAGCAGTAGTAGCAAAAGACAACAGAAATGCATCAAAGGGAGCTAGCCCTTATCTAGAGATTATCCCCTTAGTTTTGCCAGACCCATAGCAAGAGGGGAGTCTCCATTGTGCCGCGTGGAAGAGAGACGCCTAGCTTTCTTTCAAGGGTACAATCCATAGCATCAATTTTTGGCACGCTCGATGGTACCAAATTTTGATGCTCAAAAACATTCCAAGATTGGTGTTGATCCTGATACAGCAAGAATGAACCACTAATTCAGCATTTAACAACTCCATTTTCAAGAACATCAGTCTTTGGTCAGAGATCAGCGTAGCATCCTATGCCTAAGGTCACCACACGATCTGTTGCCAAGGCTGTCCCTTTCGAATTCGTTGAACTACCATTGACCTCAGCGAGGCAACTGAGGTTTGCTAGAATTCATCCCTATACAGCGAGTCATCTTCCCATACTTGCTATAAAATATACTTACACAAGAAGACCTCAATAGAACCCTGTTATCACCATGGCTTTACCTTTCATAGCCTTTCATGGTCAAAGCCCGTTAAACCTTCTGCATTACGACCCAATCCCAGGAATAGCGCTTAAGAGCGTTCCTCATTTTAATGGGGAGGGGCCTATTACTGCCATTGAGCACATCATAAATATCGTCAACCTCTGTAATATTCACAATGTTACTGAAGAGAACATTGCTATCAGGTTGTTGGCGCTGTCCTTCAAAGGGAAGGTTCTGGACTGGTATGGAACTTTGCCTATGAATTCAGTTGGCACATGGAACAAACTAGGCACTCTCTTGACAAACAAATTCGGGGAGAAGAGTGACCACCTCTTGCTTGCTGAGCAACTAACCACCATGAAAAGAGCTCCACATGAATTCATGCAAGATTTCAATACCAGGTTTCAAAAGACCAAGGACAGAATCCCCATGTTGGTGAGACCGACCCCAAGCTATGCCTTCCTCTATTATTTAAGAGCTTTGAACAGTGAAATTGCTGTCATGATAAAGTCCATGGGAGGACAAGTGCTGTCAGCTGCCTATGAAATAGCTATAGCAGTTGAAAATTGCTTGGTGCAAGCAGGAAAGATAGCCCCTAGACCTCATATGCCACTCTTCCCTGAATTACCACCTCTAGTCCAGACTATTGCACCCACCTTAGCTCTTTTGCCTGGCATAGAAAAGCCGACTGCTACTTCACCCAATGACTCTCATGAAGTTAAGAGCTTGCTGCAAAGTGTGACCAACAAATTAGTGGCTCTAAAAAGGCAACAAGCTCAGAACTATCGGCCAAATCAGGGATATCAGCAGTTCGGACAAGCAAATAGACCCCCTTTTCAAAATTATAATCAAGGACAGGGTCAGTTTGCACAAGCCAGACCATTTCAAGGGTATAATCCAGGGACTCCATTGTCCAAGGTTCTTGTGCTCACTTAAAATAATTTGGTACAGGAACAACCAAATTGCTCACCCCTGGGATATGGTCAAGATCACGCTGCTTATACAAATGAGACGCCGAGTCAATATATGAATGCACAAGACAACCAGGCTACCCAATTCCCAAGTTTTGAGACGTCAGTACAACCCAGCATGGACAACAATCAGGCTCAGCCTGATTCCACTCTCATGAATCACATGGAAGGGAAATTTTGTGAAGTCAACTACGTGGGCAGTATGAACAACCAAGGGGATTATGTTGCAGCCAACACAAGGTCTAAAAGAAGAGCTATGGAGGAAGCTCAAGCAGCTGCCCAAACGTCCGTAGCACCTTCGTCATCACATAAGAACAAAAAATTTCCAAATTATAAGCCGCCAATTGCGCCCTCAGCTCCTCAGCGTGCGCTTCAGGCTGTAAGCACCTCCAAAAAAAACTTAAAGGGCAACAATCCTCAAATCAACGTGGTAGACCAGATGAAGCTGCACATGAATATTTCTTTATGGGATTCGTTGGCAATACCGGGACAAAAAGACATACTCCAGAAGGAGTTGCACGAGCTATATGAACCAACTATCCCAACAAAAGCGAATAACGTTTTGATCATAAATGGGTACCCCTCCACAGTAGGCCAAGTAAAGAAAGAAAAAAAGGTCCCCCCTTTCTATCTATCCTTAGTCATAGGAGATTTCCTGGTGCACAATTGCATTATTGACAGTGGGGTAAGCACCTCAGTGATGCCAAAATGTATAGCGGATAAACTGGGACTCAAATATGAACAAATGACCAAGGGAGTTTTGTAGTTAGATGGATCACCAGCTAAGACAGTAGGAGTGGTGAGAAGCTTGAACTTGACGCTCCATCCCTGTCCAACTCTCTCAGTTCCCCATGACGTGGTGGTGGAGGATGTTCCTCCCTACTTTGCCATTTGCTTGTCCAGGGATTTCACCTCTAAAATAGGTGGGTACCTAGCAACAAATTGGTCCTACATAGTTTTTAGAACCAAATATGGGACTAAGGTCAAGATTGAGTCAGAGCCAATCCATAGAGATCATTTGGAACTGTACTCACTCAAAGTGGTGAATGTCAGCTACGCCATTATTGACGAAGAAAAATTCCAAGTGGATCAATCTCCACCCTCTGCCCTTGAAGTAGTCCCTGACCTGCTCTTAGACGAATGGGAAAGTGACAACTTCGAACATGACCCATACAAATTCATAAAAGAAGCAGGTCTTAGAATTTATTGCATGCACGAAGAGGGTGCTCTTCTGCCAAATTTGATAAAAGCAAACCAAGAGAGCTCGGGTTTATGGAAACTCTTCTTTGATGGTTCAAGAAGCAAGCTGGGAGCTGGTGGTGGAGTGGTGTTAATTTCCCCCTCAAAGGAGAAATACTTCTCGACTTTCAGGTTCCAGTTTTCTTGTACTTGCAATGTCGCAGAGTATGAATCTCTCATCCATGGTTTGGAATGGGCAAGGAAAAGATGAATTAAAGAGTTGCAGGTTTTTGAGGATAGCGAGTTGATCGTAAATCAGGTGAGAGACCGAAATTTGACCAAGAATTCCTTGCTAAAGTCTTACAAGCACAGAGTATGGGACTTAGTAGAGATTTTATTTGCTTTCAATGTTATTTCCATACCAAGAGGGCAGAATACGCAGGCAGACAGACTAGTAGCAATTGGTGCTCAGTTTGACATCCCCAAGGAGATAGGTCGAGACAGCAGTCCACGCCATTTAAAAGTCGTAATCAGACCTTCCATGCCTGATAACATCACCAATTGGCAGGTGTTTGACAACGATCAGCAGATAGCATTCTTCTTGCAAGAGGAGGCTGAGTTTGCCTCTAAAAATCAAGCCAAGCTATAGCAGTAGTATGGCAGATTGTTCAGCTGAAGAACAACAAACTTCCCGAAGGCTTAGTCACTCTCGAAAGTATCTTCAACGAGGATGACCAATTGAAAAATGACAAAGCAAGCATCACAACGAAGAAAGAAAATTACGAAAAGGTTGAAATATTCAAGAACAGGGTGATTGCACTGGGAAATGTATGTACAGATCATGAAAGGCAGGGTTTCATCTTGTTGTGCCAGGAATTTGCCAATGTCTTCACTTGGGAGTATAGCAACTTGAAGGGTTTTGACCCAAGTTTGGCCCAACATACCATTGAGCTGGAAGAAGGCGCCAAGCCCATCAAACAGAAATAAAGCCCTATCAACCCGACGATTGAGCCTCTCATGTGGAAGGAACTCGCCAAGCTGATTGAGTCCAGAATCATATTTTCGATCAAACACTCTTCTTGGCTGGCCAACCTTGACCCTGTCCGAAAAAAGAATGGGAAGATCAAATTATGTGTAGATTTCAGAGGCCTCAATAGAGTCTCCTTGACAGACCACTATAATCTCCCAAGTATGGAGCAGATCCTCCAAATAGTGATGGGCAGCGAACGTTTTTTCCTCTTGGATGGGTATTCAAGGTACAATCAGATCTTAGTGCAACACTGTGATCAATACAAGACAGCCTTCACTACCAAGTGGGGAACATTTGCTTACTGAAAACGCCGTTTGGACTGTCCAATGCTGGAGCCACTTTTCAATGAGCCATGGACATGGCTTTTCAAGCCCTGATAAATAATGTTGTACTGGTCTATCTTGATGATGTGACAGTATTTTCTAAGGAAGCAGGGCAACATTTGAAACACCTTAGGCAAATCTTTGAGAGGTGTCGAGTGTTTGGTATCTCTCTCAACCCAAAGATATGCGTGTTTGCGTCCATGAAGGTAAACTCCTTGGCCATGTTTCCGAAGAGGGCTTGACCATTGATCCAAAAAGAGTTCGCACCATCCTAGCGTTGTCCTTGCCTAAGCATAAGAAGGGTCTGCAAAGCTTTTTTGGCAGAATAAATTTCATCAGGAGATTTATCCCAAACTTTGCCGAAATAGTCAAGCCACTGACCTCCATGCTGAAGAAAGATGATAAATTCACATGGACAGTACAAAGAAAGGATAGTTTTGAAGGGATCAAGCAGGCTATCGCCCAAGGTCCTACCTTGATCAGTCCTGACTTCACCAAGAATTTCAACCTCTACAACTTCGAAAATGAAGAGGTAATCTCTGCCATGCTTACCCAAGCAAATGACGAGAACCTTGAACAGCCGCTTGCATTTTTTAGCCAAGGTGTAGAAGGCTTTGAGATCAGGTATACATATGTGGAGAAGCAAGTCCTTGCGGTCATACGAAGTCTAAAAAAATTCAGACATATGATGTCCAACAGCAGGGTTAATCTCATGGTGCCACATCCCGGTGTCAGATTTTTTGATCAACCATGATCTAAATGAAAAGAGAGCGGGATGGATCACCAAAGTAATGGAATATGACGTGGACATCAAAACCACCAAGCTGATAAGGGGAACAGGCATTTGTGAACACCTTGCTGCAGACTTTAAGCAGCAGAAAGAAGGCATTTTGCTAATCCATGATGAAACTACAGCAGAAGAACCAACAATCATGAAGGATTGAGCATCAGACATGAAACATTTTCTTCTCACCGGTGAGTGCCCGCAGGGCCTTGATAGGACTAAGAGGAGATATTTCAGACTCCAATCTCTCCCTCATGACCTGATTGACGAGGTGCTATTCAAAAGAGATTTCTCAGGAGTACTCTTGAGGTGCATAGACATAGGTCAGGTCGATAGGGTGTTGTCCGAGTTCCATGATGGGCCAGCTGGTGGTCACTTTGTTCCTAAGCCTACAGCTGCAAGGATTATGAGAGCTGGTTACTTCTGGCCCACTCTATTCAGAGACACCTATGTCTGGATATGAAAGTGCCAAAAGTGTGCTTTCTTTGATGGGAAACAACGGCTGGCTGCAATGCCTCTTTAGCCTATTCAAGTAGAACAACCATTCATGCAATGGAGCCTAGACTTCATAGAGATGATTAATCCTCCTTCCAGTGCTGGCCACAAATGGGTTTTGACCGCTACAGATTACTTCACGAGATGGGTAGAAGCTGTTGCTTTGAAGGAGGCCAACGAAAGTGCAGTCTTGAACTTTTATGAAGGCTTGGTGACAAGGTTTGGAGTCCCAGCTACTATCATCTCAGACAATGCATTGGCTTTCTTGGGAACCAGAACGAGCGAATGGGCATTGGGATACGACATCTACCTTAGCACCTCTTCCAACTACTACCCACAAGGGAATGGGTTGGCTGAGTCCACCAACAAAAATCTGATCAGAATTATCAAAAAGACGATGGAAGAGAATCAGAGAACTTGGCATGCCAAGTTGAGAACAGCCCTGTGGGCAGACAGGGTTACTCCAAAGAGCGCAGTTGGCAATTCACCATACACGCTTATGTATGGAAGGGAAGCTAGACTTCCTATTTCACTTGAATTGCCAACTCTAATTGGAAGAAGGCAACAACATGGAAGTCAGGTTGTGTAAATTGATGGAACTCCAAGAGACAAGGGACCAGACCATAATTTCTATGACCAGCCGTCAGCAGCAAACGAAGAAGCACTTTGACAAGAAATCTTCGTCAAAAGGTTTTTTTGAAGGCAACATCGTCTTAAAGTGGGATGAGGACCGAGTTAAGCCTGGAAAACACACAAAGTTCGATGCCCTATGGAGTGGCCCGTATGTCATCACTCAGTGCAAGCAGCACGATGCATTCCAACTCTCCTGGTTGGATGGTGAAGAACTGCATATCCCACTTAATGGGATATATCTCAAGCACTGTCACTGAGCTTTCTCTCCTCATGTATATATTTCTTTGTTTTTTCCTGCTTTCCCTAAGTGTTGTTTGCACAAGTGTAGTGTTTTTTAGTCTTTGTTGTGTGTGTTTTTCTTTTTTGCTTGAGGTAAAGCTTTGTTGATTCATAGGTATTTAGAAGGCTGTTGCTAACTCTTTCAAGCTGCATCTTGACTCCATGCCCAATGGACTTTGAGGCTACCAATCTTCTTTAGCATAGCAGGGATGCTTCCCCTGTGAATCACCAAATTGTTGACCATTTTTTGGTCTTGCAAGCCAAAAAATGGGTCTCCTTTTCTTTCCTTGTTGTCCCAGTCTTTAATGCCTTCACCTTGCTGCAAACGTGGTTTTTTCCCTTTATCGTAGACCTGTTCCACAAAAGAGTCAAGTGATTTGAACCCTGCAGGTTTTCGGGCTGATACGGAGGCTCATTTCGCTTCAGCAAATTGCCTTGGACAAGCCTTTTGACAAAAGGATGGGCCAGTTCAAAGAACGCAAGTCTTTTACAAGACTCCGAAGGTCAAGTGCCCTTGCAGAGGACAGGCAGGGGACAAAATCGGACCATTCAACAGGCTCCGAAGGGCAACTGTGGACCTAAAATACCTTTGCGGAGGGCAGAGTTTTCCTTCGAAAAAAATTAAAGAAGGCCAAAAGGTAAGTCTTCCTTCGAAGGAAATCCAATTGAAAGGACAAGAAAATCCACGTGGAATCAATGGATGAATTCCTTCGAACAAAATTCCCGAAGGAATTCCTTCGGACATTTTGTCTGAAGAAATTCACAAGCAAGGAAATCCAAGGCAAAGGTCAAAGGTCAAGGGAAAATACAAGGAAAAATTCAAAGGCACATTTCCTTTGGGCAAAATGTCAGAAGGAATTCAAGAAGAGAAAGGGTAGAGACTCCAAAGAAAAAAACTAAGGCATGAAGAAAGATTTCCTTCGGACAAGATGTCCGAAGGAATTAAGAAGACCAAGGCAGCCTGAAGGAACCCGAAGGGCAAGTGCCCTTGCGGGGGACTCTTGGCTGCCGAAAAGAGACCCTCTCCTCACTTCCGAAGGGACACCTTCCCTTCGGGAAGATTCAAATACAAAAGACCAAAGAAATTGCCAAAGGGGTGAAGGGCCCGAGAACGTCAATTTCAAGGCAACAAACTATTCGTTGGCTTTCAAATGGCAACAGGCCCGCAAACGTCAATTTTGATGGGATGCCTCGGCCATTAAGGACTAATGCCTTCACGACAATGTTGGACTAATCACCAGCGTCCCCCTCAGGGATTCGTGACATGGACTAACATCCTCCCATGGGTACTTATCTGGGGTTTGTATCGGGCGTTAACAGGTCGACCTTTTGGCGCAACGGCAAGCATTCCTACAATTGGTATCAGAGCCATGGTCACGGGTTCGAATCCCCTCGGGTAACGCTGAGGGGGGGATTGTTGGACTAATCGCCAGCGTCCCCCTCAGGGATTCGTGACATGGACTAACAGCTTCCCGTGGGTACTTATCTGGGGTTTGTATCGGGCGTTAACAGGTCGACCTTTTGGCGCAACGGCAAGCATTCCTACAAACAAGTGGCCTGAAAGAGCTTGAATGGTGCAGGCCCAACGAAACTCAAAGGGGCATAAGACCCGAGGGAAACTCAGCGACCCGCCGAGAAAGGAACCCGAAGAGCCAGCAAAATACAAAAAGATAGCCCGAGAGCCAAGTTGCCAGGAAAGAGACAAAAACAGTGAAAGTGCAACGATGCACACATAAGCCAAGCGCAGACACGAACCAAATCAGCACAGGTGGCAAAAGGTATCGACACAAGCAGTTATTGTTGCGAACGAAACAGTCTCCACCAAGTGGTCATCAAAGAACACAAACATTCAAGAGGGCAGCCCATTTTTTCTTTGTTTGGCATTAATAGGCGGACAGTTGTGTGAACTTTCATGGAGGGATGGATTTGTCGATTATGGAGAGCAACAACCCATACTTTTGCAAGAGTGTTTAATATGCCCAGGCAGCAAAGTCAAGACTTGCGACAGCCACAACATGATTCAAACAACAGACTTCCTCCTTCCTGAGCATTTAATGCAGTATGGGTCGCCCTTTCTTGGAAAATGCCAAACTCTTTCTCAAATTGTTATATAAATTGTAACCTCCAAGAGAAAAAGGGATATCTCATTTTTGTAAGGCGAAGCCCTGCCAAAATTTCACCTTGATCAATAAGAATGTGTTTTACCTCTATCTGACTGGTTATGCTCTTGAGTGTGTCTATGTATTAATTCTGTGTTCAGTCTTTTTTGTTTTAAGCTTTTCACAAATTGACACCAACACACCTAGTGTAGACAAAGCACCATTTCTATAGGTTAACAGGGAGTGCTACATAACGAGCGCAGAGATAGAAAAGGGTTATCAGAAAGTGTGTTTTCTATAGTGCCTATGGTAAATTCATTTTTTGTGTGTGTCTTCATTAAGCCTATTGTTAAAGCACCCTACAGTCTGGTCTTTTCATCAAATAAAGTGTATGTTTGCCCTCTTCTGGTCTGAAATGTGAATAATTGAGTAGATCAAAATCATTTGGTGCATCACCACTTAGTTTAGTTTATGTTCTGGTTATCCTCCTCCCTTTTCATCCCCTCCAAGTATTAGCAGTAGTAGCAAAAGACAACAGAGATGCATCAATGGGAGCTAGCCCTTATCTAGAGATTCTCCCCTCAGTTTTGCCAGACCCATAGCAAGAGAGGAGTCTCCATTGTGCCGTGTGGAAGAGAGAAGCCCAGCCTTTTTTCAAAGATGCAATCCATAGCATCAACAACTGGGATAGCAAAGAAAGAAAGGGAGACCCATTTTTTGACCTGTAAGACCAAAAAATAGTCAACAATTTGGCGATTCACAGGGGAAGCATACCTGCTATGCTAAAGAAGACTGGTAACCTCAAAGTCCATTAGGCATGGAGTCAAGATGTAGCTTAAAAGAGTTAGCAATAGCCTTCTAAAGACCTATGAACCAACATAGTTTTATCTCAAGCACAAAGGAAAACACACACAACAAAGACTAAAAAACACTACACCGTTGTTTCCCATCAAAGAGAGCACACTTTTGGCACTTTCGTATCCAGACATGGGTGCCTCTGAATAGAGTGGGCCAGAAGTAACCAGCTCTCATAATCCTTGCAGTTGTAGGCTTAGGAGCAAAGTGACCACCAGTGAAAGCCATTTGTCATGAAGCCAATAGTCCTTTGGCTTGTCCTCAATGGCCGATGCATCCCGTCAAAATTGACGTTTGCGGGTTTGTAACTATTTAAAAACCAAACAGCTATTTCATCACCGTAAATTTGATGGTAGATGCCATATCCCAATGCCCATTCGCTCGTTCTGGTTCCCAAAAAAGCCAATGTGTTGTCTGAGATGATGGTAGCTGGGACTCCAAACCTTGTCACCAAGCCTTCATAAAAGTCCAAGACTGCACTTTCGTTGGCCTCCTTCAAAGCAACAGCGTCTACCCATCTCGTGAAGTAATCTATAGTGGTCAAGACCCATTTGTGGCCAGCACTGGAAGGAGGATTAATCATCCCTATGAAGTCTAGGCCCCATTGCATGAATGGTTGTTCTACTTGAATAGGCTGCAGAGGCATTGCATCCAACCATTGTTTCCCATCAAAGAGAGCACACTTTTGGTACTTTCGAATCCAGACATGGGTGTCTCTGAATAGAGTGGGCCAGAAGTAACCAGCTCTCATAATCCTTGCAGCTGTAGGCTTAGGAGCAAAGTGACCAGCAGTGAAAGCCACTTGTCGTGAAGCCATTAGTCCTTTGGCTTGTCCTCAATGGCCGATACATCTCATCAAAATTGACGTTTGCGGCCCTGTCACTATTCGAAAACCATATGGCTATTTCATCACCATAAATTTGACGTCCACAGGCCCGTCTCCATTTGAAATCCAACGGCTAGTTTGCTACCTTGAAATTGGCATTCTCGGGCCTGTCACCCCTTCGGGAATTTCTTTGGCCTTTTGTATTCCTTTAGCCGTTTGCAATTCCTTCGGCCTTTTGTATTTGAACTTTCCAGAAGGAAAGGTGTCCCTTTGGAAGAGAGGAGAGGGTCTCTTTTCGGCAGCCGAGAGTCCCCCACAAGGGCACTTGCCCTTCGGGTTCCTTCGGGCTGCCTTGGTCTTCTTAATTCCTTTGGACAAAATTTTCTAAGGAATTCCTTCGGACATTTTGCCCGAAGGAAAACTTCAAAGTCTTGGCTTTTCTTTGTGAATACATTTGGTTTCTTTCTCCCTTGGATTCCTTCGGACAAAATGTCCGAACGAATTCCTTCGGGCATTTTGTCTGAAGGAAATGTGCCTTTGGATTTTTCCTTGGATTTTCTTCGAAGGAAGAGTTACCTTTCAGCCTTCTGTCGTGTCATTTTTAAAAGGTACCCGCTACCCTCCGCAAGGGTATTTTGGGCCCCAAGTTGCCCTTCGGAGCCTGCTGAAAGGTCCAATTGGTCACTTGCCTGCCCTCCGCAAGGGCATTTGTCCTTGGAGCTTTGTCAAAGACTTGTGTTCTTTGAACTAGCCCATCCTTTTGCCAAAAGGCTTGTCCAAGGCAATCTGCTGAAGCAAAATGAGGCTCCATATCAACCCGAAAACCTGCAAGACTCAAATCACTTGACTCTTTCGTGGAACAGGCCTACGACAAAGGGAAGAAACCACGTTTGCAGCAAGGTGAAGGCATCAAAGACTGGGACAGCAAGGAAAGAAAGGGAGACCCATTTTTTGGCTTGCAAGACCAAAAAATGGTCACCAAAAATACATATACCAATTGATAGAGAAGCAAACCAATAACTTGTAATTCAAATATTGACAAACCATTATAGAAAAATGAATAATACCATGACTGGTTACAATGTATATCAGGTCTGATATAAAGTTTAACAGTTTAATATAAATTGTAACAGCGATAGATTTTGTTGTTCAAATTAAAGATTTGAAGACATGAATATCAAATACACATACCCGAATTGCCTCTTCACACTATTGGCATGAAATGAGCATCAAATACAATATAAACACTGCTACAACAATGCACAAAAATCTGATAATAATCAGCATTATATACAATGATGAAATCAACCTCAAATCTCCTCCAAAGGTAGGCGCTCCAAATGAAAGATGAAACCCTAGCCACATGCACCAATTTACAATCTTCAACAATGCCGAAAGAGGACTGATCCATTGCTATTCCAAACTGAATATACTTTCCAAACCCTAGCAGCCAATAATCTCCACAAATCACATCAAGGATGAGGGCTCCAATCCTAGAAGGTGGCTTTCAAACCCTAGGCCCAGACCCTAGTCAATATGCCTCCAAAGTTTGCCAACAAATTCTTCTTCAAATCTGATCTAAATATCTGATATAGAAATTTGCTCCTCTGAATTCTACAATAACTTATTCTTTGAAGCTCCAAATATCCAAACTAATCAATAAAGCTCAATTGTTAATCCTAAAATGAATCCACCCAAAAAAGCTGAATGGGTTTTCGTCCACACAACCGTTCTACCCAAGGGTTTTCGTCCTAGGGCACACTGAACCTGCAAACACAAGTTCTCTCAGAGAATCTGATAAAAGATGTCAAACCAAGATGTCCAAATGACTTGCTCTCGTCTCTTTGTAAAGGCTCAATTGAGTCTTCTAGAAGAATCCAATGTAACCTCCTCAAGCTTCTAGAAGAACACTATTTAATAAAGTGACTTTATAATATTTAATTAAGTAATTTTAAATTTTTTTAATAAAATAACTTTATAATATTTAATAAAATGACTTTATAATATTCATTATTTTTATTTTAGTCACTTTAATTAAATTAATTAAAATAAAGTTATCCTTGTGATTTAATTTATTTGGACAACTTTATAAATAATTAATTTAATTTAACTCCTTTATAATGCCATTACTCAGAAAACGGGGACATTAAAGTCCTCCCTTCCCGGAGATTGCTTGTCCCAAGCAATCGATCCCTGAATGCCAAAGCCAATCACCAGGATCCCATATCAATCTCAAGAATGCTCCACCACTAATCCGCTGCTCCACTCTGATACAGCTGAAATCAACAAATTTATCTCCTTGCATTACCCTGTGAAGCAACTCATCTAGATCCAAACAAAATGATGTGCCAAGCAAGTTACCACCTAGATCCCAAATCACCACATCCTTACATCCGTCCAACATGAGGAGATGGAAGCATCTCAAAGTGCTAGCAATACAAAACCACTCTCCAACTCCTATAGATCTCCCATGGATGTGAAGAATACCCATCATAGGTGCAAGAAAATGTATAACTAGGTTGCTGATATGGAACAGAACAGCAACCTCAAGACTGATATTCTGACCTATGTGGATGCAAATAATACCACCAAGGTCATAGGATGATAGAGTACCAACCCTATGCCACTTTCCAATGATGAGGAGATGATGCAACTCTCTTCCAAACTCTCGAACAGCAGCTGTCCTCCAAGAGTTATGTAAGAAATCCATGCTCCATGAAGTAGAACAGCCATCTCCTATCAAAGTATAGGGTAGAGCTCCATCAATTAGGGCTGGAACACCAATGCCATCATACTCACTCCCAAACCCTACACCACAGCCCAGCTGAGACACAAACATTAGTGACTCAAAATCAAATAGCATAGTAGTACCTCCATAACTAGGATCAAAGCTCCATTGAAACTTCATTCCTCCAAGTGTATGCCACACAAGGGCAAGTGTCTCCATCAAAAATCCCTGAAGTAGGGATGCTGCAAACTCTACCAAAGAGTCATCAACATGATGAGACTCATCACAAGCAAACTCCCCATGAATGGTCAAAGACCAAACCACATTTGCATCACTTACACATCTGAATCACTTATATCTCTCAAACTATAATGTCCCCTTCTAGTTAGACATTGTACTTTCAATAGGATTAGCCAATCAGTGGCCCTCGTAGGCTAATACGGCAAGGTTTGAGGGTCCTCTCCGCAGTTACCCAATGGCAGTCGGTTTCTTTGGGGAATTTGCGACATATTTTGGAGGTTTTCTAATGATTTATTAGAATGTTCTATTTTTAAAACTTTCATGTTACAAGATGATGTTATATTTGTGCTTTATGATATAATTAATTATTTTATATTAAAGTGCAAATATAATATATTAAAAGCGAAAAAAAATAATAATAAAATATTATGATGTTTTTAGAAGCTTCCCAAATGAAAAAAAGTATAAAGGGAGGTGTGGGTTGCCATTATGAATTATCCCGATTTGATGTTGTCTTTGTTGTGGTATGCTGGTAGAGCCTAGAGTTTCCTGTAGTGAATCAATTTGTCTTTGAAAACGATAACTCCCATTGATAGCATAACTGAGGGAGTGAAATATCTCTTGAAGGGTTGCATTTTGGAGGTGATATTTCAGTCATCTCAATTGGAGCAGAATTTGTGGCCATTGGCCAATTTTGGAGAAATCAATTTCGTGAATTTGTGGAGGTTGCATAGCTATCTCTTTGGTGTTGGTTTCTATATAGCTTGGCATCGATTTTCCGTGGTTAAGAGAGCAGATTGCATTGTAGAGAAAGCTGATATAAAAATCAGGTATTTACAGTCAAGGAAGGACGCCATTAGGAGGGACGTTTTTGCTTGTGGGGGTTCCATTTTGCATCGATTCTCTGCTTGGCTTGGTGAGTCCACTTCCTTGGAACATGGAGATGATATTAGATGCTTGAGGTAGCACATATTCAGTGCATATTAATTTAAATTTGAGATCAGACCAAAACAAGGGCAGCTGGCTTGAAAAATTCGATTTGGCTTGGGAGATCATCCTTTCGCTAGGAAATTGCTTGCTCCATCTATTCTCAAGGGCGCCTCAATCCCACCAGAGTTCATTGCATACAATCCATCCTTTAGTATAGTTTATAATTGCAGCTGTAGGTGTATGTCCATACCAGCATACCATATAATTGTAATTCTTGTTTATGCCAAGAGTCTTGGCTAGTTTAGTGGAGCATTGTATCAAATCATCAATACAATTAAGAATCACAAGTTGCTGATCATTTATGGTTCTCTTTTGAGCATTTGAATTGAGATAGTAGGTTGCATGCCAACTGTTCGACTAAATGTCCATTCGTTGTAAGTGATTAGTTTGCTTTGTAAATTCATCTAATTGCATAGAAAAGAACAAAACTTGCATCTAGAACTCAGTATTGTCATTCTTAAAACTTCTTGAAGCTTTAATCCATCGTCATTTAAACAAATCATCAAAATTGTGACAAAAACCAGCAAGAAGCACTTTGCTCACAAAGTGTTTGAAAAAATTACAAGGCAGCAAATTGAGATAATTAAGAGCAGATTGGGCAAGGATTGTTACACAACCCTGATTGCTCCACTTTCTTAACCACCATACAAGGCTCATTCCTCATATGCCACATGCTTTGAATCTTCTTTGTCTCTGCTATGTCATGTTGTACTGACTTGGTCTTCTTGTGTCTTGGACACACAAATAAGAACTCACGTTTGTCTCCCAAATGAATGCCAACAATAGAAGACTTCTTTACTATCATCCTCATGAGTAGAAGATGCAAAAACCGAAGACTGTTGTTCCAAATCAGAACAGCTGTCATACCTTTCCATAGTGTCTTCATTCACCTCACACATCTTCTTCCTCGTTGCATCATGTGCCAATCTATCATGAGTCTCCCAAGGGAATTCACATGCCTCAAGGCTGATCCTTTTGGCTGTTATATCATGATGATATAAAGATAAGGGACTGCTGTCATACATCAGAAACTCAGTCCTTACCTAAATTTCAATCATCTCTCTTCCCATGAGTGGATGGATATCAACAAGTGCTGGTCCATGAGCAGTCTCCAAGTGAAAATTAAGTGTACCTTGTGTCACAAACTCTGTTCCATGACTGCAAGCTGAATCCTCATGTGTATTTGTCTCTTCTACCTTCATGACTTCATCATAGGACCCTTCAAGTCCTTCCTCCATGTCTCCAATTTTTGCCATCATAATGTTGCATTGCTTTTTATTGGATGTGTCTGACATAGAAGTCTGAAATTCTGCTGTGTATGATGAAGAGTGTACCATGCTCAACTCCTCACAAAGCTTATCCACCTCATCTTCTTTTCTTCTCATTCTTCTCAAGGTGTCAAAGTATATCTGACCAAGTGTGAGGAGATGATCTCTATCCACAAGTGTAGGTAGTTTGATTTTGCTACCACCAAAGCCTCCTTAAGTTCATGCAAGTCTGCAAGAGATGGACCTCCCTCAAAACCATCATGATTCTGTAGAGCCTTCCAACACAAACCTGCCATCATCTTATGAACGTGATCAAAATGGGTTAGAGCTGCCACAACCATACCTTCATTTACCCTTAGTTGACCTTCCAAAGGATGTGACTTATGAGACCCAACACCTTCATGCAATTTTTTTGATTGGTCTTCATAATCATGCAACTCCAAATCAGCTTCCTTCTTGGCCTCTTCTCCATTACATCCGTGTGTAAAAACTAGGGTATCATCATGCTCTATAAAAGGGTCACCATCAAAGTAATCATGATCTTCCTCAATGGCTGATCTAGAATGTGTATGTACAGCTATGACCTCTTTAACCACAAAGTGATCCTTGAAATAATCCGAGCCAATTTTTTCTTTGATTTTCAATTATCAGATTACAACATTACAATCAAGTACCCGTTAAAGTTAGAAGATAAACCCAAACATACTGAAACAACTCTAACCAGTATGGCGCCGATGATGGCGAGCATTGGTCAAAGGATCTAAATGCAGAAACAGAACTGGAATGAACTCTAACCAAGAATGGCGCCGATGATGGCGAGCATATGGTCAGAGGGTCTTCTACTACAAGTGCTGAAAGAGAACTCAACACCAAGTATGTGCTACCCAATTCAATATGGAGTTGAGGCGACCATATGGCGGAGTATTACAATAACAATGCTTGAAAGAGAAACGCTGAAAGATGGAACTACTCAACACCCAGAATGTGTTTGCTAACCCAAAGAGGGAAAGTAGCTACCATAGGGCGGAGCTATAACTATTACAATGACTTTAATTGAAACTGAGAATTACAACCAGATTTGAACAAGCAAAGAATGACTGTCAGTACTACTATCAGCTTTACAAAATAAGAAGGATTCGCCTGCCAATGTCTTAAGAAGCTGAAAGATTAGCATTACATCATAGAGTACTACCCATATCTTGGATAGTCATGCCCAAACAATAATTCATTCAAAGAGCAATACAATAATTTTTTATTTCTGATACAAATCTGCTCTTAAAAGAAATAACCGGCAACCTATGGAATTGCTCAGATGCTCATATCTCACTAAAAACTTGTTCAATTGACTTGATTTTTGATGCACAATACTTTTCTTATGATAGCGCCCAAACTAACACCCAAAACAGACCCAAAAATGCAACCAATAATTAATGCACGAATTTTAATGCAAATTTGGAATGTACAGCCATCTGAAAGGGGCGATTTCCTTTTAAAAATTAATGCAAATTCTATAAATTCTACCACTTTGAGGATAGTGGCGCCCAAGCCTAGCAAAGACAATGGGCTATTACCCAGAACACTGTTTTTGGTATTTTTTGATTTATGATTAAAATACGGATCTGCTGTACCAAGAATGCAATAAGCTGAATACACTAATATGCCAAATAAAACTAACAATGCAATAAGCTGAGAACAATGCACAACTAAATGCAACTCACAAAGACTGAATCACCACTAGATGTTATCTTGCAAACACGAAGCGATGCCCGAGCTAGGAGGCCTTCATTCCTCGAAGCGATTCCAGAGCCAATACGGCAGCATAACAATGTAGTAGACAAAAAATAATGAAATGAGAGCACTCTTCCTCCTTTTATACTTTTCCAACTGGGAGTCTCTAAAATCCTCTTGTATATGGGATAAAACATGAGAGGGAAAATAATATAATCCTCTTTAATTCTTTTTTTTCAACCTCAACATTAAGTCGTTGAGCCTAGGCACCAAGGTCCAAAATTAGATAATAATGTTTAATTTACGGACTTTAAAACGGAGACCAAGATGATGTCGAAAACCAATGATCTATAGCTCGTTGGAAAGGTCTTAACAAGACGAATCCAACCCCACTCTAAAAATCTCGTTTCGGTGCCAATCCCGAACTTACTAAAAATAGAAAGTCCCTGAAAGTGCTCTGTGTGCCAAGTAAAACATATCACCGCGAAGCTTTCAGAAAACCCAGAAGGAATCTGCAATCCAAGTTCAACATTTCCAAGTGCAAGCTCCGCAAAAAGACGAAAACGTCCTCCAAGAAGTTTGGAAACCCTGATTCGAGCTTCTGCTTAACCTACGAGTTCCCAAAAATAGGCTAAATCCAAAAGAAGAGCATAGGGCTAAATTGGGGACATTACAGTCCGCCCTTCCCAAAATTGCTTGTCCTCAAGCAATGCCACCACAACTCTAGAAAAACTCGAACTGCACCCAACCAAACCAAGTACAATCCCAGGGTCTCATATCCGTCTGAAGGAGGACCCACCACCCTGATGTTGCACTACTCTGATCACAATAGTGAAACCATAGTGGCCAAAATGCTCTGAGTCAGCAAAATCATCAATGCCATTGTCTATCATAAACCTAGGCATTGGAAAAGATAGTCTACTCAACTCAAAATTGTAATCCTTGGCATATCTCCCCAAGGTATCCAACACAGCCAAAACTGCAAATGTGACCTCTCCAAATCTTCTTGCAAAGAGGAAAGTAATCATTTGCAAGAGCTCATCAAACTCAAACTCATGACTCCACATGAATGTACTATGCCTCCCTTGAATTTTTCTGATGCAACCATGAGGATTTCTGAAAACTCTTACAGTTCCCACTCCAAGAGCCTCAAAATGGTGAACCAAGGCATGTGAAAAATCGTTGTCCGGAACCCACACTGAGAGTAAACTGTCAAAGTTTACATCACAAACCTTCAAAAGATGAATTTGGAGAGTAGGAAAGGTGTGAAGGAACAAATAATTGTTGTTGATCAAGGCTGGGACCAACGTAGTGCAATCTGATTCTAGAGTCCTACACAAGGAAAAACAGCAACACCAATCAAATTCCCAAATGTGAGCTTGTGAGATGAGCATCGAGTTGCAAGTTGACACCTCCAAGGTGGCTGGAAAACAAACTGGAGCAATGTCCAACCGAAAATTACCACCTTTTTGGCAAGAAGTGAAGAACCAGTTCTCCTGAATGAGAGTAACTCTCCATGTAAGGTGGCCGGTCTGTCTCCAACCAACAAACTCATATCTCAAAATCTGCCTTTGTCTAAGCCTATAATCACTCCCATGAGCAACCATCCATTTATCTCTCCAACCCATACTCAAAATTTCTCTCCAATCGATTGGTTGATGAACAAATGGGTCCATCAAGTGGTTGGTAAAGAAAAGAACATCACCCAAAGGTCTGAAATTTTGATCACTGTCCCACCAAATATTATTCTTTCCACAATCCATAAATTCCATCAACCCAAATTGAGAATCCCAAGCATGGATACCCAACTGAATTTGATTTTCAACACAATGCAAATAAAGCTCAATGCGTACCCAAGTGCTAGTGAGAACCAAGTGCATTCTCACGAAACTAGTGTCCCCTCTAGTGAATCTTTGAAGCTTAAACATGAAAGCTTCAACAACATTGGAGTATAAAACATAGAATAACTTCAAATTCAACTCCCAAAGCTGACTAGTATGAGCCCAAACATCATTCCACCCAAGGGATGGATCGTCAATAGTGCAAACACCAAGCTCAGGTCCACCTTTCTCCCATTGCTTATGAGTAGTAGGTTTGAAATCTTCACTCCTTGCTGCTGTAATGAAGTTACCAGCAGCTATCACAACTTGTTTCATCAACACATTGATGTCATAGATGTTGAAAATACCTTGCTTCGACACTTCCCATATGGACTCTTCATCCTCAAACCCACTCATGCATTCCTTACTAATCAACAAACTTGGCATATTCTCATGGAGTGATAACAAAGCACCATTATCCGGAGGTTCATACTCGACCTCTTGCTTGGTTTCTTCCCTACATGACTCTTTTTGCAAATCAAAGAAAGGATTGTCATAAACTTGGAAGCCCTCCTTTCCATTTTGCTGATCCAAATCTGAATTTGCAACTTCAGTCTTTCTTGTAAAACCTTCGAGGTCAAACTCCTCTCGAAGACTATCAAGCTCACCTATTACTTGCTTGATTTCTTTGGCATTATATGCATTCTCTTGCTCCTTGGAAAGTTTGAAATCAGCAAACTGGTCTTCCACCTCCGTTAGAGCCAACTGAGTTTCTTTCAACTTGTCCCTTGTTGATTCGAGCTCTAGAGTGAGCTCATCAACTACACTCTCCTTTTCTTGGAAAGCACAAATGGTCTTCTTTACAACTTCAAAGGCGTGATCTCTATCTCCAATCAAGTGCATGTACTTAGACTTCAATGTCTCCAATGAGTCTCTGATAAGTTGCAAATTGGGTAGAGCAACTTCATCTTTCACTCCTCTTTGTCTCTCTTCAAGCTGAGCCTTCCAGTAAAGCTCTTCAACCAAGCTATGTGTGCGATCAAATAGGGATAGAGCTTGCACTTCCTTGTTAACGGACACCTTGAATTGATCTTCCCACTCATAAGAATGTGAAGATGGTGAATTGCTGATAGGCTGCAACTGAAAATCAGAACTTTGTTTCTTGCCTTTGCTGTCCTCAAAGTTGCTCCAACCTTCTTGTCTTTCATCCTTAACTAATGGAGAATGCTCAATGTCATGGAGAGGAACATACACCACATTTTCTTCGACTTTAAGCTTGCCATCAACTTCTTGAATTGGTAAATCAGCCGTGTGTTCTAAAACCACTTTAAACCTTTCTTTTTCAAGAGCCATAAGGTGTTCTAGCTCTTCATCCACCTCACCGTCTTCTTGTTCAAAGGCTATGGCAGCCCCTAATTTGAATGAAGAATCATTGAATGTCGTTCTGAACATTTCGGAAGTAACGACATCCCCCTTGGTGGCTGCAACCAACTTGAAGGGATCACCATGGAGCTTTTCAGAGTAAGCTTCTTCATAAAAAACTTCTCCTTCTGCCTCCTCATAGCTTGCAATGCAAACAATATTTTGGTCTTCATCGGGATCGAAGGGAAACTTGTCCCACATAGGTTCTTTGTCATATCTTGAAGCCAACACACCTGGATCCCAAGTGCTGGAGGATTGATTGTTTTGATCAAAAGGAAAGTGCTCTTTGTGCTTCTCTTGGAGGGCTGACTCTTTGAACAGGTCACCACCCAACTCACTTAAACTGATATCTTCATACATACCTCCATTCAATGGCTTGGTTTGAAGATCAAACCCAAAACCACCCTTGACAATGTCACTAAAATGAAGTAAAGAATCTTTAATGCTAGCTATTTGGGAAACCTTATCATCTATATCTTCAATGAACCCATCATCTATAGGTATTTTTCTGATCTCATCATGAATAGTCATATGTATGCCAAAAAGGTCTTCTTGATCACTTGTCATAACTTCATCTTGTGAAAACTCTTGAGGAGTTTGAACAACAACAAGAGGAAAACTATCCATCACTAAATCTTCAACAAGAGGAGGTACAAACACATCGAAATCATTACCAACATCATGTCCACTAATCTTTTCTTCATCACGCTCTAACTTCTTCAAAAGTGGCTTCAATTTTTCCTCACACTGATTAAACAATTCCTTAATCAGCATAGAAGTAATAGGAGAATCCTTTTCTTCACACTCATATGTGTCCAAGAGGAGAGATTGGACATTTGGTGGAATTTCATCTGACTCATTAATGGTGAGAATAAGGATTTTCTTCACCGCTGCAATGACATCCTCTTCTTGTTCGCTCCAAGTGGATATGAAGAGGTAATGGAACAAGTGATAAATCTGATCATGCATTTCCAAGGTGAATAGCAAGTTACTTACCCAGAGATCTGAAAATGTCTTTAAGATAGCAACCCGTCTAGCAAATAGATTGCTTCCAGTTTCATCAAGATCTTGGAAACTTTCTACAATCATATTCATAATGATTTTCATGGTTTCATCATCATAGGGTGTCATGGGGGCCATCATTCTCATCAACTCCATGAAGCAAGAAGAAATCAGCAGCTTGATTTCTTCATTTGGATGTCCCAGCCAATAGGGCTGAACTAAAAGGTGAACTGCAAGTGACAATGCCAATTGCATCCATTCAGAAGGTAACTGCTCCACCTGTCTCAAACATTGTTCCAATATTTGAAGATTATTTTTTTCGTCTTCCCTTGACTTACATTCTTTGCCAAGTCTTTTTTCGATCTCAAAAAGTGTTTGTTCCAGCTTTATCTCTTCTCTGTTAGCCATGTTTAACTGCCACTTCTAAACTGAGCGGAACTCTGTTCTGACCTCTGGTGTAGAAACTGATTTCTCTATCATTCAACTATCAACTAAACCTTGTTGGGCACAGGATGGCAGGATCTTAGCTCTGATACCACTGAAATAATCCGAGCCAATTTTTTTTTTAATTTTCAATTATCAGATTACAACATTACAATCAAGTACCCGTTAAAGTTAGAAGATAAACCCAAACGTACTGAAACAACTCTAACCAGTATGGCGCCGATGATGGCGAGCATTGGTCAGAGGATCTAAATGCAGAAACAGAACTGGAATGAACTCTAACCAAGAATGGCGCCGATGATGGCGAGCATATGGTCAGAGGGTCTTCTACTACAAGTGCTGAAAGAGAACTCAACACCAAGTATGTGCTACCCAATCCGAGATGGAGTTGAGGCGACCATATGGTGGAGTAATAAAATTAACAGTACTTAAAGAACTCAACACCAAGTATGTGCTACCCAATTCAATATGGAGTTGAGGCGACCATATGACGGAGTATTACAATAACAATGCTTGAAAGAGAAATGCTGAAAGATGGAACTACTCAACACCCAGAATGTGCTTGCTAACCCAAAGAGGAAAAGTAGCTACCATAAGGCGGAGCTATAACTATTATAATGACTTTAATTGAAATTGAGAATTACAACCAGATTTGAACAAGCAAAGAATGACTGTCAGTACTACTGTCAGCTTTACAAAATAAGAAGGATTCGCCTGCCAATGTCTTAAGAAGCTGAAAGATTAGCATTACATCATAGAGTACTACCCATATCTTGGATAGTCATGCCCAAACAATAATTCATTCAAAGAGCAATACAATAATTTCTGATTTCTGATACAAATCTGCTCTTAAAAGAAATAACCAACAACCTATGGAATTGCTCAGATGCTCATATCTCACTAAAAAGTTGTTCAATTGACCTGATTTTTGATGCACAATACTTTCCTTATGATAGCGCCCAAACTAACACCCAAAACAGACCCAAAAATGCAACCAATAATTAATGCATGAATTTTAATGCAAATCTGGAATGTACAGCCAGCTAAAAGGGGCGATTTCCTTTTAAAAATTAATGCAAATTCTATAAATTCTACCACTTTGAGGATAGTGGCGCCCAAGCCTAGCAAAGACAATGGGCTATTACCCAGAACACTATTTTTGGTATTTTCTGATTTATGATTAAAATATAGATTTGTTGTACCAAGAATGCAATAAGCTGAAAACACTAATATGCCAAATAAAACTAACAATGCAATACGCTGAGAACAATGCACAACTAAATGCAACTCACAAAGACTGAATCACCACTAGATGTTATCCTGCAAACATGAAGCGATGCCCGAGCTAGGAGGCCTTCATTCCTCGAAGCGATTCTAGAGCCAATACGGCAGCATAACAATGTAGTAGACAAAAGATAATGAAATGAGAGCACTCTTCCTCCTTTTATACTTTTTCAACTGGGAGTCTCTAAAATCCTCTTGTATATGGGATAAAACATGAGAGGGAAAATAATATAATCCTCTTTAATTCTTTTTTTTCAACCTCAACATTAAGTCGTTGAGCCTAGGCACCAAGGTCCAAAATTAGATAATAATGTTTAATTTACGGACTTTAAAACGGAGACCAAGATGATGTCGAAAACCAATGATCTATAGCTCGTTGGAAAGGTCTTGACAAGACGAATCCAACCCTACTCTAAAAATCTTGTTCCGGTGCCAATCCCGAACTTACTAAAAATAGAAAGTCCCTGAAAGTGCTCTGTGTGCCCAGTAAAACATATCACCGCGAAGCTTTCAGAAAACCCAGAAGGAATCTGCAATCCAAGTTCAACATTTCCAAGTGCAAGCTCTGCAAAAAGATGAAAACGTCCTCCAAGAAGTTTGGAAACCCTGATTCGAGCTTCTGCTTAACCTAAGAGTTCCCAAAATAGGCTAAATCCAAAAGAAGAGCATAGGGCTAAATTGGGGACATTACAATCCTCCATATCTTGCAATGTCAAGTTAGTCTTATCCAAACCTCTTTGTTCTCCACATACTGAAATTTCTGAATTGCCATCATATGTATGAACAACATCCATCTCAAAGACACCCAAACCACAATTTGATTCCTTACCAAGATGAGGTAAGGGTGATGAAGCAATACTAGGCTCAATTAGAGGAATATCAAACGAACTAATACCTTCTTGTAGCTGATCTAACATGACTGGTTTGATGATCTCTATGGCGGTATCTTCTTCAATCTTCATGTGCTCTTCATTTGTAGCTTCAATAGGTGATTCTCCTTCGTCCTTGTCCTCATAAGGCTGAAGTGAACTTGTGGCTTTATATTCTTCTTTCTTTCCTCTCTCCTTTTCTTTTTATTCTGTAGTGGTAAAATTATTTATCTTAGTGTCTGCTTTCCTTTCCTTTGCAAAAAGAGGTTCTAATATTTCAGGGTGTTCTAACAATGTTGTTAGATTCTTCTAATATTCTTGCCAAGCCTGCCTAAATTCTGTCATGAGTTCTTGCATAGACTTCATCTTTCCCAAACCAACAATCTGTTGAAACTGAGATAGATGAGTGTTGGTCACCTAACAAGCAATCTAAAATAACTTTTCCCTGTTAACCCTTCACGCTGGTAGGATGCACAACTCTGATATCACTATAAGAACCCCTAGTAGTTCTGCCCAAAATTTTCAGTTTTCCCAACTTGGCATTTTGTCAAACAAATGACATGTAAGCTGACCTGTGACTGATATGCTGCTGTTTTGTGCTTGTTTGGATAGATATTAGGAGAAAATACATATACCAATTGACAGAGAAGCAAACCAATAACTTGTAATTCAAATATTGACATAAACCATCATAGAAAAATGCATCATACCATGACTGGTTACAATGTATATCAAGTCTGATATAAAGTTTCACAATCTGATATAACTTGTAACAGCGATAGATTTTGTTGTTCAAATTAAAGATTTGAAGACATGAATATCAGATACACATCCCTGAATTGCCTCTTCACACTATTAGCATGAAATGAGCATCAAATACAATATAAATACCGCTGCAACAATGCACAAAAATCTGATAACAATCAGCAGTATATACAATAATGAAATCAACCTCAAATGTCCTCCAAAGGTAGGCACTCCAAATGAAAGATGAAACCCTAGCCACATGCACCAATTTACAATCTTCAACAATGTCGGAAGAGGACTACTCTGTTGCTATTCCAAACTGAATATACTTTCCAAACCCTAGCAGCCAATAATCTCCACAAATTGCATCAAGGATGAGGGCTCCAATCCTAGAAGGTGGCTTTCAAACCCTAGGGCCAGACCCTAGTCAATATGCCTCCAAAACTTGCCAACAAATTCTTCTTCAAATCTGATCTGAATATCTGATATAGAAATTTGCTCCTTTGAATTCTGTAACAACTTATTCCTTAAAGCTCCAAATATCCAAACTGATCAATAAAGCTCAATTGTGAATCCTAAAATGAATCCGTCCAAAAAGGCTGAATGGGTTTTCATCCACACAACCGTTCTACCCAAGGGTTTTCATCCTAGGGCACGCTGAACTTGCAAATAAAAGTTCTCCCAGAGAATCTGATAAAAGATGTCAAACCAAGATGTCCAAATGACTTGCTCTCATCTCTTTTTTAAGGGTCAGCTAAGTCTTCTAGAAGAATCCAATGTAACCTCATCAAGCTTCTAAAAGAACACTTTATTTAATAAAGTGACTTTTTAATATTTAATAAAATCACTTTATAATATTTAATAAAGTGACTATAATATTTATTATTTTTAATTTAGTCACTTTAATTAAATTAATTAAAATAAAATTATTCTTATGATTTAATTTATTTGGATGTAAGAACCCTGTCTTATATAAACTCATTTTTTCCCTGCTAGTCTGAAATTTTTTTGTTTTCCTTGAATTTGATTTAGAATTTTGATACGTGGCTTTCAATGGCGTATTTGTAATGCAATGAAGATGGAAAGGTTGCGATCATACATTCAAATAACAAGAAATGATGATATTATTGAACCAAACAACTCATACAAGCATATGAAAACATGCTCAGAATGAAATCTTCATTTCTTTATTGAAATCAAATGTTGATTACAAATGTCACTAGCTGTAGATGATCAATAAAGGTCTGAGATGATTGATAAACACTGTTGTTATGACTGATGCAAAGTCTTATCACAACTTCCAGACAAACCAATGCCAAAACCTCCTCCAAAATAAATCGCTCTATGTTAGGAATGAAGCGATTTAACCATAGAATGGTTGTAAACCCTTATGCCTCCAAATTATGATGATCAAAGCCTCCAAATTATGATGATCAAAGCCTCTAGTGAAGCTTGAAAGTGCTGATCAAAACCCAGTTTTCACAAATCATGCCAAAAAGTAACAGAACAAGCCAAATTATGAAATCGCCTAGGTAGATATGAAGGGCGATTTGACCTAGCATGCTTATAAACATCAAATGATGTCAAATTATGATGATATCAACCTCTGAAACACAATTCCAGCGTGTTGTAACAAAAATCAGAATATCAAATTATGAAGAAAAGCCACAAAATTGCCTCCAAATGAAGGGCGATCCAACTAGAAACCTTTGTATACATCATCATATAAAAATATGATCAATTTGACCTCCGATCTGTGTTATTCTTCCTTCAACCTACATAAAAACCTTCAAACCCTAGCTGAAAATGAAATCACCATGAAACCCTAGTTGTTTGAAGTCAATTCTCCATAAAAAATACACCAATAACTTCGAATTCTATTCCATTTACTGCAACTGCGAAACATGTGTGAATCCACCAAGGGATGGCCAAGTGGGTTTTCGTCCACATAGTCAAATCTTCAGTACACTGTCGATCCCTGTATGGAACCACACTGTTGAAGACAGAGGGTTTTCGTCCTCAGCTTCAAGAAACCATTGGGGTTTTTGTCCCGCCGGTAAGAGTTGGCCACAGGCACAATCCCCACATCTCCAAGAGGAAGTAAACGAAACTTCTCAATATCCAAATGAGCTCTCACATCCCCTCTTTATAAGCTTTTAGGGAACTTTCCAACAACTCCCTTTTTAAAATCACTTTATTAATTTATTAAGCCTTTTAACTCCAAAAAGTGAATTATTTTACTTCTAAAATATTTTTGGCACTAAAAGTCACTTTTTAGCGTCTCATTATTTAAATCTCTTCGTTCTCTTTCCAACGCGCTATAATATTGAGGTGCCCAATTAAATATGTTAATAAAAATGACAACCTTAGTAAAATTAATTAAATATAGCTCAATATTACACCCAATTAGTGGAAAAGCTCGGAATGCATCGAAACTGAAAATTGACTGCGTAGGAGTGATCCTGATGATGAAAAATGATAAACGGATCTGACCGGATGACTTACTAAAAATAGATGCTCCCTCCAAGAATATTGGAGCCCAAACTAGAAGCCGGAAATAACATCTGAGAGCATCATATGTGTAATATCCCCTTTTCAAACCTGATCTTCCCAGTGACCGTTGGCCTTTTTCTGGAGACCCGAAGGCTAGTCGGAAGGTAAAATTAGGGTTTCCTATTTTTAAGGATGTCTTTGCTCGGAGTTGGTGGATTCAATGGCGGATTCTTTCTGGGTTTTCAGAGAGCTTCGCGGTGATATGTTTTACTTGGCACACAGAGCACTTTCAGGAACTTTCTATTTTTAGTAAGTTCGGGATTGGCACCGGAATGAGATTTTTAGAGTGGGGTTGGATTCGTCTTGTCAAGACCTTTCCAAAGAGCTATAGATCATTGGTTTCCGACATCATCTTGGTCTCCGTTTTAAAGTCCGTAAATTAAACATTATTATTTAATTTTGGACCTTGGTGCCTAGGCTCAACAACTTAATGTTGAGGTTGAAAAAAAGAATTAAAGAGGATTATATTATTTTCCCTCTCATGTTTTATCTCATATACAAGAGGATTTTAGAAACTCCCAGTTGGAAAAGTATAAAAGGAGGGAGAGTGCTCTCATTTCATAAGCTTTGTCTACTACATTGTTATGCTGCCGCATTGGCTCTGGAACCGCTTCGAAGAATGAAGGCTTCCTAGCTCGGGCATCGCTTCTTGCTTGCAATACAGCGACTAGTGGTGATTTAATCTAGTTTGTGAGTTTGCTTTGAGTTGTGTGCATTGTAATCAGCTTGTGGCTGTCTAGATTAGATTATAGCATATTAGTTAATTTCTGGAAATTGCATTTTAAGCTACAGCAGATCCGTGTTTTCATTGGTAAATCAGAAAACAAAAATAATCTCGTTCTGGGTATTGTGTCATTGCATCTTATTGGTAAGGGCGCCCCTTCATGAATATTTGCAGATTTTAATACGAAGCTTATGATTCTATAATGCAAATCCGTCATTCCTTGAAGGCCATACTTTTTAGAGTGCATTGGGATTCATGTCAGTAATTAATAACCATTTTTAGATGCCATTTCTTATTACTAAGTTAGGCGCCATCATTTTGAGGGTCTATTGCATCAGATTTGAGATCATTTGGGTGAGAAATGAGAGAGTTATGAGCATATGAGTAAATTCATAGGTTGCTGGTTTTTCAATTTAAAGTGCAGATCAGTAAAAAAAAAACAGAATTATTATTTGGTCACTGAGAGAGTTATTGTTTCGGCATCTCTAATCAAGCCAAGGAGAGTTCTTTATATGATGTAATGCTAATCTTTCAATTCCTATGCTCTTGGCAGACGAATGAGTTTCATTTTGTAAACTGGCAGTAGTACTGGCAGTAATTCTCAAACTTGTTCAATTCTGATTTGTAATGCTCACTTTACATACTGAAGTTGTTTAGTAATATCTTAAATCTCTGCCCTATGGTAGCTCCTTTCCCATGCTGGGTCAGAAAGCATATTCTGGGTGTCGAGTACTTTCAACATTATAGTTATTTCTTTTACGCATTGTAATTTCTGTTATCTCCGCCATATGGTCGCCTCATTTCCATATTGGATTGAGTAGCACATACTTGGTGTCGAGTGTGCTTTCAGTACAATAGATTGTAGGGATCCTCTGACCACATGCTCGTCGTTCGCCGGCGCATTCTTGGTTAGAGTTCTTGCATAAGCATTTTGTTTAAGATCCTCTGACCAATGCTCACACCTTGCCTTGCCCACATCGGGACCCTGGTGTACATTCTAGTTAGAGTTGCTTCAGCATCGTTTTGGTTTAGCTGCTAACCTTAACGGGTGCTTTGGTTGTAACTTGCAATTTGAAAAAGTTGAAAAAATTTGGCTCGGAATATTTCAGTGGTATCAGAGCCAAGATCCTGCCATCCTGTGCCCATCAGAATTCACTTGACAGAAAAACCAGATTCTACATCAGAGGTCAAAACTGAGTTCAGTATTAGCTTTCAGAAGTTTCAAAGATGTTGCATTTTCTAAGGTCTATGGGTCGTGAGAAGTTAGATTCAACTATGGCATCTGAGGAAGGAAAGGTTAGTGATGTCGTGAGGGACTTCATTGAATATGCCAAACAGTTTAAAAGACAATGTGAAGATGAGACTGTCAAACTCCGTGAACAATATCAAAACATGCCAGATGATTATAGGTACGATGTTTCATTTGATTCCCATTTGAAGTGTGTGGCGTCACTGGAGCCCGAAAAGTTGAAGATGGTGGACCACATTAGGAAAATGATAAAAAGGGAAGCAGAACAAGCTTTGTTCGAAGAATCAAAGAGGGAAGGAGATGAAGTGCCTATTTGTGAATTGCAGCTGACAAATATGCAAGTTGAAGAGAAAAATCAGTCATCTAGCATTGAAGATGGCACAAACAAGGTGCACATATCACATCAAAATGAACGTGAGCTTGATGAAGATACCTTGGCAAGTGAAGAGTTAAGGGTAGAGCCTCATAATACGCCCCTTGACTTGCATGTGATAGCAAGTGAAGAAGAGCAAGTTGAAGGAAATACTATTGGTGTATTTGAATCAGCTTATGACCGTTACCAAAGTGATGATGTTGGTAATGATTTCGATGTGTTTGTACCTCCTCTTGTTGAAGATTTAGTGATGGATAGTTTTCCTCTTGTTGCTGTTCAAACTCCTCAAGAGTTTTCACAAGATGAAGTTATGACAAGTGATCAAGAATACCTTTTTGGCATACATATGACTATTCATGATGAGATCAGAAAAATAGATATAGATGATAAGGTTTCCCAAACAGCTAGCACTAAAGATTCTTTACTTCATTTTAGTGACAGTGTCAAGGGTGGTTTTGGGTTTGATCTTCAAACCAAGCCATTGAATGGAGGTATGTATGAAGATATCAGTTTAAGTGAGTTGGGTGGTGACCTGTTCAAAGAGTCAACCCTCCAAGAGAAGCACAAAGAGCACTTTCCTTTTGATCAAAACAATCAATCCTCTAGCACTTGGGATCCAAGAGTGAAGGCATTTAGTGATGACAAAGAAATTGTGTGGGATGAGTTTCCCTTTGATCCTGATGAAGTTCAAAATTTTGATTGCTTTGGAAGCTATGAGGGGGCTGCCATAAACTTTGATCATGAAGACAGCGAAGTGGAAGTGGAGCTTGAAGATCATATGGCTCTTGAAGATGGAGAGTTTGAAGGTGTTACTAAACACGAATCTGATTTATCAATGCACAAAGCTGATTGCAAGCAATGGGTTGAAGATTTTGTGGAGTATGATGCCTTTTATGACAATGAGCAATCTCCTCTAGTTGATGGTGAAAGAGATGAAAGCTGGAACAGCTATGATGGCCGCAAAGACACAAAACAAAGTTCTGATTTTGACAATCAGCCACCTAGCAATCCGCCATCTTTGCATATTCTTGAGTGGGAAGATCAAGACAAAGAGTCCTTTAAGAGGGAAGTGCAAATTCTATCTCAATTTGATCGCACTCACAGTTTGATTGAAGATCTCCACTGGAAGGCTTAGCTTGAAGAGAAGAAAAGAGGAGTTAAGGATGAAGTTGCTCTTTTCAATTTGCAACTCATCAGAGACTCTTTGGAGGCGTTGAAATCAGATTGCATAAACTTGATGGAGGATCGGGATCATGCTATTGAACTTGCAAAGAAGTCCTTCAGTGTTGTCCAACAAAAGGAGAATTTGGTTGATGAGCTCACTCTGGAGCTTAAATCAACAAAGGACAAGTTAAAAGAAAATCATTTGTCTCTAACAGAGGTTGAAAACTGGTTTGTTGATTTCAAACTTTTTAGCAAGCAAAAGAATGAGCAAAGAGTTGAAGAAATCAAGCAAGTAATTGACGAGCTTGATAGTCTTCGAGAGGAGTTTGATCCTGAAGGGTTCACAAGGAAATCAGAAGTTGCGTATGCAGATTTGGATCAGCAAGATGGAAAAGGGGACTTCCAAGTCTTTGACAACCCTTTCTTTGAAGTGGGTGCTGAAGCAACTTATGACAATCCTCTTTTTGAACCAAGTGAAGAGGAAGCTTATGAGAAACATTTCTTTGAGGTAGATGATGGGATTTCAAGCCTTGAGGAAATTTCTTATGACATCATTGTTGAAGAGGGAAGTTTTAGCACTTTTTCTGACAATGGAATGAGGATGCATGAGCTGCATAATGAAGGCTTCACTGCTGCTTCTAGTCTCCCCATTCAGGAGGTGGAAAATCAAGAAGCATGGTGGAATGAGGTTCCTAATCTTGATGAGCAACAAAGGGATGATTGGCACTCCAATGAAGAGTTCATTCATTTTCAGATATGGATGCTTGTCAGATTCCTATCGGACTTCCTGCTCACACCATCTTCTCTAAGAATAACTAATTTCATAATGGAGTTTGATGAAGGGGCCATTGAATCCTTCCAACAATTCTTCTCTCATGGTTTTGAATTTGACTTTCTCAATGAATTTAGATTTGTTGAGTACCTCTTGGAGTTTCAGGGTGCGATGATTCAAATAGAACGTATTTCCCAAAGCATTCTAGTAAAAGTAAGTCTCCATTTGTGGAATGACTCTTCTTTACTTATGATGTGGGGCCCTGGTATCAGCTCGCGTTTGATATGTGTCAAGAAGGTATGTTGGAGTGATGAGCCTCAAATTCACTGTCTTTTGGATGTTGTTACCTTCTTCATCAGTCATTTGAAGTTCACTCCTAATGATCAAGGGGAGTTTTGGAGAGAAAAGCTGAGCAAGGATTGGTACTTGGCTGTGATGGGATCTTCAATAGGTTTATCCTCAACGGTAGATATGAGCAGACATGATATTTTGAGTGCTGATTTTCAGTTTTGCAGCAGCCATCTATCTCCTTGGATGCTGATTTTCATAAAATCAGATTACAAGTTGACCATTTCAGTCTGGTTGGGGTGCCGGTTCATTCAATTTCAAACCTTCGGATCTCTTTCGAGGGACAATTTATGGTTTCACAAGAGAGAATGGGTGGTGTGGGCTGAGCACAATCAGCATTTGGGAAGAGACCATACTCATTCTAATGGTTTCCTTGGTACATATTCATGTACAAATAATTGGAGCAGCAGACCCTCGCTCGACTTGGCTTGGCACTTCAAGACTCCTACTGCTGAGATTTTGTTCAATGCCTTGATTCTACATTCTGAAACTCTTGGGGTTGGAATTTTGAGAAACTTCTTCAGACCTCTTAGTTGTGCCATGATAAATCAGGGGAGGCATAGGGAATTCATGTGGCATCATGAGTTCGAGTTTGTTGAGTTCTTGCAAAGGAAAGCTTTCCTCTTTGCAAGAAGAGTTGAAGATGTCACATTTGCAGTCATGGTTTCGTTTGTTACCATGTGGAGGTATGCTAAGGAGATTGATTTTGAGTTGGGTAGCCTATCTTTCTTCTTGCTTAGAATTGTGATTGACAGTAGTATGGTTGATACTGTTAATTCGGGGCATTATGGACATGAGATGTTGCATGATTTTGATGCCCCTCCTTTAAGATCTTTCGGTTTGAGTATCATAGATGGTAACACTTTGGGGTTACAAGGAAGGTTAGTGCAGCATAGGCATGATGATTTCACAGATGTGATCAAAGTGGTGCAGCATCGGCATGGTGGGTCCTTCCTGCGATGGGTTTGGGAACCAGGGATCATACTTGTTTGCGTATGGATTAGTTCTAAAATTTTGGAGTTATGGTAGTATTGTTTGAGGACAAGCAATTTTGGGAAGGGCGGATTGTAATATCCCCTTCTCAAACCTGATCTTTCCAGTGACCGTTGGCCTTTTTCTGGAGACCCGAAGGCTAGTCAGAAGGTAAAATTAGGGTTTCCTATTTTTAAGGATGTCTTTGCTCGGAGTTGGTGGATTCAATGGCGGATTCTTTTTGGGTTTTCAGAGAGCTTCGCGGTGATATGTTTTACTTGGCACACAGAGCACTTTCAGGGACTTTCTATTTTTAGTAAGTTCGAGATTGGCACCGGAACGAGATTTTTAGAGTGGGGTTGGATTCGTCTTGTCAAGACCTTTCCAACGAGCTATAGATCATTGGTTTCCGACATCATCTTGGTCTCCGTTTTAAAGTCCGTAAATTAAACATTATTATTTAATTTTGGACCTTGGTGCCTAGGCTCAACGACTTAATGTTGAGGTTGAAAAAAAGAATTAAAGAGGATTATATTATTTTCCCTCTCATGTTTTATCCCATATACAAGAGGATTTTAGAGACTCCCAGTTGGAAAAGTATAAAAGGAGGAAGAGTGCTCTCATTTCATAAGCTTTGTCTACTACATTGTTATGCTGCCGCATTGGCTCTGGAACCGCTTCGAGGAATGAAGGCCTCCTAGCTCGGGCATCGCTTCTTGCTTGCAATACAGCGACTAGTGGTGATTTAGTCTAGTTTGTGATTTTGCTTTGAGTTGTGTGCATTGTAATCAGCTTGTGGCTGTCTAGATCAGATTATAGCATATTAGTTAATTTCTGGAAATTGCATTTTAAGCTACAGCAGATCCGTGTTTTCATTGGTAAATCAGAAAACAAAAATAATCTCGTTCTGGGTATTGTGTCATTGCATCTTATTGGTAAGGGCGCTCCTTCATGAATATTTGCAGATTTTAATATGAAGCTTATGATTTTATAATGCAAATCCGTCATTCCTTGAAGGCCGTACTTTCTAGAGTGCATTGGGATTCATGTCAGTAATTAATAACCATTTTTAGATGCCATTTCTTATTACTAAGTTAGGCACCATCATTTTGAGGGTCTATTGCATCAGATTTGAGATCATTTGGGTGAGAAATGAGAGAGTTATGAGCATATGAGTAAATTCATAAGTTGCTGGTTTTTCAATTTAAAGTGCAGATCTTTAAAAAAAAAACAGAATTATTATTTGGTCACTGAGAGAGTTATTGTTTCGGCATCTCTAATCAATCCAAGGAGAGTTCTTTATATGATGTAATGCTAATCTTTCAATTCCTATGCTCTTGGCAGGGGAATGAGTTTCATTTTGTAAACTAGCAGTAGTACTGGTAGTAATTCTCAAACTTGTTCAATTCTGATTTGTAATGCTCACTTTACATTCTGAAGTTGTTTAGTAATATCTTAAATCTCTGCCCTATGGTAGCTCCTTTCCCATGCTGGGTCAGAAAGCACATTCTGGGTGTCGAGTACTTTCAGCATTATAGTTATTTCTTTTACGCATTGTAATTTCTGTTATCTCCGCCATATGGTCGCCTCATTTCCATATTGGATTGAGTAGCACATACTTGGTGTCGAGTGTGCTTTCAGTACAATAGATTGTAGGGATCCTCTGACCACATGCTCGTCGTTCGCCGGCGCATTCTTGGTTAGAGTTCTTGCATAAGCATTTTGTTTAAGATCCTCCGACCAATGCTCACACCTTGCCTTGCCCACATCGGGATCCTGGTGTACATTCTGGTTAGAGTTGCTTCAGCATCGTTTTGGTTTAGCTGCTAACCTGAACGGGTGCTTTGGTTGTAACTTGCAATTTGAAAAAGTTGAAAAAATTTGGCTCGGAATATTTCAATATGACTCCTCTAAACCATAAGAGCTCACTGGTAACATCAGTTTACCCCTCTGAACAAGCGAATGCAAACCCCAAAGGTGAACAACAATCGCACTGCTGGAGAACCCAAAAATGGGGACATTACATTGGACAACTTTATAAATAAATAATTTAATTGAATTCCCTTATAATGCCATTACTTATAAAATGGGGACATTACCCCACCACTAAGATGAACTGTGCAAAAAGGATAACTCACCAAAAACATCCCAAAAAAAACAAGGCACTCTCATAGAAACTAAGCATGGATGGACTCATACCATCACTAAACGGTGCTAGAATTTTTTTTTGTGTAGTTAGTGTTGACGCAGTGGATTGTAACCTTGAAAGAACACTGGGCTTCTCTCTTCCACGCGGCACAATGGAGACTCCCCTCTTGCTGTAGGCCTGGCAAAATTAAGGGAAAATTTTCTAGATAAGGGCTAGCTCCCTTTGATGCATCTCTGAAGTCTTTTACTGCTACTACTAATATTGTGGGGATTCAAAAAAGAAAAAATATTGAAAATAGAACCTAAACTAAAGCAGTGATGCACCAAAATGGTTGGTCTACTTAGCTTTGACATACACTTTACACCAAGAACAAGCTGATATACACTTCATTTGACATGAGAAACTCTTCTGCATCAATGTTCAATAAAGGGTCCTCTAGAGATACAGAGAGGAAGCACTACCAGAGGTGTTCTAAGACACAATATGGCACCCTGTTCACATGCACCTATACTCTACTATAGACACTTCTTGCTAACCTGCAAAAGAACTCACAATACACTAGACATGCTAGAATCATTCTATGAAAGCATGAAGGAAAATGACTTAACACAAGACAAAACCATAAGACATGAAAAAGTGTAAACTCAAATGGAGGTAAAAATGTTGTCTTGATTCAAAGTAAAATCCTATAGAGCTTCGCCATACAAGCTAAGAGATATATTCCTCTCTTGAGAGGTTACAATATAAATCATCAAAGGAAAAGACTTTGGCACTTTCCAGGATAAGCAGCCCATGCTGCGTTGAACACCTAGGGGGAGGGATTTGATCATGCTAGTGTCATCCTTCTAGAAAGCCCTGAAATAACCATGTTGCAAATGTCGCAAGTCTTGACTTTACAGCTTAAACCATCTTAAATGTTCTTGCAAAAGCATGGGTCGCTTTGTCTCATCCGCAACAATAACTTCTTGTGCCGACGCTTTCTGTGTGCCACCTGGGCTATTCTATTCTTTTATGCACTTGACTTATGTGTGCGTGGTCGCGTTTTCACTGTTTTTTCTCTTGCCTGGAAACTCAGCTCTCGGGCTATCTTTTTGTCTTTGTTGGCTCTTCGGGCTCTTTTCTTGACGGGTCGCTGATTTTCTCTCGGGTCTTATGCCCCTTTGAATTCCGTCGGGCCTGCGCCATTCGAGCTCTTTCGGGCCACTTGTTGTGAAGGCATTAGTCCTTTGGCTTGTCCTCAACGACCGATGCATCTTGTCAAAATTGAGGTCTGCGAGCCTGTCACTATTCGAAAACCAAAAGGCTATTTCATCACCTTAAATTTGACGTCCATAGACCCGTCACCATTTGAAAGCCAACGACTAGTTTGCTGCCTTGAATTTGACATGCTTAGGCCTGTCACCCCTTTGGCAATTCCTTCGGCCCTTCGTATTTGAACCTTCCCGAAGGGAAGGTGTCCTTTCGGAGCTTGGAAAATGTCCCCTTTTGGGTTGCTGGGAGTCCCCCGCAAGGTCACTTACCCTTTGGGCTCCTTCGGGCTTCCTTGTCTTTTGAATTCCTTCGGACATTTTGTCCGAAGGAAATCCCTTCAAAGTCCCGGCCCTTTGTTCTTTCGGTCATTTTATTCAGATAAAAAGTCCAAAGGAATTCCCTTCAAAGTCCCTACCTTTTGTTTTGTCCGAAGGAATTAGGGCCGGGACTTTGAAGGGAGTGTTGACAATTCTTCCACAGGACAGATTGTCTCTTGCCATTCGGAAAATTCACATCTCCATCTAAGGAAAGAAAGAATACATTGTTTTTTCTTTGGTAAGGACCTTTGCTACAATAGTAATTCCTTCGAACTTTTGTCCGAAGGAATGGTTCATCAAAGAAGGCTTCTGCTAAGGACAACTTCGGAGAAGTGCTAAGGACATTAACTTCGGAGAAGTCCACAAGAAATAACAAAGGAAAGAGCCTAAAACAAAGGAAGTAATTCCTTCGGACCTTTTGTCCAAAGGAATACTTCGAAGAATCCAAAAGTCTACCCAAAAAGCAAGGAAAATCTAAGAAATAATTCCTTTGGACTTTTTATCCGAAGGAATTCCTTCGAGAAAAATGTCATGTCCCCTCTTTAGCTCGGTCTAGCAGAGACATGTGAGTCAACTTATTATGGGGTCTTGTAGGTTGACATTGTTGGATAGAGACCCAGTATGGTTATACAGTGTTGGGGACTTGGTGTTCTGGCCGTCGCTGATCAGTTTGGAGACGTTCTTTATTTTTAGGAGGCAGTTCCTAAATTTATGGGGGTTATCCCTACTTTTTAGGAGGGTATGATCATACCCAGGGTTGGGTCTACATGAGATTATTCCTTGAGTTCAGTTTCAGAGGATTAGGGTTTGTTTCCTAGTTTCTAGGAGCATCCCTAGATTTTAGGGATGAGATTGCCAGTGAATCCTTGATTTTTGACTTCAGTCACAGATAGGTGGCAGAGTGACTTTCTGGTTTGTGGTGTCATTGGAGCATTTTGTCGCTATTTGGGGTATATTTTTAATATTTCCTAAGTTAGCATTTTTTAATTAAATAAGGCTAAGTTTATAGCCATTTGGAGTAATAAAGGGTTTTTGGCCTCATCTAGATGCATATCCCACGGTGTAATAGCTCGTTGGAAAGGTCTTGGACTTTTTTAAATATTTTTCTCTTGACTCAGATCCTTTCGGTGAACGGATTTCTCTTTATTTGAAAAAAGGTCATTTTCTATGTACTTGACCACTTAAAAAAGGAGAAATATAACATTTTATAACTCAACGCCACATTGAGTTGCTTTTAGGGTTCGAGCTGATTGTAAAGGGGTTATAAGGAGGTCAAGACCAAATTCTAATTCATTCTTGACATTTTATCTTGGGATTTGCGCTTTGGCTCTAGAAGAGCTTTTAGCATTTGGGACGCCAACCCCAATGCCTTGCCTATTTGGGACGTAGCCCTCAATTCAGTGGTTGTTGATTTGCTCAGTAGCATCTGGAGATTGCTTAGTATTCCTTCTGGTGGGCGCAGTATTTGTGACAGAATTCAACGTGGATTTGAGGGTTTATTTCAGTTGAGAGGACCTTGCAGCTGTATGGTTGTACCTGGCAGCCCTTGCAGCTGTACGGCTGTACCTGGCAGCTAGCTTCCTTCCCACGTGCAGCGCATTGAGGGCTGGAACCTTGCTGCAGCTTCCTTCTGGTGTACAATTCTCCTTCAGCCTTCAGGTTGGGTCTATTTATGATTGTAATCTTCCTGAAACTATTGGACATTTGTATTTGGTTCCCTATTTGGTTTAATATCCAGAATTCTGCATATAAGCGAATTTGTTTGGTTATATTTGGTATTTAATTTCAGAAATTGTTCATGTTCTTGTACTTCATTATTTACTTGCTGAAAAATCATCAAAACACAAAAACAATCAAAACCTTCTGCAACTTCCGTCTATTTCGGAAAGAAAACATTCACAAACAAGAAAAATCAATTTAAAATAACAAAATTACAGCAGATCAGCGGAAGAGATCCATTAGGGATCTTTCAGTGGTATAAGAGCTCTTGACCTGCCATCCTGTGGGGTTCAGAGAATTGTTTTCTATGCATCCGGGAAGAGTTGATATAAATAAGTATTATACACGCAGAAGAGCTCAGTACGAGCATGAGTTTGGAACAGAACAGGAACCTATTATGGCAGAAGAACAGGTGGATGCTCAAAGAAATCAGGATGAGGAAGAGAGATAGATGGTGAGGACTCTCATCACTACTCAGCGCAGGATCGCTTAGGGTTTAGACAGATTACAGGATACCTTGGAGCGTCTGGAGGTGGATAGACACAAAGGCAGGCAGAGTAGATCAGTTTCAGTGGCCGACAATCAGTATAGCCATCAATCCCATTCTTCAGTTGGGAGCTCCCTTCATTCCTCTAGGCGGAATCGCCATCATACACCTACTCCGAATAGACCATTACTTCCTCAATTTGTACCAGGTGAACAGCCAGCACAGGTGGAGCCACCAGAGGTTGGGTTCCAGGAGTCCGTTTTGGCAGCCACAATGGAGTGGAGAGCTCTACCCCCAGAGGTTAGGGATGTTTTCCCTCTTCCCCAGTACTGTGCGTAGCGTAGAGATACAGCTAGATTCAGGGGAGATCGGGGTTATAGACCACCCCAGCAACAGAACTTTGACCTCAATAGAGCTACTGGGAAGATCACATTGGCTACATATGATGGCTCGGGTGATACGAGTGCACGAGCTTGGGTGCACAAGCTGGACATATATCTATCCTTGCGGCCCATACCTGAGCGTGAGGCTATTCAGTTTGTTGTGTTGCATTTAGAGGGAATTGCATATGATTGGTGGCACCATGGATTGGTCACCCAGGATCACGCCTTGGTACGTTCCTATGCCGAGTTCACTGAGTGACTCATTACACGTTTTGATCGTAAGGACACAGAGCTCTACTATAGAGAGTTGGCCCATCTTAGATAGACTAGTCACACAGAAGCTTATATTAATGAGTTCCAACATATTGCGGTTATGGTACCTGATATGCCCCAGAGACGGAGTGTGATGTTATTCATTGAGGGATTACAAGAGAGACTTAAGGGTCTGGTACGTGCTTTCCAACCAGCGACTCTTAAGGAGGCCATTGATGTGACATTTAGACTGGATACTGTTCCCACTTCTTATCAGGCAGATAAGAAACCATTCAGGGACTCTCGGCCTGCTCAAAAGGTCAACACACCACAGAGTAAGGGAGGGTCATCTTCTAGAACCCCTTGGATGAATAGGAGACGAGGAACGAATCGAGAAGGAAAAAGTTATGCTTTTCTTGCAAAGAACCTTGGGACGGGACCCGGACACCAATGTATGGGTAAAGGAAAGGTTCATTTGATTGAGGTGACATCTGAGTTAGGGGATGAGGAGGTACCCGACACTGATATTGAAGATAGCATGGAGGATGTTGAACCAGTACAGACACAGTTGGAGTTAGATACCCCTGAGCCCATGGCGTCAGCCAAAGTAACTATGGCTACCCTCTCTAGTTATCTTAAATTTCATGCCTTTCGGTTGAAAGGTACACTTAAGGGCAAGTGGGTCATGAGCTTGGTAGAACAAGTGCTATGCATAACTTTATTGACCAAAAGTTAGTGGAAAGTCGTGGATTACAGTATGAGGAGTTTGGTGGTTTTGGAGTAAAGGTGGCAGATGGTGCAGTTTTGGGTTGTACCAAACGGATTTCACAACTTAGTATTCAAATGGGGAATTATACTCTGACCGATGATTTTTATGTGCTTACCTTAGAGGATTATGATGTGGTATTGGGCATGCAGTGGTTGCAGGGTATTGGGCGTTACATTATTGATCACCACCGTATGCAATTAGAGTTCCTTTCTGGGGGAAAGAAGACTATCTTGAGGGCAGCGTCAGATGGTGGACCTAAGGAGGTGTCGTCTTGCAAGATGGAGACTATTATTAGACATAATGATGTGATTTGGGCTACACATTGTTTGGTTAAGTCCAAAACACCCACACCTCAAGATAACCGGGTATTTCATGTTGATATTCAGTCAGTGATGGACCGTCATGGGAAAGTATTTGGTGACATACCTTCAGGAGTACCTCCAGATAGAGGTTTTCAGCATGGCATAGAGATGGAGGATGGAGCGAAGCCAGTAATTACTACCCCATATCATCATCCCAGGGCCTATAAGGATGAAATTGAGAAGACTATTCATGAATTGTTGGATATGGGTTTCATTCGGCCTAGTTCTAGCCCATTTGCTTCTTCTGTAGTACTTGTTAAGAAGGATGGAACTCTACGGATGTGTATAGATTACAGAGCGTTGAACAAGAAGACAATCAAGAACAAATATCCTATTCCATGCATTGATGAGTTGTTGGATGAGCTTCATGGAGCTATCTACTTCTCAAAAATTGATCTCCATTCAAGTTACCATCAGATACGTGTACGAGCAGAAGATGTACACAAGACTGCCTTTCGTTGTCACTATGGGCACTATGAGTTTCTGGTAATGCCCTTTGGCCTTACCAAGGCACTAGCTACTTTCCAGTCCTGTATGAACCATATCTTCAACAAGCAGTTGAGGAAGTCGGTTCTAGTGTTCTTTGACAACATATTGATTTACAGCCGTTCTTGGAAGGACCATCTCAGACATGTTGAGGAGGTACTTAGCATAATGGAGAGCTAGTCTCTATTTGCTAAGCTATCCAAATGTGAGTTTGGACATAGGGAGGTTTTATATTTGGGCCATGTGATCAGTGTTGATGGGGTGAAGGTGCATGAGGAGAAGATTCAGGCAATTCGGAATTGGCCCAGCCCTCAGAACATTACTGAGCTGCGTGGGTTCCTTGGTTTGTGTGCTTATTATAGAAGATTTGTGAAAGGTTTCTCTCAGTTGGCCGCACCTTTGACAGATCTCACAAAGAAAGGGGCGTTCAGATGGACAGACCAGGCACAGGGAGTCTTTGATAGACTCGAGGTTATGAGCACTTGTCCAGTTTTGACATTACCGGATTTCTCGCAGCCATTTGTCTTAGAGTGTGATGCTTCAGGCTTGGGTATAGGAGCCGTGTTGATGTAGAACAGACACCCCATTGCCTATGAGAGCAGGAAGTTGCAAAATAATGAAAGGTTGTACTCTACTTATGAGAATGAAATGTTGGCTACTATGCATGCTCTAGCCAAGTTCAGACAGTATCTTGTTGGCAGCAAATTTGTGGTAAGGACTGACCACAACAGTTTGAAATATTTCCTAGATCAAACAGAGCTCACTGATCGACAACAAAAATGGGTGAGCAAGATTCAGGCTTATGATTTCAATATCGAATTCATAAAGGGGAAGAATAACACTGTGGTTGATACACTTTCTAGGAAACCCTCATTGGCTGCCCTATGTTCATTGAGCGAGATTTCAGCAGATTGGAAAGCTCAACTTTTAGTTGAGTACTCCAAAAATCAGCATGCTTGTGAGATCATGGAGGGTTTGATAGTGGATGACAGATATAGCGTAGTAGATGATGTTATCTACTACAAGAGCAGGGTTTATCTTGTTCTGGGTTCACAATTGAAGGAACAAATTTTGCATGCTTCTCATGATACTCCTATGGTAAGACCTCCAGGGTATGTTAATAATTATAGGGCGGTTCGAGAGAGATTCTCGTGGAAGGGTCTCAAAGATGATGTTTTGCGGCATGTCTGTGAGTGTATGACTTGTCAGCAGAACAAGTCGGAGCATACTTACCCTGCTGGATTGTTGCAGCCCTTGCCGATACCGGAATAGAAGTGGTCTGGAATTTCTATGGATTCCATTACAGGTCTTCAGCGGGTGCAAGGAAAGAATTGTATTTATGTGATGGTGGATAGGCTAACAAAATATGCCCACTTCTTTCCCATTGCAGTGGATTTTACAGCATCTCAGGTGGCTGAGTTATTTTTCAGAGAGGGGTTTAGACTCCATGGTCTTCCCAAGACCATAGTGAGTGACAGGGACAGCAGGTTCATGAGTTCCTTCTGGCAGGAACTTTTCAGGCTAACAGGGACTATGTTGACACCTAGTACGAGTTACCACCCTCAAACTGATGGACAGATCGAGATAGTCAATAAGTGGGTTGAGGGATATTTGCGTAACTATGTGTCAGGGCAGCAAAAAGCATGGGTATGCTGGTTGTATTTGGGCGAGTATTGTTATAATACCACGCATCATATGTCCATTGGCATGACGCCTTTCAGAGCTCTTTACGGATATGAGGCATTATCTTTCATTGATTTGGCACTTAGTGATTGTAGAGTTCCCTTGGCCCAGGATTGGTTACAGGAAAACCAGGATGTCATGAGATCTCTTAGGGAGAATTTACAGCAGGCTCAGAATTAGCAAAAGATATTCGCTGACCGGCACAGGATTGAGAGAGCATTTGAGGTGGATGATATGGTATTTTTGCGCTCACAACCATATCGGCAAAGCACCCTTAAAAGGGGGGAGCTGAGAAGCTCAGACCACATTTTTATGGTCCATACAAGGTACTCAAGCGAGTAGCAGAGGTTGCTTATGAGGTTGAGTTACCATCTAGTAGTAAAATACATAATGTATTCCATGTATCTTGCCTGAAAAAGGCCCTTGGATAGCATATTACAGTTTCACCCGAGTTGCCTCCCATGGATGAGGAAGGTACATTGATTTTGGTTCCTGATGAGATTCTTGAGGTGAGGGAATGGCGGTTGAGAAGCAGGGTGTTTCGAGAGTATTTGGTACATTGGAGAGATCTTCCCATAGAGGATGCCGCTTGGGAGGGTGAGAGCATTTTACAACATCCAACTTTACAGTTGCTTGTGGGCAAGCATCTCCGAGAGGGAAGGACTGTCATGTCCCCTCTTTAGCTCGGTCTAGCAGAGACATGTGAGTCAGCTTATTATGGAGTCTTGTAGGTTGACATTGTTGGATAGAGACCCAGTATGGTTATACAGTGTTGGGGACTTGGTGTTCTGGTCATCGCTGATCAGTTTGGAGACGTTCCTTATTTTTAGGAGGCAGTTCCTAAATTTATGGAGGTTATCCCTACTTTTTAGGAGGGTATGATCATACTCAGGGTTGGGTCTACATGAGATTATTCCTTGAGTTCAGTTTCAGAGGATTAGGGTTTGTTTCCTAGTTTCTAGGAGCATCCCTAGATTTTAGGGATGAGATTGCCAGTGAATCCTTGATTTCCGACTTCAGTCAGACAGGTGGCAGAGTGACTTTCTGGTTTGTGGTGTCATTGGAGCATTTTGTCGCTATTTGGGGTATATTTTTAATATTTCTTAAGTTTGCGTTTTTTAATTAAATAAAGCTAAGTTTATAGCCATTTTGGAGTAATAAGGGGTTTTTGGCCTCATCTGGATGCGTATCCCATGGTGTAATAGCTCATTGGAAAGGTCTTGGACTTTTATAAATATTTCTCTCTTGACTCAGATCCTTTCGGTGAACGGATTTCTCTTTATTTGAAAAATGGTCATTTTCTATGTACTTGACCACTTAAAAAAGGAGAAATATAACATTTTATAATTCAACGCCACATTGAGTTGCTTTTAGGGTTCGAGCTGATTGTAAAAGGGTTATGAGGAGGTCAAGACCAAATTCTAATTCATTCTTGACATTTTATCTTGGGATTTGCGCTTTGGCTCTGGAAGAGCTTTCAGCATTTGGGACACCAACCCCAATGCCTTGTCTGTTTGGGACGTAGCCCCCAATTCAGTGGTTGTTGATTTGCTCAGTAGCATCTGGAGATTGCTCAGTATTCCTTTTGGTGGGCGTAGTGATTGTGACAGAGTTCAACGTGGATTTGAGGGTTCATTTCAGTTGAGAGGACCTTGCAGTTGTACGGCTGTACTTGGTAGCCAGCTTCCTTCCCACGTGTAGCACATTGAGGGCTAGAACCTTGCCGCGGCTTCCTTCTGGTGTACAATTCTCCTTCAGCCTTCAGGTTGGGTCTATTTATGATTGTAATCTTACTGAAACTATTGAAAATTTGTATCTGGGTCCCTATTTGGTTTAATATCCAAAATTCTGCCTATAAGCGAATTTATTTGGTTATATTTGGTATTTAATTTCAGAAATTGTTCATGTTCTTGTACTTCATTATTTACTTGCTGAAAAATCATCAAAACACAAAAACAATCAAACCCTTCTGCAACTTTCGTCTATTTCGGAAAGAAAACATTCACAAACAGGAAAAATCAATTTAAAATAACAAAATTACAGCAAATCAGCTGAAGAGATCCATCAGGTATCTTTCAAAAAAGTCCAAAGAAATCCGAAAAGCATTCTCAGCAAAGGGTGTCTTTGGAAGGCAGAAGAGGGCAAAACAAGAAACCCGAAGGGCAAGGTACCCTTCGGAAGGGTCATTTTCAGCAATCTCGAAGGGCACCTACCCTTCGAGAAGGTACACGTCAAACCCAGGTGCCCTACAAAAAGCCCGGGTACCCTACAATTTTTTTGAAAAGAGCACAGATGCAGGACAGAAGCCCTTGCGGAGGGCACTTGGTCGGTGACAGGACACTATGACTCTCCCGAAGGGCATTTCGAAGGTAAAGGTAAAGACAAAGGATTAATTCCTTCGGGTTTTTTGTCCGAAGGAATTCCTTCGGACAAAAAGTCAAAAGAAATTCGGAGAGGAGCTGCCAAAAAAGAAAAACCCGACAAAACAAAAGCCCGATCAAAGGAAAGGAAAAGAAGTAACTTCGGAAAAAAGTCTGGAGGAATTCCTTCGGACTTTTTGTCCGAAGAAATACTTCAGAGAATAAACCCGAGGGAAATGAAGCCATAGGGGCAAAACAAAGTCCGCAAGAACAAATTCGGCAAAATTAGCAAGCATAACGCTGAAGAAAATCAAAGGTAAAGTCAACAAGAATTTCAAAGGAAATAAGAAGACTAAGGGCCCTGACAGAAAATAAGCCCGAGAAAATGCCAAAGGGTGACGTCCCGCGAGACATCAAATTTTTGACTGCTGGAAGTAACCGTTGAAACAAAGGTAAAGCCAGAATTTTGAAAGAATTAAACCACAGGAAATTGACCTCAGATTAAGCGACGGGAAGTTGAAAAAAAGCCAAATATAGGCAAAATACATCCAAATATAGAATCCCGTCAGAAATAGACATGAACAGGCAGACCATAATAGGATAAAATACATGCAAGCAAGGGCTATTTTCGATCAATCAGTCAAAGCTTCAGTTGACTGGTTGTTGAAGTCCTGCTCATCTCCGGATCAACTCATGCCTCCGAATGTCCAACTCAACTTCAACCAAAATTCCAAATTCGAACGTTGAGTTGACTATTCTAGATTTAGAGTTGACTAATTGTTAAATGCCACATCTACCAAGAGTTTCCCATGCAAAAGAGAATGATCACTTTGTCCAACTCAGCTTATCAAACAGTCAACTCAGCCTTTCGAACGTTCCAGCAGCTCAGGTAGTGTTCTAAAATTGACATTGGCATAGATTTCCATTCAAAGAGAGGTGGGCGGTTTAGAACAAAGACAAGTTCACTTCCTCAAACGCAAGAAGCTTCATGCAAAGACAAAGAGAAAACATATTTTATTGAAAGGCCAAGTTAGCGTTGAGTTAATCTACGTTGATCCTTCTCTTCAATTTTTCAACGCCAATCTTTGACTTTTGTAATTCTCTATAAAATGGCTTTCAGCCTTATTTAAAAATCATCCCTCTTGGCAAGACCAGACTCTGCCATTGGTGAGTTGTGTAACCTCTTCAATCAATAGGACTGTACTTTTAGATTTCAAGTGTTGGTATAGTGTATATTCATTCAGCAATTTGCAAATGTGGTAGATTTCTCTCCCTTCCCAAATTCTGATTCGTACCTAGTTGCTAGCTTATCATATTATGCAGGTCATGTTAAGTGTTTTTTATGTCTTTTGTTGAAGTTGTAAGTGGATGTTAGGTGGTGGCTAAGTGTCTTGTATCAGACCTCTCTCCATTTTTCATTCATTGGATCGAACCTTCTCACAAAATACTTATGCATAGTGATTGATTGAAATCGAAGGTCTTCATTTTCCCTTGTTTGTTCAGTGTTCAAGGTTCCAAGTAGAGTGGATCAATCTTTTGGTGTATCACCTTTATTAGGTAGGACTTCCCCTAAAAGTTTCCTTCTCCTTTTTCCATGGTAGTCTGCAGCATAGAGTAGAGATCCTCACTGATACATCTTACAGGGACCAGCCTTCTCTGGAGGTTCTTCTCACAATTGAAGCACCCACCCTTGTGAGAAGATCCCATTGTTTCAACCGGATAGAAGACTGGCCATTTCATAAACGTCTTCAATTCAGGGCGCGGCTCCAGGTTGACAACAATTTTTGGCATGCCCGGTGGGACCTATTTTTTTTGGTCTTGATGAAATCGCAGTTGTAGCAGTGTTCTTCAAGAAGTATTTGGTGATTCCAAGCTCAAGCAATTGCTTCTAATAGTTCATGACAGTTTCCATGTAAGTCTATTTTTATTGCATTATCGTGAATGAATTTTGATGGTTGTGTATGAAGAGAATTCCTATGCTATGTTTCCTTATCATGCTGGTGTCACCCTTCTAGAAATCCCTGATATAACCATGTTGTAGATGCCGCAAGTCTTGACTTTGGCACTCAACCTATATTAAATGTTACTGCAAGAGCATGGGTCGCCCTTTTCTGTTTGAATGACAAGGCCACTTCTTAAATGAAGTTCACCCCATTGTCTGCTCATTAATGTAAAATCAAAAAAAACAAGCTACGCTCTCACTATTTGTGCTCTTTGATGACCATTTCATAAGAACTGTTTCACCCACAGTAATAACTCTTCTGCCGACGCTTCTTGTGCCACCTGGACTATTCTGTCTTCTTCTGCGCTTGGCTTATGTGTGCGTGGTCGCGCTTTCACTGTTTTCTGTTTCTTTCCTGGCAACTCGACTCTCGGGCTATCTTTTGTCTTTTGCTGGCTCTTTGGTCTCCTTCCTCAATGGCTAATGCATTTCGTTAAAGTTGACGTCTACAGGCCTGTCACCTATTTGAAAACCAACGGCTATTTCACCGTCTTGAATTTGACGTTCATGTGCCCGTTATCGGATGTTTGAACATCCAATGGCTAGTTTGCCACGCTGAATTTGACGTCTGCGGGCCCGTCACCCCTTTGACAATTTCTTTGACTTTCCACAACTGAACCTTCAGCCTTTTGCAATTCCTTCCTTCTCGAAGAGAAGGTGTCCCTTCGGAGCTTGGAATGGTCCCATTTTGGCAGCGGAGAGTCCCCCGCAAGGGCACTTGCCCTTCGGGTTCCTTTGGGCTGCGTTGGTCTTCTTAATTCCTTCGGACATTTTGCCCGAAGGAAATCTCTCCTTCAAGGTTTTGGCTTTTTCTTTCGGTCTTTCCCTTTGAATTTCCTTTGGGCTTTTTTTCTGAAGGAATCTTGTCTTGTTCTTTCTTCTTTGTGATTTCCTTCAGACAAAATCTCTGAAGGAATTCTTTCGGGCATTTTGTCCAAAGGAATTCACCCTTTGATTAATTCTTCCTTGAATTTCCTTCGGACAGAAAATCCGAAGGAATCCCTTTGCCTTTAAACTTGTTCTTTTTTCCAAAGGAAACTTTCCCTTCGGCCTTGTCATTATCCCGAAGGTGCTCTCTGCCCTCCGCAAGGGCACTTTTGGGTCCACAATTGCCCTCTGCACCCTGTTGGAACGGTCTAGTTTGTAACTCGACTGCCCTCCACAAGGGCACTCTATCCTTGGAGCTTTGTAAAAGACTTATATCTCCTTGAAGTTGGCCCATTCCTTTGCCAAAAGGCCTGCGAAAACTAGCTGCCCACAGCGAAATAAACCTCTGGATCAACCCGAAACATCTACAAAGCTCAAGTCACTTGGCTCTTTACAGAACAGGTCTACTACAAAGGAAAATGGCACAATTGCAGTAGAGAAAATACATCTAAGATTGATGGCTCAGAACAACAGGGAAAGAAAGGAGACCTATTTTGGCCTGTAGGATCAAAATGGTCAACAGTGTCTGTTATATGCTTAATTTGCACCTTTGGAGAGGGTTCTTCAGTGTCTCTCCAACTAAGCTATAATAGTGGGACAACCCCAAGCTGTAGGTAACTTATGTTGGGGCTGAACCTCCGGAGTAGGTCGGCTTCCTCTTTGATGCTCACCTAAACTGAAGCTAAGCTAATGCTTCATGGGAAAAATGGTTAGAAAGAATATAAGGGCTCCTAAGAAAGTTAACCAAACAATGCACCAAATTTAAAAGATAAACTCCCATAAGCTTGAACCTATAATAAATCTGCTAAAGACAATACTAGCTCACACAACCTCAAGATCAAGCTAATTTGCATAAGTATTTCATAGAAGAGGTTCAGAGTAGAACACTGATCTAGACCTACAAACAACATTGAAAACTCCCTAAACAAGGTCAGAAATGAGGACAATAGATGAGGAAGATTCTCCTTCACACAATGCCATAATACACAATTCACCAAACCAGATCCAAGGTAGGAGATAGAAAAATAAAGTCTCATATTGCATTAAGAGGTAGTTCTTACAAATGCTTGACAGAGTCGAGCCTAATGAAGTTAGCATACTTTACAGTATTTGAAATGTCCCACTCCAGGTGGACACTTGCAAGCTAATTATTTTTGCCTTGTTTGATTGTTTGTTCAATTATGAGTTTATGTTTCTGAAATATTTTAAAGAAATGCTAGGTATTGTATAAAATTGCATATAATAAACACAATAAGAAACGTTGAAACAAATACTAGAATAATTTAAAATCTGATTTATTATTGTTTTGCAAATACAATATATTCAGTTCAAATTTTAAAATGCTTGAAAAAACACTAATATTGAAAATATTGTCATTGATGTCAAAGGTCTAGCAGTATTGGTGATAAAGGCCCCATTGCATTTAATGGTGTTTTTTATATTCATATCTTGGCTAATATGTATTAATATTTATTTAATATTAATGAATATATTTTTGATTGCATATAAGTCAAAAGAGGGCCCATGAAAAAGTCAGAGTCATCTTGAGGAATTCCTAGAGTCACCAGTGAAGACAAAAGAGGTATGACGCATTTTTTCATGAAAGGACACTTTGAGGAATATGAAAAGTCACCAAGATAAAGACAAAAGAGGAAAAGAAACTTTTGCTTATGAAGGGTCACCATACAACTTTTCAAATGCGAGGATACGAAGAGTCATGCAAGTTTGGCACTATTTTTCATGAGGATTGAAGTGTCACAAAGGGTGAATGCCAAAGGTCATTTGGAAAGCTATAAATAAAAGTTTGAGAAGCCATTTTTTATATGCAAGAGAGTGCATGGTTTGTATTTGTTTTTGAAGAGAGAAAAGTAAGAGATATTGTAGAGTTCTATTATTTGTTGAGTAAGCAACATTGAGAGATAGTTGTGTTTTATACACAAGAGGGGTTGGTGCCCCTGTGGGTTGGTGCTCACAAATAGTTGTGTTGGTGCTCGGCAAAAGGGTTGGTGCTCCTGCAAGTTGGTGCTTGCAAACTTTGTATTTTAAGTTGGTGCTCATTCATATACTTGAGATTGTTCTCCATGGTTTTTCCCACTTTGGGTTTCCACGTAAAAATCTGGTGTCTCTCTTTCTCTCTTGTGTGGTGCAAATTATTGTTTCAATTTTATCGTATATCTTGAATGTGTGATTGAGTGGTTAAAGAAAAAAAATCAGATTAAGTAGAAAGAGATATAATATACTGATTCACCCCCCCTCTCAATATATCTCGTGCTTAACAATTGGTATCAGAGCAGGTTCTTTTTGAAAAAGTTTTACAATTTAAAGGTAAATTGAAAAATCACGATGGCTGGATCATATGAAGAATTTTCTACAAATAAGACACCTTTGATTGATGGGATGAATTATATTTTTTCGAGCATAATGATGAAGACTTATTTGATGGCCCTTGGATTTGACATATGTCAAGTAGTGGTGGAGGAATATGAAGAGCCACAGACACTTGTAACTACTTCGATAGAAAAGAAAGCAAGTGAAAATAATGCTAAAGCTTTAAATGTTATTTTATGTGGTTTATGTGAATCAAAATTTGTTAAAGTTATGCAATGTAAATCTGCCCATAAAACTTGAGTAAAACTTGAGAATATTTACAAAGGTGATGGAAAGATTCAGCAAGCTAAGCTTCAGACTTTCAGAAGACAGTTTGAGAATTTGAAGATAGAAGAGAAAGAAAATATAGCAAGTTATCTTTTGTGGGTTGATCAAATAGTTAATCAGATTCAAGGTCTTAGAAAATTTTTAGAAGAATCAACTATGGTTCAAAAAGTTTTGAGATCTCTATCATTGAGATATGATGCAAAAGTTTCGGCAATTGAAGAGATGAATTTAGCCAAGCTAAAGATGGATGAACTTCATAGTATTCTTACGACATATAAGATGAAGACTGAACAAGATAAACGCTCAAAGAGAGAACCTGCTTTCAAGACATCAAAGAAAGAGAAGACTAAGATTCAATAATCTAGTGAGTTATAATGATGATGAAGTTGACAACAGAGCTCTATTCAATCGCAAGCCGAAAAAGGGCACAAATAAATATAAAAAAATTACCTTTTAAATGTTTTAATTGTGAAAAGATTGGACATTTTGCAGCTAAATACCCAAATAAGGGTAATGATGACAATGAAAAAGGAAAGTCTACATACAAGAAGAATTTCAAAGATAAATTCAAGAAGGAATTCGAGAAAAAGAGTTTGTATTCTAAAGATCCTAGCTCAGCGAAAGATAGTGGAGTCAATGATTCAGAAGAAGAGATTTTATTCATAGCCATACATAAAGATGCCTCTACAAGCAAAAGTACAAATGATCAAGAAGAACAGGATGAAGCTGAAGTGAATCTGGAAGGAGAACTCATTTGTGTCTTAGAAGAGTTAAACTCTCTTGAAAAGAAGAATCGAAAATTAAAAATCCAAATCGAGAAAAATGAAAATGAGTCAAAAGAAATAATTGAAGATCTACAAGCACACTTTAAAGAAGCCAAGAAAAATGAAAAAGATCTAACGACACAGTTAAAAATAGTAGGTAAAAAATATGAAATGTATGTTATTGAAATTGTTTCTTTAAAAGCAGATCTTGAGAAAACAAATAAAACAATCAATGATAGAGCAGTCAATGATTCAAAATTTAAGAATAACACTAATATGTTGAATAAGATATTAGAAAATCAAATATCACTATCAGATAAGACAAATATTGGATTTGAAAAAGAGAAAAGGAGGTCACTACTTTCATAGACAAGGAAAAAAGAAAGAGCTATGTTGAAGCTCTTACAAAAGAAGAAATAAAAAAGAAAGAAGTTAAGAATACAGAGGACATCTCAAACAAAGAAAGCTGGAAAGAACAAATCTACAAAAAACAATCAGATCAAAGATACACAAACAAGTCTTATTTATATGGTTACTATTTTTATTGTAATGGATATGGTCATTAAAAAATAGAATGTCAAAAAATAGCTAACAATTTCAGAAATAAGGAGAAGAAAAGTCATGCAGAGTCAAGCAAAAACCACAACTCTTTTGCTCATCTATCAGGGTTTAATGAAGAGGCCATAATATGTTACAAGTGCAACAATTTTGGACACAGCTCGTAGAAGTGTGTTTGAGTCAGTCAAAAAAGATCAAAGTTTCAAGGCTCCTTTCATCAAAAAGAAAATTCAGACAGATTGATGACAGAAGAAACAACTTTAAAAATCTATATTGGTATAGATAGCTTTGCATGTAAGAATGAAGATAAGCCATGGTACAGTGCATATTCGAGGCACATGATAGGAGACGAGCAAATTCATAACTTTGAAGAAGATCAATGATGACATAGTGAAATTCGGAGACAATACTACTACTAGAATTGTTGAAAAAGGTACACTAAGTTTGAATAATGGTAGAATTAAAATTAAAAATGTTTTGTATGTAGAACATCTTAAGCATAATATTTTGAGTGTAAGTCAAATGTGTGATCAGGGACACTAAAATTTTATGCAAAAAGTTGTGAAATTAGAAGAAAAAATTTAGATGTATTGGTTGTAGATGCTCAGATAACAGAGAATAATTTGTATATGCTATCAGACATCAAAGGTCAAAGATATTGTTTGAGTCCGATTGAAGAAAGTTGGCTATAACACAGAAAAATGGAGTGCATAAATTTTGACAATCTTGTCAACATCAGCAAGAAGCAAGAAGTCAGAAATCTTTTAAAGATTACAAAACAATCTAACACGCTTTGTGAACCTTGTCAACATAGGAAGCAGCTCAGAAGATGGTTCAAAATAAGAGTACTCGACCATTCAGATGTTAGAGCTTGTTCACACTGATTTTATGGACCTATAAGAACTCAAAGTACTCAAAGTGAGAAATATTTCATGTTGCTTATTGATAGTTTTTCATGTATGACTTTCAAAAATCAAAAGCTGTCAGACATTTCAAAAGATTAGTTGAGAATGAAACCAATTTGAAAATTAAGTGTCTAAGATCAGATCAAGGAGAAAAAATTATGTCAGATCAATTTATTGAGTTTTGTGAAAACCATGGAATAAAGAGACATTATTCAGCAGTCAGAACTCTACAGCAAAATGGAGTAGTTGAATGCAAAAATAGAACAGTTCAGGAGATAGCGAGGACAATGCTAAATGAATCTAAAATAGCAGATAAATATTGGAGAGAGGCAGTTGCTACAGCAATGCATATTCAGAATAAAGCATTATTGAGAGTCAATAGTGACAAGACTCCTTATGAGCTATGAAAAGACAAACCAATAACAGTTGATTATTTCAGAGTTTTCGACAACAGATGTTTTATAAAAAGAACCAATGAAAAACTTGGTAAGTTTAAATCTAGAGCAGATGAAGGTATATTTCTTAGTTATTCTTGTAAAAGTAAAGCTTATAAATGTTATAATAAAAAAACCAAAAAAATGTTGAAAGTGCAAATGTCAAGATAGAAGAAGATGAAACACAAAAAATCAGTGATTCAATAGACATTCTTAAAATCATTGAAGAGGAAGATTTTGAAAAATCAAATGAAGATGAGAAGGAGAAAAAAGATACCAAAACTTCATCAAAATATGTTCAGAGAAATCATAATAAAAATGACATCATCGAAGACATAAATGAAAGAATTCGCACCAGAAGAATGATGGTAAGTGAGTCTGAGCAAGTTTATTTCTCTTTGTTATCCAAAATTCAGCCTAGAATTTTTTTAGAAGCTAGACATGATAAGCATTGAGTTAAGGCTATGGATGAAGAATTAAATCAGATAGAAAAGAATGATATTTGAAAATTAGTGCCTAGACCAAAAGATCACAATGTGATAGGAACAAAATGGGTTTATAGAAATAAGTTGAATGAAAATAAAGAAGTAACCAGAAATAAAACAAGATTAGTATGTAAAAGATATGCTCAGATTTAGAAAATAGATTTTAAAAAAAAAATGCACCAGTGGCAAGGTGAGAGGCTATTAGAATATTTCTTGCATATGCAGTGTTTAAATATTTCAAATAGATGTCAAATCTGTCTCCTGAACGGGAATCTAGAAGAAGAGGTCTACATTGAACAATCTAAAGAATTTATTCTCTCAAATATTAGTAGCCATGTATGCAGATTGAAGAAAGCATTGTATGAATTGAAACAAGCTCCTAGAACTTGGTATGCAAGACTTGATAAGTACTTGCAGCATCAAAGTTTCAAGAGAGGATTTGTTAATAGTAATCTCTATATCAAAACAGATGGTGAGCATCAATTGATTGTTGTGGTATATGTTGATGACATCATTTTTGAAGGAAATATTGAAAAGATGACAAAAAAATTCTGATAATATGCAAAAAAAATTTGAGATTTTTATGCTTGAAAAATTGTCATTTTTCTTAGGATTGCAAATATTTCAGTCAGATAAAAAATTTCGTATCTCAAAGTAAATATGCCAAAGAAATGTTGAAGAAATTTGGTTTTGAGGATTGTGCACCAGTTGGCACACCAATGTGTGCATGAAATAAGGTGAGTAAAGATGAAAATATTTAACCGCATCGAGACCAGAGATCATGCATGCAGTATGGTTGCAAGATATCAATCAGCTCTAAAAAATAGTCGTGTTCAGTTGGTGAAAAAAATATTCACATATATCAAGGGAACATTGGATTACGGATTGTGATATCCCACAGACAGAGATTTCACTTTGGTTGCTTATACAGATTCAGATTGGACAGAGTGCTTGGATGACAAAAAAATACAAGTGGAGGAGCTTTCTTTCTTGGTGATAGATTAGTATCATGGCTAAGCAAGAAACAAAATTTAGTATCACTTTCTATAGTTGAAATAGAATATACTGCAATGGTATTGTGTTGTACTCAAGTGCTTTGGATGAAGCAAACATTGAAAGATATCAAGGTAAAGTATGATGAACCTATTTCTATTTTTTGTGATAAAACAAATGCTATTAATATTTCAAAGAATTCAGTGATGCATTCAAGAACAAAACATATTCCTATTAGATATCACTTCTTAAGAGAGCAAGTTGCAGATCAACAGGGTAAGATGGAGTATATCAGTACTACAAAGTAGATTACAAATATTTTCACAAAGGCACTACCAAAGACACATTTGAGTATTTACGAGAGAAGTTGGGAGTAATTTCTTTTACTTCCATTAAGATTCAACATCAATTGAGGGGGAGCTAAGTGTTAGCTTTAAGTAGACCCTTTGCCATTGATGTCAAAGGGGGAGAATAACAGGTACAGGTGCAAGAACATGTACAGAAAATAGGTACAGGTTGCTACAATAAGAGGGAGTTACTATATGTTTTTCAAATGGCAGTATGTGTAGATTTAAGATTCAACATCAGCTAAGGGGGAGCTAAGTGTTAACTCTAAGTAGACATTTTGCCATTGATGTCAAAGGGGGAGAATAACAGGTACAGGTGCAAGAACATGTACAGAAAATAGGTACAGGTTGCTACAATAAGAGGGAGTTATTGTATGTTTTTCAAATGGCAGTATGTGTAGATTTTAGGATGTGACAGTTTTAATTTGAGGTTGCCATCAATGACAAAGGGGGAGATTGTTGAAAATATTGTCATTGATGTCAAAAATCTAGCATTACTGGTGATAAAGGCCCCATTGCATTTAATGATATTTTTAATATTCATATATTAGCTAATGTGTATTAATATTTATTTAATATTAATGAATATATTTTTAGTTGCATATAAGTCAAAAGAGGGCCTATGAAAAAGTCAAAGAATCATCTTGAGGAATTCTTAGAGTCACCATGTGAAGACAAAAAAAGTATGGCGCATTTTTTTATGAAAGGATACTTTGAGGAATGCAAAAAGTCACCAAGATAAAGACAAAAGAGGAAAGGACGTTTTTGTTTATGAAGGGTAACCATATAACTTTTCAAATGCAAGGATACGAAGGGTCATGCAAGTTTGGCACCATTTTTCATTAGGATTGAGGGTCACAAAGGGTGAATGCCAAAGGTCATTTGGAAAGCTATAAATAAAGACTTAAGAAACCATTTGTTATATGCAAGAGAGTGCATGGTTTGTATTTGTTTTTGAAGAGAGAAAAAGCAGAGATATTGTAGAGTTCTATCATTTGTTGAGTAAGCAACATTGAAAGATAGTTGTGTTTTATACACAAGAGGGGTTGGTGCTCCTGTGAGTTGGTGCTCACAAATAGTTGTGTTGGTGCTCAACAAAGGGGTTGGTGCTCCTGCAAGTTGATGCTTGCGAACTTTGTATTTTGAGTTGGTGCTCATTCATATACTTGAGATTGTTCTCCACAGTTTTTTTCACTTTGAGTTTTCACGTAAAAATCTGGTGTCTCTGTCTTTCTCTTGTGTGGTGAAAATTATTGTTTCAGTTTTATTGCATATTGTAATAACCACCCCTATTTTTTCAATGAAAGAAACTTGCGAACTACTATGTCATATCATTTAAATTGCTTAATGATCAACATGGCATTTTGTCAAACACTTGACAAACATATGACTATACATGCAAACCTTGAAACTCCTTATTTGTTGTTAAACACTAATTTGCAATATAAATGTGCACATACAATTGTCTTATGCGCTGCAACAACTATTCAAATTTGTATTCAAAAATTACAATGCTTAGATATGAAAATTTGATAGAATAAACCTAGAAATTAGTGTTGTAGTGATCTACAAATGAAATGGCAGCGTTTCAGACCTCTAATCAGCAAGAATAAACAAGTAAACTCGATGCAAACACTATTCATGCGCTATAGCAACACTATTCATGGCACTGTAGCAAAATCACTATTCACATGCACTGTAGCAAAAACACTATTCACAGCTCCTATAGCAAATAATTATTCTACCCTTTTTTATTGTAAATCCAATAAGCCCAATGTGTTACCTGATGAAAACACCATCAATCCCTCTGATTGTGTCTTTCAACAGCGAAGAGAATGCTAGCAAAAAGGGATTTCATCCTCCAAGCTCGAAATCAGATTTCCAGGAAATCCAATAGCATAACATTAATCTCATCCCCCCACTTTTTAAAAGGAAGCTCTTCTATTTCTTTTATAGAGTTCTCATAAAAGTCCATTCCTTCGTTTTGTCAATGTGGAATAAAATATAACTCTCTTTATGTAACTTATGTATCCGATGTATTATAAAATAAAGGGGATTCTTTTATTTAAATAATTCCCACAAACTATAGAATATGCATTAATAAAGTTAAATATTTAAATTTAATTTTATAAAATAACTTCATTAATGCCCAATAAATCATATCAATGATAAATAAATCTTTCTGTCGATTTTAAACAATTACCATCGACATGTCACTGCCCCTAGATGTCCGGCCATGTCCATTTACGACTTACTATAAATAGTAAGTGTTGACCATTTTTGGTTCCACAGGCCAAAAATTGGTCTCCCTTTTCTTTCCTTGTTGTCCCAGTCTTTGATGTTTTCACCTTGCTGCAATTGTCATTTTTTTCTTTATTGAAGACCTGTTCTACGAAAGCGCTGAGTGATTTGAACCCTGTAGGTTTCGAGTTGATCTGAGGTTTATTTTGCTTCAAAAAATTACCTCGGGCATGCCTTTTATTGCAAAGGAATGGGCCACTTTTAAAGAAATGCAAGGCTTTTAAAAACACTTCGAAGGGCAAGTGCCCTTGCGGAGGGTAGGAAGGTGCCAAATGGGGCTGTTCAAACAGGTTTCGAAGGACATCTTGGGGCCCAAGTACCCTTGCAGAGGGCAGGGAACACTTGCGGAGGGATCAAAGAGAAGGCCGAAAGGTAAGCTTTCCTTCGGAGAAAATACAAGACAAAAGAGACCAAGGATTTCTTCGGACTTTTGTCTGAGGAAAATCCATGTATAACCAAGGCAAAGAATTCCTTCGGACAAAAATCCTAAAGGAATTCCTTTGGACTTTTGTCCGAAGGGATTTTCAAAGAAAAGAGCATCAACTTTGAAGGAAAGACCTCGAAAGGCAGGTGCCCTTGCGGGGTACTCTCGGTGACCGGAAAGGGACATTTTCCAAGGCCAAAGGGACACCTTCCATTCGGGAAGGATCAAATGCAAAAGGCCAAAGAAATTGCCAAAGGGGTGACAGGCCCGAGAACGTCAATTTCAGCGTGGCAAACTAGCCGCTGGAGGTTCAAACGTCCGGTGACGGGCGCGCAAACGTCAAATTCAAGGCGATAAAATAGTCATTGGCTTTCAAATGGCGACGGGCGCAAAAATGTCAACTTTATGGTGATAAGATAGCCGTTGATCTTGAAATGCTTAAGGATGGGCCCGCGCGTGGAAACTCAGTGACCCGCCGAGAACATAGCCCCGAGAGCTCAGATTGCCGAAAGAGCCAAGAAATGACAAAAGATAGCCCCAAGGACTGAAAGGCCAAGAAAAGACAAAAGCTAAGAAAAGACAAAAGCCAAGAGTAAACTCAACGACCCATTGAGAAAAGAGCTCGAAGAGCCAATCACAGACACGAACAGAACAGCCCAGGTGGCAAAAGAAACGTCGGCACAGGAAGTTATTGTAGCGACCCATGCTTTCGCAATAATATTTGATACGGGTTAGGCGCCAAAGTCAAGACTCGCGACAGCTAAAGCATGGTTATCTCAAGGGTTCTAGAAGGATGACACCGTCATGATCAACGGACTTCCTCCCTAGGCATTCAACACAGCATAGATCACTTATTTCTAGAAAGCGCCAAAGTCTTTTACTAAAGGCTATATATTGTAATCTCTCATTTTATGAACCGATATCTCTCATTTTGTAAGGCGAAGCCCTGCCAAAATTTCACCTTGAATCAATAAAATGCATTTTTACCTCTATTTGACAGGGTATATCTCTAAGTGTGTCTACGTACTAACCTTGTGTTTAGTCATTTTTGCTTGATGCTTTCACAAGTTGACACCACCACACCTGGTGTAGCTGGAGTACCAGTTTTGCAGGTTAATGGGGAATGCTGCATCTAGGGAGCAGAGACAGAAAAGGGTTATCAGACAGTGTGTTTTCTACAGCACCTGTGGTAAGTTCATTTTCTATGTGTTTCACTAAGCCTCCATGTTAAAGCTCCCTACAGTCTAATATTTTCATCAATAAAGTGTATGTCCGCCCTCTTCTAGTCTAAAGTGTGAATAACTGAGTAGATCAAACCATTTTTTGGTGCATCACCGTATTAGTTTAGGTTATGTTTTCAGTATCTTTCTCTCTTTTCACCCCCCCCACTTTATATATTATTAGCACTAGTAGTAAAATAACTCAAAGATACATCAAAGGGAGCTAGCCCTTATCTAGAGATTCTCCCCTCAGTTTTGCCAGACCCACAGCAAGAGTGGAGTCTCCATTGTGCCACGTGGAAGACAGAAGCTCAACGTTCTGTCAAGGGTGCAATCCACAGCATCAACAGTATGTCCAAAACTGTCTCAAAACCTCTCAAAAGATATGCAACTGAAACTGTCTAGGCCAAATGGCCTTTAAGTCCATTTAATTCCCTAGTTAGCCTACTGGACCATAGGGAAATAGGCTAATGACAACATCATGCTATGAATGTTAGAAAGGGGACATTACACATATCTTGAACGTGTGATTAAGTGGTTAAAGAAAAGAAATCAGATTAAGTAAAAAGATATATAATATACCGATTCACCCTCCACCTCTCAGTATATTTCGTGCTTAACAACTAACTTCATACTCGAATAATACAATGACAGCAAGTGCAAGTCTGAAATTTATAACAGCAAGCTGATAAACCCTTGAAGATGGATGCCAAGCTTCCAATATTGGTTTCTCCACCATATATCTTTTTCTAACAGCAACCCATGATCAAATCACCCACAATAGAGTTGGAATGGCACCAATAGCGTAGGCGTTTTGGCCTAGAATCCACATGCCCCAACCAAAGAGAGGAATATGGCCTGTAGATTAAAGGCTTATACAACCTCTAGAAACCCTCGTGCCAAAAAGAGAAGGCACAATCCAGCAATAATGATGATCAAGTAAGTTTTCTTCAAACTAATGTTCAAACTTTTGAAGTTCTGATGAAGCAATACCAAAACCAAGCCCTATTACTCTAGCGAATCATTGTAACATGGGTACTGTAGCATGGCACTGTTCACGCCATTGTAGCAGCTAACAATAACTTCTGATTTGCATATCAAATCCTTACAAAATCCAGTGTTAATCTCTTCTTTAATGCACAATATGACTTCTAAATTAAATCCATCCAATCAACAAACCTTAGATGATCTTTCACACCCTCAAAAAGCTCGATTCAAAGAGAAACTATGCTCTCCAAGATTGTTCGCAGTTGAAAACCCTAGTTTCCACCATTAAAATGCCAAAACACAATCCAAATTGAATGAATGATCAATAAATAATGAAAAATTCTAAAATACATTTTTGTAACATTCAATCTATATTTGACTTCATATCATTTAATTTACTTTTTAATTTCATTTTCTTTTCCCTCTTTTTTGGTGCACAACTTAATAAAATATACTTATTAATCACTTATATCTCTCCTTTAAAATAACACTTATGTCTCCCTTTATGATCTTTAATAATGATTTTATGACTTAAGTGAAATCATATATTAAAAAGTCATTAATCATCATTAATGATATTCACTTTATATTTAATTATTATTAAAGTATGACTTTAATAATAATTATAATATTTTAACTCCATAAATAAACCTCATAAATCAATTATGTTTGCATCCAAAGGTAGCCCACTGCATTTTCTACTCACTAAGGTGCCTTACTATAAATAGTAAGGTTGGCCTCTATGATATGACTAACTATAAATAGTAAGTATATAAAACGGACCCAGAACACCCTGAATAACACCGCCTCTAAATACACCAAAGATCTAGAGATGAAAACAATGCCAACTGCCAACTAGAGAACTAACTAACTCCAACACTGGGCCCTCTAAACACCATTATTAGCCTACGAAGACCCAATGATAGGCTAAACCTCCAACTCTGATGCTCGCTCAAAAAGGGGGCATTACAGTCCGCCCTCTCTGAAATTCCCTGTCCCCAAGCAATCACAACTGCATAGAAAACACCATCACAAGAGGCCCAAGGGAAGAACTATAAAATGGCCCACATGTCAACAAGTGACTCTCACTACACTAGAAATAACACAACTGAATAACACACATACCAAGGTCAACCCCTATACCATGTGTCACAGAAGTATGATCACCAGGAAGAAGCAACTTGTAGAGTGCCCAACAATATAACCACTATATCCACTGGGTAAAAATTAAACTATGATCAACATCACGATAGGTAACTACTCCAACGTAGGGCGATTTACTAGTCATAAAAACAATGCAAACTATCCCTGGATCCCAAACCCTGAATGGATGTCTGCTAGGCATAACATCCTCTACTAACCTCCAATGGATGTGATAACCATCCACCGTAGGCGCTGGAAGATATGTAACTGCTCCTCCCAAGTCGAGAATATATAACTCTCCACCATCACCACTATGAGGACTAAACAAGCCATCATGCCTACTGACACTGCAACCTGTCTGAAGCCAGGGTTCCGTTGGAAATTTTTGAGTCAAAGAAGTTGAAAACTTTGTTTGGTACACATCAGCATGATGGAAATCTAATCTCTAACCCTGCAAGTAATCCTCTGAATATGACTAAGTCAGACATCTGCAAACTCTAGTTACATCTTCTGTAGATGGAAAATCTTCATCCCACAAAGGATGGTATAAATCCCAAGCCATTCCATACCTATGCATCATCAAGTCATCAATGTGTGGACTACAAAAGAAATGATGAGCACTCCTCACTATGCAGTCCAGATAAAAATATCCTACCTCTGTCAATGGTTGTCGATCAAAATCAATTGCATGGGATGAAATCTCTTATTTGCTTCCAAGTGAGGGAAACAAATCAACATGAGGAACAATCTCCCCACTAGATGATGCCCTGGATACCGCCTGTGAAAAAGATGGAAGAGCATTGTGATCAGTCACACAACTCTCTGCATCACATGAAATGGGACTATCCTCAGGAACACCAAGTGTAACACATTGCTCTCAGCTAAACTCATCCAACATACTCACCCCATCTGTGTCACCTGCACCTGTAAGTGAAATGGATGTTGACACATCCTCATTATGCACCTTATCACAATCCATGGATGTATGCTCATCACCAACTGTTGCTATAGATGTCTGAATTGTATCTATAGGTGATGAAAACTTCACCAAGCTCAACTCCACGGTAAGTTCAATCCGTGACTTAGATTCTTGAAGGGCCAATGAGTGCTCTTCAACGAGTCCATAGTAACCTCAAGCTCATAAGTGAGCTCATCAACCTCCTCTTTCCCTTTTAACGCATCATAACAGAACCCATCCCACTTGAGAAGATAATCTCTATTAGATAGTAACATTAGGTAATTATTTTTCATTTACCCCAACGCATCTCTAAGTGCATGAAACTTTGCAAGGGAAAGTCCATTATTACAGTGCTCTTCTGTTTCAGAAGTACACCAGCAAGAATTTGCTAACAACTGCTGAGCAACATCAAAATGTTCTAAGGCTGTAGAAATCATGCTTTCGTTCACCTTCAACTGCCCTACTAAGTGAGGAGACCCCTGTGACAAATCATTTCCACACCAATTTTCTGATTTGAAATCAGTACTATGATAAGAGGCTGAATCACCAGCACTCACTTCCTCTACCAAAATAGATGCATGCAGATCCGAAAAACTATCTACGGATCCATCACCCTTAAGTAAATTTTTTGTTTTATTCACATCTTCCTTGGACTGATTTGCATAATCAGATTTGTTGTGGCATGAATCCACAACACACTTCACATCATTAATACCGACAAATTGAGTATCAACATTGGACAGCCCCACACAATCATCATCCTTATGTGTAATGGTTGTTATCTCATGCTGATGCAAAGACATCTGACTGCTGCTACAAAAATCAGAACTGTTATGGCTTGGATTCTCCATACATTTCTCATTTCCGACACTCATATCTTGAGTGGCAACATTGGGAGATCCTTCAACCTCCTTATCTTCACGTGCCATAAAAACTATCTCATGGTTACGCTCAACAGTATGACTGCTGTCATAAAAATCAGAATTGTTATCAGGGCTGATAACAAGTTCTTGAGCGCTGAAAGTAATATCAAGGGGTTCTGTCAACTTACTATCAAGATGTATGGTCTTCTCATTATCATCCACTCCAAATTGCAACTCTTTTTCTTGCCCTTGCTCCTCAACAAACAAGTAGGGCCTTAGTTTACCCTCACATTATTCGAAAACATCATGTATCAAATCATATGCAGCTGTAGATAACTCCTATTCTTGCTTTCGAACAACTGACAAAAAGGATAAGATAGGCTGAGAGATGCCATCACTGTCGTTAATAATGAAAACCATGATTGCCCTCATGTAGTTCTAGATAGATTTGTCATGCCTTTCACTGACGAAATCCAAAAAGAGATGGAACATCCCCAAAACAAGATCATTACAATCATAATCGATCATGACAATGCACGATCTCACCTGTGCCATCAACTCAAAGATTTTGATCTTCCTTCCAAAAGTAGGACTACTGATATCGCCTATCCCAATGAAACTATCAACAATCAGCTACAATATTTCCCTCATTGTGCCAATATTATAAGGAACCTGAGGAGCTGTGATCCTTATGATTTGACTAATGCAAAGGACAACAGTGAGCCTAATCTCATTGTCTCTGTGTCTCAAAAACTTATGCTCACCCAAGGAAGTCACTGCCGGCGTAATAGCAATCTGCAACAATGAAGAAGGTGACTGCTCAATAAGACATAAGTATTCTTCTAGTCTTCTCAACGTGACCAAAGTATCATACCCAGATTTAGGTTGACTGCCAAGTTTGGTGCCTTGCTCAGAGAGAACTCTAGCCAACCACTTCCTATCCCCTGATACTATTTCACTGTCACTGCTTGAACCCATAATTTAAATCTGTTCACTCAAATGTTGACAAACGTGAGCTCACTGAATATATAATTTAAACCTCAACACAAGTGTTAACCATTTTTGGTCATGCAGGCCAAAAAATCGGTCTCCCTTTCTTTCCTTGCTGTCCCAGACTTTGATGCCTTCACCATTGCTGCAATCGTGGTTTTTTCCCTTTATCGGAGGTCTTTTTCATGAAAGAACTGAGTGATTTGAGTCCTGTAGGTTTCGGGTTGATCTGAGGCTTGTTTTGCTTCAGAAAATTACCTCGGGCAGGCCTTTTATTGCAAAGGAATAGGCCAATTTTAAAGAAATGCAAGTCTTGTATAAACACTCCGAAGGGCAAGTACCCTTGCGGAGGGCAGGAAGATGCCAAACTGGACCGTTCCAGTAGGCTGCAGAGGGAAAGCTTTCTTTCGGGAAAGTAAGCAAAGTAAGTTCTTTCAGACATTTTGTCTGAAGGAAATCCATGGCAAAAGACAGGCAAAGGTCCTGTTGACGTTGTGGATTGCACCCTTGATAGAAGGCTGAGCTTCTGTCTTCCACATGGCACAATGGAGACTCCTCTCTTGCCTGTGGGTCTGGCAAAACTAAGGAGAGAATCTCTAGATAAGGGCTAGCTCCCTTTGATGCATCTCTGAGTTATTTCACTACTACTGCTAATATATAAAAAGGGGAGGTTGAAAAGAGAGAAGGATTACTGAGAACAGAACCTAAACTAATACGGTGATGCACCAAAAAAGTTTGATCTACTCATTTACTCACACTTCAGACCAGAAGAGGACGTACATACACTTTATCTGATAAAAAGATCAGACTGTAGGGAGCTAACAGGGAGGCTTAATGAATACACAGAAAATGAACTTACCACAGGTGCTATAGAAAAACACACTGTCTGATAACCCTCTTTTGTCTCTGCGCTCCAAATACAACACTTTTTGTTACCTGCAAAAATGGTGCTTTGTCTATACCAAGTATGTTGGTGTCAAACTTGTGAAAGCATCATGCAAAATGACTGAACACAAGGTTAATACTTAGACACACTCAGAGATATAACCAGTCAAATAAAGGTAAAACGCATCCTATTGATTCAAGGTGAAATTTTGGCAGGGATTCGCCTTACAAAAAATGAGAGATCCTTTTTCAAATAAGAGTTTACAATATATATAGAGAAATAGAAAGCAATGGCGCCCCCTTTTACAAGTGGCCCATGCTGCGTTGAAAACATTAGGAAGAGGAAGTCGCTGAAAGAACATGTTGTGGCAATTGCCAGTCTTGACTTTAGCGTTTAAGTTATATCAAACATTATTGTGAAAGCATGGGCCGCACCCCTTTGTCTACAAATAAGACTGCTTCTTAAAGAGATTCACATGGTTGTTTGTTCATTAATGCAAAATGAGGAAAAATAGGCCACATAATTCACTGTTTGCGCTCCTTGATGACCATTTCATAGGGACTATTCCAACCGTTGTAATAACTCTTCTGCCGACGCTTGCTTTGCCACCTGGGCTGTTTTGTCCGTGTCTATGCTTGGCTCTTTCGGCTCCTTTCTCGACAGGTCGCTGAGTTCACTCTTGGCTTTTGTCTTTTCCCAGCTTTTGTCTTTTCTTGGCTCTTTTGGCCCTCGAGGCTATCTTCTGTCTTCGCTCTTCGGGCTCCTTTCTCGGTGGTCTCTTCCTTTTGACCTTAAGGCCTTTGAATTCCTTCGGCTTCATGCTCAAGCATTTAAAGATCAATAGTTATTTCATTGCCGTAAAGTTGACATTCGCACGTCCGTCATCATTTGAAAGCCAACGGCTATTCCATTGTCCTGAATTTGACGTCCGCGGGAACGTTGCTGGACATTTGAATTCCAACGGCTAGTTCGCGATGCTGAATTTGACGTCTTCGGGCCCGTCACCCCTTTGGTAATTCCTTCAGTTTTTTGTCGTCGAACCCTCCCGAAGGGAAGGTGTCCCTTCAGAGCTTGGAAAAGGTCCCCCTTTTGGCAGCCGAGAATCCCCCGCAAGGGCACTTGCCCTTCGGGCTACCTTGGCTTCTCAATTATTTCGGACAAAATGTCCAAAGGAAACCTTCCCTCATGCCTTGGCCCCTTTCTTTCTTTTGGTCGGTCTCTTCCTTTGGACAAATTCCTTCGGACTTTATGTCCGAAGGAATTTGCCTGTGCCATTTTGCCGCGGATTTCTTTCCGAAGGGTAATCTTTCGTTTTGCTCCTTGCCTTGTGAATTTCTTCGGACAAAATGTCCAAAGAAATTCCTTCGGGCATTTTGTCCAAAGGAATTCAACCTTTGTTTTCTCCTTGGATTTCCTTCGGACGAAAGTCCGAAGGAATCTTTTGCCTTGTCTTTCGCCGAAGGAAAACTCTACCCCTTTTCTACTTTGTCCACTTTCCTGAAGGAAACCTTGCCTTTTGGCCCTCTTTCTTTGGTCCCTTTTAAGCATTTTCCGCCCTCTACAAGGGCTGCTTGGTCTCCAAAATTGCCTTTCGGAAGAGTTACAAAGGACCTGCTTGTCGTTTGGGTGCCCCCCGCAAAGGCACCTACCCTTCGGGCTTTTGGAAGCGATCCTTTGGCCCTTTGAACTTGGTTCATTTTGCCGATAAAAAGCCTTCTGAAGCGGTTTTACTTGCTCTTTTGCAAATTCCTGCATAATCACTCCTTTCAACCCCACCTGTTCTTCCTGTACCAAATGCTTGAAGTTGAGCCTTTTGCATGCCAAGGGGAAAAAATGAGTTGTAGAAGTATATTTTTGCATTATCCTTCATGTCTGGGCGTGGAAATGGAAAGAAAAGAAAAGAGAGACCGATTTTTTGCCCATGGGACCAAAAATGGTCAACAAGTCCTTCAGAAAATCCAAGGAAAAATCCAAAGGCACATTTCCTATGGACAAAATGCCGGAAGGAATTCCTTCGGACATTTTGTCCGAAGGAATTAAGAAGACCAAGGCAGCTTGAAGGAACCCGAAGGGCAAGTGCCCTTGCAGGGGACTCTCAGCTGCCGAAAAGAGACCCTCTCCTCTCTTCCAAAAGGACACCTTCCCTTCGGGAAAGTTCAAATACAAAAGGCCGAAGAAATTGCCAAAGGGGTGACAGGGCCGAAAACATCAATTTCAAGGCAACAAACTAGCCATTGGCTTTCAAATGGCAACAGGCCTGTGGACGTCAAATTTACGGTGATGAAATAGTCGTTTGGTTTTCGAATAGTGACAGGGCTGCAAACGTCAATTTTGATGGGAAGCGTCGGCCATTGAGGACAAGCCAAAGGACTAATGCCTTCACGACAAGTGGCCCGAAAAAGCTCGAATGGCACAGGCCTGACGAAATTCAAAGGGGCATAAGACTCGAGGGAAACTTAGCAACCCGCCCAGAAAAGAGCCCGAAGAGCCAGCAAAAGACAAAAAGATAGCCCGAGAGCCGAGTTGCCAGGAAAGAGACAAAAACAGTGAAAGCACGACCACGCACACATAAGCCAAGTGCAAACACGAATCAGATCAGCCCAGGTGGCAAAAGAAGGTGTCGGCACAAGGAGTTATTGTTGCGGATGAAACAGTCTTCACCAAGTGGTCATCAAAGAACACGAACATTCAAGAGGGCAACCCGTTTTTTCTTTGTTTGGCATTAATAGGCAGACAACTGCACGAATTTTCATGGAGGGGTGGCTTTGTCAGTTATAGAGAGCAGCGACCCATACTTTTGCAAGAGTGTTTAATATGCCCAGGCAACAAAGTCAAGACTTGCGACGGCCACAACATGGTTCAAACAGCAGACTTCCTCCTTCCTAGGCATTTAATGCAGTATGGGTCGCCCTTTCTTGGAAAGCACCAAACTCTTTCTCAAAATGCTATATATATTGTAACCTCCAAGAGAGAAAGATATCTCTCATTTTTGTAAGGCAAAGTCCTGCCAAAATTTCACCTTAATCAATAAGAATGTGTTTTACCTCTATTTCACTGGTTATGCTCTTGAGTGTGTCTGTGTATTAGTTCTGTGTTCAGTCTTTTTTGCTTGAAGCTTTCACAAATTGACACCAACACACCTAGTGTAGACAAAGCACCATTTATGCAGGTTGACAGAAAGTGTTGCATCTGAAGCGCAGAGACAAAAAAGGGTTATCAGATAGTGTGTTTTCTACAGCGCCTGTGATAAGTTCATTTTCTGTGTGTGTCTTCATTAAGCCTATTGCTAAAGCTCCCTATAGTTTGGTCTTTTCAGTAGATAAAGTGTATGTCTGCGCTCTTCTGGTCTGAAGTGTGAATAACTGAGTAGATCAAAATCATTTGGTGCATCACCACTTAGAGTAGTTTCTGTTCTGGTTATTCCTTCTCCCTTTTCTCCCCCCAGTATTAGCAGTAGTAGCAAAAGACAACAGAGATGCATCAAAGGGAGCTAGCCCTTATTTAGAGATTCTCCCCTCAATTTTGCCAGACCCACAGCAAGAGGGGAGTCTCCATTGTGCCACGTGAAAGAGAGAAGCCCAGCCTTCTTTCAAGAGTGCAATCCACAGCGTCAACAACAAGATGGCAAGAAGCCACTCTGATACCACTGAAATGTTCCACCCCAAGTGGACACTTCCAAACTAATTATTTCTGCCTTGTTTGATTGTTTGTTCAATTTTGAGTTTATGCTTTTGAAATATTTTAAAGAAATGCCATGCATTGTATGAAATTGCATATAAAAAACGCTGAAGCAAATACTAGAATGATTTAAAATCTGATTTATTATTGTTTTGCAAATACAATATATTCAGTTGAAATTTTAAAATGCTTGATAAAACACTAACACCATACCCGGATAATGCAATAACAGCAAGTGGAGGTCTGAAACTTATAACAGCGAGTTGATAAACCCTTGTAGATGAAGGTCAAGCTTCCAATATTGGTTTTTCCACCATATATCTTCTTCTAACAGCAACCCATGATCAAATCGCCCACAATAGAGTTGGAATGGCACCAATAACCTAGGCGTTTTGGCTTAGAATCCACACGCCCTAGCCAAAGAGAGGAATACAGCCTGCAGATTAAATGTTTGTATAGCCTCTAGAAACCCACGTGCTAAAAAGAGAAGGCACAATCCAGCAATAATGATGATCAAGTAAGTTTGTCTTCAAAATAATGTTCAAACCCTTGAATTTTTTATGAAGCAATGCCAAAACCAAGCCCTATTACTCTAGCGAATCACTGTAGTGCAGGTTCTATAGAGTGGCACTGTTCATGCCACTTTAGCGGCTAACAATAACTTCTGATCTGCACATCAAACCTTTTACAAAATCTGGTGTTAATCTCATTTTTAATGCACAATGTGACTTTTGAATTAAAGCCACCCAATTAGCAAACCTCAGATGATCTTTCACACCCTTGGAAAGCTTGATTCAAAGAGAAACTACGCTCTCCAAGATCATTCACAGCTGAAAACCCTAGTTTCCACCTCCAAAATGCCAAAGCACAAGCCAAGTTGAATGAATGATCAATAAATAATAAAAAATTTCAAAATGCCCTTTTATAACATTCAATCTCCATTTAACTTCATCTCATTTAATTTACTTTTTAATTTTTATTTTTTTCCCTCCTTTTTGGTGCATAACTTAATAAAATATACTTATTAATCACTTATATCTCCCCTCTAAAATAACACTTATGTCTCCCTTTATGATATTTAATAACGATTTTATGACAGTTAAATCATATATTATAAAGTCATTAATCATCATTAACGATATTCACTTTATATTTAATTATTATTAAAGTATGACTTTAATAATAATTCTAATATTATAAATCCTTAAATAAACCTCATAAACCATTTCTATTTACACCAAGAGGTAGGCCACTGCATTCTCTACTCATCAGGGTGACTTACTAAAAATAGTAAGATTGGCCTCTATCATACGACTGACTTACTATAAATAGTAAGTATATAAAACATATCCAGAACACTTTGAATAACACCGCCTCTGAATACATCAAAGATCTGGAGATGAAAACACTGCCAACTGGAGAACTAACTCCAACACTGGGCCCTCTAAACACCATTATTAGCCTACGAGGACCCAATGATAGGCTAAACCTCCAACTCTGATGCTCGCTCAAAAAGGGGACATTATCGTATCTCAAAGAGTTCCCTATCTCCCAAGAAGGCAAAAGTCTAAAATCTGAGAACCTTTTCAAAGGAGAAGATAATGGGACTATATAGGAGAAAGGAGAAAGAGAGAAGAGATGTGGGAACACGCCATCAGAACAAGAACACTTTGTCCCGAAGCATTAATTGAACCTGAGCTGCCACATTTGCTCTTCAGCCAATGAAAGTCTTGCCACCTTTTGATCAATCAGGACACTGGCCGTGGCTTGTTGAGTGAGGAGGTCCCCAAAGGTTCTGAGGACACATTGAATGCCCCTAGCTGCAATTCCCAACACTAGACCCTTTCTTTGATCTTCTATGCATCTTTTCACTTAACTTCTACATAAGGACAAAACCCTTACGCCTATAGACTGAGATTTGATTATCTCTGCTTTGGGTGGCTATCTATCAGGAGCATAGCTCGAGATGATCCTTCATTGATTACACAAACCTACTCCATGCTTTGAAACCTGGACCTGGATTAACTATAGATGAAAACCAATCTAAGATTATTGGTTTTCCTATAGTCCATATAGGTACGACATTCTGCTCGATGCCTGGTCCAAATTAGCCACCAACCTACCGACCTTTGATCTATATTAGCTCGAAAAGATCTAATCTATCTCTACAGAGCCCTGACGACAATGCTCAATTCTTTATTTATGCCTCTTGGTCCAACTCAGATCGTATTAGCTCGATTCTATAAATTTTCTATCAACTCGAGTCCATTCCTTTGCTTTGTCCGAGTCGAGTTGGTTTATCGACCTTAGTTGAAAATGTCCTAGCTTGATCTTTTTCATTGATTGTTAGCAACCCAACTCGGGATCCATTGACTTATTGACCTTTGCCCACTCCGTCAGATCCCTATAACAGGTTAAACGTGTCATGGGATCCTCTACCCGCGTTGTTGACACTTGGCACCTGCGCGTTTGATCCTTGGATCTGCTCGTCAGTCTATCTGCTCCCATGTTTGTGCCACGTGGAGGATTCTAAGAAACTTGAACTTCAACGGTCATTTGTTGAGGCCATTTCCTCCAAACAGCTACTTCTTCAGTCCTTTTGTTGGACAATTTTTTGCAGGCTTTGTGTGGAGCATTTTCTCCGAAGGAAATTGCTTGCTTTGTTTCTGCCTTTAAGCAATTCTCTTGGGATCTACATCTCGGACAAAATGTCTAAAATAAACCATGTTTTGGTCCTTTGCCCTCTTAAAAAGTGCTCTTTGGAATTTTGACTTGGTCCACCTCGCTGTAGAAAGATCCTTCGGAGAAAGTGTGTAGGACACTTTGCCGAGAAAAAGCCTCTCGGAACCTTGAAGTGGACTATTTCCTCGAGAAGCATACCCTTCGGAGAAATAGTTTAGGACACTTTGCTTGGGGAGGAGCCCCTCAGAGAAATTGTTCGGGGAACTTGCTTACAAAAAGGACCTTTTAGAGAAAGTGCATAGGACACTTTGCATGAAAAGACATCCTTTGGACTTTTGCAAAGGTCCACTTTCTCAAGAAACCTACCCTTCGGGGAATTGTTTGGGACACTTTGCTTGGAAAAGTGGCCTTCGGGATTTCTATTTTGGACCAATTTCTCTAAAAGATATCCCTTGGAACTTTGAAAGAGGCCCTTTCCTGTAGAAGAATTCTTTTGGGAAAATTGTTCGGACAATTTTCCCGAAAGATCTTTGTGTTGCCTTTTGCCTCGGACATTTTTTCCGAAGGAATTAGTCCTTTGCCTTTGGAAAAGCACCCCTCGAAAATACTGTTTAGTGTACTTCAGAAAGAAAAGACCCCTTTGGGGAAATTGTTTCGGACAAAAAGTCTAAAACAATTCCCTGACACTTAAACAAAAAGTTCAAAGAAAAGACACTTAGCCAAAAGACCAAAACAAAAGCTCCCGAATGGATTAAGCCTTGTACATTTCCTCCGAAGGAAATCTGAATGTTCCAACTTAGCCAAAGGTTGGAAAAGTACGAACTTAGACCTTTTATGGATCTATTCCTGCAACTACTTGCCACCATGAAAACCTTGTCTGGATCCCTTCATTTGCGACATTGAGCCTACTTCAAAACCACCTGATCCATTCATCAACTAGAATCCTGCTCATCTATTCAAACCAGGCAGAAGCTTGGTATGTGGGTCAAAATGGCCAACATCTTTGGCGACTTACAAGGAAGCATCCCTGTCTATGCAAAAGAACCCAGACATGTGCCTAGTCCAGTCCATTGGGCATGGAGTCATTAGCTTCTACAACTGAGCTGTTCTGAAACTAGATACAAGGCTGACCCTTTCTGGAACTTCCTCTTGAAACAACAAGGACCAAAAACAAAACAACAAAGACAAAAGTGTGCAAGCACTTGCAGGAAAGAAAGAACAACTAACCTACTAAGCAAAATGTGCACAAAATCACTTAGATAAAACCATAAATCTACTCTAATATATATACAGGTTTACAATTCATAGGTATTTTCCACCTAGGTCAAATGGAAAACTTTGAGTGTCATTCACTTGTGATAAAACAGGGTTGAAAATACCTTGCTTTTGAGAGCTCATGATATGTGAGCTGAGATGTCTAGCTGTTGATCCTTTTGACATGCCCTCAAGTGGATGAAATGGGACAAACATGTCTCCAATATAGACATACTGGTCCATTTCTTCAAGACCTGCCTCATGTTGGAATATAGAAGCATCTGCAACCTTCTCTTTTGATGGCTCAATTTTGTGCTCTGAATGAAGCACATGTGATGGCTCCTTTGGACTGGTGCTTGGTTGAATGTTTAAGCTTAGGCAGAAAAGCTTTAAGTCATCCCAAAAGGTAGCGTCCTCTTGGTTATCCGAGACAATGCCAACTTCAACACTATCTTTGCTCTGTTTGCTTTGAAAGGGACCATATGGTAGTTCATCAGTCCACCTAAGGCCCAATATGTCATGTTCTTGTGAATCTAAATCTAACCATTCTTCTTCATTCTTGAAGACATTAGTACTGCCTCCAAAGGACAATTCATCTTGAGATTGGTTAATTTCTTCAACTTGATTGGCAAGGTCATCTTCAAGATTTGGAGGCATAGGCTGGTTTAAAACCTCTACCTGATCCATGAAGTCAGTACAATTGTTGCCATACTTCATCTTGATCATCTTTTTCCTTCATTTCTTTCTCAAGCTCATTTATGACCTTTCCAACATGGTTGACTGGCTGATTGACTATATCAATCTCTGCATCTTGCTCATTTTCATCTTCAACCATGCTAAAAAGCTCTTCAGACCAAACAAAATCTTCCCTACTCTCAGCCGCATCCTTTCCATCTATATCTTCAAATGTGAAGGCATGAGCACTGCCTTCAAGCTCTAAAATATCAAAGCCATGCCAAGAAGTCAAATCAAAACCTGACTCTTTCACTTTTGGATGAAGTGGACTGTCTATCATGATCTCTTCATCATAGACACTTGTATTGTCTTCTTCAATCTCAGCTTTGACTGCAAGCTTCTCCTCTATTTTTTGTAAAACAGGTTCCTCCTTCATGAGGGAGATGGTGGGAGAGTGAAGAAGTTCAACTTGCTTGAAGCATAGGAGAGTATTCTTCCAACTAGGGACCTTGAAATCCTTTTTAGACAATTCTTGAGGAAAGGAGAGAGAAACTTGAAACTCTTGTACACCAAGCTCATTGAGATGAGCTATGGTTTCTTGATTCATTTTTTGCACAACTAACCCTTCCTCTACCAGGACTGGCTCTTGGACTGCTTCAACTAACACCTCTTGAGAGAAGTTGTGCTTTGCACATCTTCAAGCAGGGTGCACTCCAGAGTGATAACAGTTTCTGGCATGCCCGATGGGACACTTTATTCACATTTTCAAATTGTTATATGTGTATCTAAGTATTTTATTCATTTCCAAATTTCATTTTCAAATTTGTATGTTTTTTCATGCCACCGAAAGTTGTCACAAGATCAGCTGTAAAAGGGAAAGACAAATTTTTCTGAGTTGTCTTATCAGCCAGAGAAAAGGAGAACTTCTCGGTCAAATCCAAATCTTACACCTGTTATCCCTTCTATTGCACAAAACCCTATTGTTCAAGCCAATATTGTTTAGCCTAATTTTGTTATAAATTCTATTCCTCAAATGGTTGTTCTCAAAAGATAGGCTTTTGTTTCATTCAATGGTGGTAATCCTCTAAATATCACTATATGGGATGATATTCCAGTTTCAGCTCTAAAGGCTCTTCCTTATTATACAAGAGAAAATTCAACAACTCCTATAGAACATATTGTAGATATTGATAATCTTTGTTCAATTCATCATGTGACACCGGGGAATGTAGCAATGAGGTTGTTAGCAACTTCTTTTAAAGGAAAAGCACTTCAGTGGTACAAAATTTTAACTCCTGCATTAATCAACAATTGAGATAAAATTGGAGTACTTCTGTGTAAACATTTCAAAGATAAAAGTGATCATCTTTCACTTGTGGAGCAGCTTACGAAAATTAAGAGATTCAATCATGAGTTCATGATGGATTTCAATCACAGATTCCAAAAGACTTGGGACATAATTCCAGTAGGGATCAAGCCTACCCCCAATTATGCTTTTCTGTATTATTTGAAGGCTCTCAATTCAGATGTGGTTGTAATGATTCAATCTATGGGAGGTAATACTTTACCTCAAGCTTTTGAAATAGCAATTAAGGCTGAAAATTGTCTTATACAAGCAGGCAAGTTATCTCCAAGGCCTCCAATGCCCCTTTTTCCAGAAGTTCATCCTCCTGGTCCAACTATTACTCCAATTCCAGAGTCATCAAAATTCCACCAAATAAAAGGTGAGCAAACTGATAGATTGGGAAAGATAGAGAGTATTCTTAAAGCTCAAACCAACAAGTTGGTTGAAATTGAGAGACAACAAGCTCCACCATATAGGTCTTATCAGAATACTAACCAAAATTATCAGCCCAATAGGCCATCTTATCAATCCAATCAACAAGGTCAAGGGCAGAATTCTCGATCAAGACAATATAATCCTAATGCTCCAAGAAATTCAAGAGCAATGGTGCCAACTCAAAGCAGTTACGTTCAAAGACAATGGAACAATCAATGGGATCAATCAAGCAACATGGCAATGGCTCCAACTGGTGAGAGTTCTCATCAATCTTTCATGCAACAAAGTTCAGTTCAGCCTTCTTTTGAAAACCAGCCATCTTTTCAGAATAAGGAAGCCTCTCTACCCTATGGAGACATTCCTTCATTCACTAAAACAGAAGCTTCAAATCAGCAAGGAGAAGGTAGTGGTAGAGCTCCTCCTAAAACTATATTTGTCAATTTCCAAGAAGGTGAATTCTTTTGAATATTTGGCTGTAAATCAGAATCAAGATTTATCTAGTGTTGATAATCCAATTGCAACTTATAGTAGATACAAGAAAAGAGCAATTGGAGAAGGTTCAAGACTTGAAATGGCAATCCCTTCTTTTCAGCCACAACAAGAGACAACTACACATAAGCTGCCTCAAAAAAGTTCAAACCAGCAATTTCAAGATCCAAAAAGTAAGAATGTGAGAAGGCCTTACATTCCTCAATTTACACAAAATTTGGGAGTTGCTCCTAAATCACGGTAAAAAATAGCCACTTCTTCACTTAGTGTTGTGGATCAAATGAAGAAGACTTCAGTATCAATTTCAATGTGGGACACTCTACTAATCCTAGGACAAAAGGAATACTTACAAAAAGAGCTTCCAAAGCTCACTATCTCTGAGAAGACACCAGAAAAAGAAAGAGTAAGTGCTGTCCTAACTAATTCTAATTCAAAAGGTAACTAAACCTCCTCCATTTTACCTTTCTGTGATCATTGGAGATTGTCTAGTTCATAATTGTATAATTGATAATGGGGCTAGTACTTCTGTTATGCCCAAATCAATAGTTGATAAGTTAGGTTTGCAGTATGAACCCCACGAAAAAGGTGTCTTATAATTAGATGGTTCTCCTACCAACACTGTGGGTGTGTTGAAAGATTTGAAAATTATACTTGCTACTTGCCCAAATTTCACCATCTTACAGGATGTTGTTGTTGATCTATCTCCATATTTTGCATTGTGCCTATCAAGAGATTTTAATGCCAAAATAGGAGGTTATTTTTCTTCAGATTGGTCATACATGGTTTTGAGAACCAAGTATGGGACCAAAGTAACTAATAGATCAGAGCCGATTTCCAGATTTCACCTCGAGCCATATATGTCAAATATGACAAATGTGAATTGCAGTATTATAGAAGAAGATGATAACACCATTGATCAAGAGCCTTCTAAGCCTCTTGAAGGCATTCCAAATCTTCTTGACGAATGGGTTGTTGATAATCATGGAATGACCTCTACAAAAGTATTGAAGATGTTGGTTTTGGAGTTTATTGCATGCACGAAGAAGGTGACTTGTTGCCTAGTCCCACTAGCTCATTACGAGATCAAGGAGTTTGGAATCTATTTTTTGATGGATCCAGAACAAAGAATGGTAGTGGCGTTGGAGTTATGTTGGTTTAACCACAAGATCAAAGGTATTATTCTTCTGTTAGATTTCAGTTCAGTTGTACTTTCAATACTGCAGAATATGAAGCTATTATTTATGGCCTTCAGTGGGCTAGAAAGAGGGGTATCAAGATTTTACAGATAAAATGTGATAGTGAATTAGTGGTACAGCAAGTAAAAGGTTTAAGTACAACAAAGAATCTTCTTCTAAAGGCATACAAACATAGAGTTTGGGATTTCATTGAAGATTTCCTTGCATTTGACATTCCCTCCATTCCTAGAGGAGCAAATCAGCATGCTGATAGACTTGTTACGATAGGTGCACAGTATGATATTCTAAATCAGATTAAGGATGGTAAAAATCAGACTCAAATCAAAGTGGTATTCAGACCTTCAATTCCAAATAATGACGTAAGTTGGCAAGTTTTTGATTCTGATAAACAAATAGCATATTTTCTACAGAATGAGGCAGAATTTTGCCAAAAAAATCATGATAAATTGCAAGATCAATATGAAAATCAGATTGTACAATTAAAATCAAACAAGATGCCTAAAGGTTGGGTGACTTTAGAAAACATATGCAATGAAGATGATAAGCTAAAGAAAGACAAGGTGAGTATCTCTTCCAAGAAAGAGCATTATGAGCCAATTAGCATCGCTGAAAGTAAGCTACTTAAGTTGGGTAAAGTAAATTCAGATTCTAAGAGAATAGCTTTCATTTCATTATGTCAAGAGTATATGGATGTTTTTGCTTAGGAGTACCATGATTTGAAAGGTTTTGATCCCAGATGAGCACAATACTATTGAATTGGAAAAGGATGCAAAACCAGTAAAACAAAGGCAAAGGCCAATCAACCCCAAGGTTGAGATTCTCATGAGGAAAGAACTTACAAAGCTGATTGAATCAGGTATTATTTTTCCTATTAAGCATTCAACATGGGTTGCAAATCTTGTTCCTGTAAGGAAAAAGAATGGAGAGATAAGGCTTTGTGTAGATTTCAGAGATTTAAATAAGGTGTCATTGAAAAATCATTATCCACTTCCTTCTATGGAACAAATTTTGTAGAAAGTTTCAGGTTCACAGAGATTTTCTTTATTGGATGGGTATTCAAGATACAATCAGATACTGGTGAAGGAGCAAGACCAATATAAAACTGTTTTCACCACCAAGTGGGGTACGTTTGTACCCCGGGGGCTTTATATTATGCTTATTTTGGGATTTTTTCAAACTTTTGTAATTGAAAAGTTGTTATTATACGCTCTATTCTACGTTGTTTGGAAACATAAACATTTCTGAAATGTAGAAACACGGATTTTCAAAAACCCTGGATTTGGAAACGTCTATACAATATAATATATATATATATGTATGAGTATTATATATATATATATAATATATATATATATATATAATACTCATTTTTAGTCTATAAAAGATAAAACACTTAAAAATATATAGTAATCATTCATTCATTCCTTCAAAGACAAAATGTACATTCGAAATAGAATAAATCATCTAGATTGTCCTCAAAATCATGAATATCACTCTCACTATTTTTCAACTTTATCATTTACTAATGTTCTCTCTCACAGGAGCTCACCCGTGTATCAAATCGCCTTGACTGCAAGCCTTAAAGGGCGCACTAGGAATGGAGTGGGATCAGCTCATGGAACTTTGCAATAGATGTTCTCATACCATTCTATCGTACCTAAATCCCTTCATGCAATGTTTATACCTCTTGTGATGTCTCCTTGAAATCTTAAACTCTGAAATATGGCTAAGTCTGAAATCCTAAAATCCTGCAATCTGACTAAATCTGAAATATGATAGCATCCTCCAAAACCTACAATTTGCATTATAGCTCCTAGAGGTCCGAAACCACTCTCAAACACTTTGAAAGTGTGTGCGTGTATAACTTAAATTATATAACTTAAATGTTTATTTTATATATATATATATAGTTTGGTTCAAGCTCCTCTAGTCCTCGACAAATATGTATACTATGGTTTTGACTTTTATCTTCTTTTTTTTTCAACTTGATTTTTTAATTGCCAATGGAAGTGTCCCAGAAACGCCCATGCACATGACGGAAACTTCCAGGATGTTTCTGGCATGTGTCCGGAAGTTTCTGGTATGCTTTTGTGACGTTTCTGGAGCATTTCCATACCGAAATGAGAGGGGTGGGGCATTTCAATCCTTAAGCTTAATCTCGATCCAATCCTTCAGATCGATTTGACACATCTATATTATTAATAGAAATTGCTTTTCAATAAATTTTTAAAAAATAAGTTTAAAGGTAAACCTGTTGCTAATGGCTTTACTCAAATTGGAGAAATTGATTACAAAGAAAATGTTGTCCCAATAACTATAATGAATACCATTGATATTAGAATAGTTATTTCTATTGTTGCTTTAAATTTAAGTGTAAAGTTCATGACATGGATGTGAAAAGTGCCTTTTATTCGTCAGATCTGAGTGAAGAGATTTGTATTTCTCAACTGAAAATCTTTTATGTAATTTGGAGAAAATTTTCTGTGCTTTGAAGCAGCCTTCTAAATATTGGTAATCTAAAGTTAATGTGCCGTATTTGCAGACTTAAACCTCTTTGAGACCCAATCAGGTTCAGATAGAGGGAGAGGAGACAAATACAGGAAGGGAAATTGAACAATCTCTCACTTTTAAAATATCAATGGAGCAAGAAGGGCAAAGTGATGAAATGGAATTGGGATAATACATTACAGTATAAAAATAAAAATAAAAAAAGAATCAGCTCAAACAAATCAATCATAACATAAACCCAGCTAAGAAAGTCCTTAATCACAGTCAAAGCAACTAAAAACTAGAAAAAAATCATCTTTTAAGAAAAATCCTAATACTCGGCTGGTTACTGGATAAAGAAAGTCAGAAGGAAAACACAAATTAGAGGAATTTAAATGTTATGATCATGAGATAGTGGCGGCTGGTAGTTAGCCATCAATTACAAGCAAACTAACACAGAAATGAGTAGTCTTTTTGTGCAGTAAATTGTTCCCTTTTCAACCATAACAGATGGGAGGTGTATTTCTTCAGTTTAGATGCCAAAATCAAGGGTTATCTATTCTATTAAATAGAATTTCGGACTTGAACTTAGGCTGACTTACTGAGGAATGCACTACCCAGAATTGGATGCGATATACTATTCAATATTACAATCTTACATGTCTTTATGGGATTTGATCCCAGGGCTCAACTATGGAAGGCGCATTAATTTACAACTTGAGTTCATCCCAACTGACATGTAAATGAGTAGTTGAATGTTAGTCTTTATCACCCATGATTGAAGACTAATCCTTAAAAGGATTTGGATTTTTCTTACTGGCTTCCAATTGCCTTTCTTTTAACACATAATGAAAGTCCTTATTAAGTTTGGGCCTTGAATTAAAAATAGCATACCATATTCATCAATAGGGGCATCGTAATCATAACTTGTAGCAACAAAAGGACCTCCTGCTGTGCGGCCAAAGTTGGTTCCTCCATGATACTGCAACATGAAAACCTCAAGTATTAATTCAATCTAAATCTGGTGTGAGATATTTGAAATTTTATTTCTTAACTCTCAATATTCCATTGGATATTCATATTTTTGACATAACATAGACTTTAATTGTTTTTTCCAACTTTTTCCTTCCAAGAAAAAATCTAATTCCAAAACCAAAACTTCATCTGATGCAACTAGTTAATACCATATAATAATTCTGCAGTGTACCCCCCGTCTCAAAGAAGCGTGCAACACTAAATGCCAGATCCTCGACAGGCCTATATGGCACTGTACCACCGAATGATTGAAACCTGGAAATTAAACCACTGAAATATCTTAAAACCAAACTTTTAAATCACACCCTTTATCGGATGTCTATAGTTGAACATAAATGGAAATATTTTGCAAAATTAAAAAGCAACTATATAGGTTTAGTGATTTTTTAATAGAATTTTGAGCCTTGGATATCGATCAGAAAGTACCAGCCAACATAGTTTTCTGTCCAAAGTGCGGGTTTGTAAATAGAATTGGGAACAAACCCATCACAATAAAAACCATTGCAAGTATTTATCTGCAATCCCACATGACCACTGTTATTTAAGTTCTTATATGAAAGGATTTTTTTTTTTTTTTTTTTGCAAAGTCTGAGTTTGTATCTATTTCCACTGAATTTTTAGAGTTACAAAATAAGAGTTCCAAACTATTTGAGGCATGTTCATGTGATCTACAATCAAAATAATGAAGTGCTCAGCTAGATGCTTCAGATTCCGTCCTCACTAATGGTGGTAGTGGAAATGGGTTATGCCATGATTCATGAATCTGTGTCATTCTACCTAACTTTCACTTATACTCAATCCATGATGAGGTTCTCATTTTCAATGCAATAAAATTTTCAACTAAAAGCTCCAAAATGCTGAAAACTTATATAGATCCAATCATTAAATCAATTTATATCCACTAAAAACCATTTGGAATGGTAGCAAACTCACAATTGGATCAGGAGCATTTCCTTGCCTGCACATTACCCAAGGAACACCTGTATTGAGCCAAACGGCCATAGCTGCTGCCCAGTTGACATATGAATGACCAGGTTCCCCATAATAGTCTTCAACAAGTTCATACTCATTCTCGACCTGCGATGAATGTAAAAATATATATTCTCGGTTCTATTCTTGCAGAGGAAAATAAATTGTGCACAGTAATCTATCAATATTGAAAGGAGGCCTACTGAACTGGAAACTGAATAATGTAGTGTAAGAAGCAAGAGGGATGGTCATCCAATTTGATGTCATTAGCTTCTCTCACACATACTAGGAAGGGAATGGGGCAACGGACATTTTTTAAATTTTTTATTAGGACATTAAGCTGTAGTTGTTTATAAGGTTGGGAAGACATAGGTTGTATGTGTTCCTGAGCTGTTGGTAAATTTGGTGTTATGAGAGTAGTAATTAGCTCTGAAATCACATCTTGGAAGCTGATATTTGTCATTGATCTATGGCCTTTTTAGTATATTCTTTTGTTTCGGGGCGAGGGAACCCAATATAACAATCATTATCTATTTTTAAGAATTGTGCAGGGTAAACACCTTAGAATGTAATTTTTAATCAGTAGCGAAGGCCCTGCAAAGTTGAAATTTGGAACGTAAGCAAAGAAAAAGAATGGAGAAAGGAATAATGTTTTGAAAACTATTTATATCTTCAAAAGTTAAATGAGGGACCTTTCATGACAAAACTAAAAATAGTGAAGCTAGTAGTTCAGTTACATGGGAATGAAAATTTCTCACAAGTTAAAAGAACATTGTGTTGTGATATTTCCATATTTGAGTTGCATTAGTAACAAAAGGTTGCCATTGGTAATGGAGTTTTGGATTATTCTAGAAAACCTTCAAAGTAATTTACAATGTTATATTATCTCCCATCTTTCTATGATAAGAGAAGTTTCACAAAGCCATATCTATTTCTATTTTTATTTTTTATAAAAAACAAAATAAATGTATATTGCATTCTTAAAACATATAAGTCACTTGTTGTAATGTCTTTTTTCTTGAATTAATGAAATTAGAGGAAATGTAGCCTATTTTTATTTTCTATAGGTTCAACGAAAAGGGAATTAATCTAATAATAATTTATTAAGTTGTCTAAAAAGATAATTTAAATTATAACTTCAGAAAATGACACTTAAATTTATTATTATTGAATGGAGCTAAAAGTAAATATTAGATACATAGCCAAAAAGTGATTAATATTCATAAGCTGAAAAAAGGTGAATCTTTAATTTTAAAAAATATTAATTTATTTTAGAATCGGAATGAAAAATTGAATAATAAAAGAATTGGATGAAAAAAAAATATCATTATAAAAACCAAGACCCTTTTTACAAAGGAAAAACTTGCAGCGTCAGCTCTACATCTAAGGATGAAAACCTTTGGATTTGCAGGTAGGAGGACGAAATCCCTCATACCCAATAGGTGTTTCCATATAGGAACCACATATGTACTTACAAGGAATCCAAAATTTAGGATTGTTGGGTGAAATTTTGTCACCAGCTAACCGATGGGCAAAATAGGTTATTTCAACCACAGCATAAGGAGATTGGTCGGCCAAACGTGCAAGTTTACCACATCAAAAGGGGACAAATCTCTCCTCTCATCAAAGGGAGGTTCTCTATAACTATGAGGAGCTATATATATATGCAGAAAATAACACTCAGGGGTAGGACAACACCATCTATCTCTCTTCTTTTAGAGATGATGTTCACAAACAAAGGAAAAATCCAGGTGAAAACACTGAAGGCACTTCTCTTCTTTCTGAAGTGGTCTTACAGCAAACAGCAGGAGTTCTTTCTAATAAGTAACAAGTAATTGTTAATAAGGGGCGTAGTAACCAACAGAAAAAGGTGTAGCACAAAGTCTCTACCTCAACTGCCTAAGAGTGAAATACGAAGAACAATGAGGGCACAAAGTCATCCCAAGGTCCTTTACACAGAAACAGAAAACAAACAAACACACTAAAGATAACTGTGGCAGCACAAAGTCTTCCCACAGTTGGCTTCAGGACACTTTTCTGATTACTTCCACTAGTTCTGCTTATTTCATTAAAATGGACAAGAATACATTCAGGAAACAGACATAAGAACAATCTCCTAAATGACACAAGTTATTACAGCACAAAGTTTGAAAGTAACCTGCTTTCTCATTCAAACAAAGAAATATGATTAACAAACTGAGCTCAAAGTCTCAATAATCGCCTCTCAATTTTGGCAGAGTTTCACTTCTATATCTAAAAAGATCTCCTTTGCATAAAACAAGAGATTAAAATATGTAGCAGCCAAGGAAGACTTGGCACTTTGTTTCATAGAACGACCCATGCTGCATTTAATGCCTTGAATGCATTTCCAGTTTTGTCAAGGGGCCATGTTGGAACAGGGCATCTGCCTTAACTATGACGTGTCAATTCATCTCAAAATATCTTCTCCTCTACATGGGTCATATGATCTTTCTCCCAATATGTACACGACTGTCCCCTCACCTTTATTCCAAGGGAGAAAAACATGCCACGCCTTTTAATGCTTGCGAGCTCAGATGTCTACTTGGTGGACTGTTCCACCTACTGGAAATAACTCCTACATAGATATTTTTGGTCTTTCCCTCTTTCTCATTGAAATTTGAGCTCTCGGGCTATCTTTTCCCTTTTTGCTAGCTCTTTCGGCTCCCTCTTCAGCTAGTCGCTGAGTTTGTTTTCAAGTTTCGCACCACATTTGAAAATCAATGAATATTTCGTTACACTGAATTTGACATCCACGAGGACGTCATTAGTTTACTGGTTCAACAGTCCAGGTGGCCTTCTCAACTCCTTGGTTCCATCGCTTTCCTTTGCTTGGGGCTTTCTTTGAACCTTTGAACCATTTTGGTTCAGGTTTTAATGGTTCGTCCTCTTTCTTAAGCCTTTGTTTTCTCTAAGTCTCTCGAGCTTCAAAATTCCTTCGGCTTTATGTCTTTGGAACACTTCGAAGGAAAGGTGTCCCTTCGAGCCTTGAGAAAAGTCCATTTCCTGGTCATTGAGAGCCCCCTGCAAGGGTACCTACCCTTCAGGGTCCTTCGAGCGGCCTCCTTCAAATCCTATGGAGTCCGTAGAAACATGTCTGCAGAGTCTGTAGAATCAAGCCTGAGGAGTCCGTAGAACCAAGCCTGTAGAGTTTGTAGAAACTAGCCTGCATAGTCTATAGAAATAAGCCTGCAGAGTCCATAGAAATAGGCCTATAGAGTCTGTAGAAATAGGCCTGCAAAGTTTATAGAAATCAGCCTACAGAGTTCATATAAATAGGCCTACAGAGTCTGTAGAAATAGGCCTATAGAGTCAGTAGAAATCAACCTGCAGAGTTCATAGAAATTAGCCTGCAGAGTCTTTGATCATTCCTTTGGCTTTATGTCTTTGGGACCCCTCGAAGGGAAGGTGTCCCTTTGGGCCTTGAGAAAGGTCCATTTCTTGGTCACCGAGAGCTCCCCGCAAGGGTACCTGTCCTTCAGGGTCCTTCGGGCGGCCTTCTTCTTAAAATCCTTCAGACAAAAAGTCTGAAAGAATTATTACAGACATTTTGTCCAAGGGGAACCTTTCCTTTGCCTTAGTCGCTTTCCGTTGGGCCGTTGGTCATTCGTTCAAATAAAATGTCCGAAGGTTCCTTCGGATATTTTGTCCAAAGGATTTCCCTTGTAAAATTTCACCACAAAAAATCTTCCTGAAGGATATCTTTTTATTCCCTTTTGTTCATTGCCCTCTGCAAGGGCACCTGCCCTTTGGTTCACTGCCCTCCGCAAGGGCACTTGCCCTTTGGTTCACTGCCCTCCACAAGGGCACTTGCCCTTTGGGCTTTGGGGACTCCTTTAAACCTTCCAATTGAACTGACTTATGGTTCAACGGTTCAACGATTCAATCTTTTGTTTGAAGCCTTTTTTCATTTAAGTCTTTTGATCTCATTGAAATTGTTAAACCATTGAACCTGTTGAACCATTTTGGTTCAAGGTTCAACAATTCATTCTTTACTTTTTACAGCTTTATTTTCTTCTAAGTCTTTCGAAGCCGTTGAACTTTGAACCTATCGAAGTGCTTAACTCTTTAAGTCCACCGACGTCGTTGAACCTTTGAACCTTTTGAACCTTTGAAAGTGGGGTTCAATGGTTCAATGGTTTCATCCTTTGTTTGAAGCTTGTCGATGGACCTTTTGGTTGAACTTCGGTGTTGAACCAATCTTGAAATTGCCTAAGTGTTGAGAACTTATTTCTTCGAGAGAGCTCGCCTGTTCAAGTCATTGAACTTATTGAACCTGCTAGTCTCTTAGTTTAAAAAGCTTGAATAATGAAGAATTTGAATGCTCAGAACAATTTTTAAAAAGGGAAGAGAGAATTTTGGCCTGCAGGACCAAAATAGTTCATATGTTGTCCCAAAAAATGAGTGACAGATTTTGGGAACAATAGCTAGCTGGGGGACTTCCTTCAGTTGAAATTTTGGAGCAACTGAGGGGAGTAGAAACCAAAATCTCCAGTGCCTTTAAGTATGCCATTGGGCTACGGAGTCATGCTACCCAAAAAAGAAAGGCACTAAAAATAAAAATGGACAACACAAAATAGAACTAAAGACTATATAAATATACAAATGTACAGCCAGACTTATCTAATACTTCAAGAATTGAAGTGCTTCAGATGTTGTCCACTATGAGGCAATGAAAATGGTGTTCTATCTTGATAAACTAGCAATAAACCATGTTCTCCTCAGAATCAATGATGGGTGAATGGAACTCTCCAAAATGAATTACATTTTCTATGCACTCTTTTTGGTTCTCTCTTCTTGCCCCATGGGAAGACGTGGTCTCCAATCTGAAAACCATAAATCCTTGCTCCCTTGGTGAAGAGTTTCTTTTCCTTACTTTGGTGCATGGCAGTATGGTCCACTACCATAGCTTGTTGCTCTTCTGGTCCAGTGAGGCACATGATTTGATTGTCAGCATCAAACCCTTGCCAATGGTTAGCTTTAGCAGGCACACTTGGTCGAAAGACTAGTTTAATAATGTACCTGTCTCCTTTAAAATCTGAGTGAGGAACCAAAAGAGTTGTTAAAATAACCAAACTGTCAACTCGGTCATTGAACTCCCTGGGAACTACAGAGATGTTGAAAGCATCAAAGCTTTCAATTTGATCCCAAACTAGATTGTGGTAGTGGCACAATCTCTCATTTTTGGTTTGGTACAGGTTCCTCACCTGAAAAACCACTAGCTCAGCATTTTATTTGGTGTGAAGGAGTTTGATGCCTCTATCTTGAGTGACCTTCAATCCAAGTAGCAACGATTCATATTCAGCAGTATTGTTAGTATTGTTGAACTGTAGCTTGTATGAAGAAGAAAAAATATCTCCTTGAGGAGATATCAACACAATCTCAACTCCCAAACCAGTAGAGGAATAACTACCATCAAATTTCAGTATCCATACATCATCAGAAGCTGACCTTACCTTAGATTTTTTTTGTTTAGAGGGGAAGATTCTTTTACACTTACACTGCGCTCTATCTTATCTTCGACTATTTTATCTGAACTAATTTTCAGATTGTCACCTTCAGGAGCTTCATCAGATGCCTCATGAACTTCCTCTGTGTATAAGAAATAATTACCCATGCCTGAATTTTTAAATAGAATTTGAGCTTCGGGCGCTGATGTTTGAGTGACCACATATTTTGCTTCCTTCTCAAGAAGCAATCTCTGCATAACGCCTTTGATTGGGATCCTTGCATCAGACAGGTCCATGCTCAACTCGCCACCAACATCCTTGCAAAAATTTCACCCAAGAAGGATGTTGTATGAGGTTGGGACATCAGCCACCAAGAATGTCATCTTGATTTTCTTATATGGGAATGCCGCAAATGCGAATTGGGTGTCCTTGATTTGTCCCAATAGTGGCACTTATTTGTTCTCCATGGAGAAACATCTCCCAAATATCTTGGTCAGTGTGAGTCTAACAGATTGCCACTTTGGTAGGCATGACATTATCAGACGCACCTGAGTCTATGATACAATTGTTCAACTGGTATCCATTTATCAACAGGGAGACATAAAATGGTTATGTCCTCTCGGGAGCAGCAAGAGGAGTAATGACAAGGTTATTTTAGGTGAATGTGGGAGTCACCTATGGAGCAATAGATCCTACAGGGATAGTTTTATTCCTCACACATTCCACTAGCTTATCCAACTGCTCAGGGTTGGATTGTAGGAATTCGAATTTAGACATTTGAATTCTAGTTCTCTTGATATTGTCGACTATGTCAAACGTCTGAAATGAATTAAGAATGGGGAAAGGCAGTTCATCCTTTTGGTTTTTAGGGGGGAAGGACTGATCTATGAAATTGAATTAAAGGTGCAGAAATGTTTGGGGTACTCACTTTTTTAGCAATCACTAGGTCTTTTGGTTGGAAAGGTAGAGAAGTTCCTCGCTTGGTGATTAAAATTGTAGGCTGAGCTTGCTCTTCTATTTTTTTATCAACTTGCTGAGCTGACTGATTCTTGGACTAGGTGAACACATCATATGATCCCTCAACTATTTTACCCTCATTTTTGGGTTCATCCTGATAATTTAGGAAACCAATGTTAGAGTCGCTAGCTAATTCTTCTTCTTCCTCTGTGAAGAGATTAACATCATCTTCTAGGTTCAACTTAGGCTGGAAGGAGAAATATGATTCTACTTCAAGATATCCAACTACTGAGTTGGCTGGGGTTGCTTCAATAGCCAGCTTCCCTTGTGGGGGAGGAAGATGATTTGACTGCCCTTGATTCCTGGCAGCATTGCCTTGGTATGACTGATTGAGAAATGTCCTCCTTGGTATATCTCTATATGAAGGAGCAAATGACATCCCTTGCACCATTTTCTTTTTGAGAGCTAGCAACTCATTTGCCAGCGTTTATACCATTAGATCAATGGTGCCTGTAGGCAATTATTCAGAAGATGAAGAAGATTTACCTCTGTTAGGATCTCTCCTTATCTTTCCTGCTAAGATAAGGTCATCTTCCACCTCAGTGGCCAAATCTTGAGCAGCGGCAAGGTCTATGTGGCTAGCACATCTTAGTAGAAAACTCGCTTCAGGCAGTTGTGAGTTGATGAAGAAATATTTAAGGTTCTTAGGTGTTGGCTAAGCAATTATAGGAATCATATTCCTCATCTTGTCAAATTTGGCAATGAATTCCTTCATAGGTTCATGAGGTTCTTTCTTCATCTATGTGAGCTGGGCCAATAGGACATGCAAATCTTCTACAAGCTTGAACCTTATTTCAAAATTAGCTTTAAGAGTGTTCCAGTCAGTCATAGTTTGGGCCTATAGATGATAGAGCCAGTCTGTAACAACACCTTGCAATGTTTCCATAAACAACCTAACTGCCATGTCTTCACACTCCATGCCTATCATGCCACAGGCTATGCTGAAGGCTGCAATATGTTCATCAGGATGAACTCTCCCATCACTAAAGAATTTGAGGAAATTCTTCCTTGAGCTGCGTGGTAGCTCATGTAGAGGTGGAGTTAAATTGAGTGGGCCAAAAGAGTTAACCTAGGGGCTTTAAATCACCATGATTTGATTATGAAAAGTGGGGATAAAAAATTTGAGTGGAGTATGTATAGGCAAAGCTCTACTAATAGTAGAAAAAGAAGCTCTACCTTGTATTGGTGACCTGATATTGGTACGAGGAAGACTCCTAGTTCATTAAACTTGAAGTTGTGGAGGAAACAAATCAAAATTGCCCTGCTACACCAACTCAAAAATAGGGTCAACAACACCTTGGGATCTTTGGCTTCTTATATAGCATGGAGTTACTAGATTGTATAATAAAAATGGAAATGAACTGTTGACTTTTGAAATGAAACGCTCGATGTCTAGCATCTCTAGTTTTACAGCTCAAAGTATATAATAGAAATGGATAAGGCTATAATGATAATGGATAAGACACAAGTGATGCTTCAATCTGAAGATTGAGGCTTCAAATTGTACAAAATTATTGTATCTCCAGTGGAAAAAATGGATAAGAAAAAGAATTGAAACTACTTATTCTTCCCCAATGGAGTCACCAAAACCTGTTGGCGTGAAGCTAGCAGTATTCTTTCCTACTTCACGTCGTTCCCCAGTGATATGAAATGCTTCAATTTGAATAGACTGGAAAAGGACTGGAATGCTCATCAATCCCCAGTGGAGTCACCAAAAAACTTTTGGCATGAAGCTGGTAGTGTTCTTTCCTACTTCACGTCGTTCCCCAACGATATGAAATGCTTCAATTTGAATAGACTAGAAAAGGACTGGAATGCTCATCGATCTCCAGTGGAGTTGCCAAAAAAATTGTTGGGTGAATATTTTTTCACCAGCTAACTAATGGGAAAAATAAGTTATTTCAACCACAACATAAGGAGATTGGTTGGCCAAGCGTGTAGGTTTACCACATCAAAAGGGGACAAATCTCTCCTCTCATCAAGGGGAGGTTCCCTATAACTATGAGGAGCTATATACTATATATATATATGCAAAAATTAACACTCAGGGGTAAGACAACACCATCTATCTCTCGTCTCTCAGAGATGATGTTCACAAATATAGGAGAAATCTAGGTGAAAACATTGAAGGCACTTCTCTTCTTTCAGAAGTGGTCTTGTAGCAAATAGGAGTTCTTTCTTATAGGTAACAAGGGGCATAGTAACCAGCAAAAAAAGGTGTAGTATAAAGTCTCCACCTCAACTGCCCAAGAGTGAAATACGAAGGACAATGAGGGCACAAAGTCATCCCAAGGTCCTTTACACAGAAATAGAAAATAGACAAACACACTAAAGGCAATTGTGGCAGCACAAAGTCTTCTCACATTTGGCTTCAGGACACCTTCCTGATTACTTCCACTAGTTCTGCTTATTTCATTAAAATAGACAAGAATACATTCAGGAAATAGACATAAAAATAATCTCCTAAATGACACAAATTATTACAACACAAAGTCTAAAAGTAACCTGCTTTCTCATTCAAACAAAGAAATATGATTAACAAACTGAGCTCAAAGTCTTAGTAATCACCTCTCAATTTTGGCAGAGTTTCGCTTCTATATCCAAAAAGATCTCCTTTACATAAAACAAGAGATTACAATATATATAGCAGCCAAGGAAGACTTGACACTTTGTTTCATAGAATGGCCCATGCTGCATTCAATGCCTTAAATGCATTTCCAGTTTTGTCAAAGGGCTATGCTAGAATAGGGCATCTATCTTAACTGTGGCATGTCAATTCATCTCAAAATATCTTCTCCTCTGCATGGTTCATCTGATCTTTCTCTCAATATGTACACGACTGTCCCCTCACCTTTATCTCAAGGGAAAAAAATAGGTCACACTTTTTAATGCTTGTGATCTCAAATGTCTACTTGGTGGACTATTTCACCTCTTGAAAATAACTCCTACATAGATATTTATGGTCTTTCCCTCTTTCATGTTGCAATTTGTGCTCTCGAGCTATCTTTTCCCTTTTTGCTTGCTCTTTTAGCTTCCTCTTCAGCTGGTCCCTGAGTTTTTTTTAGGATTCGTGCCACATTTGAAAAACAACAAATATTTTTTTACCCTAAATTTGATGTCCATGGGGACGTCATTAGTTTACTGGTTCAATGGTTTGGGTGGCCTTCTCAGCTCCTTGGTTCCATCACTTTCCTTTGCTCAGGGCTTTCTTTGAACCTTTGAACCTATTGAACCTTTGAACCATTTTGGTTCAGGTTTTAACAGTTCATCCTCTTTCTTGGAAGCCTTTGTTTTCTCTAAGTCTCTCGAGCTTTGAAATTCCTTCGGCTTTATATCTTTAAAACACCCCAAAGGGAAGGTGTCCCTTCGGGCCTTGAGAAAGGTCCATTTCTTAGTCGTTAAGATCCCCCTGCAAGGGTACCTACCCTTCAGGGTCCTTCGAGCGACTTCCTTCTTCAAATCCTATGGAGTCCGTAGAAACATGTTTGCAGAGTCTGTAGAATCAAGCCTGAGGAGTTCGTAGAACCAAGCCTATAGAGTCCATAAAAACTAGCCTGCAGAGTCCGTAGAAATAAGCCTGCAAAGTCCATAGAAATAGGCCTATGGAGTCCATATAAATAGGCATGTAGAGTCTGTAGAAATCAGCCTACATAATTTGTAGAAATAGACTTACGGAGTCCATAGATATAGGCCTGTAGAGTCTGTAAAAATCAGCTTGCAGAGTTTGTATAAATTAGCCTGTAGAGTCTTTGATCATTCCTTTGGCTTTATGTCTTTGGGACTGCCCGAAGGGAAGGTGTCCCTTTGGGCCTTGAGAAAGGTCCATTTTCTGGTCGCCGAGAGCCCCCCGCAAGGGTACCTGCCCTTCGGGGTCCTTCGGGCAACCTTCTTCTTAAAATCCTTCAGACAAAAAGTTTGAAGGAATTCCTTCAGACATTTTGTCTGAAGGGAACCTTTCCTTTGCCTTAGCCACTTTCCATTAGGCCTTTGATCATTCCTTCAGACAAAATGTCTGAAGTAATTCCTTTGGACATTTTATCTGAAGGATTTTCCTTGTAAAATTTTGTTGTGGAAAATCTTCTTGGATGATATCTTTTTGTTCCCTTTTGTTCACTACCTTCTGCAAGGGCACCTGCCCTTTGGTTCACTACCCTCCGTAAGGGCACTTGCCCTTTTGTTCACTGCCCTCCACAAGGGCACTTGCCCTTTGGGCTTTGGGGGACTCCTTTGAACCTTTCGATTGAACCGACTTATGGTTCAACGGTTCAATGGTTCAATCTTTTGTTTGAAGCCTTCTTTTGTTTAAGTCTTTTGATCTCATTGAACTCGTTGAACCATTGAACCCATTGAACCATTTTGGTTCAAGGTTCAATGGTTCAATCTTTACTTTTTGAAGCTTTCTTTTCTTCTAAGTCTTTCGAAGCCGTTGAACTTTAAACCTACCAAAGCGCTTAACTCTTTAAGTCTATCGACATCGTTGAACCTTTAAACCTTTGAAAGTGGGGTTCAATGGTTCAATGGTTTAATCTTTTTTTTTAAGCTTGCCGATGGACCTTTTGGTTGAACCTCGGCGTTGAACCAATCTTGAAATTGCCTAAGTGTTGGGAACTTGTTTCTTTGAGAGAGCTCGCCTATTGAAGTCATTAAACTTGTTGAACCTGCTAGTCTCTTAGTTGAAAAAGCTTGAATAATGAAGAATTTGAATGCTCAGAACAATTTTTAAAAATGGAAGAGATAATTTTGGCCTGCAAGACCAAAATACTTCATATGTTGTCCCAAAAAATGAGTGACAGATTTTGGGAATAATAAGGATTATGACTAAGGATTTGATCAAATTTAGATGGCAAATTTGTTGGCAACCCTATCTTTGCTAGGTGCCATCCTTATATATCAATTTGTGATTATTACAACCTTGTTTGGGGTCAAATCATAGGAGTTTGGGATTTAGGACAACACAAAGAAGCAAATTGCTTAAGTTTGATGCTACCTTGGAGCCATTCACTACCAAATTAGACTATTGTATATTCTCTAACAAGCCATACAGGTGTAATCCCCATCTATCATGGGTTTTAAGACTGCTTAGCTCTTCTTCGTACCCCTAAAATCTTGGTGTCACACCTCTTATTGTATTCAATGTTGTTTTGGGCTATTAGGGCTTCGATCATTGTCTTTCCAACCTGCCATACATCCTTATACATTATGTGTTGTAAAACAAGCTATTGTTGAGGTATTAGGACACTACACTTGCCCACATAGTGAAATCCAAGGGGGCAATTAACAAGTTCTATGGAGACATTACTGCAAGGTAATTAACAAGTTCTATAGAGACATTATTGCAAGAGTTATATTAGCAAATTTATTATGCAAGTGTTATTTTTTCAGATCATATTTCAACATATTTATATGAATTCCTTTGATCATAATTGAGGGAAAATTGGGTTAATAACTTCTATTACAATAGAATATCTATGTTTTTAATTTCCTAATCTAGAAGACACTCATGAGTGCTCATATTCCACATTGTATGTACTTTTCATTAGTATCTGATCAAATTATCTGGGTTTAGGAGAAATATCAAGATTGTTAGTTGTTTTTCCATAATTTATTTTATGGTGTTATTTCAGTGGTATCAGAGCCAATTTTCTTACCAACTTGTGGGAAATATTTATTTTGCATCTTCGACTTTGTGCAAGGTACTATTAGAGAAGTCGGGTATTACCAGAAAGAAAGAAAAAAGGGTCCATAACATCGAGAGGAAAGGTTAAGGTATCAAGATCCATAATTTGTTGTAGGAAAAGGAAAGGAAATATGGGTGACAGAGATCCTAATGAAGTTCACTATAATATGTTTGTGTAAGGACAAGAGTGTTTAGCAGATATGATGGCTCATTAGTCCACACCATGTAGAATGTGAATGTGCAAAGAGTTCAAAATAGTGAAGGAAGTTCTTTAGGGGTGAACAATAACTAGCACACTCAGAGGACAACCATTGATTCCTTTACTAGACCTTTCCAACAAATTTTCTTTTGTAAGGAGGAAGTAGCAATTCCAGGGGTGGAAATTCAGCCATCTATGATGGGCATCTATGATGGATGAAATTGCTACCAACTATGAAGAATGCAGGGTTCTACCAAATGAAATTAGGGAGGCTATCTTTCTCAATAATTTTATAAATTTAAATAAAAATAAAGATGATCAAAGAGAGTAAACTAGGCCACAAAAAAATTAGAGGGACCTCCAACAGGGATTAAGGAAGTTAATACTTCCTACATATGATGGATCTAATAAGTGTATGCCACATTCCTGGATACAAAAGTTGGACACCTTCTTATCACTGAGGCCAATGATGGAAGACAAAGCCATCAAATTTTTCACCTTTTATCTTGAAGGTGTAGCACATGAGTGGTGGTACCATGGGTTGATAACACGGGCACAATCACATCCACTCATATGTGGAGTTTAGTACCAAGTTAATAGATATATTTGATAAAGTTGATCCAAAAAATCCATTTTCAAGAGTTAACTCAACTTAAATAAACCAATTTAGTGGATGACTTTGTTGTTAATTTTTAAAAGTATTCAGTTATGGTGTCTGATGTAACTAAAATGAGGCTTGTGGTGTTATTCATAGAGGGTTTAGCTGAACCACTTAGAGGCTTGGTGAAGGCTTTCAACCCTACATCTCTATAGGAATCCATTAAAAAGGCTTTGGATATTGAAATTGCAACCCCTAAGGGAAGATTCTAGCCTACAATACAACAAATAAAAACACCCTATGGGTAACAAAAAATAATTCCCTATGGGTAGCTAAGGACAAATAATTATATGCAGTCAAAAACCACTTCTTTTGGACAACAAAGGATGCCATTACAACAGGGTTCCCAACATAAATTTCCTCAGACTATCAAGGAAATTGAAATTAGAAATGAATTCTGAAGGAAGAAACTCTTCTGGACATGTAAGGATCCTTGTGAACCAAGCCATATATGTCTTCATAGAGTACATTACATTGAGGTGATCTCCAATGATGAAGCAGAAGTAGAGGAATAGGAGGAAGTAATAAAATAAGAGGAACCAATATCGAAGGCTACAGTGGAGGAGCAAACTTCTGATAGTACCTTTTTCACACTTTCAAGTGCACCTAGATATCATCCATTCAAGGTCTATGGAGTGTTAAAAGGACATAGGGTGATAGTTTTAATTGATAGTGGGGCAACCCACAACTTCATTGATGAGAGTTTGATAAAATAGAGAGGGATGCCAACAAAGGACTATAAGGGATTTAATTTTACTATAGCAGATGGATTTACTAGACCATGCACCAAGAGGGTCAAGGGTTTGGACATTACTCTTGGTAAGCATAAAGTTACTAATGATTTCTATGTAGTTGGCATAGGAGAGACAAATCTAGTTTTATGTGGATAATGGCTCCAGTCCCTTGGAGAATTCACACAAAACTACAAAACCACAGAGCTAAAATTTCAATTGGAAGGCAAAGAAGTGGTACTTCATGGTATGGCCAATGGGGCTCCAACATAAGTTATAGCTAGAAGCATGGAGAGAGATTTTTGTAAGGGGAATATAGAGTGGGCAGTCCATTGCTTTATGAGTAATACATCCACATCCAGTGATAAGAGGTCTTACCGTGTGGATATTCAATCTATTTTAGACAACCATGGTACAATATTCAGTGATTTACCTTTAGCATTGTCACTTGGTAGAGGTTTTCAACATATTATAGAGATGAAAAGAAGTTCTAACCCTATTATGATTACTCCTTACTGCCATCCTAGAGCTTTCAAAGAAGAAATTGAAAAAGGCAATCAAGGAGTTATTGGAGATGGGTCATATTTGGCCTAGTTCTAGTCCCTTTGCATCTTTTGTTGTCTTGGTAAATAATAAGGATGGAACCATGAGGATGCGTATTGATTACCATACCTTGAATAAGAAAACTATCAAAAATAGGTACCCAATACTTGAGATCGATGAGTTGTTAGATGAATTGCATGGAGTAGTATAATTTTTTAAAATTGACTTGAGATTCGATTATCACCAAATCAAAGTAAGAGATGAGGATGTACACAAAACAACTTTTTGATGTCATTTTGGACATTTTCAATTTTTGGTTATTCCTTTTAGTTTAACCAATGCTCTAACTACCTTTCCATCATGCATGAATCAATTTTTAAAAATTAATTGAGGAAGTTTGTTTTAGTGTTCTTTGATGACATTTTGGTGTATAATAAGACTTGGGAAGAGCACCTAAAACATTTGGATACAATGTTGATAATATTAGAACAACAATCTCTTTCTATGAAAAGAGTCTAAGTGTGAATTTGGTATGACCGATATTTTATACTTAGGATATATTATCAATACCCAAAGAGTATAGGTTGATTAGGAAAAGATTCAAGCAATAATTGATTTACCACACCTATCACTTTGACCCAGTTAAGGAGTTTCTTGGGACTTTGCACTTATTACAGGGGATTTGTGAAAGGGTTTTCACAACTTGTTGTCCCATAGATTGGATTAACAAAAAAGGGAAATTTCAAATGGTCCAAATCAACTCAAAACACATTTGAAAAGCTCAAGGAGGTAATGAGTAATTGCCTAGTACTTGTTCCAGATTTTGTATTAGAATGTGATGCATCAGGGGAAGGAATAAGGGATATTCTAATGTAAAAGGGACATCCTATTGCTTTTAAAAGTAATAAATTGAAAGATACAGAGCGTGGATATTCTATCTATGATAAGGAAATATTTGCTATCATGCATGCCTTAGTAAAATTCTAGCAATACTTGGTTTGTGGAAAATTTGTGGTCAAGACTGATCACAACAGTTTAAGATTTTTTCTCAACCAAAAGGACTTAAATGACAGGCAACAAAAGTGGGTGAGTAAGCTTTTAACTCATAATTTTGATATATAATATATAAAAGGTAAGAATAATGTGGTGGTAGATGCTTTATCTAGAAAGCCTTTTATATGTTCTATGTCTGTGATCTCTGCCAATAGAATAAAGTAGAGCATGTTTTTTCAATAGGACTATTGAGCCCTTATTAATTTTGAATCAAAAGTGGAAGATTATTTCCATGGATTTTATCACAAGACTTCCCAAGGTTCAAGGTATGGGTTGTATCTATGTGGTGGTTTATAGACTCACCAAATATGCTCATTTCTTTGTCATTCCTACTAAGTTTAAGGCTCCTTAGACTACTGATTTATTTTTTAGAGAAATTTTTAGGCTACATGGTTTGCCTAATAACATTATGAGTCATAGGGATAGTCAACTCCTTAGTTTATTTTGTTAGGAACTCTATTATTTGGCAATGAAAAAATTGACACTAAACACCAGCTACCATCCACAAACAAATGGACAAACTGAAATTATTAATAAATGCCTTGAAATTTACTTGAGAAACTATGCGGTGGGGTAGCAATCAACTTGGATTAAATGGATTTACATGGGAGAGCATTGCTACAATACCACTTACCACATATCCATTGGTATGTCAGCTTTCAAAGATTTATATAAGTATGATGCTCTTTCCTTTGTTGATTTGGTTATTGTTGATGGTAGAGTACCAGGGGCACAAGACTTGGTTACTCAGAGCCAAGACATATTGGGTATACTTAATGAAAATCCCCAGCATGCCAAAAACCAATAGAAATTATATGCAGATCAACACCGTATAAAGATAAGTTTTAAGGTGGGGGACATGTTTTTCTTAAGGTTGCATCCATACAAATAGTCTTATATCAAGAAGAGTGGAGTTGAGAAGCTCAAACCCCATTTTTATGGGCCATACAAGTTCATCATAAGGATTGGGGATGTTGTCTATGAACTTGCGCTGCTAGAGCATAGTAGGATACATAATATTTTCCACATATCATGCCTCAAAAAGGTATTGGGGTTGCATGCCATTCCTTCCATTCACTTGCCTCCCTTAGATGATGAAGGCAAACTCATCTTGGTTCCTAAAGCTATATTGGATGTCAGAACAAAGAAATTAAGGAACAAAACTATCACAAAATATTTGGTGCATTGGAGGGATCTACCAACAAAGGATGCTACTTGGGAGGGTACAAAAATTCTTGAACATCCTAGTTTGTAATTGCTTGTATGCAAACAATTCTGGGAACGATAGACAATAATATCTCATTTCTCAAATCAATGAAATCAAAGGTCATGTACCCTATCTTTATTTCTCATAGGCTAGAGGGGTTTAAAAGGGAAATAATCTACTAATAATTATTTAAGTTGTCCAAAAAATTACTTTAATTATAACTTTAGGAAATGATGCTTAATTTATTGAATGGGGCCAAAAGTAAATATTGGATACATGGCCAAAAATTAATTAATATTCATAAGTTGAAAAAATGTGAATATTTAATTAAAATAAATATTAATTTCTTTTAGGGTTGGAATGAAAAAGTAAATAATAAAAGAATTGGGTGAAAAAGTAAATTATCATTCAAACATCTAAACAAAAACTAAGACCCTTTTTCTAGAGGAAAAGCTTACAGCTTCAGCTCTACATCCAAGGATGAAAACCCTCAAATTTGCAGGTAGGAGGACAAAATCCCTCATGCCCAATAGGTGTTTCCATATAGGGACCACATCTGTACTTACAAGGAATCATAAATTTAAGATTATGACTTAGGGTTTGATCAATTTTGGAGGGAAACTTTGTTGGTAGCCCTATCCTAGCTGGGTGCCACCCTTCTATATCAGTTTGTGACTATTTCAACCTTGTTTAGGGTCAAATCGTAGGAGTATGGGCTTTAGGACAACACAAGGAAGCAAATCATTAAAGGTTGATGCCACCTTGGAGCCATTCGCTACCAAATTAGATTGTTGTATATTCTCTGACAGGCCATATAGGTGTAATTCTCATCTATCATGGGTTTTAAGACTGCTCAGTTGTTTGTCATACCCCTAAAAGCTTGGAATCACACCTCTGATTGTATTTATTGTTGTTATAGGCTATTAGGGATTGGATCACTATCTTTCCAACCTACCATACATCCTTCTAGATGTTATGTTGTACATCAAACTATTGTCAGGTTATTAAGAGAGTGCACTTGCCTACATAGTGAAATCCAAGGGGGGTGATTAATAGGTTCTATGAAGAGATTACTCTAACAGCTATATTAGAAGTTTTATTATGCAAGTGTTATTTTTTTCAGATTGTATTCTAGCATATTTATATAAATTTTTTTTGACTAAAATTGAGGGACAATCGAGTTAATAGAGTTCTATTACACACAATATCTATGATTTCAATTGCCTAATCTAGAAGACTCTTGTGAGTGCTCATATTCCACATTGCATTTACTTTCTATTGGTATTTGATCAAATTATCAGGGTTTAGGAGAAATATCAAAAATTTTAGTTATTTTTCCAGAATTTATTTTACAAGATTATTTCAGCCGTACCTCTAGGTTCATAACATGCAGCTTCAATTACATAGGATTTTTAAATCAAAAGACAATTCAAATATGCGAGTATATCCATAACTATCATGATTTCACTTATATGAGCATAACAAGTTTAAAAAAATCATTTTAAATTAACCATAATAGATGATAAACATTTCTCAATAATGGGAAATGCCACAAGGATAGTAGTAATTAAGAGTGGCTTGTAGATCCATACATAAATATCAATACCATCGATACCTCAAAGGGTGATCTAGAAAAAGTAAAGCATATGTGGTATTGCCTTTGACTCCAATAGTGTGATTTGGACTTGCACCCCTGTAAAGGTAGTTTTAGGCCTTCACAGTCTGTTGAAACATGGAAACAATCCTAGGTTGTGGGTGACCTAATCAGTGGATTGGATCTCTAGATTGTATGGGCTAGCTCCCTTTGGTGTATCAATTAGGATCTTTGCTCTATGCTACAAACTACCTGGGAAAAGAGAGAAAGAAAACTTAAAAGAAAATCCTATATAATGATGGTGATACACCTATATTTTTGATTGATCCACTCAATTTGAGCTCCTAAAACACTGATTAGACAAGAAAAATACTAACTTTCAATTTCAATTGACTCCTATGTATCAGTATTTTATGAAAAAGATTTATCTGATGATCAAAGCTTTAGGGAAATGATCGAATAGGCTTGATTTAAGGCACTACCCAGCCACTTACATCCACTATAACTTCAGCCAAAAGACATTAAACATAGAACATGACTTGCATAATTTGATCAGCTAGTAACTACATAAGAATCATGACTTAACAAGGAAGAAAAATTCTATCACATATACAAATCACTGAAATGAATACACTATACCAGCACCTTCGATTTTGAAAGCAGTCCTTTTATTTATTTGAAAAATGTTACACAACACAAAATTTTGGCAGAGCTTTGGTCTAACCAAAAGAGAGGATACAAATCAAGGCTGAAAAGCCAACTTATATAGAAAAATACACAACAACCAAGAGGTTGGCACTGAAAATAGAAGAGAAGTCAATTGAAAATAGAAGAGAAGCCAACTCTAATTTAACTTGTGTTGTCCAAAGATTTAAAAATAAATCCCTTTGTCTTATGTTTTCATGAAAAATCCTTTTGGCATTGAAAATTGGATGGTGAGCTAATCTCCTTTATGCATGAAAAACACACTAATTTTGATGTCTAAACTCAAGCTTGAATCGACTTGAAGTTGAATTAGAACACGAGAAGGTCTTCTATTGCATGGAAAGCATGAGTGGATGTAACACTTGATAATTAGTCAACTATAATTCACGGCTATTCAACCTCCAATGGTCTCTACTTGAATTTCTGGAACTTTTGGAAGGCTTAGAAGAAATAAGAGTGTGCATGTATGACTTGTCAACTAATCAACCATAGTCTAAGGCTAGTCAACCTCCAAAACTAAAATGTGCCCAAAATTCCATGTTGGCATGGAAGGGATGAGGTGGACCCAAGTTTTAAAATTCAAACTCTTGCATGGAAAGCCACGTCACAATCTAGGACCGAGAAGTCCATTTGAACTGCTGAACTATAAGTGCCTCAAAGGCTCAGATTGCATGAAAACCAAAGAGACTCATGACCTGTCAACTAGTCAATTAAAGTTTTGACCAATAAAATATAGATAGCCCTTTCTTTCATGGACAAGGATCTTGATGAGTGAGAGATGCATTCAGATTGAATTCCTTGCTATTTTCTGGCTTTCTATTCTCAATTTATTTGCTTCTGTGTATGCATTTCTTCGGGCCATTCACTTGTTTGTTTTCATCGTTGTTTATTTGTTTGTGGATTTTTACTTTTTGCTCTATTTGTTCCTTGATATCATTAGACAAATTGTTCGTAACTTTCCTATGTCAAATTTCCCATAGGAATTTTCCCTTCGTGCTTGGTCTCACAGGAACTGTGCATTTCCTTCGAACAAAAGTCTGAAAGAATTATTTCGGGCCTTTATTTTGGTTTCTGACTTTTCCTGGGGATTACTTCCCCTTGGTATTATACATTTCCTTCAAATTTTTTCCTTGGTTATTTTCCCACATTTATTATTTCAGGCTTATTCTTGCGGGCTTGTGTCTTTTCACTTTCCCACAAACAAATTGTCTGCGGGAATTGTCTCTCTCCTTCATTGCTTGATCTATTTCCTTGTTTAAACTTCCAAAGGAATTATTTCAGACAATTTGTCTGAATGAATTCCTTCAAAAATTTTGTTCACAACTTTCACCTTGTTCATTCCTTTTGAATAAAATGTCTGAAGGAATTATTTCCTTGGGTTTTGTTCATCCATTCCTTTAGGGCAATTTGTCTGTGGCTTCACTCTTGAACATTTATTCTTTCATTCAGACTTCCCCTTCAGCTTATCTCCTTGTCCAAGTCTCCCAAAGGAATTATTTTGGATAATTTATCCCAAGGAATTCCTTTAGACTTTTTGTCCATGATCTTTCCAGAAGGGAAATAGCCCTTCAGGGTTTCTAAGTGTCCCTGTTGCTCCAATTGACCCTTCAAAAATCTTGTAGATGAACTTTCCTGAAGGGCATATACCCTTCGAGTTTCTTGTAAAAGTCCCTAGAAATCATGAAATGAACCTTATTGAAGGGTAGATACCCTTCAAGTTTCTTGTAAATGTCCTTTTCTGAAAATACCCTTGGACAACTTGGAGATGCCCTTCGGGCTTTCTATAAATGTAATTTTTTGAAGGGATAATAACCCTTTGGATTTTATATTTTGGACTTTTCTCGAAGGGAAGATACCCTTTGAAATTCTCTTAATGAAATTTCCTGAAGGGTACATACCCTTCGAGATTCTCTGAATGGTCTTCTTTTTAAAAAGACACTTAGAAATTTGAATTAGTCTTTCTTTCAGAAAAGTTGAAAAGTCCTTCGGACTTCTTGAATTTGTCCCTTCAAACTTTGCTTTGAGCTTTCCCAAAGGGTACATACCCTTCGAGATTTTTTTAATGAACTTCCCGAAGGGCACATACCCTTCGATATTTTTGTATTGCACCTTTTCCCTTCACCAAACTACCCCTTGTAATTCTTTCAAACTTCTCTGTCACGGACAATTTCTTCAGACAAAAAGTCCAACTGAAATGTCCCTTTGGATCCTCTATTTTTTGAAATTTTTTGAAGGGTAATTACCCATCAGGGTTTCTATAATGTCCCTTCAGAATCATGATAAGCCCTTCCTAAGTGCCCTTCGAGAAAAATGCAAGTCATTTGGCCTTTTGGAAAATAGTCCTTTGGCCTTTTGTAATGGACCATTCCTCTTGTATTTCCTTCGAACAAAAGTTTGAAGGAATTATGTATTAATCCTTTTTAAAGTATCCCCTCGGCCTGGTCCTCCTCCCCTTCTTTGAAAGGCATGTTTAAGCAAAGTTTTGAATGATAGAGGTTGCAATTTGACCTGTGGGGTCAAAATTGTCAACATTTTAACGACTCAGCTAGGAAGCATGCCTGCTATGCTTGAGAACTCAGACTGTAAACATGATATTGAACTCATAAAACAATGGTAAACCTAGTCCATGACTGTAAATTCTCCTCTACTTTGAAAAATATAACCTTCATCCTCTATAACAAGAAGGGAAACACACAAAGCAGGGAAAACTAACTAAAAAGCAAATGTGCAAACAAGCTCTTATTGAAACAAGATAGAATGAAACTACTGTGCTTGAACAACACTTGGAGGAAAACAAAATAAACTATGTACAAGGAGCTTTGCTCTTCAATATCAATGTTTCAGATGTATCCCATTGATTGGGATTGGAAGCTCTTGACCATCCAACTTTGTAAGTTGGAAAGCATTGTGGGATTTGTAGTTGGAAATTATGTATGGGCCACTCTAAAGAGAATCAAACTTGTTGTGCCTTCCTGGTTTAGCTCTATCCTCATCCCACTTAAGGAGCAAATATCCTTCCTTGAAACTTCATGAAGAATCTCCCTTGTCAAAAGTTCTCTTTACTTGTGCTTGATGAATCTCCATTTCTAGCATGGATTGATTTCTTGTCTCTTCCAACTCCACAAGCTCAACATACCTAATCTCCAACAGCTCATTGTCCAACAACTCAAGCTGATGCATTAGTTCTAAAATAGGAAACTCAAGATAAATGGATAACCTTGCTTCATTAGCATATACCAGCTTGTATGGAGAGTTGGATATTGATCTTTTGTGGGTGATCCTATCAGCTCATAGAGCTGACTTCAACTTTAAATGCCATGATCTCTGATTGTCTTCAATAGTCCTTCTTATGATCCTCAATAGGTTCTTATTCATAGATTTAACAAGGCCATTTCCTTGTGGATAATAGTTTGATGAAGTGTTGAGATAAAATCCATGTTAGATAGCCCATTGACTGATTTTGGATCCCACAAAAGCCATTGTATTATCAGAAATAATAGTTGAAAGAACTCCAAATTTAGTAAGCAAACCTTCATAGAAATCTAGAACATTGGTTTCATTTGCTTCTTTCAATGCTATTGCCTTTGTCCAATATGTGAAGTAATTTGTAGCAGTGAGAATCCATTTATGTCATGAATTTGAAGGAGGATTAATGAGACCGATAAAGTCCAACCCCCATTGGACAAAGGGCTGATCTATTGCAATCCGTTAAAGAAGTACTACTATAAGTTTCACTTTTCCTACAAACATAACACACTTTTTGCACTTTCTAACCCATGCTTGACAATCACCAAATATAATAGGCCAATAGTACCCACCTCTCATATCTTAAAACCTTTAGTTCTTGTATAAAAATGTATGCCACCATGTCTATCATGGAATTATTCAAGCAATCTCTGAGTTAGGCTTGGATCTATACATCTTAACAACATGCCATTAATATCTTTCTTGAACAAAACACCATCAGTAAGCAAAAATATAATTGACTGCAACCTGAAATATCTTCTTTTTGAATCACTTAGATGAGGGAGATAAATACCATCTTAGAGATAGCTTACCGAGTTATGAAACCAGCTGGAAGGTGAGGTATGACCATCTGTAACCTCTTCATCATTTGACATCAAAACATGCTCATTAGCCTCTTACAAGTCTTGTGCTAGATGCTCACAAAGTCTTTTGCCTATAATTAGCTTGGTGACCTTAATTTCCACATCATACTCCATTAGCTTGGTTATCCAACTAGCTCTCTTCTCATTAATATTTTTATTCAAAAAGAACTCCTTGATGGTCGGATGGGGAACCATAAGGTGTATCTTATTGTTAGACAACAAGTATCTAAATTTTTTAAGACTTATTATAACTGAAAGTATGTGTTTCTCAACAAAAGGGTGCCTTGTTTCGTACTCTTCCAAGCCTTGATTGAAGAAAGCTATTGGCTGCTCTAAAGCTTCATGATTCTGCTACATAAGAATGTTTGAAATGGTGTCCATGTTAGAATCAATATACAAAATGAAATCCTTTATGAAAATTGGATTTATAAGTGTAGGAGCACTAGTTATGGCCTTATTAATATCTTCAAAACTTTAAACTCCTTTAGACCAACTGAAGCTCTGATTCTTCTTTAGCATGGTTGTAAGTGGCTTAGCTAAAATGGCAAAATCTGAAATATATCTCCTTATGAAGTTGATTTTCTCAAAGAAGCTTTGCATAGCCTTTTTGTGCTTAGGCAAGGAGAGTGCAAGAATGGAATCTACCCTTTCAGAATCTATGCTTAAACCATTTTTTGAAACAACATGTCCGAGAAGCTTACCTTGATGAACTGATAAGACACACTTTTTAGGATTTAGAGATGTCCCAAATTGTCTACACCTTTCAAACACTTGCTTGAGATGAACCATGTGATCACTTGCATTCTTTGAAAATACTGTTACATCATCTAAATAAACAAGTACAAACTTGTTAAGAACTGTAATGTCCCCTTTCTAACATTCATAGCATGATGTTGTCGTTAGCCTATTTCCCTATGGTCCCGTAGGCTAACCAGGACATTAAAGGGACTTAGAGGCAATTTGGCCTAGATAATTTCAGTTGCATATCTTTTTGAGGGGTTTTGAGGCAGTTTTGGGCATACTTACTATTTACAGTAAGTCGTGAATGGACATGGCTGGACATCTAGGGGCAGTGACATGTCGATAGTAATTGTTTAAAATCGACAATAAGATTTATTTATCATTGATATGATTTATTGGGCATTAATTAAGTTATTTTATAAAGTTAAATGTGAATATTTAACTTTATTAATACATATTATATAGTTTGTGGGAGTTATTTAAATAAAAGAATCCCCTTAATTTTATAATACATCAGATACATAAGTTGCATAAAGGGAGTTATGTTTTATCCCACATTGACAAAATGAAGGAATGGACTCTTGTGAGAACTCTATAAAAGAAATAGAAGAGCTTCCATTTAAGAAGTTTGGATGAGATTAATGTTATGTTGTTGGATTTCTTAGAAATATGATTTTTCAGCTTGGAGGACGAAATCCCTCTTTGCTAGCATTCTCTTCACTATTGAAAGACACAGTCAAGAGGATTGATGGTGTTTTCATTCAAGAAACACATTGGGCTTATTGGATTTACAATAAAGAAGGGCAAAATAATGATTTGCTACAGGAGTCATGAATAGTGTTTTTGCTATAGTGCATGTGAATAGTGATTTTGCTACAATAACCCATGAATAGTAAAATTGCTACAGTGCCATGAATAGTGTTGCTATAGTGTGTGAGCAGTGTTTGCATCAAATTTACTTGTTTATTTTTGCTGATTAGAGGTCTGGAAGGCTACCATTTCATCTGTAGATCACTACAACACTAATTTCCAGGTTTCTTCTATCAAATTTTCATATCTAAGCATTGTAATTTTTGAATACAAATTTGAATATTTGTCACAGCCCATAAGGGAATTGTCTGTACACATGTATATCGTAAATTAGTGTTTAACAAAAAATAAGGAGTTTCAGGTTTTGCATGTATAGTTGTATGTCTGTCAAGTGTTTGAAAAAATGCCATGTTGATCATTAAGCAATTTAATTTATATGACATAGTTGTTCGCAAGTTTCTTTCATTGGAAAAATAGGGGTGGTTATTACAAGAACACCTTGGAATGCCATATCCATGGCTCTCTGAAAGGTTGCTCCAGATTAGATAAATTGAATGACATCTTTATATATGCAAACAACCCCCACTTGGTTGTGAAGGTTATCTTAAATTGGTCCTCTTTGACCAAAATCTGATTATAGCCACTATATCCATCCAACAAAGAAAACCTTTCTGAACCTGCAACTAGCTGTAAAATTTGTTTCATTGATGGTAATGTATAGTGATCTTTAAGTGAAGTCATGTTTAAATCATGAAAGTCAACACACAATCGAATCTCACCATTTTTCTTCTATACTAGAAAAGGATTTGCCACCCAAGTTGAGTGCTTGATTGGAAAAATAATAGCTGACTCTAAGAGCTTGTGAAGCTTAGCTCTTATCAAAGGCTCAAGCTGAGGATTGATGGGTCTTTGTCTTTGTCTCACTAGTTTAGTTCCAGACTCTAACTCAATGGTGTGTTTATCTAAACTTGATTAAAATCCCTTGAGGTCACTATATCTCCATGCAAGCTTATTTTTGTGAAGGAGTGCATACCTTACCCAACTTTAAAAACTTACCAGCTGCAATCTCTACATTGGCATAGTGCTCTTCTTTGTTGACAAGTCTGACTTCTCCTTCCTTAACTCATCATCACCACTAAAAATGTCTTCAAGTGTGATGAATCCCTTGGGCAACTTATTTGTTTTGAGTTGCACAACTTGATCACCATACTACTACAAATTTTTTGCTTGGTTTCTTGAAGAAAACTCAGCCTCTTCTTGCAAGAATCTCACAATTTGATTGTCATCTTTGAACACCTGCCAATTTTCATGACTAAATTTTATCACTCTTTATAACAACTGGAATATTAAATTATGACCCAATGGCAGCCAACCTATCTGCGTGTTTATTATCATCTCTTGGTATTACCTAAATGTTAAAGCTTGAAAATATTCAAGTCCCATATTATATGCTTATAAGATTTAATCAACAAATTTTTATATACATCAAACCTCTTATTTGGTGAACCACAAGTTCAATATCACCAAAAACCTGTAAGGTATTGACTTTCATCTTCCTAGCCCACTACATTATTTGAACATCCAAACTAAAATTTAATAGAAGAGAAATACCTTTGCTTTATCAGAGAAACCAACATCATTTTAGCTTTGATTCCATGCTTATTCCTTGATCCATCAAATTACAATTACCACAAACCCTCATTAGACTCATCTTGTTTGACCATGGCTAGAATTGGTGCATCATTCTTATGAAGACAATACTCACCAAGTCCTTCTTTAATGAGCTTGTAGGGATCATGCTCATGCAAAGTGGATCCCAATCATTAAGAAACAAATTTGGAACTCCATCCAAAGGTGATTCAATTTCTACTTCACTAGCTTCTAGTACTTCATCCGAGAAGATACAATTAGTGATCACAACACTTGACATATATGGCTCCATATGAAAATGTGTAATAGGTTTAGAATGAATTGTTACCTTGATACCATACCTAGTTATAAACATTAAATAAATCTAATCAACTGATAAATATCCCCCAATCTTTAAGGTGAAGTCCCTTGAAAGGCACATAACAAAGTAAGGAGGCAAGTCTACCATAGTAACATCTTGTTGAATAGTAATATTTGGACAAGCATGTAATGTCAACATCAGATATTTGATGATGCCTACCATCTTTGTTGGTGAGTCATCCAATTGCAATACCCCTTTAGTATTTGGCTCATAAACAAGCCTGAGCTTATCTGAAATCTGTTTAGGCATGATTGTACTACTAGTTTCACTATCCACCATACAATTATGAACCAAAGTATCACCTACTATAAAAGAAAGGTAAAAAAGAGGAGTTTTCTTTGATTTTACCTCAATTTTGTCCACTTTTTACATCTTATTTACTTGTTGTACCTATTTTTTAGTTGACTGATCTGAATTAGTCAAGACAACACCTTTCTCAACTGGTTTTGGAGACAATTTGAGAGATGAAAGCTCTTGAATGAGTTTATCCTTTTGTCCTAGAATGGATAGAAAATCCCACACACTAATTTTGATATTGGATTTCTTCATTTGATCCACTATACTGAAATGAGATGCACTAACCTTTGGCTGCACCTTCTAAAGCACTAGCTGGTCACGAACTAGAGGTAGTTGATGAACCTTACCAACCTCTATATTCTAATTTTTTTTAGTTGTAGGGACAACAAGTTTCTCTTTCATACTCTTATAAACAACCCTAGGAGTACTTGAAGCATTTGTCACATCTTGAGCCTCTTCAATGACATTTCTTTTAGCTTTAGTTACAGTTGTAACTTTACCACTTGAATTGTTAGTTTCAACACCTTGAATAAAAGCACCATGATCATCTACTTGCCAATTTACATTAATGGCATCAAACTACCATTGAAATTATTGAGTCTCTCCTTGTGATTCCAAACTTGTATCTTGGCACCGACTTTCTTGAAAAAAGAACTCTTTTTGTGTCATTTGTGGCATAGTGATGCTTTGTGATTCCAAGTCTTGGTTTTAAGCATCATTGAGATTTAAGGACTACCAACCTAAATCTTGCATCAAGTTGTTTTGAGGTGGGGTGGGAATAATGGATTTTGAAGTGGAAGGAGCATTAATATTAAAGGCAACATATGGCTTAGCTGGAGTTATTGCTCCTTGTGCTTGATAAGGTAGTCTGTTCTCTCTGAAACCTTGATAAGGAGGCCTTTGATCTTTGAAGGGTTGATAGGTGGTCTAATTTTATTGCTGATAGGGCCTATTGATTGATATTTCTATCTCTTGAGTTACACTATTTTATTTCCAAAAGATTTTAAAAAGCTTTTCGACTATCCTATCTCACTAGGTTGACTAGTAGGGGCTACAATTTTAGCTCTAGGTGGTGGAATAGGAGATAAGGATGGAACCTGAGGAAATTGAGGGGCTAGTATAAAATTTAATTCTAGAAATATAGGCATTGGAGGCCTTGGAGAAAGCTTACCAGCTTGTATCAAACTATTCTATGTCTTTATTGCAACCTGATAAGCATCTGGCAAGGTAGTACCACCCATTGACTGTATCATCACACTAATGTCAGAGTTAAGGGCTTTCAAATAATACATAAATGCATATTCAGGAGATGGCCTAATCAACATAGATATCTTGATCCATGTCCTTTGGAATCTGAGATTAAAATTAGACATGAACTCATGAGGAGCTTTGTTTATGGTGATTAATTTCTCAACTAAAGATAGGTGATCAAATTTGTCCTCAAATTACTTGACTAAGGTTGCACCCAATTCATCCCAGGTAGAAATGGAGTATAGTGGAAGGTTTCTATACCATTACAATTATTTTCCTTTGAAGGAAGCAATAAGTAATCTAATAACAACATTATCCTCAACAACATTATGGACTGAATAAAGATTAGCTACATCTTGGATATGCTCAATAAGGGTAGTTTGATTTTTTCCTGAGAAGAATGAGATACTTTTGAGAGAAGACACAAGAATATCATCAAACTAGGCTAGATTCAGTGGACTACCTCTATTGAATTGAATAAACACCTAGTTTATGAGGGCCATTTGGATAGTGGGGATTGGAGTATTTAGAATAGTAGAATGATTAAAAGACAAATATTGCCTTTGAGGATATGGGTTTGTCCTCCTAAACCTTGATCTATTATAAGACAGATTTAAATGGAATACCTTTACTAGCTGACCTTGTGATAACCTTCGGCATGAAAGGATTGTCTAAATGGTGTTATGAACCTTACAACTTGAAGAATTGTTAACTTGTGATGAACATGAATATTCACATCCACTACAATTTCTTCTTCATATATGCAAAGAATTTATTTGATGTCCCATCAGGCGTACTAAAAACTATTGTCAATTAGACTTGCACCCCTATGAAGGTAGTTTCAGACCTTCACAATCTACTGAAACATGGAAACAATCCTAGGTTGTGGGTGACCTAATCAGTGGAATGAATCTCTAGATTGTAAGGGCTAGCTCCCTTTGGTGTAGCAATTAGCATCTTTCCTCTACGCTATAAACTACCTAGAAAAAAGAGAAAGAAAAATTGAAATAAAATTCTATCTAATGATGGTGATACACCTATATTTTTTATTGATCCATTCAATTTGAGCTCCTAAAACATTGATTAGACAATAAAAAGACTAACTTTAAATTTCAATTGACTCCTATTCATCAATATTTCATGAAAAGAATTTATCTGGTGATCAAAGCTTGAGGGAAATGATGGAATAGGCCTAATTCAAGGCACTAACCAACCACTTATATCCACTATAACTTCAGCCAAAAGACATTAAACATAGAACATGACCTGCATAATCTGATCAAATAGTAACCAAGTAAGAATTAGAACTTGACAAGGAAAAAGAATTCTATCACATATGCAAATCACTGAAATAAATACACTATACCAACACCTTAGAGTCTGAAATAATTCCTTTTATTTATTTGAAAAGGTTACACAACACAAAATTTTGGCAGAGCTTTGGTCTAACCAAAAGAGAGGATACAAATCAAGGCTAAAAAGCCAACTTATATAAAATAATACACAACCAAGAGGTTAGCACTAAAAATAGAAGAGAAGTCAACTCTAATTCAACTTGTGTTGTCCAAAGATTTAAAAATAAATCCATTTGTCTTATGTTTGCATGAAAACTCCTTTTGGCATTGAAAAATGGATGGTGAACTAATCTCCTTTATGCATGAAATAACACGCTAATTTTGATGTCTAAACTCAAGCTTGAATCGAATTGAAGCTAAATTGGAACGTGAGAACATCTTCTATTACATTGAAAGCACAAGTGGATGTAGCACTTGATAATCAGTCAAGAAGAATTCAAGGCTATTCAACCTCCAATGATCTCTACTTGAATTGTTAAAATGTTTGGAAGGCTTGGAAGAAACAAGAGTGTACATGTATGACTTGTCAACTAGTCAACCATAGTCTAAGGCTAGTCAACCTCCAAAACTGAAATGTGCCTAAAATTCCATGTTGGCATAGAAGGGATTGTTGACCATTTTGGTCCTATAGGCCAAAATTGGTTTCCTTCTTCCCTAGTTGTTCTGAGCTAGTTCAAATTTGGTTTGCACAAGTCTTTCAGCAAAAGGATGAACTAGCTCAATGGTTTGATGTTGGGGTTTAACGACATGATCTTTTCAAGAACATTGAACTTGAACTTTGAACCATTGTTGGTTCAATCGATTGGTTTAATGTGTTGGTTTAGTCAGTTGGTTCAATCGGTTGGTTCAGTCAGTTTGGTTTAATTGGAAGGTTCAAAGGGGGTCTTCCAAATCTTGAAGGATAAGTGCCCTTACAGAGGGCAGTCAAGCACAAACTGGACCATTCCAACAGGCTGTAGAGGGCAATTCCAGACCCAAAGGTACCCTTGTAGAGGGTAGGAAAGCACTTAAAGGGAAGAAAGACCAAGGCAAAGAATTCCTTTGGACTTTCTATCCGAAGGAAATTTTCACAAGGCAAAGATAAAAGGAAAAGCAAAGGCTAAATTTCTTCAGATAAAATGTCTGAAGGAATTCCTTCGAACATTTTGTTTGAAGAAATCCTTTTGGAAGAAAATCCTGCAGCTTAATCATTCAGACAAAAATTCTGAAGGAATTCATCTAAAAGAAAGGGCTGAGCATTCAAATGAACATTTCCTTTAGACAAAATGTCTGAAGGAATTCCTTTAGACATTTTTCCTAAAGGAATTGGTAGGCCAAGGCCTCCCAAAGGACCTCGAAGGGTAGGTTCCCTTACGAGGGACTCTTGGTGAATGTGAAAGGGACCTTTCTTAAAGCCAAAGGGACACCTTCCCTTAGGGAAGGTTAAAAGACAAAAGCTTGGGCAGAGAAAGAAAGGCCGAAGGAAGGAAAGTTGAAAGAATTAACCAAGGGGTGACGGGCCCAAAGACATCAAAATCCAACATAGCGAACTAGCCGTTCAGGTTAAAATGTCTAGTGACATCCCCGCAGATGTCAAATTCAGGATAAGGGAATAGCCATTGGCTTTCAAATGGCAATGGGCACGTGAATGTCAACTTCTACCTCAACAAATAGCCGTTGATATTTTAATGGTTGAGCACGAACCCAAAGGAAATCAAAGGGCTTAAGGCCAAAAGGAAGAGCCCACTAAGGAAGGAGCCCAAAGAGCCAAAGATTGATAGAAGATATCCTCGATGGCTCAGACTACCAGAAGGAGCTAGGAGATGACAAAAGACAAAACTAGGAAAAGACAAGGCTGGAAAAAGACAAAAGTCAAGAATGAGCTCAGTGACCCACCAAAAAAGGAGCCCAAAGATCCAAGCACAGAAACAGACAAAATATTCCAAGTGGTAGAAGAAGGTGTCATCAAAAGTTGTTATTCCAATAGTTGAAACAATCTCTGCCAAGTGGTCATCAAGGAGCATAAATAGTAAACAGTGCAACCTATTTTTTTCCTCATTTTGCATTAATGGGAAGACAACCGTGTGAATGCCTTGAAGAAGGCATCTTGTTTGTAGACAAATGGCATGGCCCATGTTTTCACACATGATGTTTAATATATTTTAAACACTAAAAGTCAAAATTAGCATCTGACACAACATTCTCTTTCAATGTTTCCTCTTCCCAACACTCTCAACGCACATGGGCCAACTTATGAAAAGGTGCCAAAGTCTTTTCCAAAGGGGTACCTTTACTTCCTCTCTCTCTCTATATATATATATTGTAATCTCTTATTTGAGAAAAGGAGATCTCACAGCGTGTAAGGCAGATCTCTGCCAAAATTTACCTTGAATAAAAAAAAGCATTTTTGCCTCCATTTGAGCTTGCACTTTTGCATATGTCTATGGCTTTGTCTTGTGTTAAGTCATTTTCTTGTATGCTTTCACAGAATGATTCCAGAATGTCTAGTGTATTGTGAGTTCTTCTTTTATAGGTTAGCCAAAAGTGTCCACAACAGAGTATAGGCGCATGTGAACACGCTGCCATAGTGTGTCTTAAAACACCTCTAGTAGTTCTTCCTCCCTATATCTCCAGAGGACCCCTACATCATTGATGCAAAAGAATGTCTCATATCAAATGAAGTGTAGATTAGCTTGTTCTTTTTGGAAAGTGTATGTTCAAGCTAAGTAGATCGACCATTTTTTGGTGCATCACTGTTTAGTTTAGGTTCTGTTTCAGTAATCCTTCTCCCTTTTCAACCCCCCCATTATATATATATATTTATATATATATATATATATATACTAGCAAATGTACTGGAATAAATTAGAGATGCATCAAAGGGAGCTAGCCCTTATCTAGAGATTCTCCTCTTGATTTTTCCAGACCCACAAGCAAGAGATGAGTCTCCATTGTGTCATGTGGAAGAGAGAAGCCCAGTCTTCTCTCAAGGGTGCAATCCACAACATCAACAATTTTTGGCAGACCTAGTGGGACTAGTTTTTTATCTAAAGAGTTTAAGAATTTTTGGTGTGTTATTCAACCAACTAGCATTTGGAGGCTTTTTCATCAACAGCAATGGCAACTCCAAGTTGAATCAGTTGGTTAAGCAGTCCTGGTGCCATCAATAAATCACATTTTGGTATGTATAATTCCATTGCTCAGAACCATGGACCTTGTTTTCCTTCATATAGTTTTGATCAAGCTCAGGTTGTTCATGGAATCATCTCAAGCAATAAGGATGCATATAGTTATGAGTTTTTCCCTTTACAGGCTAGTGAAATATTTTAGGCTTTGCCTCTTCCTCCTCAGTTTGAGCAAGTCCTTGGCCAACCTGGGTATGATCCTTATCAGCCTTGTGTTGATCCTTATCAGGTCCAATATGACCAGTCTCAGCCCTATTGTGAGCTATATTAGTCTTGTGCCTAGTCTTCTCAATGTGTTACTTCTCCTACTCAACCCAATCCTTTTCCCAATCAACCCATTTCCACCTTCAAACAAGCACTGCAGGGATATGAAAAATATTTAGTGGAGCTTGACACTAAAAGGGGATGTGGCCAAGAAATTCTTGATCATTCCATTCATCAAGTGAGAAATGCATTAGATCTGGTCAAGAGTGAATGGACTCCTATTGAAAGAGCCAATTGGTAAAGGCTTACAAGTGAGATGCTAGATGTGAGTGATTTGATTACATCTTTGGAAGAAAAGCTGAGTATTCATGAGAGGAAGCCTTACCAAGTCTATCAACCTACATACCCACTACCCCAAGTTTCATATCATACATACGCAGCCCCTGCTCATGAGCTAAGTCAACCCTGTCAAAGTCCTTTCACCAATCATATTGAAGAGAGTTCTGAAATAGTAAATCTTGTGTTTAAAGCCAATCTTGATAAGCATATCGAATTGGCAAATCTTCAAATGTAACAGTCTATGTTGGTAGCAAGGGAAGTGGAATCCAAACCCTCACTACCCTCTCACATTACAACCCCATCACCCCAAAAGGAGACTTCCAGTCCTAAGATCATGAGTTGGAGTAAAGTAGTCGAGTTATGGAGCAGCAAGGAGGAGAAAGACATTGTTCGAGAGTATGAGGTACAAAATGAGGCTAGTCTTTTTCAAGTCCCCCCACCCTTCCTCAAGAAGCTTCTTATACTCCATGGCAACCTTCATGCATTCCCATTTTCCATGATGATTCCTATGAGCTCCAAGAAAGACTCTTTCAAGATAATATAGCTAAGCAAATTAAGGAATTAGAGGCTAAGGTGAGATTGCTTAGTGAAAGAGAGATGGAAGTTTCAGACCTTATAGAGGAGCCTACACTAAAGGACACCCCTTCTACCAATCCTTAAGTTAATTTTGATATTGATGAAGTGTTGGTCAAGTAAAGAGATGAAAATCAAGTGATTTTGGCCTAAGGTCTACCCTCGTTTTCTCATAAGTTTTCAAAAAGATTCCCTGCTTTCCATTCCTAAGTTGATTTTGACAATCCTTGTGTTCCACCTCCTTGCCTGGTAAATGAAGAATGTTTCTCTTGTGTTGGGAATCCATCTTAAAGGAAGCAAGTGAAGATGAGTATGCTCAGTTCATGACTGATCAGGGAGACTTCATGAGTGTAGATGAGGAGGAGATCACCATAGGTACCCCCTTTGATGAACAAGAAAACAAGTCATAAACTTTCACCTCTATCTCTGATGAGGAAGAGATGACCCTTAACTCTTCTCTCACTTTGCAAGATGTCATGGTGGATCATGAACAAGTTATTGATCATGTTTTGAATGATTTGTTTGAAGTCATTGGAGCAGGTTAAACTCTTCTTCAAGGAGACTATGAGCTGGCAAAGGGTGGAGAAGGCAACATTGGGACTCAAATAAGTATGCAAAGGGGCTCCAAGCTTTCAGTTTTATCTTTTCAAGAGGTCAGTGAATCTGTAGATGATATTTTTGAAGTCATCAAGGAGGAAGACCATGACATGGAACCCATGTTGAAGGAGGATCAGGGGGATGTCTTTGAACAGCTAGAGACTCTGGTCTTTGAGCAGAAAAAGGAGAGGCCTGTTCATCTTGAGGAAAGCTTTGAAGAAGAGATCTTTGAGCAAAAAGGTGATGTTCTGTGGGATGAAAAATCACTTTGTAGTTCCATTTCAGACATCACAACAGTCACCCTTCTTCAAGAAAACCATGAGGAAGTAAAGGATTAGTTTAATAGCGTCTTCAATGAGGCAAGAGGGAACAGGTTAGACCATGACACATATCAAAGGGGATATGCATATCAAGGGGCTTATGGTGATGACCCTATTGGGCAAATATTTTTTCACCAGCTAACTGATGGGCAAAATAGGTCATTTCAACCATAGCATAGGGGGATTGGTCGGCCAGTTGTGCAGGTTTACCACATCAAAAGGGGACAAATCTCTCCTCTCATTAAGGGGAGGTTCCCTGTAACTAGGAGGAGTTATATACTATATATATAAGCAAAAAATAACACTCAGTGGTAGGACAATACCATCCATCTCTCTTTTTTTAGAGATGATGTTCTCCTTAGCATGGGTTGTCTGGTCCTTTTCTTGATGTCTACGCAGTTGTCCACTTTTCCTTCACTCCAAGGGAGAAAAATAGGCTACGCTTGATTTGGTGTGCTCAGATGATTACTTGGTGGACTGTTTCACCTACTAAAAATAACTCTCTCATAGATATTTCAATATCTTCTATAGCCTTCTCTTCGATCTTATTACAATTGGAGCTCTCAGGCTATCTTCTTCAGCCATTTGCTTGGTTCATCCTTCAAGTTCCATGTTATATTTCAAAATTAATGGATATTCCATTACCTTAAATTTGATGTATGTGGAGATGTCAATGGTTGCTGGTTGTTTGAACCATATTGAACTATGAACCTTTGAACCTTTGAAAGTTCATTGGTTCAATAGTTCAACAATTTAGGTAGTCTTTATCGATTCCTTGGTTTCATCGCTTCCTTGCTCTTTGGTTGAACCATCTCTTTGAAATGGTCTCTAGAATCTTTTGCTTCCTTCCTTTGCTTGGAGATTTCTTTGAATCGTTGAACCCATTAAACCTGTGAACCATTTTGGTTTAAGGTTCAACGATTCATATTCTTCCTTAGAAGCCTTTATTTTCTCTAAGTCTCTCGAGCTTTGAAAGAGTCTATAGAGTTTATAGAATCAAGCCTGTAGAGTCTGTAGAATTGAGACTATAGAGTCCATAGAATTGAGCCTGTAGAGTCCATAGAATTGAGTCCATAGAAATTGGGCTTGCAGAGTCTATACTAATTGATCACGGGCCTTAATGTATTTGGAACCTCCCAAAGGGAAGGTGTCCCTTTAGGCCTTGAGAAGATCCATTTCCTAGTTGCTAAGTACCCCATGCAAGGGTACCTGCCCTTTGGGGTCCTTCAGGAAGTCTTCATCTTCAATTCCTTCAGACAAAATGTCTGAAGGAATTCCTTTGGACATTTTTTATGAAGGAAACCTTTTCCTTACCTTAGCTGCTTTCTGCTAGGATTTTGATCATTCCTTCAGACAAAATGTCTAAAGGATTTTCCTTGTAAAAATTTGTCATGGAAAATCTTTTCGAAAGATATCTCTTTGTTCACTGCCCTCCACAAGGGCGCTTGGCCTTTGGTTCACTTCCCTCCACAAGGGCACTTGTCCTTTGGGCTTTGGGGCACTCCTTTAAACCTCTCGATTGAACCAACTTTGGTTCAATGGTTCAATGGTTCAATCTTTTGTTCCGCTCATTTAATTTAATTCTTTAACCAATCTCATTGAACCAACTGCGTTGAACCTTTGAACCTTTTTGGTTCAAGGTTCAACAGTTCAATGGTTCAATCTTCCTTCTTTATGCTAAGTTTTTGAAGCTGTTGAACTTGTCGAATCGGTTGAACTTTAAACTTTTGCCGAAGCACTTAACTCATTAAGCTTGCTGATGCCATTGAACCTTTGAACCTGTTGAACCATTTTGGTTTAAGGTTCAATGGTTCAATGGTTCATTCCTTTGTTTGAAGCTTGCCGATGCTGAACCAACCTTGAAATTGCCTAAGTGTTGGAGACACGTTCTTAGAGAGAGCTTGCCTGTTGGAGTCGTTGAACCTGTTAGTCCCTTAGCTGAAAAAGCTTGAATAATGAAGAATTTGAATTCTCAGAATAATTTTTGAGAAGGGAATAGAGGATTTTGGCCTGAAGGACCAAAATAGTTCATATGTTGTTCTAAAAATGAGTGACAGATTTTAGGAACAATAGCTGGCTCTAGTTGGAGAACTTCCTTCAGTTGAAATTTTGGAATAGCTGAGGGGAGTAGAAACTAGAATCTCTAGTGCCTTTAAGTATGCCATTGGGCTACAGAGTCATGCTAACCAAAAAGAAAGGTACCAAAAATGAAAATGAAAAACATAAAATAGAACTAAAGACTATACAAATATACATATGTAAAGATGATCTTATCTAATACTTCAAGAATTGAAGTGCTTCAAATGTTGCCCACTGTGAGGCAATGAAAATGGCATTTTGTCCTGATAAACCAGCAAGAAAGCATTTTCTCCCCAGAATCGGTGATGGGAGAATAGAAATCTCCACTAGGAATCACATTTTCTATGCACTCCTTTTGGTTCTCTCTTCTTGCCCCATGGCCAGACGTGGTCTCCAATCTAAAAACCATAAATCCTTACTCTTTTGCAGAATATTTTCTTTTTCTGACTTTGACGTGTAACAATAAGGTCCATTACCATAATTTGTTGCTCTTCTGGTCTAGTGAAGCACATGATTTGATTGTCCCCATCAGATACTTGCTAATGATTAGCACTGTCAGACACACTTGGTCAAAATACCAGCTCAACAGTGTACTTTTACTATTCAAAGTCTTTGTGAGGAACCATGAGGGTTGCAGAGATAGCCAATGAATTTGCATGATTATGAGGCTCTCTGGGCACTACAAAAATATTGAAAGCTTCAAAACTTTCAATTTGATCCTATACCAAATTGTGGTAATGTCACAATCTCTTGTTCTTGGTTTGACGTAGGTTCCTCACCTGACAAACCATTAGCTCAGCATCTCCTTTAGCATGAAGGAGTTTAACACCTCTATCTTGAGCAACCTTCAACTCGAGTAACAAAGATTCGTACTCAGTTGTGTTGTTGGTGTTGCTGAACTGTAACTTGTATGAAGAAGGAAAAATATCTCTTTGAGGAGATATCAACACAATCTTAGCTCTTAAATCGGTAGAGGAGCAGTTGCCATCAAATATTACAGTCCATACCTCATCAAACACTGATTTTTTCTTAGATCCTTCTTCATTTTGAGGGGGAGATTCTTCTACATTTGCACTGTGCTCTACCAATCCTTTTGCTATTCCATTTGAACCAATTTTTAGGTTGACACATTTAGGAATTTCATCAGACACCTTATGGACTTCCTCCATGGATAAAAAGTAATCACTCATGCCTGAAGACTCAAATAGAATTTGAGCTTCAAGCGATGATGTCTGAGTGACCAAGTATTTTGCTTCCTTCTCAGGGAGCAATCTCTGCATAACACCTTTGACTGAGATCCTCACCTCAAATAGGTCCATGCTTAATTCACCACCAACATCCTTAGAGAAATTTGACCCAAGAAGGATGCCGTATGATGCTGGGACGTCAGCCACCAAGACAATCATCTTGATTCTCTTGTCTGGGAATGTTATAAATGCAAATTGGGTGTCCTTGATTTGTCCCAATAGTGGCACTTGTTTGTTCTCCATGGGGAAGCATCTCACAAATGTCTTGGTCAGTGTGAGACCAAGGGATTCAGCTACTTTGGTAAGCATGACATTGTCAGATGCACCTATGTCTATGATGAAATTGTTCAATTGATGTCCATTTATCAATAAGGAGACATAAAATGTTTCAGTCTTTCCAGGAGCAACAGGAGGAGCAATGACAAGGTTATTCTAGGTAAATGTGTTGTTGGGGGGACTAGGAGTTACTTTCAAAATTTATTTTCCTACAGGGATGGGTTTATCCTTTACATATTAAACCAACTTATCCAGTTGCTCAGGGTTGGATTGTAGGAATTCAAATTCGGACATTTGAATTTGAATTTTCTTGACATGGTTGACTATGTTAAATGTCTAAAATGAATTAGGAATAGAGGATGGGAGTTCATCCTTTTAGTTTTTGGGAGGGGGAGGACTGGTCTGTGAATTTGAATTAGAAGGTGTATGGATGTTTGATGTACTTACCTTTCTTGCAATCATTGGGTCCTTTGGCTGGAAAGGTAGAGTGGTTCCTTGCTTAGCAATTGAAATTGTTGGTTGAGGTCGCTCCTTTATTTTTATTTATCAGCTTGCTGGGTTGACTGGTTTTGGGATCGTGTGAGTACCATGTATGTTCCATCAACTATTTCACCTTCACTTTTGGGTTCATCCTGGTAATTTAGAAAACCAATGTTGGAGTCGCCAACTAATTCTTCTTCTCCCTCTGTGAAGATATTAGTGTCATCTTCTAAGTTCAACTCAGGCTAGAAGGAGAAATCTGATTCTATTTCAAGATATCCAACTGTTGAATTGGTTGGAGGTGCTTCAATGGCAAGGTTTCCTCATGGGGGAGGAAGACGATTTGGCTACCCTTGATTCCTAACAACATTGCCTTGGTATGACTGATTGGGGAATGTCCTCCTTAGTATATATCTGTATGAAGGGACAGATGACATCCCTTGCGCCATTTGCTTTCTAAGAGTAAGCAACTCATTTTCTAGCTTCTGCACCATTGGATCAATGGTGCTTGTAGATGGATATTTAGAAGATGAAGAGGATTTACCTCTGTTAGGATCTCTCCTTATCTTTCCTACCAATATAAAGTCATCTTCCACCTTAGTAGCCAAATCTTGAGTAGCAGCAAGGTCTATGTGGCTAGCACGTCTCAGCAAAAAACTCACTTTAGGCAGCTGTGAGTTAATGAAGAAACATTTAAGGTTCTTAGGTGTTGGCTGAGAAATTATAGGAATCTAGTTCCTTAGCTTGTCAAACTTGGCAATGAAGTCCCTCATAGGTTCATGAGGTTCTTTCTTCATCTGTGTGAGATGGGCCAACAAGGCATTTGCATCTTCTGCAGGCTTGAACCTTGCTTCAAACTTAGCTTTGAGGGTGTTCTAGTCAGTGACAGTCTAGGGCTGTAGATGATAGAACCAGTCTGCAGTAGCACCTTACAATGTTTCCACAAATAGCATGACTGCTACGTCTTCATACTCCACGCCTATCACACCACAGGTTATGCTAAAAGCTACAATGTGTTCATCAGGATGAACTCTCCCATCACCAAATAATTTAGGTAAATTATTCCTTAAACTGCGTGGTAGCTCATGTAGAGGTGGATTTAAATTGAGTGGGCCAAAAGACTTACCCCAAGGGCCTTGAACTGCCATGATCTGATTATGGAAAAGGGGGATAACAAATCTGGGTGGAGTATGTATAGGTAAAGCTCTGCTAACAATAGAAAAAAAGCTCTGCCTTGTGTCGATGACCTGGTATGGGTAGGAGGAACACTTTTGGATTGTTGAACTTGAAGTTGGGGAGGGAACAAATCGAAATTGCCCTGCTGCACCAACTCAAAAATAGGGTCAACAACACCTTGGGCTCTCTAGCTTCTAGTATAGCATGGAGTTGCTAGATTGTAGAATAAAAATGGGAAAGAACTAGCCCTACTTAGGCTTGAAGCTTGAGGCTTCAAACTATGTGCTCATCCCTAGCAGAGAAAATGGATAAAGAAAAGAACTAAAACTGCTCGTTTGATCCCCAATGGAGTCACCAAAAACTATTGGCGTGGAGCTGGTAGAGAATTGACTTTTGAAATGAAATGCTTGATCTCTAGCGTCTCAAGTTTTGCAGCTTAGAGTATATAATGGAAATGGATAAGGCTATAATGATAATGGATAAGTCACATGTGATGCTTCAATCTGAAGCTTGAGGCTTCAAATTGCACAGAATTATTGTCCCTAGTGGAGTCGCCAAAAACTGTTGGGTGAATATTTTGTCACCAGCTAACTGATGGGAAGAATAGGTTGTTTCAACCACAACATAAGGAGATTGGTCAACTAGATGTGCAGGTTTACCACATCAAAAGGGGACAAATCTCTCCTCTCATCAAGGGGAGGTTCCCTATAACTAGGAGGAGCTATATACTATATATATAAGCAGAAAATAACACTCAGGGGTAGGACAATACCATCCATCTCTCTTTTTTTAGAGATAATATTCACAACCAAAGGATAAATCTTGGTGAAATGATAGGAGGCACTTCTCTTCTTTTAGAAGTGGCCTACAACTAACAACAAGAATCCTTTCAAGTAGGTAACAAGGGCGGTAACCAGTAGAATGAGGTGTAGCACAAAGTCTCCACCTCAACTACCCAAGAGTGAGATACAAAGGACAATGAGGGCACAAAGTTGTCCCAAGGCCCTTTACACAAATAGAAACTAAAAACACACTAAATACAATTGTGACAACACAAAGTCTTTCCACAATTGGCTTCATGACACCTTCCTGATTACTTCCACTAGTTCTATTTGTTAAATTAAATAAACAAGAATGCTCCTAGGAAATAGACATAAGAACAATTTCCTAAAATAACGCAAGCTATAACATCACAAAGTCTTAAAGTAACTTTCTTTCTCATTCAGATAAAGTAATATGATCAATAATCTGAGCTCAAAGTCTCAGTAATCACCTTTCAATTTGGGTAGAGTTTTGCTTCTATATTGGAGAGATATCCTTTGCACAAAATAAGAGATTACAATATATAGTAGCCAATAAAGGCTTGGTGCTCTATTTCATGGAACATCCCATGTTGCATTCAATGCCTTGAATGCATTTTTAGTTTAGTCAAAGAGCCCATGCTAGAACAGGACAACTGCCTTAACTGTGGCATGTTGATTTATCTCAAATGTCTTCTTCTTAGCATGGGTTGTTTGGTCCTTTTCCTAATGTTTGCGTAGTTGTCCACTTCACCTTCACTCCAAGGGAGAAAAATAGGCTACGCTTGATTTGGTGTGCTCAGATGATTACTTGGTGGACTGTTTCACCTACTGAAAATAAATCTCTCATAGATATTTCAATATCTTCTGTAGCCTTTTCTTTGATCTTATTGCAATTGGAGCTCTTAGGCTATCTTCTTCAATTGGTCGCTTAGTTCATCCTTCAAGTTTCATGCTATATTTGAAAATTAATAGATATTCCATTACCTTAAATTTGACATCCATGGGGACGTCAATGGTTGTTAGCTATTTGAACCTTATTGAACCATGAACCTTTGAAACTTTAAAAGTTTATTGGTTCAATAGTTCAATGGTTCAGGCAGTCTTTATCAGTTCCTTGGTTCTATCGCTTCCCTAGTTCAATCGCTTCCTTACTCTTTGGTTGAACCATCTCTTTGAACTGGTCTCTGGAATCTTCCGCTTCCTTCCTTTGCTTGGAGCTTTCTTTGAACAGTTGAACTTGTGAACCATTTTGGTTAAAGGTTCAATGATTCATCTTATTCCTTAGAAGCCGTTATTTTCTCCAAGTCTCTCGAGATTTGAAAGAGTCTGCAGAAATATGTCTACAAAGTTCATAGAAATAAGTCTGTAGAATCAAGCCTTCAAAGTCCATAGAATTGAGCCTGCAAAGTTTGTAAAATTGAGCCTACAGAGCCTGTAGAATTGAGTCTGTAGAATTCGGGCCTGCAGAGTCTATAGAAATTGGTCACAAGCCTTAATGTCTTTGGAACCTCCTGAAGGGAAGGTGTCACTTCAGGCCTTGAGAAGATCCATTTCCTGGTCGCTAAGAGCCCCCTGCAAGGGTACTTGCCCTTCAGGGTCCTTCGGGCAGTCTTCATCTTCAATTCCTTTAGACAAAATGTCTGAAGGAATTCTTTCAGACATTTTGTCTAAAGGAAACCTTTCCTTGCCTTAGCCGCTTTCCATCAAGCTTTTGATCATTCCTTCGAACATTTTGTCTGAAGGATTTGCCTTGTAAAACTTTGTCGTAAAAAATATTTCTGAAAGATATCTCTTTGTTCACTTTTATTCACTGCCCTCTGCAAGGGCACTTACCCTTCGGCTTTGGGACACTCCTTTGAACCTCCCGATTGAACCAACTTTGGTTCAATGGTTTAATATTTTGTTCCACCCATTTAATTTACCACTTGAACCAATCTCATTGAACCAACCACGTTGAACCTTTGAACATTTAAACCTTTTTGGTTCAAGGTTCAATGGTTCAATCTTCCTTCTTTGCGCTAAGTCTTTTGAAGCCATTGAACTTGTCGAAGCGGTTGAACTTTGAAATTTTGTTGAAGCACTTAACTCATTAAACTTGCCGATGCCATTAAACCTTTGAACCCGTTGAACCATTTTGGTTCAAGGTTCAATGGTTCAATGGTTCATTCCTTTGTTTGAAGCTTGCCGATGTTGAACCAACCTTGAAATTGCCTAAGTGTTGGAGACTCGTTCCTTAGAGAGAGCTCGCTTGTTAGAGTCATTGAACCTATTAGTCCCTTAGCTGAAAAAGCTTGAATAATGAAGAATTTGAATGCTTAGAATTTTTTTTGAGAAGGGAATAGAGGCTTTTGGCCTGCAGGACCAAAATAGTTCATATGTTGTCCTAAAAATGAGTGACAGAGTTTAGGAACAACAGAGCCAACAACCATTGATTTCTTGATAAAACACACCAACATGAAGGGCCGACATGAGGTAGTTTCCAAAGAGCAAAGTGAATACATAGATGTTGGAGACATGTTTGACCCTAATCCACTTGGATATAAGCTAATTAAGGTGGCAGGCAAGAAGAGCAAGTCACCAGATCTCCATTCCATTCAGCCACTTGTCTGGCACCATAAGTTTTCTTGCCATGAAAGAGACTTCAGAAGTTTTCCCTTTAACCCAAGAGGGATGCAAATATTCCTAATTAGCTATACATAGTAGTTTGATTTCAATTATTTTTTCCCTATTTTCCCTAAGTGCTATTTGCACAGGTAGTGTTTTTAGCCTTGTGTGTGTTTTCCTTTGTGTTTGGGGTAAAAAGCTTCATGATTGATTCTTAGATCTCTCGAGGCTATTGCTAAATTTTTCAAGATGCATTCTGACTCCATGCCTAATGGACTTTGAGGCTACTAGTTTCTTAAGCATAAAAAGCATGCTTCCCTTGGGAATCACCAATTTGTTGACCATTCTGGTCCTACAAGCCAAAATCGGTCTCCTTCTTCCCCTGCTATTTTGAGCTAGTTTAAATTTGGTTTGCAAAAGTCTTTTAGCAAAAGGATGAACCAGCTCAATGTTTGATGTTGGGGTTTAATAGCATGATCTTTCCAAGAACTTTGAAATTGAACTTTGAACCATTGCTGGTTCAATCGGTTGGTTCAGTCAGTTGGTTCAATCAATTGGTTTAGTCGGTTTGGTTCAAAGTGTTTAGTTTAATCAGAAGATTCAAAGGGGGTCTTCTAGAGCCTAAAGGATAAGTGCCCTTGTGGAGGGCAGTCAAGCACAAACTAGACCATTCCAGCAGGCTGTGGGGGGCAATTCCAGACCCAAAGGTACCCTTGCGAAGGGCAGGAAAGCACTTAAAGGGAAGAAAAACCAAGGCAAATAATTCCTTCAGACTTTCTGTCTGAAGGAAATTTTCATAAGGCAAAGATAAAAGGAAAATCAAAGGCTAAATTTCTTTGAATAAAATTTCTGAAAGAATTCCTTTAGACATTTTGTCTAAATAAATCCTTTCAAAATAAAATCTTGCGGCTTAATCCTTCGGACAAAAAGTCTGAAGGAATTCCTTTGGAATTTTGTCTAAAGGAATTCCCCTGAAAGAAAGCGCTGAGCATTCAAATGAACATTTCCTTCAGATAAAATGTCCAAAGGAATTGGTAGGCCAAGGCCACTTGAAGGACCTTGAAGGGTAGGTGCCCTTGTGGGGGACTCTCGGCGAACGTGAAAGGGACCTTTCTCAAAGTTGAAGGGACACCTTCCCTTCTGGAAAGTTATAAGATAAAAGCTCAGGCAGAGAAAGAAAGGCTAAAGGAAGGAAAGCTGAATGAATTGACCAAGGAGTGACGGGCCTGAAGATGTCAAAATATAACATAGCAAACTAGCCGTTTAGGTTCAAATGTCTGGTGATGTCCCCGTAGATGTCAAATTCAGGACAAGGTAATAGTTGTTGGCTTTCAAATGGACTTGGGCACGCGAACTTCAACTTCTGCCTTAGAAAATAACCATTGATTTTTTAATGTTTGAGTGCGAACTCGAAGGAATTCAAAGGGCTTAAGGCCAAAAGGAAGAGTCCACTAAGGAAGGAGCCCAAAGAGCCAAAGATTGATAGAAGATAACCCTGAGGGCTCAGATTGCTAGAAGGAGCCAGGAGATGACAAAAGACAAAACCAAGAAAAGACAAAGGTGGAAAAAGACAAAAGTCAAGAATGAGCTTAGTGACCCACCAAAAAAGGAGCCCAAAGAGCCAAGTGTAGAAACAGACAAAATAGTCCAAGTGGCAAAAGAAGGTATCAACACAAGGAGTTAATCTAGTAGTTGAACTAATCTCTACCAAGTGGTCATCAAAGGGCACAAATAGTAAATGGCGCAGCCTATTTTTTTCTCATTTTACATTAATGGGTAGACAATTGCATGAATGCCTTGGATAAGGGGTCTTTTTTGTAGACAAATAGTGTAGCCCATGTTTTCACACATGACATTTAATATATTCTAAACACTAAAATTCAAAACTGGAAGCTGACACAACATTCTCTTTCAATGTTCCTCTTCCCAACGCTCTCAACGCACATGGGCCAACTTGTAAAAAGGTGCCAAAGTCTTTTCCAAAGGGGTGCCTTTACTTCCTCTCTTTCTCTATATATTGTAATATCTCATTTGAGAAAAGGAGATCTCACAGCTTATAAGGCAGAGGTTTGCCAAAATTTACCTTGAATAAAAAAGAAGCATTTTTGCCTTCATTTGAGCTTGCACTTTTGCATATGTCTATGGCTTTGTCTTGTGTTAAGTCATTTTCTTTCATGCTTTCATAGAATTATTCCAGCATGTCTAGTGTATTGTGAGTTCTTCTTTTGCAGGTTAGCCAGAAGTGTCCACAACAGAGTATAGGCGCATGTGAACAAGCTGCCATAGTGTGTCTTAGAACACCTCTGGTAGTTCTTCTTCCCTATATATCTAGAGGACCCCTAGCTCACTGATGCATAAGAATGTCTCATATCAAATGAAGTGTAGATCAGCTTGTTCTTGGTGGAAAGTGTATGTTCAAGATAAGTAGATTGACCATTTTTTGGTGCATCACTGTTTAGTTTAGGTTCTGTTTCAGTAATCCTTCTTTTTCAACCCCCCCATTATATATATATATATATATATATGTATGTATGTATAGATATATTAGTAAATGTACTGGAATAAATCAGAGATGCATCAAAGGGAACTAGCCCTTATCTAGAGATTCTCCCCTCAATTTTGCCAGACCCACAGGCAAGAGAGGAGTCTCCATTGTGTCATGTGGAAGAGAGAAGCCCAATCTTCTGTCAAGGGTGCAATCCACAGCGTCAATAGGGATGAGGTGGACCCAAGTTTGATAAGTCAAACTCTTTCATGGAAAGCCACGTCACAATCTAAGACTGAGAACTCTATTTGAACTACTAAACTAGAAGTGCCTCAAAGGCTCAGATTGCATGAAAACCAAAGAGAAGAGTGACCTATCAACTAGTCAACTGATGTTTTAACCAATCAAATATAGATATCCCTTGATTGCATGGACAAGGATCTTGATGAGTGAGAGATGCATTCAGTTTGAATTCCTTGTTATTTGTTAGCTTTTTATTCTCAATTTCTTTGCTTCTATGCATGTATTTCTTCAGGCCATTTGCTTGTCTATTTTCATCGTTGTTTATTTTTTTGTGGCTTTTTAATTTTTTCTTTGTTTGTTCCTTGCTATCCTTGGATAAATTGTCTGTGACTTTCCTGTGTCAATTTTCCCACAAGAATTTTCCTTTCGTGCTTGGTCCCATAAGAACTGTGCATTTCCTTCGGATAAAAGTTTGAAGGAATTATCTCGGGCCTTTGTTTTGGTTTCTAACTTTTATTCAAGATTAATTCCCCTTGGTATTATCCATTTCATTCAAACCTTTTCCTTGGTTATTTTTATGTGTTTATTCTTTTGGGCTTATTCTTGCAGGCTTGTGTCTTTTCACTTTCCCACGGACAATTTATCTGTGGGAATTGTCTCTCTCCTTCATTGCTTGATCCATTTCCTTGTTTAAACTTTCGAAGGAATTCTTTTGGTATTTTTGTCTACAACTTTCACCTTGTTCATTCTTTTCAGACAAAATGTCTGAAGGAATTATTTCCTTGTGTTTTTGTTCATCCTTTCCTTCAAGCAATTCACCTACGGCTTTACTCTTGGACATTTCTTCTTTCGTTCAAACTTCCCCTTCGGCTTATCTCCTTGTCCAAGTATCCTAAAGGAATTCTTTCAAATAATTTTTCTAAAGGAATTCCTTCAAAAAAATTGTCTATGACCTTTCCCAGAGGGAAAGAGCCCTTCGGGGTTTCTAAGTGTCCCTATTGCTCCAATTGACCCTTCAAAAATCTTGTAGTTGAAATTTCCCAAAGGGCATATACCCTTTGGGTTTCTTGTAAAAGTCCTTAGAAATCATGAAATGAACCATCTTGAAGGGCAGATACCCTTCGGGTTTCTTGTAAACATCCTTTTCCAAAAATGCCCTTCGGGCTTTCTGTAAATGTACTTTTTTGAAGGGTTAATAACTCTTCAACTTTTTTATTTTGAACTTTTCTCGAAGGGTAGATACCCTTCAAGATTCTATGAATGAACTTTATCGAATGGCACATACCCTTCAGGATTTTGTGAATGGTCTTCTTTTTGAAAAGACCTTCAAAAATTTAAATTGGCCTTTCTTTCAGAAAAGTTGAAAAGTTCTTCAAACTTCTTGAATTTGTCCCTTCGAACTTTGCTTTGATCTTTCCTGAAGGGTACATATCCTTCAGGATTTTTGTAATGAACCTTCTCGAAGGACACATACCCTTTGGGATTTTGGTATTGCATCTTTTCCCTTTGCCAAATTGCCCCTTATAATTCTTTCGGACTTTTCTCTCATGGACAATTTCTTTGGATAAAAAGTCTGAAGGAAATGTCCCTTCAGATCCTCTATTTTTTGAACTTTCCCGAAGGGAAATTACCCTTCAAGATTTTTGTAATGTCCCTTCAAAATCCTGACAAGCCCTTCCCGAGTACCCTTCAAAAAAAATGTGATAGTCATTCGGCCTTTTGGAAAATAGTCTTTCAGCCTTTTGTAATGGACCATCCCTCTTGTATTTCCTTTGGACAAAAGTTTGAAGGAATTCTGTCTTAAGTCTTTTCAAAGTATCCCCTTAGCCTAGTCCTCCTCCCCTTCTTCGAAAGGCATGTTTAAGCAAAGTTCTGAATGATAGAGGCTGCAATTTGACTTGTGGGGTCAAAATTGTCAACATGATCATTGGATGATTTCCCATGTGGATTCTACAAAACCCTTTTCAGGCATTTTGGGGACTATTGGGGCAGATCTATAGAAAATGTACTTGAAAACACTAAAAAGAATTAGGCAAGTTTTTGAACAAAGGAAAGATTGAATCCCTTATTAGTGACCTAAAGATCATCACCAATTGGGGACCCATTGCTTTACTGAAAGATTCATGCAAGATAATTTCCAAATCCATGAATCTTAGGATCCCAAATCTCCCTCATTTGATTGTTAGATCTGAACAAATAGGGTTTATTAGAAATAGATATATATTGAGAGTAATTCACCATCTCTTTATCCTAGAAGATGAACACACATAATGTACTATAAATGTCCAAAATAGTGTCAAATGAGAATATGATACTTGGTAACATGATGTATCCATAAATATGTACCCTAAATGAGAGTCATCATGGAGATCTACACAATATTATAGATATATTATTGATAACACAATAGATGCTTGGAAGAAGGAATGGGCACATACTAGAAACCAACAAACCATTTTCATCAAGATGGAATTTGAGAAGCCTTGTGACAAGATTGAGTGACCCTTCATTTTGACCATGTTGCAAGATCTTACCTTTGAACCTTATTTTGTTTAAAATTTTTAACACATTTTTAAAGTATTTTTGGATGTTTATGTTTGTACTACTATCAATAGTCATAGATTAGAGCTTTGGCATTTTTATGCCTTTCAAACGAGGTTTTCCCCAAGCCCCTTCTTGTTACATGTTAATGACACAGACATTTTGGTAGGTTCTTTCTCATAAACCCAATGAAAAAATTATCAAAGAAATTATGTCACTAGGACCCTTGAAGCTCAAATTTTAAGAATTATTTTATTGATGATTCCATCTTGATTCTTGTTAAGAGCGAGAAATCTATATCTCATTCCCTTCAATGTCTAGCCCTTTTTTGAAAATCTTTTTGCTCAAGTATTCAATGGGGTAAAACCCACTGTTATAGATCGATCGAGTTCTTATCCTATGCATGACTTTTTGCAAGCCATAGGTTGTTCTTAGATTCAGCCCAAAGTCTTGGTAATCTATTTTCCTTTGATGGGTCTCTTGATTCCTTGAAAAATTATGTGATTGAAAGAGTTCAGCAAAAATATTCCTATCAACTTACTAGGCCTTTATCACTAGTATCAAAGTTATAAATTTATACTAAAGTTTTTGTAAGTACCCATGTATATTATATGATTTGTAAGATCTCATAAAAGGCTTCTCAGAAGCTAATGAAACTTATGAAGGGTTTCCTTTGGGATATCTCTCGTGGAATTAGAGTCTTTTTATCAAGTCTTGGTTTCCTTATTGTCATTCCAAAGATAAAGGAGGCATGGGGATTATGTATATGCAAAAGCAAGGAACTTCCCTATGTGCCAAATGGATATTTAGAGCTTTAGAGGGATATGAGACATGGAAAATAATCATTAGATACCACATTGCCTCAATATCTCCCAATCATAAACCTTGTCATGACTTATAAATAGTTAGGTTTTCACAACCTCATCATCAACGTAGTTCTAGTCAAAATATCTGGGACTTTTGTTATTAAAAGCATTTTGAAGGATTAGGAAACAATCAAACCCTTCATGGTTTGGAATATGAACAAGTTCATCAAATAAATCTCTTTCGAGGACCACTCCTATTCTTTCTCAGTATGAGATACCACTTGCATAAATCACATTGATGAAGGTGTCAAGGATTTATAGAAAAGATATCAAAGCTATTAATACCTTTGATTGAGTTCCATAGCCTGAGGTATAAGCCAAATTTCATTTGAACCCAACTGATTTTAGGGATATTAATGAAATTTAAAGTAACATGGGCCAAACTCCCTCTTGCTTAAGTTAGGATTATCTTCCCTTTCTGTTTGTGAAGGGACAAGGTGTGGAGCACAACCACCCATTTGAAAAAATAAAAGCAACATATGACTTATGAATTAATCAAAACCCTTTATATGACACTCTCAACTCCAGAAGGACCATTACTTCCTAGCCTAGGACTTGGTTTAGAAGATTCAATAGACTATGGGAAATAATAAAACCCTTCATGGTTTGGATTGGGGACAAGTTTAGAGGCAATCTCTCTTTTGATGACCAATCGCTATGGAAATATCCTATTCTTGCTCTAGTATGGGATACCACTTGTAGAAACCCCATTGATGAATGTATTATTGCTTTATTGAAAAGACATCAAAATGATTAATACCTTTTTTCTAAGAAAATTAGAGAATGGTTCTATGATTTGAAGTAAAGTCTAAATTTATTATAAACCCACTTGATTTTTGAGTCATTAGTGAACATTAGAGTATCATTTTAGACTCCCTCTTACCTAAATTGGGCTTATTCGACCCTTTATGTTGGTGAAGGGACTAGGTGTAGAACACAACTATCCCTTTGAAAAAAAAGTAGAAACATATGGCCTACGAGTGGTTGGTGCCTAATATCCCTTTTTATGACACTCTAAACTCTAGAGGGCCATTACCTCCCAACCTAGGACCTGGTTTAGAAGACTCAATAGACTATGGAAGTGTCATTGTAACCCAATCAAATCACTTTGGTTAGCATCTTATGTATCAAGGATTCACTTTGGGAGAACATATTCAACACTTGGGCCACCCTAGCATGTAACAGATTGATTATGGTTGACCAAAGTCATTTAAACACCTTTTATAATGGTCCCAAAGAAAAAATGATGTAGGAGCATCTAGGTTCACGAACAATCTTGCATTAATAGAAAACATGGGATTCAGTTCTACTTGTGCGCATGTTTGGGTTTGTGTGACTTGTCAAGAGTTCAACATGTTAAAAAAGTGATGAATAGATGGTTCCAATCATCTCCCAAAGGTTAAATGACCTCTTTTTGGGATGGTGATGAAACCATTGCTTAATGAAAGCAAGGGTTTCGAAACCATCAATCTGCACTAATTGACAATTGTTGCAGTAATCGGTGGTTTCATCCATGATGAAGGCATAGGTAAAGTAATTTCCCAAAACTAAAAAACATGATGTGCAGGGAGCTCAAAGGGGCTTGTAGGATATTAGTGTCAGGTAGGAAATATTTGGATTAGTTTTGGAATAAGAGTTGAGAGTTAGTTCGAGAGACAAGTTGGTGGGAGGAAAGAGAGTTCCAACTACAAGATAACTAAGTTTAGATCAGAGAGAGAGAGAGAGAGAGAGAGAGAGAGAGAGAGAGAGAGAGAGAGAGAGAGAGAGAGAGAGAGAGAGAGAGAGAGAGAGGCAATATCCTACAAATGTGATGTATGCTCTTTGAAGCCACTCCATGAGACTGAATGTAATGTCTTCTTTAGACTCAATATGGGGAAGGGTGTGTGTGTGTGAGTGAATCTTTATAATATTATCTGATTATTCAATAGAGTGTTTTTGTTTCCAGTCTTAGTTATTGTGTCTATTGTATGTCCTTAAGAGAGTGAAAGTCACGGTTGGAGAGTAAGGTAACCATTCTCTTGACCCCCTCATTCTCATTTGCATCAAAAAGAATCTTATGAGTAGATTACATGTCATTTTTAACCCTTTCAACCTAATCCTATGACATGGAACATAGCTATTTTGGGGAATTCTCTTCTCAAGCTTGCAAAAATAACACAAATTTGTCATCTTGTTACAATAGACATTCTTTTTCATCTTTGGAAAGAAAGAAATCAGGTTAATTTTAATAGTGTATCTTCTAGTAACATTTTTGCTTGGAAAAATAAAGTAATTTTAATATCATACCAATATTGAGATTCTTCTCCTTGTTTGCAATCGAAGTCACAAATTCAAGTTTGCATTAGTAGTTTCTTCATTGCCACTAGAGAGACTCATCAACCATGGATGTTAGAATAAGTTCTAGAGGGAGTTCCTAACTTCCTCCTAGGATTGTCCAACCTAGCTCCATCAGCCCTAGAGATTACCCTATGATCACTACTATATCCTACATTGGCCCTTTTGTAGTGATAGATGATTATGTTGTTAGTTCTCAAGCCCAAGTCTTGTGACACACATATGACATCATTAGCATGTTGTCATGATTTCCTAATTATCTTCATCAACATCATGTTTCCTTGATTGGTTGAACCATCATGGCTATTTGTACATAACTTTTATGATTCAAGGTTTAACCATTTAGATTTATGTATTGTTTTCTTAATGCTTCTTTAGTGCTTTGTAATGTCCCCAAATGGGACGATTCCATACAAAATGGATTTTATCCTAAATTCCACAGTTCTAAAAATGCAATCAACAAACCCTAGTTTGCAAAATAAGCTCACAAAATATTAGTTAAGCCCTAAAAACCCTAGATGCCAAAATAATAGGGTTTTATGGATGAATTCCAGCTAGTAACTTGTTTTAAATTAACTAAAAATTTGTAGAAAAATAATCAAAAATTAAATTCATGAAACAAGTACTTTTTTGCCTAATTTTTTAAGCTCAAATGCCACTTTTTGATGGTAGAAATTTTTGATTAAATATCAATAATAAATTTTTTGTTATAAATGTATTTCCTCTTCAAACCCTTGCCAAAAATCGTGACAAGTGCCTGAAAAATTCCAAAAAAATATAGCGAACCTTTTAAAGCATAAAAATGGTAAAACATGACTCTCCAAGCCAATCGCTCCACTTGCCAAGTGCAGGAAAAATTAGCAAAAAATTAGAGAGTGAAACCTTACCTTTTGCAAGTGAAAAAGTCTTCAAAACCCATCAAAATAATTAAATAATAATTCTAAAAATTATTATTTAACTTTCTACTTCAAACCCTTCACGAACTCTTTTAACTCCTCACACCAACATGCAAAAAATTTGCAAATAAAATCAAAATATTTAATTTGCATAAAATAAACTATTGACACTGTGGATTGCACCCTTGAGAGAAGGCTGAGCTTTTGTCTTCCACACGACACAATGGAGACTCCTCTCTTGCCTGTGGGTCTAGCAAAACTGAGGGGAAAATCTCTAGATAAGGGCTAGCTCCCTTTGATGCATCTCTGAGGTCCTAGGTTTCCTACTGCTAACAATGGGGGGGATGAAAAGAGAGAAGGATTACTAAAAATAGAACCTAAACTAAATGGTGATGCACCAAAAATGGTTTATCTACTTAGCTTTGACATACACTTTACACCAAGAAAAAGATGATATACACTTCATTTGATATGAGAAAATCTTCTGCATAAGTGAGCTAGGGGTCCTCTGGAGATACAGGGAGGAAGAACTACTAGAGGTGTTCTAAGACACACTATGGCAGCCTATTCACATGCGCCTATACTCTACTGTGGACACTTCTGGCTAACCTGAAAAAGAAGAACTCACAATACAGTAGACATGCTGGAATCATTCTATGAAAGCATGAAATAAAATGACTTAACACAAGACAAAACCATAGACATATGCAAAAGTGCAAACTCAAAATGGAGGTAAAAATGCTATGTCTTGATTCAAGGTAAAAATATTGCAAAGCTTCACCATACAAGCTGAGCAATGCCTTCTCAAATGAGAGTTTAAAATATATATAGAGAAAGAGGAAGTAATGGCGCCCCTTTTTTACAAGTGGCCCATGTTATGTTAAAAACATTGGGAAGAGGAAGTCATTAAAAGAACATGATATGTGAGTTGCCAGTCTTGACTTTGGCGTTCAAACATTATTGTGAAAACATGGGCCACGCCCCTTTGTCTACAAACAAGACCGCTTCTTAAAGACATTCATCCAGTTGTCTGCTCATCAATGCAAAGTGTGGAAAAAATAGGCTGCACCTTCACTGTTTGCGCTCTTTGATGAGCACTTGGCGAAGACTGTTTCAATCACTAGAATAAATCCTTTGCCGATGCTTCCCTTTTTGACACCTAGGCTATTTTGTCCATATTTGTGCTTGGCTCCTTGGGCTCCTTTCATTTATTTTAAAGACCAATGGTTATTTCATTGTCGCAAAGTTGACGTTCGCGTGCCCGTCACCTCTTTAGCAACTCCTTCATATTCACTTTCCTTCAGACTTTTCTTTTTTTGAGTCTCTATCGTTGAACCCTCCCAAAGGGAAGGTGTCCCTTCGGTCTTGGAAAAAGGTCCCCTCTTTAGCAGCTGAGAGTCCCCCACAAGGGTACTTGCCCTTTGGGATCCTTCGGGCTGCCTTGGCCTCTCAAATCCTTCAGACAAATTGTTTGAAGGAATTCCTTCAGACATTTTGTCTGAAGGAATTTCCCTTGTGAATTAGATGTATCATTGAAATGACCGCTTGAACCAACCCATTGAACCAACTCGTTGAACCAACTCATTGAACCAACTTTTCCAACCTTTAGGAAATTTGCCTTCAACTTTTGGTAATTTTCTTTGTGAAAACTCACCTTTTTTCCACCTTGTTCACTTTCTTGAAGGTGCTTATTGCCTTCTACAAGGACACTTTGCCTTTGGATCCTGCTGAAAGACTTGCATCCCTTTAGAACCAACCCATTCCCTTTACCAAAAAATCTGCACAATTTGATGCCCAAAGTGAAATAATCCCCACATCAAGTCAATAACCTATAGGGCTTAGATCTTTCAAATTTTCATAAGAACATGACTTATTTCAAAGGGAAATTAAGCATTTGCAGAAAGTGGGTACATGACTAAACTAATGGTTCAGAACAGTAGGGAAAGAAGGGGACCGACTTTTGGCCTGCAGGAACAAAATGGTCAACATAAACCAAAAGAGGCCTCCAAACCCTAGATCCAAACTTCCAAGGTGGTTCACTCCACTTGCAAAATTAGGATAAATATTTATTAAGATTAACATGCAAGAAAAGAACCATGAAACCCTCACAAAACTCCATATGAACTCCTCAAAGTGAATCGCCCCACTTCTTGGGCAAAAACAAGATCTCCTTAACAAAGGTGGTGTCAAAAGACACCTTTTTTAGATTGATCAACATCAAGGCTGCGAACTTATATTGGGCATACATCCCAATAATTTTCTTCAAGCATGAAGAACAATTTATCAAAATTCAACACGTCCTTCATTATAGCCTTCACCTCATATTTGTATCTTCTAAAGGGGGGTGAACCACCTTGGAAAGATAAAGCATCTTTTCTTTTCCTTGCTTTAGCTCCCATGTCGACATTCTCTTTTCTGAATAATATATTAATTAGTTGTCTTAATTAAAATAGTAATTAAAATTACTTTAAAGCAAATAAATTAATAATTAATTCATTTAAGCAACTTTGTGGTAAAAGCCACTTTTTAAAAATTCTATTAATTAAAGTAATAATTATCTTATGATAATAATCACTATTTCGACAATTAATAATTAACTAATAAAATATAGTTCCCCAAAAGGGTTCCTTTAGTCTATGGGAAATAAACTAAAAGTCTTCAATGTCTGCTTATTTGTGATGTGGAAATGGGGACATCACATGCTTTGTAGTTAGTTACTTTTCTTAATATATAGTACCTTTATCATTGTACTTTTCAATTTATCTGAGTGTATACTTTGAGTCCTATTGACCTATTTTTGGACATTAATATAATTTTTTTCTTTCTAATCTGTTCTTTCGAAACCAAACTTAGGCCAACAAGGTGGTCATGGAGATGGAACATCTACAGAAGTTGTTGGACTATTGAGATAGTGCCCCTTTCTCAATCAAAAAATTATCAACAAAGGGAATCTCTAAGGTCTATCCAACTGTCTCTTGGTGCCATCTTAGAGCAAGGAGTATGTCATGGGGCTAACCTCACAGTATGCCCTGCTCTCTTAGGGGTTTTGATGCATTTAGAATGTCACTCCATATCACCCACCATAGCATGATGGTAGGCAATTCCCCCTATTGGCTCTAGTAATCTCACCAAATTGGTCCAAGAGACATGATCTTGCAGTTTCAGTCCAACTAAATGACAAGCCAGAGGTGGATGTTATTAGCTCTTGAGGGAGTTTCTTGTGGACACCCAGCCTCAAGACATTTGGGATTGGCCTGGCCAAGATACATAAGTATTATTTTCAACCTGAAGCTGCATCGTGAATCGAAGACGTGCATGAAATGGCTAGTCCTCTTTTCGGTCGAAACAATGGGATCTTCTCATGAGAGTGGGTGCCTCAATGGTGAGAAGAACCTCTAGAGAAGGATGGTTCCTATAAGATGTATCAATGAGGATATCTAATCTATGATGTGGACTACCATGGAAAAGGGAGAAGGAAACTTTAAGGGGAAATCCTACCTAATAAAGGTGATACACCAAAATATTGATCCACTCAACTTGAAACCTTGAACACTGAATAAACAAGGGAAAAGGAAGACCTTTGATTTCAATCGACCACTATGTACAAGTATTTCATGAGAAGGTTCGATCCAATGACCAAAACATGAGGAAAAAATGATGGAGAGAGGTCTGATACAAGACATTTTTTAGCCACCTAACATACACTTACAACTTTAGCAAAAGACATAAAGAACACTTAACATGACCTACATAATACAATAAGTTAGCATCTAGATACGAATTAGAATTTGGGAAGGGAGAGAAATCTACCACTTATGCAAATTGCTGAATGAATGTACACTATGCCAGGACTTGAAATCTAAAAGTATAGTCCTACTATTGATTGACGAGGTTACACAACTCACCAATGGCAGAGTCTAGTCTAGCCAAGAGAGGGATGATTTTAATCAAGGCTGAAAGCCAATTTATAGATAATTACAAAAGCCAAAGATTGGCATTGAAAAATTGAAGAGAAGGATTAACTTAGATTAACTCAAGGCTGACTTGGCCTTTCAATAAAATATGTTTCCCTTTGTCTTTACATGAAGCTTTTTGTGCTTGAGGAAGTGAATTTGTCTTTGTTCTGAACTGCCCACCTCTCTTTGCATGGAGATCCATGCCAATGTCATTTTTAGAATGCTACATGAGCTACTTGATCTCGAGTTGGAATGTTTGAAAGGCTGAGTTGGACAAAGAGATCCCTCTCCTTTGCATGGGAAACACCTAGTAGATGTGGGTTTAACAATTAGTCAACTCTAAATCTAGAACAATCAACTCGACGTTCAAATTTGGAACTCCATTTGAAGCTGAGTTGGACCTTTGGATGCATGAGTTGACCCAGAGATGAGTAGGACTTCAACAACCAGTCAACAAAAGATTTGATTGGTTGATCGAAAATAGCCCTTGTTTACATGTATTTTATCCTATTCTGGTCTGCCTGTTCATGTCTATTTCTGGTGGGATTCTATATTTGGATGTATTTTGTCTATATTTCCTTTGCTTGGCCTTTTTCAGCTTCCCATCGCTTAATCTAAGGTCAACTTCTCGTGGTTTAATTCTTTCAAAATTCTGGCTTTACCTTTGTTTCAATGGTTACTTCCCGCTATCAAAATTTGACGTCTCATGGGACGTCATCCTTTGGCATTTTCTTGGGCTTATTTTCTGTCAGGCCCCTTAGTCTTCTTATTTCCATCAGCTTTATCCTCTGAATTTTTCCTTTGGACAAAAATTCCAAAGGAATTCCTTTGGACTTTTTTTTTAAGGATATCTTCTTTTTCTTTTCCTTTGCTCGGGCTTTTGTTCTGTCGGGTTTTTCTCTTTTGACAGCTCCTCTCCAAATTTCTTTGAACTTTTTGTTTGAAGGAATTCCTTAGGACAAAAATCCCAAAAGAATTCTTTCATCTTTGCCTTCACTCTTTGTTGATTTTAGACTTTACTGTCGGCTTTTTAAAAAAAAAAATTTATGGGCCTCTCCGATCGAACAAAAACCCTGAAGGAATTAATCCTTGTCTTTTTGAACTCCGCTGAGAATGCCCTTCAAAATTTTTACAAAGGTCCAGGCACCGACCAAGTGTCTTCCGCAAGGGCTTATGTCCCTTCAACTGCACCTTTGTCAAAAAAATTGTAGGGCACTCGGGTTTTTGTAAGGGTCCCGAATTTGACATGTATCTTCTTGAAGGGTAGGTGCCCTTCAGGATTGTTGAAAATGACCCTTTCAAAGGGTACATTGCCCTTCGAGTTTCTTGTTTTTCCCTCTTCTACCTTCCAAATCCCTTTGCAATTCCATAGACTTATTCCTTCGAATTTCTTCAGATTTTTGTCAGAAGGAATTTTTTGGACGAAAAAGTCCAAAGGAATTATTCCTTGGATTTTTCTTGATTTTTGGGTGGACTTTTCTCTTAGACTCTCTGAAGTATTCCTTTGGAAAAAAAGTCCGAAGGAATTACTTCCTTTTTCTTAGGCTCTTTCCTTTGTTATTTCCTGTGGACTTATGTCCTTATCACTTCTCCGAAGTTGTGTCCTTAGCAGAGGCCTTCTTTGATGAACCATTCCTTTGGACAAAAGTCTAAAGGAATTCCTGTTGTAGCAAAGGACCTTACCAAATTGAAAACAATGTATTCTTTCTTTCCTTGGATGGAGATATGAATTTTACGAATGGAAAGAGACAATCTATCATGTGGAATTTTTGACGACTCAGCTGGCTCAACATGTCTGCTATGCTTGAGAACTCAGACCATATATAGACGCTATTTGAATTCCTCAATGGTGAACCTGATTTCTGACTGAAAATCTCCTCTGATCATGGCTGAAGCAACCTCCTTCTTTAAAATAAGAAGGAAAACACACGAAAGTAGAAAACTAAATAAGAATCAAAAGTGCAAACAAGCACTTATTGGAACAAAACTGAAGTAAACTACTATGCTTGAATAACACTTAGAGGAAAGCAAAACAAATAAGGAACCTAGCTAGCCATGATAAAGCATGATCCGCTTGGATCAAATGGGAAATTTTTGAACTCACTCCTTCCAAGAGATGGTACAAGTTTCAAAGCAGGGTGTTTATTAGTCATAACCTTTGATGAGGCATTTTCCTTGTCCACCAACTGTATCAACATCTTCTCAAATGAGTCATCAATAACAACAAAGACAAACTCATCAAGTACCTCTTGATCTTTTTCAGATTGCTTGTCATCTACCACCGTGTCAAGTGATATCTCATCTATGCATGGTTTTTGAGTGACCACATCCTCCTTATTGACTGCTGAAAGTTCATCCAGCTCTTCAAGGAGCTTTGAGTAGGCAACCCAATCTGTACTGTGACCTTGAATAGGTGATTCTTGATCAAATTTATCATAAACATGCTCTTCAATAGCCATCATATCCATATAAAGCTCTTCAATCTCTTGTAGAGATTTAAGGTACAACTGCCAATCATCTTTTTATTCCTTATTTTGATCTATTTGAACTGAATCAGTTGTAACACTATCTGGATCCTTCTCAATAGGAGATACTTGTAACTCATTTATAACTTCAATCTGTATCAGCTCCCCTTGAAGTTCCTCTACATCAAGATCAGTTTTCCCACTCTTAGCTATAATTGGATGCTCAATTACAACCTCAAGTGAGGTATCAATAGGAAATTCTTCCTCAAATGCTCCTGAAGCATTCTCTACACACTCTGTGAACTTGTCCTATAGCTGCAACCTCTTTCTCAATACTCTAAAGAATAGGATCCTCCTGAGGAAGGGGGATGGTGGGAGGGTGATAAAATTCATTTATTTGAGAGGGAAAATGAACCATGGGAAGTCGATCATGATCAGATTTTGGAATCTTGAGGGAAAAGGAATTATCTAGGGAGTCTTGGAGAGGAGGGAAAGAGAAACTCTTAAAGACATTTGTATTTTATTCCTTCCACTTGGTCATTACCTCATCAAACTCTGGAACCTGCTTGTCTTCTTGGACAACCTGAGCTTGAGGGGTGATTGGTGAGGAAAGGGGACTATAGGAAGGTTTAGTCTCATGAATAGTCATTTGAATAGGGTCTTGAATATGCTCTTGACTCCAACTAGGAAGCTCCCTTGGCACACATTGGGCATGGTTAATAACTTCATGAGAATAAGAAGCACAATAGCCCTTTGTAGATAATTGGTTTAACTCAATTTTCTGTCTTTCCCAAGCCTCCATCTTTTCCAATACAAGAATACATAGTCCATTTATATCTTCTGGATCATTGGACACATTTCGAAATAGACTATTCACTTCCTCATACTGAGAGTTAGAACAAACCTTTCTTGCATATGCTAGTATTCTGAGATCTATTTCATTTATTATTTCTTGAAGGTAAGGCTGCTCATATGCAATATCATAGCGATATAGGAAAGATGAAATCTAGTCCTAAGACTGATATGGCTTACAAGGAAGGTAAGATTCATGCTCTTGATAAGGCTAATTATGAGAAACTTGATAAGGCTCAACATAGTTTTGATAGTACTCTTGATAAGGCTGATTAGGCTCATAAAGAGGCTCATAAGTATCATGACCAGGCTGGTATGATCCATCATTGGGATGATAAGGAAATATAGCATAGGAATTCTCTTCATACACAACCATCAAAATTCACTCACGATAATGCAATAAAAATAGACTCACATGGAAACTATCCTGAATGGTTGAAAGCAATTGCTTGAGCCTAGAATCACCAAATACATCTTGAAGAACACTGTTGCAACTGCAATTTCATTAAGACCAGCTCCAAATGGTCCCACTGGGCGTGCCAAAAACTATTGTCAACTTGGATCTGCACCCTGAATCGAAGACGTGCATGAAATGGCCAGTCCTCTATCCGGTCGAAACAATGGGATCTTCTTAGGAGGGTGGGTGCCTCAATGGTGAGAAGAACCTCCAAAGAAGGCTGGTTCCTGTAAGATGTATCAATGAGGATCTCTACTCTATGCTACAAACTACCATGGAAAAGAGAGAAGGAAACTTTAAGGGGAAATCCTACCTAATAAAGGTGATACACCAAAATATTGATCCACTCAACTTGGAACCTTGAACACTAAACAAACAAGGGAAAAGAAAGACCTTTGATTTCAATCAACCACTATGCACAAGTATTTCATGAGAAGGTTCGATCCAATGACCAAAACATGAGGAAAAAATGATGGAGAGACGTTTGATACAAGACACTTTGCAGCCACCTAACATCCACTTACAGCGTTAACAAAAGACATAAAGAACACTTAACATGACTTGTGTAATACGGTAAGTTAGCAACTAGGTACGAATCAAAATTTGGGAAGGGAGAGCAATCTACCACTTATGCAAATTGTTGAATGAATCTACACTATGCCAGCACTTGAAATCTGAAAGTACAGTCCTTCTATTGATTGAAGAGGTTACACAACTCACCAATGGCAGAGTCTGGTCTAGATAAGAGAGAAATGATTTTAATCAAGGCTGAAAGCCAATTTATAGAGAATTATAAAAGCCAAAGATTGGCATTGAAAAATTGAAGAGAAGGATTAACTTAAATTAACTCAAGGCTAACTTGGCCTTTCAATAAAATATGTTTCCCTTTGTCTTTACATGAAGCTTTTTGCGCTTGAGGAAGTGAACTTGTCTTTGTTCTGAACCACTCACCTCTCTTTGCATGGAGATCCACGCCAATGTCATTTTTAGAATGCTACGTGAGATACTTGATCTCGAGTTGGAATGTTTGAAAGGCTGAGTTGGACGAAGAGATCATTCTCCTTTGCATGGGAAACACTTAGTATATGTGGGGTTTAACAATTAGTCAACTCTAAATCTAGAACACTCAACTTAACATTCAAATTTGGAACTCCGTTTGAAGCTGAGTTGGACCTCTGGATGCATGAGTTGACCCAGAGATGAGCACGACTTCAACAACCAGTCAACTGAAGCTTTGACTGGTTGATCGAAAATAACCCTTACTTACATGTATTTTATCCTATTCTGGTCTGCCTGCTCATGTCTATTTATGGTGGGATTCTATATTTGGATGTATTTTGTCTATATTTCCTCTGCTTGGCCTTTTTCAACTTCCCGTCGCTTAATCTGAGGTCAACTTCCCGTGGTTTAATTCTTTCAGAATTCTGGGTTTACCTTTGTTTCAACGGTTACTTCCTACTGTCAAAATTTGACGTCTCACGGGATGTCACCCTTTGGCATTTTCTCGGGCTTATTTTCTGTCAGGCCCCTTAGTCTTCTTATTTCCCTCAGCTTTATCCTCCGATTCCTTCGGACAAAAAGTCTGAAGGAATTCCTTCGGACTTTTTTTCGAAGGATATCTTCTTTTTCTTTTCCTTTGCTCGGGCTTTTGTTCTGTCGGGTTTTTCTCTTTTGGCGGCTCCTCTCCAAATTTCTTTGGAATTTTTATTCGAAGGAATTCATTCGGACAAAAGTCCTGAAGGAATTCTTTCGTCTTTGCCTTCACTCTTTGTTGATTTCGACTTTGCTGTCGACTTTTTTTTACGGACCTCTCTGAATTTCTTCAAACAAAAAGCCCGAGAGAATTAATCCTTGTCTTTTTGAACTCCGCTGAGAAGGCCCTTCGGACTTTTTACAAAGGTCCAGGCACCAACCAAGTGTCCTCTGCAAGGGCTTCTGTGCCTTCAACTGCGCCTTTATCGAAAAAATTGTAGAGCACTCGAGTTTTTGTAGGGGTCTTGAATTTGACGTGTACCTTCCTGAAGGATAGATGCCCTTCGAGATTGTTGAAATTGACCCTTTCGAAGGGTACCTTACCCTTTGGGTTTCTTGTTTTGCCCTTTTCTGCCTTCCAAAGTCCTTTGCAATTCCATAGACTTATTCCTTCGGATTTCTTCGGACTTTTGTCCGAAGGAATTCCTTCAGACAAAAAAGTCCGAAGGAATTCTTTCAGACAAAAAAGTCCGAAGGAATTATTCCTTGGCTTTTTCTTGATTTTTGGGCAAACTTTTCTCTTGGACTCTCCGAAGTATTCCTTCGGACAAAAAGTCCAAAGAAATTACTGCCTTTGTCTTAGGCTCTTTCCTTTGTTATTTCTTGCAGACTTATGTCCTTAGCACTTCTCCGAAGTTGTGTCCTTAGCACTTCTCCGAAGTTGTGTCCTTAGCAGAAGCCTTCTTTGATGAACCATTCCTTCAAACAAAAGTCCGAAGGAATTCCTATTGTAGCAAAGGTCCTTACCAAAGAAAAAACAATGTATTCTTTCCCAATGTATTCTTTCTTTCCTTGGATGGAGATGTGAATTTTCAGAATGGCAAGAGACAATCTATCCTGTAAAAGAATTGTCAACAAGTATCTCTTCTACCAAAATTTTAAGCTTATTTTTATTAGAAGCACCAAAGTGTGAGCACATGATTACATTTATAAAAACATCAATGTAAATACATTGATGGCAGGGCCACCTCTCTTAGACCTAGATTTTTATATATCAAGCATTAGAAAGATAATGCATACCTCTATTAGAGACCACTAACTATAATTGTTGTGTTCTATGAAAAGTCTAAGTGTCTTAATATTTCTCCCTAAGATGATGTATTTATAAAATGATAATTCATCAAAGGCAAGAAATGCATCCCAAAACAAGTCTCCTTATGAAAGTTAGCATTTTAAACTATTTTTCTTTTTGTAAGGCATCCTTTTTCTTCATAAGTAACTGCATAAAGGATAAAAAATGTTAAAATTAGGACTTTGTATTATCTATACCATTGACGTATATGAAGCATTCTAATCGTTGGCATTTTAAATTTTTTTTTTTTTTAAAGCATCCTTTTTCTTCATAATTAACTGCATAAAGGATTAAAAATGTTAAAATTATAACTTTGTATTATCTATACCATTGACGTATACGAAGCATTCTAATCATTCAAGCTGGTTGGCTGCTCATTTGAGCACCCTTTAACCATAGACAATCATCCCATGGCTCTGGATCCACTCAGGCTGTTAAACAGTTCTTATTTGACTCCAACTTCTCCTTGCAGCGTCAAATATAAATGCATTGTACATTCTAAGCTTTTAAGACAAATTTTGCAAAAAACCATAAGTTTCAGCTGTTTCGATGTCAGTCTTTAATCATGCATATTTTTATGATCTTGAAAGATTTCTTTATCAGTTCAAACACCTTTTTCAATTCCATACCCTGTCTTCAAAAACCTTGTGCTTTGTATGAAGTCTATTCTTAGAATGCATCATCTAACACATTTGGAATCGGTTTCAACGAAAAAGGAGAAAGGAAGGTCCTTTTTAATGTCCACGATACCAGGCCCCTGCCTAGGTCTGCAAGGTATTTTATAACATATAAAACCACCTTGTACTCCCCGTAGGTAGGAACACACTTAACTATGCTTCAAAGAGAGAAGGATGAAAGAATAAACCTGACACAAGATGATAGGTCCACCTTGGGATGCAAAAAGTTGTTCTTCCTTCATCATATCCACGATCTTTGTGGTAAATTGTTGCATCTCTTTCTGGACAATAAAATAAATTTAACAATCACATCCGAGATTGAATTTGAAGCATTGCACATAAGTACCTTACTAAGATGACTTTTAAAGGAAGAACATGAGTATATACAGTAAAAGATTAATATGCAACGATGGCCTGATAAAACTCATCAAATTTGCAGAGAATTCCCATCACCATGGGAAACTTCATATATCCTGTTGTAAATTAAGATGATTAATGGTAAAATTGTACTGATAAGATGACTTGGTTTATCTTGTACTCTCATCACGGGCAGTGAATAAAATGTAATAACTTTCAACAGAAAGGCTTAAAAATCCATCTTGGACAATACTATGCATAGAAGTAGAAGCACCAAACCAACCTTGAAAGGGCTATTGTCTGTTCGAAACTCAATTCCTGGAATAAAGTGCAACCAGATAGGAAATCCCCTGCATCATGTCCGAGCCTAATCTTCAGTCTACAAAATTAATGATGTATCTTTCTGTGCTTCATAAAATCTCAAAGGGCAGACTGATCAAATTTCAGAAATATCTGTTCTACTCATTGAAATGAAGAAATAAAAAGTTCCATGCAGAGCTATCATATTTAGTGATTAGCACAGAACAATAGTCGACTCAATGTATACAAATTCAAGTTCAAATGACCAGACCCAATATAACTAAGGATCTGAGCCTTTTGAAGTGCAATAAAATATCCCTGTCCTAATAACTGTATTGCAAGAACAAGCATTAGAAATTAAAAAGAAGCGAGGTCCTTGGAATCGCTAAAAGGGTTTGTAATATCTTTTAATGTATTTTTAGTTGCTTTGAATAAAACCAGAGAGAAGGGGAGCCAAACCCGTAATTCCACTCTGCACATGCATAAGGGCCAATACGCAGATGCAAAAAAAGGCCTGCCTGCTGCACCGTTTTCACAAATCTCACCAAATCAAACCTTTCTTCAAAATAATACTGCAGGAAATCCATTCAAACGTAAGGAAGATCGTCAACATGGCAGATTGCAGCACAACTCATAGCAGTTTACTTGTACATTCAAATCCACACGAAAAGACAATCATTTTACTTAAATGTAAATTCATGCTAAAAGACAATCATTTGACTTAAATGTAAATCCACACGAAAAGATGAAAAGGGGGTTCTAGGTGTTAGAAACAACAATCCAAACTCAGGATAGTAAATGGGTGAGTAGTGAAGTGGTAGAGCAACCAGCAGCAAATGAAAGTTCTTAGGTTTGCGTCTTAGTTGGTCATAAAATTTAACATGTTATCAGAGCAAGACTAAAATCCCTAAATGCAGAAGTGTGGCTTGAAAGGGAATGTTGGAAACAATCCACACTCTGAACCAGTAGCCCAGTGAGGTGTTGGAAACACTCCACACTCTGAACCAGTAGCCCAGTGAGATGTTGGAAACACTCCATACTCCAGACCACAAAGGGGCAAGTGCCTCAATGATGGAAAAGCTTAGCAGTAAATGGGAAGTCCTAGTTTTGAATCACATCTGGTCCATGGAATTTAATATTGGATGACGTGCTTAAAACTTATTGCTTTATTATAATCTCGCTTAAAATAGCTTGCTAGGTGCATAATGTGGAATTTGAACTCAAATCATCTTACTTGTAAATGTGAATCCATACCAAAAGACCAAATTGGTGTCTTCCAGGAGGCAATTACAAGTGAATGTGCTTCAAGCCTCGTTGAGCATCTTTGATCATTTGGGCATTAATTCTTCTTCCATTTACCAAAAAAATGTATTCAGAAAAAAAGTTATATATCTACCTGGCCTTGTACAGGTTCATGGCTGTCCCAAAACACGTAGGTCTCAATGACATCCAAACCGCCATCCTTGGACTTTTGAATAAGGTCGGGCCACATCTTAAAAAGACACAGAGACGATAGCGTAGTTTATAGAAGCAATACACCAAGAAGGACATTTAGAATCCTACTGACACGGATTTTGAAGATGTTTTACTAAATGGCACCATAATTACCTCAGGAGTGCTTCTGGGGTAGTGAATGCTGCCTGAGATGAGAATTCTTCGTTGTCCATTGATGACTATAGCTCTGTGATCATAACTCACATTGCCAGCTTCGCATTGTTCCAAAAAAACATGGCACAGAAAAGAAAAGAGTAAAACAAGTAAGAATTGCTGTACACTGGCCATGGCTATGAAGATCAGTTGCTTTCCTGGATTCCTCTGTTTTTGAATTGATCTTTTGAATGTATAACAACGTTGGTGTTTGGAAAGAAAACAAACACTCATGAACAAAGAGGGCTTATCAATTACTAGGCGAGGGAATCAATGTGTTTTCTGATTTTTTTATGATGGTGATAATCATAAACCAAGAGTTTTATGTGCAAATCTATTGTCTTTTGTAACAATGGCAGTCGTTTTTGTAGCAATAGCAGCTCTCTTAGCGTTTTGTCGATGGTATCAAAACAATTTTCATTTGTTAATTCCGTTGTCTATCGAAAGAAACATTTTTGTTTGTATGCTTGGAGTCTTTCGTATGCCTCTGCTGTAAATGTTTGCTAACGGGATTAAGTCTGAAGGGCAAAAGGCGCATTGTCAGCATCTTGATCCACTTTAGAATCCCCTACCCCTAACGGCGTTTGGAATTTTAATTTCTTGGTGCAGATCTCTTGAATATATCTAAAATATGTCCAAAGATATTAATTTTAAGATCCTAGAATTTTCAGTAATTACATTGGTAAATAATTTTATCAACTTTTTTTATAACTTTTTATTAGTAAAAAAACATCAATATAGCTACATTATTATATAAGTTTGGGAAAAAAATAAATAAAAGGTCTAAGAATTCACCCTATACTTAATATATTAGGATTTAATTTCTTCCAACAAAAAAAATTAAAAAAAATCATTAAAATTTAATTTGTGCACAAGTTTATATCAATTTCTTTGAATTTAAGGTAGTGGTTTCATAGAATAAAGATGTTAGATTTTTTCTTGGAAAAATAATGTAATTTTATTTTTACATCAACTTTCATAATTTTAAAACATCAATATAGTTCAAAGACATTACCTTTCTTCAACAAGAAGTTATCAATTGCAAGTGGCTTCCATATTTTGACATATAAACTTAACACGATAGTCATCAGTTATATATATAACTGATGACTATCGTGTTAAGTTTATATATATATATATATATATATACTATTTTGACATATAAACTTAACACGATAGTCATCAGTTTTATATATATGTAAAACTGATAGTTAAACTAATTGTTATATATATAACTATCAATATATATAAAACCATATAAGATGCTATATGGCCAATATTTTATCTCATAATACATACTAGCGATATTATCTTGAAAAATTATACTATTATTTTATAGCCATTAAACACTAAATATGTATGTGAATTTTATTTATATTCATCCTGCTGTCAGAAATTGTGTAGTGTATCTCATATCACATATATGTATACAGAGATACCACTTAATAATCGCTGTGTTTAAAAGCAATACAACGATCTTGTCTTCTTGCTATTAAATATCAGGGCATGTATCGTTTAACCAATACCCTTCATCCTGCTGTCAAACATACTCTCGTGCAAAGCAAAAGCATGGTGTGTAGAGTAACATAAAACAATCAAATAATTTCTTGGTCAGATCTTAAGTTTTTCAAAAAGTGGATTGTAGACACAAACTTTGTTCAAAAACCCAAGAAATCCTTATCATTTGCTACATCTGTAAAAGATTTTCCAAATAAATCTATTATCAAATTTGATTCTCAGAATGACTTGAAAGATCATATGCTGAACATACAATTACAACAACCCTTGCGTCCAATCAATCCTCATTGTTTGCATCTCAAAAAAGTCCATGATCCTCAAATAGATTCATATCACTGTATTGATTGTCAAAAAATTATAAATCATCCAAATCAATCTAGTATTCACATGGTTAAAAGAGATTTAGTCATTCAAGAACTGCTTGAGAAAAATAAGAAGTTACTTGCTGAAGTCAAGAATTAATATAGAAAGAAATTCTGGAGAAAAGACTAAAGAGGAAGGTCATATACGGAAAACTCCTCTAGGAGATGAATCATACACAGAAAAAAGATTTCCAAAGCTTGCTAATTTCAATCAATATTTACCTGATGGAAAATACATAGCACAAATGTATTATCTCATAATATATGATAAAAATATTGCTTAGTCTACAGAAGTCAATTTAATAAATTGAAATAATCTTGGAACTAAGTGTTTGAATAATAAAGTTTCAAAAATACAACAAAGTCTTGATCAGGTTTTTAAGATGTTAAAGAGTATTGAGTTATACTAGAAGAAATTACTAGAGCAATCAATGTTTTTAATGATAATGTTACTACTCAACTTGATCAACGTGTTCAAAAAATAGATGAGTCTAGTAGCATTAGACTACAACAATAATGTGTTGAAGCAAAGGTAGATAATTTGATCACTGAGGAAAATGTTATCAATCAAAGCCAAGATCAGCTTAAGACTAGTATGGTTTCTCTTGAAACAAATTTAAAAATTCAAATGGCTACTCTTGAGACAAAATAGAAAGAAGCATATCAAGAAATCAGACAACTATCTTCAACTTCTGATAGCATAGTTAGAAAAATTATAAATCAAAATTCTAGCTTATCTTCTATTCTTGATATTCTAGATTCACTCAAAGATAAATGTTAATCTTCTAGGCCATAACCATAAATAATTGTCTCAAAAAATATTGATTACATTCAAAAATCCATTCCTTGCAAAATATTTTAAAATTACAAATATAATCATTTACGAAGTTTAAACCAAAGAGTCTGCCTGATCTTGAAAAATCTTTTAATAAAATCTTCCAAGTAGGTATGGCTAAGATAGAACCTACTGAAATTGAAAGTTACTTTAAGATAGGATAATATTCAACATCTAAACCTCCATTAGATTCTCAAATAAGGACTTTAAATCTTCAACCTTTTTTTTTGAAAATTTAATTGTAAATCACCAAAAAAAAGAAAGAAATGATTCATGCAATGTTAGCTTGGGTCAGTGTACAGATTCATGGTCTTAAAAAAGATCCTTTTAGTGTTAGTCAATAAATTACAAATGGGTTCATAGAAAATATCAAGGAATGGTGGGATGCTAGTAGTACAATGTTTTATGAGAGTATATACACTCATCTAGAACCTATCTCTACACTCTGCAATGCTTTACTTTCTAAATTTATTGGGACACTTGATAATGATAAAGAGACAAACAAAGTAAAGTTTCTTAAAGCCCAATTGTGTGATATGACCAGTTTAGATGAATATACGTTTTATATGGAGAATCTATTTTATAATTCTAGAGAAATCTTTAATCCAGCATACAAGACTAGGTATATAGAATAATTTCTTAAATATTTTACTATCAAATATAAAGCTATTATGAGTGATAATCTTCCAACCATGTCTTTTGGAAGGATAAATCAAAATATTAAAGCAGTCAATAAAATATTATGTGTAGAAAGAAAGGCACAAAAATAAACTATAAAATTTTATAAATAGATTGGTGCAAAATTCTGTAATTCTCTCGATGATAATTTTGGTTGTATGGATGTGCATAGATATAAACAATACAAAAGAAAGAAGAAATCTCATTCTTGTAAATGTTCCTCTGAAAAAGAGTTTACTTATAATAAGCCTTGGAAGCCTAGATATACATCTAAAAAAAGAAATTTGATCCAAGAAAGATATTCAAAAAAAAGAAACATGGATTTCAAAAGAACCCTGCCAAATATTTTATCTGTCAAGATGATCATTATGAAAATAAATATCTTAATAAGAAAAAAGAATTAAAAAAATTAATTTTCTAAACATCTATAAAATTAATAAAGATAAATATATTTTAGTTTCAGAGGAAGATAAACTTCAATATGAATTAGATATTTTGTGAAAAGCATTTGATAGTGATGCATCTGATAATCAAATAAATATGTATCTAGCTGAATTTGAATCAGAAGATGAATCATCTGATTATGATTTTGATATAAGATTTCAGATTCATATGATTTCTACTCTTTTTTCAAATACCTTGAGTTTATCTCAACAAATATCTTTCCTTAAAGAAAGATATGATAAAAACCCTACCTATATGATCTTTGAAAGAATATTTTTATAACAATAAATTATTGCTGCTGAGCAAAAATATTCTCTCCATTTAACTCAACAAAAAAGTTAAAAATATGTTTTTTCCAAAGAATTTCAGTCCAAAAACTTGAAAGTATCTTTGGTTGTAGCTGTCTATCAACCTGGCACCTATGATAGAGCTACTTGACGAAAGAAGCGTATCTTTCAACTTTAGCTCTTTCTAGCTAAAGTTCAGACTGAATTACAAGATCTCTTGAAAGAAGAAACTCTTGTTAATGAACATGAACACTTCTTTGAAGAAGAGCTACTCTAAGTCACTAATGAGATCGAATCTCATTTTGAAGGAGGGAAAACCTCTCATAATAATTCAAATACACATCAGATATCAGTATATAATACAAATAATTTAGTTTATGAAATTTAGATTAAATATGATGGTTTTAAACCATATAGTTTGGATGTCTTGTTTGATACTAGTGTTGCTATTTCTCTTGCTAAATATCTTTCTATTCCTACTGATATGTATAAAGTTGATTTTTATAGGTTAACCTTCAATACAAAAACTATGATTTTAAAATTATCTGCAGTTATACCTGTTGTGATTGGTGACTCTATTTATTATTTTAAGATAGTACAATATGAAATGCTAATGTATGATATGATGATTGGTTCAGATAACTTGGTAAATTTCTACCCTATCATAATTCAATCACATGAAATAATTCTTACATAAAAATATTTTTTGTACAAAAATCCAGATATGAATGCAGAATTCTATTGAAAGAAAAGCCAAAGAAATTAGTTGACACCAGATGAATACAACATAATGTAAATCTTTGTCACGATAACATTGATCTAATAATTGAGAAGCTTAAAAAGGATTGTTGTTTTGAAATTTTTTTAGCATTCAAAGGTAGAACACTACATGAATACATAATTGAATTGAATATGGTAAAAGATAAAAATAGCAAGAAAATAGAACCTAATTTTAAGGCACATCATTGAGGCATGTCTCTTTCACTTACAAAAAAATATTTTTATGAGATAAAATAGTTGAAAGAATAAGGTTTGACAAGAGATTCTAATATCCCTTGAGTTTGTGAAGTATTCTATGTAAATAAAAGATCAAAATAAATAAAGGGTAGAAAGAGACTAGTTATAAATTATGTTCCTCTTAATAAATATGTTTTACCTATTCAACATTCTATTCCTTTAAAAGATGAGATCTTGCAAAGAATAAATAGAAGCAAAATTACATTAAGTTTGATCTAAAATCAAGATTCTGGTAGATATAAGTAGCGGAACAAGATATGTACAAAACTATATTTGTCACTTCATTTGGCCAATATAAATAGAATGTTTTACCCTTTGGTTTGAAGACTGCTCTTAGTATATTTCAGGAAATGATGAATAAAATTTTCTCAACATATTCTAATTCTATCATTGTCTATATGAATGATATATTAGTGTTTTCAAGATCACCTAAAGAATATCTCAATCATCTAGAATAATTCTATCAAATTGTGTATGACAATGGTCTAGTTTTGTCTAAGAAAAAAATGACAGTTTTTAAAGATGAAATTGAGTTTTTAGAGGTCACTATAAAATTAGGGGAAGTTGTAGTACAAGAACATGTTTTAAAAAATATCTAGAGTTTTTCTGATGAGCTCAAAGATAAAAAAAATACTGCAATGATTTCTTGGTTGTGTAAACTATGTAGAAGGATATTATTATAACATTGCACATGACATAATTATTCTAAATAAAAGGTTATCAAATAATCCTCTAGCATGATCTGATGAGATGACATATGCTGTTTAAAAGATAAAGCAAAATTATCAGAATTTACCACCTCTAGTTCTACCCTAATAAAGATCTAAAGATCATTGAGACAGATGCTTCAGATTTATATTGGGATGCTATTCTTAAAGAAAGATTGTCAGATGGTTTAGAGAAGCCTTGTAGATTTGCTTCAAGAAATTTTAAACAGGTTAAAAAAAACTATCACTCTATTCACAAATAAATTCTTATTGTTATTAAGACTATTCAAGATTTTATGAGATCAATTTTTTTGGTTAGATCTGATTTAAATAACTTTATGAGTACTCTTCATTTTGCTAATAATCTAAAGAAAGGCTCTATGAACAGGGTAACTAGGTGGGCAACTTTTTTATCAGATTTTGACTTCTTTATTGAGCGTATTCTTAGAAAAAAGAATCATCTTACTGATTTTATATCTAAAAAATTCAATTCAAATAATTTAGAATGATCAGTTATGGTAGTGATAGTTATTGATGTGCGTAAAGAGTTTTATCAGGATATATGGAGATCCACTCCATCTGTTGCTACTCAATTAACTCATAAAATGGATGCTCTCACCAGAAAATTTCTTGAAGCCTCTGCAAAATTTAATAATACTCATTTGACATGCACATCACAATTTTAAGAACCTGATGATAAAAAGTGGTGTTATAAAATAATGTTATATCATGAAGCCAATAATCTAAGGATTACTGGTATAAATAATCTTTTTAAGAATTTTATTTATAGGCATGGTTTTAAATTCTTAATTTAATTATCTACCTTCTGGCCAAGTTTTAATCTTGCTATAGAAATTTTTTGGTCATCTACTGAAATACCAGATTATTTATTTGAATTTTTGAATTATATTATGCCAATGAAAGATTCTGATGATCTTACTGTTTGTATCCGTCTAGTTCAAGTAAGAAATATATTTATTGCTCTCAGGATACTTTTTAAGATTAAGTTTGAAATATTCTTAGTTTAAAATTTCTAAGCTAATCTACATGCTAGCTTACCTCCTGCTTAGTCATTAGCTTCTCTTTGAAAAGGGTTCACAATAAGTCATCAAGCTATGTTTCTTCCTACATATGATGGTCGTATATTAAGGATTATTTCAATTTTATATATGTACCACACTGACTTTGATTATGATGATGACAACCATTATTCTTCCCAAAGAGAATATGAATTTAATGATGACTGATTTGACATAAAGACTAGTTACGAGGTCTGTTCGTAATCATGAATGTGGACATGTTAACCCTCTTTTAGTTTTGTGGACTTCATCACTTTCAAAAGGCAGTAGCCTATCAATCATGTCGATAGATTCTTTGTTTTTTTTGTTAGGCGGTATATAGTGGGCCCATAACCTACTAAATTTTGGCATCTTACCTTTTGTCTATTGATTCAACATCTTTATGTCGACCGTTGATCTTCTCATTTCATCCTATAAATATGAGAATTTTTTCGTTTCATAAGTATCGAATGCCTAGAGTCAAGTCTAGAGTCTTAACCTAGAAGTTGTGTCTTAGTGAATCAAGAATAAGCGTATGCTCTTTGCTTGCATTTTTATGGTAACCTATGAATTTTTTTTTTTCTAAATATGTTATGTTATATCTAAAAGCTCTGTAAACTCTCTGTGTGTCTTATATGATATGAGCAATAAAATGATCTCGTGTTTAATGGTATCAAAGCCTACGCTTAGTGAGATATTCTATATGCATATAGAGAGTGCATCATATATGATATGAGTTATATTAGTTTAATGCTCTTACTTTTCAATTCTTATAAGAGAAATATCTGGATTCCAATATTTGGATAATATCTAACAATCATAGCCAAAAAATGGATTTAATTTCTAGATATGATTAGTCCATGATCCTTCATCTAAGTATTTGTATCTATCCTGTTGTTATTTTAGTCTTCTGTCTTTATATTATCTTCAAACAATAGGGAAGAGAATGATCTAATAAAGCCATGAGGAAGACGTGATAGTGGATCTATATAGAACTGATGATACAAAGACTATAGATACATCAAATCAGATAATTCTAGATACTACAAGTATATCTAATATCTATACTCTCTCTAATATATCTACTGGTTCATTCTTTTCTGTAAATAAAGTAACTGTAGAATTTAATAAAAAAAATCTTAGCCCTGATTGGAAACTCTCAACTCTTAAGGTCACATATGTTTATGATAATCTTTCTGCTTTTCCTCTTATTGCTAAAACCATCATAAAAGTTTCTGAAAATGTTATCTAAGTTAAACAAAATGATGCCTATAAATACCACTTGCAAATAGTTGATGACAAAACTATCCATAAGTTAAAATATTAATTTAAATATAAGTTTTTGCATATTGATGCCATTATTATTGGTGTTTTCCCTTTATTCAAAAGAGGTCTGAATGTCAGTATTTTAAGATGTTTACTTGATAATAGACATACCAACTTTAGTGCTTATTTACAAAATACTATCCAAAATGGTCTTCATGATGGCTTAATCTTTACAAATGTATACTCAAATTATCCAGTAGGCATCCATCAAGAAAAAAATTAAATAAATTATTGAAGCTTTTCTTCCGAACCCATGGATTATATATGATCCCTGGCTCTTGTCCTCTTGCTATTAAATATCAGGTAATGTATTGCTTAACCAATACCCTTCAGTGATGTCAAGCATACTCTCACACAAGACAAAAGCATGGTGTGTAGAGCAACAAAAAACCTTGAAATAATTGTAGCTGAATCAATTGGTTAGATCTTAAGTTTTTTAGAAAGTAGATTATAGACATAGAATTTGTTTAAAAACCTAAAAAATCCTTATCATTTGCTACATCTATAAAATATTTTCTAAACAAATATATTATTAGATTTGACTCTTAAAATAACTTGAAAGATCATATGCTGAATATACAATTGTAGTAACCCTTGGCTCTAATTAATTCTCAATGTCTGTATCTCAATAAAGTCCATTATCCTAAAATAGATTCATACTACTGTATTGATTGTCAAAAAATTATAAGTCATCCAAATCAATCCAGTGTTCACATGGTTAAAAATAGATTTAGTCATTCAAGAACTGTTTGAGAAAAATAAGAAGTTACTGAAGTCAAAAGAATTAATATGCTAGGAACTTATGAAGAAATGGCTAAAGAAGAAGGTCATATATGAAAAATCTTCTAGAAGATGAATCATACACAGAAAAAAAATTCTTAAACCCTATTGATTTCAATCAATATTCATCTGATAGAAAATATAGAGCACAAATGTATTATCTCAAAACTTCTGACAAAAATCTTGATCGATATACAAAAATTAAGTTAATAAATTGGAATAATATTGCAACTAAATGATTGAATAATAAAGTTTTAAAAATACAACAAAGTCTTGACCAAGTTTCTAAGATGTTAAAGAGTATTGAGTTATACTAGAAGTGAGAAATTACTAGCACAATCAATGTTTTAAATGATAATGTTATTACTCAATATGGTGAGCTTTTTCAAAAAATACATAATGAGTCTAGTAGTATAAGACCACAACAACAATCTATTGAAATAAAGGTAAATAATTTAATCACTGAGAAAAAAGTTATCAATCAAAGCCAAGATTAGCTTAAGACTAGTATAGTTTCTCTTGAAACATATTTAAAAACTCAAATGGCTACTTTTAAGATAGAATAGGAAGAAGCATATCAAGAAATCAGATAACTATCTTCAACTTCTAATAACATAGTTAGAGAAATTACAAATTAAAATTCTAGCTTATCTTCTATTCTTGATATTCTAGATTCACTAAAGGATAAAAGCCAATCTTCTCAACCATAACTAGAAATAGTTGTCTCAAAAAATATTGATTATAGTCAAAATATCCATTCATAGAAAAATATTTCAAATTACAAAGAGAATCATTTATGAAGTCTAAATCAAAGATTCTACCTGATTTTGAAAAATCTCTTGATAAGATCTTCTAGGTAGGTATGGCTAAGATAGAACCTGCTAAAACTGAAAGTTACTTTGAGACAGGAGAATCTTCAACATCTAAACCTCTATTAGATTCTCAAATAAGGACTTTAAATCTTCAACCTTTCTTCTGAAAATTCAATTATGAACCACCAGAAAAAATGAAAAAAATGATTCATGCAATTTTAGCTTGGGCCAGTGTACAAATTTATGATCTTAAAAAAGATCCTTTCAGTGTTAGTCAATAAATTATAAATAGGTTCATAAAAAATATTAATGAATGGTGGGATGCTAGTGGTACAATGTTTTATGAGAGCATATACACTCATCCATAACCCATCTTTGTACTCTATAATGCTATATTTTCTAAATTTTTTGGGATAATTTATAATGATAAAGAGACAAACAAAACAAAATTTTTTAAAGCTCAATTATGTGATATGACCAGGTTAGATGAATATATGTGTTATATGGAGAATCTATTCTATAATTCTAGAGAAATATTTAATCCAGCATATAAGATTAGGTATATAAGATCATTTTTTGAATATTTTTCTACCAAATATAAAGCTACTATAGGTGATAATCTTCCAACTATGTCCTTTGGAAGGATAAACCAAAATATAAAAATAGTCAATGAAAGGTTATGTGCAGAAAAATATAGAAAGAAATTATGAAGTTTCATAAATAGATTTGTGCAAAATTCTACAATTCTCTCGATAATAATTTTGGTTGTATGGATGTGCATAGATATAAATATTACAAAAGAAAGAAAAATCTTATTCTTACAAATATTTCTCTTGAAAACAATTTACTTATAATAAGCCTTGGAAGCCTAGATATACATCTAGAAAAAATAAATTTAGTTCAAGAAGGATATATATATATATATATATATATATATATATATATATATATATATATATATATATATATATATATATATATCACAAAAGAAATTCTTTTTTCTTATTAGGGTATTTATCTGCATAATAATCATCTTGACAGATGAAATATTTGATAGGCTTCTTTTGTGATATATATATATATATATATATATATATATATATATATATATATATATCACAAAAGAAGCCTATCAAATATTTCATCTGTCAAGATGATTATTATGCAGATAAATACCCTAATAAGAAAAAAGAATTCAAAAAAATAATTTTTTTGAACTATGGAATTAATGAAGATGAATATGCTTTAGTTTCAGAGGAAGATGAACTTCAATATGAATAAGATATTTTTTGGGAAGTATCTGATAGTGATGGATTTGATAATCAAATAAATATGCATCTAACTGAATCTGAATTAGAAGATGAATCATTTAATTATGATTTTAATATAAGATTTTAGATTCATATAATTTTTACTCATTTTTTTGATGTCTTGAGTTTATCTCAATAAATATCTTTCCTTAAATAAAGATAAGATAAAAATCCTGCCTATATGATCTCTGAAAGAATGTTTTTACAATAATAAATTGTAGCTATTGAGCAAAAATATTCTCTCCATTTAGCTCAAAAAAAAGGTAAAAAGATATTTTATCCGAAGAATTTTAGTCTAAAAACTTGAAAGCCTCTTCGGTTGAAGTTGCTTATAAACTTGACACCTATGATAGAGCTACTTGGTGAAAGAAGCATATCTTTTAGCTTCAACTCTTCATAGCTAAAGCTCAAACTGAATTACAAGATTATTGAAAGAAGCTCTTACTGGTGATCATGAACACCTCTTTGAAGATGAGCTACTCCAAGTCACTAATGAGATCAAATCTTATTTTGAGGGGGGGAACCTCTCATAATAATTCAAATATACATCAAACATCAATATATAATACTAATAATCTAGTTTGTGAAATTTAGATTAAAAGGGATGGTTTTAAACCATATAGCTTGGATGTCCTGCTTGATATTGGTATTGATATTTCTCTTACTAGATATCATTTTATTCCTACTGATATATGAAAACCTAATATTTATAGGTTAATCTTCAATACAAAAATTGTGATTTTAAAATTGTATGTAGTTATACATGTTGTGCTTCGTAACTCTATTTATCATTTTAAGATAGTACATTATGAAATTCTAATACATGATATGATGATTAGTTTAGATAACTGGACAACTTTCTATGCTGTCACAATTCAATCACATGAAATAATTTTTGCACAAAAATATTCTTTGTACAAAAAATCTAAATATGAATACAAAATTCCATTGAAAAGAAAGCTAAAGAAATCAGTAGACACTAGATGGATACAACAGAAAGTAAATATTTGTCATGCTAGCATTGATACAATAATTGAGAATCTTAAAAAATATTGTTGTTCTGAAAATGTTTTAGCATTCAGAGGTAGAAAAATACATGAATATAGAATTGAATTGAAGATGGTAAAAGATAAAAATAGTAAAGAAATAGAACCAAAGTTTAAAGTACATCATTCAAGAATGTCTCCTTCACTTAGTGAAGAATGTTTTCAGGAGATAAAATAATTGAAAGAACAAATTTTGATAAGAGATTTTAATAGCCCTTGGACTTGTGAAGCATTCTAATAAATAAAAGATTAAAACAAATAAGGGGTAAAAAATGACTAGTTATAAATTATATTCTTCTTAATAAATATGTTTTACTCGTTCAACATTCTATTCCTTCAAAAGATGAGATCTTGCAAAGAATAAATGGAAGCAAAGTTTATAGTAAGTTTGATCAAAAATTAAGATTCTAACAGATACAAGTAGCAAAATAAGATAGGTACAAAATTGCATTTGTCACTTCATTTGGCCAATACGAATGGAATGTCTTACTCTTTGATTTGAAGACTAATCCTAATATATTTCAAGAAATGATGAATAATTTTTTTTTAGTATATTCTAATTTTATGATTATCTATATAGATGATATATTAGTATTTTTAAGATCACTTAAAGAGCATCTCAATTATCTAGAACAATTCTATCAGATTGTGTATGATAATGGTCTAATTCTATTTGAAAAAAATGATAATTTTAAAAGATGAAATTGAGTTTTTAGGGGTCACTATAAAATCAAGAGAAGTTGCAGTATAAGAACATGTTTTAAATAATATCAAAAAATTTCCTGATAAGCTTAAAGATAGAAAATTATTACAATGATTTTTTGGCTGTGTAAATTATGTAGCAGGATATTGTTGACTATTTTTGGCCCTGCAGGCCAAAAATTGGTCTCCCTTCCTCACTATCTTGAGCAGTCAGTCATGTTTTGACCCTTCTATTGTTGTGATTTTCCCCTTTTATAATAGGCTTGCTTTCTGAGCTAAATGACTTGAGCCTTGTATATATCTCGGGTTAATCTACAAGTTTTTTTCCCATTTCGGGCAATCGGTCTACACAAGCCTTTTGGCAAAGCATGGGCCGGTTCAAAGCACGCAAGTCAATTTAAAAGGCTCCAAAGACAAAGTGCCCTTATGGAGGGTAGAAAAATGACCAATTGGGCCTTTACAAAGGAGTTTGAAGGGCAACTTGGGGCCTAGATGCCCTTGTGGAGGGCAGAAAACACTTGCAGAGGGACCAAAGAAGAGGGCCGAAAGGTAAGGTTTTCTTTGGAGAAAAGACCAAGGCAAAAGGAAGGATTTCATTCAAACTTTTGTCTGAAGAATAAATTCGAAGGAAATCCAAGGAAGTTAATGTGAATTCTTTCGAATAAAGTGCCCGAAAGAAATTCCTTAAGACATTTTGTTTGAATAAATTCACAAGGCAAGGAGCCAAATGGAAAATTACCCTTTAAAAAGAAATCCATGGCAAAATGGCAAAGGTATTTCAAAATTTTATCTAAAGGAAAATACAAGAGAAGGAACAAAGGCAAATTACTTCGAACAAAAGCCTAAAGGAATTCCTTTAGACTTTTGTCCAAAATAATTTGTCTGAAGAAAAGGACTGACCGAAAGAAAGAAGGGCCGAGACTCCAAAGAAAAGATTTCCTTCAGGAAAAATGTCTGAGGGAAAAATGTTTGAAGGAATTGAGAAGCCAAGGCAGCCCGAAGGAGCTTGAAGGGCAAGTGCCCTTACGAGGGACTCTCAAATGCCAAGAAGGGGACCTTTTCAAAGCCCCAAAGGGATGCCTTCCCTTCGAGAGGGTTCAATTGCAAAGAGATGAATGAATACAAAAGGCCGATGGGATTTTGGAAAGCTAAATAAATTTCCAAAGGGGTGACAGGCTCGAAGACATCAAATTCAGCATCGTAAACTAGCTATTAGAATTCAAACGTCCAGTGACGTACCTATAGATGTCAAATTTAAGACAATGGAATAGCCATTGGCTTTCAAATGGTGATGGGTGTACAAATGTCAACTTTACAGTGATAAGATAATCATTGATTCTCAAATTTTTAAAGATGGGTCCATGCGTGGAAACTCAATGACCCACTGATAAGATATCCCCAACGGCAAAAAGAGCTAAGAAAAGACAAAAGCTAGGAAAAGACAAAAGCCAGGTGAAAACTCAACAACCCACTGAGAAAGGAGCCCAAAGAGCCAAACACAAACATAGATAGAACAACTTAGGTGGTAAAAGAGATGTTGGTAGAGGAGTTATGCCAGTGGTTGGAATAGTCCTTGCAAAATGGTCATCAAGGAGTGCAAATAGTGAATGGTGTGGCCCATTTTTCTTCATTTAGGCATTATGAGCAGACAACTATGGGAACCTCTTTAAGAAGCAGTCTTGTTTTCAAATAGAAAGGTTTGACCCATGCTTTCATAATGACATTTAATATAATTTAAATGTCAAAGTCAAGACTTGGACTGCCACAACATGGCTTCCTTCACTGGACTTCCTCTTCCCAATGAATTAAATGCATCATGGGCCACTTGTGGAAAAGGGAACCATTGCTTTCTCTTTCTCTATATATTGTAAACTCTTATTTGAGAAAGGGATCTATCTCTCTCATTTTTTAAGGTGAAACCTTGCCAAAAATTTCACCTTGAATCAATAGAATGTGTTTTACCTCTATTTGACTGGTTATATCTCTGAGTGTGTCTATGTATTAACCTTATGTTTAGTCATTTTAACTTGATGCTTTCACAAGTTGACACCAACACAACTAGTGTAGCTAGAGTACCAATTCTACAAGTTAACAGGAAGTGTTGCATCTAGAGTGCAGAGATAGAAAAGGGTTATTAGATGTGTGTTTTATACAACGCCTATGGTAATTTCATTTTTTATGTGTCATCATTAAGCTTATTGTTAAATCTCCCTATAGTCTGGTCTTTTCATCAGATAAATTGTATGTCTGCTCTCTTCTGGTTTGAAGTGTGAATAACTGAGTAGATCAAAACCATTTTGGTGTATCACTGCTTTAGTTTAGGTCCTATTTTTAGTAATCCTTCTCTCTTTTTACCCCCCCATTATTAGCAATAAGAAATCCAGGACCATAGAGATGCATCAAAAGGAGCTAGCCCTTATCTAGATATTCTCCCCTCAGTTTTTGCCAGACCCACAACAAGAGGGGAGTCTCCATTATGTCGCATGGAAGATAAAAGCTTAGCCTCTTATCAAGGGTGCAATCCATAGCATCAACAGTTTTTGGCAAGCCCTGTGGGGTCTATTTTAATGCTCAGAAAAGTTTCAAGATTGGTGTTAGTCTTGTTACAACAAGAATGAACCACTAATCCAGCATTTGACCTTTAATCAAGAGATTGTGGGACAAGTTTTTATTCCAAAGAGTTGAAGAATCTTGGTGTGTTCTTCAACCAACCAGCCTTTAGAGGCTTTTTCATCAATAACAATGGCGACTCCAAGTTGAATCAGCTGGTTAAGAAATCCCAATGCCATCAAGAAATCATAGTTTGGTATGTATAATTCCATTGCTCAGAAGCATGGGCATTGTATTCCTTCATATAGTTTTGATCAAGCTTAGGTTGTCCATCGAATCACCTCAAGCAAAAAGGATGCATACGGTTATGAGTTTTTCCCTTTGCAGGTTGGTGAAACATTGCGGGCTTTGCCTCTTCCTCCTCAGTTTGAGCAAGTCCTTGGCCAGCCTAGCTATGATCCTTACCGGCCTTGTGTTGATCCTTATTGGGTCCAATATGACCAGTCTCAGCCTTGTCATGAGCTATATCAGTCTTATGCCCAGTCTTATAAATGTGTTACTTATCCTACTCAACCTAATATTTTTGCCAATCAACCCATTTTCACCTTCAAACAAGCACTGTTGGGATATGAAAAGTATGTAGTGGAGCTTGACACTAGGAGAGTATGTGGCCAAGAAATTCCTGATCATTTCATCCATCAAGTGAGAAATGCATTAGATCTGGTTAAGAGTGAATGGACTCCTATTGAAAGAGCCAATTAGCAAAGGCTTACAAATGAGATGTTGGATGTGAGTGGTTTGATTGCATCTTTGGAAGAGAAGCTAAGTATTCATGAGAGGCATCCTTACCAAGTCTATCAACTTGCATACCCGCTACCCCAAGTTTCATATCAGCTATATGTAGTCCCTACTCATGAGCCAAGTCAAGCCTGTCAAAGTCCTTTCCCCAATCACGTTGAGGAGAGTTTTGAAACAATAAATGTTATGTTTAAGGCCAATCTTGCTAAGCAGATTGAATTAGCAAATCTTCACATGCAGTAGTCTATGTTGGCAGTAAGGGAAGTGGAATCTAAACCCTCACTACCCTCTCACATTACAACCTCATCACCCCAGAAGGAGACTTCCAGTCCTAAGATCATGAGATGGAGTAAAGTAGTTGAGTCATGGAGCAATAAGGAGGAGAAAGACATTGCTCAAGAGTGTGAGGTAAAAAATGAGGCTAATCCTTCTCAAGTCCCTCCCACCCTTCCTTAAAAATCTTCTTGTACTCCATGGCAGCTTTCATACACTCCCCATTTCAATGATGATTCTTATGAGCTCCAAGAAAGAATCTTTCAAGAAAATCTAGCTAAGCAAATTGAGGAATTAGAAGCAAAGGTGAGATTGCTTAGTGAAAGAGAGATGGAAGTTTCAGACCTTAGAGAGGAGCCTACACCAAAAGACACTCCTACCAATCCTCAAGCTAATTTTGATATTGATGAAGTGTTGGTCAAGTGGAGAGAAGAAAATCAAGTGATTTTGGCCTAAGGTCTGCCCCCATTTTCTCATAAGCTTTCAAAAAGATCCCCTACTTTCCATTCCCAACCTGATTTTGACAATCCTTGTGTTCCACCTCCTTGTCTGGTAAATGAAGAATGTTTCTATTGTGTTGAGGAATCCATCTTGAAGGAAGCAAGTGAGGAGGAGTATGTTTAGTTCATGACTAATCAGGGAGACTTCATGATTGCAGATGAGGAGGAGATCACCATAGGTACCCCCTTTGATGAACAAGAAGACAAGTCACAAGCTTTTGCCTCTATCTTTGATGAGGAAGAGATGATCTTTGACTCTTTTCTCACTTTACAAGATGTCATGGAGGAGCATGGATAGACTCTTGATCATGTTTTGAATGATTTTTTTGAAGTCATTAGGGTAGGTTACACTCTTCTTCAAGGAGGCTATGAGCTAGCTAAGGGTGGAGAAGGTAGCATTGGGACTCAAATAAGTATGTAAAGGGGAAACAAGCTTTTAGATTTATCCTTTCAAGAGGTTGGTTAATTTGAAGATGATATTTTTGAAGTCATCAAGGAGGAACCTATTTTGAAAGAGGCATATGAAGAAGAGAGGATATAATTTGAAGCTGCCCAAGAGGATATCATGGATGACAATGAGGATAAGATCATCATGGATGCTCCCTTTGAAGACATCATCAACAATGGAGAAGACACAGGTCATGAATACATGTGGATGTTCCAGCAATATGAAGAAGAAGTTGAAAAACTTTATTTGTCAACAATGGATGATGAGGAATGTAAGCATGGTAAGCTCTCTCCTCCCTTGTTTGATGAACTTCCTTGTTGCTTTGATGAGGAGAATGACCATGCCATAGAACCTGAGTTGGAGGAGGATCAGGAGGATGTCTTTGAACAATCAGAGACTTTGGTTTTTGAGCAAGAAAAGGAGAGGTCTATTCATCTGGAGGAAAGCTTTGAAGAAGAAAGCCTTGAGTAAGAAGGCGATGTTCTGTGGGATGATCAAGCAATTTGTGATCCCATTTGAGACATCGCAATAGTCACCCTTCTTCAAGAAAGCCATGAGGAAGAAGAAGATAAGTTTGACAGTATCTTCAATGAGGCAAAAGGGAACAAGTCAATCCATGATGCATATCAAGGGGGTTATGAGCTAGATGATCCCTATGATGATGAGCCAACAACTATTGACTTCTTGGTGAGATACACTAGCATGAAGGGCCAGCATGAAACAAGATTCCAAGAGCAAGATGAATACATTATGTTGGAAGCATGTTTGACCTTGATTCATTTGGATACAAGCCAATCAAGGTGGCAGACAAGAAGAGAAAGTCACCAAGTATCCTTTCCATTCAGCCACTTATCTGGCACCATAAGTTTTCTTGCCATGAAGGAGACTTAAGAAGTTTTCCCTTTGATCTAGGAGGGAGGAAAATTTACTTAGTTAGCTATACATAATAGTTTGATTTTAGTTGTGTGTCTTTCATTTTCCCTAAGTGCTATTGCACGCGTGTGTGTAGTTTTTTAGCCTTTGTTGTGTGTGTTTTCCTTTGTGTTTGAGGTAAAATCTTTGTTGGTTCATAGGTCCTTACAAGGTTGTTGTTAACTTCTACAAGTTGCATCCTAACTCTGTGCCCAATGGACTTTGAGGCTATCGGTCTTCTTTAGCATATCAAGCATGCTTCCCCTGGGGATCGCCAAATTTGTTGACTATTTTTGGTGTTACAGGCCAAAAATTGGTCTCTCTTCCTTCCCCACTATCTTGGAGCAGTCAGTCATGTTTTGACCCTTCTACTATTGTGCTTTTTCCCTTTTATAGTAGGCCTATTTTCTAAGCCAAATGACTTGAGCCTTGTATATATCTCAAGTTAATCCATAGATTTTTTTCTTGTTTCAGGCAATTAGTCTACACAAACCTTTTGGCAAAGTATGGGCTAGTTCAAACCACACAAGTCATTTTACAAGGCTCCAAAGACAAAGTGCCCTTGTGGAGGGTAGGCAAATGACCAATTGGGCCTTTTTAGAGGAGTCCAAAGGGCAAATTGGGGCCTAGATGCCCTTATGGAGGGAAAAAAACACTTGTAGAGGGACCAAAGAAGAGGGCTAAAAGGTAAAGTTTTCTTCGGAGAAAAGACTAAGGAAAAAGGAAGGATTTCCTTCAAACTTCTGTCCAAAGAATAAATCTGAAGGAAATCCAAGGAAGTCAATGTGAATTCTTTCAGACAAAGTGCCCAAAAGGAATTCCTTCACACATTTTATCTAGAGAAATTCACAAGGAAAGGAGCCAAATAGAAAATTACCCTTTGAAAAGAAATCTATGACAAAATGGCAAAAGTCTTTTGGACTTTTGTCTGAAGGAAAATAAAAGAGAAGGAACAAAGGCAAATTCCTTTGGACAAAATCCTGAAGGAATTCCTTCAGACTTTTTTCCAAAGGAATTTGTCCGAAGAAAAGGACTGATCGAAAGAAAGAAGGGCTGAGACTCCAAAGAAAATATTTTCTCTGGGCAAAATGTCCAAAGGAATTCTTTCAGACATTTTATTCAAAGGAATTGAGAAGCCAAGGCAGCCTGAAGGAGCCCGAAGGGCAAGTGCCCTTGCAGGGGACTCTCAGTTGCCAAGAAGGGGACCTTTTTAAATCCCCAAAGGGACACCTTCCCTTTAGGAGGGTTCAATTGCAAAGAGTCAAATGAATACAAAAGGCCAATGGGATTGAAAAAAGCCAAAGAAATTACCAAAGGTGTGATAAGCCTGAAGACATCAAATTCAACATCACAAACTAACTATTAGAATTGAAACGTCTAGTGACGTCCCCACGAATGTCAAATTTAGGATAATGGAATAGCCATTGACTTTCAAATATCAACGAGCATGTGAATGTCAAATTTATAGAGATAAGATAGCCGTTGATTCTAAAATTTTTAAAGATGGGTCCGTGTGTGGAAACTCAGTGACCCATTGAGAAAGGAGCCTGAAGAGCCAAGCACAGACATGGATAGAACAACCCAAGTGGTAAAAGAGATATCAACAGAGGAGTTATGCCAGTGGTTGGAATAGTCCTTGGGAAATGGTCATCAAGGAGTGAAAATAGTGAATGGCGTGGCCTATTTTTCTTCCTTTAGGCATAATGAGCAGACAACCACAAGAACCTATTTAAGAAGCGGTCTTATTTTCAAATAGAAAAGCGTGACCCATGCTTTTATAATGACGTTTAATATAATTTAAATGCCAGAGTCAAGACTTGGACTACCATAGCATGGCTTCCTTCAACGAACTTCCTGTTTCCAATGAATTGAATGGAATATGGGCCACTTGTGGAAAAGGGTGCCATTGATTTATCTTTCTCTATATATTGTAAACTCTCATTTGAGAAAGGGATCTATCTCTCTCATTTTGTAAGGTGAAGCCCTGCCAAAAATTTCACCTCGAATCAATAGAATGCATTTTACCTCTATTTGACTGGTTATATCTCTGAGTGTGTCTACGTATTAACCTTGTGTTTAGTCATTTTAACTTGATGCTTTCACAAGTTGACACCAACACACCTAGTGTAACTAGAGTACCAGTTCTACAGGTTAACATGAAGTGCTGCATTCGGAGTGTAGAGACTAAAAAAAGGGTTATCAAACAGTGTGTTTTCTACAGTGCCTATAGTAAGTTTATTTTCTATGTGTATTCATTAAGCCTATTGTTAAAGCTCCCTACAGTCTAGTCTTTTCATCAAATAAAGTGTATGTCTGCTCTCTTCTAGTCTGAAGTGTGAATAACTGAGTAAATCAAAACCATTTTTGTGTATCACTACTTTAGTTTAGGTCCTATTTTTAGTAATCCTTCTCTCTTTTCACCACCCCCATTGTTAGCAGTAAGAAATCTAGGACCACAGAGATGCATCAAAGAGATCTAGCCCTTATTTAGAGATTCTCCCCTCAGTTTTTGCCAGACCCACAACAAGAGGAGAGTCTCCATTGTGCCACGTGGAAGACAGAAGCTCAGCCTCCTGTCAAGGGTGCAATCCACAATGTCAATAAATATTATTATAACATTGCATAGAACATAATTCTTCTAAATAGAAGGCTATCAAAGAATCCTTCAACATGGTTGGATGAGATGATAAAAGCTGTTCAAAGGATAAAGCAAAATTGTCAGAATTTACCACCTTTAGTTCTACCTAGTAAAAGTCTAAAGGTCATTGAGATAGATGCTTCAGATTTATATTAGGGTGTTATTATTAAATAAAAATTATTAGATAGTTCAGAGAAGCCCTGTAAATTTTTTACAAAAAAAATTTAAACAGGCTCAAAAAACCTGTCACTCTACTCACAAAGAAATTCTTGTTATTATTAAGGCTATTCAAGCTTTTATGTTTTTTTATGAGATCAAAAAAATTATTGTTAGATCTAATTTAAATAACTTTATGAGTATTCTTCATTTTATTGATAATCTAAAGAAAGGATCTGTGAGCAGGTTAACTAGGTGGGCAATTTTTTTATCAAATTTTGATTTCTCTATTGAGCATATTCTTGAAAAAAAGAATTATCTTGCTGATTTTATGTTTAGAAAATTCAATTCAAATAATTTAAAATGATTAGTTATGATAGTGACAGTTACTGAAGTACGTGAAGAGTTTTATCAATATATATGGAGATATACTCCATCTGTTACTAATAAGTTAACCCATGAAATAGATGCTCTCATCAAAAAATCTCATGAAGCCTCTATAGAACTTAATAATACTCATTTGGCATGGACATCATAGTTTCAAGAACCTGATGGTAAAAAGTGGTTTTTTATAATAATGTTATATCATGAAGTTAATAATCTAAAGATTACTGATATAAATAATTCCTTTAAGAATTTTATTTGCAGACATGGTTTTAAATTTTTAATCTAATGATCTACCTTATAGCTAAATTTTAACTCTAATAAAGAATTTTTTTGTTCATCTACTAAAATACTAGATTATTTATTTGAATTTTTAGATTATGTTATGCCAATGAAAGCTTCTGATGATTCTGCTGTTCATAAACCTCCAGTTCAAGTAATAAATATATTTATAGCTCTAAGGATACCTTTCAAGATTAAGTTTGAAATATTCTTAGTTAAAAATTTCTAAGCTAATCTACATACTAGCTTAGCTCCCGCTCAATCGTTAACTACTTTTTAGAAACAATTCATAATAAGTCATCAAACTATGTTTCCTCCTAGATCTAGTGGTTATATGTTAAGGACTATTTCAGCTTTATACATGGACCACATTGACTTTGAGTCTGATGATGACAGCCATTATTCTCCTCAAGTAGAATATAAATTTAAAGATGACTGATTTGGCATAAAGACTAATTACAGGGTCTATTTATAGCTATGAATGTGGACATGTTAACCCTCTTTTGGTTTTGTAGACCTAACCACTTTCAAAATTCAGTAACCTATCGATAGTGTCAATAGATTCCTTGTTTGTTTTTTCTTGTTAGGTGGTGTGTAGTGGGCCCATAACCCACTAGCTTTTGGCATCTTGCCTTATGTCTGTTGATTCAATATCTTTATGTCGACTGCCGATCTTCTCATTTTATCTTGTAAATATGAAGAGTTTTTTCATGTCATAAGCATCAAATGCCTAGAATCAAGTTGAGTGTCTTAGCTTGAAAGTTATGTTTTAACGAGTCAAAAATAAGCATATGCTCTTCGCTTGCCTATTTAAGGAAACCTGTGAATCAAAAACTTTTTATAAATATGTTATGTTATATATGATCCTATGTTTAATGGTATAAGAGCCATGAGCCATATTTATGTCCATATCCATAGCCATATGTCTTATAAAAGCTTGTTGCTTCTGTAATATCTCTTTGATATATCAATAAAATTATACTTTCATCTCTTGCTATTTGTATCTATCTTGTTATTTTGGTCTTCTGTCTCCATATTGTCTTCAAATAATAGGGAAGGGAATGATCCTATAAAGCCATGAGAAAGGTGTGATAGTAGATCTGTATAATACCAATGATATGAACATTATGAATTTATCAAACTAGATAACTCTAAATATTACAAGTACATCTGATATATGTACTCTCTCTAATATATCTACTAGTTTATTCTTTTCTACAAATGAAATAACTATAGAATTTAATAAATAAAATCCTAAACCTGAATGGAAACTCTCAACTCTTAAGGCCACATATATTTATGATAAGCTTTCTCCTTTTCATCTCATTGCTAAAACCACCATAAAAGTTTTGTACTAATGAATGTAATGATGTTGTTAAAGCTAAGAAGTTCATTGAAAAAATACAATAGTTCCACCAGATTATTTGAGATCAGTTAGAGAAAACTCAGGAAAATTATAAAGCAAGACATGACAAACATCATGTTGATCACCAGTTTGCTAAAGTCGATTTGGTATGGCTTCGCATCAATAAGGAAAGGCTGAAAAGTGAAGGTAAAAAGTTGAAACCAATCTAGTATGGTCCTTTTTGGATTACAAAAAATATTGGTAAAAATGCTTTTTGGTTAGATTTTCCATCTTAAATACAAATTTATTCAATATTGAATGTGGAAAATTTGAAATTATATGAGCCTTTGATGATTGTAGATCATGATGAGAGTGTATCTATTCCTTCTATTGATGATTTTACTCCTGAGTATCTAACATAATTATAAGAAGATATAATTATTCATAAGGTGTAGATTTCATGAAGGGAAGATGTTTAATATATTTGTGTTGGTCTCAAAGGGATACACCTAAACAAGGCCAAATGGATGAAAGTCAGAAGAGTGAGGGAGAAATACCCTCACCTCTTTACCAATTAATCAACTTTTAGAGGTCCAAAAGTTCCTACTGGGGAGGATTAATCCAAGAGGATCTATATTTCAGTCTAAAAATCAAGTCATCAAATTATAGGTTGATAGTTTTCATGGTGAAGATCTCATCAAGATATTTTTAGCACATTTCATGGTTCATGAAATGGAGCTCGTATCCACAAGTTATCACATGTTGAAGATCAAACTAGGAAAGTAAAAAAAAATTAAGTTATAGATAGAACATCCAGTTGGACGTCAATAAGTAATGAGTGGATGACAAGCGGTGAGAGGAGATTTGACCATGTGGTGGGTCCTCAAGCCAGCACATGGCTTACCACCAATCAATTATTTACCATGGTTTAATTTTAATTATATTGTAATTAAATATTCTAAATGTTTTAAATAAACCAAATAACCTTACCACTTCCACCTGACACATCCACCTCACCACATACTTTCCACATTCCATGCCATGTATGTCACGTTCCATATCCCAACATCCACGTGATACCATATAATATCCTAAACACCCACGTGAAAGACCCATGCCACCATATATCCACCAAAATATATGCCAATGCCAATTACTTATTTTGTGGTATTAAAAAAACTAATTTTAAACCCACTTTACTAATGTGGGATAATTGGTTATGATAAAAATAAAAATAAAGCCTATGGTTTCGAACCTATGACCTATCTAGTAAAAGGATAAGGAACCCATCAATACACTCATGGACATGAGCACTATATAAAGAGCTCAAAGTGATATTTGAAGGCATGGTTTTAAGAATTATTTCATGGAGAAAAGGCATGTGTGAGAGTGGTGGAGGGACTTAGAGATTTCTAAAGGCCTTGAATAATATAATTTTGTTTTGAGAGTATCTCTTTGACAGATTAAAGCCTACAAGATGATTTTGGTGACTCTAAAATATTTGTAAAGATATTTTACAATATTTTTATAAGAATGATCCCCCCATTAGAGTAGATCTGGAGACGTAGGCTTTAATCCAAACTCTGTTATCAAATTGAGTGTGGTATTTCTATCGAACTGGTCTCTTTATTTATTACACTCTTAAAATTTAGTGTATTATTTTAGATATTTTAAATCCAATTTTAATTATGTAATCATTTAAAATTTTGATTTTTATTAAATTATTATATTAAGGTTTTGATCTATTACAATTATGTTTTTGCTACTACAACACTTGTTTGACTACGATTATGGATCACCTAGGAAATAGGATAGAAGAAAAAATGATGATCTGGTCAGCATGATTAATGTTATAGAATAAATGGAAGATATGACAAACAAAAGAGAATTATCTTGAAAATAACAAGATGATGGGATGATAAAGAATGATTTTATAAAATAGAAAGAGTGTGGGACAAGATGAACTAGTGTTTCTTTACTTTCAAAATGGCAAGAGCGTAGCATTGTGGGATGGGAATGTACAAATGTATAGAAGCAGGAGACAATGTTTTTGTTCTTTTATGGATCATTTTCTAATGCTTTTGATATTTTAAAATTATTTATAATGTTTTTGGGATAAAATATGCACAAGGTGGGACCATCTAGTCAAAGAGATGCACGTCCAAGAGTAGATGTTCTAATAAAATAGCTAAGTCAGCTGCAATGTCCCATGCTCACAAATTGGTGAGAGCAAGAATCCTAATAAGATAAAAAATGCCTATAAAGAGTAGCAAATGTAATATATAATAGTGTGCAACATGAAGTAACTTTGAATAAGTATGTGCATTCACCTATCTATAATAGTGTAGCAAAGTTCTGAAACTGAAAAGATTCTCTTGCTCACTTATCTATTGAAGAAACTAAAAAATACTATTATGGCTGAACTGATTTGTAGAACTAGCACTAAAGATGATCATAATGTTCATGAGAAATAATCAAGATCATAATTGGTCAAGGGATAAAAAGAGTTTTAAGCTTTACAACATGCCCAAAACATAAAAAAGAATATGGTTCTCAAAGAGAACGATCCAAAGAATAGGGTCCAACATATGGACGGTCCAAAGTGGGATGAAGAATATGGTTCTCTTCCAAGAATGGCCCAAGATAGGATAAAATGTGTTCAAAGTGCCAATGATTCAAAACCCTTCACTATCTGGAGTTGTGAAGTGCAGGCTAAGGTAGTATAAAAATGTGTTCAAAGTAAGATAAAATGGTGGGATAAAATTACTTTAGCATAAGTTTCCCCCAAGTCAAGGGTTTTGTAGACAATGGTTCAAAGTTATTCATGCATAGAACCTATTAAGGTGTATGATGTTCATGGGTGCTAGAAGTTCTTCACCGTTAGGTTTAATGAGTTGATATGCCCCTGATCCATAGTTTACCATGGCAATATATGGTCCCAACCAATTAGGTTGAAACTTACCTTTATTTTTGTGTTTAGCATTCATGTTCTTTTGGTTTTCTTTCAAAACCAAGTCACCAATCTCAAACTCTCGAGGGAGAATGTGTTTTTGTAGCTTCTCCATAATTTGTCTAATAGGCTTGAAAGTTTTTTAAGGCAACCAAATACTTACCATCAAGAAGTTCTTGTTCTTATAGTCATGAGGCTCTATAGTCTTCATTTTCTTTAATGTGTTCTAGTGATATATGTAATGATGATATCTCGATCTTGATCAGTTAATAGCTTCAATTCCAAAAACAAGGGAGTATAGAGTGGTTCTAATTGGGGTTCGATGATTGGTTCTATAAGCCCAAAGGGTAGGAAAGAGTTACAAGTAACAATTATAGCCAACATTATTAATAATATTCTTTAAAATGGATAAAATGGTTTTGATTGATGCCTCAGCTTGTCCATTGCCTTGCAAGTTATATGGAGTTGATTTCTTATGCTTGATCTTGAATTTTTCACAAAGAGATTTTACATCATGGTTCACAAAATATCTACCATTATCAAATATAATACGGGTTGGGATGCCATATCAAAATATGATATGGTAATGAATGAATTTGACTATTTACTTCTTGATAACATAAGTGAGAGGAATGGCCTCAATCCACTTGGTAAAATACTCATTTGTAGTCAAAATATGCTTATGGCCATCTGAAGATGTTGGGTTAATTTTATTGATGAGATCAAGACCCCACATTAAGAATGACCATGGTGTTGTGATCGATTGTAGTGGTAAATAGGGTGCATGAATCAAGTTGCCATGCTACTAACAAGAAACACACTTCTTCACATAGTTACAAGCATCGGTCTCCATTTTGGGCCAATAATACCCTATTTTGAGAAGCTTATTTGCTAGGACTACACCATTAGTCTGAGCCCACACATTCCTTCATGAACCTCCTTTAATGTCAGCTTAGATTCTCCCAAAGATAAACAACAAAGAAGCATTTCATCATAGCCTTTGTGATAAAGTGTGTTTCTAAGGAGAGTATAATGTGTTAAGTGATAAAGTAATAGTTTTTATTGGTTATTGGAAAGTTTGGTGGGGAAGACATGACTATGGAAATAGTTATAAAAGTCATGGTACCAAGATAGCTCAGGTGGGGGATTAGGACTAGGAATGGTGTATACCCTCTATGAATTTGTCATAATATGTGTAGGCTGAAGAAGATTTTCAATCAGAAACTAATACTCTTTAGCACTATCATGCATTTGAATCATGGAACCAATTATTTCCATTGCATTGGTGGATCTGTTGTTGACTCTTAGAACTGGCTCAAATTATATAGATTTAAAATGTGTTTTGAGGTTATCAACAATCTGTTTATAAGGAACAAGCTTATCATCTCTTATTTGGTATTGATAAGTGGTGTAATTAATGATTAAATATGAATCACCATGGAACTTTAAGCTTCAAATATTCCATTGTATATCAAGGAGGATCCCTACAACCAAGGCCTCATATGCGGCCATATTATTTGTACAATCAAACTATATATATAATGCTTTGGGAATCAAATCTCCTTATGGTGTGATCAATAATATGCCAGTTCCATATCTATGAGATGTGAAGGATTCATCAAAATAGATCATCCACTACTCATTTTCCTACAGTGCTTTTTCTATGGTCATGATAGAATCATCTGGAAATTCAAACTTGAGAGGTTGAGTGGCCTCAATAGGAGCTTTTGTAAGTTGGTCAGCAATTACCTATCCTTTTATTGCCTTTTGATTCTAGTATGAAATATCAAACTCACTTAGGATAATAACCCACTTATCCACGCATCCTTGAAGAACTTCTTTAGATAAGATGAACTTGAGAGGATCTACCTTAGCAATGGCAATAGTTTTGTTATTTAGCATATAATGTCATAATTTTTGAGTGGTGAACACCATAACTAAACATGCCTTCTCAATAAGCATATAATTATGTTCATAGGCAACCAATATGAAACTTAAATAATAAACAATGTGTTCCTTACCATGATCATCATATTGGGCCAAAAATGCCCCTAGTGTATACTCTGTGATTGATATATAAAAAAGTAGTGGCTTTCCCTATGTCGGTGGTCTTAAGATTGGTAGATTAGCCAAGTATGTTTTAAGTTTTACAAATGATATCTGAAAATCTTCATCCCATTTAAAATTTACCCCTTTCTTTAAAATATGAGTAAATGGGTGGCACTTATCTTTAAATTGAGAGATGAACCGACGTATAGACTAGATCTTTCCTTGCAAGCTTCTCAGCTATTTAAGATTGTTTGGTGGAGGCATTTCCATAATAGTTTTGAATTTTTTAGGGTCTAATTTGATCCCTCATTATGATATAATGAACCCTATTAATTTCCCTGATGTGACTCCAAAGACACATTTCTTAAGATTCAAGTGGACTTTATATTCATGAAGCCTTTCAAAGATTCTTCGTAGAATGTTAGGATGTCTAGCTCTTGTTTGTGATTTTGCTAGTATATCATCAACATATTATTATACAATGTTGTGCATCATGTCATGAAAGATGACAGTCATTTCACATTGATATATTACTCCAGCATTCTTCAAGCCAAATGGTATGACTTGGTAACAAAATGTCCCTCATGGAGTGGTGAGCACAGTCTTATGTTGGTCTTTAGTAGCTATCTTGATCTGATTGTAACCAAAAAAATCCATCCATTAAGGATATCATCTCATACCCAACATTTGAGTTGATGATCACATCGATATTGGGTAGAGGAAAATTATTTTTAGGGCATGCTTTATTGATATCCCAAAAATCAATATAAATGTGTATACCTAAGTTCTTTTTACTCACTAGGACTATGTTGGAAACTCATTTAGAGTAATCTAGTGGTCTAATAAAATTATCTCCTAACAACTTTTCTAGTTCAACCTTAACCAATAAGGTGATGTGTGGATGCATCTTTCTCAATTTTTGCTTGATTGGTTTGGCATCAGGATGGACAACAAGGTGATACATAACCAAACATGGTCTAATCTTGGCATGTCAAAGTATGCCCATGTAAAGATGTATTTATAATCCTTAATAATGGATATAATATGCTCACATTCTACTTCGGTAAGGAAAGCTCCAAGATAAACAATTTTGGGAACCTCATAGGTTCTTAGGTTCATTTATGTTATGTTTTCCACAAGAAGTGTGGATCCATCTTATAGAATTATAGGCAAGGTATAGTCATGATCATCTTCTTCTACCATATCTTCTTTTTGTTATTTCCAAAGATCTGGATAGTATGAAGAATCAAAATCTGCCATCTCAGGAAAAGGCCAAGTAGCAAAAACCTTTGGAAGCTCAAGAGCAAGATGCTCAAATATTTGATGTTGTTATAAAGAAATGTTTGTACTAGATATGGAACTTCGGTTGGATGGACCTTTTATGTCCTGAGGGGATGAACAAAATTTCCCACCTAAGAGAGCATAAAATAGGTTTTCACTTGAAGACTTGTCTTTTTCTTTAATTTTACCCTGATCGACAAGTGCCTCAAAGAGGTTTTCACCCAAAGATCTCGATGTTTGTTATTTATTATGACCAAGAAAGTTTTCCTTTTCTCCAAAATAGGTAGAAGGATCTAATTAAAAATCAAATGCCTTCTTATGATCACTAATGGGAAATCTATCTCTTAGGCCCATATATTCTACAATTAATTCTTCATTTTGAAATTCATCAAGGCATATGACCAAATTTTTCTAGTCCGAATCAATAAGGTCAGGGTGTCAAAGACATATGAAACAATAAGGGTTTGCTTCAATATGAGAAGATCTAATGGTAAATATATAATGTCTTGCTTCAGGAAGGGAATCACCACTAGGATAGGTTCTTGCTTCAGGAAGGGAAGTTCTAATGGGCATTGTGGTTAATATGGAATTCAAATCAAATAAATCTAAGTCAACAAGATCATCAAAATGGCTATAATGGGATGCTACATCACTACTAGGAGTCTCATCACTATTCATTTGGAAAGAGTCACTATCTGAATTCATGAGGTCACCTCTAGTGGTATAAATCTGAGACCATGATTCTAATTGATAACTCTAGTTGATAAGGGCTCCAAGATTCCTTGCATGTGTGGGCCAAGGCCTTTCCCTATATAGTTAAGATGATGTATTATATTATTAGGGATAGGATACTCTGGATTATAAAATCAATTATTAAGTCCATAATATAACCAATCTCCCTCAATAAAAGCCTCTTGATATTTTTTTGGGGCAAGTGCAGGTACAAAAACCATAGGTGGTTTTGGTTATTTCTTCTTTGGTTACCAAATCTGGTTGGGTCCATTAAGAGTCTTGGATGGTTTAGGCTTTCTATATGATTTAGGAGATTTAGATTATTTTAAAATATATAGGACATCCTTAAAATGGTATATGGAAATACCCACATCCTTAATAACAACTTGTTTTGCAAGAACTATAGGAAATGGATTAGCCAAAGTGCAAGCTAGATCACTAGGGTCGATATAATTAGATGAAGATGGATGGGAAATAATGGCTTTATTTCTTTTCACAATATACTCAAAATGTAGCTAATATTTATAATTATAAAACTCAACTTTAAGACATTTGTAATATTGATATGGTTACTCATCATCAGAAATAGCAACATCGATCCCATCATGGAGAAACTTAAGACACTAGTGAAGAGTAGATGGGACCACCTATACTTCATGGATCTAGGGAAAACTAAGGAGTATGTTATAAGTAAGTTAAATATCCATAATATGGAATAATGTGTGATGAGAAATAGACCTAACCATGACTGGTAACCAAATTATACTCAAAGATTCCCTCTCGGTGTTGTCATAAGCCTTGATTGTAATAGTCTCTGGCTGAATGTCCTTATCCGGGTAGCCCAAACATCATACCAACTTGAGATATATGAAGTTCAACCTTGAACCATTATCTATAAGAACCCACTTGATCTTATGATCCACAATGATTATCTCTATGTATAGTGGGTTATTAAGGTTTGGGCCAAGAGTGGACATGTCTTTTTGATCAAATGTGATTTGCTAAAATGAAGACAAATGTCCAACTAGGTTCTAGAACTGATCAAGGTTAATATCATTAGGCATAATATATTCTTTCAAAAGGTTATTCATGATAGTTTTATAAATATCAGATATCCTTAAGAATTCTAATAGTGAAATCTATGCAGGGTTTTTGGTCAATTGATCTATTAAACTATAAGGATTTTTTATTGTGGATTGAGTTAGTTTAGTCTTTGTTGTCATAAGTATTGACACTATGGATCACACCCTTGAAATAAGGCTTGGCTTCTCTCTTCCACATGGCACAATGGAGACTCCCCTCTTGTTGTGGGTTTGGTAAAATTGAGGGGAGAATCTCTAGATAAGGGCTAGCTCCCTTTGATGCATCTCTGAGGTCTTTCACTACTACTGCTAATAATGGGGGGGTTGAAAAGGGAGAAGGATATAACCAAAATAGAAAATATCTAAAAGGTGATGCACCAAATTATTTTGATCTACTCAATAATATCAACACTTCAAACCAAGAGAAGGGTGAATAGACACTTTATCTGATAGAAAAGACCAGACTATAGGGTGATTTAATAGGGAGGCTTGGTAAAGATACAAGGAAGAGGAATTTACCATAGGCACTACAAAAAACAAACTGTCTGATAACTACTCCTCTATCTTTGTACTCCAGATGAATCGCTTCCTGTTAACCTACAAAAATGATCTTGGATACACTAGGTATGTTGGTGTCAACCCATGAAAGCATCAAGGTGAAATGACTAAACACAGAGTTGTTACATAGACATACTCAAAAGTATAACTAGTCAGATAGAGGTAAAATGAATTCTTATTGATCAAAGGTGAAATTTGGTAGGGCTTCACCTTAAAAAATGAGAGATATCCTTCTCCACTAAGAGGCTACAATATATATCATAAAATAAAAGACTTTGGCACCTTCTAGAATAAGTGGCCCATACTGCATTAAACACCTAAGAAGGAGGAAATCCACTAAAGGAACCATGATGTGGTAGTCGCAAGTCTTGACTTTGGTGCTTAAATAATATTAAATGTCACTACAAAAGCATGGGTCACTTTGTCTCATCCACAACAATAACTTCTTGTGCAAATGCTTTTTGTGCTACCTAGATTATTCTAATTCATGTCTATGCTTCACTGGGTATGTCCTTTGGAACATTCCAAATGTTGTCGTATGTGTGCATAGCCATGTTCTAAATTCTCTATTTCATTCCCTCTTTCCTTGCTATTTCTTTTCACTTTCTAGAAATTTGAGATCTCAGGATATTCTTTTCCCTTTTTCAGGCTCCTTTTCTAGTGGGTCACTGAGTTTATCCTCAGGTCTTATGCCCCTTTGAATTCCATTGGGCTTATGCTCATGAATATTTTTGGGCAAGATGTCCGAAAGAAATCTTTCAACTGCTTGTCTGAAAGAGTTTCTTCTTGGCTTTTCCTCAACAACTAATGCATCCATTAAATTTGACATCTATGGGCCTATCTCCATTTTAAAACCAATGGCTATTTCACTATCTTGAATTTGACATCCATGGGGATGTCACCAAATGTTTAAACTGCCAACGGCTAGTTCATCATGCTAAATTTGACGTCCTTGGGCCCATCATCCCTTTGGTTATTCCTTTGGCCCTTTGTAATGAACCTTCTCAAAGGGAAGGTGTCCCTTTGAAAAAATGAAAAAGGTCCCTTTTTGGTTGTTGAGAGCCCTCCACAAGGGCACTTGTCTTTTAGGCTCATTCAAGTTTCCCATTTCCTTTGGACAAAATGTCTGAAGGAATTCCTTTGAACATTTTGCCCGAAGGAAATCTTGCTTTCATGTCTTGGCCTTCCTTTGTGAATTTATTTGGACAAAATGTTTGAAGGAATTCCTTCGAGCATTTTTTTTGAAGGAATTCACCCTTGGTTCTACATGGATTTTCTTCAGACAAAAGTCCAAAGAAATCCTTTATCTTGTTTTGCTTTGTCATTTCTTCTAAAGGAAAACTTCCCTTTTGGCCTTCTCTTTAATCTCTTTTCAAAATGTGTTCCCTGCCCTCCACAAGATCACCTTGGGTCCAAAATGTCCTTCAAAACCTACTTAAACGGCCCCATTTGGCACCTTCCTATCCTCCATAAGGGCACTTGCCCTTCGAAGTGTTTGTAAAAGACTTGCATTTCTTTAAAATTGGCCCATTCCTTTGTAATAAAGGTATGCCTGAGGTAAGTTTTTGAAGTAAAACAAGCCTCAGATCAACCCAAAACCTACAGGACTCAAATCACTTAGTTCTTTTGTGGAACAAGCCTATGACAAAGGGAAAAAACCATGATTGCAACAAGGTGAAGGCATCAAAGACTGGGACAGCAAGGAAAGAAAGGGAGACCAATTTTTTAGCCTGTAAGACAAAAAATGATCAATAATTTGGTGATTCGTAGGGGAAGCATGTCTGCTATGCTAAAGAAGACTGGTAGCCTACAAGCCTATTGGGCACAAATTTAGAATGTAGCTTGAAAAAGTTAGAAACAGCGTTTGAAAGACCTATGAACCAACAAAGCTTTACCTCAAGCAACAAGGAAAAAACAACACACAACAAGGCTAAAAAACACTACACCTATACAAATGGCACTTAGGGAAAACAAAGACAACCGAAAGTAAACTACTATTTATAGCTAACTAGATATATTTGCCTCCCTTCTGGATCAAAGGGAAAAATTCTCAAGTCTCCATGGCAAGAAAACTTATGATGCCAAATAAGTGACTAAATGGAATGGAGACTTGATGACTTGCCCTTCTTCCCTGCCACCTTGATTGGCTTGTATTCAAATGGATCAAGGTCAAACATGTCTCCAACATCTATGTATTCACTTTTCCCTTTAAAAATTAATTCATGTTGTCCCCTCATGATGGTGTATTTCATCAAGAAATCAATGACTGCTAGCTTATCACCATAAGCCACATTTAGCTCATATCCCCCTTAACATGCATCATGGATTGACTTGTTCCCTTCTACCTCATTAAATAGCATGTAAAACTAATATTCTACTTCATCATGGCTTTCTTGAAGAAGGCTATCTATTATGATGTCTAAAATGAGATCAAAAATTGCTTGTTCATCCCACAGAATGTCACCTTCTTCCTCAAAGCTCTCTTCTTCAAAGATTTCAATAACATGGATAGGCCTTTCCCTTACTTACTAAAAAACAAGAGTCTTTAGTTATTCCAAGACATGCTCCTAATCCTTCTCCAGCTCGGGTCCCATGGCATGGTCATTCTCTTCATCAAAGCAACAAAGAAGTTTATCAAACAAGGGAGGAGAGAGTTCACCATGCTTACTTTCTTCATCATCCCTTGTTGACAGATAAATTTTGTCAACCTCTTCTTCATATTACTGGAATATCTGCATGTATGCATGACTTATGTCTTCTCCTTTATTGATGATGTCTTCAAAGGGAGCATCCATGATGATCTCATCCTCATTGTCACTCATGATATCCTCTTGGATAGTTATAAATTGGATCCTCTCTTCTTCATTTGCCTCTATTAAAATAGGTTCCTCCTTGAGAAAGAATGGAGTGGAGGGTTGATGGATAGACTCATGTGGAAGAGGAGGCAATCTTTGAGCTAGAATCAAATGATTCTCTTCCTTCCATTTTTCCATCACTTCATCTACATCAGATGTGGCTTGATAGCTCTCTTGAAGGAGTATATATAGGGTGTGTTTAGACATGAAATCTATTGTTTGGTCTAAACTATCCATCACACCCTGGCTGAGAAATCTCATTCTGGACTCCAACTCTATAATTTGCTTGGATATATTCTCTTGGGAGAGCCTTTATTGGAGATCATGAGGATCAACATGAGTAAGAGCAGCTTCATCATTTCCAAGGCCCTAAGCTGGTCCATCGTATTCACTCCTCCAACTTGGAATCTTGATATCATGTTGAAAGACTTGAGGAGGTTGAGGAAGACTAGGAAGAGACTGTTGATGCATAGGAAGAATTTATTGAAGAGAGATGTGCTATTTTTTGAAAAGCATAGGATGATTTCTTTCAAAGGAGGATTCACAATCTAAGGAATTGAGAAGGTTCATTTCCATGGGAGGTTTCTCTAATGCCCTTTGATGTTGAAAATATAGGTATAAGGGATTAATAGGAGTGGTTACTGCATCAGATGAGCTAAAGTGAGCAAGCGTTATTTGGTAGAAAGGATTTGGTGCACAAGAGGGGGATTTCTTTAAAATAAGAGGGAGTTTCTTTAGAATGGGATAAGGCACATAAAGCCGATTGCCTTGAATGAATGGACTGTCCTATTTTACTAATTCCTCCTTCATGGATTGCAAGGCCTGAGCTCACCTAAACAAGCACTCCTCTTTGTACAAAAGATCTTGTTGATATCTATTTTGCTCCTCTAATCTATTTATCTCTATCACTTGCTTCTCAAACTCTAGCATTACTTCATTTACACTAGGTGAAGGGTAACTAGGAGAGTTGCTTGAGGTGATTCCATGAACAACCTAAGCTTGATCAAAGTTATATGAAGGAACACAAGGCCTATACTGCTAAGCAATGGAATTATACATACCAAAATGTGATTTCTTGATGGTACTAGGATTACTTAACCAACTGATTCAACTTAGAGTCACCATTGGTGTTGGTTGAAATGCCTGTAAAGGCTGATTGGTTCAAGAACACACCAAAAATCCTTTAACTCCTCAAAAAAATAAATCCCACTAGGTATGCCAAAAATTGTTGACATTTTGGATTGCACCCTTGAAAGAAGGCTTGGCTTCTCTCTTCTACGTGGCACAATGGAGACTCTCCTCTTGTTGTGGGTTTGGAAAAATTGAGGGGAGAATCTCTAGATAAGGGATAGCTCCCTTTGATGCATCTCTGACGTCTTTCACTACTACTTGTAACAATGGGGGGTTAAAAAGGGATAAGGATATAACCAAAAATAGAAAATATCTAAAAGGTGATGCACTAAATGATTTTGATCTACTCAACAATATCAACACTTTAGACCAAGATAAGGGTGAAAAGACACTTTATCTAATAGAAAAGACCAGACTGTAGGGCACTTTAATAATGAGGCTTGGTGAAGATACAAGGAAGAGGAACTTACCACAGGCACTTTAGAAAACACACTGTCTGATAACTACTCCTCTGTCTCTACACTCTAGATGAAGCACTTCCTATTAACCTATAGAAATGATCTTGGCTACACTAGATATGTTGGTGTCAATCCATGAAAGCATCAAGGTAAAATTATTGAACACAGAGTTTTTACACAGACATACTCAAAAGTATAACCAGTCAGATAAAGGTATAATGCATTCTTATTGGTCAAAGGTGAAATTTGGTAGGGCTTCACCTTATAAAATGAGAGATATCCTTCTCCATTGAGATATTACAATATATAGCATAATGGAAAAGACTTTGTCAGCTTCCATAATAAGTGCCCCAAAGTGCATTAAACACCTAGGAAGGAGGAAGTCCATTGAAGGAACCATGTTGTGGCAGTCGCAAGTCTTGACTTTCGTGCTTAAATCATATTAAATTTCATTGTAAAAGCATGGGTCACTTTGTCTTATCTATAACAATAAATTATTATGATGATGATTTTTATTCCATCTAGACTGTTCTAATTTGTGTTTGTGCTTAGTTGGGTTCATCCTTTGGAACATTCCAAATGTTGTCATATGTTTGTGTATCCATGTTCTAGATTCTCTATTTTGTTCCCTCTTTCCTTGTTATTTCTTGTCACTTTCTAGAAATTGGAGCTCTCAAGCTATTCTTTTCCCTTTTTCGGTCTCCTTTTCTACCAAGTCATTGAGTTTATCCTCAGGTCTTATGCCCTTTTGAATTCCATTGGGCCTGTGCTCATCAATACTTTTGATCAAGATGTCCAAAAGAAATCTTTTGGCCGCTTGTCCAAAAGAGTTTCTTCTTGGATTTTCTTCATTGGCTAATGCATCCATTAAAGTTGATGTCTGCGTACCTATCACCATTTGAAAACTAATGGTTATTTCATTATCTCAAATTTGACACCTACAAGGACGTCACCAGACATTTAAACTGGAAATAGTTAGTTCATCATGATAAAGTTGACATTCTCAAGCCCATCATCCCTTTGGTTATTCCTTCAGCCCTTTACAAAAAAACCTTTTCAAAGGGAAGGTGTCCCTTCAAAAAAATGAAAGAGGTCCCATTTTGGTCATTGAGAGCCCTCCACAAGGTCACTTGTCTTTCGAGCTCATTCGGGTTTCCCATTTCCTTCATATAAAATGTTCAAAGGAATTCCTTCAGGCATTTTGCCTGAAGGAAATCTTGCTTTCATGTCTTGGCCTTCCTTTGTGAATTTCTTCAGACAAAATGTCTGAAGGAATTCCTTCAGGTATTTTGTTTGAAGGAATTCACCCTTGGTTCTACATGGATTTTCTTCGGACAAGAGTTTGAATAAATCCTTTATCTTTTTTTTCTTTGTCATTCCTTTCAAAGTAAAACTTCCCTTTCAACCTTCTCTTTGATCTCTTTTCAAAATGTGTTCCTTGCCCTCTGAAAGGGCACCTTGGGTCCAAAATATCCTTCAGAACCTACTTGAACAGCCCCATTTGGTGCCTTTCTACCCTCTGCAAGGGCACTTGCCCTTTGGAGTATTTATAAAAGACTTACATTTCTTTAAAACTGTCCCATTCCTTTGCAATAAAAGGCATGCCCAAGGTAATTTTCTGAAGTGAAACAAGCCTTAGATCAACCCAAAACCTACGAGACTCAAATCACTTAGTTTTTTCATGGAACAGGCCTACGACAAAGGGAAAAAACCATGATTATAGCAAGGTGAAGGCATCAAAGACTACGACAAGGAAACAAAGGGAGACTAATTTTTTGGCCTGTAAGACCAAAAATGGTCAATAATAATATTCATCTTTGGAATCATTGGCATAATGTTCTCATTAAGTTTCATTGAATAAGTGGGCAAAAGGCCTTAGATGGTAATTCACGAGTATCTAGTTACAACTGCACAACCTAGAGGTGGCAAGGAGTCATTATAATTAGAAGAGGAAGTCAAAGGGCCTTGGATGATGACTCATGAGCGTCTAGCTATATTGTTATAGTTTTGAGTTGATGAAGAGCCTTTAGAAAAAGGGTGTTATTGTTTAGAACTAGTAACCCATGTAAATAGAGTTATAATCTGATTATGTGAACTCAACATGGTATTACTAGGGGAGAGGGTGTTTACCCTATAATAATGGGTCCCATGCTATAAGAAACACAAGATTATCCACATGAATTTATAGTAACAATGGTAACTTGGGTAGCCAAAATGTGCCCCACAGTATTGTTATAATCATAGGGCATGTTGTTATAAGCCACATTTTTAGTATGGTCTTTATGATCCCTATTATGCTCATTATGATTCTAACCCTGATGTTGGTTTTGATTCTACCTCTATCCTTGATTCTGAACTTCATTTTTATTATTTCTTGGTGGAGATGGAATATGTCAAGGAAAGGGGTCTTTATATATTCCAATATCTTGATTTGTGTCCTGATTAGGGGCCAACTTAATTTCCAGCTCACCACTTTCAATAAAGTCTTCAATAATATTGTTAAGCATGAGATATAATGAGAGGGGGGTGAATTAGTATATCATATATATTTTACTTAATCAAATTACTTAATTTAGTTCTTTATAGACTTAATCATTCATTCAAGATATGCAATAAAATTGAAGCAATAACATGTACCACAAAAGAGAGAGAGACACCATATTTTTACGTGAAAACCCAAAGTAGGAAAAACCATAGAGAACTATCTCAAGTACACAAATGAGCACCAACTCAAATTTACAATGTTCACAAGAACCAACGTGCAAGATCACTAACCCCTTTGTTGAGCACCAATACAACAATGATTTATGAGAACCAACCCCTCTGTGTAGATAACACAACTATCTCTTAATGTTGATTTTTCAACAAATGATAGAACTCTACAATATCTGTTTATTTTCTATTATCTTTTCTCTTCTCTCCTCTTGTTCTTCTTAGCAAAATACAAACCATACACACTCTTGCATGTTTCAAATGGATTCTCAAGCCTTTATTCATAGCTTTATAAATGACCTTTGGTATTCACCCTTTGTGTCCCTTCAATCCTCAGAAAATGACACCAAACTTGCATGACCTTTCATATACTTTCATTTGAAAAGTCATGGTGACCCTTCATGAGCAAATTCATCTTTTTCCCTTCTATCTTTGTCTTGGTGACATTTTGAATTCCTTAAGATGACTCTTCATGAAAAAATTCACCATACCCTCTTTTGTCTTTACTTGGTGACTCTTGGAATTCCTCAAGATGACTCTTCATGGGAAAATGCATCCCATTCCTCTTTTGTTTTTACCCTGTGACTCTTTGACTTCTCCATGGGCCCTATTTTAACTTTATGCAACCAAAATTATATTTGTTAATATTAAATAAATATTAACACACATTAACCAAGATATGAACATTAAAAACATCATTAAATGCTATGGGGCCTTTAACATCAAAAATTTCTAGACCTTTGACATCAATACCAATATTTTCAGCAATCTCCCCCTTTGTCATTGATGGAAACCTCAAAATGAAATTGCCATATCTTAAAACCTGCACTACATATGCCAACTTACATATACTTCCATCTAAAAAACATACAATAACTCTCCCTTACTGTAGCAACCTATACCTATTTCATGTACCTATACATGTACCTATTTTTGTTCTTCTCCCCTTTTGACATCAATAGCAAAGGGCCTATCTTGGAGCTAAAAATTATCTCCCCCTCAAATGATGTTGATCCTTAATGGTAAGAAGTAAAAAAAATTACTCTCAACTTCTCCCACAAATACTCAAATGTGTCTTTTGGTAGTGCCTTTGTGAAAATATTTGCAATCTATTTTGTAGTATTGATATATTCCATCTTAACCTACTGATTTACAACTTGCTCTTTCAAGAAGTGATATCTGATGGGAATATGTTTTGCTCTTGAATGCATCACTAGAATCTTTGAAATATAATAACACTTGTGTTGTCATAAAAAATAGAAATAGGTTCATCATATTTTACCCTGATAGCTTCTAAAGTTTGCTTCATCCAAAGTACTTGAGTACAACACAATACTACTACAATATATTTTGATTCAGTTGTATAAAATGATATCGAGTTCTAGTTCTTACTTATCCATGATACTAAGCTATCTCTGAGAAAGAAAGCTCCTCCACTTGTACTCTTTCTATCATCCAAACAACCTACCCAATCTGAATCTGTATAAGCAACCAAAGTGAAATCTTGGCCTATGGGATACCACAATCCATAATCTAATGTCTTTTTAATATCTGAATATTATCTTCACCAACTGAACATGATTCTCCTTTAGGGTTGCCTGATATCTTACAACCATGCCTACTGCATGCATAATGTATGGCCTCGATGCTATCAAATATAAAAGACTACCAATCATATATCTATACAAAGATTGATCTGTAATGGGTGAATATTCATTCATGCTCACCTTATTCCCTGTACCTATCGGTGTACCAACTAGTGCACAATCTTTAAAACCAAACTTTTTCAACACTTCTTTGTCATATTTACTTTGAGATATGAAAATTCCTTTATCTGATTGAAAAATTTTCAACCTTAATAAAAATGAAAATTCTCCAAGCATAGACATCTCAAATTATTTTTGCATATTGTCGAAAAATTTCATCTTTCAATGTTATCTCCAAATATTATGTCATCAACATATACCATAATAATCAATTGATGCTCACCTTCTATTTTGATGAAGAAATTACTATCAACAAATCCTCTTTTGAAACCTTGATCCTACAAGTATTTATCAAGTCTTTCATACCAAGATCTGGGAGCTTGTTTCAATCCATGCAATGCTTTCTTCAATCTAAATACATGGCTACTATCAATTGAGAGAAGAAATCCCTCTGGTTGCTTAATTTAGACCTCTTCTTCTAGATTCTTGTTTAGGAAATCAGAATTGACATCCATCTGAAATACTTTGAAATTTTTAAACACTACATATTCAAGAAACATTCTAATAGCCTCTAGCCTTGCCACTGGTGCAAAATTTTCTTTAAATCTATTCCCTTAATATGAACATATCCTTTACATACTAATCTTTCTTTATTCCTGGTCACTTCTCTATTTTCATTCAACTTATTTTTATAAACCTATTTTATTCTTATCACATTGTGATCTTTTAGTCTAAGCACTAATTCCCAAGTATCATTATTTTCTATCTTATTTAATTATTTATGCATTGCCTTAACCCAATGCTTATCATGTCTAACTTCTAAAAAAGTTCTAGGTTGAATTTTGGATAACAAAGAGAAATTAACTTACTCAAATTCACTTACCATCATTCTTCTAGTGCGAACTCCTTCATTTATGTCCCCGATGATGTCACTTTCATTATGATTTTTTTGGACATATTTGGATGGGTTTTTGGTGTCTTTTATGTGTCCCATTCTCCTGTTCCATAGCCAACTTTCTTCAATTTGACTCAAACAACATCTTTGACCTTTGATATCTGATAACATATATAAATTATTACATGTTTTCTAAGCATCTACAAGCAACATATCTAAATATTTTTTCCTAATTTCATAAATTTTTGTATAAAACTTTAGTATGTGCCCCTAATCACACATTTAACTTACACTCAAAACTTTAGTTCTACCATTATCCAAACTTAGTGTACCTTTTTCAGCAATTCTAGTAATAGTATTATCTCTAAATTTTACTATGCCACCATTGATCTTCTTCAAGGTTATGAAATTTCTCTTATCTCCTATCATGTGCCTTGAACATCCACTATTAATGAACCATGGGTTTTCTTAATTTCTTGCATGCAAAGTTTTTTGTACTAACATAGACTTTTCAGGTTGTTTCTTCTGCCATAAACTTGTCTAAACTTTCTTCTTGATGAATGGAACCTTCAAACTCTAGTCCTTCTTGACTGACTCAAACATGCTTCTAAAGGGTATGTATATGAAGTTGTTACACTTGTAACATATTATGTCCTCTTCATTAAATCTTGATAGAGGAGAAAAAGAGTTATGGCTTCTGCTTGACTCTGCATGAGTTTCTTTCTCTTTGTTTCTGAAATTGTTAGCCCTTTTCTAACATTCTATTTTTTTATAACCATATCCATTACAATAAAAATAGTAACCATAAAAATAGAACTTGTTTGTGTATCTCTGACCTAATTACCTTTTGTAGCTCTGTTCCTTCTAGCCTTCATTGTTTGATATGTCCTCTATATTCTTAACTTCTTTTTTTGTTTCCTCTTTTATAAGAGCTTCAACATATCTCTTTTTCTTTTCAAATCCGATACCTCTCTTATCTAATATTTATTTTTGGCTTTCTAATATCTTATTCAATATATTAGTACATTTCTCAAATTTTGAATCATTGATTGCTTTATTTGTTTTCTCAAGATCTACTTTTAAAGAAGTAATTTCAATAACATACCTTTCACATTCTTCACTTAATTTTTGCAACTGTGTCATTAGATATTTTTCATTCTTCTTGGCTTCTTCAAAGTGTGCTTGTAGATATTCAATTTTTTCCTTTGAATCCTTTTCATTTTTTTTGATCTGGAGCTTCAATCTTCGATTCTTCTTCTCAAGAGATTTTAACTCTTCTAAGGCACAAAGGAGTTCTCCTTCTAGATTCACTTTGGCTTCATCTTATTCTTCTTCTTGATCATCTGTACTTTTACTTACAGAGGTATCTTCATGTATGGCCATGAATAGAATCTCTTCTTCTTCTGAATTACTGACTCCACTATCTTTGGTTGAGCTAGGATCTTTAGAATATAAACTCTTTTTCTCAAATCTCTTCTTGAATTTTCCTTTGAAATTCTTCTTGTATGTAGACTTTCCTTTTTCATTATCACCATTACCCTTATCTAGGCACTTAGCTGAAAAATGTCCAATCTTTCCATAATTAAAACATTTAAAAGGTAATTTCCCTTGATATTTACCTATGCCCTTTTTGGCTTGCAGATGAATAGAGCTCCATTGTCATTTTCATCATCACTATAGCTATCACTTGATTCTTGAATCTTAGCCTTCTCTTTCTTTGATGTCTTGAAAGCATATTCTCTTTTTGAGGGTTTCTCTTGTTTGATCTGTATCTCATATACCATAAGAATACCATGTAGCTCATCCATCTTTAGCTTAGCTAAATTCTTCATCTCTTCAATTTCTAAAACTTTTACACCATATCTCAATGGTAGAGATCTCAAAACTTTTTGTACCACGGTTGATTCTCTAACTTTTTTCCAAGACCTTGAATCTAATTAACTATTTGATCAACCTGCAAAAATTAACTCGCTATATTTTATTCCTCTTCCATCTTCAAACTCTCAAAATATCTTGTAAAAGTTAGAAGCTTGGCTTGTTGAACCTTTCCTTCACTTTTGTAAATATTCTCAAGCTTTACCCAAGTTTCATGAGAAGATTTAAATTGCATAACTTTGAAAAATTTTGATTCACATAAACCACATAAAATAGCATTTAAATATTTAGCATTATTTTCACTTACCTTATTTTCCACCAAAGTAGTTACAAGTGTTTATGGCTCTTCATATTCCTCCACCACTACTTGCCAAATGTTGAATCTAAGGGCCATCAAGTAAGTCTTCATCCTTATGCTCAAAAAACCATAATTTTTCCCATCAAACAAAGGTGCCTTATTTTATAAAATCCTTCATGTGATCCATCCATCGTGCTTTCCCTAATCTACCTTCAAGCTGTAAAACTTTTTCAAAAGGAACCTACTCTAATACCAATTGTTAAGCATGAGATATACTGAGGGGAGGTGAATCAATATATCATATATATTTTACTTAATCAAATTAATTAATTTAATTCTTTAACCACTTAATCATTCATTCAAGATATGAAATAAAACTTAAGCAATAACATGCACCATAAAAGAGAGAGAGACACTAGATTTTTTGTGGAAACCCAAAGTGGAAAAAACCATGGAGAACTATCTCAAGTATGAAAATGAGCACCAACTCAAATTTACAATGTTCATAAGCACCAACTTACAGGATCACCAACCCCTTTGCTGAGCACCAACAAAAAAATAATTTTTGAGCACCAACCCACAAGAGCACCAACCTCTCTATGTAGATAACACAAATATCTCTCAATATTGTTTTCTTAACAAATGATAGAACTCTAAAATATCTCTTTATTTTCTATTCTCTTCTCTCCTCTTTCTCTTCTTAGTGAAATACAAACCATGCACACTCTTGCATGTTTCAAATAGCTTCTCAAGCCTTTATTTATATCTTTCCAAATGACCTTTGGCATTCACCCTTTGTTTCCCTTCAATCCTCATGGAAAATGGTGAAAAACTTGCATGACCCTTTGTATCCTTTCATTTGAAAAGTTACATGGTGACCCTTCATGAGAAAATTCACCTTTTCCCCTTTTGTCTTTGTCTTGGTGACTTTTCAAATTCCTTAAGATGACTCTTCATGGAAAAATGTGTCATACCCTCTTTTGTCTTTACTTGGTGATTCTTAGAATTCCTCAAGATGATTCCTCATGGGAAAATGCATCCCCATTTCTCTTTTGTCTTTACCCTGTGACTCTTTGACTTCTCCATGGGCCCTATTTTGACTTTATACAACCAAAACTATATTTGTTAATATTAAATAAATATTAACACACATTAGCCAAGATATAAACATTAAAAACACCATTAAATGCTATCGGGCCTTTAACACCAAAAATATCTAGACCTTTGACATCAGTGACAATATTTCCAATAAATGTGTCATAATTAGATGCAATGATACACACTATGACCAACAACATGATGGAAGTTACACCATTCATTCTCTTTGTACTAATCTAGTTTTAGTTAATCTTGAGGAAATAGTCTTGACACTGACAATACAATCAAATTAGCCACAATGAACTTTTATAAAACTATTTTAGCTGATTCTCCTAACTTGATAAAGACTCTAAAATTGTTATGAAATATCCTTCATGGAGGTTGTCTCTACAAATTAGGTGGTGGATTTGGTAGAATTATTTGTAAATTTGGGGGAGGCATAGCCTACACCATTTATACATGCCTTATTTTAGTCACCCCATTTCCAACCATATTCTTATTTTTATTAAATCACTTAGGCTTATCTTGCGTAACAATTTGAACCAGTGATTTAGTCTAATTACATGCTTGACCTTGCATGAAAATCTTGATAAGGCCTTTAGTAATAAGAGATTTCTCAATATTCACTCCTTTTTCAATAATTACTTCAAATGAGTTAGCACAAGCTAATCATAGATTATGCGCGACTTCAAGATGCAAGTTCTATGCAAATATATCAACCAATTATTTGTTCGACAAGTTATGTTGAAAGCAACCTATTGATGCTCTCCACCTTTGTAGATATGCCACAAAACTTTCACCATCATTTTGTTTGGCTTTTCACAAGTCAATAATGATCAATTCATGTTCTATATTATACAAGAAATGGTCAATGAACTTTTTTGATAAGTCATTCTAATCTAAAAATGATCCCTTGTGTAATTTAAGTAGCCAATCTAAATCATGTCCCTCTAAACTTCATGGAAATAGTCAAAGTAAATACTCACTACTATAAGTAGCCTCTTGACATAAGATAAAGAATGCTTGTATGTGTTCACGTGGATCTCCCTTTCCTTTTTATTTATCAAATTTGGGTGCCTCAAAATGAGGTGGAAAGTGGTTTTGGAGAATAGATAAATCAAATGGATATGGACATATCTCATCAAATTTATACTTTTTAACTCTATTATTTATCTCCAATCTCTGAACAATTTCCTTCATAGAATTCCACTCTTGTATGTTTGGTGCATTTATGGTTTGGATAAGATGTTTTTGGGGTAGTATGTACCCCTAGTTTCATTGTTGTTGGGGTGGAATGTGCCCCTATTTTTTTTACTATTAGGGTGGAATGTGCCCCTAGTTTTGTTTTTGTTAGGGTGGAATGTGCCCCTAGTTTTGTTGTTGGGGTAGAATGTGCCCTTGGTTTTGTTGTTGTTAGGGTGGAATGTGCCCTTAGTTTTGTGTGGATCTATAGGTATTGTATAACTTTCAATTTGTGCTTTGGTTCTGATTCACTCCTTGAGTCGATAAAATAGGCCATTGATTCTTGGATTGTAAAACATTTCCTAAATTCAGTTGTTTAGTACCTTGTTAACTTGGGATAGTTCTATATTTGTTTACCAATCACTGCATTGGTTGGAATGAACTAGCCAAATTGTCTTGAGGGATTTCCTCAATTTGCACTGAATGTTTAAATCTCTTATTTGTTAAAGTAACAAGAGGTTATTGATGATTAAATAATGTATGCTCCATGTCAAATAGAATATTTTATAAGATCTATTGTGACTTTAACTACTCGTTTAGATTATCTTGATCCACTATGGTTATGTTTTCATCAAATGTTTATTGCATACCTTCAACCACATTTCTCTATTCTTTTAAAGCATCATTGTGAATTGAATTGGAAACTAATGAGTCAATTAAGTCTATGATAAGTTGATCCACATATGATTGACTTATTATCTTGATCTTGGCTAAAAGATCCAAATTTGTGGGCTTTAACTCTATTTGTATTTATTTCCCTTTGTTAGAAGAATAAGGTATGTTTATTTGTGCAAAATATTGCTCTTACCTTCATTATTATCCTTCTATAAATAAGGTATGCAATTGCTCTATATGAATGTTTGAAGGTAGTCTAGCACTTAATTCTATCAACCTAAGAAGTGCTTCATCTTGATCTCCTTGGGGTTGATATTCATTATAATTATCTCTAGATCCTACTATTACAGGGATGCCATAAAAAATAATGGGGTTGTCTTGAACACCATAAAATTGCTCATCCTCATAGCCAAGTCCATAAGAGGCCCCATTATGAGTGAACCTTTGAGTCATGTTTAAAAAGAGTTGTTCTTTGTGTTTAAATATATTTGGATCAATGTTTTGAAAACATTCAAACAAAGTATGCCTTGGTTATTTTTAAATAAATAAGGTACCAAAGAGACTATAAAAGAGGGTGGCTGAGAACCACACATAATTAGAAGAATTAGTTCACAAATTTACTCAACTTTTGGTGAAGCTAAAATCATATAGACTCGAAGAGGGTAAGGTAATTCAAAGACCCAAGGTGAAAACTAGTACACCAAATCCTAGATCTTTGTGATATGGCTATAATGTAAAATATAGTTTCAACTTGGATGAGTTGACCCTAGAAAATTAGAGGAAATATCTTTGGATGATGAATAATATAAAATGAACTAAGTAACTAAAGATGTAGAAACATGCATGAATTACTAAGTACAAAACTAGGATCATGGGTGATACAACGTCACCACATAGTTCTATTAGGATAAAATATTTCTAGGACTCAAAGCATGAGCAATACGAAATATGACTTGATTCCACCAAGATGATAATTTAATTTTGAGTCTAATAAATAGCCCTCAATTCAAATGGAAAATTGAACCCAAGTTAGAACAAGTTTAGTGTGCAAATGGTGAACCCAACTTAACACACTAACCCTTAAAACTCATAAAGGTTCAACTTCATTTTTTAATTATAAATGAGGGACTTAAAACAAATTGGATAAAAGGTCTAGACTCAATTGGGTAGCATGACTACACCAAAGTCGATGACATGACACAAAAGCTTTTGATAATAATTTGAATAAGGGAAAGATGAAATTCTAAATGGATAGCATAACAACTCCCTTTCTCAATAAAATTGAGGATAATGTGCTTTGGTTAAGTTTGTTGAGTTAACAAGCAGTTTTAGACACAAATCAAGACCAAATAAACTAATGACAAAAAACAATCATCTTAAGTCTAACTGACAAGGTATGGTAAAGTGGGGTCAAGTAAACTAGCAATTTTTTGAATGTTTCTAGGGGAATCAATTACACAATGACTTTCATGTCATGATGCAAAATAAAATCATGTAATTGGGTGTCCATATAACTTGTCTTGTTACAAAAAGGTCTTACCATTTTTGTAACCACTACAGCCTATTGTTCACTCAGTGTAGTGTGATGTTCAAAGTATAAATACATCTCATGTGCAACTCCATCACTAGAAGGTGGTTTAATTGATCAAACCTGTAATCCTAGTAAGAGTGGATGAAGTCAATGTTTGGAGATGAAACCCTGGGTCAAAGCTTGCCTATAAAAATTGTGGGAGGTGATGAAGTCCCTTTTGCACAAGTCAAGTTGCAAATAAATGAAAGATATAAAAAGAAAGACTTTAAGGTCATTTTCAAGGTCACCCAGACTATTGTGAATTTTTGGGGAGTACTTTAGATGACATTTTTTTTAAGCCTTGGACTAGGCTTATTTGCAACAAAGATGGTGCTTTTGATTCCAAGGGTTCCATAAAGGGGACAAGTGGAAGAGCATACATGTGAAAACCTTCTTTTTTCCAATCAAGTTATAACTAAATAACCATTAAAAATAAAAATTGATAAGTGTGTTCAATTTTAAGCCCCAAATAAAAGATGAGGTGGTGTTTGTTTGACCCCTTGGTCTTAAGTTGTAACTTTGAAAGTCTAACTATAAAATATTCATCTTAAGCACCTAAATGTTCTCTTAAGCACTAAAACAAAGTTCCTAGTTCATTTTAGAAACATTTAAAATATGGTCTAAAACATGTTTTATCAACTTCCCAAGCTTGATCCTACAATAAAAATGTTAGAGTATCCTTTAACTTTGAAGCTAATTTGAAAATGGAAGGAGTAACTTTGAAATTTGAAAGTCTCTATTACAAAATCAAAATTACCCAATCAATATCATTATTTCCTACAAAATCACCACTGTCATATTAATAAAAAATAGGAAAATGTAATATCACTGTTATATGAAATCACTGCCCAGATTATCAAAATCACTAGCCTAAAGTATAATATCATTACCCCTTACAATGATATCATTGTAAGAAAGAATGATATTGGTACTCAATGTGATAATATTGTTGTTTACCAATCAAAAAACATAAAAGCACAAAATACTATTTCTAAGATGAAACCGCTATTAAGCAAAATCACTGGTGAAAATGACACAATCACTACCAATTAGAGCGATATCGCTACCCAAAAGAATGATAGTGATATATCTAAAGATGATATAATTGTTATGGATGATGATATCACTACTCAGGTCCAAAAAATAATTATTTACCCAATAGCAATTTTGATTTCACAAAATCACAACTATGTAATAGTGATATCATTCCAAAGACTAAAACCAAGTTTTATAAGAACAAAAATGTTGTTAAAATATGGAATTTTAACTTAAAATCTCACTCTTTTGGCCCTCCAACTCCAAGATCCTACATGGAAAGGATTATTAGGTTGATTTTAGAGGATTTGTGAGCAAATTTGTGGGTTTTGGTCCCACCAAGTGTGCCAAAATGTAGAGAGGATTATAACGAAATTTAGTTAATCATTAGTCAAAAAATTATGAAAGATGCATTAAAGACATAACAAAACTTAGCCTATCTATTCATGCAAGAATTACAAAGGATAGAAAGAAACAAATGAAATAAAGCAACATCATATCACCTTCCCAAATGGATTCACCATACCAATGCAACTCAAAAGGATGTTCTCCCTTGATCAAGAGCTCTTGTCTTCAACAATAATGGTGGCCAATTCCTCCAATGCTTTAAGAACTCCTTGTAAAACCTAGGCGCATGATTTGGAATCACTAAAGTAGCCTATCAATGAATCTAGCATATAAAATCAATGGTCAAATGCAAAGGATTGTGGAGACAATTCAACATAATAACTTTGCACAAATCAAGCTTAAAAATGATGTTTATGGCCTCTCTATTTATAGATTTTTGAGATTGATCAAAATCAACCTAAACCATCCATCTCAAGATTGAGATGTATGGATAAGGATTAATTAAATTATGTAATTAAAATATATAATAGGCTCATCTATATTTGGGATAGAAGAACATTGAATAGGCATGGAGGGTCTTAATGAGGCATGTGAGACCCAAAATCTTGACATTTGTGGAATTTATGGCCTAGGGATGTCTTCCTAATAAATGATGTCACCTGATGATATAATTAATATAAATAAATTTCTAAAAATAAATATTCAACAACTCTCATGGAAAATCCACTTAAGTTCTTGATTTGAATTAATTAGCCTTAAACAAGGTTAATCAACATTTGTGCAATTATTTGGAAATTAGCCCTCAATTAATCAAAATGGTCAAAAAGTTATATTACTAGGGAATAATTGGAAGGTGATGTTAGATTAATTTGATCTTCCATCCTATTTAGGATGTTGTCAACACAAAATAACAAGGGCACATGTCTCGTATAGGATATTTGATAGAAGAAAGCAATTCAGAGCACCTAGGCACAAAATTAACATTCTGACTTGAAATGATTTGATCAAAGTTAGCTAACTCATAAAATGCATTTCCCTATTTATGGATACTTTGACCTAAATCAACACTTGTAAATGACAAGTTCAAACCATTTAGGGTGTTTTATGAATTTTAGCCTAAAATGTGCATTTGAGTGCAATTCGAGTAAGATTGACAATTTTAACATAAATGGTGTTAGGAATTGGATGTCTACACTTGCAGAGATAGAATGGGTCTATTTGGACCTATTATAATCCAAAAAAGGGGATATATAGTATATAGGTCTATATTAATATGGTATATAAAAGAAACCCAATAATCTTAAATTGGTTTTCCATCTATAGGATGGAGCTATGATCCAAACATAGAAATAGAGCAGATATGTGATTAATGCAAAGGGTACTCATCCTTTAACATGGACATATTTTCAATAAGAATCCACATAAAATTCACAAATCCATGTTTCTATCATAACCATGAGCATGAATTTTTATCCTCAAGTGAGGGATGGCGTGAAGGATCAAAGAAAAGGTCTAGTGTTGGGAACTACAGTTAGGGGCATTCAATGTGTCTTTGAAACCTTTGGGGACTTTCTCACTCAATAATCCATGGGTAGTGTCTTGATTGATAAAAAAGTTGGTAAGGATTTCATTATCTAAGGATAAAATGGTGGAATCTTAGATTCAATTAATGACTAGGATGGTGTGTTCCTTCTCTAATGGCATGCTCCCACAATCTTTCTCTCTTTCTTCTCCTATATATCCTAGTCTCACTCTTATTGAAGGTGTTCTTAGCTCTTAGAATTTATCATTATTTTTTGCGAAAATGATACTCATTAAGACTTACAAAAGTATGCTCATTTGATATGGTTAAACCCTATCAAAATATTGTAAGAACTGCCTTTTGAACTAATAGGACCAACTATTTGGCTATCTCTTATCTTTAATCAGTGCTTAGTATGCTTGTGTATGGTGAATTTGTAAAGGATATTCTTCCTAATTTACTATCCTTCTACTTTCCTATTTTAAGGTGTTTTCAAGATAACTTATAGGTCTAGATTAGTGTTCTACTTGGAACCTCTTCTATGAAATATTTATGCAATTAGTGAGATTGTGAGATTGAGTAAGTTGTAGTTGTATTTTGTTGATCTAGTGTGTGTTCAAGCTTGTATGAGTGTCCATTTAACTTTGGTTCATCACATTTTTAGCCTTATTAATATCCCTTATCCTCTTTCTAATCCTTTTCCATGTGAAGCATTAGTTTAGGTGAGCATCAAGAGGAAGTTGACCTTCTCTGTAGGTTCAACCTCACCATAGGTGACCCACAATGTGGGGTTGTTCCCATTGTGTAGTTGGAAAGAGCCTAAATAACTCTCTTCAAGGGTGAAAATTGAGCTTAAAACACTAACACAATACTAATATCCCCTCTTGGATTCTTATTAATCATAGAATTCACTATTTACTCAACAAGGAGAAGTTGTCAATTCCAGGCGAAGTCACCAATTTCAAGTGAAGTCAATGATTTCTTAAAAAATAAACTAGAAAGATAAAAATTTGGTGAAGTCACTAATTATAAGGGGTGAATTTTTTTATTATAACTAATAAATTCATTATTTTCCTTTAAAAATTAAGTAAAATCATCAAATACATAAAGGATGGTTACCTGACAAAGTCATTGTTCTCGAGGGATGAAGTTATTATTTTCTATGAATGAAGTCATCATTTTTAGAAAGGTATAACCATAGGGAAAAGTCTCTAATTATAAACAAAGTCATTGATATGCAGTCATGAATTATTGTTTTCCTTAGGAAACATAGAAAAATAGAATACAGGAAATGTGGCAAAGTTGTCGATTAATAGGGGCAAAGTCACTGATATGTAGTCAACAAAGACCATGATATTTTTTAAGGAAAAAATCTAAACTAAGGTGTAAAATGGCCTTTTTGGATTTATAAGAGTTCCAAAGTACTCCTATGGTGGTTTTTGGTCTACATCAGCTCCCACCAGGTGTGCCATTATATATCCAAGGAATCTAAGGAAAAATAAGGTTATCTTCTCTTTATTAGTCCAAATAAACAAAACAAATCAAATAAAATTAAATTTCCAAGCCTAGGATCCATGGGACCTAAATAACAAATAAAAATAGCTATAAATAGAATATAAATAAACACTTTTACCTTATTTATTTATTTGAATAGCTTGTTGGCATGAGGTTGGGCTTGAGCTCAGCTTGTGAGCAATGCTTCTTTGTAAATGGTGCTCTAGCATCATCTCCCTTTGTCCACTTGGTCTATGGCCTTGGAAATTGATCTTGTTTGAAGCTTTTATAGGATTAATTTATCATTATAAAATTGCAAAAAAAAACTTATTTAAGGTGAGTGTGAAGCCTTGTATTTATAAGCTTCACACTAACCCCAACATAGGTGTAGTTAGGTCTAGGTTCACGCTGGGTTAACCTAGGGAGGCTAAATGCAATAAATAAGGTCATTAATTGTGAAATTATAAAGGCATGGATCAAAATTTATAATTTTTGTGTCATTTATGTTGATATTTTTCCATTTTTGACTTTGAAGATGATGATGTCATCATGACCTCACTTTCCCTGATATTTGTTGAATTTTAATTTTTGGAAATTGTATTTTCACTAATTTAACATTGAATATTTAACTAAGCCTTTAATTTGATTTGATTAATTAATTATAATTAATGTTTTTTCATTTCAAGAATTAGATTAAGTGTCCCATTTAATAGGTCAAAAGTGTCAGTTTGCTTGGTCATAACTATAAACACTTACTTTTCACCACTTTTGTGCATAAACTGACATTTAGTTCAATTTTTAGAAAATGACACATTTTAAACCTAGAAATCACATGAATTTCTGAAATTCATCCATGTAAGGGATTCAATTGCCTAAAACATGACAATGATATCTTATTTAGTGTATTGCCTTGTATGCATCACTAACCTAGTTCAGTTCTAAACCCAATCAAATTATGATCTAGTAATTTGGCACTTTTAGAATGTATAACAATTAAAATAATTTCCAAAATCCAAAAAGCACTAATCAAGAATAATTACATTAAAAATCCTAATTAACTTTCCTAAACAATAATTCTAAATCAAATTAGTGAATTTCATTTACTAAAAAGGGAATTTTTAGACAAATATGAAGTCAAAGGTCAAATGAGCTAATAAAGTGATTTATCATCTCTTAAATATTCAAAAAAATAACTCACACCTCACAAACATCTAAAGTGAGTTGTCATGCCTCATAAATATCTGAAACTGAGGTGTCAAGATTTCATGAATGCCTTAACCCCACCCAAAGTTAGACTAACTCAACCTAGGTTAATTTAGATTCAACCTAAGTTATAATTTAACTTAACCTCCCTAGAGTTAGAACTAGTTATTTGAACTATAAATACAAGTGCCCACACCATTTTTTAACAATATTTTGTGTGTAAGGTTATTCTATTAGAATACCTTCTTTAAGCCTTTAAGAGTAGTATTATAATGCCCAATTTATGCCATGCTTCACACCAAGCCACAAGTGACTATTGGAAAGATGCTACCACCATATAAGAGCATTGTTACAATACTAAAATCATCATAGGTTGAGCATGAAAATCCTTATGCCAACAATTAAGCAACAAATTTGACAAAGGAGGTAAGAAAATTGTATTGTCTTCATCTCTATTTTGTGATCTTGCTTATTGTGTTATGTTCCCCCTAGTTCTTAGGAAAGAGTGTTTGGTCTTAGTAAATTGTTATGCTTTATTTTTTATCATTTAGACTAACAATAAACTAATATACATATTGTTTACTCTTTAAACTCCTAAATTATATAATGGCATGCCCAGTGGGACAAAACATCTTATATATCCAAGGAGATTGATATGATAGATTTAGTTTTTATAACAAATGCATTTAAATCTTCAAGTTTAAAGTTCTAGATTTGAATTTTACGTCTTTTTTTAACAAGGTTGTAGGGATTGATGATGATTGTGGTAAATCATTTCCAATTTTAGGAATCGATGATGATCTATACATCAAATAAAGAGCAAGCCAAGAACATAGTGATAAATGGTTTTTCTTTATTTTTATTGCCTTTATTTTATGCTTAATGATTTGTTTGTTGTCTTTGTAACCTTTCTTCTTTAATAACCATGAGAAGTTTGAGTCTTAAACTTGTTTATCAACCATTTTTATTTCTAAATACACTTTTTTTATGTGGTTTCAAGAAATGTTGATGATCTAACCAAATCAGTGTCGATTTTAGGAATCAGCATCGATCTATGTTCTAATCAATGATGATTTTATCTGCATTAAAAATAGAAACCTGAGAACTCAAATTAAATTCTTGTTTACTCACTTGCTTTTGGGCTTATAAACAAGTAAATACCCTAACATTTTGTAGGACCTAAGGTGGAGAGAGAAAATTTTAAGCATTGTTATAATCTCACGTACATTTTGTTTAGTACTTAAAATCCACTTAGTTGTATTTGTCTTTTAGTTGTTTTAAAAAAAAATTCAAGTGAAAACAAGGCCAAGGGGCCAAAACTTCATTCACATTTTAATTTAGTATTATTAAAAGGAACATACATTTTAATTAGAGTTCTTACGATATTTTTCATTTTAAGTTTTTTTTTTTTTATTAGCTAAATTTCAAATTTCTTAGTTAGATTCCTTTACTCATGAAAAATTAGAAACTAATGTGTGTATTCTTTCCCCCTTTCCCCTTTAGGGAAATTGGGTGACCAAAAGCACTTAGTTTAATTTCATTGTTTGAAAAGTTGTTTCAAAAAGAATGTCATGTATACTCTCTCCAAGCTCTGAGTGACTTGGGTAACCCAAAAATGACCTCTAAAGTCGTTCCATTTTTTATTTATTTCTTTTTATGAGTTTGTCTTGAGGGCAGGAGTTCATTACCTCCCCATGAATTATTTAGGGGTGAATTGACTTGGGGTTTCATCTCCCAATATCATACCAACCCCACTCCACAATGGGGTATACAAATTGGGCAAATTCTTGGATGGGATAGTGGTGAGCGGTTAGCATGACACTCCACTAAGAAGTAATAAGCTAGGAATCTAGGAAGTTTGGATTCATTTGATGTGATTTCACGCTTATGTTAGCCACACTTGGGACCGTTTAGTACATTCAAAATTTATATATTTTATTCAAAACCACCATGGAGTTTCTTCCCAAATTCCAAGTGTTCCTTAGTCTAAGTTAGTGCCACATATTCAATGTTTGAGATACAGGGGGCATAAAAACTCTACCTATACATGTACTTTAATTTTTGGATTAACACTTAATTCCTCACAAGCATTGGTATATCAGTGGAAACTTTGGAAGAATCTATGAAAAACCATGTCATTTTTTAGATATAGGATGATCCATTACTGTTACTTATATTTTTTTAATTACATGAGTGTTTTTAGACTAAAACTATTTGTTTGTGTTGTCACATCAAAATAAGTCCAAAATATCACACTGTTTTCACACCCCTTTAGCATAATAGGTGTTAATATGTCTATTTATGTCACACTCTTTGCTGTTGAAATTTTCTTCCAAATTCATTTGTGTGTTTCTTATTTAAATGGGCCATATTTACATTGCCTATTTCATCTCAAGCTTTATTCTTGGATATTCTAGTCCAAAACCGTTTTCCATGATACTTGTTTGAAGGAGTGTTATTACACTGCCTAAATTGTTCTAATCTCTTGTAACTTTTGAAACTAAGTTCCCAGATATTATTGTATCTCTCTTGTTTCAAATGTGCAATTACACTACCCATTTTATTCTAGCCCTTTTATGTTAGAACATTCAAGTATTTTTGCATTAAATTTGAAATTCAACCTTTCGAAGTATAAATCCTAAACTAATCACGTCCACACTGAAGCCTCATCTAATTTGGGCTCAGGTTTCTACCTTTTGTGTTTGGATTGTGTTACTTGGGTTTATTTACTATTTGATCTGAAAAGACCCCTTGCCTAGACCTAGTGATTTTGGTTTGTTTTTGTACCTTGTTTAGAGCATCATTTTTAGCCAAATCATTGCCACATACTTTGTTTGAAGTTTGTTTTGACAAATTTTTGAGTGCCTTAATTCCTTTGTTCTAATAATTTTCATGAATAAAATTTTGAGTCTTAAATGAGCCAATTACCAAGTGTCATTTGAGCCAATTACCTTAGTTTAGTTTGCTTTTGAGTTCTTGTTCGAGTTTTGTGTTTGTGAGTCTAGCCTTATTTTTAGCATGATTATAAACACCTTTGGGCAAATTGTTGATATATTTTGATCTTAGTTCACAATTGTTATACTTTTTTTAGACACTCTTATTAATGATTATAAACACCTTTGGGCAAATTGTTGATATATTTTGATCTTAGTTCACAATTGTTATACTTTTTTTAGACACTCTTATTAATAATTATAACCACCTTTGAGCAAATCAGTACTTTAGTCATAAATTAGTTTGAGCCTTTGTGTTAATTTTGTTGATGATTATAACCACCTTTGGACACATTAGTATCATTTTGTTAGACTGATCTCATGTTTGTTTTGTCATATCTTTGCCTAGTTTAGTTTTTTATCCTTTGTGTCTATTTTATAGAGCCAAAGGCCCTTTATTTTTAGACCTCAATTTTTTGTTACCTTTAGACCCTTTATTTTTCACATGACCTATCAATGGATTTAAACTTAATTTGTTACACATGAAGTAAGACTATGTATAATCCTGGCTATGAGAATGTTGTGACCAATGATCCTTTTATTCAAAATTTATATGATGATGTAGCTTATCATATGGATCCTTATCCATCTCATAACATCCCATATGTCTAACAAAGGCATGACCCTTTAGCATAATATTTGGTAATTGTGCCTCTTTATCTAGGCCAAGAATCAGAGCAAAAAACATAATACCTTACTCAAATAATGCCTAATATTGAACAACACCAATAATAAGATCAATATTATGTTATGATGACATTGTAAACAAGCTATGATCCATACTTTTTTTATATTCATTTATTGGAAAGCAAAAATTAATTACTCATTATATTTGTTAAAGTAGGAGCCAAGTTTCTACTAGACTTCCCACAAGAAAGTCTGAGCAGTTTGATTATAACTCCTAGTAGTGCACCTCAAATTCAACCATTCAAATATGCATCAACTACTTATAGTCAATCTCTAATCCAAATACCATAGTAAGACCAAAGTACACTTTCAAAAGGGAAAGGTTTTATGGACGAATAAATGGAATAGGTATAAGAAGCATACCAAATCTAGGTCATAACCTCAATGCAAATTATGCATTTAACATGCCACTTACTAAGATAGATCCATCAATAGGGTAATAAATATATACCCTAGGTTATTCAAGCCAAAATGTAGACCCTTTTTGCCAAAGCATGTTGGTTGGTGATATGTATAATGTTCATATCTCTATGAAAGATAATGTTACTCAAATATAAGATACCACTCAAAATATCATAGATATCATGCCAGTGCAATCCAATTTAAACCAAAGTGGGTCTAAATTACCACCAAAAAAATACAAAACCATATTCCTTCAAATTATACCATGAGTGGATTATAATAATAGGGAATAGGTACACCTATTTCCCAAAATCAATAAGAAAACTCCACTCCCCAACCAATTGCTTCCTCGAATGTGTAACATTGGGAAACAAGCCAACAATAGACCAACTTACCACCAAAATAAGTACAAAACACTACGCCACCTCAATAGGTGATAATGAATGTTCTTCTCAAACAAGAATAGACCAATGTACCTTATCAATAGCAGACATTTCCCAACCAACAATGTATTCTTATTGGTAAGAAAATGCCAAATGTCAATAACAATAAATGTTAAATCCCCAACACTTGACAAACAAATAGTTTCCAAACTAGCAACAAGTGTCACTTCAACAACATGTGTTTCTTTAAGTGCCACTTCAACAACAAGTGTCACTTCAATAGTCAATATCGATCCAAAAATAAGTGTTTAATCAATAATAAGGTTCTTATGCATAGTAGGCACTAGGTGATCAGTAATAATTTCCTTTCACCTAATGAGTATCACACGTGCAACAAGGATGCAACTACTAACACCTTCAATAACACTAGGGATCTATTCAGCAATGTGTTCCCTATATCCAATATGATTCAACAAGTAGGCAATAAGTTCCCTCCCAATCCCAATAATATAAACATATTATACAAAACTAAATGTCATTACCGTAGCCATAATTCACTGGCCAAGGTTATGTAGCCAACCCTATCCAAAATGTGCTTCAATAATAGTGTACTTTGTACCCATGGTATAACCCTAATCCATGAATAAGCATACCTAGTCATCCATCCAATTTAACTAGCATCCCACAAGATACCTACCCCAATCAAAGTAATCCACCTTTGATTGTGTAACCCCCACAATAACATGCCACTCATTTTGATTTCCTTTCTCAAGAGTTGAAATAGATGAAGGATGCAATTCAAGCGATATAGGCTAAAAAATAAATGAATAAATTTAAACTAGAGGAGATATGATCTTACCCATTTAACATAGAGTATCTACAAATACCATTTCTATAGGTTATTATCCACCTAAATTTGACAAATATAAAGGAAAAGGTGACCCCAGAGAGCATTTGAAGGAATTTTTTATTGATTACCAATAGGTGGCTTATAGTGATACATACTTGATGCTACTTTTCCCAAGGAGTCTAGTTGGACAAGCCTTGGAATGGATGTTAAAATTATCAAAGAACTTTGTACATGACTTTGATGATATCTTAGATAAATTTATACAACACTTCTCATATAATTATGAGAATAAAATTACTATTGTGTATTTAGGCCAAGCTAAATAGAAGACTGGTGAAATCTTCTCTACATAATTACAACATTGGAGAGCCCTAGAAAGCTAGTTTATGTTAAGTTATGGAGCTAAAAGCTTCACCAGGATGCTAATCAAGAAGTTGCTGAGTTCAACCAGTAACCGGCATTGGCAGTATTGCTGACGTCGGTCAGGCAGGGACCAGGGATCGGCCGACGTTGGTTAGGAGCAGACCGAAGGCAACCGACGTCGGTCACCTGTGCGTGTGCATGCATTTCCAGAATGCGTTTATAGAATTAGACTCATCTAATTTTAAGAGGTCTGAGAGTGTTTGCATGTTGAAGACTAATTTAAGTCTTGAGTCTGTGTTTCTAATTATTGTAATTAGAAGTATAATTATTGTATGCTTGGGATCCTATTTAAGAGACCCATGAGGCATGTATTGTAATTAAGGCAAGTAAAGCATTGAAGCAAGAAAGCAAGGTCAAAGGAGATCTGTAAGGTGCAAGGTCAAGGAGATCAGCTGAAGCTATCAAGGAGGGGATAACAACTCAGGTGTTTGAGTTAGTTGTGGTTGAGAAAGAGAGAGAGAACTCTTGAGTGAAATACTATACACCCAAGAGGTGTGAGGAGGAGAGGAAGATTTATTTATTGTATTCAAGAAGAGTGTTAATACAGATAGTATTGTTTCTCATATTCTTTACTATTTCAGGTTTCTAGTTACTTAATCATTCTGGTTCAATTCTGTGTTTAATTGCTTATAGAAAAGTAATCAATTGTGCTCCTAATCCTGTCAAGTGGTATCAGAGTTATTTGTTGTTCTAGATTCCTGACAAGTGGTATCAGAGCAAGGTTGTAGGGAGCAGGTTATTATTTGATACAGGTCATTCTCAAGGGTTTTTGATTGAGTGGGAGTACAACAATGGTAGAAGAAAGTAAGCTACGAATGGAGAAGTTTAACGGCAAGAATTATCAACATTAGAGGATGCAGATAGAAGATTATCTGTATCAGAAAGATTTATACTTACCGTTGGGTGGGGTTGCATGCAAGCCCACAGATATGAAGGATGAAGAATGGAATGTTCTTGATCGGAAGGCTCTAGGATCCATAAGGTTGAGCCTTGCATCGTCTGTGATTTCCAACTTATCACAGTGTAAGACAATGGAAGAGTTGATAAGATCTTTGGCAAATTTATATGAAAATCCCTCAGCTTCAAATAAGGTATTTCTTATGAAGCAGTTATTTACTTTGCAAATGCAGGAAGGTGGATCTGTATATAGTCATCTTAGTGATTTCCATGGTTTGGTAAACCAATTAGCTTTAGTCAATATTGTTTTTGATGATGAAATAAAAGCTCTATTAATCTTATGCTCTTTACCTGAAAGTTGGGATAGTTTGGTAATGGTAGTAAGTAATACTAAGTCTACTTCTAAAATCTTAAAATTTGATGATGTGGTTAGTGTAATCTTGAATGAAGAAATTCATAGAAAAAGCACAGGTGAATCATCAGGGAATGCTCTAAGTGCTAAAAGCAGGGGAAGGCAAAGAGAGAAGGTTGAGCAAGGGAAATCAAGGTCAAAGATGGGAAGGAGATCCAAATCCAAAAATGGAGGTATCACCTGCTAGTTTTGTGGAAACAGAGGACACACAAAGAAAGATTGTTGGTTGAAGGATAAAGAAAATCAACATGAAGGTAATGAAGAAGCAAAAGATGCAGGTATTGTGGCACAGGATGCTCTCATACTTTCTTTGGATAATCAAGTAGAATCATGGGTTTTAGATTCTAGTGCTTCTTTTAATGCAACCCCAAATAGAGAATTGTTCCATGAATATGTCCAGGGAGACTTTGGAGAGCTTTATTTAGGGGATGGTACACCTTGTCAAATTGTTGGCAAAGGGAAAGTGCAGCTAGAATTGCAGATAGGCAACACATGGGTGTTGAAGGAGGTTATGCATGTCCCAGTCCTAAAGTAGAGTTTGGTTTCTGTAGGAAAGTTAGGTGATGAGGGATGCACAATAACCCTCACAGTGGATTCTTGGAAGGTTTCCAAGGGTGCACTTGTTTTAGCAAGAGGTAAGAAAGTAGGTATTCTTTATCTATCTACTTGTATTACTGATTCTACTTCTGGTTTATCTACTTCAGCTGTAGATTTGAAGATGTGGATTAGTAGGCTTGGTCACATGAATAAGAAGGGAATGGACGTTCTTGAGTCAAAAGGTATGAGTTCAGATTCGGAGGGCATGGATCGAGTTCATTGCAGGAAATGAAAATTTAATGTTTTTGACAAGAATAGGGAAGCCTTGGTGTTTATGGAGGAGATGATGGATAGAGATCAGTCACAGGGGCTGAATAATTCTGAGCAGGGCAGTATGGATAGGGTTTTGATCCAAGATGAGCTTGCGGGTAAAGAAGTCATCACTTATAGGAAAACACAGTTATCGGCGTCGGTCACATGGAACTGATGTCGATCAGGGAGATACTGACATCGGTCATGTGCAAACCAGCAGAGTCGGTAGTGTCAGGCAGGTGGAGACCAACGTCGGTCAGGGGAACTGATGTCGGTAGGAGGGTCAGTCGCATGGAACAGACGTCGGTTGGGTGCAGACTGAGAGATGGTCGAGATCAGTCACTGGAATGGATGTTGGGCGGACAGCAAGCTGTCAAGGAGTCTCAAACGCCCATATGGAGGATTGAAAGGGTATGTGAACCTCATATTCATTGTTCACCTTCTTTATATTACTTATTACTTACTGATGGTCAAGAACCAGGAAGATGTGAAGAGGCAATGCAGGTAGAATCCAGGAAACAATGGGAGCATGGCATGAATTCTTCAGAAAAGAACCAAGCGGGAGATTTGGTAGAGTTGTCAGCCAGGATAAAAGCACTGACAGACGAATGGATTCCTAGGTTAGAGAAGTGAGTGGATGGACACGTGAGACAAAAGGCCAAGGTATATGGTCTTGAGTAGGCTGCAGGGCAATGGAGGTTTGACAGGGATATGACTAAGCATGGCTTTAGTCAAGGTCAATGTGACCATTGTGTTTTTCTTTACCAGGTTGGATAATATTAGCTACATTATCCTATTACTATAGTGTGTGTGTAGGTTGCAGGATTACACATGCAGGGAGTTACTGAGCTAAAGGTAAAGTTAGTTCAGATGTGTGTCATGAAGAATCTGGGAGCAACAAGATTCTTTGGCATGAGTATGTCTAGAGATAGGGAAGATCACAGGTTGATGTTGTCTCAGGATGATTGTGTGAATAAGGCAGTGGTGAGGTTCAAGATGTAGGATGCAGAATTGGTTAGCACACCTATGGATGGACAGTTCATAGAAGAGTGTCCCAATTCACATGATGAGGTTAAGAACATGGTATGTACTAGACCTGAGTTTTCCCAAATAGTGGGAGTTATCAAAAAGTTCAGAGCCAATTCGAGAAAGAAGGAGTACTGGAGAGCAGTTTAGTGGATTCTCAGGTATTTGAGAGGGACCAGTAGTAGTATTTATGTAAGTTTAATCACTTCTCTACATGGTATGTAGGTTCGGATGTGGCAGGTTACTTGGATGACAGGTGTAGCATCACAGGATGTGTGGTGGTTGGTCTTCAAAATTGAGCTTGAAGATGGAGGTGCCTGAGATGATTAGTGGAGTTGCTGTATAGGTGCAGCTGTTTATCTCCAAGTGGGAGATTGTTAAGTTGTGGAGCTAAAAGCTTCACCAGGATGTTAATCAGGAAGTTGTTGAGTTCAACCAGTAATTGGCATCAACAGTATTGCTGATGTTGGTCAGGCAGGGACCAGGGATCGACCGATGTTGGTCAGGAGCAGACCGAAGGCAACTGACGTTGGTCACCTATGTGTGTGCATGCGTTTGCATGCATTTCCAGAACGCGATTCCAGAATTAGACTCATCTAATTTTAAGAGGTCTGAGAGTGTTTGCATGTTGAAGACTAATTTAAGTCTTGAGTCTGTGTTTTTAATTATTGTAATTAAAAGTCTAATTATTGTATGCTTGGGATCCTATTTAAGAGACCCATGAGGCATGTATTGTAATTAAGGCAAGTAAAGCATTGAAGCAAGAAAGCAAGGTCAAAGGAGATCTGCAAGGTGCAAGGTCAAGGAGATCGGCTAAAGCTATCAAGGAGGGGATAACAACTTAGGTGTTTGAGTTAGTTATGGTTGAGAAAGAGAGAGAGAACTCTTGAGTGAAATATTGTACACCCAAGAGGTGTGAGGAGGAGAGGAAGATTTCTTTATTGTATTCAAGACGAGTGTTAATACAGATAGTATTGCTTCTCATATTCTTTGTTGTTTCAAGTTTCTAGTTACTTAATCATTCTAGTTTAATTCTATGTTTAATTGCTTATAGAAAAGTAATCAATTCTGATCCTAATCCTATCAAGTGGTATCAGAGCTATTTGTTGTTCTAGATTCCTGACAGTTTACTCATAATCTATCAAACAAATAGTTGGTTGAAATATTTACTATGAGCTTACACAGTGAGATATCATATCATCTTGAGCTACAATGTTTCACATGTTTAAATAGGTCATAAAAAAAGGAATAAATATTGATAAAGCCCTTTTCAACAAAGGCATAATCAAGTTATCCTCTTCCAATAAAAACCAAAACCATAATCAAGGCAAAAACCATAATTAGAACCAAACTCAAGTACCATCTTCAATTCCACCTTAAGATAATAATAATGAAAGACCTAAACCCTACAACCATAATAATAATGTTGTTAGAAATGGGGTTACTAAATCATGCCATGTTCAGATGGTGAAAACATTGGTTGTTCATATACCTCCACCGAATCAACAACCACTTCCTCCATGCATTCAACCAAAACCTCCATAAAACCAACTACCAAAAAATCACAACCAATTTCAAACCCCTCCTCTAAGGAGAAGACCACTCATTGCCCGATAATTTAGTGACCTTGGTGAGCCTATTGGGTTTGTGTTATGAAGATTGATTCAATCAAATATGATCAGTTGATCGATACCAAAGCTATTTTCTAAAGGGACTCCTTTTTATGATTGATACAAGGAACATGAATTTTGTGAGTACCATCATGTTAGAGGATATTTCATAAGATGGTGTATCCAACTCAAACATTTGATTGAGAACATGGTGGATACTAGAGAGATATAAAGAGACACCTATGATCCTACAAACAATCATAGCTTGGGTATCTACTATAATCCATTTCCCCAACATAAAAATAACTAATAGTAGTACCAATAATAGTAATAGATAACTCCACCATAGAATCAACAACAATGTTAGCCTAAAAAATAACAGTAGAATGGTTAAAACTTTAGACACCTAAAACTGACCACCGATAACTTCCAATCAAGCTTTTGGCTAATTTCCACTCAAAAAGCACAATTTGGCCTAAAAACACTAAAACATGCAAAATGATGTGAAAATGACATATTCAAGTGTCGATTTTAGCTAGGTTATCCCTAAATGGGGTAATGCAATTTATGGGCCAGCTAACTTTGATCAATTCAGTTTGAGTCAAAATGCCAAATTTGCACCTAGGTGCTCTGGATTGCTCTTCCCCATCAAATATTTTGCACAAGACATGTGCCTTTGTTATTTTTTGTTGGCAACATCCTAAATGAGAATATATTTCCAACACATCTGACATTGCCTTCTAATTCTAATCTAGTCAAAATTTGGACCAATAACAAGGCATTCTGATCAATTTGAGTAATTTGTGCATAAAGTGCTTAATCATTCTTAAGAGGTAATTAACCCAAATCAAGGCCTAATTAATAAATCCATAGAAACTTTTTGAATACTTATTTTTATAAATGAATATTGAATATCTACATCATCAAGTGACCTCATTTCTTGGGAAGACATCCATAGGCCATAAATGCCACAAATATCAAGATTCATGCCTCCCATGCCTCATCAATTCCTTTCATGATGCCCTCCATACCTCTTAATTTCCCCTTCTTCCAATGCCATGATGAGGATAATTAAAAACTTAATTCTAATAATTGAATTAATCCTCAACCACACATCTCAATCTTGAGATGGATGGTTCAGGTTGATTCTTATCAAATCCAAAAATCTATAAATAGGAGGCCTCACAACATCATTTCAAAAATACTTGATAATGCAAAGTTATAATGCACAAATGGTTCCAAAAGCTTCAATCAATTAGTGTTACCATGCCAAATTTATTCCAAGCCAAGCCAAGCCATAAGCCAACGGTGCCAAGGAGAGATGGAAGTAGCCAAGTTTCCATTACCAAAGACTTCATGAGCACAAAACCAAGTAAGCCACTACTACAAAGGCATTTGGAGCATCCAAGGAAGGTGAAGGAACTCTTGTATTTGATCCCTTGATTTCTTGTTGTGCTTGTCATTTAATTTTGTTAACTAATCTCTCCATAGTGTCTAGACCTAGAGATGTTATGTTATTAGTATGTTTATTTAATTTTGCTTTCATTTTGGAACTAACACCATACTAACCATCCTCTCTTGAGTCAAATTTATAGATCACATAATGGGACTAGATGCATCCTACACCTGAAGGAGATCCTTTTGCAACTTTAAAATATTCATTTGAGCCTTTCAAACTCTTACAAATTGATTTTCTAACTTTATTTTGTCATTTTTGGTTTCCACAGTTTTTACACAGTAATCGATGTCAAAAAAAATACTAACATCAATTATTTGTCTTAACTAACGTCAGTCAACAAAATTGACATTGATTGGATATACGTTAGCTGAGTAACCAATGTCAATGGTAATAACTGATGTCAGTCACTATGTTTTTCTAAAAACATAGACCTGAGACCTCTTTTTCCAAAGTTTGTTGTTTCAAATTCAAAAGGGCTTCAAGGCTAAAGGACATTCTAACAACTTTGCTACAGGGCCAAGTTTAAAATTTGCTCAAAGCATGTTTAAATCACCTTTGCATGCTTAAAATTGGATTAGGAACCTTGTTTTTGTGTTTAACAAATAATTTTTAGATATTTTTGGTGAATGTTTTCAAAGTTTGCAACTAAAACAGAGGGGTCAAATGAACACCACCAAACATTTTTATTTGGGTTTAAAATTGAACACACTTGTTAATTTATATTTGCAATAGTTGTTTAATCAAATCTTGTTTTAAAAAAAGAGGAATGTTGCATGTATGCTCTTCGATTTTTCCCCTATAGGGAACCCTTGGAATCAAAAATGCCATTCCTATTGCAAGTAGCCTAGTCCAAGGCTTAGAAAGAAAGTCATCTAAAGTACTCCCCAAAATTTCATCAAAGTTTGGGTGATCTTAAAAATGACCCTAAACTCTTTCTACTTTCATGATTTCTTTATTTTTTATGTGTCATGGCTTGTGAGAGGGACTTCATCACCTCCCACAAGTTCTTTAGGGAAGCTTTGACTTAGGGTTTCATCTCCTATCATTGAATTTATTTGGCTCTTTTGGAGTTGTACATGGGACATATTGGTACTTTGGACATCACACTACACTGAGTGAATAGCAAGATGTAGTGGTTGTAAAAAAGACTAGACCTTTTTGCAACAAGCTAAGTGATATGGACCCAAAATCCATGCTTTTCTTTTATATTGTTTAACGTGAAAGTCATTGTGTAATTGATTCCCCTAGATCATTCAGAAACTTGTTAGATTTTAGACAAATCCCCACTTGCCATGGAAGTATTATTGGTGAAAGGTGCACCTCAAGGTCCATGTCTCAGTACCATCATTTGAGAGAAGAGGGTGTAAAAACCCTACTATATAATGCACATTTACTTTTATATGAACACTTAAAATCCTCTCAAATGATGTATATTGAAGGATTTCAGCAATACCAAGCAACCTTGTCAGTTTAGGATCTAAGGGAGATTAATTAGTTGGTTTTGTCCTAAGTTTAAAGTCTTGTTTAGAGTAAAGAATTGGTGTAAACAAACAATCCCAAACCAAACATATGGTCCTCATTTTTCTTTGAATACAGAGGCGTTATGTTGCCTATGTGAGATCATCAATTTGCCTTGTTCAAAGTTCATCAAAATATTGAGAGTCATATCATCCATTTTTTTATAGTTATGATGCCCAATTGAGTCTAAACCTTTACCAAAGTTGTTTAAGTCCTTCACTTATAATCTAAATTTGAAATGGCACTTTTACAAGTTCATAGGGTTGATGTGTTAAATGGGTTCACCATTTGCACTAGACTTGAGGGAACTTAGGTTTAATTTCCAATTTGGGTTGAAGGTCATTTAAGACTCATAATCATTATCATCACTTGATAGAATTAATCCATTTTATGCTAAACACTTGCACTTTAAGTCTATATACCACAACATTTTGAGTCAAGAAAGGTCATGTTATGCTATCAAAATTGTGAGAAAATGTCTTTGCCTTAGGAGTTTTTGAAGTGAAATTTATGTCACACCTTTTGGGTAGAATAGTATCGTTACGCTTCCCAAATCATTTCAAATTTTGTTTCATAGACCCTTTTACATATAATTCAAAATTTTTTCCTATGTTTTTAGACCAATCCAAGTGTTCTTTTTGTGATCCTTTGTCTAAAACATAGTTATACTGCTCACTTTTGTCTAGATTGTTTATAAAAAAAGAACCAAGTTTTATACCATTATTTATGAGAAAATAAACCATTGCTAAAAGTTCCTTTTATTTCATACCTTATACCTAGTTGATCAAGTTCATGACCAAGAATCAAATGCCTAGTGTTTGTTAGAAGTATTTCAAATCTGTTAGATTAAAACTTTCATCTATTTTCAAAGTCTAGATTTGAGGTTGTTTGGCTAAGAGTCCTAGCACATGCCTTGTTTGAGCCTAGCTTTTGATGTTGTGTTTGGCCAAAAGACCTAGCACCTTTTAATTCCTAGATTAGACTGATTTGAAACACTTTAACCTTAGAGTTTGGCATTTTGATTTTTTGGTCCATTTATTTGCTTATCTTTGTGTGAACAATGAAATGTTAGATATTTTATGCACTTGTTTCCTCATAAATCTTTACATAAAACTTTAGATCCTTTTAACAAATCTAGACCAAGTTGAGGCATCATTTGTTTTAGATTTTGTCCTTTTTAGAGTTTTTAGAACTCTATGACCTTTTATCAAAAAGCATTGACTATCAATCCCAACATGTATTCCTATACTCGTAGTGGACTCATGTACAATCTAGGGATTAGTAATGTAGTTGCGTAGGAATAAATGGTGCAAGACCCCTATGCCAATAACATTTCTTATGAGACAGATTCTTATCCCTCTTATAACACTCAATCAGGGGCATAAATCCAAGATCTATTAGCTAACTACCTGGTTAACACACCGCCTTATTTAGAATAGGACCAAGAAAAAATCATGAAATACCTAGCTATAATACTAATAGTGGATGAGCCAGTTCTTCAATAGTCATATTCTACTAATACAAATTCCACATTTGATACATTTTTGTTTGAACAACATTTGTTAGAGAACAAAGATGAGATTTTGGTTAGAGCCATAAAGGTAGGGGCCAAATTTCTTATAGACTTCCCCCATGAAAATTTACCAAGTCTAGTAAGAGTGCCCCACAATATCATTTACGATCAATTGGCTTCTTTTATAAATCTTATGGCTCTAGTCCAAAAAACGTATCAAGACCTTAATATATCCAATCAAGGCAAAAACATCATGGAAGATCACTTTAACCAAATGCAAACAACATATCAAACCTACTTGAATTTAGCACATCATTTCAATCAGATGAATATGGCAAGTAAGCCTCTCATTGACCTAGTACCTTCAATAGGAGTGTTGATAGAATTAACTAGATAAGAGAATTTGAGTTTTGACCCATTCATACAAACAAATTAAATAGATAACTTGATGTATATGCCTATTATTGAAGAAGTGTCTTCACCCTTTACACTGAATAGTGAGCCAAATGTAGTGGATAATGTGCAAACAACATCCAACCTTGATCAAAGTGGTACTAATGCATAAAAAACTAGCCAAAAACATGCGCCTATAGTTAATCCCATGAGTAGATCATCATACCAAAGAATAAGATTTTTTACACATCAACCTCAACCAACTGCTTCCTCAAGTGTAAAACCTATATTATTAAGTAATCAAGCAATGGCCAATGTCACACCTCAATGATAGAATGTGATGAATCTTACTCCTCCTCAATAGGTACTAAGTAGTATTCCATAATAGAAAACACAGTCTAGTATATCAATGCAACAAAGGATAAATACATTATCACCTCAATCAAGGGTAACTAATATACCACCTCACTAGGTAATAATGAACATACGTTTTTAATCAGAGACTAATATACCAATTCATAACCAAGCAATGACTAGTCAACAATGTGTAAATTTTAGTCAATGATAGATGTTGAATCTTCAACCTACTTTCACTTCCTCACAAGGATTCATGCAACAAGGAGGTCCCCATGTTTCTCAAATACCTACTAGATAACTATTGGTTCAAAATGTGCCATAAATTCAGAGATAGGGTCTTGGTTCAGAAGTTCCCACTCAACAGCAAGGTTTGATTAGTCGACAGCATGTCCTTTTTCAACCATAGTAGGCATAGTATAGTTATATCCCTTCATCCCAAACAAAAAATCCTCCAGGTCAAACCTTTATCACCTACCTAAACTAGAATATCACGTAGCCAAATGTGCAATTTGAAGTACATCCCAATTCATGTATGCATATTCCTAGTCCATTCCTCAACCAAACCAATATACCCTAATAGGTGTCTCCATCATACCTTGGTCAAAGTGTCCCACTTGTGACCTCAAAACCATTTACCCAAACCAATATTCTCCCTCAAATCGATATCCCTTCCAGTTCCTATCCCAAGAATTGTAACAAATGAAGGATGCAATTACTGCCATTCAAGCGGGGAAGTAGACTAAAAAGATCAAATTGGATGACATGTGTTCTTATCTATTCAACATGGATTATTTATAGATATCATTTCCTCTAGAATACAAACCACCTAAATTTGATAAATATAAAGGGAAAGGTGACCCTAAGGCCTATTTGATTAAATTCTTTATTACATGTCAGCAAGTGGCATTTGGTGACATTGACCTTTTGTTGTTGTTTCCAAGGAGCTTGGTTAGACAAGCCTTGGAGTGGTTTTTAAAGTTGTCCAAGAATTTAGTAATAGACTTTGATGATCTTTTTGATAAATTTGTGCAACACTTTTTCTACAATTTCAAGCATGAGATCTCATTAGTGGACCTGACACAAGCAAATCAAAAAGTTGGGGAGAGTTTTACAAGTTATTTACAGTGATGGAGAGCCCTTGCAAGCCATTTCACCCATAGTTTACCAGATAAATAATTAACCATTATGTTTACCAAAAAATTGCATAGTGAGATAGTTTACCATCTGGAGTTACAATGTGCACATACATTCAAAGAGATCATTGATAAAGGTTTGTTTATTGAGCAGGTGCTCATCAATAAAGGAGTCATCAAACTTAATTCTACCAATTAGGGAAATGGCCAACAATAATATCATGTTCAAGTGTAAGCAACACAACCAACACAGGCCAATAACCAAGAAAGACCAAAGCAATTCAATCAAAATAGGAATGGTGTGGGAAATGGAGTAGCTAAATCCTATCATGTGAAAAATATGCAAACCTCATTTGCACTACCTTTTCAACTTACCCCTACCTAGAAACCTCTCCAACTGATGCTGCAAGCACAATAACCAAAACTTGCACAATAAATATAATAGCCTTTACCATTACAAACCCCTCCTCTAAAGAGAACTGTGCCTACACGTCATGTCTTTAATAACTTAGGAGAGCCCATTGAATCTATCTTTCACAAACTTGTTGCTACTAATCTGATTAGTTGACCTATACCAAAGCATTATCTGCAAGGCATTCCCTATCTTGATTGGTACCATGAAAATGAATTAAGTGACTATTATCAAGTCAATGGGCATAATTTATGAAGATGTGTCCAAATCAATCATTTAATTGAGAATATGTTGGAGAATGGAAAAATAACATTAGATAATGGTGCTTCCACTTCTAATCAAACTCTTAGGATTTATCGAAACCCCTTTCCCCAACATAACAATCAGGAACAGCAAAATAATCAACAAAAATAACAACAACAACAGCCAATGCAACAACAAAATCAATAGTATCAAAATTAAAGGCTGAACCAAAAGAATTGACAAAATCAATAGTACAATTTATAACAATAAAATAATAGACAAAACCAAGGTCAAAATGGTAATAACCAACAAACCTACCATGTAGTTTCACATGACTATAATAGGGTTGTAAGTCATATTATAGGGGGTAGCATTAATACCATCTCCATTAATCCTAGACCAAGCACTAATCAACCTAAACCATTTATAAACAATACTATCCATCTAAATTACATAGATAATCCTTCTTTGACCTAGGAGTGCATACAAGAAAACTAGCAAACTGGGACTTCCACTTTTGGATCTTATAACAATAAATCATTCTTGCCATGTGACCACATGCAAGTGCATCAATAACTGAGACTTATCCTATCTGGTCCCACACCATTTCCAATATTAGTTAGCAATAATGTTCCAATATTAAATCCTAATTATGCAATCATAACTCAAAGGTCAAAGATTACTATCCCAGGCCCACAACCATCTACCACTTTGCCTATCATCCAACCAACCATTCAGACTCAAAATAAACTATTCACTACTGACCAAGTTAAGAAGTTTGATATTGTGGAACAATTGCAAAAGACACCAACACAAATTTCTATTTTAGATTTGTTGTGAACATCAATAATCCACAAGAACATCTTGAATGAGTTTTTGACCTAATCCACTATTGCTAGTGACATATCCCCTAATAAATTTCAAGCTTTGGTTGGACACCTAGCTCCAGCCCAACAAGTCACATTCAACCAAAGCGATATGTCTTCCCTTGGCCCACTCCATAATAATCTATTATACATAGAAGTTTATATAAGATGAAATAAAGTGAAATGTGTCCTTGTAGACAATGGATCTAGCCTCAACATAATGTCTCTCAAGCTCATCAAGCTTCTTGGGTACACAATGATATATCTCTAGCCAAAAATAATAACTATCAAAGCCTATGATAATCAAGGAAGAGAGTCATAAGGCACCATTTTTTTGCTAGTTATCATTGCACCTTTGACCCATGATACACTTTTCCATGTGATTGATCTTGAATTATCATACAATATGCTTTTAGGTAGGCCATGCATACATGAGATTCATGCAGTCCCGTCAACGCTGCACCAATGTATCAAGTTTTCCCACTCAGGGATGGAAGTGAATATTTCAAGAGATTTATACCTATATGAACACTGCAATAATCTTGAGGCCAAATTTTAAAGCTATAATTATCAGTATGACATGAATCCAAGTTCCAAGTAGGATAAAAGAAAGGCTATACTTATTTATCCTTCACCAAATAATTGCATAGATCTTAATACCTTGGATTTCTTTTCCCACATCCTACATCCTAAAGCTTCTAATCATTTCACCATTTTAGATAATAGATCGGGAGAGTATGTGACCCATGATACATTTCATATTGCCAATCTTCCTCAAATTTTGAAAACATTTGGGTGACCTAAAGTCACCCCACATAGGCATTGGCAATAAAAGATCAAAGATATAGGACCTATCACATTTGTATCAACATCTAGCCTAGAACTTGAACCTCTTGAAGGAGACAAATCATGGTTATACAACAACCAGGCTGATTGTTATAAAAGTGCAAAGTATCATATTCCCAATAAGATCATGGAGCATCACAAATATGAAAGAAGAGGCCTCAGACCAAATCAATAAGGGACTATCGATCCAATTTCCATGACTAAGTATGAAATACCTTATGGACTTAGATTTAAACTTCCTGGGGGTGACCCCACATATCTTATTCAAACTCCATCACCAATGACTAGTGATGATGATGCCATCAGTGAAGTAGAGTCCAATCATAGCTTCACCTTTGATGACCTAGCTAAAACCAACTTATTTAATAACAATGTCATTTTTTCCCTTACCCCGATCATTCATCACAACCCTTTACCATTATATTATCCCCAAATAATATATTAGGACCAATAAGAATCCATTCTGTCAATTGATGAGTTCCAGATTGATGAGACATTTGATGATTTCTTAGGCCTTAGAGACAATGTTTCATTGGAAGATCACAAATTAGGATTCTCAATCACATTGGATCTTGTAGTCTATTTTGGAGAGTGAGTGAACACCCTTAGCCAAAAATAAATAAATAAAACATTGAGGTCCCAAAGTGAAAACCTCTTTGAGGCACTTTTAGACCAAGGAAAAAGTAAAGATAAAGGTCAGTATAGTAGTGAAAACTTATTTTAGGTGCTATTAGATGGGGGTATTCATTCTTATTTGAATTTAGACCAGGAGACAACCAATGATAAACTTGCCTATCAATCCAAATTTAGCTTTGAGCGATAATAAATATTTGATCAAATTATTCAAGAATTTCCAACTATTTTTGTTACATGGCTAGATATCCCATTAGGGGATTCAGATTCATCATGCCTAGGAGAAGTTAAAGAACAAGTCCTAACGGAGGACCCTGACATAATCTAATAGCTCCAATCATTGCCTACGATCCTATAAGATGGTTCAACCCTTCTAGTCGAATATACCATAGAGGTAAACATTGAGACTTCATCAGACTTAAAATGGATAAAAATTAGGTGCATCCCTCACTAAGAAAGAATGTGATGTCTTTATAGCTCTGTTGAGAGAATTTGTATATATCTTTGCATGGGCTTATTCATGCCAGGTTTAGACCCTGCCTTGGTTTTACACCACCTTGTGGTTAATCCTGACACCAAACTGGTAAAATAAAAGCTACATAAGATACATCCTCACATTATTGTATTAGTAAAGAAAGAGTTGGAAAAACTCTTAGAATCAAGATGTATTCGATCAATTGACTACTTAGAATGGATCTCTAATTTGGTACTTGTTAATAAAAAACCTGAAGGAATTAGAATTTGCATTGATTTTTAAGACATCAAAAAATCTTGTCCTAAAGATGATTTTATATTGCCTAATATTGACATGGTCATTGACTCCATGGTAGGTTATGAAATGCTTTCACTCATAGATGGATTTTTAGGATACAATAATATCATAATCGTGCCAGAAGATCAACATAAAACAGCATTCACCACTCCATGGAGAATTTGTTATCAAGAAATGTCATTTGGCCTTAAGAATGCTAGAGCTACATATCAAAGGGCTATGACTGTTATATTCCATGATATGATGCATGATATTGTTGAAGATTATGTTGATGACATATTAGCAAAATCCAAAACTAGGGCCCAACCATCCCGCAATGTTGTGTAAGATATTTGAAAGATTACAAGAGTACAAAGTCAGACTCAATCTAAATAAATGTGTGTTTGGTTTAACTTTAGGAAAATTACTTGGATTCATCATGTCTCATAGAGGTATTGAAGTTGATCTAATTAAATTTCATGATATAACCAAGATGCCACCACTAACCAATTTAAAGCAACTCCATAGTTTTCAAGGTAAGATCCAGTCAATCTGATGCTTTATCTCTCAATTAGTAGACAAGTGTTATCTATTTACACAAATTTTGAAGAAAGGAATTGCATTTGACTAGGATGATCACTACCAAGTAGCTTTTTAAAATCTCAAAGACTATCTTGTCAATCCACTTATTTTATTACCTCATATGCCAGGAAAACCATTCTTGTTATACCTATCAGATATCAATCATGCCTTGGGGGCACTCTTGGTTCAACATGATGATAATGAAAAGGAACATGTTGTATAATACCTAATCCATACCATGGTTACATATAAATATAACTATGCACCTGTTAAAAAGGCTTGTCTAGCCATGGTTTTTTTAGCTAAAAAACTATGTCATTACATGTTGAATAATAAAACGATAATTATTTCAAAGGTAGATCCACTCAAGTATCTACTATCTAAAATAGGTTTACAAGATATAATGAATAAATGGATCATTCTTATTAGTGAGTTTGACATAGAGTATATCAATCAGAAAGCAATCAAAGGACAAATTATTTTAGATCAACTTGTTGAAGCACATCTCATAGAAACACAACCACTCAAGTTTCAATTTTTTTATGAATCTATCATGACCGTTATTGATACACCCCTTGAGGAGCAGCCCTGGAATCTATATTTCGATGGTTCATTCACTGCACATAGATCGGAGGTAGACCTTTTTTTTATTACACCATGGGGGGATTTAATCCCTAAATCATTTAAAATCAACTTTCCTTGTATAATTAACATGGTTGAGTATGAAGCATTTGTTTTAAGACTTTGACAAGTAGTACATTGGAATGTATCTCATATCCAATTTTATGGTGATTCTTAGTTAATCATCAATCAGGTTACAAATTATTTTCAGACTAAAGATGAGAAGTTAGTTCCATACAAAACCATGGTTGACACTCTTAAATATCAAATTACTAACATTTAGTTTGAGCACATACCAAGTGCTAGTAACAAAACTGCATATTCCATGGTTACTATTGGTTCTAATTCTATCAAGAATTTGTCAGCACCAACTCATGAACCTTCAACCATTGCCATGATTTTTGATATTATTGGTCATTATTCTATCTAGTACCTAGACTTTTATAACTACCTTCAAGACCAAGTTATACCACCTAACCTCTCTCAAAAATAAAACAAAGCCTTCATTCATCATTCTACTCATTATACACTACTTGGATCCACCCTTTACCGTCATAGTGTTGATGGAACTCTACTTCATTATTTAAATTCAACAGAGTCTACATCAGCATTAAGAGAAGTCCATGAAGGAGTATGTGGAGCCCATTTTAGCAAGGTGGTCTTATTTAAAAATCTCTTACGTACTAGTTATTATTGGCCCACAATGGATGCAGATGCCACTGCATATGTAAATAAGTGTGATAAATGTCAATGGCATGCTAATTTGATTCATGCCCCAGTAAAAACTCTAAAATTAATGTTGACACCATGGCCATTTTCTATATGGGGACTTGACCTCATTGGGAAGATCAACCCCACTTCATTTAATGGCCATAAACATATCCTTACCACCACTAAATATTTCACTAAGTGGGTTGAAGCTATACCCCTCACTTACATGACTGGAGAGTAAATTTCCAAATTCATCTTTAACCATCTCATCTACCACTACGATATTCCTTTTGACATTATATCTGATAATAGAAGATCATTTAATAATAAGGATGTAGACGATCTATGTGTTAAATATAACATCACACAACACTTTTCTACAACATATTACCCTCAAGGTAATGACCAGGCTAAGGCATCCAACAAAACCATTGTCAATACTCTCAAAAATATTGTTAATGATGCCAGTCATGCTTGGCACCTCTAGATATTCCCTAGCCTTTGAGCATACCATACCAATTATCATACCTCCATAAGATCCACTCCATACTCACTTGTTTATGGTAATAAATCCATCCTTCCCATTGAGGTTGAATTACCTTCACTATGTATCTCTTTCAAGCATGTCCTAGATGATCATGACTATCAAGTAGCTTGCCTACAAGAGATAGACCTATTGGATGAGAAATGCATGGTCATGCTAAACAATCTTCAAGCATATCAAAACTAACTCAAAGGCCACTACAATCAGCATGTTAAGTATAGAACATTTGAACTTGGTGATCTTGTTCTTAAATAATACCACAGTTGAGAAGAAACATAAAGGAAAATTCAAACCAAACTGGATAGGGCCTTTTATCATCACTACAAATTATGGATCAAGAGCGTACATGCTTGCCACACCAGATAGAGAGAAACTTATAAATTTGATGAATATTATTCATCTCAATAGTACTATGCTTGAGAACTAAGGTATATTTTCTATAAAGACCATTTTAGTTATGCCTTTTGGTCACTATTCTTCTTTGTATAAATACCATCCTCTTTATCATATCCACTTTCCATTTCTGACCTACCAATGTAGTATGTTCTATAGCCTAGCCCATTTAACCTTGGTTTTTGTCATTAATTTCATATTTTTAGCATCAAGGTATCTGATCAGTTTCATCAGTTGGTTCAGGAACTTCAGTTAGAGATTGTATTTTAAGACAGCATGATAGAAGTTTTGGCAGTTACATCCTTCGTTTGTTATTTTTTCTTACCACCGGTCTTGCTACTAATTATAACCACCTTTGGGTAAATTAGTACCTTTGATCTATATCATTATGTCCTAATTATAACCACCTATGGGAAAACTAGGGGGAACATTAAAATGTGACGTACCAACTTGCCACTTCCTATGCCACACTATGCCTTTTTACCAACTGTGCCTGTTTCATTTGAATTGGTTACTGCACAAGCTAAATTCCTCCACTGTGAAGGTAGAACTACAATGACTTGAGGTCCTAATCTGGGACTATGTAGGAAATGCTCAATACATATTGAGGTAAGCTCAATCACCCTTCTCCACCATACTCTCATTGTTTTGCAAAAACCTAAGCCATGCTCTCACCATTTTGCGAGCATCTTAAGTTTGAACATTTTCACCATTTTATGAGCAACCTTAGCCATGCTCTCACTGTTTTGTGAGCTTAAACCATTTAGTGTCTCATCATTCTTGATTGAGTTGAGACACTCCAAAAATTCCAAAAACATTTACAAAATCTTTACAAAAGCACAAAAACATTTACAAAAGCACAAAAACATTAACCACTTCTTTGCCTTAAGGATTCTAGGAACCCTTACTAAGTTATAAGCAAATCACTTGTTATTTAGTTTCTCCATCCTTTTTGGCCTTTTTCTCTTATGCACTTGCCATTTTGCAAGACCATTCCTATTATTCTATCACATCCATTCTATTTTTTTCATTATTTATTACATTCTTCTCATTTCTTGAGAGAACTACATTTGGCCTAAAGTTTTTATTAGATATTACATCCATGAACTATGTAGGCATCATCTACTTACCTAGTGCATATGGATAAAACTCAACCACCCCCTCCTTTTTCTTTTATTCTCCCATTTTATTCATTTATTATTGCCTATTTTTTAGGGGCAATGTTCATAGGGTTTTTATTATGTTGTTCGTTTATTTGTTTCTACTTATGTTATTTATTTGTCTGCCTGTTTGTTTGCTTTCAACACTATTGCCTTAATTCAATTTATGTGTGTTCATTGGGTGATTCCTTGCCCAAAATTATAGTTGAATCCATCCATATTCATATTTTTACATTGTCATCATGGTTTCTATCATTAGTGCATTATTTTCTATTGAGTATTAGATTATGGGAGTCAATCCTCATGCATATTTCAGCCAAGTCCTCATGATGTTATACCATGATGGCTACCAACACATGCTACAACAAACCTCAACTTCACAAAGTCTATTCAAAAATGGTGACATCTCTTCAACATTGACATCTTGATTCCATCTTAATCATATCCCAAATAGAGTAATTAAACATAAAAGAATTTCAACCTTTATTAGTTCAGATGAGCATCTCCCTACTAGTACATTGTTCCAATTCCTCATTACTCTCTTTGTTAAATTATCATCATCCTTGGCCAAATTTATCATGTTTGCCATAATCGGGGTCTAATGATTATAACCACCTATGGGCAAATCATTGCACATCATTCCACCTACATTTCTCAATGATTATAACCATGTTTAGGCAAATCATTGTGTTTTCACCACTTTACTTTTTTTACCTATACAAGGGCATATTATTATCTTGTTTATATGTCCTAACTAGGGAAGCTTCATCTTCTCAATGATTATAATTGCCTTTGGAAAAATCATTGTGTTATCATACTATGTTGCCACTATCAGGGTACAATGCTTATAACCACCTTTAGGCAAACCATTATACACCATCCCACTTGTATTCTCAATGATTTTGATTACTTTTTCACTATCATTGTGTTTTCACCCCATTATCTTCCTTTCTTTGGTCCCCTCATTTGGCTTATTTCTTTTCAAAACATTGTTAGCCGATCTCTGATGAGCTCAGAATATGGCTCATTATTGACATGTTATTTTCCTCAATTCATCTCTCTAAGGATATTATCTTATGCAAATCATAGATTATTAGATAGATATTACATGGAAAGTAGATATTTGTCTTATTTATATTGAATCAAAGACTAAACCTTTAATTTTTCATTAATGTCTAATACATATCATGTTTTAGTGATTTTTTTGTGAAGAATGTTTAGGAAGAAGACACAAGCAATGTATAGTGAAAGTTTAATTTTGATCTCCATCCAGCAAAACTATGAACTCACACAAATGACTTGTTTCTATAGACTCCGTAAGCTTGTTTCTATAGACTCTATAGGTTTATTTCTATGCACTCCATAGGCTAGTTTCTATGGACTCTACAGGCTTGTTTCTATGGACTCTGTAGGCTTGTTTCTACGGACTCTGTAGGCTCATTTCTACCGACTCTGTAGGGTCAATTTTGTAGATTCTGTAAAGACAAAGCTACAAATAGGGAAGTTGGTGGCCAGATAAGTTGAGAGAGAATCATTCCATCTAGAGTCAAATGAGGAAAATACTCACCTACTATTTTGTAAGATTTGATTTTGATAAAGTTGTATATATTTGGATCTTATGACTATTTTAGGATAGTATATTTATTTCATCAAAATAGCAGGATCTCTTGAAAATCCAATCTCCTATTTTTGGATGAGTGGATCAAATAATGAATCCTATCTCTTTTCATCTTATTTTGAATTGATTATATTAGTATAAAATATAAGACTTTTATTATTAAAAAAATATAATAGATGAAAGATACGTATAAGCATATTACAGATTTCAGACAGATTGTAATCATTTCAGTTTTATGAATTATCACTTCAGTTTCTAGTATTGACTAATCATTGTTCTTCAGTTCGAGAGGAGCAAGGGCCCACTCTCCTTGGAACCATAAATTATGTATGGTACTTATGTTATGTTATATTAACTCTTTGTTATAAGTAATCAAAATTTTGCTAATATTTGCATTCATTCATAAAACATCAAAACAAATTTACAGTTCAAAAGGCATTTCCTTCTTCCAAAGTCATTTCCTTTATAAGAAAAGTGTGTTTTCTTTTATAGAAAATGTGTGAAGTAAATTTCCTTTTTTAAGTTAAACATCTCCATTTCCATGTAAACATAAAGAAGAGTGTGATTTTACTTTCAAGCAAAAGAGTGGATTTATTTGATTAAATAGTTACACCTTTTCCTTGTCAGCAAAAGAGTGAATCAAGTAGTTTAGGACACATTTATTTCATTATTCAAAGTTATAATAGGACCATTAAACACCTCCACAAGTAGACTTCTAGATATACCATCCTACACCTTACTACATATAGCTTTGGACACCAGCCCTGGTTGATAAGACATCAATTGAACATTAATTAAATGAAGAGTTAAATGACACTCATCATTTTTGACACCATTACTGGGGAACAAGGTGTTAGTACGGTAATAATTATTGGTCTAGAGCAAAAATTTTTTTATAAAAACCATAAAAATTCAATAAATTGATGTACCATCCTAGAGACTCTAAAGGATGATTCATCCCAAAATTTCCACTAAGAACACAGTTGAAATTCCTTCAACATCTCTTAGTAGTGAACCAGAAGTTATGAGTGAAACCTATCTACAAGAGTCTTTAGAAACTTGGATAGAAACTAGGCTATTACCACAAGCAAGCCCCATAGGACAAATTCCTCAGGATCAATCTCTTGTAGGAAGACATTATTTAGAAATTGCCAAGGACTTATAAGAAGCATTTCAAAAATCCATAGCTAAGGAAAATTTTGAGAACTTTGAACAACACATAACTGGTACCACAAATATTTAGTGGGAAGACCATCCCATCTTTGAACGTCATCAAAAGAAGAAAATATGGTTCTCCAACAAAATCCATGAAATCAACAACTTGCACAAATAGGAAGGACTTTTTTCTTTCCTATTATTGCAGATCCTAATGATCAAACCCCGATAAAAAATATTTCACCAGCTAATTTTTAAAGAAGATCTACAGAAGATCCTAATCAATACCTGTTTGAGTTTAAGGTGCTATGTCAAACCTATTATTACATAACAGATAGCCAGAAATTAAAACTATTTCCCTCTACACTTAAAGATGCAGTTATAAGATGGTTCATGGGTTTACCTGGTGATTCTATTAAAACATGGGATGACATGGAGATATAATTCTTAAATAAGTATCAAGATTATTGTCAAGTGTGAGAAAGAAAAGAGTATTTCTTCAAAATCAAATAGAATAAGGATGAATATTTAGAGGATTATTTGGATAGATTCATGTTCACTCATAAAAAAAGCAATTATCCACTCACTAAAGAAGTTCAAAAATTGGTTTCTTAAAAGGGTTGGATAAAGATACTAGATATGCCTTAAATCTGATGGGAGGTGGAGATATAAATAAGTTGGCTTTTGATCAAATTTCTAATCTTTATACCAACTACTCTTGAACAAAACCCAAAATTAGGATAGGAAGGTTTGGGAAATCTAATGAAGTAGGTAAGCTAATGGAAAAAATTTCCAATCTAAAGATGGATATTATGGTTACACTAAACATTACTTTAAATGGCCTTCAAGATAAGGTAAGTGCAATAGAACCCTTAGCAATCTACTGTCCTAAGCACAGATAGAAACATGCCCTTAGAGACTGCCCCTAGATAAAACTAATTTTTCATCATGTAAGATTTGTGATGTAACAGATCATGATACCAAACATTGCACCCTTCTACCTATTTTAAAAAATCAAATGAAAACATAATTCCATTCCACTGAAGAAGTAAATTAATCTAAAAACAAAACTTTACCCAACAAAACTAGGCTCAAAAATAGTTTAAAGCAAGAAACTCAGTTAATCCATAGATGGCACCATAGAATATTTCAATTCCTTCACCTTTTTAGAATCAACCCTGAATTCCATCAATCCAAAATCCATGGGCAGGATAAGATTAGATGCCAACACCCCCATGGATGGTGCCATAGCCATAGCCATAACAACAATGGGTACCATAGAAGCAATAGATCCCACATCAATATCAATAATGGAATTTATAGTGGAACCCATAACAACAATTCACCTAACTAAGAAGACCACTTCAACAACAAACTATAATGCCACCTCTAGTTATTCAATAACAAGGACAATTTAATCAACCTTCAATGCCTACACAACCAATAGCAAATCTAAAAAATAAACAACTAGAACCTATTTATGTTAATGAATAGGAAGAGACAATGAATGTTGGAGCTATTGATTGTTCAGACATACATTTAAGATCAGGGAAAACTATACCAAAAACCTCTAGTTCTTATTTTTGAAATACCTAATGAAAAAGAAATAATAGAATCATCTCAATTAAACACTAGAGAAGCCAAAATCAAAATGAGCTCTAAAGCAAACAAAGAAAACACTACTACACTAGCAGTTCCTTTTCTTGAAAGATTAAGAGAAATTGATATTAAACTAGAATCAAACTTGGTCCAAGAGTTGCAAAATATCAATATTGAGGTACCCCTACTACAATAAATTAGGGATATACCTAAATTAAACAAGATCATCAAAAAAATTTGTGTCAAAACACTTGGGAGGAAAGCAAAATATCTAGGAACCATTCATGTTGAAGGAAAAGTTGTTGATTTATTAGCAGGAAAACTATTAGTTCTAAAATATGCAGATTTAGGAAGTCCAGTGATCACAATCACAATCAGAAGTAAAGAAATTCCTAACATCTTCGTATATCTGGGAGTAGAAATTAATGTTATGGCAACTGATACTCTTCATACATTATCTCTTATGAGAATGCAACCCACAACTACCATTCTCTAAATGGTGGACCAATCTGTAACTAAATCAGAAGGCACTATAGAAAATGTTGAAGTACTAATAGAGTCCTAAGAATATCTAGTAGATTTCATGGTCTTACAACCTAAAACAAATAATATAGGATATCTCATAATCATACGTATACCATGGTTGGCTGCTGTAGTAGCATTAATTGATTGTAGGTCAGGAGACATGACCATTTCTAATGGGTTAAAATCCAAATGCATCTCTTTGTATCCTCCTACAAAATCATCAACAAATCACATACAAGAACTTTGGTTGGATGAATCAAATAACACATCAAACAAAATTTCTTCCTTAGTTATGATCACAGTTAAAAAACACTTGGAAGAATTGAATGGAGACATATACCTATAATCTGTAGAGTTTTTCAATCTGAAAGCTATAGACTTTGCCAGTCCAGAATCTATAGACTCTGCCAATCTAGAAACTACAGACTACCTCAGTTTAGGATTCTTGAGTCAGATAGAATATTATGAAACTACCACTTCTACTTATTCTATTTTTTCCTCACCATATGATCATGGACTGATTCAAGAAAGTGTGTGAAAATTGATAGAACAATAGCAAACTCATTTCTTAGATGCATTCCATTGTTCTTTAGCAAGACTGATTCCTCCTAGAGAAGAGTTTGTTGATAATGTAACCATGTTTCATAAGCTACTTCCTCATCCATGTCCTCTGAACTCATTGATTAGTGAATTCAATCAAATAGAATCCAACTACTTAGGCAAAAAACTAATCATGGTATTACCTGAAAAGATTTTGAACATCAATAGTTGGTTAACAAATGAAGAGGAAGATCAACTCTTTGAAGTGCTGGAAAGACATACTAAAGCTTTTGCTTAGGATTATACTGACATGAAAGGAATTCACCCTAACATTTGCACTCATCACATTTACACAAAAAATTTCAAACCAGTCAGACAACCACAAAGAAGAATAAACCTAACATTAAAGGAGATAGTCAAAATAGAGATCTAAAAATTGTTAGAAGTTGAGTTTATTTATCCCATCTTAGATAGCCAATGGATTTCACCCCTAATAATTGTGCCCAAGAAAAATGGAAAATTAAGGGTATGTGTAGATTATAGAGAACTCAATAAAGCAACACTAAGAGATTATTTTTTTCTACCTTTCATTGATCAAGTTCTTGACAACTTGGCAGGAAAAAGATATTTTTCTTTCTTAGATGGGTTTAGTGGGTATAACCAGATAATGGTGGTAGCTAAAGATCAAGATAAAACTATATTTACCTACTCTTGGGGAACTTTTGCTTATCGAGTACTCCCATTAAGACTCTATAATGCTCCAGTAACCTTCCAAAGAGAAATTCTAGAAATATTTGATGACCTTACAAATGATTGTGTTGAAGTATATATGGATGATTTCACCATTCATGGTAGAACTTATGAAGAGGCTCTTACTAACTCAGAAAAAGTATTGATCAGATGTGAAGAACATTAATTATCTTTGAGCCATGAGAAATATTTATTAATGATGCATGAAAGAATAGTGTTGGGATACCATATGTTGGAAAAAGGTATTCAAGTAGATCCAAAGAAGGTTGAAATAATCTCCAACTTACCCATCCCATAAACACAAACTAAAATTATGAGTTTTTTGAGACATGTTGGTTAATATAGATGCTTAATATATAATTTTAGCCAAATAGTTGCCCCTATGTTTGCCTTGCTTATAAAAGATATTACATTTGAATGGAGTGATAGTTGTCAGTAGGCCTTTGAGACCATCAAATCTAAACTCATTACTGCTCCAGTATTGAGAGGACTAGATTGGACTCAGCCATTTCATATATACATAGATGCTTCCAATACAACAATAGGATCAGTCTTTAGATAAAAGGATGAAGAGGATAACATGTATGTTATATATTATATTAGCAAAAACATGATACCTACTGAAATAAACTACACCATAATTGAGAAGGAATTCCTAACTATAGTCTATGCAATTAACAAATTCAGACACTACATAACAAGCTATAAGATATTTGTCTATGTAGACCATTCAGCTATTAGATATCTTACCAACAAACCAATTTTTGGAGGTAGGATTATTAGATGGTTTTTGCTCTTACAAAAATTTGATGTTACTATTATAGATAAACCAGGGAAGTCTAATTTGGTTGTTGATTTATTGTCAAGAATTAACACTACAGGTGAGGAAGAATCAGTGGAAGATGACTTTTTAGATGAACAATTGTTTGCTATTTTATCAAAATCTATGTGGTTTACTGATATAACTAATTATCTCACCATAGGGAAGTTTCCTCTACAATTTTCACAAAAAGAAAAGAAATGTTTAATAAAAAAAAGTTCTTTTAAATGGATTAATGAAATGATATTCAAACTTGGACCTGACCATGTGTTTCATAGGTGTGTGACAAATGTTGAAGCTTATGATATCATCAGAGCTTGTCATGATGAACTAGGAGGAGGTCATTACTCAGCTCAAAGAACCATACACAAAATCCTAGGAGCAAGATACTATTAGCCTCACCTTCATCAGCAAGTAAAAAGATATGTCAGACACTGTGATACTTATCAGAGAAATGGATAGCCTACTTTTTCAATAGAGATGCCTCTACACCCTCATCTTTATTGGTTTTCAAACCATTTGAGAAATGTGGAATTGATTTTATAGGTCCTGTGGATCTTCTTTCTAGAGGAAAATAATACCTCCTAGTATGTATAGACTATGTGACCAAGTGAGAAGAAGTGAAAGTATTAACTCATGCAAGAGAAGAAATGGTAGTTGATTTCTTATATTTCAAAATCATGCAAAGATCTGGTGCTCCAAGGGAGATAGTCTCAAATCAAGGACTAAAATTCATGTCAAACATGATAAAACACTTCATGCAAGTATATCAAACTCAACATAGAAAAACATATCCATACCATCCATAGGCTAATGGGTAAGTTGAAGTCACCAATAGAGAACTGGAAACTATTTTAACCAAGGTTGTTAATTCTAGTAGAAAGGATTAGGCAGATAAGGTACCAGAAGCTATTTGGGCCTATAATACTACTTGGAAAATAACAACTGGATTTGCACCTTATGAATTAGTTTATGGTAAGAAGCCTTTATTCTCTATTGAATTTGAATTACAAACTTTGAAAATAGTTGTAGAAGTAGGGGTGGAATTAGAAGAAATATAGAAAGCAAGACTCTTATAGCTTAATCAACTTGATGAGATGAGGATGGAAGCACTACAAAGAATTTAATTGGTATAACATCAAAGAAAATTTTGGCATGATTTATAGATCAAGTAACAGAAGTTTCAGAAAGAAGATTGGGCACTATTGTTTGATTTCAAATTTCAACAGTTTAAAGGAAAACTACAAATGAGGTGGTTGGGACCTTATCAGATTAAGGAGGTCTTTGAAAATGATTTTGTTAAGCTAATACCTATTGATGATAATAGAATAACTTTGTTAGTCAATGGACATAGATTTAAGCTTTTTCATAAACCTCTCAATAAAGAAGAATTTTTTCAAAATGTAAAAGATCAAGTAGCCTTTCTAGAAGACTCTGCTTCTTATAAGGAAACTACTTCAAATCAAGTAGCTATTTTGGAGGACTCTACTTCTTTCAGAGAACCTACTCCTTGATGATCCTACATATTTAAAATAAATAAATAAATTTCAATAGTGCAAATCCTTCTAGAGACACTATTGACAATGCATACCCAGGAAACCAGCAAGCTGGCTATGCATTGCAAAAAGAGCTTTGGCTAGAAAATTAGCAATGGTTGGCCAAAGGGCAAAAATAAAATATATAATAATAAAAAAAGAATCTCATCATGTCACTATGATTTTTTTTCCATGCAATAAATTTTTTTCTTTCAACACATGTTGACTAATCCATGCAAACTTATTTGTGCAGGACAAACGGTAAGAAAAGGATAAATCTAAGGTCAAAAGTAAGTGAGACATATATTCTATTTATTTATGTTTAGTTAACTAATTATCTTTGATTTAATTAAGATTTATTCTATTAAGATGACCTAAACTTGAACCTTCCAAAATGGAATGACATGACACATACCATAATGGATAAGCATGCAAACAAGCCATCAAAAGTGTATGCATAAGTGTGTAGCTTTGATACAATCAATTGTGTCATCAATAATTAGAATGATATATCATAAAGGGGTTCTAAATGAAATGATAAATCATTATCATCATCAAATTTCCACATCATCATTTCATCCCACTTTCAATAAATTGAAAAAATGGCTAGCACACTCCATAGAAACATACAGCATTGAACTGTATAAATTAATCATATCAAACTACAGACTCGTGAAGCTATGGAGTTTCACACAAAACATTTTATTTCTATAGACCCTCAGTGATTATTGCCTACAGATTTTAATAGAATCTGGTCTAAGCCCTAATCCGAGTTAAAGAAATAGATTTATCTGTAAATCTAAGTAAAAATAGGACAAAAAATGAGATTAGAGCCAAAGAATGTAGCAAAGTTTCACAAAGAAAAAGCTTCTATGGCAGTATTTAGAGCAAATGGCTGGCTACCTTTCATTGAAAAGTTCCAGGGTTTCTATGAAACAATGGTAAGAGAATTCATCACTAATCTCACCCATAATTTTTTAATTGTTAAAGGCATTATTATTCCTATTTCAACTCAAATTATAAGTCAAATCATACAAGTTTCAAATGAGGAAATGAGAGTGACAGGCACAATTCTATTTAGTGATTTAATTATTAAGTTTAATGGTAATGAGCAAATTGGGACTTTGTGTTTAATAGATTCCAAGGGAAAATCAAAAGGGATTCATAGAAATTCGCTTCCTGAACCTTGGAAACTTTTAGCTAAGTGGGTACTCCAGTATATCATTTATGAGGGACAAAATAGTCTTTTAGGACAATATGCTATGAAAATATTAATACACCTTAAGTATGGAAGGAAAACCCCTCATTACAAGATTAACCTCCCATCCTTCTTATATGGTGCCCTTCAAATTATGACTACAACTTCTAATGTTGCTCTGAGGCACCATGGCCTTATTCACCTAATTATCCAACATCACTTCCTTCAGTAAGGATAAGAGGTCTGGGAGGAATTTCAGAATAGTATTCCACATTTTTTTGCACAAGAAACCTCAAATTTACCATAGGAACATTCATCTCCACTGACTGTATCAATTGAGAAAACAACTCTAAAGAAGAAATCACAGACTGCAGTCTCAATAGAAATCCCTTCTTCTTCTTCAAGAAGAATCACAAGGTCTCAAATCCCTTTAGTTTCAAGGTCCCCACAAGAATCTCAAGAATATGTAGTATAACCAATTCCCTTATCAGGAAGGAGAAAATTGAAATGAAAGGTTACTACAGAACTTGAGAAGATCAAGGTTTTGATGATTGAAAAGGAAAGATAACCGAGTGTAGCTCAGAGAGTGACCAAAAGAAGGAGAAGGTTAATTCTGACAGATGAATATGAACAAGAGGCTGTAGACATTTTGGATAGTCTTAAAAAGGTGTCTCATTTCCCTATACATCAAAGTGTCCCTGAAATTGTAGATGTTGAAGAAACTCCTTTCGAAAGGAACTCTCCAATCATAATAGAAGAACCAATTCTAGGAGAAAATCCACTCATGGCAGAGGAATCAAGTATGGTGGAAAAACCACATGTTTCAGTTGAAACTGTAATGAATAAAATAAAAATTGTATGCACAAATGAGAAAGGAGAGTCATCTAATCTCAATGGTCTTGTTATACAGTTAACCTTGAAGCTTTCTCAAGCTCAATCTCTAACACAACAACAAACAACTGACATCACTGATTTAATCAATCAATTGTATAATAAGGATTATTGCAACTCATTATTGGTGAAAAAATTAGACACAACATTTGCTAATCCTGCAGCAAAAGTTTACAGATTAGAAAAAATAATAAAGAAAAATGAAAGTGAACAAACAGACCATTGGATATATGTAGAAAATTTGAAGAAGGAGAATAGGAGATTGCAAAGTTTGGTAAACTCTTCCAAAGCACCTTCTCCTCCTAAGGTATTTGTTGACCGAAGTTGTCAAACAAGTTGTCCAAGTATTCCTACCTTGTAAATGCTAAATCAAATTGAAGAATACTAGTCCATACTTAAATAGAAAAACAAAGTTTCAACTTCTTTAAAAAAAATATTAGAAAATAAAAATAAAGAATTAGAAGCTAAGGTCCAAAATTTAGAAGAAAATTTGCAGGATGCATGCAAATTAGGGGAATCTCTTTTGGCATGTAAGAATACTTCTCTTGCATATATTTTGATTTTATTTAAATAATTTTATAGATGGCAGCTTCTAAAGATCTCTTGTCATCTTTCTTACAAGATTTTACAACCACCAACATTTCTAAAAAAATTCTATAGTGTTGAACCTAATCAATAAGATTTACTTTATGAATTTTATTTGCATGATTTGATCATAAGAGACCATGAACACAATAATTTCTTAATAAACCTTCATGTAGGAGAAGTTTAACTGAGGGAATTACATTCTACATTTAAAAATCAACTAGCATGGAAAAGTAGATTTGAGAAGTATACAAATCATGCTAAGACTATAGGATTATGTATCAGACCAACCTTTCCTATCCCCAGATTAATCAGATAGAATTTTAACTGTGCTTATTTAAGCGATGAAGTTAAAACTCATTATTTACAAGCTTTATATGATTGTGTTGTTTTGTTTGACTTATTTTCAAGATAGATTTTTGATTCAGTGGTGACTGCAAGTGTGAAAAGGTGGAACCAACTTTCAAGATCTCTTAGAAGATGAGAGGTCATGTCTCCAAATAACTTAAGATGGAGTATGAGGAGAGCTACCTCAATTTTGGAAATCTTAATAGAGGTAATAAACTCTGGGGGAGAAAATAAATGGATTGGCATGAGATATAGACCCATTTTGTTGATCATACCTATTCTAGGATGGCAGAGTTGGGCTCCACAATTAGAGGAGTAATTCAATATATAGCAATAAATGATTCAAGAACATCAGGGGTTTACAAGCAATTTAGACAAGCATATAATAGATGAATTTGATGACTATGATTTGAGTCAAAGTGTGGAAAGTAGATGCCAGAGCTATGAACACCAATAAATGTTTAAAATGGGACTTAAAAAAGGTAAACCCTGGGGGAGATGATGAGCTCAAAATATGGCTCATTATTGACATGTTATTTCCCTCAATTCATCTCTTTAAGGATATTATCTTATGTAAATCATAGATTGTTAGATAGTTATTACATAGAAAGTAGATATTTGTCTTGTTTTTGTTGAACTAAAGACTAAACCTTTACTTTGTTATTAATGTCTAATACATAGCATGTTTTAGTGATTTTTGTTGTGAAGAATGCTCAAGAAGAAGACACAGGAGATGTATAGTGAAATTTCAATTTTGATCTCCATCCAACAAAACTACGAACTCACACAGATGGCTTGTTTCTATGGACTCCGTAGGCTTATTTCTATGGACTTCGTAGGCTTGTTTCTATGGACTTAGTAGGCTTGTTTCTATAGAATTTATAGGCTTATTTCTATGAACTTCATAGGCTCATTCCTATCGACTCTATAGGGTCAATTTTATGGATTCTGTAAAGACAAAGCTACAAATGGGGAAGCTGATGGCCAGATAAGATGAGAGAGAATCATTCCATCTGAAGTAAAATGAGGAAATACTCACCTAATATTTTTTAGAATTTTCTTTTGATAAAGTCATATATATTTGGATCTTAGGACTATTTTAGGATAGTATATATATTTCATCAGAATAATTAGATCTCTTGGAAATCCAATCTCCTATTTTTGGATGAGTGGATTAACCAAGGAATCCTATCTCTTTGCATCCTATTTTGAGTTGATTATATTAGTATAAAATGTAAGAATTTTATTATTAAAAAAATATAATAGACAAAAGATACGTACAAGCATATTACAGGTTTTAGATAGATTGTAATCATTTTAGTTTTATGAATTATCACTTCAGTTTCCATCATTGATTAATCTTTGTTCCTGAGTCTGAAAGGAGCAAGGACCCACTCTCTTTGGAACTAGGAGTTATGTATGGTAATTATGTTATGTTATATTAACTCTTTGTTATAAATAATCAAAATTTTGCTAATGTTTGCATTCATTCATAAAACATCAAAACAAATTCACAGTTCAAAAAAAATTTCCTTATTCCAAAGTCATTTCTTTTCTAAGCAAAGTGTGTTTTCTTTTATAGCAAACATGTGAAGTAAATTTCATTTTTTAAGTTAAACATCTCCATTTCCATGCAAGCGTAAATAAGAGTGTGATTTTACTTTTAAGTAAAAGAGTGGATTTATTTGATTAAATAGCTACATCTTTTATTTCTCAACAAAAGAGTGAATAAAGTAGTTTAGGACACATTTATTTCATTATTCAAAGTTAGAATAGGACCATTAAACACCCCCATAAGCAGACTTTTAGATCTATCATCCTACACCTAACTGCAGATAGCTTTGGACACCAGCCCTGGTTGATAAGATATCAATTGAACATTCATACCTCCCATGCCTCATCAATACCTTCCATGATGCCCTCCATGCCTCTTAATTTCCCCTTCTTCTAATTCCATGATGAGGATAATTACAAACTTAACTCCAAAAATTAATAATCCTCAACCACACATCTCAATCTTGAGATGGATGGTTCAGGTTGATTTTGATCAAATCCAAAAATCTATAAATAGGAGGCCTCACAACATCATTTCAAAAATACTTGATAATACAAAGTTATAATGCACAAATGGTTTCAAAAACTTCAAGAAATTAGTGTTACCATGCCAAATTGATTCCAAGACAAGCCAAGCCACAAGCCAAAGGTGCCAAGGAGAGATGGAAGTATCCAAGCTTTTATTGCCAAGGACTTCACGAGCACAAAACCAAGCAAGCCACTACTACAAAGTCATTTGGAGCATCCAAAGAAGGTGAAGAAACTTTTGTATTTGATACCTTGTTTTTTAGTTGTGCTTGTCATTTACTTTTGTTAACTAAGCTCTCCCTAGTGTCTAGGCCTAGAGATGTTATGCTATGAGTGTGTTTATTTCATTTTGATTTTATTTTAGAAATAACACCATAATAACCATCCTCTCTTGATTCAAATTCCTAGATCATAGAAATTAAGATAAAAATGATCAAACCAACCAAGTATGTCATTATGCCATTATATTTACCTATAACAATGTTTTAGGACATGTTTCAGGTAGTCATGTTTCCATCATCACTATCAACCCTAGACCATCTATAAATAGACCTATACCTTCACCTAATAATGCCTCTTTGTCAAACAATACCTACCAACCTCCCTATGCCAGTGATTATTCTGTATGCTATGTTGATAATTAGGTATCATATCATCCAAGAATCATCATTCCAAGCCTCCCTACCTACCTAGCCAGCCACCAAATCCAAGTTCTAGATTAATATTATGCAATCACAACTTGATAAACTAGGGTCATCATCAAAAAACTATAATAAGATACTATAAATGAGCCTAATAAACCTTACATATCTATCTTAAATAAACCAATAGATAAATTTGAGGGGAAGACCTATGATATTATCAAATAATTAAAGAATACAATTACACACATTTCCATCATGGATTTATTCCGTACATCTACCATCCAAAAAGACATCCTGAACAAGCATTTGAACTAATCCATTGTGCTAGATGATATCATTCTTGACAAATTCCAAGCCATGGTAGGACACTTGGTCCTGGCCAACATCTCACCTTTGACCAAAGTGATATTATTTTTTTGGCCCTCTGCATTATAACCCATTATACATTAAAGTTATTATAATGAACCATAGAGTTAAACGTGTCCTTGTAGATAATGGTTCGAGTCTCAACATTATGTTGTTAAATTTGGTCAAACATCTTAGATTTATATAAACTGACTTGCAGCTAGATACCATCATTATTAAAGCATATGATAATAAAGAATGAGAATCTCAAAGTACCATAAGCCTATCAATGGTCATTAGACCAATTACCCATGATACTGTGTGCCATGTTTTAGACCTGGAATTATCTTACAATATGTTATTGGGCTGACCCTAGATCTATGAAATCAGTGATATACCTTTTACATTGCACCAGTGTATAAAATTTCTACATTCAGGAATGGAAGTGGTTATATCTATTGATCTTTAGCCATACCAGTATTGTAAACACCTTGAGGCTAAGTATAAAATTTACAACTATCATTTTGACATGAATCATATAGATAGAAAAAATCCAAAAAAGGAAAAGCCATTGAATCAGGCCTAGAAGCTAATTACATTGACCTAGATAGCTTAGCCTCTACCTATGCCATGCCTCCACTAGAAATTTCTAACCACTTCTATGTCACTAATAAAGGTCCTAGAGAATATAGCACTTGTAATGCATTCCATATTTCCAAATTACCTAAAAATATAAAGGCTTATGTGAGATTTACTACTAAGACTATTCGTATGGCATGGGAAACCAATTAAAAATATCAGCTAAAAAAGCCCATTGTTTTTAAATTAGCTTCTAGCCTAGAATAATATCGCTTAGTAGAGGATGATTTATGGCTCTACACTAATGAGTTAGTTGACTGTTACCAAAGCATGAAGCATATTATTCTTAATCAAATTATAAATCACCTAGATTATGAAGGAAGAGATCTCAAGTTACATCAATAAGGCACTATCGAACTAGTCTTAATGACTAAGTCCAAGGGAACTCATGGTATTAAATTTAAACTACCTAGGTGTGACCCCACATACCTAATTCATGTTTCAACACTAATGACTAGTGATTATTATGCCAACAGTGATGCAATGTTCAATTATAACATCTATATTGACCTTGTCCCTACCAAATTATTTAACCCCCATGCCATTTGCACAGTTATCCCTATTTATCAACCTTCACACTTAATCATTTACCATCCCTAATTGATATACTAAGACCAACAAGAGTTAACAATGCCATTAGATGAGTTCAAAAATGATGAGGCCATTAACAAATTTTTGGGATTAAGGAGTCACATACCTCTTGGAGTCCATAAGTAGGGATTTGCTATTAGATTGGATCATGATGCCTACTTCAGAGAGCAAGTGAACTTCCCTAGCCAAAAATAAAAATAAAATCAAACATTAAGGTCTAAAAGTGAAAACCTCTTTGGGGCACCTTATGACCAGGGACAAAGTAAAGAGAAAGGCAAGTATCTTGGTAAAAACTAATTTTTTATGCCATTAGATAGGGATGTTCACCCTTCTTCTTATGAAGCATAAGAGAAAAATAGCCCGTAGTATATTTATGGGTTAGATATAGTACTAAGGAGTGGCAGGTGTTTTCATAGATTATTCAAGAGTGTTTTAGTTATTTGTATCATGGTTGATGTCAGCATTAGGATATTTTGATTCATCCTATTAAGAAAATTAGACAAGCTAGTCCATCTAGGGAACTTCACCATTTACAATTAGTTCAATTATTTTCCAAATATTATAGATGATGGGTCTACACTTTTGGTAGAAGACACTTCATAGGTAAATATTGGGATTCCAAAGGGCCCAAAATGGATTAAACTAGGTGCATCCCTCACTAAGGAGGAAAGTGAATCTTTTACAACCCTTTTGATGGAATTTATTGACATATTTACATGGGTGTATTTAGACATGATAGGTTTGGACCCTACCTTGGTTGTACACCATCTCATTATACATCCTGATGCCAATCCTATTGAATAAAAGCTACATAAGATGCATGCCCATATTGTTGTGTTAGTAAAGAAAGTGTTGGAAAAACTCTTAGATGCAAAATGCATTGGCTAGTTAACTATTCATAGTGGATTTCAAATATTATGTTGGTAAGTAAAAAATGAGAAGGCATTAAGATCTACATTGGTTTTAGAGACATCAATAAAACCTACCCAAAGATGACTTCCCTTTTCCTAATATTGACATGATAGTCAACTTAATGACTGGCTATGAAATGCTCTCTCTAATGGATGGATTTTTAGGTTATAATCAAATCAAGATTTCTCTATAATACCAACACAAGACAACATTCACTACTCTATGGGGAATGTTTTGTTATCAAGTAATGTCATTTAGACTTAAGAATTTTGGAGCCACTTACCAAAGAGCTATGACAATGATTTTTCATGACATGATGCATGACATTGTTGAGTATTATATTGATGATATCTTGGGTAAATCAAAGACCCATGTCGATCACCCAAACATGATATGAATAATATTTGAGAGACTTCATAAATATAATGTTAGGCTTAATCTAATGAAATGTGTATTTGGTGTCACTTCTAACAAATTATTAGGTTCATTGGATCTCGTAAGGGCATTGAAGTTGACCCATCTAAAGTATATGCAATTACATAAATACCACCATGATCTACCTTGAATCATCTACGTAGTTTACATGGAAAAATTTAGTTTATTATATACTTCATCTCATAATTATCTGATAAATTCCATCCATTTACATGGTGAATAAAGGTGTTATGTTATTTTGGAATGAAGAGTGACAGAAAGCATTCAATCAGTTTAAATAATATCTTGCCAACCCACTTGTTTTGTTGCCACCAATGCCAAATAAGCCATTATTTATTTACTTATCAGCAACTGAGAATGCCCTAGGGTCACTTTTGGCACAACATGATGAACTGGGAAAGGATCATGTTGTATATTATCTGAGCCACACATTGGTTGCATATAAGCACAAATATACCCCAATTAAAAAAGCCTATTTAGCAATGGTGTTCACAGCCCAAAAATTTTGTCATTATATGATAAGTAACAAGACCATTATTATTTCCAAAGTAGATCTACTCAAGTATCTACTTTCTAAATCAGCTCTACAAGGTCATATAGCAAAATGGATTATGTTATTGAGCGAGTTTGAAATTGAATATGCAAACCAAAAATCCATTAAGGTACAAGTAGTCATAGATCAGCTTGATGAAGCTCCTCTTCAAGATACTAAACCTCTAAAATTTGGGTTTCTATATCATACCATTATGACCATTAAAGAAGCATATGCGCCTCCTAAGGCTACATAATGGAAGATATACTTTGATAGATCTTTCACAACTCATGGATCAGGGGCCAGATTATTGTTTGTTACTATTGACCAAATTTGACCCCAAGTCAAATTTAGGTTAACCCCTAATATTTTAAACTTTTAGATAAAGTTTCATGTGTCCTATTGGGTCATCTATTATCCTACATTTCTCACTTACTCTTTCCCTAGTCCTTATTGAAACCCATCCTCCTTGTACTGGCTCAGTCAACAAAAGTCAACATTGGTCAACTATGCAAAAACTTAGTCAAAGGCTCAATTAATTTTATAAATGTCTTAAAATGGTCTTTTATAGGTTTCAATGTGTTTACAAGTCATAAATTGACCACTTACTAGGTTTTAGGTGTTAAAAAGGTCATTTGGACACCTTTTAGCTTGATTAAATGACTTTTGAGGACTTTCAAATTGAAATATTTGTCCCTAAGGTGGATGAGAATGTGGAGGAGGTCAAATGATGTCAAAATCATGTCAGGTGGTAGTTACAAGTCTGTTATGATCATGAAATGGTAGTTTTTCCTCAAAAATAGGCCCCTTTGGGCACTTATATAGACTTCCCAAGTCCATCATCAGTTGAAAACATTTTGGAGTGTCTCTTAACCTCCCCATAGGTCATCTTCATGTTTAGTTTTTAGAAAATTTCATAGAAGATCCATTTCCAACTTCTTTTCCTTCATTTTTCATTAGCAAGCCAAGGAAGGGCAGATTCAATCACTCACTATAGAAGCTACGGGTGGAGTTGGAAAGAGTGATTCTTGGTGTGCATTTTACTCTAAGTGAACTTAATTTTCATAACAATAATTTTTAATTTGGTTCCTCCTTTATGAACAATCATTTATACTCTAGGCAGCTTTTTATGGAATTACATTCAAGAGGGGTGTATATTTGCATCTATTTCTTGTTTTCAAAAATACAAGGAGCTATGTGAGTTTGATGAGGTCATTTTCAGGTGGTAATAGGGTCATTTCCATTATGTTTCAATCACCCAAAAATTCTCTCTTAATTCCCTTGAAGGAGGATTCCAAATTGTGCTTGTTTCTCAAAGTTTCCATTCATGGGCATGTAACCTGAGTTTTCAACGTGGGAGGAGTTACATGAGATTTTTAATGATTAGACTCATTTTTAAAGGTTATTTAATTAAATTCCTCTTGGGATAAATCAAATAAATTCCATTTCAAAGTAAATTGTTCAAATTCCCTTGTTTATTGCCTTGTTTGCAAAATGTGCTCACATTTGCCTTTTACAGGAGTTCAAGAGGTTGTACAAAGGTGTAAATCATGAAATAAATGGTGGAGTTCATATTTAGGTCCTATAATTCATCAAAGGGTCTTATATTTCATTCCATTGAGGTTAATATTCTATGCCAAATGAACATTTTCCTTCAAAACAATGATGGGACTGTATTGGTTCTTTTGTCCTTGAAAGTTGCAGACAGAGATCCTTAAGATTTTTTCAATTAACATTTGTCATGATATATGGAATTTATAATAAGCCTATTTATTTCATCTAATATCCATATCCACTAGGAATACCCATGTCAATTTTTAGGGGCATAAGATGAGAGGAAGGTGTTCATTGAGACCCTTGAAAATGACCAAAAATCACAAAATTGTGACAGTGAACTCTACAGGGTATTTATGGAAAAGTGATTTTGCACTTCAATTTTATGACCATAAGATATGACATCAAGGTAGATCCATAAAAACTATTATAAATAGTAATCATGAGCTAAGATGATAGAGACAAGGTGGATCTTGACGCTTTGAGACCTCTTAAGCAACCCCATGTCCGTACACAGGCCTGGGAAGGAGCACCTACAACAAGGTTTACAAACAGTGAGTTAGAAGGTTAGAATTTATACCTTTTTGGATATTTAAATGGTATATAAGTGTTTGGTGATTTTAAATACATTCATGAGAAGATATATCACTATCAAACAAACCCTAAACACCATCAAATCACCTACAGTAGGCCTAGAAGACATGACTATTATCTTGAGTATGAATTGGTATAGTTTGAAAGTTTATAAGGAATAAAAAGTATGAGGATTATCTTATAACCTAAGGAACATTGAAGATAAGGTCCACAATCATAAACTAAACTCATACCATCACCTATAGGCCTATCTCAGTCCTCTATGAATAGAGTCCTAGTTTTGAGAATAAGAGATGAAATAATACAAGGGATGGAGCTTAAATTAGGTAAAATGATGGATGGAAACCTATATGATCATATTAATATTATATAATGTCTATATTGTGCCATTAAATCATGAAATAAACTCAAAATAACCTATATTTAGGCCTAAAATAGGGATCTCCTTATGGACAGTCATAGACCTAGCTAGGTTTCCAAGAGCATGAGAAAGTGTTCAAAGGGAAAATTGAATATTAAATGGTTGTAATAGGTTATGTGAATCATGGAGGATAACCATATGTTTTAATAAATCTTAATTAATCCATTAAACCTCCAAACCCAACCTATACTCTACCTAGTTCAAAGTCTACCTAGGAAATGGTGATAGTTAGGTGACCAAACCTTGGAGTTAAAGGATAAAATTTGGTATATATTACCCTTGATATTTTATAAACATATTCCAATCATTTTTTTTTTGAAACAAATAAGTCAAAATACCCTTGTTCTATCTCAGAGCAGGGGTAATTCTCCTAGGCATGGAGATCATAGTTTTGGGGAAAATAGGTGGAAGGGTAAACCAAAGATAAATTGGATAATTAAAAAATATTTAAATATATAGGGTACACATGAATAAATTTTATAAATAAATCCATAATTTTGGGATGCAATAAAAATTATCTAGACTAGAAGGTCTATAGACAGACCTACTGATGAAAACATGCAAATCTAATGCCAAATATAAGGTCACTTCAAGTTCTAGCATTTTCCAAGCCTTATATCATTTTGGATCACCTATATGGAAGTTTAAATGATGTTTTAAATCCATTTTAATGCATAATATATTTCCATAATGATCATTTGGTTCAAAGGTGCAGGTATGCCTAGTTGGCAAGGCTTAAACATGTTTCCAAAACAGGGGCTAGATTCATTATTAGCTCTTGAAGAGTTTTTATAAAGATTGGATAAGGTTTATGGGGAATTTTAAGAGGTTTTAGAACCATAATATATAGATAAAGTCTCCAAGTAACCATCCTTTGGCTTACAAAGCTCCTAGACCTCACAAAATGCTTGAAAAGGGCTCGAATGGTGATCTTAGAATGCTCATATCTTTCATGAGCTTGTGCATGGGACTTGGATCCATTCAAGGAAGTTAGAGAAGGAACTTTAGGATCCCTCAATGGTATTTTGAAGAACCTCCAATGTGTATCCTGCATGAACAAATGCTAAGAGGGTTAGTCACTCCAAAACCCTCCAAGAAGCCTATTTTGAACTTGATGAGAGAGAAAGGCCAAAAAAATCACTCAAATGGATATTTCAAGATTGAAACTCATCAAGATGATTCAGAGGACTCTCTTGAGTTTCATCTCATGCCACTAGTTTGTACCTGTAAGTATAAGATTGTACAAAATAGGCCAAGAAAAAGCATTTAATTCTAGAACAGGGGTCCATACAAATGACTAGGAGCCCAAATTTGATATTAGGTATTTTAAAGAGGTAAAAAAATTGAATCACAAGCTAATTTCCAAATTCACATGTGTGGAAGAATAAAATGAACATTTTTGGTCTTCTAGGCTAAAGAGGCCTAATTAGGCCTAATTGGGAGGACTAATTGATCTAAAAAATACACTTTCCTTGAGTTTAACACCATTAAACTTGGAAAAAAGTTCAATGAGGAAAAAGGGTACTCAAAAATGGTTTTACTCAGTCTTTTAGGTTCATAAATTCTCCTACACAAGGAGACTTGTGTAAAAATAGGGCTACAAGAAGATAAGGCCTAGTAAAGGCTCTATAGACAAAATGGGGTCTTTGAGAGATATTTATGATTCCAAATAAAATAATTTTAGTCAAATATAATTATAATAGGCCTTTAATGATTAAAAATTTCACCAATTGATCTAAATCCAAATTTTATCTATTTTGGCCAAATTAGGCCTAATAAGAAAAAGAGGCCTTGTGACACCTAAGAGAGGAATTGATTATTTCAGGTGATGTAATTATTTGAGATGATTTATTAAGGTTTCCAAGTGTCCTCGTAATTCAAATGTAACTTTAAAAGAGACCTCATGATCAAACTATTTCCTTTTGCCACTTGTCAAGAAGGATTTTCAACACACAAAGATACCCGTGAAAGAGTTTCAATGCCACATAAAGGAAGATACTCAGTTTGGGATGGACACATGTCCACATAAGTTAATTTATCTCTCCTCCATCTCATTTACATGTAAAATTGTCCCTAACTTACTTTGAAGTGCTCTCTAAATCCCATCATGAAGGCAGTTTCACAAGGGAGAATGATTAAGAAGATTGCTAAGCCACACTTGGAAAAAAGTCTAATTTTGGAAATATTGATGTGAAAATAAGTTTCATAAATAATTTTACACCTCATTTATATTATTTTAACTTATCCTCACATTTGTAAACTTGTCCTTGTGCCTATTTAACTTCTTTTCTCTCTCTTTTCTTCTAAATTCTATAAATGTGAGCCATCTTGGCTATTGTAAAGGAGACCATAGCTAGTATGGCGAGGCCTTGCTAGTATGACATTTAATTTTGTCTTTAAATATTTAATAGAAGTCTGATTTTGAGTTAAGAACATTTTTTCTAAGTGTGTGAGTGATTTATAGTGGAGCTAAGTGATGGTGTCATCCTTACTCCTCTTTATCCTTCATGTTTAAGAAAGAGTTTTGATTTTAACAAGTCATGTGAAGTGTATGAATGTACTAGTCTCCTCTTCAAGTATGAAATTATCTCTATAGTGTGAAATTTACCCCTAGATCATTTATCTTATTGATTATCCTATGTATGCTTACCTTCACATTGAAACACTATGTTAGGATCCTTCAATGCCTAGAACTGGTCTTGGAAAGATTTGTTGCTTAGTATGAGTGTGATAGCCTATGGGATATGTCTTGGTGTATCACCTTTTTATTATAGCTTCCTTTTCATGAAAACTCCTAACCCTTTCCCCATAAACAAGAATTATATTATGTTATAAGCACTCAAAGATGAATCTAGGGAGTTAACCCTCATAACCTAAAGATTCATCTCTCTTAAAAATTCCCACAAACTTGAGAGATGATTCCATGTTGCATCAAATTTTAAGATCTAAATAAAGAGTCCTAAGGTACACAATTTGATGACAATAGTTAAATCACAAGGAGATCTCATACCCAAGTCCTTTCGTATTATATTTCCCTATACCAATAATATGGCCAAGTATGAAGTAGTCATTGTAAGGCTTCATTAATAAGTACAGTGTAACATTCAACATTTACTGGTGTATGGTGATTCTTATTTAATCATCAATCAGGACACAAATCAATATCTGACCAATGATGAGAAATTGATACCCTATTAAGGTATGGTTGATACTCTCAAGCAACATATTACCAACATTCAATTTAAGATAATGTCTCATGTCAATAATAAAATAGTGGATGCTATCAACACCATTGGTTTCATGAGCCAGATAGATAGAGTAAGGGATTATTAAATTCTTGTTGAACATCTCTTAGCACTAACACATGAATAATCAGCAATAGAGATGGTTTGTGATATTATTGGTCCCACATCTCCCTGGTACTCAGATATATATGCCCACCTTCAAGACCAAACCATGCTTCCCAATTTATCACATAAGAAACAAAAATCCTTTACCCATAAAGCCTCTCATTATACCCTACATGGACCAACCTTGCATCATAGAAGCTATGATGGAACTATGCTTCATTATTTACCTTTGGTAGAATCGAGACTAGCATTAAGGTAAGTTCACAAAGGAGTGTGTGGATCCCATACCAACAGGGTAATCTTAGCCAAAAATTAACTAAATAATGGTTATTACTATCCAACAATAGAATTAGATGTAAATGCATATGTGAAGAGATGTGTTAAGTGTAAGAAGTATGCCAATCTGAGTCATGTTCCACCCAAAACACTCAAACCATTGATTATACCATGATTATTCTTAATGTGGGGACTCGACCTTGTCGAGAAGATCAATCCAACATCTTCAGATGGCCATAAACACGTCCTAACTACTATTAAATAATTCATTAAGTGGGTGGAATCCATCACCCTCACTTATGTCATTTGTAAGCAAATCTCCAAGTTCATATTCAACCATCTCATTTACCATTATGGCATCCTCTTTGACATTATATCTGAGAATGGAGGATCATTCAAGAATAAATATGTGAAAGTATTTTGTTCTTAATATGACATCAAATATCATTTATCTACTACTTACTATCTATAAGGTAATGGCCAAGATGTGTCTTCTAATAAAATCATTATCAATATTCTAAAGAATATTATCAATGGCATTGGTCATAATTGGCACTTACATTTATTTAACACCCTCTAGGCATACTTTACCACATTCTATATTCCAACAGGAGCTACACCTTATTCAATTGTTTATGGAATTGAAGTCATTCTTCTTGTTTAGGTCAAGTTGCCTTCTCTCCAAATTTCATTGAAGCACATCATCGATGATGAAGACTAAAGAGTGGCTTACTTATAGGAGATAGACCTACTTGATGGTAAATGCTTGGCCACCCTAAATAATCTTCAGTCTTATTAGAACTGACTCAAAGGTCAATATAATAGGTGCATTAATCATCAATAATTTGAGCTTGGTGACCTAGTACTAAAAGAGAATCATAAAAATATCATTGTTGAGTACAAGAAAAAAGGAAAATTCCAACCAAATTGGTTAGGATTCTATGTAGTTGTTTCCAACTATGGTTTTAGAGAATACATGCTCGCTACACCAAAGAGAGATGAACTTGATGAACTAATGAACATAATGTACCTCAAACATTTCTACACTTGAGGGGTTTAGATTATTATCTACAAGGTTTATTTAAGTTATGTTACATTATACCTATTCTTTGTACTATACCCCCTTTCCATTCTACCATGCCCTTAACCCTTCACCAACCAATTCTTTTTACTTAACCCTACATATCACATTTGGCCTTGGTTTCAATCCATTTGTACTTCAATAATATTTGGTGGTTAATGACAGATTTAATTCTAGCAGTTGTTTTAGAGTTACACATTTGAATGGCAGTATATGAAAGTAGTATGATAGTGGCCTTAGCAATTGCATCCTTCATTTGGTATTATGTTTGACTGGTGCCACTAATTATTACCACATTTAGGCAAATTAGTGTCCCACCTTGTGCTAATAATTATAACCATCTATGGGAAAATTATTACCACTGACCCTTTATCATTATTTCCTAATTATAACCACCTATGGTAAAAGTAGGGACAATACCTTTACCATGCATTATTGCATTACCTTGCCATTATTGTTATCATTTGCCTTGCTACTTTCCTTTTATCTTAAACTTGTTATTACTTAATTGGATGCCTTTTGTGAAGGTGAAACTATAGTGACTTGAGGTCTTGTGAGACTATGTAGGCAATGCTCGATTCATATTGATGTTAGCTCAGTCACCCATTTTCCATGCTTTCATCATTTTGTGAGCATTTTAAGTTAAATGCTCTCACCATTTTATGAGAGACCTAGGCCACGTTCTTTCCATTTTGTGATTTTGGACTGTGTTGTATCTCACAATTCTATATTGAGTTGAGATATCAAAAACACTAAAAACTTTTTAAGCAATTTACCACCTTTAATACTAAAGGTAGAACTATAATAACTTAAAGTCCTATGAGACTATGTAGACAATGCTTGGTTCATGTTAAGGTCAGCTCAGTCACCCCTTTACCATGTTCTCATCATTTTTTGATAATTTTAAGTTGAATGATGTCATTATTTTATGAGCAACCTAAGCCATGCTCTTGCCATTTTATGAGTTGGACTATTTTGTGTCTCATAATTCTTGATTAATTTGAGATGCCTAGAAAATTCTAAAAACATTTGAAATAGTTTCAAAACCCCTAAACATTCATAAAGATCTAAAAAATACTAAAAATCACAAAATAATGAAAATTAGCTTAGCATTTCCATGTGAGATATATAACTATAAATTTTTTGGGGGATGGGCCATCTTATCTATTCAATTTTATTCTAGACAACCTTAGTCTTTTTCCTCCCATTCATGGGAGAAATACATTAGCTTAAAGTCTACACAGACTATGTAGGCAGCACTTGGATACTTGGGGTATCTTAGGTTAGCTTAGTTATACCTTTATTTTTTTACCATGTCTTTACCTTAAGGATCTTGAGACTCATAATTATTTCATGAGTAACCACTTGTCATTTAGTTTCCCAATCCTTATCAGCATTAAGCCATCTACTCTCTTCATTTTGTAAGTTCATGTTTTGAGCATTATGTATTTGACTTTGATACACTAATGACCACTTTGATTTTCTTTTGATCTTGATGTTTTATAATTGTTTTTAATTTTAATACTCTCACCACTTTTTGAGCACCTTAATCTTTAGCTCTCACCATTTTACAAGATCATTCTCATTCCAAGCTTTAGATGTAGTAAACACTATGAATTACTAATTTAGTTCATTTATGGATACTCATCTCTTGACATTTAGTATGGTTTTGACCTAAACCATACTGTCATGCTTGGGAAATTTATTTGTGTTGGAATTTTCATGATTGTGGAATGTCATCCCCTCTTTTCTCATGTACCTATCATTTTATGAGATCATTCTTATTTTTATCTGCATGTCAATCATGTTTTCTTATCATCCATCTTCTTCTATCCCATATCCTAGGAGAACTACATTTGGCCAAAAGTTTACATTGGATCTTGTGTCCATATAATTATGTAGGTACTGTTCCTAGTACATCTGGAGTCAACTCAACTACCCCTTCCTTTTCTTCTATCTTCCCCCCATTTTGTTTGTTTTGCTTCCTTGTCTCCTATATTATAGGGTCAATGTTTGTTTGTTTTTATATGTTATTGTTTCCATATTGCCTAAGGACAACCATTAGTCTTTTGTTCCTATGTTATTTTACTTGTGTCATTTTTATCTATCTTAGGGGTCACCCTATCACCAAGAGTAACACCTTTATTACACATGCATGAATAATTTATCTCTATTTGCACTAACATTGTGATTAACCATTGTTTTTACATTATTGTTTGTTTGGATTTGTCTGTTTATTTTTGTGTTTAGAATAGTTTGTTTACTATATTTTTCTCTATTTTATATTATTTAGTTGTTTTGATTATTTTTTCCACTTTGTTTGTTTATGTGTTTTATTTGTTTTAGTTTATTGGTGTTTTGTTGTTTATTTGTTTGTTTGTTTGTTTTGTTATTTATCTTTTTATTGGTTTGTTTGTTTATTTTGTCATTTATTTAGCTTTTTTGTTCCTTAGTTGTTTTAAGACTATTATATTTAGTTTAAACTTCAATCTTGATTAACCATATCATATACTTCAGTTGTTAATTTTTGTATTTAGTCTTGCACTTGATTTATTTGTTATATTTACACTTGGGATCTAATTATCCATATCTTATTCCTAAGTTGTTTAAGTTTACATTTAAATTAAGTTTTGCATGCTTAGAGTATACATTGCCATTTTAGTTATCCATAACTATCATGTATAATATCACAATCTAAATCAAAACCATGTTCACATGAGTCTATCTAGTAATGCAATGGTGACATCTCTCTGATATATCAAAACTAGCCAAATACCCTAACATATACCTGAATCCATGAGTAATAAACAAGAGTAACAAATGATTTATTATGTGTATATATATATGATCATATCTAAATAAACAAACATATGAGTCATATAACATAATAATAAGATAATAACCAACTGACCATCTCATAAAATAATATCTATCTTTTTGAGCCTCCCCTAAGACCCATTTCACAACATGATTTTTCAACCTATATTATGTGTTTGTTTAAATGTGCATATTTGAAATTATATTTAAGATTAAAATGTGTTGTTATCCTTTTGTTAACTCATCATAAATCCATTTTATATATTTTTTCATAAACTACCCTTGCCAATTTTCCCATTGTGACAAATTCTATTTTTGTCCAATTTAATGATTAAATTTCCCTATGGTAAAATCATTATTTTTGCATCCCATGATAATGATTGTAATTGCCTATGGGAAAATCATTATTTTTAACCACTTCACCTGCCCTTCTAGGTTAAATATATGTGTTCTTGATTATTAACACTTTGGGAAAATCAATGTTTCCTATTTTCTATTCTTGATTATAACCACCTCTAGACAAATTAGTGTTTTCTTTTTTGTTCCTCATTATAACCGCCTCTGGGAAAATTAGTGTTTCCTTTTTTATTCCTGATTATAATTACCTTTGGGAAAATCAGTGTGTTTCTTGTTCCATTCTTTATTATAACATCCTTTGGGAAAATCATTTTTTTCTATTTGTTTACTAATTATAACTACCTTTGGTAAAATCAATATTCGTCCCACCACCCTACTGGGGCATCTATCCATTCTACTGCTTAGAACCACCTTTAGGAAAACTAGTGTCATATCCTTTGTTACTGATTATAACCACCTTTGGGAAAATTAGTGACTCCACAGCCATTACTGTCTATAACCACCTTTGGGTAATTAAGTAATCCCACCCCTATTACCATCTAAATTATGTTATTTTCTTCATTTCAAAGGAATATTCGATGATTTTATTTTTATTGCTCACTCCCTCAAGGGGGCATCAAGGACTTATGAACTACCCTATGGGGCATGAACTATTTAGATTAATGACTTTTTCATTCTTTAAAAAGACATTATTGTGCATGTGTCTTACAACACCTTAAACAAGGACAAACTATAGACACATAGTTTTGGCCATTTTCATGCCTCAATAGGCATTCAGTTCAATTTCTATCAAATGACACATTTTAAGCCTAAAAATCACCTAGATTTCTCAAATTCATTTTCATAATGGATTTGATTGCCCAGAAACATGATGAGGCTAGCTTATTTGGTGAATTACCCTATATGCATCACTAACCTAGTTTAGTTATAACCCTAGTCAAATTATGACCTAGTAATTTGGCACTTTTGGCATGTTAAACTATTAATTCATAACATTTAAAATATTTTTCAAAAACCAAAAAACACTAATCAATATTAATTACATTACAAATCCTAATTAAATTACCTAAATGAAAATTCCAAATCAAATTAGTGAATTTCATTTACTAAAAAATATTTTTTTAGCCAAAATGAAGTCAAAGGTCAAATGAGCAAATAAAGTGATTTATTATCTCTTAAATATTCAGAAACATGACTCACACTTCACAAATATCTAAAGTGAGTTTTCATACCTCACAAATATCTAAAATTGAGGTGTCAAGATTTCTTGAGTGCCTTAACCCCACCCAAAATTAGACTGACTCAACCTAGGTTAATTTAGACTCAACCCAAGTTAGAATTTAACCTAACCTCCCAAGGGTTAGAGTTAGTTCTCTGAGCTATAAATAATATTGTTTAACAAGATTTTGTGTGTAAGGTTATTCTACTAATATACCTTCTTGAAGCCTTTAAGTGTAGTGTTATAATACCCAATTTATGCCAAGCTTCACACCAAGCCACAAGTCACTATTGGAGAGACGCTATAACCACAGAAGAGCATTACTAGAATACTAAAATTATCATAAGCTGAGCATGAATATCCTTATTCCAACAATTAATCATCAAATTTGATGAAGGAGGTAAGAAAATTGTATTATCTTCATCTCTATTTTGTGATCTTGCTTATTATGTTATGCTCCCCCTAGTTCTTAGGCAAGAGTGTTTAGTCTTAGTGAATTATTATGCTTGATGTTTTGTCATTTATACTAACAAGAAAATAATATACATATTGTTTACTCTTATAACTCCTAAGGTAAAACAACCTGACTAGAGATGAATCCAATGGAGGTTATTGTTGCACACATGATAATACCCTAAATAGGGATGCCTCAACATGATTTTGGGCACTAATGTTTGATGTGCAGATAAAATTAAGATGTTTAGGTAATTTCTAGGTTTAATTTACATTATTTGTTATAAATTGGTTTGATATCATGTTTAGACATGGATGTGGCCAAAATGGGATGTCTACAGGCCCCAATCATTTTTTTTCTCTATTCACATAGGAAACCAAAGCGTGCAAGCCATAGTTCAAGTTGGTTAATTTTATCCACATGTTAATTTCTCTAATTCTTTCTTCTTCCTCTCCTTTTTAATAGATCATCCATGACCTTCATCCCTATATGAACTCTTAAGGGGGCATAATGGATCACTAATTATTTCTTGTTCTAATTTTTCATCTATATTTTATGGTTTTTTCATTATTTAAAAAAATGTTACTCAAATATATCTTGCAACACCATCTCAAATAGGACCAAAATGTATAAATTTAAAATTAGACATTTTATGTCGATTCTAATTATTCTTCTATTCACTATTAATCCCCCTATTATCAAGTAATTATATCTTCTATTAACACTTCCAACCCCACTAATACCACTTTTCTTTTATTTGTTAATTAACCTAATCTACCCTTAATATAATTTTTCATAACTTTTAGAATATCCTTGTTTATCTAAAATCAAAAAAGTAATATTACCTAATCTTGGTGACATCACAAGGGAAAATTCAATGGGAAAAGAGAGGAATGAAAGAAAGCTCTTACACTTTATTACACCTTCTTCCTCTTTACACTCTCTTACACACTCCAAAAGAGGTCATGATTGCATTTTTCTTCCAAATCTCTTCCACACTCTAAATTTACTTAAATGGATCCTCTTACATTTCTAACCTCCATCATTGATGAGGGTAAGGACTCATTCCTATCCCTACATTTGATGATCAATATGGATGGTCTTCATTGATTCAACAAGTCTATAAATTGAAGGTCACCAATCCATTATAGATAAGCTTCTTGAACCTAGACTTACTATGCAAGATACCTAAGGATATTCACCATTATCAAGCTAATTATCAAGCCAAATCAAGTGTAGACAAGGGGAGATGTTGCCTGAATGCATATTTGACATTGTTAAATACCTCTAGTTTTATAATCCAAGCACATACCTCTTTGAATCGATAAGTAAAGGAATTTTTAAGGAAGGTATAAAATGTGTATGTTTTATCTTCTATTTAATTCATATTTTTTTTAGTCTTGTTTAAACAAAGTGGATAGGATTAGGGTGTTAGTCTCATTCAATCATTTTTATGTTTATTCACTAATGGTCAAATTAAACTTACTTATATTCTTGATCTATAATAACATTTAACATATAATTTTGAATTTATTAGAAAAATTTATTTATATTTAATAAATATAGAAATCACCAAGAGAAAAAACATTGAATTGATACTATATTATATATTTCTCACTGCCTATGTACATTCTACTAGTATGATTTGCAACCACTCTATGACTAATTATCTTAGGAAATAGACTATTATAATCTTTAAAGATTTTTTTAACAAATGCTTAGACACCTAACACAATTGGTTATATCCATTATCTATCAGTATTATCCCTATGTAGTTTTTCTACTCTGTTCTAACGTAGATAATTGTGCTAACTATCTAGATGATTTCTATGTGATTTATTGACCTTAATCATATGCATAGATCTTTATTTTATCATCCTTTACCTGGAAACCCTTTCTTTAATTTTTATATAGGCTTAAACTGATAAAAAGGGGTAAAATATGGGTTCAACAACCTCAACCACTTATCGATGAGTGATTCAGTGTTTCTTACATTTTAATACTCTGAAGAGGGTTCAAAATGCATGTAGTTATCCCATGTATGTATGTGTATGCTCAATAATGATCCAATAGAATGTAATGATTTGGATTTTGACACTTGAAAACATGTAGCTTTAACCTTGCATTAGTGTTAAAACTCATATTTAAGGCTTGTTCTTTGAGGGGTTTTCATACTTGAGTGTTTTTGGATAATGTTTCAAGGATGTGCCAATATATTTATTAATATGTAAGTGGTTCTTAATTTAATTTCCAAGTGAAAACTATTTTAGGCTTGATTTGTATTTATAGATGTCTCTTTAATATTTATCCCCATAATTGACATAGGAAATGTGCTTAGGCTGACCCAAGGAAGATATTTAAATTTGACTAATAACCATTGATTCTTTGTGGACATTTCTAATAGAGGTGAACAATTATCATAACCGCCAGTGTCTAACTATTTTTGGCACTATCCAAAGAGGGAAAAATAATTATCTAGAATATGATTCCAAAATACTTAGGAGTATAGAGTATTCTAGCATAAACTTGGGAGATCCTAAGTATCATTGATAGAAAATTAGGTTATCCAAGTCAATAGATAGATAAATGAAAAGTGTAAAGTATGCACAAGAGTCAAATGTGTACACATGAGTCATGAATGTCAAAGATAGGTCAACTTTGATGTTTTCAAGTGTCTAATATCAAATTTAGATGTCCACAAATTCCTCCCTTTTAGTCTAGTACTAAAAATTCTAAATTAATAGGATAAAATAAATAAATTTGGTACATGTGTGTAACCACACTTGGTGTTTCCCAATAAGACTCAAATATCCAAAAAATAAAAAATAAGCCATGAAACTCTAAAGGGAATCCTCAAAATATATATTCATTCAAAAAACAAAGGGATTTAACAAACTTTTAACTATTTTTGGTTTAAGATAACTTAAGATACAAAAAAATAATTAAAATTATTACATAATGGAGATATAGAATATAACAATCTAAAATCATAAATCATATTTAACCTAACATCTAAAAATAGTAAAGAAATATAAATGAAATTTATTTGATAAGCAATGGAAAATATAAAAATATAAAGTCAAGAAATATTCACATGTAGGAAAAATATTAGGATTCTAAAAGTGCAACAATGGTTCAGAAGAAATAAAACTACTATATGTGAAATATAAACTGCTTAATGTCAAAGGACATATCGGTTATAAAAAAAATGTGAGTTTCCCATAGATCAAAAAATAACACTTTTAAAGGAAATTTATAATTTATGGGGGAGGATGTTGTGTGAAGGATTCGATACAACCAAGGTCATTGTCATCCAGGGCTATGATGTGGGCCATCAAACTGTGGACAATTTTCTATTCCCCTCCATTTATATTTTAGAGCTCTGAAATGTTATACACAGACAACTAAAATCCAAATGTTTAATGTTATTCTTAGTGAAGAATGTTGGGATGAGGGGTGGACTCAGATCTGTACTACATGTTTTATGAAATTCCAACATTTTAAAAATAGGCCTAAAGGTGAGTGTATTAGATTGAGATTGCAAGCAAAGTGTTTTACCAAATGATTGTGACATAAATCTTTGAAATCTCAAAGGTGCAAAGAGAACCAATGGAGATATTTGTGCTATAAAAACTACCAAGATGTTCCAAGTAAACTGATTACCCAAATATCCTAAGGAAAAACTTTAGACTTCAACAATTTCTATACTTTTCTAAGGGCATATCCACTAGGTTTTATTAACAAGGATATAACCAACACACTGCATAGGTGAAATGGAGGATTCTATGAACAAGTAAGAAAAATGTAGAAATCATTCAAGATGCAAATAGACCTACTTTTATTTCCTATTTTCTTTATTTCTATTCTTTAGTGGATTGGATCTTTGGGATGCATTTTTAGGTAGTCTCTGTAGGGTAGATAACTATTTGACATAATACCTCTTTGCAAATTGATTTTATGGTTGCTTGAGAACTAATTGATATAAATACTAAATTTTTTTTTACCAATAGGAGGTGTTTTGAACTAATTTTATAATTGATATGGGAATAATTTTACTTCATTAAAGGTTATTCAAGATTCCTCTTCTTTCTTATCTCTTTTGAAGTTGACTGTAGATTACTTCTTAGTTTTGAAGTGTTGGGGATCATGTCATATGATGATTTGGTGGATTATAATGAGGATCTGATGAAAATCCCAAAATTTTTAAAAGTTAGACTTGGTAGTTAGCAGATTCTCTATGAATAAGGGTTCAAACATTTAGTGACCAATGTGGAAGATGGGGTTTATGTGAAATTACTTAATAACTAGAATGATGGTAATAAGGAATAAAGTGACATAAATTTCTAGGGAAAGGAAGTTAGGGGTTCTTTAAATGATATAAGATTAGCTCTTTGGAGTGAAGGGATAGGGTCTATTTGATCATTTCTTATCAAGAAGCTTCTTCTTATTTTATTGATCCTTCACCTGTTGATCAGTGTATATCAACCTCTCTAATTTCACTTCAGTATGAGGAAGATCCTCTGGTTAAATTTATGGCTCCTTTTATGGGAATTAAAAATCTAGACTTTAGATATTCCCTAGAACTATTTCAAGAATTGATTGAGAAAAAGAATGAAGGGATTGGAGAGTTAAAACCTTCTTTTGATAATAGTAATGCAGAGGGGGGTAGAAACAAAGATAGTGTTGATCTTTAATTGAGGAGAAATAAGTAGTGTGATTGTAATAAAGGAAGTCCAGTTTGGCTAATTTTGGGGGATGATATTAAAATGCAACAAGTGGTCAACTTAGTTGAGAAGGCCTTGGTAGGGCATTTTTTATGGTCTTAGGATGGGTGAAAGTTCACTTTGAACATGGATAGGTCAAGTTTGGGAACCTTTTCTTAGATATAGACCTCAACATCATATTCTAACTAGAAGGTGGATAAATTTTATTTTGAGGGATACATGGGATGTGATGAAGATCATGGGAAAACACTAACGATGGGATTCAACACCTTTATCTCTTAAGAGATAGACATCTTTTTTTATGCTAAAAGAGATAAATCTTACATTCTTCCTATGTGGGTAAAGCTTTCTTGTCTACCCTTAGATTTTTGGTCTATGAAAGTATTGAAAGAGATAGGCAACTCCATTGGGGATTTCTTGTAGGTGGATATGATTTTTTTGGAGTCTGGGATCATGGCTATAGGTTATATTTTAGTTGGTTTGGACCTTAGGGAGGGTTTGATAGAATAAATGATCATCAAAATGGGTTCTATCTCCCATACACAGATTTTATATTATACTAACATCCCTTTTCCATCCATTAGATGTAATAGATATGGTCATATGGTGTCAAATTGTGAACTTTCATCTCATAAGAAGAAATGGGTTCACAAGGGTGATCTCTAATCAAGGAAGAAGGTAGGTGCAAAATGTAGAAAGGAGGTATAGGTTGTTGATACTTCACAGATGGTTAGTTATTATCAACTGAAATCAATGAAAGAGGTGTTGATGATGGGTATAGTAATTCATGCATAAATGGACAAATAAATGACTCATAGACCTGATACAACTCAAAGCAAAGGGAACCTTTTGAAAGGTTTAGAGATTTATTATATGCCACATCACATCTCAACTACAATAGACAAATATTTTAATGATACACCAATTACCAATGTATAAAATATGAAAAATCTTGAAATTGATATGGATTTATTTCAGACTAGAATTGAGACTAGTCCTATTTCTCAAGGAAATATGGTTGATAAGTATGTTAAAGTGGATTTTCCTCTTGTATATTGTGAGGTTATTAATAAGGGGCATATGTATTTTGATACAATGATGAATTATGCAAATGTTTATAATATGAAACTTACTCCTTGTATTTCATTAGAGGGTGGAGGAGGTTTAGCTAAATCCTTCAGGTATTATCTTAGGCCTAGACCTATTAGGCATAAGACTCTTGATCAGGAATTTATAGGTGGGTTGGGACAAAATGTAATTTTTTGTCTTTCAAGTTCTATTATAGGTAGTAGGGGAAGTAATTCTAATATGGTTAAGGTTCAGGAGAAAGCTTAGATAGAGGTTTTGGTAGGCAAACAAGGTACTTTAGATGGGGTTCTTAGAGCAGATTCTACCCATGGTCTTGGTGAATAATGTTTATTATGACATTGAATGTGAGAGGACTAGGTAGTCCTTTAAAGAAATTGGCCCTTCATAGATTATTTGAAAGGCACAATCTTGATATATTTTTATTGTAAGAAATTGGCCGTTCATAGATTAGTTGAAAGTATTGAAGGAGATAAGCAACTCCATTAGGGATTTCTTGTAGGTGGATGTGATCTTTTTGGAGTCTAGGATCATGACTATAGGTTGTATTTTGGTTGGTTTGGACCTTAAGGAGGGTATATTAGAATAAATTATCATTCAAATGGGTTCCATCTCCCATTCACAAATTTTAGATTATACGAGCATCCCTTTTCCTTTAATTAGATGTCATAGATATGGTCATTTGGTGTCAAATTGTGCACTTTCATTTCATAAGAATAAATGGGTTAATAAGGGTGATCTCTAGTTAGGGAAGAAGGTAGGTGCAAAATTTATAAAGAAGGCAAAGGTTATTGGTACTTCACATATGGTTAAGGATTATTAGATGAAATTAATGAAAGAGGTGTCCATGATGGGTACAGTGATTCATGAAGAAATAAACAAAAAAATGACTCATGGACCCAATACATCTAAATCAAAGGGAACCTTTTGAAAGGTTTCAATATTTATTGAATGCCACATCACATATCACCTATAATAGACAAAAATTTTAATGATACACTAATTACCAATGTAGAAAATATGAAAAATCTTGAAGTTGATATGGATGTATTTCAAACTGGAATTTAGACTAGTCCTATTTCTAAAAGAACTATGGTTGATAAGTATGCTAAATTAGATTTTCCTCTTATATATTGTGAGTTTATTAACAAGGGGCATATGTCTTTTTATACAATCAATGTAAATGTTGATAATATGATGCTTACTTTTTTTATTTCATTGGAGGGTAGAGGAGGTTTAGTTGGATCCTTCATGTATGATCTTAGGTCTAGACCTACTAGGCACAAGACTCTTGATCAAGAATTTGTAGGTGGGTTGGGATAAAATGCAGTTCTTGGTCTCTCAAGTTATAGTAGAGGTAGTAAGGGAAGGAAGTATAATTTGGTTAAGGCTCAGGAGAAAGCTTAGAAAGAGGTTTTGGTAGGCAAACAAGGTACTTTAGATGGGGTCCTTAGAGCAGATTCAACCCATGATCTTGGTGATCAATGTTTATTATGACATTGAATTTGAGAGGACTGGGCAATCCTTTGAAGAAATTATCCCTTCATAGATTAGTTGAAAGACAAAATCTTGATATTTTTTTATTACAAGAAATTATAGGAGATGGTTATAAGTGTGTTTGTGAGTTGGCTAAGTTTTTTGGCGATTGGGATTCTGGTTATTTGGATTTTAAAGGTCCCATTGGTGTACTAATTATAGCGTGGAGGGAAAAAACATTAAATGCACTAATATATTTTATTTTTATTATGGTTTAGGTATTGTTCTTTATGAATAAGATATTGGAGAAGAGATCACTATCATAAACATCTATGGGTCATATGTTGATCAACTGGCCTATTGGGATAATATTTTTGCTAAGAATGTTTTTAGATAAAGTTTTGATCATTGGAGGTGATCTAAATTTTTCCTTGGGGAGAGATAAAATATGGGGTATAGTTACAAATGTTGATGACCTTTCTAAGTAATTTTTGAGGAATTTGGATGACCTAAGTCTTTATGATATTAAATTGGTGAAGCTGAATCCTACTTGGAGAAACATGAGAATTGGTGTCAAGAGAATATCAAAATGAATTAATCATTTTCTAGTTAGTGATGATTTTATTGAGGACTCAATCAAAATTAGATAGTGGATAGGCTTGGGTGGTGAGTTTGACCATATGTTTACTTTCTTGGAAATTACAACTTCAGGTAAAAAACATCAAGTCCTTTCAAATTTAATCCACGCTGGCTTGAGGAGCATGACCATATGTCAATGATTAAGGAGTCTTGGACACATTTTGAGGATTTATCTATAGAATATGCTTTTGTATAATTTTTGAGGAATCTTAAGTAGATTAAACATTTTTCCATTGATTGGGCTTAATATAAAAGAATAAAGGATGATCAAATGCTTGAGGATATTGAAGCTAAGATGGAGAATATGTTTAAAAGAGAATAGGTTGGTTTCTTGGATGAGGATTATAAAAAAGAATCTGGGAGAATAGATCAAATTAAGTGTAACATTTTGGTAGATAAGGAAATAACTTAGAGGATAAAAAGTAGGGATATTTGGTTATCTAAGGGAGATGACAATGCAAATTTTTTTCATAATTTTGTTAATCGTCATAAGAATGTTAATACTATTTGGTAAATGCCAAATAATGATGGGTCGGTTGTCTCAAAATTTGAAGTTATTTTTCAACTTGGGGTAGGCTATTTAAAAAATATTTACAAAGAGGAGAGTCATGTCTTTATTATGGAGGTGGTAAAGATGACATCTTTCTTTGCTAGTTTTGTCAATGTTGAGGATAACTAAAGAATGTTAGATGAAGTCACTAGGGATGAAATTTAGTTGGTTAAGCATAGCTTTCAGAAGGATAAGATCCAGGTCTAGATGGATGGCCTATTAATTTTCATGTGGGATTTTATGAGATTCTTGAGGAAGACCTACTAAGAGTTAATGAATCTAGAGCAAATGGTTGGATTTCTATGGCCTTCAACTCTACTTTTATTACTTTGATTATTAAGGTTGATAATCTAGTGTCTTCTTTTGGGTCTTGGCTATTTATTTTAAAAGCATGGATTTTATTGTGCATTATTTTTGGTGAGGATATTGGTAACTTGGTTTGAGTATTCGTGAGAGCATGTGCATCTTTGTGTACATCCCCATATAATGTTTCAAATGAGGCAAAGAGCATATGAAATGTTATTTCTATGATTGGGAAAATAAGACTTCTAAATATAAATTATACTTCTAAATCTGAAGGTATATAATTTAAAGAATACAAAGCATACTTAAATATAATGACATAATATTGTAGAGATTCATTCTCTATTTGTTTCAATGTTTGTAAGTGTTCCAATGGTAATTTTGGTAAACTAAAATGATGAAAATGTTATAGGAACACATCTTCAAGTGTTTTGAAAGTTGCTATAAACCATTTGGAAGACTATAAAACTAATCAAGATCCCCTTGGGTTAAGCTATGATGGAAAGCTTTTAAGAACAAGCTTTCATTTTGGGCCTAATGTTCAAAATAATGTATATATTATTTCAAGTGAATAGTAGGGTCCCCTTGACCAATGGAGGAAAGATTAGGCATAACAAAGTGTGAAGGATAAGGATGCTTAAATACACTCTTAAAAATAGGTTTTTTTTTGTTAATGTTGTTGTAAATAGTGTCATTAATGTCAAAGGTCTAGCATTGGTGATAAAGGCCCCATTGCATTTAATGGTGTTTTTAATATTCATATCTTAGCTAATGTGTGTTGATATTTATTTAATATTAATTAATATATTTTTGGTTGCATAAATGTCAAAAGAGGGCCCATGGAGAAGTCAAAGAATCACGAAATAAAGACAAAAGAGGAATGGGACGTATTATTCCATGAAGAGTCATCTTAAGGAATTCAAAAGGTCACCAAGACAAAGACAAAAGGGGAAAGGATGAATTTGCTCATGAAGGGTCACCATGTAACTTTTCAAATGAAAGGATACGAAGGGTAATGCAATTTTGGCACCATTTTCCATGAGGATTGAAGGGTCATAAAAGGTGAATGCCAAAGGTCATTTGGAAAGCTATAAATAAAGGCTTGAGAAGCCATTTGTAATATGCAAGAGAGTTCATGGTTTATATTTATTTTATATAAGAAAAGAGGAGAGAATAGAAAGAGATATTGTAGATTTCTATCATTTGTTGAGTAAGCAACATTGAGAGATAGTTGTGTTTTATACACAAGAGGGGTTGGTGTTCCTATGGGTTGGTTCTCACAAATTTTTGTAAGGGGTTGGTGATCACAAATAATTATTGTGTTGGTGCTTGGTAAAGGGGTTGGTACTCCTATAAGTTAGCGCTTGTGAACTTTGTAATTTGAGTTAGTGCTCTTTCATATACTTGAGATTGATGTTCATGGTTTTTCCTATTTTGGGTTTCCACATAAAAATCTGGTGTCTCTTTCTTTCTCTCTTGTGTGGTCCATATTAATTTGAGTTTTATTACATATCTTAAATGAATGCTTAAGTGAAATTTGATTAAGTAAAATATTTATAAGATATATGATATACTGATTCACCCCCCTCTCAGTATAACATGTGCTTGACAATTAGTATCAGGGCAGTTTCCTTTATAAAAAGTTTTATAGCTTGAAGGTAGATCAGGGAAAGCATGATGGTTGGATCACATGAAGGTTTTTATATAAATAAGGCACCTTTGTTTGATGGGACAAATTATGCTTTTTGGAGCATAAGGATGAGGACTCATTCCATGGCCCTTGGATCTGACATTTGGCAAGTGGTGGTGGAGGAATATGAAGAGCCACAGACACTTCTAACTACTCCAGCAGAAAAGAAGGCAAGTGAAAATAATGCTAAAGCTAGTTATGCAATGTAAATCTGCTCATGAAACTTGGGTAAAGCTTAAGAATATTTAAAAAGGTGATGAAAAGGTTTATAAACCTAAGCTTCAGACTTTCAAAATATAGTTTGAGAGTTTGAAGATGGAAAGGTTTAGCAAGCTAAGCTTCAAACTTTCAAAAGATAGTGAGTTACCTTTTACAGGTTGATCAAATAGTTAATCAAATTCAAGGTCTTGGAGAAAATTACCATTGAGACATGATGCAAAAGTTTTGGCAATTGAACAGATGAAAAAATTAGCTAAGTTAAAGATGGATGAGCTACATGGTATTATTATGGCATATGAGATGTAGACAAAACAAGAGAAACCCTTGAAGAGAGAAATTACTTTCAAGACATCAAAGAAAGATAAGGCAAAGATTTAAGAATCAAGTGACAGCTCTAGCAATGATGAAAATGATAATGGATCTCTATTCATCTGCAAGTCAAAAAAGGGTACAGATAAATATGAAAGAAAATTACCTTTTAAATGTTTTAATTGTGGAAAAATTACAAATTTTGTAGCTAAGTTCCCAGATAAGAGTAATGTTCATAATGAAGAAGGAAAATCTACATACAAGAAGAATTTCAAATAAAATTAAAGAAGGGATTCAAGAAGAAGAGTTTATATTCTAAAGATCCTAGCTCAATCGAAGATAGTGGAGTCAGTGATTCAGAAGAACAAGAGATTCTATTCATGGCCATACATGAAGATGCCTTCACAAGAAAAAGTATAGAAGATCAAGAAGAAGAACGTGGTGAATCCAAATTAAATGTGGAAGGAGAACTCATTTGTGTCTTAAAAGAGTTAAAATCTCTTGAGAAGAAGAATCGAAGATTGAAGCTCCAGATTGAGAAAAATGAAAAGGAGTCAAAGAAAAAAATTGAATATCTACAAACACACTTTGAAGAAGCCAAGAAGAATAAAAAATATCAAATGGCATAGTTATAAAAATTAAATGAATAATGTGAAAGGTATGTTATTGATATTACTTATTTAAAAGTAGATTTTGAGAAAACAAATAAAACAATCAATGATAAAGCAACCAATGATTCAAAATATGATAAAAGTACTAATATATTGAATAAGATATTAGAAATCCAAAAATCAATATCAAATAAGAGAGGTATTGGATTTGAAAAGAAAAATAGCTATGTTAAATCTCTTACAAAAGAGGAAACAAAAAAGGAAGTTAAGAATACAGAGGACATCTCAAACAATGAAGACTAGAAGGAATAGAGATACAAAAGGCAATTAGGTCAGAGATACACAAATAGGTTCTAGTTTTATGGTTACTATTTTTATTGTAATGGATATGGTCATAATAAAATAGAATGTTATAAAAGGGCTAACAATTTTAGAAACAAAGAGAAGGGAACTCATGCAGATTCAAGCAAAAGCCATAACTCTTTTGCTCCTCTATCAGGATTTAATGAAGAGGTCATAATATGTTACAAGTGCAACAACTTCAAACACATAGCCTGATACTATAGAATCATGTTCGAGTCAATTAATAAGGACCAAAGTTTTAAGGCTCCATTTATCAATAAGAAAGTTTAGACAGGTTCATGGTGGAAGAAACAACTTAAAAAGTCTATGTTGGTACAGATAGATTTGCATGCAAGAAATGAAGAAAATACATGGTTCATTGACAGTGGATGTTTGAGGCACATGACAAGAGACAATATTAATTTCATAATCTTGAAGAAGATCAATGGTGGCACAGTGAAATTCAGAGATAATACTACTATCAAAATTGTTGGAAAAGGTACACTAAGTTTGGATAATGGTAGAACTAAAACTAAAATTATTTTGTATGTAGAATGCCTTAAGCATAATATTTTGAGTGTAAGTCAAATGTGTGATTAGGGAAACACATTAAGGTTTTATGTAGAAGGTTATGAAATTAGGAGAAAATATTTAGATGTGTTGGTTTCAGATGCTCAAAAAATAGGAAATAATTTATATATGTTGTTAGACATCAAAGGTCAAAGATGTTATTTGAGTCAAATTGAAAAAACTTGGCTATGGCACAGGAGAGTGGGACACAAAAGTTTTTGACAATCTTGTCAACATCAGCAAGAAGCAAGTATTCAAAAATCTTCCAAATATTACAAAGCTATCCAACATGCTTTGTGATCCTTCTCAGCATGGGAAGCAAGCTAGAAGGTGGTTTAAAATAAAAGAATACTCAACCACTCAGATGTTAGAACTTGTTCATACTAATTTGTGTGGACTTATGAGAAATCAAAGTAATCAAGGTGAAAAATATTTCATGTTACTTATTGAATATTTTTCACGTATGACTTGGGTAATGTTTTTAAAGAAAATATTAGAAGCTTTCAGACATTTCAAAACATTAGTTGAGAATGAAATTGATTTGAATATTAAGTGTCTAAGATCAGATCAAGGAGGAAAATTCATATCAGATCATTTTATTTAGTATTATGAAGACCATGGAATAAAGAGACATTATTCAGTAGCCAGAAATCCATAGAAAAATGGAGTAGTTAAATAGAGATATAGAATAGTTCAGGAAATGGTGAGGATAATGCTAAATGAATCCAAGATACTAGATAAATATTGGAGAGAGGAAGTTGGTATAGCAGTGCATATCTAGAACATAGCATTATTGAGAGTCAACAGTGACAAGACTCCTTTTGAGCTATGAAAAAACAAACCATCTATAGTTGATTATTTTAGATTTTTCAATAGTAGATGCTTCATAAAGAGAATCGATGAAAAACTAGGTAAGTTTGAATCTAGAGCAGATGAAGGTATATTTCTTGGTTATTCTTGCAAAAGTAAAGCTTATAAATGTTATAACAAAAGAACCAAGAAAATATTTTAAAGTGCAAGTGTCAGGATAGAAGAAGATGGAGCACAAAAAATCAGTGATCTAGTACACATTCCTGAAATCATTGAAGAGGAAGATTTTGAACAATCAGATGAAGATGAGAAGAAGGAGAAAAAGGACACCAAAACCCCATCCAAATATGTCTAGAGAAATCATAATGAAAGTGACATCATTGGGGACATAAATGAAGGAATCTACACCAGAAGAATGATGGTAAGTGCATCTGAGTAAGTTAATTTCTCTTTGTTATCCAAAATTCAGCCTAGAAATTTTTTAGGAGCTAGACATGATAAGCATTAGGTTAAGGCAATGGATGAAGAATTAAATCAAATATAAAAGAATGATACTTGGGAATTAGTTCTTAGACCAAAAGATCACAAATGTGATAAGAATAAAATGGTTTTACATAAATAAGTTGAATGAAATTGGAGAAGTGACCAGGAATAAAGCAAGATTAGTATGTAAAAGATATGCTTAGATTAAGGGAATAGATTTTGAAGAAACTTTTACACCAGTGGCAAGGCTAAAGGATATTAGAATATTTTTTGCATATGTAGTGTTAAAAAAAATTCAAAGTGTTTCAGATGGATGTCAAGACTACTTTTTTGAACAAGAATCTAGAAGAGGAGGTCTACATTAAGTAGCTAAAGGAATTTATTCTCTCAAATGATAGTAGCCATGTATGAAAATTGAAGAAAGCACTATATGGATTGAAAAAAGCTCCTAGAGCTTGGTATGCAAGACTTGATAAATACTTATAAGATCAGGATTTCAAGAGAGGATTTGTTGATAGTAATCTTTACATCAAAATATAAGGTGAGCATCTATTGATTATTGTGGTATATGTTGATGACGTAATATTTGGAGGTAACATTGAAAAGATGACAAAAGAATTTTTTGACAATACACAAAAATAATTTGAGATGTCAATGCTTGGAGAATTGTCATTTTTCTTAAGGTTGCAAATTTTAAAGTTATATAATCAAATTTTCATATCTCAAAGTAAATATGCCAAAGAAATGTTGAAAAAGTTTGGTTTTGAGGATTATGCACTAGTTGGTACACCAATGGGTATAAGGAACAAGGTAAGTAAGGATGAAGATTCACCCGTTAAAGATCAATCTTTGTATATATTTATGATTGGTAGTCTTTTATATTTGACAGCATCAAGGTTAAACATTATGCATGTAATAGGCATGGTTTCAAGATATCAGGCAACCCCAAAGGAGAGTCATGTTTAGTTGGTGAAAAGAATATTCAGATATATCAAGGGGACATTGGATTATGGATTGTGGTATCCCATAGGTAGAGATTTCACTTTAGTTACTTATACATATTCAGATTGGGTACATTGCTTGGATGACAAAAAGAACACAATTGGAGGAGCTTTCTTCCTCGGTGATAGCTTAGTATCATGGCTAAGAAAAAAGCAAAATTTAGTATGACTTTCTACATCTGAAGTAGAATATGTTGCAGTGGTATTGTGTTATACTCAAGTACTTTTGATGAAGCAAACTTTGGAAGATATCAAGGTAAAATATAACAAACTTATTTCTATTTTTTTGACAACACAAGTGTTATTAATATTTTTAAGAATCTAGTGATGCATTCAAGAATAAAACATATTCATATTAGATATCATTTATTGAGAGAGTAGGTAGCAGATCAACAGGTTAAGATAGAATATATCAGTACTACAAAATAGATTACAGATATCTTCATGAAGGCACTACCAAAATACACATATGAGTATCTACAAGAAAAGCTAGGAGTAATTTCTTTTACTTCCTACCATTAAGGATCAGCACCAGTTAAGGGGAGCTAAGTGTTAGCTCCAGGATAGGCCCTTTGCCATTGATGTCAAAGGGAGATAAGAATAGAAATAGGTATATAAATAGGTATAGAAGAAAAAATAAGTGAAAAAATAGGTACAAGGAATAGGTATAGGTTGCTACAATAAGGAGGGGTTACTGTATGTTTTTTAGATGGTAGTATGTGCAATTTGGTATGTGTAGGTTAGCATGTGTAGTGCAGGTTTCAAGATGTGGCAATTTTAGTTTGAGGTTACCATCAATGACAAGGGAGAGATTATTTGAAATACTATCATTGATGTCAAAGGTCTATCATTGGTGATAAAGGTCCTATAGCATTTAATGGTGCTTTCAATATTCATATCTTGGCTAATGTGTGTTTATATTTATTTAATATTAATGAATATATTTTTGGTTGCATAAAAGTCAAAAGAGGGCCCATGGAGAATTCAAAGAGTCATGGAGTAAAGATAAAAGAGAAATGGAATGCATTTTTCCATGAAGAGTCATCTTAATGAATTTGAAAGGTTACCAAGACAAAGACAAAAGGGGAAAGGACGAATTTACTCATGAAGGGTCACCATGTGACTTTTCAAATGAAAGGATAAAAAGGGTCATACAAGTTTGGCACCATTTTTCATGAGGATTGAAGGGTCATAAAGGGTAAATGCCAAATGTCATTTGGAAAGCTATAAATAAAGGCTTGAGAAGCCATTTGTAATATGCAAGAGAGTGCATGGTTTGTATAAAGAGGAGAGAATAGAAAGAGATATTATAGAGTTCTATCATGTGTTAAGTAAGCAACATTGAGAGAGAGTTGTGTTTTATACACAAGTGGGAGTGGTGCTCCTGTGGGTTGGTGCTCACAAACCTTTATAAGGGGTTGGTGCCCCTGTGGGTTGGTGCTCACAAATAATTGTTGTGTTGGTGCTCGACAAAGGGGTTGGTGCTCCTGCAAGTTGGTGCTTATAAAATTTGTAATTTGAGTTGGTGCTCTTTCATATACTTGACATTGTTTTCTATGGATTTTCCTATTTTGGGTTTCCACATGAAAATTTGGTCTCTCTCTCTCTCTCTCTCTCTCTCTCTCTCTCTCTCTCTCTCTCTCTCTCTCTCTCTCTCTCTCTCTCTCTCTCTCTCTCTCTCTCTCTCGTATGGTGCATATTTCTATGAGTTTTATTGCAAATCTTAAATGAATGGTTAAGTGGAATTTGATTAAGTAAAAGATTTATAAGATATATGATATATTGATTCACCCCCCCTCTCAGTATATATCGTGCTTAACAAATGTATTATCTAAAGAATATCCTCATGAGAATAAATTTAAAGTTTAAGAGTTTTGAATTATTGCAAATCTCCCATGGTAGTCATGATAAATAACATATCAGAAGAAGAGGTCATAGTTTTTTATAGTGGTTGTAAATTACCATGCACATGAAACATAGGAATAACTAATTTTTTTTAACTATCGATGGGTGCATGATCACATTTTTTCATTTTCTATTGTAAAAGGGTATTTATAGTTAAAGAGGCAAGTGTGTAATGTTATATTACATGGAGTTTCATACTAGTTTCATTAATATACTTTTGACATTGAATAGGAGTGGGGAAAATAATTTCATTTGTAATCATTTGTTCTTTTGTATCAAAAAGGGAAGACATATTTTATATTTCATTTTTAACATTATAAGGAGGGAAAATTCATTTTACACTTTCACTTTTACTTTCTAAAAGATGAAGGGAATATGTAATGTTAGTTTTGATTCTCTTTGTCTTACATGGCTTAATCTTTGAAAATGATATGTGAAATATACTTGGGAGCTTATTTGTGTCCTTCAACAATGTATGTTTTTTAAGTACTTCCTTATGGTGGTTATGTGTATTCTCATGTTTTTCCTCAAGAGAGACAATGGGAAACATATTACATGTATGTTGTTCATCACAAACTAGAGGTGTAGAATAAATTTGACTATTTGTATTTGAATCCTCCAAAGGGGGAATATAACTCTCAACAATAGTATTCATTGGATAATAAGTAACACACTTGATTTTTTCAATGTGTTCACCATTATATATGGGGGAGGAACATGAAATGTCTTTGATATTTGCATTATTGGATGGGGAGGAAGGACACTCACTTTGTGAAGCAACTAAAGAATGTATGCATGTAGTATTTTGATTTTGAACATTATGAATGATATCATTTTATATATCTAGTACCTTTTCATCATCTTAAAATAAAGGAATATGATCAATGTCATAAATAAGAGGGGTTTCATCATAGTCATACCTAAAAATAGAAAGATCATAATCACTATAATTATTGATATTTGCATTTGTAGGATAATTTTTTTCATTATCATAGTTATAAGAAAAAAAGGTTTTATCTTGTGTTTGGTGTTATTATAGGTCTTCATATTCAATACATTGATCATCATGTGGATTAAATTAATCATCAAAAGGGTGCTTCCTTGCATAGTCTTCTAATAGTGAGGCCATAATGTTTGTAATTTTCAATACAACTATGAAACATACAACTAGTAGGGCTAAAGAAAATATATAACTACGAATCCCAAAGATATTCCCATATAATTAAGAGAGAAATCAAATTTGAAAATAAAATACATAAATCTAAAATTAACTTTTTTTATTAAGGCAAAAACCCTAATAGGCAAGCTAGGGTTTTTGGTTCAACAAATAAAGGATGGGTTCACCAAATGTTTTAATGCTTTTGGATTCATAAGAGAAACATACAATGAATAAAATTATTTGAATGCAATATAATTATGTTTATATTTTTAAAATTTAATAGAGTAATTTGACAATATTTATCATTTAGTCACGTGCAATAAATATAGCAAGTACTAAGTAATTAAAGTATAAAAGAGAATATCTTATTTTTTATTCTGTTTTAGACTATGGAAGTGATTAGGAATCATCATAGGGATACCCTAAATATATTTACCATACTTTATCTATATTTTGAATATTTTTGGTTATTGGTTAATTATGTCAACTAGGGATAGTAACATCAACGTTAGTGTTTGATTATGACATGGTGTCCAATCAAGGATATATGTAGTGAAGGTTCTAAAATTTATATCAATCTTGTGCTATGACCTGTATAATTATTTTACAGCACTAGATGTGTCTTATTATGTCTCAAATATAGATAATAAGTAAAACACCAATTCTTTTTCATTTTACCTCTTGTGACTTGGTAAAAATGGGTTAGTAACATGAGTTGAGCAACCCCTAACAACCCCAATTTTTTATAAGTGTTGCCTACATAGCCAATACTCCAAATAGGGCCTCAGACTCGCATGTAGTTCTCCCACCTATGCATGTGTGTGAAATTATAATAGTGCAACTATATGTTATTTTTCATAGTAATCCTTGTACAAATGATGCAATATTATGTTTGACCTTTCAAATGTTTCAAATATTTAATTCAGTGTTGTAGTGCAATTTGATAGCTTGAAATAAATAGTACTTTCCAATCAGAGGGTTATCTTATCAAATTATTATGTAGTATAATTAGACTATAACCTTTGTATATATAGGAACCTTTTTATTCTAAATTATAACCTCATAACATGTAAAATTTCAACCATAGGATGGGAAAATAGGACTAACAAGTGGTCACAAATCAAAAGATACAAAAAAAAAACATGAATAGTTGCATTAAAGTTGGACATTAACATAGATACTAGTGTCTAAGATGGACACAAGTGTCTAAGGGTTGAAAACAAATAGAAAATAGGAACAATAGGTATGAATCCCTGACATACATTGGATGAAGATAAACAAACATAACATACAGGCCCAAGGGGTAGGTAAATCAAGTGAAATAATTTGGAACCAAAGATGTCCATGAGAGACCATGTCACTAGATGCATAATCCTCAGTTAAAAGGTATATACATACAAGGAAACTATAAATATGTGTACTTGTATCAAAATGGGTGTTGACACTTACCTAGATAAGGATGGATGGATCAAATGATGTTCACAATAGATTTCATCCATGGGTATTTCTTATATCTTATAAAATATGACACACCTAAAAATGATGGCTAATTATAACAAGTATTCAATTTTAACTCAATGTGAAATGTCAAACTTTGAAAAACATAATTGAAAATTGAGTATATGAACAACTTCACCTCTTTGAATTCTAACCAATGGTGCTAAAGGTTAAAAAAAACTCTATTCTAATTAGAAAATTAGAAAATTTTATACAAATCCTAGACATAGGTAGTACTTCTCTGATATTTCTAGCAATCCAATCCACTTTTTAATCATGGAATTAGATAAATGAACCATTTCTAGCGCTCTTAGTTCACTTAAATTTCTTTGTTAAATCATGTTTGCTCAAAACCCTTTTTTTACTCAAAACATTTTTGAAATATCTGAATATATTCCCCCATTTTGAGGTGAAGGATTGAAAAACTTGTGATGTAATCACTTATCTCAAAATAAATACTTAAATGCATTATGTGTTATAAAATATACATAGCTTAATCTTTTAAAATACTTAAAATTTTGTATAAATCACATATATGTAACCATCATAAAATATCATCATGCAAAGCTCAAATAAGAAAATGTGCATCCTCTTGTAAGGATGAAATAGATGGGGAAAAACAATATGCTCCCAATATATTAAATGCACCCCTAGTAGGGAAAGATAAATCAATGAAGCACACACACAATACCATGCCCCAATAGATACATGATAAGGACCGTGGAAACATAAGTACCAAGCATAGTAATACTAAAAATACTAATGTGCCTAGTAAAGACCATGGCACCAATGATATTATATGCATGATATGTATAGTGGAAAATGTCATAGAATATCATATACTATCTCACATAAATCATACACAAGTATGTATCAGTATCTAGGGAGTCATCACACAATGACATATGAATCAAAAGACATAGTGTGACAATTATAAAATCCTTTATGTGCAAGGATGCAATAAGACATCAACAAACAACACACTCAAGCATGCAAAAGAATACATGTGCAAGAAATCAAACACAAAATGGGATGTAACACATAATGTGACCAATGTAACCAATGTAATGAACATAATGTAACCACACAACATAGATATCCATGAAAACATGTAAGATATATGTTTTAGTAAGATATTGTATAATCAATGTAGAATAACTCAGTATGATAAATAGAGAGAGAAAGATATCAATGTAAAATATATTGTATATAGATGCCTCTAAGTTAGGGCATACCACCAAAGTGATCATGCCCGATAAAGACTGATAAAAAAATTAAAAATGTAGCATTTGGTAGTCCATAATCATATATAACTTGTATATCCTACATCTCACCCACTAAAATAAATACCATGAGAAGCATGTGTGTAAATCATGAATGTGAAAACCCTCTAACATAGGAATATAAGCATAATATGTATTCATCTATAAAGTTATTTTTTTTAATATTTTTTTAGTTTGATAATTTTTAAGAACAAATAATAAAATAATAAAGCCAAGGGGTGCACACAAGTAGAAAAAATGAAATCGAAATCAATTAAAAATAAATCTAAAGGGCATAGTCAATAAATAATAAAAAATAATCAATCCAAGGGGCAAAAATGAGGAAAAATAAGAAGAATAAGAGGATTCCAAACAAATTATAATTCCCCTCAAACCTCAATGTATGTTAGGACATAAGGTCTTGATAAATATGATGACATCATTGGAAATTTTATGTAAGTGTTTAGAATGGGATAAATAATCAAAGGGCAAGGTCCAATGCAACATATCAAGCAATGAAAAACCAAGGGGCATAAATAATGTCAAGTTAAATATAATAAAAGTACAAAATATGTCAAATATAGAAGAATGGAAGGAATTCAATCAACTCAAGAGAAGAATTCACATGTAGGCACTCAAATTTAATCAATAAATGCTTACAAATACTTATCCTTGACATCCTTACCTTGCATGGCCTATTTATCATTTTGTTAACTTGAAAATCTCTATTAAAGACTCCACTTTGTTGAAAATACTAATAATACCATTTAGACACCCCCATTTCATTTTTATGCATCCCTATTTAACCTAAAAACTCTAGTAAATCCTATTCAATAAGCCTCTATCCTTCTAGTACAAGTAAGCACTAGGTAGACAAGTGCACACTGCACACTTGACCAATAATGCAAACCTATCTTTTGCACTCCAATGGTTACTTTTTTAAATTGGCACACTTTATAATGGATTTTTAATGCATATTACAAGGTTTTTTAATGGAAATATTCAAAATATTACTCGATAAAAGCATATCAAGACACTCACTTAAAACCCCCTAGCATTCTCTTTACAATCCTCTGATTATCTAGTTTCAAAAGCATCTATTTACTTAGCAAAGAGCCTTATTCTATCCAAATGCATTTCTATTATAATTTCATAGTCATAGGCCAAGTATAACATTATTTTATTGTAGGTTAAGGGAATCCATTGTCGATCATTCTAATCATATTTTCTAGTTGTATTCATTATACTCTCCCTATAAGGGAGAACTACATTGCTCTGAGGCCCTTTTGGGCTATGTAGGTAGCACTCAGACTACACATGATTTTTTGAGGATATCTCAGCCATTCCCACTTCCCCATATTTTTTCCCTTTTGTATTTTATATCTATTTTATGTTTATGCAGGACTAGGTTTTGGATTACAAGTCTTCTACACATCAATTCTACTCTTGTCCAAAATCAATTAATCAATACATATAGGTGTAGGTACCTAGATTGACAGTTTCAATGTATAGCTAGAAAAGACAAAGTCATAGAAGATAGATAATGACACATTGCGCACCTCTCTCTCTCACATATTTTTTACAAAGGATAATAGACTTTTTTTATAGGTTATGACATAATCACAGGGTCTCCTTAGCCAGTTTCATCAATAAATAGTTTACACAGTTGACAAAAATTAGATCCAAGCTGGGTTTGCACAAGTTACAATTTTTAGCATATTTCTAATTCTATACATTTACATATTTATAAATCTAGGTTACTATATTTTACTATGTATTGTAACTAAATCACTTTTATACAAGTTTAAATATAAAGTAAACCAAATATTAGATTAAACATTTTGGTGAAGCCATAATTTAATTTAGAACACTACTTGTCTATTTATCTATTTTTAATCCTAGGGTTTAATATAAAATTTTGTAAACTCCTACAATTGAGAAGAAAACTTTAATTTTTGGATTTAAATCTAACATTTTAAGTCAACAAATATTTGACCTTGGATTTTAATCTGACACTAAAGACATTACCTTATAACCTTGGATACAACTCTGACATTTAAGCAATTACCTTGACCTCAGGTTGATTTTGATAATTCCTATACACAAATTTTTTAAAATTTTCTTTTTCACTTTATTTTCTATTGCTTTCTACTTATTTTTTTAACTATGTTCTAACAATTATGAAACTATTTAGTGATTTTCATGAAGGGATACATAATTCTCCATTCATAGACATCATAGCATGAGGGGTTCTACTCTAATATTCATAGCCATAGTACATCACTAAAATATTAGTTTCCATGTGTTGCACAGTATATTAAAAATGCCTAGGATCCCCTTGTTTACATTAATAAGAATCTTCTTTTAGCTATTTAATTTTGTGGTGTACCTAAGAGGAGCATATTTTCTAGTTACTCTCACCATACCCTTAGAATAAAGGTTAATGGGATACAAACATGGTTATAACTCTGTAGTTAGTGCTCAAAAACATTGTGCTAACACTAATAAATGAATGAGAAAGACATTATTTTTTTTCCTTTGTATTATATTGCATGCCTCTAAAGCTTAGTGATAGATTAAGTGATATTATTTTTTCATATATAGAGCTCTCTTTGGTTTATTTTGTGATGTAAAATCATGATGAAAATGAAGTTTATATTGATATTGATACTAATAGTATCAAATATGAATATGATAATGAACATGAAACTCATATTGATACACATGAGCTTAATAGAGTAGATCATGACCAAGTGCAAGAATTATCTAGATTTTGTCAAGGTATACAAGAGTACACTATGAGTTAAATAAAATTATAAATGTACTTCTTGAATCCAAATCTAAACATGAAGCTATATTGGCCACATCCACATCACAAGCCTTGTTTTTTTAGATTCTAAAAACCCCCGCTACTAATGTTGTTAATTCTACTATTACATCCATTCCTATTTCTACATCTATAGCTACTTTCACACCTTCATCCTTTGGCTTGGGAACATCACTTGGTTTCAATTATTTATCCATGCTTATGCATTCATGTTACTTATATTCCTCTAATTACCTCTTCCAACAAAGCTCTTGAGTAAACCCTTCTTAACTTACAAGATAAGCTAACCCAAATTGATAAAACCATTTCTCATGTTGTCCCTTCCTTGGATTCATGTACCTTATTACATAACCCTTTGGCACCTAAAATTGCATCTTATTCATTACTAATTGGCTCTATGGCTCCCAAATTTATTCATTATGAAGGCAAAGTTATTCCCAAGAAATCTCAAAGATTATGCTTTTAATTGGTTATATGATCTTTCTCTCCATTTAATAAAGGATTTCAATCCTTTAGAAAATCATTTTTTTACACACTTTTCTATCAACATTAGTGAAAAGTTATCTTATGATCAAATTGCAAAGCTCAAAAAAGGTTCTAATGAGACATAAGTGAATATGTTCTAAGATAAAAGACTATGCTAGCCAAAATAACAAATCAAATGGTTTATAATGAGCTTCAAGATATTTTTATTCAAAACTTACTTGATCCATTTTGATAATCCATTAGGTTTGATAGCTTCAAATCTTTTGATGAAATTTTCCATATAGTTAAGTAACGTGAGGTCAAAGTGATTAATTGAACAAACTCAAGTATACCTCAAATGCTCCTTCTACTTCAAATGTCAAGTTTCAAGCCAATCCTAGTTACAAGAGCAAATCTAATGAAATCAATTATGAGGCTAAAGTTATAGTTAATGTTATATCACAACCACCACAAATCTTAAATTACAAGTTCCACTAAGGAGGTAATTTTCAAGGTTACCTTCACCTCCTCATGTGTTATTACAAAAGATACTTCAATGCAATATTATTAATCTTCCTCCACCATTGGAAATAGATTTATCTAAACTACAAACTATAAGCTTTGATGGAAATGCATTTTTTGATTAACATATATGTGTTGGACATACTACCAATCAATTTATGAAGCTCAAACACAAAATTCAAGACATTATTGATGATATTATTATTGATATTGACACATCTAATGAATATTTCAATCCACAAATAAATTAGAATGTAAAGATGAAAATATACAAAGATCCTTTTCCAAATCATGAAGCACAAGATAACAAGGTAAATTCTAAAGTACAACATTCATATAATTCTCATCCTCCTCCCCTCTTCATATGGATATCCACTTGACAACGTCATTGGTATAATTACAAGTAAATAAGCATCATTCCCCATGATTACATTTGATAATTATCAAATTATTTATGATGATTCTGATAAACATGAATTAATCATTAGAGCATATGTTGACATGAAACACATCCATAGTGTTATGATAGATAATGGATTAATTAAAAATGTGTGCACCATAGCACTCCTACATTCTCCTCATTATACAAAGTAAGATTTATAGACTACTTATAGAGTTGTTAAAAAATTTGATGGTCATATACATGATACTCTTAGACATGTCATATTATCTTTCCAAGTGGGAACTCTCATAATACCCACTACATTCTTAGTGTTACCAAGCATAAGTGTCTTTTACATGTTATTGGGAAGACGTTGGATAAATAAAATTAGAGCAATACCATCTAAAGTTTATAAATTTCTTAAATATATTCATGATAATCAAGTGGTCAAAATTTCAAGGATACAACATGAATATCCTTTAGAAACCAATGGTATTTACTCCTGCTCCATAACAGTTGGTTGGCACAATTATTGAGAAATTTGGTAATGAAATATTTTAAACAACTATTCAAGACCATGATTCACATACACAAAGGAATATCCCAAGATAAATTTATTCACTAATTCATGTGCATGATATAGTTACCCATGGGCATATTATGAAATCAGTTTCCTCACTATATGAGCATGAGCAAATTACAGTTTCTCCATTCATTTATGAACATGATATGGTTATACATGAGCACGATCAATTAGCTAAAAAATTTAAGGAGTGTTATCCTAAGTATAAGTGGCACATAACAAAATGTCTATCTCTCCTATGGCACCATAGGTTATTTATAAAGCTTATTTGTAGGTATAATTTATTACATCTTCTCCTATTACACATGAGGATACATATTTACATGGATATATAAGTAATGAATCAAATGGTTATATTAAAACATATGGTTCTTATTCAAATTCAAAAGCTTATACACTCAACACTTATTATCATAAATAAGTTTCTCCCTCATACCACACCTTGGGATATGCAAACATGTCTTATTACTGACATAATTGGTTAGCTTGATTTCATAGGCCTTGTACATAAATTATTTGTTATTTAAATTATTGCTCATTTTTCTACACTTTATCTAATATTTCTTCTAGACGTTGGCTCTATCTTTAATTTTGGGCACTTGCCCCACCTTATCTTTTCAAAACCAATACAAGCAATCCAAGACAATTATCCTACAAATCTTTTAATACACATTCTTTATGGCAACCCACTTTCTTATTAGTACATGTCTATACATGACTTGGATTCCATTTGAACTTAAATGATCCAATATATCTACTTTTACATGCACACATAGCCATGCTTATCATCAATGCTCTATTTCTATACTTCATTAGGGGCATATCACTTGCCTTTCTTCTTTCCATGTTATTACTTTACCATATTTTGTAGATATTTTGAATCCCTCCCTCTTATTATATTTTATAAGCCTTGCTTCTTACTTTCTAATATTTTTCAACTTCACTTTTTCACATTTACATTTCAAATATGGAAAAAATACAAATATACTCATATATTTCAAAAATACTAAAAAATCAAAATATTTGCAAAAATTCAAAATCAAGATCTCTAAGATTTTATTCATGTTTCTAGTATACATATTTACATATGTCATCTATTTCATGACAAGTCGATATCATATTTATTTTACTTTTCAATACACAATGCTTTTCATGAGATATGTAAGTGTGATATAGGACATACTTTTACATTGTTTTGATGTCAGGTTGGCCTTTCACCAAATAACCTTGATAAATTAGGGTTGTCTCATTATTTTCTATGAACATTTTTACCAGTTGTATTTATCCACCACCTACTTTCCATGTTAATTTATATATCATACAAATGTCTTGTTATTCACTCATACTTTTACATTGCATTATAATGAATATCCTATTTACTAATATTTACATGGATACATATGTTTGACATAAATTACTCTTATTTATTTTACACTTTTCTTTACATGATTACTTTGTTACATGATAATTTACTACTTTATTACTTATTATATGTGGCCTTTGGCCTTGTGTATGTTAAACATACACCTTCTTGCTTGTATGACATCATATTTCTATTTGTGTGTGGCCCTTGGCCTTGTAAGTTTGTGTAACATTTACATGTCTATTGTATGTGACCTTTGGGTCTTATGGTTGACATTCCATGCAAATTTTCTATCTTTATGTAACATTTGCATGCACTTTATATGCAGTCTTTGGGCCTTCTTGTGTGATATTATGTGACTTTCCTTACATGTTCATTACTTGCTACTATAGTTTCATGATTCCTATCATGCACTAATATTATATATTAAATACATATATGGTCTCATGATACATATCATGCACATAATACTTATGTGATTCAATGTTTCATCTATTAAATGTTATAATTACAATACACTCTCAATGCTTACAAGATATTTACATACTTCATGCACCAAGTCAATGTTATATTCAATTACATGATGCAATCAATTTCTATGTATACAAGATCCTTATGTGCTTCAGTGATTTACATATATTTATATGATTGAAATACATTTCAAATATTCAAATACTACTACATGATTATGTTTCTCCCATATGCTCTAACACTTTATTTTGAGATAAGTGACTTATAGACAATGTCCCTCATCTCAAAGGTGATGTAGAGGTACAACTACCAAAAGTTCAAACTTGCAACTTGTTGTCACTTGACACAACCTTTCAAACTTTCTAGTAACCATTTTTTTCATATTTTATAATGGTACAAAAAATTTAGGATTGGTATTCAGAATTTATGGTGCTTTTTTAGTACCCTCTATTTATTTCCTTCCTTACCATAAGTTTCTTGATTCAAATCCACTCAAAAACCACCTTTCTAGTCTCTGTCAAGCTCTAATTAGGTCTCCCAAGGTCTAATTCACTCTTTATCCTATATTTTTGTAGACAAAAATTTTATACAGGTCTAGAACCCTCAAAATATATTAAAACTCATTAATCCACAACAAATCACAATTTTTTGTGATTTTTGGCAATTGAAACTCCTGTAAATCAAGTTTTAGTTGGAAACCCTAACTCAGGGTTATAACTATCTGTGCAGACCTGAGAATAAATAATTTGTTGTTTTAGGTTTCAAAATAAATTTCAAATTCTTGTGATGATTAAATGAGTTACGTAATAATATCATACACCTAAATGAATCATTATTTTCCTTCTTGACACTTATGTTAGCTGCTTAAGTAAGATTCTGAGTTTGATTATGTGTTGATACACAATCATCTACAGGTTTGTGGTAATCCTACACTAAATAACATTGAATAAAATCAAGAAAAAGTATAATATACTTTTATAAATAGTATATCAAACTTACCAAGAATTAATGAACACCATAAATGGTATTTTGATAGGATTTTTTTTAATATTCAAACATACATAGTCATCTCCATTGTTAATACACAAGAAATAGGGTATACAAATGTCTATCATCAAGATGAGGAACTATTTATTTATTTTTCTTGGATATTAATCTCTTAAAACCTCAAATTAATTATAATTATAAATATCCAATACATTTTATGAGTCTTAGAATTTCTCTAACTATTTTGGACCCTCCAATGGTCACTAGAGGACTAGTTAAAACATTGAAACATACATCAAAGTTTGATATTCCTTACATACATAATTTTAGACTATTTATAATAACATGATCCTTTCAATAGTTCCCCCTAAAAATATAATTACTAAAACATTCCTCAAACACACATGAAACTCCTAAACTAGGCCTCCAAAATTCAAATTTTCAAAAATTTAGTTTTGGCAGGAAAAGCCAACTTTAAATTTTTGAAGAGATAGAAATAAAACCAACAACTTGAAATGAAATATAAGAGTTATAAAGAACCCTAAAACCTATTATACCATAAAAAAACCAAAATTGATAATAAAAACCAAAATTATCAAACATCTAAGCCTAAGAGTGATGTAACATTCCTTTATCATACTCCCAAGGGAAAGAGAAAAAGACTCAAGGACTGTTGTCCATGAGTTCTCCAAGAGTACTCCCATGATTTTTTATGTCATTATATATCATACATGTATAATATTCAATAGGTTATTTCTTTCATTTGACCAAATACTTGAAATATTGTTTGTTTATGGTTTGCTTAAATACTTGCTTGTCTAAGATGTATTCCAACTCATTTGGTTTGACTTGAGGCAATTATTTTGCCTAATTTTTACTTGGTGTATCTACTCCTTGTGTTTTTTATTCACATTTTACTCCTTATTTATATGGGTATAGGTATGAAACATTTAAAATTGGTGATATGCCTACACCACTAGGCAATTCCAGCTTATATGCATTATTAGCAAACTTCCTAATCACCTTAAAAGGATCCATTTTTTTCATATTAATCTTAATGTACTCACCTATTGGAAATATCTCCTTATTAAGATAAGCCAAAACCAAATCTCCAATTTGAAAACTTACCTTTCTTCTACTTACATCTACTTGTTTTTTATATTTATCCACACTAGCTTCTAAATGCCTCCTTACCTGTTGATGAGTTCTTTCATGGTCATTATAAAATATTCCCCTTCAGCACTCATCTTGTCTATCTTACTCAAATTTTTTATTTCAAACACTTATATAGGATGCATACCATATATCATTTAGAAAGGACCCATGTCAATGCTCTTATTGGAGGAGTCATTGTAAGCAAATTATGCTCAAGGCAATACAAAATCCCACTTATTGGGATTATCCTTCGATAGACACCTCAATAGGTTCCCTAGACTCCTATTAACCACCTTAGTTTGAACATATATTTGAGGGTAGTAAGCTAAACTAAAACTCAAATTTGTTCCTAGATTTCTCCATATTGCCCTCTAAAAGTGGCTTAGAAATTTAGTATCTCTATCAGACATAATGTTTAGTGGCAATCTATGAAGTCTCACTACCTCCTTAAATAAAATATTTTCCACATGGGTGGAATCATTGGTGGTCCTACAAGTAATAAAATTTGTCATTTTTGAAATTTTTCCATAACTATATATGGAGTCAAAACCTCTTTGTGTTCTAGGTAGTCCTATCACAAAGTCCATACTTATGGACTCCCAAGTTCTATGTAGGACTAGTAGAGGTTGATATAAACCTAATTTGTGTTCTTCCCTTGGGCCATTTGATAATTTTTACATGTCTCAACATATCTTCTCACTTCTGCTTACATCTTAGGCCAAAAAAATGTGTCTAGTGAGTTGTTCCAAAATCTTATCAAGCCTAAAGTGGCATACCATACTCCCACTATGATTCTCTTGGATCAAATTATCTCTTATTAAGCTTCTTAGAATACATATTTTCACACCTTTGAATATTATTCTATCTTGTATGATGTATTCTAACCATGGCTCTTTGTTTAGTGTAGTTAGATGCTTACAAGCATTGTATGCTTCTTTGAAGTCTTCATCATCCTCATACATCTCCTTAAGTGACCCAATACTAACACTCTCAAGTTGTATCTCATGCACTAACAATATTCTTCTAATAAATACATATGCTACCTTGTTGCTTTGTCCTTGCTTATGCTTGATGGTGAAGGTGAAATTATGCATATACTCCACCCATTTCATGTGTCTCTAATTTAGCTTTGGTTGATTAGTGATGAATTAAAGTACATGATTATCCACTAATGGTATCTATTATTAGATCACAAATTTCACTAAAGTTTCTAATAAATTTCCTATAGAAACTTGCAAGTTCATGGAAACTATTTACCTCTTCATTTGTTCTAGGTGTTGGCCACTCCATGATTGCCTTCACTTTAACCTTTACCATATTTAGTATGCCTTGATAGATTATTAATCCGAAGTATAGTAGTTCTGATTTCTTGAACTCACATTTATTTAGGTTGATTAACAACCTTTCCTCTTGCATCCTTATCATGACTAGATGCAAATGATGAAGGTGTTCCTCCTTACTAGGGCTATAAATAAGTATATAATCCAAGTAGACCACTACAAACTTACCTATAAAAGGTTTAATGACTTCATTAATAAGCCTCATGAAATTTCTTGATGCATTTGTCAATCCAAATGGCATAACCTAACCATTCATACAACCCCTCATTAGTATTGAAAGTGATTTTCCACTCATCCCCTTATCTGATCATAATCTGATAGTACCCACTTTTGAAATCAATTTTTGAAAAGTATCATACTCTACTCAAGTAATCCATTGAATATGTCATCTTGGGGAGAGGAAACTTGTATTTAATTTTTATCTTGTTGATATCCCTGGACTCTGTACACATTTTTCACTCGCCTTCCTTCTTAGACACTAACACTGTAGGGACTATACAAGGACTAAGACTTTATTTTATCAACCCTTTGTCTAAGATTTATTGTACTTGTCTCTTGATTTATTAATTATCCTTAGGATTCATCTTGTAGGCTTAATTATTAGGAAAACTTGCTCCTAGAACAATGTCTATGTGATGAGTAATGTTCTTCATAGGTGGCAATATACTTGGTAGCTCATCAACTACAATTTTTGCATACTCTTCCAACATTTATTGGATATCTTGAGGTAATTAATTTACTTTAGTGGATATCATAATATTATTAGTCTTGAATAATAATGCAAATCCCAACTCCTCTTTCTTCATAGCATTTACAAACTCTTTTCCACTAACTAACATCACATTTGATCCAACTTATTGGTTATTGTCTCCATCCTTCATAGGTAGAAATGTATGAATAAATCCATCTTTAACCAAGGTGTATGCATCTCTCCTACCATCATGAGTGGTTATCTTATCATATTTTTAAGGCCTCCCAAGAAGCACATGACAAACATCTATGGGAATCGTGTCATAAAGGACCTTGTCCTTGTACCTTCCAACTTGAAACTCCGCCCAATTTTATTCACTAACTAAAACTTGTTGTCCTTTATTCAACCATGAGACTTTATATAGTGTGGGGTGAGGTAACTTCTTCAATCCAAGTTTGTTTACCATTACAATAAAAACTAAATTGTCTTACTTCCTGAATCTATAACTGTTTTACAATACTTACCTTGGGACTTGTAAGAAGTAAGTGTTTTTATTTGTGGTGGTTCCTTCTCCTTGGGTGTTTTGATCAGTACTCTCCTCATTAAATTTTGTCCTACCTCAAATTCCTCCATAAGTGATGGAAAAAAAACACTCTCTTCCTCAACTACCTGTGCAATCTGATTTCTACCTTCTATCCTTGGACTTCTTGCTGGTTAATCCTATCAACATTCCCAAGACCTATGTCTAATAAACTTATTGAATTTTAAACACCTACCTATAGAACCACATAATCCTCTACCTCTTGATGCATAACCACCCCTGAAATATGGCCTTCTACCTCTAAATCCTCCTCTTGAACTAGATGGTTGTTCATGTGAAGTACTATACTCCCCTTAACTTCTTTGTGAATAACCTCTACCTCCTTGTTGACATTTTCCCCTAAAACTTCTACCTATACCTCTATTTTATTTTTTTATTTCCTATTGAGCTTGTCCTCCGCTTTCAAGGCCAACTAGTAACACTCTTCTAATGACTTTAGATTAATAAGGCTCAATTCATCCTACAAGTTGTATCTCAAACCATTATACCTAGCCATATTATCATTATAATTCTCCATGTGACCTTATCTAATACTTAGCTTGTAAAACTCCTCAGTATATTCTTTTACTCCCATCTCTTTATGTTTCAGGCTCTAAAGATTTTTATACAAGTTTGTGATGTAGTCACTAGGCAAGAACTTGATTTTAAACTTAGAAACTATTTTATCCCAAGACTTGATCTTGGATTTTCATTTTTTCCTTCTCTCATCCTATATGTAATCCCACCAAAGGGATGAATGACCCTTTATCTTGGTTCTGGCAATCTTCACTTGTTCTTCTGGTACATACTCAAAGTCAAAGTATTTTTCCAACTCTCCTATCCAATCAAGGAGATCTTCTCCATTAAGGATTATTGAATACACTATAAGATCTAGTTTGGGATTGAAACCTTTTCCTTTCACTACCTTCAATAATCTTTCAAACTTATGTTCTTTGGTTTCTCTCTTTACTTCATCTTCCAACTTTGGTACCTATGGCTCTTTTTCCTTTTGGTCACTAAAATCACCTATGAATACTCTTATTGTCATATTTAGATCAAATTATATGATTATTAAATCTAAATTGACTCTAAGATTCATCAACTCTTACAATATTTCATCTCCCATTTGTATGGCTACTACTCTCTCACCTATTGCATTTCTCCTAGGTGGCATCTTGTCTCTACTTAGGTAATGTACCAAAAAATCTTAAATTTTATTTCTCTCAAATAACATCACCTTCTCTAAACACATTTAGGTCTATTTATGTGTCCATCATACCAAAATTATGTAGAGTTACAACTACCAAAAGTTCAAACATTCAACTTGTTGTCACTTGACACAACCTTTCAAATTTCCTAGTAGCTTTTTTTTTCACCTTTTCTAATGGTATGGATAATTGAGTTTTTGTTATTCATAATTTATGGTACTTTTTGATCACCATCTATTTATTTCCTTCCTTAACATAAGTTTATTGATTCAAATCTACTTAGAAACCACCTTTCTAGTCTCTATCAAGCTCCAATTAGGTCTCCCAAGGTCTAATTCACTCTTTGTCCTATACTTCCATACACATAAATTTTTTATGGATATGAAACCTCAAAAATATATTATAACTCATTAATCCACAAAAATCACAATGTTTTGTGATTTTTGGCTGATTGGAACTCCTAAAAATCAAGTTTTAGTTTGTAAACCTTAACTTAGGGTTATAACTATCTACACAGACTCAAAGAGAAAGAATTTGTTGTTTTAGGTTTTGAAATGATTTTAAAATGACTATTATGATTTATTGAGGTTTCTAATAACCTCATACACCTAATTGAATCATTATTTTCCTTCTTTCCACTTATGTTAGTTGTTTAAGCAAGATTCTAAGTTTGATTGTGTGTTGATACACAGTCGTCTATAGGTCTGTGGTAACCCTACCATAAGACTATTGAATACAATATATAAAAAGGATAAAATACTTTCAAAATTAGTGTAGAAAAATTACTAGGATTAGTGAATGCTAAAAATGGTTTCTTGACAAGTTCTTGTTTAATATTCAAACATACATAATCATCTCCACTATTAATACACAAGAAACAGGGTCTGCAACTGTCTATCTTCAAGATGAGGGAATATTTATTTATTTTTATTGGATATTTATCTCATTAAACCTTGAATGAATTATCCTTCAAAATATCCAATACATTTTATGATTCATATAATTGCTTTAACTATTTTGGACCCTTCAACGGTCACTAGAGGACTAGTTAAAACATTGAAACATGCATCAAAGTTTGATATTCCTTAAATACATAATTTAAGACTCATGTTATAAACACATGATCCTTTCAAGATTGAATCTTAACAATCTCATGATTGAAACATTCCTCAAACACACATGAAAATCCTAAACTAGGCCTCTGAAATTTAAATTTTCAAAAAAATCATTTTGGCAGGAAAAGCCATATTTGAATTTTTGAAGAGCTAAAACTAAAACCAATAGCTTCAAATGAAACTGTTGACCAATTTTGACCACAGGAAAAATCGTGGTCACCTCCTCCCCTTGATATTCAAAAAAAATAATCATTTTGGGTTTACACAAGTTCAATGCCAGTGGTTCTTTGCTTGGTTCAACACGATTGGTTCAGTCATTTGGTTCAATCGATTGGTTTATCAGCATTTGTTTTATCTTCTTCAAAATCCAACGGCCTTGTTCCAGTTTAGTTCAGCACTTTGGTTCATCAGCCTGGTTCAAGTGGTTCAACGGCCTTTGGTTCAATGAGTCCATCTTCAAGTTCAACATTACCAAGCATTGAACCATTGAACCATTGAATTGTTGAACCATTCTTGGTTCAACGGCTAGGTTCAATGGTTTGGTTTGATCTTTTGGTTCAAAGGCACAGTTCATCAGCTTCAGTTTATTGATTCATTGGCACGCTTGGTTGAACCTTTGAACCATTGAACCATTTTGGTTCAACGGGTTTAGTTCAGTGATTCGGTTCAATGGGTTCAGTTCAACAGAAAAGTTCAATGAAGAAGTTCATCGGCTTGGTTCACTAGGAAATCAATGCACTTGGTTGAACCTTGAATCGTTGAACCATTTTTTGGTTCAACGGCTTGGTTCAAGGGTATGTCCTTGGCTGAAGGGGTAGTTCAAGGGTTTAGTACCCTTCCAAAGGGATGGAACTTCAAAGAAAAGGACTCAAGCAAGGGTATGTTCAAAGTTCAAGTTCAATTTTATTGAAATTGGCTAAGTCCTGATTTCCTTCAGACTTTTTGTTCGAAGGATTTCCTTTGGATAAAAAGTTTGAAGGAATTCAGGCGGGCCGTTCAAAGATCAAAGTCAAAAAGTGGATAGAATTTCCATAGACTTTTTGTCCATGGGAAAATGTTCACGGACAATTTGTCTACAGAAAATACACAGTCAAAAGCGACCCAGGGAAATTAACCTGAGGAAATTGTCCACAGATAATTTGTCAACGGGAGCCCAGGAGACAGTCTGAAGTACCAAGCAACCCGCCGAAGGACCCTAAAGGGCAAGTGCCCTTGCAAGGGACTCTCAGCCCAAACAAAGGGACTTTTTCAAAGGCCAGAGGGAAGGTGCCAAGAAAATAAAGCAAGGCAAGGAAATGCTTGAAAAGGCCAGCAAGGACCCGATGACGTCTCAGAGGACGTCAAGTTTAACAAAGTCAAATAGCTGTTGGTTTACGAACGTCAACTTTCACAAAGAGAAATGGTCATTTGTCTTCAAAAGCAAAGGAAGTGCTAACCATGGAAAAGGAGCTCAGAGTGCAGCGACCTGGCAAGATTTCTGCCCCAGGGGCCGAATGAGCCAGATAAGACAAAACTGAGAAAAGACAAAGTGACAAGCAAGGAATGAGTAAGCAGTTAGTCCAAGTGGCACCAATTTGAGAAGTGACTCTGGCAGGTGAAATAGTGCCAACAAATTGATCATTTGGGATGCAAGCAGCTAGCAGTGAAACTGGTTCCTCTATTTCGCATTAATGAGTAGACAAACCGTGTTAGTCACCTAAAAGACAAAAGCAGATTTTGAGTAGACAAAGCAGATGGCTCATTAATGTTTTGAGCGACTTGTTCTTCCCAATGAAGGGACGTGATTTCCACTTGTAAAGAGGGAGTGCCAAATGGACTTCCTAGTTTCTCATATATATTACGAACTTGTCATTTTGTAAGGAGATCTTCCACATTTTGCTAAGGCGTAGCCCTAGCAAAATTTCCACCTAAATCAATAAACGTAGTTTTTTACCTCTATTTGGGATAGATATTTCAAAGTATGTGCTGAGTGTTGTTTATGTTCAGTCATTGTCTCTTGATGCTCTCACAGGTCCAACACCAATGTACCTGTTGTCTACAAGGCACCACTTCTGCAGCTGAAAGGAGAAGAGCTAACATTTGGAAGACCAGAATAGAGGAAATTACTACATAAGTGTGCATCTCATAGCACCTTTGGTGATCTCTTTCTTTTTTTTGTATTTTCCATTAAGGCCTCCCTACCAGTTTCTAGCAGCCTAGTCCTTCTACCAAGTGTGAAGTGTATGTATGCATTTGTCTAATTTCAAGAGTGGATGTGTGAAGGTCGACCTTATTTTGGTGCATCACCTCTTTAGAGTAGTTTGTTTTCCTGTATCTTCCTCCCTTTTCACCACCCCTTTTATATATCTATATATATGTATGTGTTAGCACTTACTGGAATAAACACGATGCATCAAAGGGAGCTAGCCCTTATCTAGAGACTCTCCCCTCCAGCTTCACTAGTTCCACAGGCAAGAGGGGAGTTTCCATGTTGTGAGGAGAAGGCAAGAGCTTGGCCTCCTACTAAGGGTACAATTTCCTACATCAACAGTTCTGGCACGCCCGGTGGGACACATAGTTTGACAATGCAGTAAGGTATCAGGACTGATGATGGTCATGTTACAGCAAATCAAGTATTTTTAGCATCTAGTGACTTCGAGTTAAATCTATTGGTTAAGCACAGCCTGGTGCCATTCAAAAATATTTTTTGTATGTATAATCCTTTTGCACATAATCATGGGTTTTGTTTTCCTTCATGTGAATATAATCAGGCTCTAGATATTTATGCAATCCCCTCAAGTAGCTCTCCTAGTTGTCCTACAACAATAAGGGAAATGGTGCTGGAGTTTGAAAAGCAGACAATGGAAATCGATAGACTGGAAGAGCAATACGGGTATCAGCAGGAGCTGATGTATAAAGAAGAGTGTTTGTCTAGGCAAGCACAGGCCTTACATTCCATGGAGGAGGAGGTAACAAAATGGAGAAATCCATCTATTCAAGGCAGTCAACCTTGTGTGCCCCTTCCTAATCTAAAGAAAGCCCCTTCTTTTATGCCAAATCCTTTCTATCAGATTGCACTTGCTCACTCCAACTCATCAAATACATTTTCTCTCAATCTCGAGCGCCTGGATTTCCAACACCAAATGGCATCAAAACAACCTCCCATGGAGATGAACCTTCTAAATTCCTCATATTATGAATCTCCCATTGAGAATAGTACCACCAGCCAGCACGTCCCTCTTCTACAGTCTCTTCCTTGCATTCTTTAGCCTCCCCAAGTCCTTCAGCATAATGCATAGATTTTGAGTTGGAGGAAGGAATGCCAGAGACCAGCTCAGAGCTTTAAAGAGGATAATGCTGATGACCTCCAAGAAATACTCTTTCATGACAACCTAGCCAAGAAAATTGAAGATTTAGAGGCTAGGATGAAGCTGCTTCTTGAAAGAGAGTTAAAACTTCTAAACCTTACAGAGGAGCCCCGAGACCCTGGAGAAAACAAAGTTGCTACCTGTTCACAGGAACAAAATTCCAATTCTGAGATCCTGAATTGGGGGAAAATAGTAGAATCATGGAGCAGAGTAGAGGAGGAAAAGCAAGGTTTTTCTCAAAACCTTGAAGCTGAGACTGCTCCTACTGATGATTATGCTGACGACCTCCAAGAAAAGTTCTTCCAAGAGGATCTAGCCAGGGGAATTGTGGAGTTGGAATCCAGAGAGAAATTCCTCAGCTAATGTGTGATGGATGACTCAAACCAAACAGCACATTCCATGTCTGAACACACCCCACCTACACATTTCTAAGAGAGATATCAGGCCACCCCTGATATTGATCAAGTGATGACCAAATGGAAGGAGGAGAATCATTCGATTCTAGCTCAATGACTACCTCCTCTTCCACATGCTTGTCCCACTTCACCCCTTCTCAAGGAGGAACCTATTTTGCAAGAGGCAGGTGAGGAGCAAAAGATCCAATTTGTAGTTATTCAAGAGGCTATCATGAGTGACAATGAAGAAGAAATCATCATTGATGCTCCTTGTGAATACCTTATTAGCAATGGAGAAGATGCAGGTCTTGCGTATATGCAGATGTTTCAGCAATACGAGGAGGAAAAAATGCATGGTGAGCTCTCTTCCCCTCTATTTGATGAACTTCCTTGTTGTTTTGATGATGAGGATGACTACACTGAGGAGCCTGAGTTGGAGGAAAGAAAGGAGAGGTCTATCTTCCTGGAGGAATGCCTTAAAGTAGAGAGCTTTAAACAGAGAGATGATGTTATGTGGGATGAGCAATTAGTTTGTGATTCTTTTTCAGACATCACCATATTCACCCTTCTTCAAGAAGGCCAAGAGGAGCAGAGGATGAGTCTGACAGGATTTTCAATGAGGCAGAAGGAAACAAGTCAGACCATGATACATCGCAGAAGAAATGTGAAGATCAAAGGGCTTATGGTGATGAGCCAGCAGCCATTGATTTCTTGGTGAGGAGCACCAATATGAAGGACCAGCATTCAACAGGCCTCCAGGGACAAGCAGAATACATATATATTGGAGGCATGTTTGAATCTGATCCACTCAGGTTCCTGCCAAACTAGGTGACCGACAAGAGGAGCAAGTCACCAAATCTCCTTTGCATTCAGCTACTTGCCTGCCACCATAAGTCTTCTCACTAGGAAGGGGACTTAAGAAATTTTCCTTTCGATCCAGGAGGAAGACAGACATTCCTAGTTAGCTATATATAATAGTTTTTTTTAGTTTCTTTTCCTGCTTTCCCTAAGTGTAGTTTGCATAAGTAGTGTTTTTTAGCCTTGTGTGTTTCCCTTTGCGTGTGGGGTAAAGCTTTGTGTTTGATTCTCAAATATTTTGGGGTTGTTGCTAACTTTCATTATAGTTGCATCCGACTCCACACCCAATGGACTGCAAGGCAACTGGGTTCTAAGCATAGCAGGCATGCTTCCCCTGTGAGTTGCCAATCTATTGACCAATTTTGCCCACAGGCAAAATCGTGGTCACCTCCTCCCCTTGCTATTCAAAAAAAACAATCATTTTGGGGTTACACAAGTTTAATGCCAGTGGTTCTCTGCTTGGTTCAACATGATTGGTTCAGTCATTTGGTTCAATCGATTGGTTTATCAGCATTTGTTTTATCTTCTTCAAAATCCAACGACCTTGTTCCAGTTTAGTTCATCACTTTGGTTCACCGGCCTAGTTCAAGTGGTTCAATGGCCTTTGGTTTGATGGGTCCATCTTCAAGTTCAACATTACCAAGCATTGAACCATTGAACCATTGACCTGTTGAACCATTCTTGGTTCAATGGCTAAGTTCAACGGCTTGGTTCAATCTTTTGGTTCAAAGGCACAATTCATCGGCTTCAGTTTATTGATTCATTGGCACGCTTAGTTGAACCTTTGAACCGTTAAACCATTTTGGTTCAATGGGTTCAGTTCAACAATTTGGTTTAATGGGTTCAGTTCAACAGGTTCAGTTCAATAGAAAAGTTCAATGAAGAAGTTTGTCGGCTTGGTTCACTAGGAAATTGGTGCGCTTGGTTAAACCTTGAACCGTTGAACCATTTTTGGTTCAATGGCTTGGTTCAAGGGTATGTCCTTGGTCGAAGGGGCAGTTCAAGGGTTTAGTACCCTTCCAAAGGGCTGGAACTTCAAAGAAAAGGACTCAGGCAAGGGCATGTTCAAAGTTCAAGTTCAATTTTGTTGAAATTGGCTAAGTCCCGATTTCCTTCAGACTTTTTTGTCTGAAGGATTTCCTTCGGACAAAAAGTCCAAAGGAATTCAGGCGGGCCATTCAAAGCTCAAAGTCAAAAAGTGGACAAACCTTTTTTAGACTTTTTGTCTATGGGAAAATGTCTGCAAGCAATTTATCTACAGAAAATACACAGTCAAAAGCGACCCAGGGAAATTAACTCAGGGAAATTGTCCGCAGACAATTTGTTTGCAGGAGCCCGAGAGACAGGCCGGAGTACCAAGCAGCCCGCCGAAGGACCCTGAAGGGCAAGTGCCCTTGCGGGGGACTCTCGGCCCAAACAAAGGGACTTTTTCAAAGGCTAGAGGGAAGGTGCCAAGAAAACAAAGCAAGGCAAGGAAATGCCCGAAAAGGCCAGCAAGGATCCGATGACGTCCCAGAGGACATCAAGTTTAACAAATTCAAATAGCTGTTGGTTTACGAACATCAACTTTCACAAAGAGAAATGGCCATTTGTCTTCAAAAGCAAAGGAAGCGCTAACCATGGAAAAGGAGCTCAGAGTGCAGTGACCCACCAAGATTTCTGCCCCAGGGGCCGAATGAGCCAGATAAGACAAAACTGAGAAAAGACAAAGCAACAAATAAGGAATGAGTAAGCAGTTAGTCCAAGTCGCACCAATTTGAGAAGTGACTCTGGCAGGTGAAATAGTGCTAGCAAATTGATCATTTGGGACATAAGCAGCTAGCAGTGCAATCGCTTCCTTTGTTTCACATTAATGTGTAGACAAATCGTGTAAGTCACCTAAAAGAGAAAAGTAGATTTTGAGAAAACAAATTAGATGGCTCATTAATGTTTTGAGTGACTTGTTCTTCCCAATGAAGGGATGCGATTGCCACTTGTAAAGAGGGAGTGCCAAATGGACTTCATAGTTTCTCATATATATTACGAACTTGTCATTTTGTAAGGAGATCTTCCACATTTTGCTAAGGCGTAGCCCTGGCAAAATTTCCACCTAAATCAATAAACATAGTTTTTTACCTCCATTTTGGATAGATATTTCAGAGTATGTGTTGAGTGTTGTTTGTGTTCAGTCATTGTCTCTTGATGCTCTCACAGGTCCAACACCCACGTACATGTTGTCTATAAGGCACCACTTTTGTAGCTGAAAGGAGAAGCGCTGACATTTGGAAGACCAGAATAGAGGAAATTACTACATAAGTGTGCATCTCACAGCACCTTTGGTGATCTCTTTCTTTTTTTTGTATTTTCCATTAAGGCCTCCTTGCTAGTTTCTAGCAGCCTGGTCCTTTTGCCAAGTGTGAAGTGTATGTATGCATTTGTCTGATTTCAAGAGTGGATGTGTGAAGGTCGACCTTATTTTGGTGCATCACCTCTTTAGAGTAGTGTGTTTTCCTGTATCTTCCTCCCTTTTCACCCCCCCTTTTATATATCTATATATATGTATGTGTTAGCACTTACTAAAACAAACACGATACATCAAAGGGAGCTAGCCCTTATCTAGAGACTCTCCCCTCCAGCTTCACCAGTCCCACAGGTGAGAGGGGAGTTTCCATGTTGCGAGGAGAAGGCAAGATCTTGGCCTCCTGCTAAGGGTGCAATTTCCTATGTCAACAGAAACATAAGAGTGGTATAAACACCTTAAGACCTCTTAAACCATAAAACAAACCAATATCAGCAAGAAAAATGAAAAAATATAAAATATAAGTCTAAGAGTGATGCTCCTGCATCAAAAGTGGGCATCATAATGGGCTTATCCTAAATTCAAGCCCTCATAAGCAACATATTTTAGATTTATGACAACATAAAACATGAAAATTATCAAAATGTTTAGATTATGGGGGCATATGTCTGGTATATGCACTCCACTCTTATAGTTACTTGAACACAAATGCACATGTGCAAAAATAGTTACAATTTTCAAAAACACATACAAAGTTCAATGGCACTCTATATAATATAGGAGGCATGATATCCATTCATGTCCAAGATATTAATTTATAAATTTTAAACATCTCTCTTTCAAGATTTAAAGTTTCAATAAGTTATAGATTGAATACAAATTTGTTTGTAGTAGTGTCATTCATCTTTTGCATGTGGAGCAAGTTTAGCCTCATGATGCTCCACATCTTGGTTTTAATTTAGCAAGCCATGTACTGGTTTCACCCCTTTTCTTCATTTCAACAAGTGAGCCATGTTGATCCTAGTGATGCTCAATGTCTTAGTTGTACTTTAGCGAGCCACATTTATTGATTCCACCTCTAAAAACATTACAGAGTCCTCCATCAGAGTTAGAGCATACAATCTTTCCAACTCAAGCATATTCACTAGTTTTAAAAAATTGAGACTTGATCACTCTCAATTTTCAATAGGTTCAACATTTCTCTAGATGCCTCCAAAAGGGGGTATACACTTCTCCATATCAAAAGATAAAGTGTGTATACACAATCAGGTTTACATTTTATTTACTCTAGTAATTTCATTTCATGCATCACTATAATAAATGGGGGGTAAGTATAGACACTCAAATTTAATCAATAAATGCTTGAAAATGCTTATCCTTGACATCCTTACCTTCTTTGGCCTATTCGCAACTCAGTTATATTGAAAATCTCAATGAAAGCCTCCACTATCTTACAAATACTAAGAATATCATTAAAACATCCCTATTTCATTCTTATTTGTCCCTATTTAGCCTATAAAATCCTATCAATATTGTTTTATAAGCCTCTATCCTTTTAGGACAAGACTAAAATAGGCAGACATGTGCAAATTATATAATTATCCAATAGGGTGAATCTATCTCCTGCACTCTAATGATCACTTTTTGAATTTGATATGCTTCATAACAACTTTCCCCCATATTTCACAAGGTAATTTAACATGAATCTTCAAAAGATTATTATATAAAATCACATCAAGGCACTCTCTTGAAACACCCTAATACTTGATTAACAATCATCTAATTATTTGATTTTAAAAGGATCTATTTACGGAGTAAAGATCCCTATTTTGTACACTTGTAATTTTGTTAAAATTTTATAGTCATAGGCTGAATCTAACATTGTTTTATTACAGCCTAAGGGCATCCATTTTCAAATGTTAAAATCAAATATGATAGTTTCATTCATGATACTTACCCTAAAATGGAGAATTACATTGGCTTGAGGCCCTTTTGAGCTATGTAGGTAGCCCTCAGACTACACGAGTTTTTTTAGGATAGCTCAGCCATTCTCACTTCATCTTATTTTTTCCCCTCTATACTTGATATCTATTTGGTGCTTATGAAAGAATAGGGTTTTGAAATTTAAAGGTATTCCACACATCAATTTGGATCCTACACATAATCAAGTGATCAACAGATACATGCAAAGGTACCCAAATCAATAATTTTATCACATTGTTAGATAAGACAAAGTTGCATAAGATAATAATGATGTAATGTGCACTAATATATCTCCCATGCATTTTTCTAGAGTATAATAGATTTATGTTGTAGGTTATGTTGACAATTTTTCCCCATAGGTCAAATTTTTACCAATGCCATTCAAAACTTTGCATATCATGCATATTTATCTTGTGAGTCAGTTATTAGTCCTTAAAGGTCCTTAAATAATCCATGGTTAATAGGTCATGAAGTTATTTAGGTGATTTAGGGTCTCTTCTTTCACTTGTCTTGTTCTTTGCAAGAAAGTATTGATGTTGATCAAAGCAGTGAAAGGAGCAAGTTTTTTAAAGAGGCCCAAAGTAAGAGAAGAGGAAAACTCGATGAAGTGAAAGTACAAGTCTATTTTCTTTTAGGACTCTTTTTGACCAAAATGTTGTAATTTCTTCAGAGTTTTTGTCTGAAGGAAAAGCTCTGAAGGGTCCTTTGTAATTTTCTCGAAGGATATCTTTCTAAAGGGATTATTTCAGACTTTTGGTCCATTTCAACTTTTTCAAAGGGTACTTTTTCAAAGGGAAATTGACCATTTCATTTTTTTAAAGGGTCACTTTCTCTTTAGAAGTGGACCATTTTATTTTTTCTGAAGGGCCACTTTCAACATTCCAAAGGGTATTTTCCTTTCAAAAAGGCACAATTCAAGAAACTCAAAAGGCACTTTTAGAGGAAATGTTTCTTTTCAAAATTCTAAAAGATATCGTTTCTCAAGGAAAAGGGGACCTTTTCAATTTTCTAAAGGGACTCTTGTAAAAATTTTGAAAGAATTATCTAAATGAATTCTTTTAGGAAAATTGTCTAAATGAATTCTTTCAAAAAAAAATTCCATAGAAATGGACCAAAACAACTTTTCCAAAGGGTCACTTTCTTCTCTGAATGGACCATTCCAAAAAAGCCAAAGGGACACTTTTAAAAATTATGAAAGGCTCTTTCAACTTTTTTGAAGGCCACTTTCTTTGAAGAAATGATCCATTTCAACTTTTTTGAAGGGTCACTTTCTTTGAAGAAATGGTCCATTTAAACTTTTTTGAAGGGTCACTTTCTTTGTGTAAATGGACCATTACAACTTTTCCAAAGGGTATTTCTCTTCAAAAATTGACCATAACAGTTTTTCCAAACGGACACTTTCAAATTTACTGAAGGGCTCTTTCAATTTTTCCGAAGGGTCACTTTCTTTTTGGAAATGGACTATTGTAATGTTTTTAAAGGGTATTTTTCGAAGGGAAAAGGACCATTTCAAATTTCCTGAAGACCATTTCAAATTTTTTGAATGGACTCTAACAAAAAATCTGAAGGGCATTTCTAAAAAAAAGGGGGCACTTTTCAAAAATCCAAAGGATTCTTTCCTTTCAAAAAAGTAGTCATAGAATAAAAGTCAATGAGAAAATCTAAAGGGTCACTTTCCTCTTAGGAAGGTCCATTTCAAAGATCCAAGGGTCGATTTTCAAAATCTGAAGGAATTGTTCAAGTCTAAGGTAAAAGGATGAATTCTTTTGAGAAAATTATCCACAAACAAAAATACCAAAGACATTATTTCCTTCGAACATTTTTTTTGAGGAAATTGTTTGAGTCAAAGGTCAAAGAATAAATCTTTTCAGATAAAAAATCCAAAAAAATTCCTCCAAATGAAAATCTTGAAAGAAGTGACCAAAGAAGAAAATTTGAAGGAATTGATGATAGTTACGCAGACATTAACTTCAGCCTCAACAATTAGCTTTTGGGATTCAAATATCCCATAATGGGCCTACAAACGTCAAAATCTAACCCTTGTAAGTAGCCATTTGGGTTTGAAAATCCTAAGACATTTCCATAGATGTCAAAGATGGGTCTCATCAAATAGCTATTATAATTTAAAAGAGGTCAAATGGAGTCAGTGAATCTCAAGGGAAAAAGTGTAGATGATAAGTGTCAAAGATACATTCAATTGGTAGGAGATCGATGACTCGTAGTATCCAAGTCAGTTTCTAATCACCAATCAAAATAAAGGAAAGCCCAAGTAACTTAGGTAGGAACTGGTAAGTGTAGATTAATGGAGAATCCTTCATCCATCGATATGGCCCTCACCTTTGATAAGTGGGCACTCGACATATAAGCAACATGGCTAGTCCTAGATTCAAAGATATGGGGATTTCATCCTTATTCAGGTAGGACATGCACAGTGAAGGAGCATGCCAAGTTTTAAATGCAAGGATTAACTCATTCACACTTGACAAGGACACACAACTACCTTCAACATGACTCTATCAATTCTTAAAGAGGTAACTTTAATGCATAAAGGGCTCAAGAAGATTTGCGATGATCTTATAATAAAAGTGGTTGCATGCTTTCAATGTTGAAGAGCTCAAAAATAATGAGGGATCCACAGTTATTGGTAACTTCTATCTCAGCTCCCCACTCTAACATGCAATCCCTCTTATCTCTTGTCCTTTTTTCTATATATACATGCTTTTGAGCCATTATTCCTCCCCTTTAGAGATTGATTTTTCCATGTTTGAAGCACATCTATATTTTGTCTCTTTTGATGAATAAGACAAAATTGACATCTCCTCAAAACCTTATGTTGTATTGTATTTTCATGGTATGTTGGGAGATAAAAGTGATATCTAAGGCTTTCTCTCATCTTATCCTTTCCATTATACCTATTTTCAGGTGTTAATCTCATCCTTGCAGGTCGTATAGTGTGCTCCATCATCTTGTTTTTATGGTAAGTGTAAACTCTGTCTAATGTCTTTGACAAACCTATTGAACAATTACATTAGATCATGCACAAGCCTGAGCCCCTATGAAAGATATTGATGCTCAAAGGCTATTGTTTGAGTAGTGTATCTAGATTCACATGCTTGTTCATCTTTTCAATGCACATCAGGTAGATGAAGGTCATATTTTTGGTGTATCACCATCATAGATAGGATTTCCATTCAAGTTTCTTTCTTACCTTTTCCCTCATTCCTTTTCCTCAGCAATTTGTGTCAAAGACTAGGTATCCTGAGTGATACACCAAAGGGAAATAGCCCTTAGAATATAGATATTCAATCCACTAATTAGGCCACCCATAGCGTAGGATTATTTCCATGTTTTAGCAGACTGTGAAACAAGGGTACGAGTATGATTGACAATAGTTTTTGGCATGCTTGGTGGGACCAGTACTCCTTATCATAGCTAAAGTTTGGAGGTAAGGATAAGCATTTGTATCAAATAAGAATATACATCTTCATCACAAGCTAAGGATTCTTGAGGTTGTAAAGTTCATAACATCATTTAGGCATTTCCTTCATGCCAAATATTAAGACAACGTCAACTAATAAAGGTATTCTTTTTAAATTTATTGAGTTTCCTTCTACATCACATAATAAATCAAGGTTTATTAGGACAAATCCATATCCTCAAAAGCAATATTTATCTCTTGGTTATCCTATTGTTCTAAACACTACAATCCCCACTATCTGAATGGCTATCAAAAACCAGGTGTTTACTCCATTTAATAGAGATAGCCCACTGAATTTAGCCTAGTTTGATAACATTCTTATGTCTTCCCTCAAGAGCATCCTATTCTTCTCAAGAAAAAATCAAACAACTCCTGTTGAGTATATCTAAGTTGTAGTTAATCTCTGCTCAGTCTATAATGTTATTGAGCATAATGTTGTTATTAGATTACTTGTTAATTCCTTCAAAGGAAAATCATTATAGTGGTATAGAAGCCTACCACTAAACTCTATTTCTACCTAGGATGAATTGGGTGCAGCTTTAGTCAATCAATTTGAGGACAAATCTGATTACCTCTCTTTAATTAAACATTTAACTACCATAAAGAGAGTTTTTCATGAGTTCATGTCTGATTTTAATCTCAGAATCCAAAGAACATGGACTAAGATACCTGTGTTAATTAGGTCATCCCTTGAATATGCATTCTTGTACTATTTGAAAGCCCTTAACTCTGACATTAGTGTGATGATACAGTCAATGGGTGGTACTACCTTACCATATGTTTATGACATTGTAATAAGGGTAGAGAATAGTTTGATACAAGCTGGTAAGCTTTCTCCAAGACCTTAAATGCCTATATTCTTAGAATTGAGGTCTATTCTAGCCCATCAAATTATTCAAATTCCATCTTTAGCTCCTATACCATGCACTCAAGCTCAAATTGTAGCCCTTACTAACTAAGCTAGTGAGATAGGAGAGTTGAAAAGTTTGATACAGTCCTTTAGGAATGAAATATCACAACTCAAGAGGCAACAATTTTAGGCTAATAGGCCTTATCAGCAATAAAATCAAACTACCTATCAACCCTTCAAAGATCAAAGGCCTCCTTATCAAAATTTTAGAAAGAATAGACCACCTTATCAAACATAAGGAGCCATAATTATAGCTAAGCCATAAGCTTCCCTCAATCCTAATACTTATTATACTTTAAAGGCCATTATTCCCACCCCACCTCAAAATAACTTGATGCAAGATTTAGGTTGGTAGTCCTCAAATCTCAATGATGCTTAAAACCAAGCCTTGATATCACAAAACATCACTATGCCACAAATGATATAGGAAGAGTTTTCTTTTCAAGGAAAGTACCAAGATACAAGTTTGGCATCACAAGGAGAGACTCAATGAGTTCAAGGGCAGCCTTATGCCATTAATGTGAATTGGTAGGTAGAGGATCATGTTGCTTTTACACAGGGTGTTGAAACTAATAATTCAAGTGGTTAAGTTACAGTTGTAACTAGGGATAAAAGAAGATCCATTGATGAAGCTCATGAGGTGACAAATGCTTCAAGTACTCATAATTTTGTTTCTAATAGTACAAAAGAACAACTCACTGCCCCTATGACTCATAAAAATTAGAATATAGAGGTTATTAAAGTTCATCAGATACCTTTATTTCATGAGTTGCTAGTGTTTAATAAAGTGCAACCAAAGGTTGGTGGGTCTCTTTTCAATGTAGTGGATCAAATTAAGAGTTATGATATCAACATTATCATGTGGTATTCTCTTTCCATCATAAGACAAAAATATATGCTCATCCAAGAGCTTTCATCTCTCAAATTGTCTCCAGACCCTAATGGGAAATAAGGTGTTGTATGAACTATTACAGATCAGACAACTAAGCAACAAGTGCATCAATTAGATAATATGGTAAAGGTGGAAAATTTAAGGTAAAATCAAATACAAATCTCCCTTTTTACCTTTCTTTGATAGTGGGTGATACTTTGGTTCATAAATGTATGGTAGATAGTGGAGCTAGTAGTATAGTCATGCCTAAATAGATTATAGGCAAGTTCAGCGTTATTTAAGAGCCAAAAACTAAGGGGGTATTAAAATTGGATGGGTCACCAAAAAATATTTTAGGCATCATCAAATATCTGAAATTGACATTACATGTTTGTCCTAATGTTAATATTCAGCAGGATGTTGTTGTGGTAGACTTGCCTCCTTACTTTGTTATGTACCTTTCAAGGGACTTCACCTCAAATATTAAGGGATATTTATCAGTTTATTAGACTTATTTGATGTTTAAAACTAGGTATGGTACCAAGGTAATGATTCATTTTGAACATATTACATGTTTCTATATGAATCCATATATGCCAAGTGCTATGAACACCAATTGTATCATCTCAGATGATGTACTAGAAACTAGTGGAGTAGAAGATGGATAACCTTTGGATGGAGTTCTAGATTTGTTTCTTGATGAGTGGGCTTCCACTTTTCATGATCATGATCCTCATAATCTAATTGAAGAAGAAGGACTTGGTGTGTATTTCCTTCATGAGAATGATGCACTAATTCTAGCCATGGTTAAGGAAGATGAATCTAGTAAAGGTTTATGGTAATTGTTCTTTGATGAATCAAGGAATAAACATGGTATCAGATCTGGAATGATGTTGGTTTCTCTAACAAAGTAGATATATTTCTATTTTATTAAGTTTCAATTCGGTTATTCAAATATTGTTGCAGAGTATGAGGCATTAGTTCACAATTTTCAGTGGACCAGAAAGATGAAAGTCAACACCTTGCAAGTTTTTGGTGATAGTAAACTTATAGTTCACCAAGTAAGAGGTTCAAATGCATGTAAAAATTTGTTGCTTAAATCTTACAAGCATATAATATGGGATTTCTTGAATATTTCCAAGATTTTAGCATTCAAGCAATACTAAGAGGTGAGAATACACATGTAGATAGGTTGGTTGCCATTGGGGCACAATTTAGTATCCCAACTGATATAAAAAGTGAAAAAATTTAGTCACATATAAAGGTGGTTGTAAGACCCTCTATTCTATATAATTATGAGAATTGGCAAGTATTCAAAGATGACAATCAAATTGTGAGATTCTTGTAATAAGAGGCTGAGTTTTCTTTAAGAAATCAATTAAAGTACTTGTAGTAGTATGGCGATTAGATTATGCAGCTAAACATAAATAATTTGCCCAAGGGATTGGTCACACTTGAGAACATTTTTAGTGGTGATGATGAGTTAAGGAAGGAAAATTCATCCTTGTCAACAAAATAAGAGCACTATGCCAATGTATAGATTGCATTTGGCAAGATTTTTAAGTTAGGTAAGGTATGTACTTCTTCACAAAAAAAAGCTTTCATTGAGTTATGCATGGGTTTTATTGATGTATTTGCATGGTAATATAGTGATCTCAAAGGATTTAATCCAATTTTAGCTCAACACACCATTGAGTTAGAGACTGAAACTAAACCAGTGAGATAAAGACAAAGGCCCATCAATCTTAAGCTTGAACCTTTGATGAGACCTGAGCTTCACAAGCTCATAGATTCAGCTATTATATTTCCAATCAAGCACTTAACTTGGGTAACAAATCTTGTTTCATTATATAAGAACAATGGTGAGATTAGATTGTGTGTCAAATTTCATGATTTGAATATGGCTTCACTTAAGGATCACTATCCATTACCATCAATGGTGAAAATTTTATAGTTGGTTGAAAGTTCAAAGAGGTTTTCTTTATTATATGTATATAGTGGCTATAATAATATTTTGGTCAAGGAAGAGGACCAATTTAAGATAGCCTTCACAACCAAGTGGGGGACTTTTGCTTAGATAAAGATGCCTTTCGATTTATCCAATGCTAGAGCAACCTTTTAGAGAGACATGGATATGGAATTCCAAGGCCTTCTTAACAAGTTTGTACTTGTTTATTTGGATGATATAATAGTGTTTTCAAATAGTGCAGATGATCACTTGGTTCATCTCAGGCAAGTGTTCAAAATATATAGGCAATTTGGGGTATCTCTAAATCCTAAAAGTTTGTCTTCTCGATTAATGAAGGTAAGCCTCTTGGACATGTGGTTTCAAAGTATGGCTTAAGCATAGATTATAAAAGGGTAAACTCTATTCTGGCACTCTCCTTGCCTAAGCAAAAAAAGTCTTTACAAAGCTTGTTAGGGAAAATCAATTTTATAAGAAGATATATCTTAGCTTTTTCCATTTTAGCTAAGCCATTTACTGCCATGTTAAAGAAGAATCAAAGCTTCAACTGGTCAAAATAAAGAATAAAGAGTTTTGAGTACATTAAGAAGGCCATAGCTAGTGCTCCTATGGTTATAAGCCTAGATTTCACAAAATATTTCATTTTGTATACATATGCTAACATGGACACCATTTAAGGCATTCTTATGCAAAAAAATCATGAGGCTTTGAAGTAGCCAATAACCTTCTTTAGTCAAGGCTTGGAAGAATATGAAACAAGGTACTCTTTTATTGAAAAACATGTACTTTCACGTATAAGGTCTCTTAAAAAGTTTAGATACTTGTTATCTAATAATAAAATACACCTAATGGTTTTTCATCTGAGCATCAAGGAGTTCCTTTTGAACAAATATATAAATGAGAAGAGGGTTGGTTGGATAACCAAGGTAATGGAGTATGATGTATAAATTAAGGACACAAATTTGGTTAGAGGTAAAGGACTTTGTGAGAATCTAGCTCAAGATTTACAAGAAACTAATGAGGTTATTTTGGTGTCAAAAGATGAAGAGGTCACAGTCAGGCATACCTCACCTTCAATCTAGTTTCATGACTTGGTAATTTATCTCCAAGATAGTATTTATCCCTCTCATCTAAGTGCTTCAAAGAGAAGACATTTTAGGGTGCAATCAATTCTATTTTTGCTTTTTGATGGTGTTTTATTCAAGAAGGATATCAATGGTATGTTTCTAAGGTGTATTGAGCCAAGCCAAACTCAGAGATTGCTTGAAGAATTTCATGATAGATATGGTTGAGGACATTTTTCTACAAGAACTACAGCCCTTAAGATCATGAGAGGTGGGTATCATTGGCCTAGTATATTTGGTGATTACCATGCATGGGTTAGGAATTAAAAATAGTGTGCTATGTTTGTAGGAAAATTAAAGCTTATTGCCTTACCTCTTCAACCAATTATGGTAGATCAGCCCTTTATCCAATGGGGGTTAGACTTCATTAGTCACATAAATTCTCCTTCAAGTTTAGGACATAAATAGATTCTAATTGCTACAAATTACTTCACAAGTTGGATAGAAGCAATGGCATTGAAAGAAGCAAATGAAATCAATGTTCTAGATTTTTATGAAGGTTTGCTTACTAGATTTGAAAATCCTTCAACTCTTATTTTTTATAATTTAATAGCTTTTATGGGAACTAATATCAGCCAATGGGCTATCTAACATGGAATTTATCTTAGTACTTCATCAAAATATTATCCACAAGGCAATGGCCTTACTAAATCTACAAATAATAACCTATTAAGGATCATAAGAAGGACTATTGAAGACAATTAGAGATCATGGTACCTCATATTGAAGTTAGCTCTATGGTCTGATAGGATCACCTACAAAAGGTCAATAGCCAACTCTCCATACAAGCTAGTATATGGTAAAGAAGAAGGTTACCCATTTCTCTTAAGTTTCCTACTTTAGAATTAATGCATCAACTTGAGTTGTTGGAGAATGAGCCCATGGAGATTAGGTGTGTTGAGATTATGGAGTTGAAAGAAGTAAGAAATTATTCCATGCTAGCCATGGAAATTCATCAAGCACAAGTGAAGAGAGCTTTTGATAAAAGAGCTTCTTCACAAAGTTTAAAAGAAGGAGATTTGGTCCTCAAGTGGGATAAGGATAGACCTAAACTAGCAAGGCACACAAAGTTTGACTCCCTTTGGAGTGGCCCATACATAATCTCTAGCTGAAAATCCTACAATGTCTTCCAACTTATAAAGATGGATGGTAAGGAGCTTCCAATCCCAATTAATGGGATACATTTAAAACATTGCTACTAAAGAGATAGGTTCCTTGTACATATTTGTTCTGTTACTTTCCTCCAAGTGTTATTCAAGCACATTAGTTTTGTTATGTTTTGTCTCAAATAAGCGTTTTGTTTGTACATTTACTTTATTTAGTTATTTTTCCCTACTTTATGTGTTTTCCTTCTAGTTTTTGGGGATGGGGTCATATTATTTCAAATCAAAGGTTATACTTGAAATCATAGACAAAATTTTCCATTATTTTATGAGTTTAAATGTCACATATATGGTTTTATTATCAAGCATATCAGGTATGCTTCCCAATCAAAATGTTGACAATTTTGCCCCATAGGTCAAATTGTCACCCCTGCCATTCAAAACTTTACATATCATGATAATTTGTCTTGTGAGTTAATTATTGGTCCTTAAAGGTCCTTGAATAATCCATGCTTAATATTTCATGAAGTTTTTTAGTTGATTCAAGGTCTTTTATTTCACTTGTCTTATTCTTTGCAGGAAAGTATTGATGTTGATCAAAACAATGGAAGGAGCAAGTTTTTTAAAGAGGTCTAAAGTAAGGAGAAGAGGAAAACCTAACAAAGTGAAAGTACAAGTCTATTTTCTTTTAGGACTCTTTCTCACCAAAATGTTTGAATTTCTTTAGACTTTTTGTCTGAAGGAAAAGCTCCAAAGGGTCCTTTGTAATTTTTTTGAAGGATATCTTTTTGAAGGGATTATTTTAGACTTTTGGTCGATTTCAACTTTTTCAAAAGGTAATTTTTTAAAGGGAAATGGACCATTTTAATTTTAATAAAGGGTCACTTTATTTTCAAAAATGGACCATTTCATTTTTTTCTAAGGGCCACTTTCAAGGTTTCGAAGGGTATTTTCCTTTCGAAAAGGCACAATTCAAGAAACCCAAAGGGCACTTTCAGAAGAAAGGGTCCTTTTCAAAGTTTTTAAAGATATATTTTCTCAGGGAAAAGGGGACCTTTTCAATTTTTTGAAGGGACTCTTATAAAAAAATTGAAAGAATTGTTTGAATGAATTCTTCTAGGAAAATTATCTGAATTGTTAAGCACAGGATATATTGAGAGGGGGGGTGAATTAGTATATCATATATCTTATAAAACTTTCACTTAATCAAATTACACTTAACCAAACATTCAATATATGCAATAAAACTGAAACAATAAACACCACAAAAGATAGAGAGAGACACCAGATTTAACATGGAAACCCAATGTGGGAAAAACCATGGAGAACAATCTCAAGTATATAAATGAGCACCAACTCAAAAAAAAAAATTGCAAGCACCAACTTACAAGAGCACCAACCCCTTTGTTGAGCATCAACAAGCAACTATTCATGAGCACCAACTCACAGGAGCACCAACCCCTTTGCTGAGCACCAACACAGCAACAATTCATGAGCACTAACCCATAGGAGTACCAACCCCTTTGCTAAGCACCAACACAATAATAATTTATGAGCACCAACCCCTTTGCTGAGCACCAACACAACAATAATTAATGAGAACCAACCTCATTACTGAGCACCAACATAGCAACAACTCATGAGCACCAATCCATAGGAGCACCAACCCCTTTGTGTATACCACACAACTATCTCTCAATGTTTCTATCTCAACAAATGATAGTTCATTATAATATCTCTTTTCTCTCTCACCTTTACTCTTCTAAGCTAGATATAACAAATACAAATCATATTCATCTCTCATAATGGTCTTCTAAGCTAGATATTACTATCTCAAAACAAACTCTATCTTCCACATTACAAATGGCTTCTCAAACCTTTATTTATAGCTTTTCAAATGACCTTTGGCCTTCCCCCTTTATGACCCTTCAATCCTCATGGAAAATGGTGCCAAACTTGCATGACCCTTCATATCCTTGCATTTAAAAATTCATGTGGTGACCCTTCATAAGTAAAAATGTCCTTTCCTCTTTTGTCATTATCTTGGTAACTTTTTGTATTCCTCAAAGTGTCCCTTCATGAGAAATTGTGCCCTTCCTTTTTTTTCTTCACTTGGTGACTCTTGGAAATCCCCAAGATGACTCTTCATGGGAAAATGCATCCCATTCTCTTTTGTCTTTACCCCGTGACTCTTTGACTTCTCCATGGGCCCTTCTTTTGTCTTATATGTAACCAAAAATATATTCATTAATATTAAATAAATATTAACACATATTAGCCAAGATATAACTATTACAAACATCATTAAATGCAATGGGGCCTTTATCACCAATAATGCTAAAACTTTGACATCAATGACAATATTTCCAACACGAATGAATTCTTTCAGGAAAATTATTTGTATAAATAGACCAAAACAACTTTTTTGAAGGGTCATTTTCTTCTTCGAATAGACCATTCCAAAAAAATAGAAGAGACAGTTTTAAAATTTTTGAAGGGCTCTTTCAACTTTTTTGAAGGTCACTTTTTTTGAATAAATGGTCCATTTCAACTTTTCTGAAGGGTCACTTTCTTTGAATAAATGGTCTCTTTCAACTTTTTTGAAGGTCACTTTCTTTGAGGAAATGGCCCATTTGAAATTTTTTGAAGGGTCACTTTATATAAAGAAATGGTCCATTTCAACTTTTCCAAAGGGTCACCTTCTTTATGTAAAGGGACCATTGTAACTTTTTCGAAGGGTATTTCTCTTCAGAAATGGACCATAACAATTTTTTCAAAGGGACACTTTAAAATTTTTTGAAGGGCTCTTTCAATTTTTTCAAAGGGTCACTTTCTTTGTGGAAATGGACCGTTGCAACTTTTTCAAAGGGTATTTTTCAAAGGGAAAAGGACCATTTCAAATTTCTCAAAGACCATTTCAAATTTTCCAAAAGGACTCTTGCAAAAACTCTGAGGTGCATTTCTCAAAAAAAGGGGGCACTTTTCAAAAATACAAAGGATTCTTTCCTTTCAAAAAAGTGGCCAAAGAAGAAAAATCACTAAGAAAATCTAAAGGAAATGGACAATTTCAAAACATCTGAAGTGTCACTTTCCTCTCAAAAAGGTCTATTTCAAAGATCTAAGGGTCCATTTTCAAAATCTAGAGGAATTGTTCAAGTCTAAGGTAACATAATGAATTTATTCAAGAAAATTATCCACAAACAAAAAGCCTGAAGACATGATTTCCTTCAGACATTTTTTCTGAGGAAATTATTTAGTTCAAAGGTCAAAGAATAAATCCTTTCAGAAAAAAGTCCAAAAAAATTCATTCAGACAAAAAGTTTGAAAACTTTCTTCCAAATGAAAATCCCGAAAGAAGTGGACAAAAAATAAAATCCAAAGGAATTGATGACAATTACACAGACATCAACGTTAGCCTCAACAATTAGCCATTAGGATTAAAATATCCCTTGATGGGCCTACAAACATCAAAATATAACCCCTATAAGTAGTCACTTAGGTTTGAAAAGCCTGAGACATTTCCATAGACATCAAAGATGGGTCTCATCAAATAGCCATTAACATTCAAAAGAGGTCAAAGGGAGTCAGTGAATCTCAAAGGTGAAAGTGTCAAATATGCATTCAACTGGTAGGAGATAGATGACTCATGGGCACCCATGCACAAGTAGATTGATGGTGTGAATCAAGGATCTAAGTTAGTTTCTAATGACCAATCAAAATAAAGGAAATCCCAAGTAACTTAGGCAAGAGTTGGTAGGTGCATATTAATGGAGAATCCTTCATCCTTCGATATGGCCCTCAGCTCTGATAAGTGGTTGATCGACATAGAAGCAACATGGCTAGGCCCAGATTCAAAGATATGGGGATTTTGTCCTTATTCAGGTAGGACATGCATAGTGAAGGAGCATGCTAAGTTTTAAACGCAAGGATCAATTTATTCACACTTGAAAAAGACACGCAGCTACATTTGACATGGATCTGTTAGTTCTTGAAGAGGAGACTTGAATGCATAAGGGGCTCAAGAAGATTTATGGTGATCTCAAATAAAAGTGGTTGCATGTTTTCAATTTTGAGGAGCTCAAGAACAACAAGGAGGGATCCACAACTATTGGTAACTTCTATCTCAATTCCCCACTCTAACACACAAGTCCCTTTTTTTCTTGTCCTTTCTTATATATATGTAGGCTTACAAGCCATTGTTCTTCGAAGATAAATTTTTCCATATTTGAATAACATCTATATTTTGCCTCTTTTGATGAATAATATAGAATCAGCATCTCCTCAAAAGCTTGTGTTTTAGTGTATTTTCATGGTCTTTTAAGAGATGAAAGTGATAGCTAAGGCTTTTTCTCATCTTATCCTTTCCATTATACGTATTTATAAGTGTTAATCTCATCTTTATAGGTCACATAGTGTGCTCTATCATCTTGTTTGTATGGTAAGTACAAACTCTCTCTAGTGTCTTTGACAAACCTATTGAATAATTACCTTAGATCATGCACAAGCTTGAAATCCTATGTGAAATACTGATGTTCAGAGGCTATCATTTGAGTAGTATAGTTAGATTCATGTGCTTGTTCATTTTCTCAGTGCACATCAGGCAAATGAAGGTCATATTTTTGGTGTATCACCATCATAGATAGGATTTCCCTTCAAGTTTATTCTTACCTTTTCCCTCATCTCTTTTCCTCAACAATTTGTGGCATAGACTAGGGATCCTAAGTGATACACCAAAGGAAGCTAGCCCTTATAATCTAGAGATTTAATCAGTTGATTAGGCCACCCATAGCCTAGGATTGTTTCCATGTTTTAGTAGACTATGAAGGCCTAAAGATACCTTCACAAGGGTGTAAGTTTGATTGAAAATAGGTTACAATACATTCATAATGTCTCCTCAACTAGTTTCTATTAAAATATGGTCTGCATAATTGAAAGAAATCAGATCCAATATAGGTTTGTATAAGTTACTATTTTTATCATATCTTTAATTATGTGCATTTTTTTATTTATAGTCATATAAAATGTCAAAATTGGTAGTTTGAGTGTAGCTTGTGACACCCAACCAATAGGTATTTTTTGCATGCTCTCATGACCCTTCTAGACACCTTTTTGCTTATTCCCAGTCATCCCAAGCTTTTTAAATGGTCATTCCACCTCAGCCAGGCAACATTTCCTAGGCCAATCCTATCCCCCTAGGTCTCGCACCTATAAGACAAGAGCGCCCAACTCGGACTATAACATCAAACCCTAGGGTGTCTTATTTTGGAACTCCTATCCAATTGCATTTTAAACTCCAACAATTATTTCCTTCTAGTTTCTATCCTTCATCTTGTCAACGTAGCACGAATAAATTCAACCCATAACCAATAGATATCTATAAAATCCCATTCAAAGTTTATTTAGATGCGGTTGGAAAATATTACATAAGTAAGCAAGAATATAATCAAAACTATTTAGGAAAATTTACCTATTCTATGCATATATCCATCCAATATAGCTACAAGCATATCCAAATCCTCACACCAATCCCTATCCACCTCAAACATGCCCAATTTAGCATTTTTACATTTACATAACACTATTGCACAAAGCACATCGAGTGGAAGAACTACATATTGCTTGATCCCTCTTCATAGTATTGATATGTAGGTAGTGTGCCCATACAAGGGGTGTGGATACATGTTTAGTGCATCTTACACACACTAACCCCCCCTTCTTTCTCAAGTTTTATCAAAGCACAATGAAATCTAGGGTTTGAAGATTAAATAAGCTCTACAAGGAGTTTCATAGACTTTCAATTGTCAAGATTTCATAGGAAGGCTCACATAGGAACAATGAATAAAACCTAGAAAATTTGGGTCTCTGTGAGTAGTTTGGATAATAGTGACAAAATAAGACTATAACACTAGACCCTAGGGTGTCCTATTTTGACGCTCCTATCCTTTAACAAAATGAAATCCAAATCTTGATTTGTAATACTATCCTGGTCCTACGCAAACAATATCAGACCCTGCAACCACTATTTCAATTCATTTTCAGCTAAGTATTATTTTCTCCATATTTATTGCTATTTATAGAAAGGTTAAAAATACAAATAAATTATACAAATCAGTGACTAAATTATTATAATATTATTTACTAATTTATTTATTCTAGACCCTTAACTAAATTAGGAATAAAACTTCAATATTCTCAAAACTATTAAATCATTTGGTTAACCTAACTTACTTCGTTTGTGCATAAAAACCCTAGGTAAAATTCCTTCCTAATTTTTCCAATATTTTTTTAATTTTGTACCTACATATTTAAATCAAAAAAACATATTAATTTTTAAAATTCCATAATATTTTTTTTTTTAAAATCATTTTCTTTAAAATTGTAGTTGCATTTACTAGGTCTATTTAAATCAAAAGTTTTTCCAAAAAAATTCTAATTTTTTACATGCATATTTAAATAAAAAATTCACATTAATTTTTAAAATTTCATGGTAATTTTAAAAAATTATTTTCTTCCAAACCCTAGTTGTATATACTAGGTCCATTTAAATCATAATTTTTCCAATATTTTTTTGATTTTTTAACTGCATATTTAAATTAGAAATTCACATTAATTTTTAAAATTCCATAGTAATTTTAAAAATATATATATCATTTTTTTTCCAAAACCCTAGTTGCATATACTATATTTCATTGCTTTTGAGGTATCACCTTACATATTTGTGAGCTTCGTATCCTTTTTATGCATTTTCTAGTTTATTATTTTTAGGACTTACATTTTTTATATTCAGTACTTTCCTTTCATAACACTTTGTTTATTACAAATTATTACAAAAAATTCAATCAATTTTCAATTTGTTTTCTTACTTTAACCATGGTCCAATATACTGGTTTTTTATGAAACTGATAAAAAAGAACTTCAAGAACTCTTAACTAAACATCTAGACATGCAAGATGATATGCTTAAGATACTACAAGAAGAGAAATATAAAGCAAACAATGGTCAATCCTCTCAAACCACAAAGCAATCAGTTGAAAATGGCACTACAGGGGCAACAATGTCTTAATAACCCCCTATAGCAACTCAACCTTTATCTATGCCACCACTAGCTATAGCTAGTACATATTTGTCTCCTGATGTAGCTGCCCTTATGCAAGAGATAAAATATCTTCAATCTAAGGTGATACATCTTGAGCAATGTGCCTCTAGACCTACACAGGGTTTGGATATTTTTGCTCTACTTCATACACTATTTGCACATCATATTGCTTCTATACCCTTGCCACTAGGTTTTTTTTAACTCAAGCTCACTCTATATGATGGCAAGGGTGATCCAAAGACACACTTGAGAGTTTTTCATGCAACATGCTTAGACTATGTGCTAAATGACTAGCTACTAACCAATCTATTTCCACATAGTCTAAAGAATTATGCTTTACAATGGTTTTATAGTCTACCAAATCAGTCGGTCAATGTATTCAATCCTTTAGTCAACATGTTCCTAGCTCATTATATCATTAACATTGGTGATAAGGTTTCCTATGCCCAAGTTACACGACAAAAACAATGATCAAATGAACATCTCACATATTATGTTCTTCGATATAAGACTATCTTGGCTAAGATGACTAGCCACATCATTGATCAAGAGTTAAAAAATCTCTTCAAATAGAGTCTTCTACTAGATTTGCATAAATCAATAATGTTCAAAAGATTCTCTTCTTTGACTGAGTTATGTCATACATTAAAGGAAAGAGAAGTCAAACTAATTTCAATGGGAAAACACAAGTACATAAGTATATCAAAAAAAAACAAAGAGTAACAATAAATTCCCATATAAAGTCAAGGTCAATGATTAAAAAATTCAAAATCAACCTACATTCAATGCAGCTTTAGAGCCCCCATAGTAAGTGGTTTTATCAGCTCCTCTTCGGTGAACCTTTACCAATCTACCAGTTTCTCTAACCAGAGTTTTATAGTAGCTTTTAGAATGTAATATCATATCTCTCCCTCCTATTCAAGAAGTTGATCCAACAAAGCCTCTTCCATGGGGATATGATCAGAATGCATTTTTGTGACTTTTACAGGGCACTAGGCCACACAACAAATAGATGCATTAGTTTGAAACACAAGATACAGGACTTGATAAATGGAAATCTTATTGATCTTGGCACTCTAATTAAGCCTCTATAGGAAAATCAAACATGATATAAGTCTCTTAAAAAAATTTAGATCCTTTTTCATAACATTCTAAACAAGAGACAAGGGACACATCAGGTGTTCACCATGCATATCATGCACATCCATCACCAGTTACATACATGGCACCTTTAGTTGAGTCACAATCTTTGAGTAACATGATTAGTGTGCACAATTATAAAGTTCCAACTAGACCTTTGATCTCCTTCTCTGAGTAGAAGATAATTGAGGATGATTCAGATTATCATGCACTCTTTATCATAGCTTACATTCATAATCATTCCATTCATAGTGTTCTCATAGATAATTGATCTAATGTGAACATGTGCACTATGACATTACTATAACATTTTGGATATTAAGTGTAGGATATTACCCTAATGGACATAGTTGTCAGTAGATTTAGTGGGCACATACAGATTTCATTGGGTGAGATTGTACTTCCTCTATAGGTTGGTCCAACACATATGGCCACACCATTTACTATTATTCCCAGTGTAGGAGTTTTTGATATGTTATCTGGTTGATCATAGATCTAGAAACTTCATGTATTACCTTCTATAGTTTATAGATGCATGAAATTCATTCATTCTAATTAGGTTGTTATATTTGGTGGAGTTTCATATGAGTCACCACTCCCCACTTCAGAGTCATCTACTACTTTGTAGTAACCAGTTTCAGTTTCGCCACCAGTTTTAGTTCTTCTTCTAGTTCAATTTCATACATAGGTGAGACCTATATCGCCATCATAGAGAGTTTATCCACTTCAACAGAGGCCTTTTTTAAAGCAACCACAATTTTATGATTCTATAAACCTTTCAGCCATAGTGTTCACACCCAGGGTAATATCATTGAGGTCTCATGCCTCTACACATAGAGCACATATTCAAAGAGTTTCTCTTATTACCAAATGGGTCCCAAAGAACCCCATAGGTGCATCCACTTCTAAAATTTATAGGGGGACACCACAGTTGGTTTATGATTCAAATATTTTAGAGAATTTATAGCACACATAGCTTTCAGAGTTACACTCTTAGCCATTCCATCATGCTTCAAGATCACGCACGATCCCTTTTCTTGATATAGGACACCATCATAGGGAGTTTTCCATAAGACTCATCAATTAGTATCATCTCTTCTCGACCTTACTTGTACATAGTTTCTTTTTACTTGTTTGTACATATGTTTTTTATTGATATTACTTATACATAATTTATTTTTGATTGATTATACATATCTTATTTAAAAAATACTAAAAATAGTATAACATGTCAAAATCCAAAAACATTCAAATAATTCAAAAACACAAAAATATTTTAATTATATGCATTATCCATGCTTTACATTTCTACTACCATGCTAGACTTACATTTATTGTTCTATGTTATTGTTTGTCAATTTATCTACATTACCATACTTCACTTGATCTTCTTTAAGTGCGTGTGGTGACATCTAGATCCTTGATTGCTTCACTCTACCCATTGAGAGGGCATCTTACTTCGACATTTAAGATACACATCAATATATCTACCAACTGGGGGCATATTCTACATGACTACACCATCTAGTTTATGTCATTCAAATACCACACACTCTAGTTATCATGATGATGTACATTATTTACTAACTTACACAAATTACTCTATTGACACTCACTATTATATAGCACTTGTGTATTTATTAGCATATACCTAGTCTTATACTATATGTCTTCAATACTTTCACTTCTTATTTTGATTAGTTAGATGTGATTGTATTTCTAGCATTTACATGCTTTCCTTTCTTTCTTTGCATAGATATATATGATTGCATTTCTTAATTTTGATTATATGTATTATGTGTGCCTTAGGACATTTTCCAATGTCATTTACTTGTACTCTTCAATGTTCATGTGGCCCTCATGCCAAATTTGGCTATTTCAATTGTATGTGTATGTAGCATTTGAACATGCCTTATATGCTTACATCCCAGTTTGAATGACATGTGCCCATGTCCCTTATTTTTTGGCCCCTTAGCCACTCTTGTATGCTTCTTAATTCTTGCCTTAAGTGCTTATTGCTTATTTTCTTCTCAATTTATTTATAATGCCATGATCCACATCATGCATTCCCTTGCTTTATAGATGTCATGATAGACATCATGCTCCATCCCTCCTTGATAACAAATAACTAAACTTCTAGTTTCAATTCACTATATTGCACATGTTATTACATTTTTATATCTATTTAGGCATACCCCTGTTGATCTAATAATCTCCATTACAAACCATGTTATATCTTGAGATATCTTATTAATTATCATTGCCATATCATATATTTGTATAACATAACACAATTATAGGCTCTTTCTTCTGAGGATAGTCATTCCTACCCTTAAAAGAGGAGACAACAAATAGGGGTTTTTGTCATAGAGATCAGAGCCTCTAACTGGTCAAAAAATAGTTTTCAAAACACCCAAAATAGTAACCAAACTTTAAACTAGGCTAAATAGACCAGACAAATAGTGATAATTATAGAATAATTTTTAGAATCAGTACAAGACAAGAGCACCAACTTTAGACTATTATACTAGATAGCAGGGTGTCCTATTTTGGTGCTCCTATCCAAATAGAAAAAAAACTAGATTTTTTAGAAATAGACAAAAAAGTAAGTATAGTTATAGTTTTGTCAGCAACAGTTTAGTTTAGAATCAGCAATTTTAGTATAGTTTTTCTTAGAGAATCTAGATATATGGGGCATCATGCACAGCATGATGGATCTTACTTTCAATTTTAGATATAGTAGTTGGTATAACTTCCAGATTAGAATCCATGTTATAGACACTAGTGATTGGGGTCGAAGTGTAATGCACATTTATTTTCTCTTCTTTATAGTTTATGTTATTACCTAGGAATTTTCAATAGTTGTATGCCTTATTCCATGTGCAGGTGGTTGGTATCATTCCCAAGTGGGTTCCACATAAGCCTATTATTTAGTTTTGGAGTGGCTTTTATACAAGCTTAATCTCCACCTTTTCTAAGTGGTCAAGAGTTGCCTAGTTTCTAGCACACATTCAGTTATCCATGCCACATTGTCAGATTATAGAGCATTCATAATCTTTAAGATCCATCTCATATGACACACATTCATACCAATATCAATTCATAGCTTTATTTTATGAGGCAATGATGTAGCCAAAGGACTAACTAGCTTTTATATTCTTGAGCCACCTACTCAAAGGGATTGGACACATAGTCCAAACATTGATTAACACATGCATGATCATATAGCTTCACTTAGTGGGCAAAGATAGAGTCAAAGGGCCAACCTTTGCATTCTTGAGCCACTCTCTAGGAATTGAGCACTCAACTCCATTCACGATATTAATTTTGGTACAACATCATTCAACACATACCTAACATCACTCAGCATCACAAAAGGTTTTGTATTGGTTCATGTACCCAATAAGGTGTATTCATTCATTTCTCTTTCTCTCTTTTTTACCTAATTTTTTGTATGTTTTTACTTTAGACATAGTGTGTCTAGTAAGAATTGATCTACTCCTGATTTGATTTTGTAGATTTACACTTCATGACATGCTCTTTATGTACACCCAGCATCACACAACTTCATGGGATTTGCCCTTGTAGGTAGGTTTAGGTATTCTTTTTATTTTTTCTTCATCCTAGTATTTCACTTTGCTACATCACTAAAATAAAGGGGAGGTAAATGCATTCATATAAAATTTTAAAATTAGTAGCTTGAGTGTGTTTTGTGACACTCAACTCATAGGTCTTTCTTGCATGATATCACGATCCTTCTAGATACTATTTTGCTTATTCCTAGTCATCTCAAGCTTTCCAAATGATCATTCCACTTTAGCCAAGTATAATTTCCCAAGCCAATCCTATCCCCCCAGGTCCCGCACCTGTAAGACAAGAGTGCCCAACTTAGATTATAACATCAAACCTTAGGGTGTCCTATTTTGGTGCTCCTATCTAATTACATTTTGAGCTCTAATGGTTATTTCCTTATGATTCATATCCTTCATCTTGTCAACCTAGCATGAATACATTTGACCCATGACCAATAGATCTCTATAAAATCTCATTCAAATTGCATTCAAAAGGGGTTGGCAAATATTTAAAAAGTAAGCAAGAATAAAAGCAAAACCATTAAGGAAAATTTCCTTATTCTTTGCATACATCCATCTAATATAGCTACAAGCATATCCAAATCCTCACAAAAGTCTTTAACCACCTCAAGCATTCCCAATTTATCATTTTTTCATCTACATAGCATTATTACACAAAGCACTTCAAGTGGGAGAACTACATATGGCTTGATCGCTCTTTAGAGTATTGGTATGTAGGTAGCATGCCCACACAAGGGGTGTGGATACATATTCAGTACATCTTACACACACTAACCCCCCCCTTCTTTCTCAAGTTTTATCAAAGCATACAATTATAAGGTTTAAATATTAAATCAGCTTTACAAGGAGTTATATAGACTTTCAGTAGTTGAGATTTCACAAGCAGGCTCACATAGGGACAATGAATAAAACCCAAAAACTTAGGTATCTATGAGTAGTTTGGATAATAACAATAGAAGAGGACTATAGCATCAGACCCTAGAGTGTCCTATTTTGGCACTCCTATCGTTTCATAAAATGAAAGCCAGATCTTGATTTATGACATTGTCCCAGTCTTGCACAACCAATATCAAACCCTACAACAGTCATTTCAATTCATTTTAAGCTAAGTATTGTTTTATCCATATTTATTACTATTTAAAGAAAGGTTAAAAATACAAATAAATTATACAAATTAGTGGTTAAATTATTGAAATATTATTTATTGATTTAATTCTTCTAAACCCTTAATTAAACTAGGAATAAGACTCTAATATTTCCAAAACTATTATATCAGTATTTCTATATTTAGGTTTTTGTATTTTACTATTTATTGTAATCTAAATCAATTTTATGCAATTTTAAATTTACAATTAAAAAAATTTATATTAAACAGCACATGAAAGATGTAATAAATAAAATAAATAAGTTATTTATAGTAAGTAATAATGGTATATCGATGAAGCACTAACATTTGATGAGCATGAATAATTGGTAATGTCATCTAAAGTATAATGTCTTAGTCATTAATAATAAGTTATGATACAATAAGTGTCAAAATTAGTATGTAAGATGGAAGCATAAGCTATAAGAAAACCTAAGTTATCAATTTGATATCATCAGCATGTAAAAAGGGGCATAACATTTTACTACACTTTTCTTACTAAGAAGTGAACTTATTAATATAAATGTGTCATACATGGTGGACCTTGATAAAGTCATAAACAATCTCATATCACAAGTGATTAGGTATAGCAAATCTTGTTGGTGTAATTGTAATAACGTGTAATGGAAATAACTGGAATTATGTCACAATAAATATATGATGTCAAAATATTGAAATATATATGTGTTGAATCCAAATTCATGTTAGCAATATCTAACCAATCATATTATCAATGTTCAAATTTTCAAATTAAATAATATGATGAGAAAAATTTGGTGCATTTTTGTAAAAAAAATCATCATGTGCTCAAATAATGTATGTAACGTAAGGATATGTACAATTGAATTGATTTTAATTGTGAGATGTACTAGTATAAGGTTGTTCATGTTCAATTTGAATTTTATTTTATTGCACTTTTTTAAGGCACCCATCATTTTTGAGATGTGACATGATCCTCTTTATTAGGATTTGAATATTTCCTTGCATGTTAAATTTATTCCCTTCATGTTCAAGTGTATTGTAATCATATGCACTATTGATTATCGCTTTCATCATTTGTAACCATGTAACTACCACTATAGCTTTTTAGTGGAAAAATGATGGCATAATATGGGAAATCTGATATATGTCTTTGTACCACTTGTAGACACCTAAAATCATACACTTTGTGCCAATTTTAATTATATGCTAACATCATACTAAATCATCTAATCAATTATTATATTTGAACTAGCATTCCTAGTATGTCAGTATTCCCCCTTAATCAATTAATCTTTTCTTCTATTGTCACATTCTATCCCACTAAATTCACATCACTTCCCATTGTTGATTAAAATTTGTTAATTAACTTAATCTTCTTCTAATATAAAATTCCATAGCTTTTAGAAATTCATATTTTCTAAATTCATAAATTCCTAATTTCCTCATCACACAATAACTTTCCAATAAAAAATTCATTAAATCTTCCACTTTCCCAAGGCAATTGAATGGAATTGGATAGTGTGTGAGCAAGGTTTATGAAAAGCTATTACATTTCCTTCCACACTTAATCCTTTATTCTAAACTCCATCTCTCCCTCTTACCCAACCCATCTCCCTCATCTATGAGGATGGAGGATTAATCTTGATCTAATGGTTCACATTCATCATCCAAGCCTATAAATTGGGGGGCTTCCTCCTCATTCAAACAAGTCTTGATAACACAATGAAGTGTTTCCCTTTTGAAGAGACACTCTCATATCAAACACATAATGCATCATCAACTCATCAAGTTAGCAAGGGTTACATTGTTGAATTTCCCATGTGCATTATACAAGCCTTTGGAAACTATATTTGGGTTCATCCAAACTTTAATTCTACCAAGGAGTAAAGTCCAAAGTCAAGGTATAAAACTTATGTTTTGTTTATCTTCCATTTAGTTTTTTCTCTCTTTCCTTAACCTTGACCAATAAGAGGACATACGCTTAGGCTTAGTTGTATACTATTAAATTTGATTTTGGTTTCATACTAGCAAAAACTAACCCTTTGTAATCATGTGTTACACCACTAGATATAGGCAATTGAATACATCCCAATGTTACTTGTTCCACCAAATAAGGTTATTCTTGTGTCAAATGTTCTATATCATATCCAAGTGTCTTAAGAAAAGGAATAATACACAAATTGAGTTTATATTTGTCATATATCATGTTTATATGCCTTTATACTTCTATATACACAATTATGACAAAAAGTTATGCATGTGAAGGATAAGTCTCTATAGGATCTTAGGGAATCGTAATTGAAACATTGTAATAGTTTGGTGATTCAACCTTGGGAGTTAGATATTGCACTTTAGAAGATGAAACATTAATTTGCATAGGTTTCTCAATATTAGAAGGTATGATTGAGACTTATGGTTTCATAATAGATATATTTGATGTAAGATAATAATTGTCAATAAGATCATGTTTTTAATGTTTCAAATAATGACACTTATCTATTGCATGACCAATTATTTTATGATATTCAAAAACTATTTTTTAATTAAAATTTCATGGTGTATACACCTAATATTTTTCACTTTATCACTTTACTAATGGTTTCTCTTGCAAAGGCTTGTCAACGCATTAAACTCCTTGAGTGCCTGCCTAAAAAGGTGCAATAAGAATAGGGTGGGATATGTTCATGGTACTTTATGAGATATGTTGGCATAATATTTTTCCATATCATCATTACTATAAGTTTGACCTCCTCTGAGTCTCTTTATGTATTACCTCTTTGTCTACTTCTCATCCAAATTTTATAGCTTCCCTATATCTTATTGTATCAGCCTACCCAATATAGTTTGTTTCATACTTTGTCTTCATTATATTATATCATCTATCATGATATAATTATGAGTCTATTTTCTATCATTCATATTATGTCAACCTAGCTAATAATGTACAATGTCAGCTAATGTCTTCCAACCATATTAACCTAGCCAATACTATTGACTTTGTGTTCAAGGTTAATTTTGGGTATTAGATCCATATATATAGGGGTAATATTTCATCCCTAAAACATATATCACATTCATTCACTTTGTTTGTGCTTGCATTTATGATCCTAAGTAGTATTTATAGGAGTTAGAGGTTTGAAACCTTATCTTGGAGGTCTTGTGTTGTGGTGTCATTAAATCTCAAGACGAGGGATCTTTGGAGTTCCTAACTAAGGATATATAGGTCTTAATATTACCATTTGACATCTTCAACCTATAAAAACTCTTGAAAAAGTGCCACTTGATCAAAAGGGGAAGATTGAAGCTTCGACATCTCCACCCAAAGGTAAGTATCTATATCTCTACATTTTTTCTTTTATTTACTTAGAAGATTAGATATTGCATGGTTTATTTCTTTGTGGATGTATGTGTATATCCTTTCTTATACTAAATAATTTAGTATAGATACATAGTTTCTTTGCTTACCATTTATTATCTTAGGTTACATATACCCCCATTTGGTTGACCATTGCACCTTACCTTCTTAATATACCTATCATTTATTTTTACTTACATCCTTACAATCACTTACCCATCATTCAACCCTAGTGAGAGTTATACCTGATGTCATAATTTTAGGATTTAGAACCCTTTTCTCTTAACATTTGAGGGTAGATTACCCATTTTTATGTATATGGTTATTATATGTCCTTACCCAGTCATCCAAGTATACACAAGCTTTATTGTTATGACTTTATTCGAGTCTTAGTCTATTAAGAAAAATAGGATATTTATACATTATCCTAGCCCATACATACATACTGGTGAACTTAATGTGAATCTTATCCCACCTATGGTTAGATAAATTTCATGTTTTTCCTTATTGATTTTTAGAGATATCTTGAAAACCATCATAAACTTTCAAAATGATTATCTTTGCCAACCCAATACATTTTTCTTAGTTTTAGTAATTGTATCGGCCAACTGGATACAATTCCTATTTTTTTCACAACTATATCAGCCAACTCAATCTAGTTTTTAGTTTTTCCTAATTGCATTGGCAAACATGATGTAGTTTTATATATCCTACCAACTACATCAGTCAACCCCATACAATTATGTTTTAAAAAAAATTATCCCAATTGTATCAACTATGCAATACCATTCTAAGTGTTCATTTATTTCATTACACGAGGAATATTTTTATTTCAATTTGAATCATTTTTGTCATTCAATCTAAAATTATGTTTCAATAGCTTTAAAACTCATATGAGCTATCATTCTAGGCAAAGCAGTCATCAATTTTACATGAGTTGTGGTGTGAGGGATATTATCCTAATACTCAAGCCATTAGACAACACTATATATAGACTTTATCTTCCACACACCTCATGATATATTAGAAATAGTTGAGGTTTTATTTTAATCCAATACTAATAATTTCAATCATTTGATTTTTTAGTATACCAATAAGTGGTTAACCTTTGGAAGTTCCTCTTAATATACCTCAAAGATGGGATAGTGTAGATACGAGAAGGTGAAATCCTCTATAGTCTATGCTCTTTGGGTCTTATTCACTATATATGTATGATATCAGTGTATCTAACAGATTATAATTCAAACATACCCAACGTGGTATACCTCCCTACTTTATTCATTTTGCTACTACTCGACTAATTTATTAGTTTGATTACTTTATAGATTGTATCAACCAACCTAATATCATTAGGTGCCTTGTTTTATAATTGCATCGACCAAATTGATAAACTTAGGTTTTTCTACCAATTGTATATGTTAACTAGATATAATTCATGTTTGTGATCATATTGGTATCAACAAATTTAATACAATTTCATATCTCTTATTTTAGTTCCATATTGTACTTGTGAACCTAATACAACTTATTTTTATCAATCCTTTGAAATCAGCTGCACCAACCAACTTAGTATAGTTGATCCTTTTTACTTCATAATGGAACATATCTTTGACCAATCTGAAGAGAAAACCAACCAATATTTTCAAGGATTTATTAACAATCCTAATGCCATTGATTTATTATTTTTTGAGAAATTAGATGTTTAATTCATAAATAATAAATAGGTCTGAGTAGATAAAAGTAGTAAATAATATGTAATAATTTATCCACTAATTTTGTGTATGTAAATAGTATTTTTGCTTTTTCTAAAAATAGTAATGAGTGAGATAAAATATGACTTAGCTTATTCTAAGCTGTTATAGTTGACACAAAGTCTGATACTGGAAGAACATGGTTGGGACACTGTCACAAACTGAGATCTAGAGTTCATTTTGTGATTGGACAAGACCACCAAAAATAAGACACCCTATTGTTCGGTGTTTTAATCTTAGTCTTTCTACTATTGTCCAAACTACTCACATAGATATGATTTTTTTGGGTTTTACTCACAACATCTATGTGAGCTTGTGTACCAAATTTTACATCCTCATTGTCAATAAGACTCCCTATAGAGTTATATCTTTTATGAAATTAAATGGAACTTTGGAAAATAGGGAAAAGGGGTTAGTGTGTAAATAATACACTGGACGCACTTCACACCTCCTGTGTGGGCATGCTACCTACATACCAATATTTTGAGGAGGGATCAATCTATATGTAGTTTTCCCATTAAAGTGTTTGGTGTAATAATGTGATGAAAATGCAAGTAAATACAAAATTAGGTATACTTAGAATGACTAGGGACTGGTGTAAAGGTTTGAATAATCTTGAAATACTGTTAGATGGTTGTATACAAAGAATAGGGAAATTTTATTTAGTAGTCTTGCTTGTATTCTTACTTCTTTCTTGTAAATGAGTGCCAACCCTTCTAAATGGACATTGAATGGCCTTTTATATGAGATTTAATGATCATGGGTTAAATGAATTTGCATTAGGTCAACATGAATTAAGATAAGGATCTAGGAGAATATGATCATTTGAACCTAATTTATATTTGGATAACAGTGCTAGCAACAAGACACCTTGAGTTTTAGCATTGTAGCCCAAGTTTGGGCATTGTTGTCCTGAGGGTAAGAGACCTAGGGGGATGGATTTGTCATAAAAAGAGTAGATTAGGCCAATAAGGGCTCAGTTTGAAAGGCTATAAATGACTGGTAAATTGTGAAAACATGCCTAAGAGAGTCAAGAGAGCAAGAAAAATGGACCTATAGATTGTGTGTCATTAGTCATACTCAAATTACTAAATTTTACATTTTATATGACTACTTTTTCTCCCCCTTTATTCTAGTGATGTATCAAAGTGAAATAATAGGATAAAGAAAAAATATAAAGCATACCTGAACTTACCTATAAAAGTGAAGATCATGAAGTTGTGTGATGCTAGATGTGTGTAGAGAGCATGGTGTAAAGTGTGAAACTATTGTGATGCTAGATTATGTTGGGTATATATTGTACTAAAAGTAATATCACAAATAGAGATGAGTGCTCAATTCCCTAGAAGGTATGGCTCAAGAATGAAAATTCAAGCCCTTTGGCTCCATCATCACCTACTAAGTGAAGTTAATGAATTATGCATGTGTCAATCAATGTTTAGATTATGTGTCTAATCTATCTAAATAAGTGGCTCAAGAAAACAAAGGCTAGTTATTCTTTTGGATCCATCATTTCCTCATGAAGTGAAGCTATGAAGTAATACTAGTATGTAATAAATGTCATATGAGATGGCTCTTGAAACCCATGAATGTACTATGATCTAATAGTGTTAGCATGGATAGTCAAATGTATGTTGAAAACTAGGCCAGTGGCTCTTGGCCATTTCAAAATATGGAGATTAAGCTTGTATGAAAGCCACTCTAAAACTAGTACAACAGGCTTATGCAAAAGCTAAATCAAAAACTTGAGTACTCAAGAAGTTAAGCTTGTATGAAATCCAAACTTGAAAAAGGATGTCAACCACCTGCATATGGAGTAAGGCATGCAACTGCTGAGAAATGCTTTGGAAAATAAACTGAATTTAAAAAAAAGGGAGGATCAATGTGTCATGCACATTTCCCCCAATCACTGGTGTCTATAACATGGATTCTAATTTGGAAGTTATATCAATTACCTAACCTAAAACTAGAAGTGAGAGCCATCATGCGATGCATGATACCCCCTATATCTGGATTCTCTGAGCAAAAACTATACTAAAACATGCTAAATCTAGATTGTATTGAGTTGATAAACCAATGATTGAACTCATGCTTTTATCTATTTTTGGAAAAAATAATTTTTATATTACCTAGATAGGAGCACCAAAAATAGGACACCCTATTATCCAACATTGTAGTCCAGCTTTGGTGTTGTTATCCAAGGCCAAATCTACTAACTATTCTATATTTTTTTTGTCTACCTAGTCTGATATCTAGATGATTATGTTCTGCGTTTTCTAAAAATTACTATTTCAACCATTAGGAGCTCTGATCTCTATGACAAAACCCTTATTTGTTTCCCCCTCTTCTGAGGGTAGGAATGAATACCCTACAATGACTTCCCTCAGAAGAGATAGCCCTACAAATGTGTTATGTTGCATAGATACATGATATAGTAATGATAATCAACAAGATATATTAAGATATATCATGGTTTGTATTGAGATATTATTAGATCAACAGGGATATGCCTAGATAGATATAACAATGTAATAACATGTGTAATGTATTGAACTAAAATAATAAGTTTTAGTTGTTAGTTGTTATCAAGGAGAGATAAAACATGATGTCCATCATGACATCTAATAAAACAAGATAAATACGTGATATGGATCGTGGCATTTGTAAACAAGGACAAATAATAAAGAAAGAGGCTTACAAAGCAAGAATCAAATAAGGGTGTCTAAGGGGCCAAAAAAATAAGGGACATGGGCATAAGGCACTCATAATAGAAAGCAAACATACAATTCATGTTCAAATGCCACATACACATACCATAGAACAAGCAAGATTGGCAGCAGGGCCATAAGTACATAGAAAAATACAAGTAAGGGAAATTGGCAAATGTCTAAAGGCACACATAAGAGACAAGCAATAACTGGAAATGCAATCCAACAAGCTATGATAAGTAGGAAGATAAATCATGTAATAATTGGAAAGATAGAATCACATTTAACTAATCAAAGCAAGATTGAAAGTATACAAGATATGTTAGTACAAAACTAGGTATATGCTAAGAGATACACAAGTGTTAGATAATAGTGAAATGTTGATATAGTAATTTATGTAATCTAATAAGTAATGTAAATCAACATGATAACTTGGAGTGTGTAGTGTATGAATGATATATCCTGGATGGTGTAGTCATATAGAAGATTCCCCCAATGGGTATCTATATCGATGTCTGTTTCAAATTTAGAAGTAGGATGCCCACTCAATGGGTAGAGTGAAGCAGTCAATGATATAGATGTCACTACACACACTCAAATAAGATCAAGTGAATCATGGTAATGTAGATAAATTAGAAAATAATAGCATGAAATAGCAAGCGTGAGTCCTATCATAGTAGTAACAATGTAAAGCATAGATGATGCATACAATCGAAATGTTTTTATGTTTTTGGATATATTTGAATGTTTTTAAATTTTGAAATGTTATATTGTTTTTTTATTTTTGAAATAATATATTTATAGGAAAGATAGGGAATAAATGATACTAATCGATGAGTCTCAGATGAGACTCCTTGTCATGGTGTCCTATATCAAATAAAGGTATCGTATGTGATCGTGAAGCACGATGGAAAGGCTGAGATTATGATTTTGAAAGTTATGTGTGTTGTAAATGTTTTGAGATATCTGAAGTAGAAACCAAATATGGGTTCCCTTTATAACTCTACAAAGTGGATTCAATTGTAGGGCTCTTAAGGACCCATCTGGAAGTAGGAGAAGCTCTCTAAAGATGTGCTCTATGTATAGATGCATAAGATCTTAATGACACTGCTCTGGGTGTGAATATTGTAGCTAGAATTTATCTAGAGTCCCAAAGTGGTGGAGGTGTATGAACCCTCTATACCATCGATGGATGCCTTAACTGTCTCTAAATTTGTACTAGAGGAAGAACTGTAACTAGTGGGGAAACTAAAATTGGTGGAGAAGCTGGAATTGGTGACTATAAAAGAGATGGCTCTGAATTGGGGAGTGGTAACTCATATGAAACTCCACCAACTATAATAACCTATTTGGCATGAGTTAATTTCATTCATATGTGAACTATATATGGTACTGCTCAAATTTTTTGAATCTATGGGTGACCGTGTAACATATCAAAAACTCCTACACTAGTAACTATGGTCAAATGTATGGTCACATGTGTTGTCTTAGTTTGTAAAGGAACAATCTCACCCAATGAACTCTATATGTGCCCACTAAATATATTTATAACTATATCTATCAGAGTGATATCCTACTCTAAATATCCCAAATGTTGTAATAATGTAATGGTGCACGTGTTGACACTCGAACCATTCTCGATGAAAACACTGTGAATGGGTTGATTATGAATATGTGCTCTGATAAAGAGTGTATTGTAATCTAAATTATCCTCAACAATCTCCTAATCTAAGAAGGATATCTAAGGTCTAGTTAGAACACTAGACTTACACATACCTATCATATCATTCAAAGGATGTGACTCAACTAAAAGTGCCTGGTATGTAGTTGGTGGAGAATATGCATGGTATGTGTGGTGAACACATGATGTGTCCCCTTTCTCTTGTTTAGAATGTTATGGAAATGGATCTAAAATTATTTTCAAAGATTTATCCTATGTTGGCTTTTCCTATGGAGGTTAAACTGAAGTGTCAAGATCAATTAGGTTGTCAACTATCAAATCATGTTTCTTGTGTCTCAAACCGATGCATCTATTTGTAGTGTGGCCTAGTTCCCTATGAAAATCATAAAATGCATGTTCAACATATCCCTGTGGATGAGGCTTTGTTGGGTTAACTTCCTGAATAAGAGGGAGAGTGATGATGTTACATTTTAATAACTATTGTAAAATTTTGGTTGGAGAAACTGTTAAATTGGTAAATGCACACTCAGGAGGTGTTGATAAAACCACATGTTGAGGGGGCTCTGAAGCTACATTGATTGTTGGTTGATTTTGATTCTTGTTATCATTGACTTTGACCTTGTATAGGACTTTGTTGTTACTCTTGTTTGTTGTGTTTGGGATGCTTGTATACTTGAGTTTGCTCATTGAAATAAGTTTTACTTATCTTTTCTTTAGTGTATGACATAATTCAATGAAGAAAGAGAATCTTGTAAACATAATAGATTCATGCAATACTAGTAGAAAGCTTTGTTTTAAGAGATCTTATAACTCCTGATCTATCATGAGGCTAGTCATCTTAGCCAAGATGGTCTTATATCAAAGCACATAGTCTATGAGATGCCCATTTGATTTTTGTTTCTATTATGCAATTTATGCATAAGAGACCTTATCACCAATGGTGATACTAAAATGTGAAAGGAACATGTTAGTTAAAAGATTGAATGCATTAATCAATTAATTCAAAAAACTATAGAACTATTGTAAAGCATAATCCTTTAGACTCTATGAAAATAGCTTGGTAAGTAGCTAGTCATTTAGTACACAATCTAAGCATATTGCATGAAAAGCTCTCAAATATGTCTATAGATCACCCTTTCCATCATAAAGACTAATCTTGGGTTGAAAAAAACCTTGTGGCAAGGGTGTAGAAGTAATGTGATGTGTCAATGGTGTATGCAGAAGAGAAAAATAATCCAAAGCCTACGTAGGTCTAATGGCACCTTGCTAAAGATGTAGCACCCTTGATTGAAGAGATCTTATCTCTTGCATAAGGACTGCCACATCAAGAGATAGGGATGTACTAGCTACAATTAGTGGTATAGAGGTAGGTTCAGCTACTATAGGGGGTTGTTGAGACATAGTTACCCCTGTAGTGTCAATTTCAACTAGTTGCTATGTAGGAATGGAAAACTCAACTTGTTTAGCCTTTTTAATTTCCATAAGATATTATAATATAAGAGTATAATCTTGAGGTTATTCCTAGAGTCTCTCTCTAAAACTTTGGAGGATCAAATATTTGTTGAGTACAAATTCATTATCAATAATGGGTGGAACTGGATTAGTAGTCCAATGTGGTGGAGCATAAGCATCAGTGTGTACATCATCATTAGTATTTTCATATTGCTCATTATTTGAATCATTCTGATTAAAATTATTTTAATCTATATGTGTAGAATCTATAGCTAGAGTTTAAACTGGTTGTTTATCCATAGTATATAGTCAAGATGAAGAAATCTGAGTGAATATAGTAGGATTGCTGCTAAGTCTTGCACTTCATCTTGAAGGAAGAGATGTAAGGAACTTAAGTGGAATAAGGAAATTAACTTGGATAATAGTGGAAAATATTAAACTAAGATAATCTAAACAAGGAATTGGAATATGCATAGAAAAGATATGGAGCTCCCAAATATGTAAGGTGATACCTCAAGAAGCTAAAAATGAGTTAGTATATACAACTAGGGATTTTTTCAAAAATATTTGTGCAAAATACTATGAATTTTTTAAATTGAGATTGAATTTTTGATCTAATTATGCAAGATTAAATTCAGAGATTTATGGGAAAGTGCTTGATTTAATGGGACCTAGTAGATGCAAATAGGGTTTTGAGAAAAATATTTTTTTTTAAAATTACTATGAATTTTTGAAATTTGAAGTCATTTTATGATTTTTAATATGCAACTAAAAATTTAGAAAATGATTATAAAATTACTTGGAACTAGTTGATGCAACTAGGGTTTGAAATAAATTTATTTTAAAATTCACTACAAAATTTTAAAATTTGAGACAAATTTCTGATTTTAATATTCAAGAAAAATTCAAAAATTAATGGGAAAAATTAGCTAGGAATTTATCCTAGATTTTCTAGGGTTTTTATGCAAACTTTCAAGTAAGTCAGGTTCACCAGATGATTTATTATTTTTTGTAAAATTAGATGTTTAATTCCTAAATAATAAATGGGTCTGAGTAGATAAAATAAGTAAATAATATGCAATAATTAAGCCACTAATTTTGTATAAATAAATAGTATTTTTGCCTTTTCTAAAAATAGTAATGAGTGAGAGAAATCATGACTTAGCTTTTTTAAAGTTATTACGACTAAGATAGAGTCTGATATTGGAGGAGCAGGTTTGGGACACTATCATAAACTGAGATCTAGAGTTTATTTCTTAATTGGATAGGACCATTGAAATAGGACACCCTATTGTTCAACATTGTAGTCTTAGTCTTGCCACTATTATCCAAACTGCTCACAAATATATGATTTTTCAAGGTTTTATTCATTCTATCTATGTGAGCCTGTGTACCAAATTTCATATCTTTGTTATCAATATGACTCCTTGAATATTTGGTTTTTCATGTGTTTGTGTCTTCTATGCAAATAAATAGAACTTTGGTAAAAAGGGGAAAGGGGTTAGTGTGTAAAGGATACATTGGATGCACTTCACACCCTGTGTATGGGTACGTTGCCTATATACCAATACTCTAAGGAAAGATCAAGCTATATGTAGTTCTCCCATTGAAGTGCTTAGTGCAATAGTGTGATGAAAATGAAAATAAATGTGAAATTAGATGTACTTAGAATGACAAAGGACTGGTGTAAAGGTTTGAATAAGCTTGAAATATTGTTGGATGGCTATATGTAGAGAATATGGAAGAGTGCTTAAGTAGTCTTGCTTGAATTCTTTATTCTCTCTTGTAAATGAGTGCTAACCCTTCTAAATGGACTTTGAATGGCCTTATATAAGGGATATAATGATTTTGGGTTAAATGAATTCACATTAGGCTAACATGAATTAGGATAAATATCTAGAAAAATATGACCATGTAAACCTAATTTTCACTTGGACAACAGCACTATAAATAAGACACCCTAAGTTCAATCACTTTAATCTAGGTTTGGGCATTATTATCTTGAGGGAAGGAGACCTAGGGGGATGGATTTGTCATGGAAATATTAGCCTAGGTCAGCAAGGGTTTAGTCTGGAAGGCAATAGATGATTGGAAAACTATGAAAACATGTCTAAGAGAGTCAAGAGAGCAAGCAAAATGGACCTATGGATTGGGTGTCATTAGTCATATAGAAGTTACCAAATTTTGTATTTTATATGACTACAGCCATGAAACTAACTAATCATGATAGTTTTTTATAAAAAAATGCACATGCCTTATCATTTTTCTATGTTTCAATATCAAGTTACTAGTGATTTTAATATGGCTTCCTTTAGATACAAATATTGTGAGCCATATAATAACCCTAAAAACACTAGATGAGGTCACCTATTCCATTACCTTGAGTTTAAAAAGGAATGTGACATAGAGTATATAGACAAAGTGAAAATATTTATCCTAGAGCATCTTGATATAAGGGAAAGGACCCTATGGTTTTATATCACCTCATGATGGTACCCCATATGGAATATCCCACTTCCTCTACTCATAATTTTTATACAATACTTGAGGAAAATCAGTTTGACACTTCCATCCTTCATTCTTCATCCACCATGCTTAGTTTAGATACTAACATGGCAAGTCTTTTTTTTAGGGCCTACCCAAAGTGCTCACATTAACACCAATGTTAATGTCACATTTAATACATCCTATTATGCCACTCAAGCCTTTAATTATAACCAAAACACTCTTGATCCTAAGGGACATAGCATCTTACAAGCAATATATCTAGTGGATAAAATTCAAGTTAATAATATTTATCACATGATGAAAATTCAAAACCAAATTTTTAAACTTAAAAATAGACCTCAAAAAATATTTTTAGAGTGTCAAATCTAAATCCCCCCACACCCCCCTTAGAGATAATCTAGGAAATATTATTCTGTTACCCCTGCATTACAATAAAGTTATCAAAAACCTTCAAAGTGAACCCTTGATCCCTCAAATTATAGACTTTAACATAGGTGGTATCACTCTTATTATATCCTATAATGGATTTGTCGATCATATTTTGAAATTGAAGGCCTGTGGTAATCTTTCTAAAGGTTGTACTAAACTTAACATCTTTGTAGCTAACATACTACTTATGAAAACCTTTTCCGGTGATGCCTTAGAATGGTATAATCAACTAAGATGTAAGCCTATTTCTAACATAAAAGAGTTTTTTAATACATTGGTTCAATAGTTTCAATTCAATGATTTGCCTAAAAATAACTTATCTCACTTTATTAATTGCAAATGAATAGAAAATTACACTACCTAAAATTTCTCAAACATTGGAAATCCTTAGCCAACAAAGTTGAACACAATATGATAGAATACTATCTTTTCCACCTCTTTATAATGAATTAAATTCAAAATTACAATAAATTATTCAAACTCTTTCTCTAAAATAATTGGAGGAATCCTTATATCAAGCTAAATGATAAGATCACCTTATAAAACAATTTGAGCCTTCCCAACCTAAGCTTGTTACATTAATACTTTTGAGACCTAAAAACAAGCATGGTATAAATGATGTCATATCTGATACTTATGATTCTAAGAAAACCATCCATGCCATTATTTTAGGAATCTCTAATAAAGTGACCCTCTCCCCACCTATCAATGGAAGTCCCTTCCAGCATCCTCCTCCACCACCACAAAGTTAACAATTTTGAAATCCATTGACATCTTTCCCAGGATGAGATTAGGAGACACCTTCATAGATCATCACCTAGAGATATTGATATTTATTATCCTAATTATCATTATTATGATCCTCAATTTATTTTATTCCATGGAAATTATGGTCATTTTCATGAAACTTGGAAGCAAATTAAACATCTAGATTTTGAGATCTTGCTTGGGCCAAAATTTGTTCATGAAGGTATGATTAGAGAACAAAATCAAGCCTATGATAATATAGCTAAGGCTCATGAATCCAAGGTAAAATTTGAATCACTTCACCAATCCAATGTTCACCTTACCATCCATTTAAATACTCTTCCAAAAAACACTTTGAATCAATAAACTAACAATCAAAATCAAACCCCTTCCCAACATGTCACTAATGTTGTTGAAACCACTATCAACACCCATTCTTCCAATAATGAGGAAAAATTGGTGAACATGAACAACATGAAGTTTATTTTTTCCTATATTGATCCTTAACCTCTTAAGCCTCGTACTCCTTATTCAACTTACAAAACAATCCAAGATAATCCTCTATATCATTTTTTAACTATTGTATTCGAATAAATCATCACTTATGTGTTTTAAAATAACTTAACTATATCATCCAACCTAGTATAATTCCCTATTTTTACAACTATATCATCCAACTCAGCATAGTCTATTTCTTTAACCATTTCAATCTAATTATATCAGACAAGATAGTACAATATGTTTCTTTGATCTATTTTATTTTAACTATATCAGTCAGCTCAGTACAACCAAATTTACCTCAATCAACCTCTACTATATTAGAAACTTAGAATAATATATTTATTTTCCTAGTTCTAACTAAACTATATTTTTTAGGCTGATATAGTCCATCTAGTTCTAACTAAATTATATTTTCCAAGGTGATATAATCTATTTATGATGTTATTATGTCACCAACTACATCCACCAAGATGATACAATTGGCTCAGCATACCTCAACTATACCAGTAGTGTTGAGAGCATACACTTTAGATCCAAATTAGATTTAATTAGGTTTAGCTTTAATTACAGTTTATCCACCTAAAAACTATGTCCCTCTTTCATAGTCCTATCTTGCTCACTTTAGATTTGATGAATGAGATCCCATAAAATAAATTTCTATATTCCCATCTCAAACTTTGTTTTTTGATCTCATGAGGAATTATCCACAACATTGTAATCATATTTTAAATATTTTTTACAATAGGAACATTCTTCAACCACCACATATGGGGCAAGAAGTTACTTTTCCCAGGTCCAAGGAAAGCATCTTATATCAATGCAAAGAGATGTATATCCACATAATGTCTCTCCTTAAAACTTGTTATCACATCTATGATCCTAAAAAAATCTTACTTCCTATGGATGACCCTCCTTTATTTATTAGTTTTCAAGTTGGTGACATTCAATTCAAGCAATCCTTGATAGATAAAGACTCTGGAATATGTGTCACCTCTTTATAATTCATTAAAACCTTAGGATATTCTAATACAACCTTAAATATACCCACAAACACATGCTAAGGATAATTCTAAATCCAAATGCCTCTATTAGGATGTATTTGGATTCCTATCATAATATCACCTATTATTATTAGAGTTAAGGTCATGATATTTAATTTCCATCTATCTTATAACATTTTTCTCGTCTAATCTTGGACTCATCATATGAGGGTCATGGCCTTTTATGCCTGCCAATGCATGAAGTTTCATTACATGGTACTATTTAAAATATACAAGGGGTAACTAACCCTATGAATTATGAAAAATTACAAAAATGTAGTGCCTAAAAATACCAACCCTTTAACTTTTACCTAGCATACTATTCTATGAATGTCAATGTTTTAACTATCTCACCAACTCAAACTGAGGTTATAGTGGTCACCCTGAGCTTATGGAAAAAATTCCATCCAACCTCCTTGATTATATGATGATGATACCAATGATATTAGTTTTAAAATCACAACATCATACCTTTCTTCTAGCATCATCACTCAGTTTCCTCATACCTTGTGACCTCATTCTCATAAGTAGCTAGCAAATGAGTTTCTCACTTCTATGATTATTCCTAAAAAGCCTCTTTCACATTGATATTGTAGTGACATATGGGTTGAATACCTTAACCTAGATATCACCACTCTTGATCATGATGGCGGTTACATCTTAGATGACCATTACTTGTTTGGTTATGCCTAAACCAATGATGCAGGAATCCTCTGTTATTGTTCCTCCTTTTAGTGTTTTTATGAGCAATCTTCAATTTATTATAGCATTAATTTAATTGATATCATTTGAAATAACACTCCTCTTTCTAAATCCCCTGACACCATCCCTTATTCAATTAATGTCAAAAGGTCTAAAATGGAACCAATTCTAACTTCTATTTTTCATACAATTTATATTATTTATGAGCTTCTTTAGAGCATGCTTCATGACTAATCTATGATAGGACCTTATTGGTTCACTATATATTTTGATACATCAAGCTCACTTCCTATACAGATATCATAAACACTAATACGGCCTACACCAAGGATGTATCTTAAATAGATTATAATGTCATATTGTTCATTTCTTAGAGTCTTCAGTTAATTATAACACCAGTGTTGAACATATCTGGTATATCTAAAGTAACACAATTTATGCCTTGATAATGATGATTTATATGATGATATTCTAGATAGACTGTGATATGTTCCTACACATAGGTTAGATACAACACCATGCCTATATACCCCAGAAGAAGATCCATATTGTGAGTTTAATGATGAGGGTCATTCATCCCAAGAGTGTATATTTTATCAATAATTTTTAACATGGCAAAATTTAAAAGGCCCAACTCATATCATAGATAGTCAATCACCTCGGTCTATTAATCCTAAGTGATTTTATTGTTTCCACAAGACTAGTACATATTATTCAAATAATTTTTTAGCCCTTTAATAGTATATAGATGTACTTCATCTTGAGGTAGTTAATGTTTTTCCTACAACTGAACACATTGCCATCAAAGATTACACCTAATTACATCCCCAAAATAAGGAGGGGTACTACCTTTGGAACTAGTGTTTTAAAAATTCTATGATAAGTGTAGATCTATTCAGTAACATTTTAGATATTTTTGAGGCCCCTACCTCAAGGTTCCTAACAACATTTGTATGATCCACCTAGGATGGAAGAACAACCTCCCCAATGACTACAACAACCTCTTCGGCCTGAGGATGTGTGTCCTATTCCTTATAGAATGGCACCTTCCCTTCTTTGCTTATGTCATTCTCATTAAGAGGCTCCACCTCCTCTTACTTCTAAGACACCTACTTTTTCCTTGGAGCTTATCTTCCAAGTAGTCCCAGAATGACTTTCAAAAAAGGTACAAAATATTATGGTTCAAATTAGATATTAGTTGTAGTGAGATTGACATATGGTATTGATGATGTGTGTAGAGATATTCCACATCATTTATGAGAAGATATTTATTTCATGTCATTTATTTAACATTTATTCACATTATTTGATTGCATATTTTTATCTTTAGCATATGAGATTTTTTAATGCATATCTTGCTTATATCTTAACTTTTAATTTCAACACTTTATCTTTCAGCATGCATCTTTATTTTATATATTTTTAAAATCACTTTATGTTCAGCCTTAGTTTCCCTTATGGATCTTGGGTATAAACTTTAGATTTTATTTTCTACATTTATATCATTTTACAATTGGCATTATTTTTCTCTATGGATCTTAGATAGTACCTTTAGGTTTATTTTTGACATTTCCATCACTTTACATTTATCTTTAGCTTTCCTTGTGCATCTTAGATATCACCTTCAGGTTTTATTTTCTACATTTATATCACTTTATAGTCGACCTTAGTTTCCCTTGTGGATTTTAGGTATGACATTCAAATTTTATTTTCAACATTTAAATCACTTTATAGTTGGCATTTTTTACCCTTGTGAATCGTAGGTGAAAAATTTGAGTTTACTTTTCACATTTAATATTTGACATTTTTTCAATTAGCCTTAGTTTCTTTGTGATTCTTCACTATCCTTTTGCATTGCCCTTCTTTTTAGATGGTTTATCTTATCAATGCTTGTGCTAGACCCTTTGTATGTTAGTATGGCTTCTCCATTAACATGATCGCCATTTTTCATAGCATTTCCCTTCTATGGGTTTTATTTCAATGATTTGACTTACATTACCATGGACTTTCAGATCCCTCTTTTAGCCTAGTTACTTTTGAAATAAAAACCTCTCCCTTCTTATGGTCAACAATTAGCTTATCATTAGAGTATCACCTTTTCACATGGATATATTTTCTATGATCCCCATCTTTCCCTCTCCTTTTACTTGAGTCACACTTAGGTTGATTTCAGTGTTACACTCTTTCTTATGGGGCAAGTCTAAAAGTTTTTAGGCATTATGGTCTTCAGGTTCTCTTCTCTAGTTACTAATTGTATGCTCTTATTTATTGGTTATATTTATCACCCATTGTTAATTTTTCCAAACCTGTATGGAGCAAGAAAATACAAAAAAAATACAAAAGAGTTAAAAAAACAAATCATATGGAAAGTAAATGTTAAAAGGAAAACTAATTCTTAAAAGTCAAATTATACCAAAATATGTGATATTATTCACACGTATCCTATTCTAGCTGAAGCTCAAACTTTATAAGCTCATGATAAAGCCAAGGTCCATTGGGGTGTGATAGGCCAATATACTAGGGTAGGATATCTCATTTCATCATTATTATCTACCTTCTTACATCTTAGGGCCATCTAATTTCTCACACAAGTCCCCAATCTTCACAGTAGACCGAAGGCTCTATAAGTGGTCCTAAGGAGTGGGAACACATTATGGGAAGGTAGGATCCTTTTAGTTTACATGGATATAGATTTCATGGGATGATATATAAACTTCACTTTTTAAACTAAGCTTATGCTTACTGATTAGGGTTCTTTGGGTCATTTATGTTGTTGGCTCCAAGAATGGGAAAGGAAATTGGAAATTGCATCATAAACACAACATAAAATATTATTAAATCAAATAATATTTATAAGAAAGGTGAAAGCTTAAAAATCTTTCACTGGTGGTTACAAGATTCAACTAACATGTGAACCAACTTTTTATTTAGAAACATAAAAGAACAAAATAAGTAAATTAATAAATTAACATAACCATGGATCATAAATGACCTAAAAAACTCCCCTTAATCCAAAGGGGTATGGAAGAACTAGAGTAATGACTCTAAAGTCATCAAAAAACTTTGATGTAATTATAATTGGTGCATTGTACCTCTTGGTACTGATCAAAACCAATACCACTCCATAAATAATCTCCCCTTGAAAGTTATGGCATAAAAAGTTGATAAACATGACCAAGGCTTACTCATCTATTATGATCATTGTACCATATTTTAGTAGAATATGATCAAGGCTTGTTTAACCACATCGATCCATATAAGGCTCCATCTAAAAGTTCATCTAAGTGACCAACCTGTATTGTGTATGGCCCATCTCCTTGATGTCCAACAAACATTGACAACCTTTACTCAACACTACTAGTGTTAGCAACGCCTATCAACTCATATTGTCATTGATAACTGATAGAATACCTAACAAGGCTATATATTCTCCCCAAATCAAGTAAGAGGTGAGAATTTGTGCAACAAGAGAAACCAAATCAAATCATGTCTACTCCATGTCATGAATACCAAACATAGAAATCCAAAACTAAAACTAAAATAATCATATTACTACTACCAAAATTACCATTCAAACATTGAATCTAAACTCTAAATAAATAGCTAACTGGAGAAATGGAATAGTACTTTAGCCTCTAATGGATCCTCCAACCTCTAGTGTGACACTTACGCTTTGTTAATCATAGGGATCCTAAGGGACCTATAAATGATGTAATATTCATCGATAACATAGCATGGGATGAAATTTTGAAACTTTTCATTTTGAAGGTGTCAATTTTCACCAAAAATGCATATTTATATATTATTTTCAATATATGTGTTGAAAAAACCATACAAATAAGTTTCAACTCATATAATTGACCATTCTGATGTGTCTAAAATGTCTAAAAACTTATAAATTGACTAGTTACACAACCACCTTCAAATAAAATATTAGTTTATTGATAAAAGTGTTATAAGGTAAGCTATTAAATGATGAACGTGACAAAGTTTGTGACCAAAAGAAAATTTGAGAAAAAATATATTTTGAATCTTTGAAATCTTGACCTATGGCCTTTATCAAGTGACTTGCAAAATAGTACTCACCAATTTCTCTATAAGCAATTATGAAACATGAAAGGAATATTTTCCTTGCAAATTGTACTTTTGAGTTTTCAAAATAAAATAAAAAATCAATGTTTGCATGTAAGAAACTCCCACTCATAAAGTCATCCATGAAATTATAGTAATCTCTTGCTTTAAATCTGGATAATCTCCATGAAACCTTATTCTTTTGCCAAATTATTATAAAACTTTATACTTAATAAAATAATTACTTTCTTTCAATTGCTTTGTTATGCCATACTCAAACCAGGGACACCATGCTGCTAGATCTACGCCAAAACCTGTACAGTTTCATAGAGAATGGTAAAAAAACTATACAATGTCATACAAGTGGATTTTTTTGGATTTTAGGCTACTGAATGAAGAATCAAAGCATACAAATCAGTTTTCCAACACATGGATGCCATTACTGAATAGCTAAATTGTATAGTTGCATGAAGAGGTCATATAACTAAGTATATTATTCCAATAGGGGTTTTTAATCCATACAATCATGGAAATAAAGTTTATAAGTTGAATTTCAATGAAGATAATTACATCCAAATGTTATTACTATTGCTTAAGACTTTGGAAAGCCCTAAAATTCACAAACTAGGATTTTTGATATTCAAAAGGTCGTACAAATTGTGTTTTAGAGCATACAAAAGAATCGTAATGATTTTAACTGAGTAAGGCCATATAAATGGCTTCACAAACCATATAAGATAAAATAATCATCAATGAAATCATCAAATACCACTGATAAGATCGTACAAAACTATTTTTTTAATGTTGTGGGTCGTACAAAAGCATAAAATAAGGTTTTGAACTGTAAAATCACCAAACTAAAGATTTAAATTAGACTTTAGGGATTACAAACATGATCTTGGGTCAACAAAATTAATTCAAAGAATGGAGGCCATACATGTCAGGTTTAACAGGCATTAAAATTAATTTATAGTCATACATTTGGCAAAAAATGATTTCTCTCTCCTCTATTATTGGGATACACAAGCTCTCATAATTTCATCACTCCTTTTCAAATTTTCAGGCTCTGATACAACTATTGGCTCCAATAATAGGAGAGGAAATCAAAAATTACATCATGAACACAATATTTTACACAACATAAAATATTATTATGTTGGATAATATTTACAAGAAAGGTGAAAGCTTATAAAGATTTCACTTGTGGTTATAGGATTCAACTAACATACAAACCAAATTTTTATTTAGAAACATAAAATAACAAAACAAGTAAATAAATAAACTAAATATAATTGTGGATCATAAATGACCAGATAAATGTAGATAATTTTCAGCCTTGCCCACTTGACTAGAGTGTTTGGTCTCTACTAAAGATTTATACATCACCCTTGTGATGACTTACATCCTTATATCCACATCACATCTTTCCCAATATCCCCCTGATGGATATAAATTTTATTTGATCACATCCCTCTTTTTTGCATTCCCATTTTCTATCTATTTACTTTAGATTTGACATTTAGCTTCCATTTATAGTGCTAGATTTTTAATTTATGAGTTGCATCGTAAACCTTGGGAATATAATTAGACCTTCCTCATAAATTTTCACCACCATTCATATCCACACCATATCCATCATCATATTTATGTCTCTACATGGTTGTGTTTTCTTAGATTTTGCTTTAGTACAAGCCTAATTTTGAGTTTTCACTCATTGAAGTTTTTTGTTTAGTTTGATACATGTCCTTGTTCAATTTGAGTCTCAAGTCTTTTATCTTACATTGTATGTACCATAAGATCTCTTTTAGCCTTCCCTTATGTTTCATTCAAGTTAGTTTTACTTATCTTACATTGGATAACATTTTCAAACATTTCCTCACACATCCTTGTTTGATTATATTTTGCATTTTCATACATTAGATATCTCTTCACATTTGTTTTTTGCATCTTATGATTGGATTTGTCTTACATTTTGATGTGATTTCTAACTTTTTACTTATAATGTTTTACAAATCTAATGTTTTATCTTAAGAATTGCATCTTACTTACATTGGGTATTTTCTACATTCATTTTATTCATCTTATTTTTACATATTTTGTAAGTTGATATTTTTATCTAGTTACTTAAGATATAATTTTTCTTTATTAGTTTTTTCCTTTTCTTGACTATGTATTTGATCACATTTGCTAAAAAATAATAAGATATACATCACATTTTCTCACTGTAAGATTTTAAAACCATAATATGTGTTACAGAAGAAACAACTCATACAACATTTTTAGACATGTAGATAACAAATGAGCCAAAAATGATATATATAAATATACATGATTCTATTTTAGTTTTCTAAATCATACATCACAATACATTTTAATATTTCAAAGTAAAAAAATGTAGGCTCTCTAAGAGTGTGGATCACCTTTATCCCCCAAGGGAGAGATATCACACTCACCATGGATGCTCCTAAATGAGCAATTTGAAAACTCACTCGTAGTAATCAAGAATGAGACTACATATCCTAGACTTGTCCCTATAAATGGCTAACATGAGACTATGAATATATCATTTATATTCCAATCACTATATATGCAATTTTCAATGTGTATAACACCTTTTATGTTGCCATTACAACTCCTCCCCCACTTGTTGATGATATTGCCTGAGCTATAGTCTACTTTTAGCATTGAATATCTTAAGTGGTTGATCCAACCAATCTAAACCAACTATCATGAGGCCTAGTTGAGGATACTTTAGGATATAGCATCTTAGTTATGTCATGATCTAGTAGCATGACATCCAAAATCTCATGGTGTTCTATTTCCACCAAATTCCACCATTGTGCATCCTCTACAACTATGTTTGCAAAAAAATAAATTCAACATCAAATCTCACATATATATCCAAATCTCTAGCATGTCTATGACTAGTACCTAGCTTGTACATCTCTACCTATAGGAAAATAAAAGTGATAGCATAACTTAATCATAGTTTTCATACCTACTATTAACTCTCTCATTTAGGATGCCTTCACTATCATGGCTACACATTAGTGTAAATCCTCTCTATTTCCCCTGACAAACTGCCATAGCCTACCAAGCTGATTTCCTTGTCTGACTATATATGGTCCAACTCACTTATGGATTTTCTTAAGATTCAACTTATTTTTAAGGTTCAACCATTGCTTTCCTACCTTCACTATTTCTCCCTATGTTGTCCACTATTGTCGATGCCATAGCCTAGTTATTATAAACTAATGAGGGACAACCATTGGGACTAAAATTGGCACACTTCATCCTATCTCCATTAGATCCCTAAAAATCCTTTGGTATGTTATGGAGCTTATTTACAAATTATAGTGTATTGTGGATGGACATTTGAGTCCTCTAAGCAAATGTCAAGATGTAGTTGCAGGCAAATGCTAGGATGCAGTTGCAAACAAACACCATGATGTAGTTGTGGGAAAACACCAAGATGCAGTTGTGGGAAAATGATAAGATGTAGTTGTAGGAGAACACTAGAATATTATGACTGAGTATCGATGTAATGCAGGTGTCAACATGTTATGGATAGGTGTCAATGTATTGATAGCATATACTATATTATGTAAGTGTCAAAACCACAATGTGTTAGTGTGATGTATTATTGATTGGTCTATATATATATATATATATATATATATAGATATACATCAAAATACTAGGATGAAGTAATTTATTTTTTTCATAAGATCGAGATATGAATTGTGAAAAGTGAGAATAGAGTGTGTGAATTTAGGTGTGAATTTAGGAGGGTTTGTAGAGCATTGCTCCAAACAATATTTGTGCATTATAATTATGAGAAGACTACTCTGAGAGTAGATTGTACTCTTATGGCTCGTAATAAAACTTGAATAAGTGTTTCTTGGTGGATGTAGCCCAAATTGAGTGAACCACATTAAATTTGGTCTTCTTGTTGTGTATGTTTTATTTCTATTCTTTATGCATCTCTATTTATAGATCTTGTTATTGTGATTCTATGGAATAGTTTCACATTCATTTATGATTTATTCCTGACAATTGGTATCAAAGATTTAGGTTGTATTTGTTGAAGTGTTAAATCATAAGAAGGGTTATTAGTTCAAGTGGGAGCTATGATAGATGATAATAGATCAAAGTTTGAAAAGTTTAATGGACAGAAATTTGGTCTATGGAAGATGCAGATGGAGGATTACCTCTATCAAAAGGACCTTCATGCTCTACTAGGAAGAAAAGTGAAGCAAACAATAGGTATATCAAATGAGGTTTGGGAGCTACTTTTCTATGAAAGCACTTGGGGCCATATAATTATGTCTTGCATCTTCGGTCATTTTTAATATATCACAGGAGAAGACCATAGAAGGTCTTATGAATTTATTAGGTAAGTATATGAGAAACCCTCTACTTATAATAAAATATTTTATATGAAATGGTTATTCAATATGAAGATGTCTAAAAATGGTTTAGTTGTTGATCATATGAATGAATACAATACAGTTGTGAGTATGTTGAATTTCATAAAAATTGAATTTAATGATGAAGTTAGAGATCTACTTATTTTGTGTTCCTTACCAGAGAGTTAGAATGGCCTAGTAATGGTTGTGAGTAACTCAGTCTCTAATAATGCCAAGTTGAATTTTGAAGATGTTATAAGAGGAATCCTTAGCGAGGAAATGTGAAGGAAAACCTCTAGGGGAACATTTACTTTAGGTGATGTTTTGGTAGTGGAGAGTAGAGGGAGATAAAATTCTAGAGGAAAAGGAAAGTGTGGAAAGTCAAATGCTCAAGGAAGGTTAAAATGAAGGAGTAGAATGATATGCTAAAATTGTGAAAAGATAGGACAAGTGAAAAAGGATTGTTGGTCTCTTCAGAACAAGAAAAAAAATTAGGAAGACACAAAGGAGGTGAATATCACAATAGGTAATGTTTGTCAGGATCCATTAATTCTCTCTATTGACAATATTTTTGAGTCTTGGGTTTTAGATTCAGGGGCTTCTTTTCATGCTACACCACATAGGCATTATTTTATTGATTATGTTTAAGGAGATTTTAGACATGTTTACCTTGGTGATGATGAGCCTTGTAGCACAGTAGGAAAAGGAAGTGTTCAGATAAAGATATAGAATGGGAACACTTGGTTACTGAAGGATATTAGGCATATGCCCAAGTTGAGATGAAATTTGGTATCCATAGGGAAATTAGTTAGTGAAGGTTGCATGGTGACTTTTACAATATATTTTTGGAAAGTAACTAAGGGTGCTCTTGTGGTAATAAGAGGTAATAAATTTGGTACCTTGTACTTATAAAGTATTGTTGATTGTTGTAATTTAGTTACTACAGATGTAGAAGCAACTTTGTGGCATAATAGGCTCAGTCACATAAGCCAAAAGGACATGCAAATTTTGAAGGATCAATTACCTGAATTGAAAGGGTTTGATTTAGATTTTTATGAAGACTGCATGTATAGAAAATAGAAAAGGGTAAGGTTTATCAAGGTTGGACCTACGAGGAAGGAAACAAGTTAGAGTTGGTTCATTCAAATGTATGGGGGCTAGCTCAGGTATCTTCTATTGTTGGGTCATCTTATTATTTCACTTTTATTGATGATGAAACTAAGAAAGTTTGGTAGTATACCATTAGGAGAAAAATTTGATGTCTTTGATACATTTAATAGATGAAAAGCCTTGGTTGAGAATGAAACAGGTCTTAACTTAAAATGTCTCAGGTCAAATAATGGTGGGGAATATTGTAGTAATAAATTTTTTGATTATTGTTCTAGAAATGGAATTCACATATAGAGGATGGTTCCAAAAACTCCACAACATAATAGAGTGCCAGAAAGTATGAATAGGACTATCATGGAGAGTGTTAGAAGCATTAGGTTGCATGCAGGACTACCCCTTCAATTTTGGGTAAAAGTAGTAAACACGGCTATATATCTAATCAATAAAGGACCTTTATCTTCTTTAGATAGAGGCATACCTGAAGAAGCTTGGTTTGGTAAGAAGGTTTATTATTCCTTAGAATATTTCACTATGAATCCTTTGTTCATATTGATAAAGATGATAGGACCAAGTTAGAGACTAAGTCTAAAAAATGCACCTTTGTTGGTTATGGTGAGGATGACTTTGGTTTCTAGATTTGGAGTCTTAATCACAAAAAAATATTCCAATCTAGGGATGTTATCTTTAATGAAAAAGTCATGTATAAATAACAATTGTAGGATCAAAAAGAGGATTTTATAAAAGAGTACATAGCTTTGGAGGACATTATAGATGATAAAGTGTCCAAGAAACTAGTTTAGGTACCTACTCCACAAGAACCCCAAACTCTTATGGTTAGAAGGTCTTCTAGGGTAAGAAGGGAACCTAAACATTTTTCTTCGTCTCTTAATTATTTGTTACTCATTGAAAATGGAGAGCCAGAGTGATTTGAATAAGCAATGCAAGTGGATGTCAAGAAGAAGTGGGATCAAGTAATGGATGAGGAACATTAGTCTCTCATAGAAAATCAAACTTGGGATTTGGTAAACCCACCTAAAGGTAAGAGAGCATTAGAGAACAAGTGGGTGTACAGAATTAAAGAGGATGATGGAGGAAAGAAAAGGTACAAGGCCTAATTATTGGTAAAGGGATTTGCATAGAAGAAGGGAATTGATTTTGATGAGATTTTTTCCTCAGTGGTAAAGATGACTTCTATTAGGATTGTTCTTGGAATAGTGGTAGTGAAAGACTTGAACTTGGAGTAGTTAGATGTGAAGACAATGTTCCTTCATGGTGATTTTGGGGAGGAATTATATATAGAGAAGCCATAAGGATAGGAGGTCATAGGGAAGAAGAACCTAGTGTGCAAACTGAAGAAGAGTTTGTATGGCCTAAAACAAGTTCCACAACAGTGTTGCAAGAAATTTGATAGTTTTATGTTAGAGTAGGGATACTCTAGGTGTCATTTAGACCATTGTGCATATATCAAGAATTTTGATGATGGTAATTACATTATCTTATGTTTGTATGTGTATGGCATGTTAGTTCTAGGTAAGAAAATGCAAGAACTAAATGTACTCAAGGAATAGCTTAGTAATTCCTTTGCTTTGAAGGATTTGGGAGCAAAAAAACAAATTCTTGATATGAGAATAACTCAAGATAGGAAGGAACAAAAGTTGAATTTGTCTTAGGAAGAGCACATCAAAAAGGTCTTGGAGAGGTTTGGTATGCAGGATGTTAAACCAGTTAAGACTCCTTTAGCAAGCCATTTCAAGTTATCAATGGAGAAGTGTCTCAAGACAAAGGAGGAGAGAATCTAGATGTCACCTGTACCTTACTCATCAGTAATTTGTAGCTTAAGTATGTCATGGTGTGCACTAGGCTAGATATAGACTATGTAGTGGGAGCAATAAGTAGGTACATGAGTGAACCAGATAAAGAACACTAGAAGGTTGTGAAGTTGATCCTTCGATAATTAAGAGGGGCCATGGAGATAGTTTTAATCTCTGGTGGATTGGACACCACTTTGTGTGGTTATGTAGATTCAAACATGGCTGGAGATTTAGATAACAAGAGGAGTACATCGGGATATGTATTTACTATAGGTGGCACAATTGTGAGCTAGATTTCACAACTACATAAACTTTTTTATTTATCAACCATAGAGGATAAGTATGTTTCTACCATAGAGGTAAGCAAATAAATGATTTAGTCATAGTAGTTGCTTGAAGAGATAGGGTATATGTAGGAGGAAGGAAAACTATATAGTGATAGTCAGAGTGATACATTTAGCAAAGAACTCTGTTTTCCACTCTAGGATGAAGCATATACAATTGAGGTACCATTTCATTAGGACATCTTTGGAGGAAGAAAAGTTAAAGCTGGAGAAGATTCATACCAATAAAAATCCTACAAACATGATGACCAAGGTGGTCACAAGGGAGAAACTAAAGTTATGTTCAATTTTAGTTGGCTTTCACAGATGATAGTGAAGGGTTGAGAAACTTGCTAAGATAAAATCAATCTCCAAGTGAGAGATTGTTATGTTGTGAAGCCTATTTCCAAATTATAGTGTATTGTGTATGGATGTTTGAGTCCTCTAAGAGAACGTCAAGATAAAATTATGGGAAAACACTAAGATGCAGTTAAAGGAAAATGTTGGGATGAAATTGTGGGTGAATGATAGGATGTAGTCGTGGGTAAATGTTAACATGTTATGGTCAAGCATTGGTACGATGTAGGTGTAAGTGTGTTATGCACAAGTGTTGACATGTTATTGGCATACACTTGTATTATGTGGGTGAGTGTCATAACCCCAATGTGTTACCATGATGTATTATTTATTGGTCTATATATAGATGGATGTACATCATAATACTAGGATGAATTAATTTCTTTTTTTCATAAGATCAAGATTTGAGTTATGAAAAGTGAGAATAGAGTGTGTGAATTCGGGTGTGAATTTAGGAGGGTTTGTAGATCGCTACTCCAAATAATATTTATACATTGTAATTATGAAAAGACTAATCTAAGAGTGGATTTTACTCTTGTGGCTTGTAATAAAATCTAATCAAGTGTTTCTTGGTGTATGTAGCCCATATTGGGTGAACCACATTAAATCTAGTCTTCTTGTTGTGCATGTTTTATTTATGTTCTTTATGCATCTCTATTTATATATCTTGTTATTGCAATTCTATGGAATAGTTACTCATTCATTTCTATTTTATTCCTAACATCCTCACATAATAATGTGGGACAACTAGATGCACTATGAGATGTGGAAATCTAAACTACCTAGGTACACAATCGCATATATATGGCTCAACCCACCAAGAATAATGTCATGTAATCCTTATTTGACTACTTGCCTACATTGTGGTTGGAAAAGATGGACAAGCATTAACCATGCCCCTTATAAGGCATCCATACTAGCTTATCCCTCCTAATGGTCTCCAATAAAGGCACATGAGGGATCACCTGCACAGTATGACCCTGCACCTATCTCCTACCTCTAGAGAGACAGCTATCTATCATGTGAGGTAATCCCATATGTTTGTACATGGTGAACCTCTCATATATCCAACAAGAAAAAATAATCATGGGACCCATAGTCTACTAGCCCTAGCTCAATACACTATAAAAATCAAGAATGAGTTGCACCTATAATATAACTCCCATTTCATATAAAGTGCCATGCTCTAGTTGAGACTGACATAGATTTAATATGCATTGACACAACCCCATCTAAAATATGACATAACACATCCCCATATAACTATAACATAGCATACGCATAGTCATACATCCAATAAGGGCCTTTCTAATATCTAAAATGCCTGACACATACACCTTATGTAGATCAAAACTCATAACCCATCAAAATAGCACCTACTTCTCCCCCACTAATTGTGGTGTATTGCATACCATTATAATTCCTATAATAGGTAACCCCAATATGTCTTAGACATCCTCTAGAGTGATCAACACCTCTATGGTATCCCTTTCAACTATCCATATAAAAGTGTTTGTGATCCACTCCCATCACCCCAGAAACATGGTCATGAGCTCAATGCTCCTAAGAACATGGCACATCTCCATAATTGTACCAAATTTGAGGGTCACGAGTTATGTTTTGTCTACTACCAATAATCTCTCTAGGAGATATGGTAGCTCGTTAGCTGCCATGCTCCTCCACAATCATATTCATCTCTGTAAAATATCAAACAACAAAACCCAATCATATTTTGATCCAAAAATATGAGAGAAAATTATAAACTTAAATCAAAACAATAAATAAAATCAAAATGGTCCCTACATTTTGTTGTACTAACCATTTTCCTATTTTTATACCACACTGCCCACTTATAGTTTACATTGTACTGACCATGTTTACATTTTGTAGTGTAAGGTCTCTACTATAATATATTAGTCACCCTTATACTTTCTACTTGTAATCACTTAAAAGTGGCAATTGGATGATAAGAGTACTCTACTATATCATATTAATCACCCTTATACTTTCTACTTATAATCACTTAAAAGTGGTAATTGGATGTTAATACCCTATGGGATCAAAAACCATATTGTCCAACTTTACCAACCATACCCCATAATATCAGTTAGGAGTTGAAATTTCCCCTTACCAACTATATCAACCTAACTGATATAGTTGTTTAAGGGTCGATGATTTATTTCCTTGACACTAGTTTTGACTTTTCATGAACTACCCATTAGCCATCCTAAATTTATATTCATTTTAATGCTCATTTGTAAAAAATATGCTACACAAATTTGCCCTGGTGCTTAGATTTCCTAAATCCAGTTCATTCTATTAAAAATGACAAAATAAAACATCAATTACACTACTTATCTGTAGTGTTCTAGTGGCTACTACGATGGGACCACCTGTACATCCGCTTGCTCATTTTCAAGCCATCATCTCTCGTAGTAATATTTTTGGACTCTAAGACCTCTAGTTTTCCAAAAATAGCAATGCATAAATGAAATTAATTTTACCTATTTATAATAAAAATTTCAAATTTTAAAACTTCCAGTTATTTACCATGAGATTTCATATCTTTCCCATATATTTGTTTCAATAGGTAATTTTCATGAATGTAAAGAATCCTTAGGATCTTGATGAGGTAGATAATTTTAGGTGATACCATTTTTTTGCAAAAAATGGGTTTTTCTCATATTTTTTAGGTTCACCTTTCCTTTTTCTTAATGGGCACCTTCTATTAGCTACAACACATACAACGTCGCACTATAATTAGAAAAGTAAGTGAAGGTACATATTTTCAATTATTTAATTTAAGTTCATTTCAGTTTTATAAGCATTTATTTTTAGTTATGCTCTTTTGTAATGGTATGTATCTATCCCAAAGCACCATCTTGAGTTATACTATTGTGACACATGATGAGCTTTGGGTGGGGCAAATGTATGCACATGATATATTCACTTTATCACTTTATTGAAGGTTTCTCTTGTAGAGGCTTATTGACGGATGAATCTCCCTGAGTGCACACCTTAAAGGGTGAACTATGCATGGGGTGGGTTCGGATCATGGTACTTTGTGATATGTTTGGATACTATTATGGCATACCATCATTACTATGAGTTTGACTTCCTCTTAGTCTCATTCATTTTACTCTTCATTCACATTTTCTAGCTTCTCTATATCATATTATATTAGCTTAATCGATATAGTATGTTTCACACTTTGCTTTCCTTATATTGTATTGACCATCCTAATATAGTTATAAGTTTGTCTTATATCATTTGTATTGTTTTGACCTGGTAGATATAGTACAATGCTGGTTAACATCTTTCAAAAGTATCAACCTAGTTAATACCATTGGCTTAGAGTTTAGGATTAGTTTTAGGTATTGGAGTCGTATATATATGGATCATATTTCATTTCAAAAACATACATCACATTCATAAAATCTTTTTGTGCTCGCATTTCTAATCTTAAGTAGTATTGAAGGAGTTGGACGTTTATAACCTCAACTTGGAGGTATTATTTTGTGGTGTCATTGAAACTCAATAGGAGAGATCTTTGGAGTTATTAACTAAGGATATTTAGGTCTTCATTTCACCATTCAAGGTCTTCAACCTAAAACATCTCTTGCAAAGTGTCACTTGAGCCAAAAGGGGAGATTGAACAATCGATAAGTCCACCCAAAGATAAGTATTTATATCTCTATACTTTTTCCTTTATTTACTTAGAAGATTAGATATTACTTAGTTTTTGCTTTATGACTACATATGCGTATCCTTACCTATGTTCTTCCTTATATTTAATAAGTTGGTATAGATACAAGGTTGTTTAGACTTACTATTTATCATCTTCAGTTTCATATACCCCTATTTGGTTAACCGTTGCACCTTGCCTTCTTTACAAACATTTACCCATCATTTGATTTTACTTGCATCCTTACACTCATTTACCCATCACTGATCCCTAGTGAGAGATATACCCCATGTCATAGCGTTGGTATTTATAATCCTTTCTTCTTGACATTTGAGTGTAGACTACTCTTTTTTAGGTCTAAGGTTATGCTAGGTCATTACCCAATTGTTTAAGTATACACAAGCTCTATTATTATGACTTTATTTTAGTTGTCGTCTATTGAGATAAAGATGATAGTTATAGGTAATCCTAGCGTGTATATACACATGGTACATAAACCCTATAATAAATATTAATATAAGATAAAGTAATAATTTTATTATAAAGTAACATCAACAATGTTGCACATTGACTTCTATTAAGCTTTAGAAATTGTCATGATCAACTAAGGGAAGGTGTAGGGGTTATTGTAGGTGTCCTTTGATTATTATCCAAGGGTTTAGGATTTGTCTTTATTGGTGCATGGCTAGTTTTTAGGACTTATATTAATAGTATCACAATGTGAAACATGAATCTCATAATCAAGTACATGTGATCATAAAATTTCATTGTCAAGTGACATGACTTTATAGAAAAGATATTTGAAAGAATTGTGAGCATGACAAAACTCTTTATCTTTGAGTGGAGGTAAAATACTTATATTAAATAAATATTGTGTCTATTAATCCATTGGTTGATAAATTAAATGTTTCATGTTAGGCTTGAATATTTTAATATAATCATAAATAGGCTTAAATTCTCTTTATTGAAGAGATGGAATACCCTCAAATATAACAAGTGGTCCTTTATTAGTGATAGATTATGATAGGAAACCCTCATCCAATTTAAATAATTTGTAAATGGAATCACTAAGCAGAGTGTGAATCCAATCTAAAGCATGACCTATTAAGCTCATAATATTGTTTTAAAGTAATATTCATCCATTAGCTCCATATCTTTGAAGAGAAGCATCAAAATATTGTTGACCAAATTTGAAATATAGTCAAATGAGGTCAACCCCTATCATTTTAAACTTTTTTAAGGTTTACATACATCCTATGAGGTCTCATATTGTCCTAGATGTCTTCCTTATCCATGTCCTAGTCTTGGTTTAAGTTCTTCCCTCTTGAATTGGCCTAGTCAACCATGGTCAACCTAGTCAAACCCTAGCCAAACATGGTCAAAGGACCATTTGGTGTTATTTTATCCTAGAATGGTTTATATAATTTTTTAATGGGCCTAAAATTTATGAATTATCCATTTCTTAAGTTTCATGAGCAAAAAGGGGTCCTTTGGACAATTTCTAGCTCATTAATGAACTTGTACAGACTTCTAAAGGTATAAAATTGTCACCAATATTATTTGAAGTGTTTGAGAGGTCATAATTAGGATAGGATTAGTTATATTTTAGTTAGAGGTCAGTTAAAATCAATAAAGGTGAGTTTCTCCTTATTTTGATGGAGTTTTAGGCACTTATATGGCTCCCATAATCAGACATTTAGCTAAATACATGGGTGGGGTATCTCTTCACATCCCCAAATCCATTTCTAAGTTTAAACATCAATTAGAATTCAAAAAATTGCATCTTCAACTCAGTTTCCTTCACTCTCCTCTTAGCATATAAATGGAGGTCAAGTTCAAATGCTCACCATGGGTTGTACAAGTGGAATCAAGAAGAATGGTCTTGGGGGTGGATATTAATCTTAGTCCACTTCACTTTCATATAAATAAGTCTTATATTGGTGTATTATACTTTATGAACAATCGTTAACACTCCAGGTAGCTTTTTTGGAAATTGCATTGAAGAGGGGGTCTCCTTTTGAACCTATTTTAGTTTTTCTTGATTTGGATTGATGTGATAGTGTGTTTTATGTGTCTATACATGATATTAAATAAATTATCATGCTTATTATTACCTTGGAGGACATAATTTTTTAGAAGGTCTCTTATAGTACTTGCTTCTTGTAGTTTGCAAATTTGGGTGTGCAAGTCTTGAGTTTTTCCAACATCTAAGGAGCTCCATGGAGGTGTAAATATGTTTGGATCCATGTTTTAAATGTGTTTCATTCAATTCCATTATGAAATATTATTTAATTCTTTCAAACCAAGTTGCCTTTCCCTTGTTCATTGCCTTGTTAACAAAGTGTACCTACAGTGAACTTCTACAAGGGTATGAGGAGGTTGAACGGATAATACAAAGAGTAAATGCATGGTGGGATGTATTTTTAAGGTTCTATCACTCTTAAAATTCATGCTTTTCATGTCATTAAGACTAGAATGGGCCATAAGTGGGATTTTTTTTCATTCAAAGTTCTAACTGACTAAGTTTTGTTCCTCAGTCCCTAAACATCTTAAATAGAGTTCCCAGGGGTATTTTTGGTTTTCATAAGGTGGGTCTAACTTTGGTTTTGAGAATTATTATTATTCCCACCTTATATTCCCATCAATGAGAAAACTTCATGACAAGTTTGAGCTTTAATGGGCAAGGACCATGCATACTTTGAGACTTGTCAAAAGGGAAAAAAAGACACTAAAAGTAAATCATGACATATACAAGATTTTGGAGGGTAGGTTGGTGATGACACAACCTAAAGAGATTATTAACCCTACCCAAGTTGGGAAATCATCTCCAAACATTCTAAGAAAGTGTCTTGAGCATTCACAATGTAGGAGAGGTGATCACTACATCAAGTGACTTTCTTGGCCATCCTCTATCCATACACAGGGTACACAGGGCAGTGAGGGAAATATTTCATTGGATGGCACAAAAAATGATATGTAAGGTTCCTAAATAGAAGCTAGAGCCTAAATGTGGAGGTTATAATCTTAAATGCAATCCAAACAAGCTAAAGAGATTCTAAACATACCCCAAGTGACCTTCAGATGACCTATAGGGTTGAATATACACCTACAGCCTGGTGAGTGGAGGGTAGGTTCATTTGAGGGCAATGAGGAGCATGTAATGGGTTTTTGAACCTATGAGGAGCATGTAATGGGTAAAATGATATGACATGATACTATAAAATCAACCAAGGACCTTATGCACACTTTGAAAGGTTGCAAATAGCCACCATGAAATCTATAGCCAAACAAAGGATCAAAGGTATGAAAACATAGTAAAAAATTGGGGATGAAGACAGTAAAGAGAAAGGTGATATTTGGAGGCCTAATTCGTGCATGAAAAAATGAAATTATGGATATATTATGATTCCAAAATAGAAAGCAAATATTTTCACACATTGGAGGTCAACAAACCTACAAGAGCAACCTACAGGCCTGCAAGTTGTCTTAGTCCTAACATTGAAAATGACTAGCTTTGAGGATGAAGGGTATATGAATGCACATATAATAATATTCTCCTAATAATATGGTTAATTAATAAATTTCACAATATCACAAGCATGATATAATGTTATCTTGTTTCACTAAAGCATGAAAAAAGCCCCTGTTTACTATCTCAGTCCTGATAGGGCAATGGTAAGTGATGACAAGGTGCCAAGTTGTGACTTCCATGGAGAAGTATGAAGAATTTAATACATGGTAAATGGTTAGGTAACATAAATTTAAGGTAATGACATTCTTAAGATCATTAAAAATCCATGTAAACACCTTTTCACCTAAACAAGGTTGCCTCAATCTGTATAGCTGGGTTAAAAGAACCTTATTCCAAGAGGTAAGTTATGATTATCAATAGCAAGAAAGATTCCTAAGGAGTTTCAAAGATTTATGAGATTGTAATAAGGATTATAATCATTTTTTAATGGTATTTAGGCATAGGAATGGCATAAAAGGAGCAGCCACATAGAGGTTTACACAAAAACATGAAAAATAGGGTTTTTTTAACCCCTTTTTTGGCAAGGTTAAACTAGTTTGACCACTTAGACTTAGCATATAACCAAATAATTTGGTAAAATTGGCCATCATGACATTTTGGATCTCTAAAACCTTTCACTTTGACAATACAATTAGGCCTAATAACCTCTATTTTATCTCAAATGTAGGTCAGTCCTCTCATATGAGAAGTTGACAGTTTTGGGGGAAAGAGTTGGATAGTGAACCAGAGGTCCTTCTGATCAATTGGTGAGGTTTTTATAGTTAGGGGAAATATAAGAGAACATAATTAACCAAGATATAAGGTTTTTATTCCAATAATATGACCTATTTAAGGAGGTTTGCAGGCAGACCTAGAGGAAAACATGAAAACCCAAACCCTAATGAGATGTCACTCCATGTTTTAACCTTATCCACATACCCTAATGTTTTATGTGATGTTTTCAGGGGTAAATTTTATGGTTTAGTGTTATTTTAAGGCATTTATTATGAGTATTGTCACTTTTTGGCCCACAAAGTTCTAAGAGACTTGTTGACATGGCATAGCCCTTGTTCTAAAACAAGGGTATCTTCCATTTTGGGGTCTTATTGAACTCCCCAAAGGTTTTAACTAGGTTTTTAGATTAGTTTTAGAAGTTAATAATCTTTTAGTTGGCTTGGAGACTCAATAGGAAGCCACATCCAACTCCATACATACTCATACCCACATGAGAAGCATGAAAGCCACTCAAAGATCAATTTTGGATGTTCATATCTCTCATAAACATTTGCATGGGACCCTGAGCCAATTGTAGATGTTAGATAGGGTCCTTAAGGATATCTTAGTGTAATTTTTCAAGGGTTCAAACATCTGACCTTTATGAACAAAGGCTAAGAGTCTAGGTCACTCAAAACCCTTATAAAACCCTCACAAGGACTTGATTGGAGAGATAGAACATTTTGAGTGTCTAAATATAGGGGGATGGCCATGAACCACATTAATTTTATATATGACTCTTATAGGATCTCACACATGTAATTTGTTTGTATGGAATTATATGAAATAGGGTAAAACCAAGCTTGTTTTGGCCATTTTGAGTGCTGGGAGAGCCACAGGAAATGTTAGAGGATGAAACAAGTTTTAGAAGGAATCTATACAATTGAGATAACTCCAAAAATTTGTCTCATCTTATATATAAGAATCTAAGTTTCCTAACCATACTCACACTTTTAGCCAGTCTAATGAGCCAAAATAGTAAACACTTGGTAAAGTGGTGAAAATCAATTAGGGAGACCTTTTAAAGGATTTTTATTGAAATTGATGGTATGGAAGGCTTTGAAAAGTGTCATTCCAAATTTTTCATGGATTAGTTATGATAATTAAGGAGTTTTGGATGCCAAGTGGAGAAGGTGCATGGAAAGGAGCCTTTTGGAAACTGCCAGTGATGATTTTGCATGTCCATAAGAATAGGGATGGTCAAACATCAATACAATGTATGTGAGGACTTGTTTGTAACCCCTCTTTCTCAGATCAACCATCAAACCTAACCATTTTCAATGATAGGGGTAGTTTTGGAATTTAACTTAGGTGGATAGTTTCTTATGTCAAATTGGTAGTTTTGTGTCACTTTTCACTATCTTTATCACTTATTTTAGACAAGTATACACTATGGCATGTCATAGATAAAAAAAATTATCCTCCACATGTAATTATAACTAATTCTATCAAATAAACACATTTCCAAGTGGCTCTTGGACTTCCCTTCTCTCTACCTTCCCAATTCTTCTATAAATTCTAGCCATTTTAGCATTGTATGGGATATCTCTGCCTGGGTATGGTGAAGCCCAACAAATTTTTTACCTTGAAGTAATAAATACAAGTGTTTTACATCATTCAAATATTACACTAAGTGTATATTCTTGGTTTTAGTCTTGTGCAAGTGTAATTTCCTTTACCTTCACATGTTGATTCCATTGGTACCTAGTGTATTGTGTTTTCCTTCTTGCAAGTCAACAAGAAGTGTCTAAAGAGAATGTAGGTGTAAGTGAGTCGGCTACTCAATAGAGTTCCTTAGAATGCCTATTGTTTAGTTCCTCCTACCATATGTCATCTACAAGACCCCATGTTGAAACACTGATGTGAGAGGGGAGATTGATGTTGAATGAAGTGTATGAACCATTTGTCATTAGTTTCAAGTGTATGTTAAAGGTAAGAGTAGAGCACAATATTTTGGTGCATCACCTATAGTAGAATAAGTTAAATTTTCATGTTGTTCTAACCCTTTTCATCCCCCCTAAGTTATTATTAGTAGGAACATGAGCTTAAATGATGCATCAAGGGGAGTTAGCCCCTAATCTAGAGATCCACCTCCTAAGAGGGATACCACAGCCCTGAAGTGGTTATATTGTGCTAATTGAATGAGGAGAAGTTAGTCCCATCTCCTCATTGGGTGAATTCAAGTGACAATAGTTTTTGGCATGCTCATTGGGACTAAAGGTCTATTCCTTAAGAAGTTTTGGTGTTCTTCTCAAGATACTAGCTTTGGAGGGAATTCACTAAGCACAAATGGCAACTCCAAGTTCATATCTACCAATTGAGTAGTCTAGGTATACTTGTTAAAAAAAATTTCTTGTTTCATACTCTTTTCTTGAAGAAACTCATGGATGATTGTGAGTTTGAGCTTGTTTTGACACAAGTTGAAGAGTTGTGCCTAACTTTGCCTCTTCCTCCTAACTATGAGAAAGTTCTTGGTTAGCTTTGTCATGATCCTCATTAAGCATATGTTTTCAATCACCAGCCTCATCAAATATATGCTCCATCTATCTCACTTAGCTCCTTTTCAATCCATTCCATTATTATTTTCAAAAGAAGTCTCCTTGATTACCAAATCTATATGTTAGACCTTGACACTAGGTGTGGTTGTGGTCAAAATATTCCTAGTGTTTATTTCAAGAGTGTGAGGGAAGCTTTGGATCAAGTAAAAAGGGAGTGGATTCCTATAGATAAAGATATTTATCCATTTATCTATAATGATATACCTGATGTTTGTGGTTTGATCTTCCATCTAGAAGAAAGGTTGAGAACTTATGAAAAACCTCCATCTTGGCATCCTCAAGGTGTTCCAAATTCTTTATCCTTTCCCAAAAACTTATCCTCTTGGAAACCCATACAATAAAGTAGTCAAGGAAAGGAAGATATCATGATAGAGTAGGTTAGTACACTTGGGGAATATTGTGAAGAAGAAAATTTGAGTTTTGAGGCTCACATTCAAAGGAAAATTGAGTTGGAAAATTAGATGTAGATGAAACCTATCATCGAAACTAAAAGTGAGTTATATAGACCTACTCCTTCATATTGAAATGAAGGTACTAATCCCAAATAAACTATAAGTTTTATAGATATATCTTTCTCCCCTTCATCATCCCCTCAACTCCATGAAACTACCCTTAAACCTACCTTCCCAAGATAGAAAGATGTGATGGCAGCTCATAGAGGGAGCAAATCATGCCTAAGTGGAGAAGTTGTTAGGGAAGAAACATTTGGAACCATTCAAATCCCTCACACCCCTCATCAAGAATATTTTGAAACTATCCTTCCATCCCTTCCAACTAGCCAAAATTCCCATCTTAATGTTGAAAATTGTATTGCCACTTGGGAATCCCCTTTGGCTAAAGTCTCCATTATTGAAATGCTTAAGGTGGATGTCACTAGGAGGGAGGATGAGATTGAAATCTTATATTGGATTGAAGATGGAGAAGAGTTGAATGATGGTGAGAAAAGATCAGGTTGTGAGGATATAAAGGAATATTTCCATTGTGTTGGAAAAGATGTCTTAAAACAAGTTCTCTTAGACTCTAAGAAAGAGGAAAAAATGTCCCTTTTTGTCTATTCTTCTCATCATTCAGGCCAACCAAAGGATGATGACCTATGGCAAAAATTTGAGAGCATATGTAATGAAGTGGAGGCTCTCAAAGAACCTACAAATCCTTTTGAGCTAACCAATCATGACAAACAAGAATATGTGTCTAAAAGGGAGGACATGTGGCAAATTTACATGAAAATGTTCCAAGAGTATGAGGAGGAAAAGGCCAAGCTCCTAGACAATCAAGCTCAAGGTGAGAGAGGACAAATACATGTTGAAGAGTAGTATCATGAAGAAAACCTAGATCGTACTAGAGAAATATGTGATGATTTTTGGCCCTTTGAAAGTGATTTGGAGTTTGTTCCCACATCCACACATGCATCTACCTCCAACAACTTCCATGAAGAATGTTAACAAGAAACACTCCCAAGTGGGTCTGATACAATGCTCCTTGAGGATTTTGAAGAGATTATGAGAATAGAAAATGATGATCAAATCCTTCAAGGAGAGATGAACTTAAAAAAATTTGTCACATATACAAATTTTTAGACTTATCATCACAAGATAAAGGGATAATAATTTGTATCATGCTTTGAGGTTCAATAAGACCTCACCTACCTTGAAAATACATAGGAGATGACTCCATTAAATGGTGTGCAAAATAAATGAGCAAAGAGAAGACAAGAGTCACCCAACACCCCATCTAAGAAGAATCATGCTTGGCATCCTCACTCATCTAGTGAGGAAGGATACTTAAGATACTTCACTTTTGATCAGGAAGGGAAGTATGAGCAAGATGTACGTACATAATTTTTTCCTTTCTCCTGTGTTTGTTTTCCCTAAGTGTTTAGTAGCACAAGTGTGTCATTGTCTTGTTATTTGTTGTGTTTTGTGTGTGTCTTTTTCCTTTTATGTTTGAGGTAATTTTTTGTCTTTTTGGTCTCTTCAAGGTCTGATCCTAATGTTTCCCAAGCATATTCTGACTCCATAAGCCCAATGGACCAATAAGGCTACTAGTCCTTAACATAGGCAAGCATGTTACCCCTAGAAGTTACCAAATTATTAACCAAATTTGACTTCTAGTCAAATTAGGTGAACCCCTATCATTTTAAACTTTTTTGAAGGTTTACATACATCCAATGAGGTCTCATATTTTCCTAGATATCTTGCTTAGCCACATCCTAGTCTTGGTTGAAGTTATTCCCTCTTGAATTGGCCTAGTCAACCATGGTCAAACCTATTCAAAGGTCCATTTTGTGTGATTTTGTCCTATCATGGTTTATATAAATTTTTAATGGTCTACAAGTCATGAATTATCCATTTCCTAAGTTTCATGAGCAAAAAGAGGTCCTTTGGCTAATTTTTAGCTTATTAATGAACTTGTACGGACATCTAAAGGTAAAAAATTGTCACAAAGATTAGTTGAAATATGGGAGAGGTCAGAATTAGGATAGGATAAATTAGATTATAATTATAAGTTAGTTGAAATCAAGAAAGATGAGTTTCTCCTTATTTTGAGGGAGTTTTGGGCACTTTTACAGCTATCATGATCAGATATTCAGATAAAAATGTGGGTGGGGTGTCTCTTCACCTCACCAAATACATTTAAATGTTTAAAATTCAAGGATAATTCATAAAGTTTCATCTTCAACTCAGTTTCCTTCACTTTCCTCTTGGCATGAAAATGGAGGTCAAGTTCAAATGCTCACCATGGACCATATAGGTGGAATCAAGAATAATGGTCTTGGGAGTGGATATTAATCTTATTACACTTCACTTTCATGGAAATAAGTCTTATATTGGTGAAATATACTTTATGAACAATTGTTAACACTCTAGGTAGCGTTTTTAGAAATTTCATTAAAGAGGGGGTATCCTTTTGAACTTGTTTTAGTTTTTCTTGATTTGGATTGATGTGATGGTGTGTTTTAGGTTTTTATAAATGATATAAAATCAATTACCATGCTTATTCTTTCCATTTAGAATCAATTGTTGAGAAGGTCTCTCATAGTGCTTGCTTCTTATAGTTTTTAAAGTTGGGTGTGTAGGTCCTAAGTTTTTACAACTTCTAAAGAGCTCCATGGAGGTGTTAATGTGTTTGGATCCATGTTTTAAAAGTGTTTGATTAAATTACATTATGTAATATTAGTCAATTCTTTAAAACCAAGTTGTCTTTCCCTTGCTCACTACCTTGTTAATAAAGTATATCTACAGTCAGCTTCTACAGGGGCATGAGGAGGTTGAACAAATAATAAAAGGAGTAAATTCATGGTTGGATGTATTTTTAAGGTTATATCATTCTTAAAAGTCATGATTTTCATGTCATAAATACTAGAATGGGCCATAAGTGGGATTTTTTCATTCAAAGTTCTAACTGACTAAGTTTTGTTCCTCAGTCCCTAAATATCCTAAATAGAGTTCCCAAGGGTACTTTTGGTTTTTAGAAGGTGGGGATATATTTAGTTTTTAATATTATTATTATTCCCACCTTATAGTGACATCAATGATAAAACTTCATGCCAAGTTTGAGCTTCAATTGGAAAGGACGATGCATACTTTGAGACTAGTCAAAAGGGCAAAAAAGACATTAAAAGTAAATAGTGACATCTATAGGATTTTGGAGGGAAGGTTGGTGTTGAAACCACGTAAGAGTATTCTTGAAATTTCTCAAGTTGGGGAAGCATCTAAAAAAATTCCAATAAGGTGTCTTGAGCATTCACAATGTAGGAGAGGTGATCACTACATCAGGTGACTTTCTTGGCCATCCCCTGTCTGTACACATGACAGTGAGGGAAATATTTCATTGGATGGAAAAAAATATGATATGGAAGGTTCATAAAGATAATATAGAGGCTAAGTGTGGAGGTTATAATCCTAAATGTAATCCAAACAAGCTAAATAGATTATAATCATTCCCCAAGTGACCTTTAGATGACCTACTGGCCTGAATACACACCTACAACCTGGTGAGTGGAGGTTAGGTTCATTTAAGGGAAATGGAAAGGTTTTTTTACCCATGAGGATAATTTAATTGGTTAAAATATACTATAAAAACAACCAAGGACCTTATGTAAACTTTTTAAGGTTGAAAATAGCCACCATGAAACCTATAGCTAAACAAAGGGGCAGAGGTATGAAAACATAGTTAGAAATTAGGGATGAGGAAAATCAAGAGTAAGGTGGTATTTGGAGGAATAATTCATGCATGAAAAATAATTAAATGATGGATATGATATTATTCCAAAAGATAAATTAAATAATTTCATACATTGGAGGTTAACAAACCTACAAGAGCAACCTACATGCTTGCAAGTTGTCTCAGTCCTAACATTGTAAATGCCTAGCTTTAAGGATGAAGGGTATATAAATTCACATATACTAAGATTGGCCCAAAAATTTCACTAAGTAATAACTTTAAAAATATCACAAGCATGATATAATTTTATCTTTTTTCACTAAATCATGAAAAGAGCCCTTGTTTATTATCTTAATCCTGACAGGGTAATGGTTGGTGATGACAAGGTGCCAAGTTTTGACTTCCATGGAAAAGTATGAATAATTTAATACATGGTGAATGGTTAGGTAACATAAATTTAAGGTAATTTAAATATTAATATCATGAAAAATCCATCCAAACACATTTTCACCTAAGCAAGGTTGCCTATGTCCGTACAGCTGGGTTAAAAGGACCTTATTCCAAGAGGTAAGTTGTGATTATCAATAGAAAGCAAGATTAATAAGGAATTCCAAATATTAATTATATTTAAATAATTATTATAAAAATTTTTAATGGTATTTAGGCATATAAGGATCAACTACATGGAGGTTTACATAAAAACATGCAAAATAGGGGGTTTTTACCCCTCTTTTGGCAAGGTTGAGTTAGTTTGACCAATTAGACTTATAATATAACCAAATAATTTAGTAAAATTGGTAATCATGACATTTTGGAGCTCTAAAACCTTTCACTTTTCCTATATAATCATGCCTAATACCCTCTATTTTATCTCAAAGGTAGGTAAGTCCTCTTTTGCAAGAAGTTAGTAGTTATGGGGAAAAAAGTTGGATAGTGAACCAAAGGTCATTATAATCAATTGGTGATGTTTTTAAATTTAGGGGAAATATAGGAAAACATAAGGAACCAATATATAAAGTTTTTATTTTAATAATATGGTATTGACAAGGAGGTTTGTAGGCAGACCTAGAGGAAAACATGGAAATCCAACCCTTAATGAGATATCACTCCAAGTTTTGACCTTATCCAAGTACACTTATGTTTTATGTGATGTTTTTAGGGGTAAATGTGATGTTTTAATCATATTGGAAGTAATTTACGGTGGTTATTGTCACTTTTTGGCCCATAAAGTGCTAACAAGCTTGTTGACATGGCATAGCCCTTATTCCAAAATAGGGGTATATTCCATTTTGGGGTCTTATTGAAATCCCCAAAGGTTTTGAATAGGATTTTAGGTCATTTTTATAGGTTATGAAGCTTTTTTTTGGATTTTATACTCCATAATAAGCCACATCCAACTCCAGACATATTTAGACCCTCATGAGAAGCATGAAAGCCACTCAAAGATCAAATTTGGACACTCATATCTCTCATAAAAATTTACATGGGACCCTGATCCAATTATAATTGATAGAGAGTGACCTTAAGGATATATTAGTTTAATTTTTTAAAGGGTTCCAATATCTAACCTTTATGAACAAAGGTTAAGAGTTCAACTCACTCAAAACCTTTGTAAAACCCTCACAAGGTCCTAATTGGAGAGATAGAGAATTTTGAGTATATAAATATAGGGGGATGGACATTATCCACATGTAATTTTTAGAGGACTCTCAGAGGATCTCACACATGTACTTTGTTTGTATGGAATTTTATGAAACAATGTAAAACTAGACTTATTTTGGCCATTTTGAGTGGTGGGAGAGCTATAGGAGTATTTATAGGATGAAAAAAGTTTTTAAATGAAAGATATACACTTGATATAACTCCAAAAATTTACCTCATATTCTGGATAAGACTCTAATTGTCCTAACTAGACTCACACTTTTAGCCAGTCTAGTGAGCCAAAATAGTGAACACTTGGGAAAGTGGTGAAAAGCAATTAGGGAGACACTTTTAAAGGATTTTTATTGAAACTAATGGTATGGAATGACTTTTAAAATTTTCATTCCCTCTTTTTCATGGATCAATTATGAGAATTAAGGAGTTTTATATGCCAAATGGAGAAGGTGCATGGAAAGGAGCCTTTTGGAAACTACCAACGATGATTTTACATGTCCACAAGAATAAGGATAGTCAAACATCAATCCAATGCATGTGGTGACTTATTTTTAACCCTTATTTCTAAAATAAACCATCATAATTTACCATTTGTAGTGATAAGGGTAGTTTTGGAAGGCAACTCAGGTGGGCAGTTTTTTATGTTAAATTGGCAGTTTTGTGCCACTTTTCACTATCTTTATGACTTGATTTGGATAAGTATACACTATGACATGTCATATCTAGACCCACCTCTCCTCCACATTAAATTTTAACTAATTATTTCAAATGGACACATGTCCAAGTGGCTCTTGGACTTCCCTTCTCTCTACCTTCCCAATTCTTCTATAAATTTTGGCCATTTTGGCATTGTATGGGATCTCTCTACCTGGGTATGGAAAACCCATACCAAAATTTTAATTTTAAGAAATAAATATAAGTTTTTTACCTCATTAAATGATTTAACTAAGTGTATATACTTGGTTTTAGTCTTGTACAAGTGTAATTTCCTTTACGTTCACATGTTGATTCCATTGGTACCTAGTGTATTGTGTTTTCCTTCTTGCAGGTCAACAAGAAGTGTCTAAATAAAATGTATGTTTAAGTGATTAGGATGCTCAATAGAGTATCTTATAATGCCTATTGTTCAGTTCCTCCTACCCTGCGTCATCTACAAGACCCCATGTTAAAACATTGATGTGAGAGGGGAGATTGATGTTGAATGAAATGTATGAGCCATTTGTCATTAGTTCTAAGTGTATGTCAAAGGTAAGAGTAGAGCAAAATATTTTGGTTCATCACCTCCAATATAATAGGTTCACTTTTCATGATTTTCTAACCCTTATCATCCCCCCTAAATTGTTAGTAGTAGGAACATGAGCTTAAATGATGCATCAAGGGGAGCTAGCCCCTAATCTAGAGATCCACCTAATAGGGATACCCACAGCCCTGAGGTGGTTCCATTGTGCCACTTGAATGAGGAGAAGTTAGTCCCATCTCCTCATTGGGTGCATTCAAGTGACAACAAGTACTTAATAGATTAAGTAAGGATCTCCATCTCCATCAAATAAGGAAATATTGAGCATTGTAAAATCTTGTGGGAGAGGAGAATCATAAATATTACACACTATGAGTTTTCCATATTTAGAATTAGATCTATCATATGAATTAGATGTAAAATACTTTAGATATAAAGTTTATATGTGTCTTTGTAATTCTCCTATTTCATGCATCATAATAACAGCTTGTGTGTTGGCATAACTATAGTATGATCAAGTTCATTTAAAGGTCTTATTTGATTGTTGATTTCAAATTAGGATCACTAGGGGTATAAGAACAAAAATCAATACCACTAATATAAGTATCATTAACCACCAAATAATATTTCACACTAACTACATTTTTTACAATTTTAGTAATAAAAAAATGATTTTGCAAAAGATGCTTAAGATTTTCCATATTATGAGCATGAAAGCAGGGAGTACAAACACAAGTATTTACATTCAAATAATTATTTTCAGCATTGCATTCAAGGAAACATTTTCAACATTTTCATTCAAAAGAGGAGTAGAAAGAGAAACATTTTTATTATTTGCATCATTCATGTAAGATTCATATTTTCTTTCTTTAATAATTGATTTTTGTATAAAATTTGGAGTTCCATATTCATGATTGGTTAGAGAGAGACAATCATCATTTGAGACATTCATATCAATTTCATTTTCACCTGGATCAATAAAATTGAAATTAAGGTGTGCTAACCTTTCATCTCCACTATCATAATAATAAGATACATCATCACTCCAATCCTCATTTGCACTATTAGAAGTAGTAATAAAACAAGACATATGGCATCCATAGAAAAAAGTTAAATATAATAATTTGTATCATTTGGAAACATAAATTAATTAAAAAAATCACTCATCATATGTGAGCTAGGGTTTTTAAGATGAACACAAAAGACTGGGTGTAATGATATTGCAATATGAAGCAAACCTAAATAAAATGTAAAAACCCTAGAAATAAATGAAATAAAAACATAATATGCAAATTTAAAATTTAAATTTGATAATGTAGGATCAAAACCTAATAAAACCTTGTAATATGTACGTGTTCAAATAAACAAGGTGTATGTCTACTTTTTTAGGGTGGATATAATTGTTTAACCCTAAATTTGGATAAGGATCCTATTTGGGTAGAGGATTAAGAATATATAAATGATAATACACAAGGGTGATAATCATATATACTACAGGCCAATTAAATGTTAAACTCAAATATAACATATAATGAATTCATATCAAGGAACAATGCCGGGTTGGAGATTTATTCTTATTTTAGACTCTTCTAGGCCTATGTTTTTAATCAATCAATGGCTGGTTTAGAAGATTAAATAGGTATGAAGGTGGTGGCCAAAGTGTTCAGAGTTGGCCTTCTTATGCCAGATAAAACTCACCCTCAAAAGGTGTTGGATCGCTAAAAGACAACAAGTGTGAAATTAGGGTATAATGGAGAAATGAAGGCTAGGTAAACTAAGGAGATAAAGCATGGATTATCAGAGAAGGTGATACATAAGTTGACAAAGGCTATCTTAGTGAACCATAATGCTCAACTTGACTTATTTATAGTTTTAGAGGTAGGGTCGAAGGAAGGTTATGTGAAGGTTGAGGTAGTGGCAAAGAATGGAATGGTGTCCCTAGTGCCATCTTTGAATAGAACATCCTTAAAAAATCTTGTATAACTAGTGTATGATGAGATGAGTGTTACAGGTTAAGATAAAGAGGTTGGAATTAGAGTGAAATCCTTTATGAAAGTCATCTTTAGGCTTGTGGTTTTAGTGTATAGGATTGATTAACCACTACATTTGGTGGAAATAAACCCTTTGTTTTCATTTGGCAAAGATGTGGTTGCATAATTTATCAAAAATGAAGGATGGTTCACTTTTAGGGACCTCATCTACAAGTTTAACTAGTTTTGTCCTGGCCTACTAGCTTTACATGAATGGGTTTCAGAAAAAATGGCAACCTCTCATGGAGGATAAGTTAGAAATTAATCCATGTGCGAAAGATTTTTTATTGTAATTTTTGACTCTTTGGAAGTTCATGCTAAGGTTTTATAGGATAATACCTAGAGCTAGGATTACCATCTCCTCTTTGTGAAACCATGGTTCTCATACTTCAATCTCCTAATTGAAACCCTAATGACTAGACCTATGTGGATTTGTATACCACATTTACCCATACTATTCTAGATGACTTATTGCCTTTTAAGAATTGGTAATGTGCTAGGTGATTTTTGGAAATAAATACCTTGACTATTAGTTTACATCATACTACTTGTTAGCCAAAATTGGCCACCATGAGTGAGTACAATTCAAAACTTTGTTGGTACACCTTATTTAACTCTGTTGATGATCTTTTGATAGGTTTTATCTTAGCATGTAGGTCATGCCCAATTATAATAAAGTGTCTTGTCAAGTGTTTCATCGTCTTAATGTCTCTTTCAAGGTATAGGAAAGTGAGTTAAGAGCCTAGTCTTGTCATTAATCCCCTTCATGAAGGTCTTGTTTGGGTTTTGGAGAAATTAAGGTATCTTATAAGAGTTTAAGGTCAATTTGAAAATGTTAAGGCATGTTGATCCATGGTGAGAATATTGGTGCATTGACCTTCAATGGTTACATGATGTTCTATGGTGGCTGAGAGTTTCTAGAGACAAGATATAGTAAGATGGAAACATTGATATTACATGTTTAGTAAAGGTTAAGGTAGTTTTGAAGAAATTAAGGTAATATTTGCCTTTGAAAATTAGAAAGACAAAATGAATTTTGAGGTCTCTAATATGTTTCTAAGCTTTTCCAAGGTGTTTTATTCCTTATACATGTTGTTCCAAGACATTTTCAATGTACAAGTGGTGGGACCTTACAAAGGCTAAAAAAGTGAAATGTAACATAGAAATATACTTACTGAGGGATTATAAAGTAACTTTTTAATGTGGAGATGATAAATTTAGGTCATAAATGGATGGTTTCAGGTCCCTTTAATGTTTTCAAGTTCAAATCATGTTTTTGATAGCATTAAAAGATCCAAACATTTTTCACCATCGAGCTTCTTGCAAGTTAGTGAAGGTCATTTTCAAATGATCATTTCATGAATATTAAGGAGAGTTATATCCAGTTATCTTGGGGTTTTATAGGTGACATTATTCCCTTGAAATTACAATAATTATTTATTTATTTTAAGTGTTATGCTTTATAAACAATCATTAACAAAATAAGTAGTCCAAAACTCTCCTAAAACACCACAGGTAGGTTTTTTCTTATCTCATTGAGTTTACAGGTTTATGGATGAAAATAGATGGTTGTTTTAAACTATTAAAGGGTATAAATATTCATATCACATCATATTCCATCATCATTTAGCACATGTGAGTAGCCAATATAGTAAAAAGTGTTGTGTTTTATTCTTTTTGAAGATGAGAATCTGGGTTGTTTAAGCTATGACATTCTCAAGCATGGAGGAAGTTGTGTCTGGAATTATAACATTTTAATAACCTATAAAAATCTTCCTATATCCTCCTAAAGTATCCTAAAAGTCTCAAAAATGTTCAAATGTGAGTTTAAAGTCATTTGCAAGTGGATTGTGTAGGTTGCAGACCTATATAGGATGATTACAAGCAAGGTTTTGATGGATTTGAATGTTTCTCACCTAAAGCGGTCTTTGTTAAACATCCATAAACCTATCATCACTATTTTAAATCTATTAAAGTGGTATATATCAAACATAAAGGGCAATTAATAGATTATGAAAGACTTTGGCCTTAATGTTCTTCAACAAGTCTGTAGGTATAAAAGAGTGAACAGAAGCATGTGATCAATAAGCAAGTTTACAAGACATTTGGGAGTAATTTTTGTTGATTAAAAAGTGTAATAAACATTTAAATGTCTATATGATATCATTAAATCAAGTAAGGGTAGTCATGTGGGGAAAGAAGGAGATGTTATGGGCCTAAAATAATTACCTACAGGTCTGCCTGTAAGGTAAACATAAAATGCAAAAATTTGAGAGGGGAGATGAGTTTGATAAAATTAATAAAGTATGTGAAACCTATTAAGTAAATTTAATAAGGTGAATTCATATAATTATTAAGCATCATGTGGACTATGTGCATAATGAGCACCTATAGGCCTGTCATAGGCCTAATGAAGAAAATACCAACTTTGTGGTGATTGGATAGAAGACCAAGAGGTGAAAAAGGACTGGGAGAAGATGAGTAAGGTGTATACCCTTAATATAATAATTAATAAATATATACCCAATAAAATATCTCAATTTAGTGAGTCTAACATTATATAAATCCAAATGTGCACTCACATGCCTACTAAGAGAACTATAAGTTCACTTCCAAGAATGTGAGGAAAACATGCAAGTTGTGATGATTTTGAATATGATAGAGGTTTCATAAACACTTAAAATTGATAAAAACTCTCTACACATTTTTATTAATCTCATATACATCATTGTAAGTTCTATTTGAAGAAATTAGGGTGCTTGTTATTGTGACAGTCATCTAGTATGAGTCCTCATACTTAACAAGTAACTCCATGGAGGTCTAAAGGATTGAAGGGTAAGATTAAACACATAAGGTGGAATACAAATCAATTTTAAAGGTAATATAAGACCTGAAAAAATATTTACTGCCTTAAACAATCTTATAAAATGTTTTTAACATGTTATGAGAAAGCTATACATTGTCCAACAACACCTACAACCTAGTGTAGTTTTACACAAGTGTGATCAAGCGGTGTCATTTTGGAATAAGAATGAAATAAAGAGGGTAAATTAAGGTGTTATGGATTAATTATATGCCTTTTTAGATCTTTAATATGTCTATAAGTTGATCAAAAGGACAAATAAATCCCACAACCTAATGTACAGTCCTAAATGCATACAAAATTTTGTAAAACTTAGCATGTTGGAGAAGTATAAGTAATGTTCAAGGGAAAATGACTATTAGAGGAGTTGAGGGGAGTTGGGGAATACCTCACATAGGTCTCAAAAATATTTTAATTTGTCTAAAAATCTTCCCGTCCCTTTTTGTTCACTCTCATCCTACTCAGGCATGTGTCAAGACCAACCTAGGGCTATAATCTTACATTTTGCATAACTCAAGTTTAAACCCTTGAAATTGCATGAAATTTTTTAATATGAGCTTATTTGATGTAACCTATAATATTTTTTTGTATTTTGAGAAGTAATGTATGGTATTTTATAGTCTCTAGTACTGTATACTTGTTTTAGGCCTAATCAGGCCTAATTGTGAAAGAGGGTGTTGAGTTAGTGGGTCTACATTGGGAGTTGAATTATTAAACATTGGATTAAAATGAAATAAGATAAATGGTACTCAAATATTTTCCTATAATTATTGTACATATTTCAAACCTAGGATATTTGTGTCAAAATAGGGCTACAAGGAATAGGCCTCAAAGGAAGTAAATGTGAAATTCATGAATGAAATTGAAGAACATAGGTGAAAAGATGATTGGTTATAGGTCTTCAATAAGTGTCCATGACAATAATATGTGTTTATACCCAAATAAGATGACTTATCACTTCTTAATTAGTCATAAGGTGTAGTTTTAACAGCTCAACGATGAATCATCAAGGAAAACTCCTATGCCACCTTGAAAAGACTATCATCAAACTAAGTGCACACTTATGGAGAAGATGATTCAAGACTATTTATTAGTAGGTTTTATTATTTTTAACATGATTTATCATGAGATGAAACTTATCATAAGCTTCTCCAACGTCCATCTTCTTTCTCCTTCTCATTCTCTCTTATATGTACTACCCTGTTTGGCATGGTAATGGATCCTTCCACCAGGATTATGGTGAAGCCCTAGTCCTTTGTATGCCTTTTATCAATAAAATACTATTTTTTACCTACTTATTATTTATATGCAGTGTAGATCTTGAATGATTAATTTAATCAAGTGTAGACTCAACTCACCTTGTTTATTATCTTATTCATCTTGCCTTCATGCAGTTTGATCCTCCACTTTAGATTTTGGAGAGTGACATCAGGGGATTTATGTGGGTCATAAGTGTCAAATATCTTACCTTATAGTCTCAAACTACCTTACCTCTCTACAAATCATTCATGTGATAGGTTATCTTTAAGAGAAGTGTATGTTTCATGCAGTCTTATAGGTCTTAGTGCACATGCAATTCAGTGGTAGTAATCATAAAGTTTGGTGTATCACCTCCATTAGATCATAGTTTATTTTTTCTTGTTATTTACAAGTTAGTATATTAGTGATTGGTATTAAGTGATGCATTGAAGGAGCTAGCCCTTATCTATAGGATCAATCCATTCATTAGGTCACCCACAACCTAGGATTATTCTCATGTGTAGTGTAGATTGATATGCCTTATAACACCCTCTCAAAGGGTGAAAGTTTAAGATATAACACTACCTTCACCCAAATTTTAGTGGAATTTTACATCTCCCAAAACCTCAAAACAAATATTAAACTAAAAATCAAATATCACTATTGGATTCAGTCTTTTGATTGTGATGGAATTCCCTTCAAGTGTCGAAAATGTTTTGAAATTAGGCATCTAAAAGCTAATTATTTCATATCCAAGTAAAATATAGTGGAATATAGGTGGAAGGATGCCCTTCCCTCCCACCTCATAGTTTTTTTAGTTGACAATCTGATTAGCAAAATTGAGTAAGCAACATAGGCTTCTACTCTGATGAAGAATGATGGGAATCTAATTGATGGAAGCAAGATTGAGAGAGACCCTTCAAAGATTCATGCCTTAGAAGTGGCAGATAAATGGGTTACGAATCCCCTATAAAATACTAAGGAATAGTATGTAGTTAGGTAAAATAATAAGGGGAAAATGACTCTAGAACCAACCTCCCAAAATCTATGCTCAAGTAGCAAGAAGGGTGGAGGACCTTTGATTGGAATTGAGAAACCCTCTCAAAAGTGATCAATATATGCGATGAACCCTCATAGTTTGTTAGGTTGTGATCTTATTTGGGTTTGTTTTTAGTTTTGTTTTTTATCTGCAGACCAGACTAGTCTAAGGACTTTTTGGTCTTTTTATACTCTTGTTTTTTTTGTTTTCTAATAAAATGTGTGAGGGACTTGCCAATCCTCAATCATTTATAAAAAAAACCATTTACTAAATTCATTAAAATGAGATAGGCTGAAAATATTAAGTATAACTATGTTATATATGTAAATGATAAATAAATAATGTACTTACCTAGTTCTAATGATGACATAGTTCTAGATCTAGATTAGGTAAGAAATAGATTGGAAGAAGATTTTGGAACAATCGCTAGATTTTAGAATGGGTACCTCTAGAGCCACAGACACTAGCATCAACTTGGGATGATTACATTGATGTTATTATATAAACTAGAAGTATGTGTCCTATATGGAATACTTACTAGAAAAATATGTGACTATATGGATGTTTTTGGATTTGTATTCAACTTCACTCTAGTGCATTCATATTTGGGTCATAGACTATCATTCATGAAATTAAAAAACCCTAATTCTTCATCTTTGTAGTAACCTTGGAAAAAATGGGTTAATGGGCTCACAGTGTTGAGTTGACCCCAAAGACCCCTCTATCAATGAGCGTTGCCTATATAGCCAATACTCTGAAGAGAGCATCAGACTGATGTAGTTTTCCCCTACGTGTTTGGCTTGTATGTGAATCATGAAATATGTGGAAATAAAGTATAATAGTGACATAACTTTTAACTTAGAAAATCAATCTCTTAGGTTGCTCTTTCAATAATTTAGACATTTATATGTGTTATCCCTATGACTGATATGAAAATAGGGAAGCTTTGCTTTATCAAATGCTTGATTAAATGCTTTGATAAGTTACCTTAGATATTTTTTAGGCGTGGAATGAATGAGGAGTGATTATGAATATATATCACTCTTATTGGGAAATATATTGCATTAAAGCACTTAGGTTGACCCTTAGGATACATTTCATTTACAAACTATATGATTTTAGGGCACTAAACACTTGCATCAGGTTAGGACACTAGCGTCAATGTAGGGGTCTGGGACTAATGCTCATGTCTTGAAATTTAAAAAATAGGTACAATATCAAAACTTGTAGGGTCATAATATAAACATTTTTTAAACATTTTAAGTAAGATAAAAATATGGGGTCATCAACATAAAATTGGTCGAACTAAGAAATCGACTAAAGGGCACAAGATGGAGCAGATGTGAGACTTCTAAAAGTGGGAAAGGTCTATAACTGAGAAAAAAAATCAAAGTTTGAGTTTTATAAGTGTATAAGATTGAGGTGTTATATAATCCATAAATATCATCTACATTTTCCCCCTTTAATCTAGATATGGAATTGATGGTTTAAAGGAGAAGAAATGCATACCTAGGTATGTATAACACACCTTGCCTTTGTGTGAGTCCACCTTGAGTGCTTTTATAGTGACTAAACTACAAATAAGAGCATGTTATAGCATATAATTAATGTATATAATTTGAAATTGAAAGAATTTAAAATGTTTGAAATTGAAAGAGAAAGGTTTAGGAGTATACTTATGTATCAATACAATTGTTTTATCAATTGGTAACTTAATTTGAAAGATTTATCATTATGAATCATTAAGACTGAGATTAGGACAAATATATAAATTTGTAAAGTGCATATATCTAAGGAGATATAGATAGATTGGAAGGGATATGCCCCTAACATTGGAAAAAAGGTGAGTTTCCACCTGATAGTTAAGATTATCTCAATCATGCAACCAAATCATACTTATCACCTAGTGAGCATGAGTGAACAGAAGTCAACTCATACTATCAAACTAGTGAGGTTGGATGATACAATCAAGTCCAACCTGAAGACATGGTAAGATTGAGCGACTTAATCACCTCAAACATACCAAAAGTGAACCAATGACTACAGTAGATTGGCTCAATAGAGTTCATAAAAGTCCATCTTGGTAGGTGATGATCGTCCATAGAAGAGTGTTTTGAAATCTAAAAATGAATTGAATTTGTCAATATTAAGTGCACATTACATGTCATATACACCTTAGATATGTCTCATGTTGCAACTGTGTATAACAATTGTACCAATGTATAGAACTTTACCACAACTATGAATCTGAATCATGTAACTGTGTGCTTTGTATAATTCAAAAATTATGCAAGTGCTGAGAACATGCTTTTAAGGCATGACCCCACTATATTTAGAGAAATATGACTAAAATAAGTGCCAATGTGGAGGACATATTTTCCAAAATGACCCATTGAATATGGGTGTGCTAAATAATGAATAAGTGTGGATAACATGCTTTTGAAGCATGCCCATACTAAATCCGAAAACTATGCCAAATGTGAAGAAGTGTGAGGAATATGCTTCCAAAGCATGCCCCACTGAATCTAAAAATATCTTAAATGTGAATAACATGCCTCTATGAAATGACCCCACTGATATGCCACCCATTTGAGGTGAGGGAAGATTAGAAACTATTAGTCACCTCACTTCAAAATGATAAGAGAGCTGAATAATCTATGAATGGAGCCATATAGTATATAGAAGAACATGTATTGTAAAATGTAGTATTAAACCACATAAACAATGTGATCACATGAAGGCCTAAGATGCATGATAAATATCATGGAAATATCTAGATAGTAAAAGTACAAGTTAAACAAACAAACACACGTAAAAGAGCACTAAAAGCAAGTCAACAGACAATGGTCCAAGGAGACCATAAACAAGGGGCATGTTTAAATGTTGCACAATCAAAGGGATATGACATAGTCAAATGTCCACAAAAGTAATAATGGCATATTCAAATGTCCATACAATAAATAATGACATATTCAAATGTCAAATAAAGCACACATAGGCATGGGGACTACAAACAAAGGATCATATTCAAATGCTCAAACAAGTAAAACACTAGCAAAGTAAGGAACTTGAAGTAGTGCATAAATGAAAACATAAGCAACCATCATAAACATATCATAGTAGCCTATGGATCAAACATGTTAACAAAAAAATGTCTAGTACAAAGCATATCAAGTACCCTATGAAATATATAATCATGGATAGAGGCATGTGTAAGTACTTAAAATTTCAAACGTGATAATGAATAGACCATCAAATGATATAACCTATGTATATCTAGATCAAAAAAAGTGGATGCCCCTAATGTTTGCATGACATGAGTAGAGAGAATGCCCAACATATGAAATGGGAATAGATCATGTATTTGTGTATGCATGTATCCCAGTCAAGTAGAAGTGTGACACACATGTGTATCTATAAGTACCTAATATGCCATCCATCAACATGGAACTAAGACATAGATTCCAATAAGCCAATAGAGTATGTTTATGCTGAAAATATTTTTGGAATTTTGAAGTGTTCTGATTTTTATTTATTTTTTTATATTTTTTGGAATATTTGAGGATGTCTATTCAAGGAAGTCATCATCATCCAAAGGTATAAGACCACCTAGAAAATTTCTCAAGCTTTGTTTATATTGATGTATTACTACCTCTTCAATGTTTTTGTCTAATGGTTTACTTGAAGTCAATAGTGTAAGCAAATAACCATACCCATCATGATATATGCAAATCTTTGTACCCATATCAAAAAAGTAACACACATGTTTGTAGTATCTAGCTTAACATTCCACTCAACTGGACATTTTTTTCTAAAATTTAGTTCCAAATGTGGTTTATAGTATAATATCAATATGGTGGAAGTTTCCACACATGGGCCACAAGCTATAGATAACCGAATGTATCCTCAAGATTCTAGCATTAATAGGGAGTATATTAGTTCATTTGTAGTATGTTTCAATTGTGTGATAAATGTGGTATCATAAGTCGTATCCCACTCATTATTATAAAACTGGAGATGGTGGTAATATTCCCCATCAATATTAGTAGTAACAATTAAATCTTCATGGATTGGTCATTTTGAGAGATAATTATCTTCTAGAAGATACGAAGGATTTTACCTTTCTTCATGTCGAACACAATGTGTATGCATCCTTCATTCTTATATTTTTTTATTATATTCTTCAATGCCTCACATTGATTGGTATTATGGCCAATGATCTGATGATATTTATGATATGGTACCTTGTCTTCTTCAGGTATAAGTCTATTGCATGATTTATGTCTAGTATAAGGTAAATAAATCATTTTATGTTCAAGTAACATAGATAACATGGTATCTAAAGTATCTTACTATGTTATGATCTGTAAAATCTATTGTGAATCCTTTTGAGAAGACTCCACATTGTTCACATGATAAATTTGCATTTGACCCTTATACAGTTGACTTAATGGTTGCATCTAAGAGGGATGTATGGTATATTAAAAATTTACATGTTTGTCTACTATTTTTATCTTTCCCTTTTTTGGATTCATTTTTGAATCTTATGAAAGTGGATTTAGCTTATATGTATAAGGACTTATAGGTTTAAATAATTTATGTGAAAGGTAATCAAGTGGATCAAATTTTAGTTTTTTAAATATTCTCATTTTTCATATCATAAGCAACATCCTCATCACTGCCATAGTAATGTGAAACATTAGCATCTTTCTACTTGATATTGACCAATAAAAAAAACTCAAATGTTGGGGCTCTTATAGTTCTATTGGATCCTTTAAAAATGGTTCTTACTCATGATATGCATTTATGTATGCCTCAATATTGAGTGCCTTATTTACATCTATAGACAAAGGATCCATTGTACTTGAATCACTTATTTCATCATGTGTATGTGCTCAAGAGGAATTCATTGTTTAGGTGGTACCACTGTAGGAATGCTTTCAGATTCAGATTGTATAATTTTACAAAATTTTAAAGGTTCATCATCAACAAGCATGGATAATAAGGTCCCATCATGTATGAATTTTTCACATTAGTAAAGTATATATGGGACAAATTATATTGAATGTATCCAAGGTTTACTCAAAATCAAATTATAATGTAATGATTGAGACATCATTTGAAAAGTAGTTGAAATTATTTTTGATCTCAATGTCACATCTAATGTGATTTGACCAACTAAAGGGTTATGTAAATTGTCAAATATTTTTGTGTCTATAGCCATTTTTTGAAGAATATTGGTGATAATACCCACGGTGGTTAGGAATTTTATGACACAAATATTTAGGCCTGATCCATTATCAATGAGCACCATTTTGAAGCCTTTATTTTACATGGTCACTTGTATAAACAAAGGCAAATTTTGGTCAATAATATCTTTGGATGGTAAATATATTGGATCTAAGGTAATGAGCTTGGCATTGTGTTTCAGAGAAATTTAGCATATTTTCTTTGGAAGAAGGAGAAAACAAACTAGATAAGGGTATGGTATAAAGACTTGATATGTTGTGCATGTGTTAAGCCAGATGGTTGTGGATACTCCTCTTTGTATTGGGAGGAATGACCTATAGATGAGAAATCACTCAAATAAATGGTTGGTTAGTTAGATAGTAAGGTGGATTACCTAGCGTGAGCTAGATCTCAGAAGCATGTGCTTCTTAGGAGGCTGTCAATCCATGCTTTTAAATAGTTAAGTTCAGAAATCAAAAGATAAAAGACTTGCATAAACAACAAAAGATACTAAAATGTAATATAAAAAGATATATTTGACTAATTATAACAATAAATAGACTAATATTAATGCTAAATAGATTAGGTATAGTTTTAAAAATAAGGTAGGGTTTTGTGATCAATTGAGAGGTCAAAAATTGAGATTTGGTTAAGGTCTAGCGGGTGAAAATAACTTGTTATTTATTCATTTGATAGTGACCATTGGTGGTTGGGTGTGACCATCAACGATTAAGTTGATCATCGATTTTTGGGACATACCACCGGTGGTTAGGGTGACCATCGATAGTTACTATGGGTTTTGGACTAGTTAAGAAAAATTGATTAGCAAGGTTACAAAATGAGATAATGAAAGGTGGGTTTAGGTTGGGTTAGTTGTGAAATAGAAAGAAAGTAACTAATTATTGAAAATAGATACTTAGTTCCCCTAGTTGTTGATATGAAGAATGGTCGAAGTAGTTGGTTGATGAACTTGTTGATGGAGTTTAGAGTAATTTTAGCAGAGTAACAGTACTTGGTTATTGGTTGATGAATAGCAACACTTTGGATCTCTATCACACTTGTTGGTTCATTCAAAGAATGGCTTATCAGAGAAATTTTGATATAACAAGCTCTTGATCATTTGGATCCCTTTTTAACTCCTGCTCCTCTCTTTTTATAGGAAAATAGGAGAGGTGGAAGTGTAGGTTCAAAAAGAGGATTAACTTGTCTAAATTTAGTTTTAACATGCATTGATTTACAAGTGGATCAGGCAAGCTAATTATAAAAAAACAAGGTGGAGTTGAAGTTGGAGTTAGGTGTTTAGGGAGTTGGAACATGACCATCAATGATCAGGCCTAACAATCAGTGGTTAGGGTGACCATCGATGGTCAAGGGTTAAAGGTTAAGTTTGTCAAGGGTTAATCAGTTAGCTAGTCAACTAACCTGACTCAATTTTACGATCAAGGGGTTATGGGATGGCCCCTAGGGGGTCCCAAGGTGGTTTAGGGGTATATCAACGTTTAGAACCATTTCATGTAGTTTTATAGTGTCTACATTTTATCCCTTTTTGTTATTCAATTTGTATCAACATGTTGCAAAACAAAAATGGATTACAAGTCAAAGGTTTGGGTGTCTTAAGCATAGGAAGAGGTGTTCCCCCTCAAATTAGGAATCAATGAGGTGAAACAGAATTGGCTATGAGTTTGATAAGTGGGTAAGTTGGTGATGAAGTGGGTGGTAGGTTAGGCACTGAAGCATAAACATGCATAGGAAGTGTAATATAGTACTATTTCCCAAGATTGTGCAATGACTAAGGTGTTATGGTTGTAAAAAAATAAGGTCATTACTAGAAGGACAGGTGAAAAGTGGAACACGTGATTGTATGTGATGATTGGGCTACACTTGTAAACGCAAGTCTCCTAGATAAGGTCAATGTTTTTATGGGTATCTAAGGTAGGAAGTGCTCCTATGAAGACACAAGTTGGTCAAGTGTACACAAAATAATGCAAGTTCAAAATGTTCAACATGGTAATTTAGTTGGTACATTCAAAAAAGGATCAAGGCAATATCATAGCAAAAAATGCGATAATTGGGCCAAAATGGTCAGTGGTGAGGTGACATGGTTGGTGGAAGTATCAAGGTTAATAGAGAAGGTAATCTCCATTAGTATGAGTTTGGATTGGATAGGTACTCAGTTTGGTGTTGTGTTTAAAATTTGGTTGAAAATTGGTTGGGTAAAGGAAAAAAACCAAAGAAGGTGATCATAGACAGTCAGGGTCCACTGTCGATGGTCATCCTGACCATCAGTGGTCTGGTGTCAATCCTAAAAGGGTGAAGATAAAAGACCCATGATGGTTCTTTATCTTTCATTGTGTAATTTGACCCATGATGATTAGTTCTTTAGCATTTTGTGAAAAAAACATTGATAGATTTACTAAGTGTGATTGGTTAAGTGAGGTGGATAGTTGTCCTTGACCAAGTTATTGAAGGTTTGACCTAATGAGGATGTAGCATAGATGAGGGAGAGTACAAGGTTAGGTGGTGGTTTTGAGGGTTCTTTCTTAATGACAATTGAAGAATAAGGAAGGTAGTGTTGTTGAGTTGATAACTTAGTTTCAATTTGGGCAATAGAATTTGATGGTTGTGTATTGTGTGATTGGTTTAACCTAGAACTAGGGTTTTGATAGTTTTTGGTTGGATTTCAGAGGTTAGAGTTAAATTGGAAGGGTATGATAGATAGGGGAGGGTAGAGGTAGGTATTGGTAGAATTTTTTTGTTTGATTATGGTATTTGGGTAGGTAAATGAGGAGGGTAGGGTGTGGTTTGATCACTGACAGTCACTTTACAATAACTGTTAGTGGTTATTTCTGACTGTTGCCAGTCACTATCAATAATTGGTGATTGTTAAGTGACCAACAATAGGTCATGATATAGTGACCATCGAAAGTTAGTCTCTTAACCATTGATGGTCACCCTGACCATCGGCAATCAACAAAACATAGATGGGCTTAAAGAGTTTGTTGACTGGTGAAGTTAAGGTTCATAGGTCATGGCTTAAGTAAATAGGTGAATGTTATAGTTTAAAGGTTTAAATATTATGGTTAGATGTTTTAGTTAAACGTTAAGGATAGGATTTATGGTTGGTTGAATGTGGTATGGGTGTAGGTAGTGGTTAAAATAAGATAGGTGAATATAAGATAGGTTAAGGGTAGTGATGTAGATGTGACAAGGTATAATTTAGGGGTTTGATGTAGGCAAAGGTGTTATCAGTAAGATAAGTAGGTTAAAATAGAAGTTAGGTACAACAAGTAGAGTTCATAGACAAAATATGTCAGTGAACTAAGGATGTTGCTATTAAACCTTGTAGGCATGTGAGAGGAAATAGATAAGAGACTGGGTGCAATGGATATTTGATGAGATTCAGCGAAGGATAATTAGGATCACATAGAGGACATAGTCCTCAGTGTTATGAGGTACTATCAGCATGTACCTCGAGATATGACTATGATAGTGGCACTTATCAAGAGATGAGATCCTATCATTGATACTTTCTTGTTGTGTATAGGGGGATGACCATTTTGCCTAAGGATATCCATAGGATCGTATGACTACCCATATGGGGGGAGTCAATCTACCATATTGAGAGGGATGAATGGGATGATTTTATGGAGATATTGTACGAATATGGCATGGGTTTTTTAAAGTGACATTTTCGTGGTTTCCATTACACACCATTATATCAAAGGGACAAGCATGTGAGGTGGTTACTGACTATGATGATGATAATAGTTACCTATTATGTGTTACCTAATTTGAGTAGTGGGAGATTCCATTACTTATTACTAGGGGTGCTCATGGAGATGTTTTTGGGTTGTATAGTGTTTGCATAGGCACCTATGCTATTGGTTTAGATTTATCAAGATATGTGGGGATTTTGTGCCCATATGAGATAAAGGATTAGTGTTGGGTTTGTTATACATTGTTGGGCTTATGAGCACATCATGGTACTAAGGCTTATAGGGTTGTTATGGGAAGACTATGTGTAGATGGGTTATCAAGTTGGATACATATGATAGAGGAGTGATTATGCCCTCTTAGGATTAGGAGGAGGGGTACATGACATAGACTAGTTCAGGGGCTTACCAGATGCCTTGGTTGTTGGAGATGTGATTTGGAGAACATGTGTCAGGTTTCTAGGATGGGCTCACTACATAAGACACACATTGCCTCTCCAGATCTATCGATGGGTATATGGTAGATGAGAGGGTGAGATAGAGTTGATACCATTTGACAAGATACAAGGCAGTTTGGACTTGTGTAGGATATACCTAGGGTGTTCCTGAGGTACATGAGGGAAGATGCATAGTTCCTACTACTTGCTCCATAGCCAGTTCATATAATCTTTGATCATGAGGAGATACCAGCGAGGATAGAGATAGATGATGCACATGTGATAGATAGATACCTTGCATCGTATCAAACATAATATGCCACAACTGATATTGGTCCTAAGGATGGGGGTTAGCAGGATATGGATGTTGATACAAGAGGAGATAGTCAATAGGTTCAGATGCCAAGAGTTGCCCTAAATGTACAAGAAGTAATGTAGAGAGGGACTAGGCATGATTAGATTCAACCATAGCATAGGCATCCTTGGTAGTGGCATAGGCATCATTGGCAACAACATAAGGTCAGGTGGTCATTTGATAGGGGAGAGAGATCAGGTTAGGTCTCAACTAGCCTTGGTGATGTAAGAGAAAGATTCTTTTCGAGAGGCAAGAGGTAAAGTACCAGTAGCTACAAGACCAACAAGTAATATCTATTTGCGAATATATGTAGAAACTATGGAGGAGTTGTGGTATTATGAGGCCTTGGTCTTCAATAACCTACCATATGAGGTCTGATGGGTTGAATATAGGGCTAGGATTGTAGGGGGTACTAGCATGGTGACTCTAGGTCAATGGGTCCCATCTATAAGCAGATAGGCTGGTGCAGGAGGGCAAGCTCCAAGAGGCAGTGGTGCCCCAAGATCATAGATTTATGATGAAACATTATATTTTTGATGTTCCACATGATTTTGATACTGGCCTACTAGCTGATGCAATGAGATGTATATTTATTTTGAGATACATATATATTTTGTATAGACTTATGATGATTACTTGGAGATATAGGTGTGAACCTGTGTTCATGGTTTGTGATTTATGGTTGTGACATTCATGTTAATCATTGATGATGTCATTTTTGATATGATTATGCTTATGAGATGTTGATGTGGACTCCCCTGGCTAGACATGTGATGATAAGTCTATTTAATTTATGTGCATGATGACGTTTGATATGGATTAATGTTTTTGGTGTGATTATGATGTGATGGTTATGGATGACTATGATAATCTTGATATGATTATGTGATGTTAATGTAATGTTGTGGATGATTATGATAAATGTTATGATGTTATGATTATGGTATGTTTTTATGGATGTGAGCATTTAATTTCATGTTTTAAGATGATTATGTTGAGGATATTGATATGATTATGGTTATGGTTACTAGTTATGCTTAGGTAGATAAGGTTATGATGTGATTATTGTTATGGTTTATAAAAGACTAGGATGATTATGATTATTATGTTCATGCTCAATTTTAATGAGTATATGCTTCCTCATTTAAATTTAGACATGTGGTGGATATGGTATATGTGAGTATGTCTTTGGGATGGTGATAGTTGATTTGTTTATGGAAGTGGTTATTATGCTAATGATGTATGTTTTTGTATATAATGTGATGATGATATCACATGATGTGATTATGATTATGGTCATTTTGTTTGGATTAGGGTGAAGTATATAAGGTGAGTTAAATAACAAAACCAGATGTGAGGAAGAGAAGACAAAATAGAGACAAACATTTATGTGAATATATCAACCAGTATGAGAGAATAAGAAAACATGATGCTTCTTCTTTGGATAGGATTAAAAACAAACCAAATTTGGATCAGCTTAAGGAACATAAGCCCTTCAAATGCTTTACATTAGCATGTGTTATTTGGTTAAAAAGGTGTCTTTATCACATAATGTCAAGTAAGCTCAAAATCCCTTGCTTATAATGTATAAAGGGGAGGTGGATGAAGGTGGAACCTTCTTAGGAGACTAACTTGCCTTTTTATAGGTCACCAAACATCCAGTATAAACAAGTCTATGTCAAATGATGTGTAGACTAATTGATGCAGGAAGTCTACTTATGAGAGCAAATTACGACTTTCAAAATTGCTTTGCTACTTTTGATGTCTAATAATGGGTCTTTTGTTATTTTGTTATTTCTTGGGAGGTCTGGGGGAAGTTGATCAATTTAGGAAGCTTCCAAGAAATTGCTATGCTTTTACAAATGCTTTACTCAGTCATCCTTCAAGGGAGTGGTCTAAGTGTTGTGTGTTTTGTTTAAGACTTTTTGATAGTTGTCCTTTAAGGGAGTAGTCTACCTTTTATTGAGTAATTTTGATATGTTTGTGCAACTGTCCTTTGAGGGAGTAGTTTGTAAATGCTAGTGAGTGACCCATATGGGTTCTTTTGATTTTTATTTTGATGTTTACTTTTGATGTCATGGACTTGCTTATATAGATTTAAAGGGTCACCTCTGATAAAGGCAAAACTAAAATCACAAGAAGGTTTATTAGGTGTAAAATAGGTTTAGATGACAATGATCATGAGAATCCATCTCAGGAAAGAGGTAGAAAGTACCATGAGAATCATGCCATGGGTAGAGCCATGGTACCCATTCTTCAAGATTAGACTATGGTTGTGATAGATAATCACATGATTTAGTTTTACTTAGTTGTTCTTAAAATAGGGAGATGAATACGTTTAAATAACAAGGGATGAGCTTAAGTTGGACAAAATGTGACTTTGATCCCATTTTAACAAAAGAAAGGATGCAGATGTGAAGCATTAAGGTGCTCAAGTTCTGGGTTCCCTTCAAGAGAGGATAAATGGTAAGCACTTGATCCATACTTGTGCGTTGTGATATAAGGTCCAAGCCAATTGAAAACAAACTTGCCTTGCTTGCTTTTCTCCATATCAATGACATGTTGATTTTATTTAAGGATGAGGTCTCTGATATTGAATTCTTGCATTTTAAGGTATTTATTATAAGTGCATTTAGTGCACTCTTGATAAACACAAAGATGAATGAGTGCTACTAAACAACATTCGTCAAGTAGCTCAAGTTGGGCTAAGCTTTCTTGATGATAATCACTCTTAGAGATGAGATCTTACAATGATATGCAAAAAGAGAGAATTTGGACTTCGAGAGGCAAGACAACCTCTGCTCCAAAAACTAGAGAGAAAGGGATAGCACTTGTAGGGGTTCAAATGCTAGTACAATATGCCCATAAGGCGAAGGGGATATGTAAGTACCAATCTCATATAGATGCATTAACCATTTCAGTTATCATGTTATTGAGAGTTTTGTTAGAGGCTTCTACCTATCCATTCACTTGTGTATGATAAGCTGATGAGAAACTTAACTTGATATTGAATGCATCACAAAGACCTTGGACTTGTTTGTTTTTGAAATATTTTCCATTGTTAATGATGGTTTTGTGAGGAACATTGAAATGATAGATAATGTGATTGTTAATAAATTCAACAATTTTTTTTATTTTGGTTGAGACAAGAGGAATAACCACTACCCATTTGGTAAAATATTTAGTCACAGTGATGATAGAATGATGTCATTGTGAAGAATGGGGTCTAATTTCACCAATAAGGTCTAGACCCCATTGTGAAAAGGGTCAAAAATATTTGAAAGTGTGGGCCAGTAATAGCCAAGGCAAATGATGCATTTAATGATGACTAGGCCACTAAAGTGTCTCCCATAGATCCCATCATATGTTTTACTGATGGCATAAGAGGTTTTGTGACTACGTAGGCAATAGAAGAGGAGACCATTAAAGCCATGTTTATAAATAATTCCCCCCAGTATGGTATAATGTGAGGTACTCTAGATAAATGATCTTGAGCATTCCTAGAAAGATCGAAAGGAATGATGACAAGGTTGAGATAGTCAAAGGTCTGTCGATACCAAAATTTGGGTTAGGATGGGGAGCATCTATTTGACATAAGAGGGTTGGATAAGTCTATGGATAATGATGTATAGCTTAGAATCAAAAGGTGCAAGAGGGATCCAAGAAGCGAGGTAAGCCATCATATTGGCAAACTTGTTCATACATTATGGAGTAGTTTGGATACAGTAGTATTCAAATGATACTAAGAGTATGTTAGCTAATTGTTTGTACTATTGAAAAACATCATTCTTGCATTGATAAGAGTCATTTATTTTATTTACCATGAGTTGGGAGTCACCAAATATGTTAATCATTTTTACTCCCAAGGCTAATGCAATTTGGAGGCCTATGACTAGGGCTTCGTACGCAGCCATATTGTTCATACATTCAAAATCTAGCTTGAAGGATAAAGGAAGAGGTTCACCATGAAGGGGAATAAGGATGATCTTGGCTTCCCCACCATGTTGACACTTTGATCTATCAAAGAACATGGTAACTTGATAAGTGAAGTTAAGAGAGGATCGTAATATACTTATCGAGAAACTCAAGAGAAGGAGGTTGATCATCTACTAAGGGTGTTTTGGCCAATTGGTCAATAATGACTTGCCCTTTAATTTATTTTTATTGAATAAACTCAAGGTCAAACACAACCAAAATCATGAGCCACTTGGCCATACATTGGTTTTGATATGGCTTGGAGTGCATATATTTGAGTGGGTCGATATTGGTTATGACATAGGTCTTGTGATTAAGAAGGTAATGATGAAGTTTGGTGGCCATGAAGGTCAAAGCTAGGAAAATTTTCTTGATATGGGTGTACCAATTCTATTACTCTACCAGCACGTGGCTAATCTAGTAGATGACTCGTTCTTTATGTTGTTCATCTTGATGAACAAGTATTACCCCTAAAGAGTGGTCAGTGGTAGAGATATAAAGGTAAAAAGGTTGATATTCCCTAGGAGGGATGAGGACAGTTGGAGAAAAAAGGTAATTTTTAAGTGAATCAAAGGCATTTTGAAAATTGTTATTCCACTTAAAAGATAAATCCTTCTTCAGAAGGTGGTGAAAAGGTTGGCACTGGTCTAAAAGTTGAGAGATAAAGTGACGAATGGATTTGAATTTCCCATGCAAGCTGCAGAGTTGTTTAAAGTGAGTAGGAAGAGGTATGTCAAGGATTACATTGAATTTGGATAGATTGACTTTGATTCCTCGAATGGAGATGATAAAGCTAAGGAGTTTTCCTGACAAAACCCCAAAAATACACTTTTTGGGGTTAAAGCGGACATGGTAATGGATGAGTCACTCAAAGATGATATTAAGAACAACCAAATGATCTTTATGACATTAAGATTTTCCAAGAAGGTCATCAACATATGATTTTGTGAATAAGGTCATGGAAGATATAGGTCATAGCATGTTGGTAGGTTGCATCAACAATTTTTAGTCCAAAAGGCATGACCCTATAACAAAAAGTCCCCCATGCGGTGATGAATGTAGTTTTGTGTTGATCTTTAGGGGAAATTAGGATCTGATTATAACCTAAGAATATGTCCATCAAATATAACATCTTATGGTCAGATTTAAGATCAACTAGTTGTTCAATGCTTGGTAGACGAAAGTCATCCTTTGGGCAAGCAAGGTTAAGGTCACAAAAGTCCACATAAATGTGAAGTCCCCATATGGCTTTGGGGATAAGTATGATGTTTAATACCCATTGGAGATAGTCAATAGGTTGAATGAAATTGACAAATAGGAGATGTTGAAGCTCTTCTTTGATGAGAAGGGCTATGCGAGGGTGTATTCATCAAAGTTTTTACCTAACAAGCTTGGCATCACAATTGGTGACTATGTTGTGGGTAGTAATGGAGGGGTTAATTCCTAACATGCCATTTTAAGACCAAGCAAACGCTCTATTATGGTCTTTCAAGAAGGAGGGGAAGTGTAAAATCTCTTTAGAAATTCATGATTAACCAATTTTGACAATACATAGGTTGTCAAGAGTGCCCAAGTTGATATCCATGGTGGATTTGTTTAACATGATTGAATTATTAGGAGGAAGAGATTTATGGATAGATTAATCTTATACACTAAGAAAGGTAAGAATAGAATCATCATCTTGACACTAAATGATATTAATGGTAAGAGAATCATCTCTTATCATCTCAGGGTGGGTCAAAGGAATGGTTACAGTCACCCTATCCTTTTGCTAATTCAGGGGTTTGAGGTTGATCATGTTGATGAAAAAAATGTTAGGGGGGATGATGTCAAAATCCTTGATTATCAATGGTGGAGTGGATGGTGAGGATGATATTTCCTCATCAATGACCGGTAATGGGAGGTGGGTTAGTTTGTTGTTTAGGTGATGTGAAACTGAGGCCATCTTTTTAGTGAGGTTTTTGGGTTTTGATTGAAAGCAACTCTTATGGCATATTTTTATACTAACCTAGACCAAATCCCTTTCAAACACACCTATAAAGGTATATATATATGTAAATTTTGGTTTATCTAGATAGGAGAAGTTGGAGGTGAATGATCGACGTGAAAAAGAGGTGGCAGAAGTGTCAAGGGGTCTATCAAGTTCCCATAGATGAAATTGGTTTGACAAGTTGAGGGTTTGAAAGGAACAATGGTTCCAATACTAGGGTCATAACTCAGTTGGTGGTCAAGTTTTCCATATTCTTGGGGAGTATGGAAGGCATCAAGGGTCAGAAGGCGATACTCCCCCAATGAAAGATGTTGGGTGGTTGATTCTAAAGGGTCTATTGTGGGGATTTGGGTAGAAGGGATGGATGAGCTGGTGCATGGCTTGGTGGTAAAAGAATATGGAGCTTCATCTTTTACTGGTGAAGGTTGGTTAGATGGAGGAATGAGAGTGGTGTTGGGTTGATACATCATGTTGCATGATGTAAAAGGACTTGGGTCAACTTGTATGGTAATAACCTGACCCTTGTACTCAAATTTGATGCATCAATGTACGGTAGATGGTACACAACCCATAAAATGAATCCAAGCACATCCCAGTAAGATGTACTAAAACTCTCTTTCTACTACGTAGAAGAGCTCAAGAAGCATGCGAGGTCCTAGATGAATGTGAAGGACAATAATTCCTAGAGTCATGGTCATGGTATTGTTGAATGATTGGAATACCACTGAGGTTTTTGACATAATGTTCTTGGGTAATTTGAGTTGGTTGTGTATGTGGGAGGAGATAATGTTGATATTAGCTCCCCCATCAATCATAACCCACTTGATGTGGGTTTAGTTGATATACACGGTAATGAAGAGGGGAGAATCTAGGTCATCTTGATGGATGGAAGGTATTTCTAAATCCTTAAAGGTAACAAGGTTGGAAAACTATAGAGCTCTGAAAAAAATGATATAGGTTATTTGTCTTCTAGCCTAACCTTTACAGATTGCAATGCTTTTCTCATTGTTTGGTGATGATGGGGTGAAGTGTTGATCAATTCATACAAAATCATCTTCATTGGTGTTTGGTGAAGTTGTTTGAGGACTGAAGGATTGGAGTGAGAGGATCCCAAGATGAACACTTTAGGTTTTATTGAAGGTAAAGGTGTTTGGTGTTGGCCAAGTAGTTGGGTGGTGGAAGAGCAATATGTCTATGGAATGGACACCTTTGTCTTTCCCTTATCCTTTGGTTAAGCCTATGATCATGTGACCATATGGATGATATGGATTAGGGGAGGAGTCAGGCTAGAGGTTTACTAAGGTTATTCGTCACTCTGAGGTGAGAGTGGGGGAGTAGGTGAATGTTGGTCGATGGTTCTTGGTTCTTGGATCATTGGTGGGCTCATGGGAGGTTCATCTGACAATAGGTCATCCTCATGATATAAACAATGGGCTATCACTTGGAGAGCTTTGTAGTTTTCCATGTCATTTTCAAGTGTCCTATGGTATCAGCATACTAGTTTATCATTGTACCAAGATAGTTTAGGATTATGTGGGTTGAATGGTTTAATAGGTGGTAAGGTTAAGCAAGATGTTTGCAACAGCCTATGTAAGATGTTTACAGTGGTGGCAAAGGCATAAGGGTCTTGGTTTAAGGAGTTGAGGTAGAATCCCCGTTAGGAGTGGGCTTAGAGGTGGAGGTTTTGGGTAAATGAGCATTCTTGGTGGATGGTTCTGATTTTGGTAGAGAGGTTAATAGCTTGGGGTTAAAAGGTTTTGGGGTGGATGTTTGAGAGGTAAGCGGTTTGTTTATAGATGATTGGGAGATAAGAGGTATGTTTATGGGTGGTTTGATGAAAATAGGTGTAAATGAAAGTAGAAGCGATGGCATAATCAAAATTGGTGGTTGGGTTATGATTGGGATGGTTGGTTTCCCAATTAAGGTAGAGGGAAAAATAGAGAGGGGAGGTAGAGTTTTGTTTTTTGGGTTTTTAGGTGGTTTTATCTTCCTTTTTATCTTAGTGGGTTTAAATTCAACTTGATTGATGGGTGAGTAATGTTATGAGTAGGAAATATGCCAAGGTTTTTAGTGGGTTTGGTTAGGACGATAGGAGGTGATTTGGTGACTTTGGATGAGTTGAGTTTTGATAGTGTTGCTATAGTTTGATGGGTAAAGGTGTCTGATGGTTGGGTTGTGGTGATAATGGAATTGATAGTGGAAAGGGTATGTTATTTTGATAAAGAAGGTTCCTACTTGATTTTATAAGGGATCCCAAGTTATTTCCAAAAGGTGGCTTGATCCCAGTTAGGGTCAGATATGAATTATAAGTTTTTAGACAGTCTGGAGAATGGTTTATAGACAGGTTTGAATCCCTCAATATTGGATTCAAAGGATAGACCCAGGGTTGAGGGGGAGGAATGATTACCTCATCTTTTTCTTGATTAAAAGGCTCCAATATCTAGGAAAGTAACTCCTCGATGGAAGCAGGCAAAGTGGCTTGTTCTTCAGGAGTGATTACTAAAGGAAGAGTAGATTATAATATGATTAAGGAAAATGATAAAGTGGGAATGGTTTCCTCATTTGATGTGCATATCAAAGGATAGGTTTGTGACTCTACTACCTCGATAAGTGGAGTAGGGGAAGAGGTGATTTGGTCAATGGCTTTCTCAGTAGTAAGTTCACCAAGACCCATATTAATAGTATGGGCCTTAGGAGCATGAGAGGATTCTGCTTTGATTTTGTTGTTGGCAGTAGGAGCATGGTTGGGAAATGGTTATCTGAAGATGTTAAGTGATTGGTTTAGGGGTGCATTAGGGTTATCCAACACAAGTTCCCCCTTGTCAATGAGAGTTTGGATAATGTTATTGAAGGTATTACACCTAATAAAATCATGTCTAATGACTTGGTAAAAGGCACACAATTCATTCTCCTTGTACCAACTTGATACAGGATGAGAGAAATTAAATTATTGTGGAAGTTTGATCAGGCGAGGCTATATGATATTGGATGTTGATAATTTCTCTAATACCGAATCATATGACACCATAAATGGAGTGAATTGCTTTTAGGTGTTGCAGTTTGGGTGCCTAGTGTTTTGATTGGAGGAATTGGAAAGTTAGATTAGTTAAGAATGGGTGGAGGGATGGTCTTAAGGACAACTGCATTCATGATTCCCTTATTTTTGGAGTTAGTGTTGGTTTGGTTGTTAGGTTTAGAGGAGGAAGCCTCATTTGATTTGAAGGTGGAATTCTTGTTTCTCAATTTCAACTTACCCTCATCAATGTTTATGTTCTTTAGTTTTTATGCCATGGTAAAATCCTTGTCAAAGGTCCTAAAGCTATGGACCTGTAACGTAGAGGAGATGTCTTTGGCACAAGCCTGAACAAAGAATTCAATTACTTTGAGTTGGGGCAAAGAGAAAGAGAGTTGATTTATCAGACTTCTCCAATGAGCTATGAAGTCAGCGATGGATTCATCTTCAAATTAACAAATGGAGTAGAGATCAATGATGGAGATTTTCTTATAGATGTTTATGGAAAAGTGGTCTAAGAAGATCTTAGCTAGTTGGGTAAAAGAAAAGAGGGAGTGCTTTGTAATAACACTATAAGAATCTAGCATCATACTTGATAGAGATATGGGGAAGGTATGGAGAAAGAGAGCATCATCATAGGTAATCATATAACATGAATGCCTAAATGCTCTCAGGTGTTGTTGAGGGTCCTCCTTACTTTGAAACTTCAAAAACTTTGGGAGTTCCCATTGAGGAGGATATGGTTGAATGGGGACATATGGGTGAAATGGTTCATTACAGATTTGGTCATATGACAAAATATTATAAGGTTCATAAATGGATGACTCCAAAGTAGTCATTTTGTCCATTAACATTTTGACAAGGTTAGTTTGGAGTTGTGCACCCCATAGTTGTAAGGTAGATGGTGTTGGGTTTGGGTAGGTGCAACATATGGGTAACTTGTGGGGGGTTGAGAAGCTACCACATATTCGTATGTGGACATGGGTGGTTGAGATGATGCCACATATGAATATATGGAGATAGATGGTTGGGTGGGAGGTAAAGGTATATGCCCTTGTAGGTTAGGGACGTAGCTCATGTTTGGTATAATGGGTACATGTTGAGAGATTAACATAGGTTGGGTAGGAGGTATGGTTGGGTTAGTAGATAGAGGGTAGGTGGTAACTTTGGTGCTAATGGGTGGAAGGGTGGAAGGTATGGGAATCACCAAGATTTAGAATGGAGTGGAGGTAGGTAGGTTGGAAATGGGAGAAATGGTGGTGGCACTAACAAAGGTTACACCTATAGTAAGGGAAGTACCAATGCCCAAAGTTAGGGTTGCTCTTATAAAAGAAGTTTTATTAGTTGGGTAAGAAGGTGTGTGGGAGTTTCTTAATTATGTAGGCTAGTTTTAGATGGCGGTATCGATAAAGTTATTGGTAAAGGATGATGTCTGGGTGACTAAAGGTTGTGTGGAAATGGTGGCTACATAAGTGCCACCCATAAGGTGGGATGGCATGTTATAGGGCTGGTCAATAAGTAGAATCGAATCAGGGGTACCATGGGATATGGAGTTAAGGTAATGTTGGAGGGCTATGGGGTTGTTATCTAGAAAGGTGGTGAAATCTACATCACCTTGGGTAACTATCCAAGGGATGGTAGGACTCCTAAAAGGATGAGGAGAACTCTCTGCATCTGAGATGTACTTCATGGATGAAGGAGAAGAGGAAAATGAATGAATAGGAGGTGGGTCTTGGTTTGCTTGGTTTCTTAGTTATTACCTAGTTAAAACCATGCAAGTAAGGAAAGGAAAAGATACAACCAATCTCACAACTCAAATAAAAAGAAGACAAGAAAAGTCATGAAAATGAAACACACAATAAAGTTTGTTAAATCCAAAGGTTCTTTTAGTCTCTCTTGTGGTTTATGCCTTAAGTTTTAAGAATTGTATGACTGAAATTGGCTTGTAGAATGGATACTAGAAAAGAAGTTTATGGTTAGTTTCATGTTATGTTTAGGCTCTCAAAAGAATTTGTATTGGAAATTAGTATGTGGCTTGATATTAGGGTTTACCCCCTCACTTCACACACTGCAATGATAAGGGTGTCAGGCGCTTAGCCAAGATATATTGATTGTCAAAGATTATACTAAACTAGAGAGCTGATTTGGTTCTCCCCTTGGTGATGAAGTCCAAGTAGGATGGCCAGTAAAGGTGACCACTAGGTGATAAAATCCTAATTAGGCTTTATGTCAATGTTTTCATGCTTGATTAAGTGTAAGTGGTTTGGTAGTATGTGTGTGATAAGAGTGAAGATACAATTAATTCACTTGATTAATTAAGCTATGTGAGCTAAAATAAGCAAGCAAATAATGGATGTAGTCAATTTTAAGCCCAAAATAAAAATTTGATTTCATTGTATGAGCAGAAAGACAAGAAGAAGAAGCACCTAGATGCAACTATGAACCCAAAAAAATACTCAAGGATCCCATCGGGCATGTCAGAATGTTTCAAAGAAATTTTGCTTATATTCTTTAGAAGAAAGAGAGAAAAAACTTGATAAGGGTATGGTAGGAAAACCTGATATGTTGTGTGTGTGTTAAGCCAAACTATTGTGGATAGTCCTCTTTGGCTTAGGAGGAATGACCTGTAGATAAGAAAGCACTCAAAAAAATGGTTGGTTAGCTAGATAGTAGGGTAGATTACCTAACGTGAGCTAGATCCAAAGAAGCATGTGCTTCCTAAGAGGCTGTTAATCCATGCTTTTAAATAGTTAAGTTCATAAATCAAAAGATAAAAGACTTGCATAAACAATATAAGATACTGAAATGTAATATAAGAAGATAGATTTGACTAATTATAACAATAAACAAATTGATATTAATGCAAAATAAATTGGGTATTGTAAAAAAAATAAGGTAGGGTTTTGTGATCAAGTGAGAGGTCAGAAACTAAGATTTGGTTAAGGTCTAATGCATGAAAATACCTTGCTATTTATTTATCTGATAGTGATTATCAGCAATTGGGTGTGATCATCGGTGGCTAGGGTGACCATCGATGGTTGGGACAAGCCATCGACGATTAGGTGACCATCAACGATTATTATGGGTTTTGGTTTGGTTAAGAAAAATTGATTGGCAAGGTTACAAAATGATTCTGAAAGGTGGGTTTAGGTTGGGTTAGTTGTGAAATAGAAAGAAAGTAACTAATTATTGAAAATCGATACTTAGCTTTCTTGGTTGTTGATCTAAAGAATGGTTTAGGTAGTTGGTTTATGAACTAGTTGATGGATTTTGGATCAATTTTTGTAGAGTAACAATACTTGGTTGTTGGTTGATGAGTGGTAGCACTTCAAATCTTTATCTCACTTTCTAGTTCATTAGAAGAATGGACTACTAAAGAAATTTTGATACAAGAAGCTCTTGATTGTTTGGATCCCTTTTCACCTCCTACTCCTCTCTTTTTATATGAAAATAGAAGTGGTGGAAGTGTAGGTTCATAAGAGGTTTAACTTAATGTCTAAATTTAGTTTCAACATGCATTGATTTGTGAGTGGATCAAACAAGATAATTATAAAAAAACAAGGTGGAGTTAAAGTTGGAGTTAGGTGTTTAGATGGTTGGAATCTGATCATCAATGGTCAAGCCTAGTTGTTGGAGGTTAAGGTGAACATCAGCAGTCAAGGGTCAAAGGTTAAGTTTGGTAAAGGGTTTATTTAGTTAGTTAGCTAGTCAGATAACTTGACTTAGGTTTGCAGTTGAAGGGTTGTGGGATGGTCCCTAGGGGGGTGGTCTAGGGGCATTTCAACATCTATAACTATTATATATGATTCTCTAGTGTTTACCCATTATTCTTGAAATATTTCATAATATCCACAAAATAAGTAGGCTCAATATTACTTGGAATTTGTGTCTCACATAATACCTCATATAGGATATCCTTATAAATATTATATTGCTTTATGATCTCAAAGATTGAAATTTTAGCATGTGTATTGCTCAATTGGTCAATGCCATATCCCTTAGATTTTTTTACAAGCTTAGGTTTAAGAGGCACCTATTGTATATTAACAAATGGCATAATGGGTTGAACAACCTTACCTCTTCGAGTAGTAACAAAATGGACCATAGAATCCAATATAAGTCATGGGTGAATAATGGGTGTGGGTTGGTATTTGTCATTCAGGTAAGATTTAGGTATAAATAATGGTTGAGAGCATGCACGTTGACATCTAAATACTTGATTTATAACATTACAAATATAATTTTGAAGAAAGATCAAGTGATGTTTATGCTTTAAAACCCTCTCATTATTCTCATGAATTTGCTTGATAGATTTAACAAGGCAAGTAATGTAGCAAACCATATAAACTATCATAAATTGAAACCCTAAATGGGTGATATATGTATCCACATGTTACACATATTTTATATCAATTTAGGATAAGCAACACAAAAAATAAAAAACCCTAATTGACCTAGGGTTTGGAGTTCAAATATTGGGTTCACCAAATATTTAATCCTAAATTTAGATAAGTATCATATTTGGGTATATGGTTAAGAATATATAAATGAAAATGCATAAGGGTGATAATTAGATCTAGAACAAGCTAATTAAATGTTAAACTCATATATAACATATATTGAATTCATTAAACTGAGATAGGCTAAAAATAGTAAGTACAGTTGTGATAGAGATGAAAATGACAAAGAAATAATGTACTTAGTTGGTTTTGATATTGACATAGTCATGGATCTAAAATAGGTAGGAAGCAGACTGGAAGAAGATTCTAGAACAATCATCAAATTATAGATTAGGTGCCTCTAGAGATGTGGACACTAGCATCAACCTAAGATGATTATGTTGATACTACTGTCTAAATTAGATGCAGGTGTCTTGTATAGAATACATGATAGAAAATGATGGAACTGCGTTGATGCTTCAAGCTTTGTCTTCACCTTTACTGTGGTGCATTCAAATCTAGGTCATGGATTGTCACTCGTCATGAAATTATAAAACACTAGTTCATCATATTCATAGTGACCTTAAGAAAAATGAGTTAGTGTGTTTAGGGTATCGAGTTGACCCCAAATACCCATCTGTTAATAAGCATTGCCTACATAGCCAATACTCTGAAGAGGGCCTCAGACTGATGTAATTCTCCCTTACCCATTCTGAATAGTGATAACCATTGGTGGACACCCATATATCTAGAGGGGTGAATGGAGGTGACCCTAATCCCCTCATGTATATAGGTTTAGAAGAGGGCGAGGTGTAGATCTAGTTGGCACTCACTATATATAGAAGTTTAGTCGGGCCATATAATATAGATAGAGGGGGGGAGGCCACCCCAACTCTTGACCTAATCATCATAAAGAAATATGAATCATGATGCACCCTATGTCGCTTTATCTGTCAAAGGCCCGACTATATATCTAATTGGGTAGGGGTGAGTGATAGTCTATATTGTTTAATTAGAACTCAACTAATAGGCCTTATCTATACATGAGGGAGTGAACAATAGTATATAGGGTGGTCAAACAATAGGCCCTATCTATACATGAGGAAGGGAGAGGGACTCAGACAAGGAGGGGAGAGGGCCTAAAGGTCCTATGTTTGGCTTATATCTAAATCATGCAATATGTTGAAAATAAGTATAATAATGACCTAGCTTGTAACTTAGTAAATTGAGCTCTTAGGCTACTCTTTCAATACTTTGACCTTTGTATGTGTTATCCCTATGACTAATATGAAAATAGGGAAGCTTTACCTTATCGAGTGCTTCATTGAATGCTTTTATAAGTTTCCTTAGGTCTTTTCTAGGTGTGGAATGAATGAGAAGTGATTGTGATTATATACCAATCCTAACGAGAAATATCTCACATTGAATCATTTAGGGCAACCATTAGGATATGTTTCATTAGTAAATTAGATGACTTTAGGGTAATGGACAATTACATTAGGGTAGGACACTAGCGTCGACGTAGGGGATTGTGACTGATGCTTGTGTCTTGGTGGTTATAAAATAGGTACATTTTCAAAAATTGTAGGGGCATAAGATAAACATGTTTTAAGCATTCTGGGTAATATAAAAATGTTGGGTTATCAACATAAGATTGGTTGAACAAAGAGATATGATAAGGGGCATAAGATAGAGTAGATGGGAGACTTCCAAAAGCGAGAAAGGTCTTGATCTGAAAAGAGAAACCAAGGTCTGATTTTACCAACCATACAAGACTGAGGTGATATATAATCCATAAATATCGTCTACAATAATTCAAAATCATAAAAAGGTCGGTATAAGCTAGGGTTTGATTAATGAATGTGTAAACTTAGAATTCAGATAGGAAAATCTAGAAAATCAAAACTAAAATGTTAAGGGGAAAACCATATAAAATACAGGCATTCAAAGAAGGAAGGGGTTCACCAAAATGTTTTAACCATTTAATGTACAATGACCTAAACTATACATAAACATTAAAACTACTGCACCATATAAATTTGATTAAATATAATAAATACAACCATATAACATATATGAAATGTGGTAAAATAGACAACAAAATTTTCAAGATTTGACTAAGATGATCGAAACATAAATACTTGAATTTTGGCTTATCCATGCATTTTCAAAGAAAGTTGTAGCTATGAAAATTAATCTAAAAAAAAGATGAATAAAACACAAATCATTTTATGATATGAGAATTTTAGATTTTGATATATTTTAACCCCTTCTCCTTTGATCTTTGACCTGGATTGCCATAAACACATAAAAAGAGAAGGAAGTTGATTCATGAAACCTTAAATGAGTCATTGCTACATATTATGTATGTTGCAATATGACCCCACATAGTTCTTGTGTAGTGTAAATGAAATCTTGAGTAATTACTTTGCATGTTGGTCCAGTATATTAGGATAATTGAGTAACTTGTGGAATTAGTGCATTGGGTAATGGTCGGCCTACAGTGGGATTAGGAGGTTGCCCATCCACTGTTTGTTAGATAGAGGTCTATATAAAGGAGGTGACTATCATTGTAAAAGAGGGGAGTAAGCATTGAGTCTTCTATTGTAAGAGGATATTGGAGGTTGTCCCCTTAGAGAGACATTGTGGGGTTATTCCTTCCTAAAGGAGTATGGTATGGTGTTGCCCTACCTCAAGGGTGATTATTCTATTTATGCATATATTGAGTATTTGGACATCTTGGCCCACCAATATCTATTGTGTTATATTAATATACACTATATTTTACATATTTCTAATTATTATAAGCATGGATCATAACAAGTGGTATCAGAGCTTTGATTTGGGCAATTTGTGTGGGATGAAACCCTAGTCTTTTGGAATCATTAATATCTTACAATTAGTTGTAAATTTTTGCATAATTTTTCTACTAGAGCTAGATAAAATCTTAAGGAAGTTACATTAAATAATCGAGGTTTTATGATCAGTTTTGAGGGAGTTATTGTTATTTTAGGGTTTGTAATAATTTTATCATAACTTATGAAATCTAATAATTTTTTATGTGAAATTTTCATTGATACTTTATCAGAATATAAGATAGCTATAATAAAAATTTCAAATTTTTTTGAAACGTTTTGAGTGATTTAATGTAAATTTATGATTTTTCATAGATTAACTCTATAGGCCAAAAATTTTGGAATTTTTACACCAAATTTTTATTGAAGTTGAAATATATTATAGAGGAGATATAGTCAAATTTTTGGACTATTTGGATATGTTTTATGCGAGTTATTAAGATTATAGTTTTTTTTTTTTCTATTAATCCTAATTTATGTGATTAGCGGAGTTTAAGGAATTTTTAGGGAAGGAAGATACTTATGCTAAATAATGGTGGATATTTTTTAAGGAGAGATATTTTAATGAAAATTTTCGACAAACATGCTTGTCTCTTTTTTGATCTAGACCTGCTCAACATTGGTTTAAATAGTTGAGCATTGCACAATGGTATTCTTCATGGGAAGAAATGGACATGTTTTCCTAGATCGATGGAATATAGAAGAAAGAGAGAATGAAGAAGAGGAAGAAAATAATGATGATGTCGATGATGATTATTGAAAAATCATGGAATAAAATAAGGGAAATGAGGAAGAGCATATAAATGATAAAGAAGAAAAAGAAATAAAGCATAATGATTATGATGATGAGGCTATAGATCATGCAAAAGGAGAGGTAGAGGATCTCAAAGAGGAAGGAGGATTGGATGATAAGGGTGTGAATTGTTTATCTCCAAATAAATTAGAGTCAATTTTTTAATTTCATGGATCCATTCAAAAGAAGAAGGTCATTATGTCCATAAACCCTAGCAACAAGTATAACATCATCACATGGATGTGTCTCAACATTTACATGTTCAAGCAAGAAATATCAAGGAGGCTCAAATAGATGGTCATAATATTCAGATTTTTGAAGATTTAAAGCTCACTGTGGAAAAATATGTTTTGCATTCATATCCATATGCTTTGGATATGGATGACGTGGATATGCTTCATCGATATCCATGGTTAGAGACTTTAGGAATAATCAACATTAATGTTCAAAAGAAGTTCATGAAGTTTTGGTATAGGAAAAAGGTCACTTTATAGGATATCAAAGTTGGAAAGGCACAAAGAATAATCATGAATGTTAAAACCCCTCAAGTGGCGATTTTATAAAAAAAATAATTACACATTTAACTAATCATTTATCATATAATTAAATAATACAACATATCTAAAACAAAACTAGGAATAAAGGTACTACTAACTAAAATTCTACTCATAATAATAATCTAATTTAATTTCATAGAAAAAAATTACAAAATGACACAACTATGGCTGGTTTCACAATACAACATCTATTGTTCAAATATCTAAGTACATAATACAATTACATTGGTTTAGGCATGTAGCCTAATGCAATAATGGATACTAAACTCCCTAGAGCTCGAGTCATGTCGATTCATGTCTCACTGATAAGCACAAATGTCATCCTCAAGTAGTATTGTAGTGGTAGAGGGAGAGCATCATCTGAGCACTTTACTCCTCATGAATGTTAAAACCCCTCAAGTGGTGATTTTATAAAAAAAACAATTACACATTTAACTAATCATTTATCATAGAATTAAACAATATAACATATCTAAAACAAAACTAGGAATAAAGGTACTACTAACTAAAATACTACTCATAATAATATAAAAAACAAGGTAGATCATGAATGTTAAAACCCTTCAAGTGGCAATTTTGTAAAAAAAGAATTACACATTTAACTAATCATTTATCATAGCATTAAACAATACAACATATCTAAAACAAAACTAGGAATAAAGGTACTACTAACTAAAATACTACTCATAATAATAATCTAATATAATTTTATAGAAAGAATTTACAAAATGGCATAGCTCTGGTTGGTTTCACAATACATCCATTGTTTAAATATCTAAGTACATAATACAAATACATTTCTTTAGGCATATAGCTTAATGCAATAATGGATACTAAACTCCCTAGAGCTCGAGTCATGTCGATTCATGTATCACTGATAATCACAAATGTCATCTCTAAGTAGTATTACAGTGGTAGAGGGAGAGCATCATCTGAGCACTTTACCACTCCAACCACAGACCAACAATCCCCCACATAACTCCTTATTAGAGAGTAGCCCTCCCTTCACGGACAGGTAGATAAAATGGTGCAAGAATTTAGTGACATGTGCTAGTACCCTGTGTCATTGTAAGATTTATTACTACTACTATATGATGTGTATCATAAATAAATAATACGATTCAAACATGATATCTCACAACATACAAAATTAAACATAAGAAATGACAATGTACATCTAACATTACTTTGGCCAAAGTTTTTATATAATATATGATCTTTAGATCGATCAATTTCTTCCACACCATTTGATCGGACTATATATTAATGGTGCTATCTAGGATAGTAGAACCCATCTCACTACTTATTAGTAACATCAATATGTATTCTAAAATAAGCATATTTATAATAAATAATACATTTCAAAGTTCATACATGTTTTCTCCTATACTAGAATAGAATAATTTTACACAACCATTCTATTTCTCCAAAGCATCGAGAATCTGGAATGTACTATTAACACAAAATTAACACTCTGACAATAATACATCCACATGAAAAATCATACCATCCAATTATATTCTAAGACTATCTATGCACACGTGTCGAAAGTAAACTACAGGTTTATTAATTGCTCTATAGATTTCATTATAATATTCCTAAAATAATATTGGCAACTAATTAAAGAAAAATACATGCAATATTTATTTTATTTGGCATGCAAAGAATTCCAAGATTCAATCAATAAAATAAAATAATCTTACTCCCAATTCAATATAAACAATCAAGCTCGTGTTTCAATCTAATAATATTTAGACCCTCAATATTAAAATGCAATTAAAGTGATCTTCGTGTCATGGCAACTTTTCATCTTATTATCTTTTTCTCATATAATAATTTAAAAGATACTTTAAGGCATAGTCATTTTAAAAGCTTCACAAAAATCTATAATCATAATTATATTTATTAAAATACATATATCAAGCTTAATCATATAAAAAGAGACGCTACTCATTAATACAGATGCAATCTATTTAAAATTTTAAAACATGATTTAATATGAGACTAGGTCAATGTAACATTCCACACAACACACTAAGGGAAATGCTTGGATAGAAGAATACTTTGGGCTAAATAAGATATAGAATGTTATTGGAATAAAACGCAGCTTTAAAGATATACAACACTTTAAATAGTGGGACACAATGAATTAAAACACACATCCAAATATTAAAATTCAGCATTTATAAGGAAAAGAATGTAGTTTTGAAGGTAATTAAGATGCTTCATAATAAAATGCAGTCTTGACTAATATGGCCCTCCTAAAATCGAATGCATCCCTTTAAGAGAAACGAAGGTCCCAAAATTTGAACTCAGACTCATGTAGTGGAAATGTTGTTTTCAGCAATATCATGCAGTCTTTAAAGGGGATGCCTACTCTTCGGTTAAAATGCATAACATTATAAAAAATAAAAAATAAATTTAAAGAGGACGCAACCTATTATATTCAATGTTGCACTATAAATTAAATGCAGGTCTGCTAAAACCAAGACGTTGCCAAAGATATGAGAAACATGATCAATAAAATTATGTTGGCCAAGAGGAATAAAATACGCAGGGTAAAGACAATTATCATGCAACCTTGAGACTAAATAAATAAAAAGAAATATAGATTTGTTGGGTTATTATCTAGAATGCAGGCTATTATAAATTAATTATTGGATTCCAAAATTTAAATTTAGTTAAAATAAATAAATAAAGTGTAGGTTTAAGAAATACCAGTCAAATAGAATAACAAACTAGTCAAACCAAAAATAGACATGGCTAATTATATTTCCAATATTTCTTATGAGAAAAAGATGCCAAACTCAAGCAAACCAAAATGCAAAAACATGTCCCTTCAAGTATAATTATTTCAAATGCTGACCATAACGCAAGGTGGATAAGTATAATACAACCATATAAAAAATATAGGATAAAAACGTTAGCTAAAAGAATGAGCATTGTCATTAAATAAACAAACTTAAAATTAATATTTATTTTTTAACAAAATATAGCTTCAAACAATACTTTTACACAATCTACTAAAAATAAATAACAGAATCCAACTTGGTAAACACCCTTATCTTTGTTGCTCTTTCTCTCTTTAATTATTTAGCTTCTTTGTTCTATCTTTGTCTCTCCATTCTCTCCATGTATACGTCTTTGTGTGTTTAAATCCTTAGATTACCCCTTTATTTATAACAAAACTTTCTAATTTCCACACTATCTATGTTTCATGCAAACTCTCCCTTTTTTCTAATTTTATCTTTATCATTGTTAAATCCTCTTCTTCAAATTGCTACGCCATTCTTTAATTACTCCATTTTAAAAAAAAGTTAGTTCAATAATTAATTAAATCATTATTTTCTAGTTTTGAGTGAATTCTTGCATGCTAATTAAAATAATATTCAACTCAAGTTCTATTTTTATCAACCTTAGTTAATTTCTTTTCTTTTACTAAAGTTTATCATGCTAGATTTAATAGAATAATAATAATTAAAATCTATTTTCTAATCTCTAATTAAAAATCATGCATAATTCTAATTTTAATAAAATGACCTTTACTAGGACAATTATGTCATTAATTGATTTTTCTTTGTTAGATAATCGTATTTAAAATAATAATACTTCTATTACAAATAAATAATTATTTTTTGAATTTAATTCAAAAACCAAGTCAATTAAACTCAAGAAATTAAATGCATACTAGAACTAATTCTACACACACATTTATAATCCCAAACAATACTTACTAACATTATTACTCTAATACCATTTAAAATCTACTATGTGTGTGTAGGGTCACTAGTATTTTTCACTGATATTCACTCATTCACTCAATCTAACTGATCCTCTCCGATGATGCTCTCCTTCGTTAAGATTTGAGGGTAGGACCTGTCATGCATCAACCTCATAACAAGTAGGTAGTTAGTCCGAGTCATCAAAAATATCACTAATGATATACAATGAACTAGTACATATACATATTATATAAAATATAACCTACAATTATCACATCATGTATTTCAATCACCAATGTTATTATTGCATTACAGTCTATGTCATAAAGCTAAATATCAAAGCAATAGTAATCATATACTAACCATACTAATCAACAAATTAAAAGGTTTATTTGTCTTGGGGTGAAATCGGTATGTAACATCCTCCCTCCTAAAACTGGTTATCATCCCGATGACACTTATTCAAACAATAGTTTTAAATAATAAAAGAGTCTAAAATAATTTTTAAAAATAGCCTATAAAAATCATCAAAGTCTTCCCAAGTAGCACTATCTTCAGAGTATTGGTCTCATAAGACCTTATACTGAGACACCTCTTTGTTTCACAAATGAACTTTACAAGTGTTAATTACTCTGATTGGTTCTACCATGACAACCCTAGAGTCCAGAATCTACAAAACATTCCAATCCAAAATATGTGAACGATCAGCTATATACTTTTAAAGATAAGATACATGGAAAACATTACGTAAAATAGCTAGGGTTGGTGGAAATACAAGCCTATATGCAACATGATTGACCACTTATAACACTTCAAAGGGTTTCACGTATCTTGGTGATAGCTTCATTGACTTCTCAAACTTAATGAACTCTTCTGCAACTTAACCCACAAAAATACTTTGTCACCAATAGAAAACCTCCTATCTATCCTCTTCAGAATAGCGTAACTCTTCTATTGATTATTGGCCTCATCCAATCTCTACCTAACTTGACTTGATCTTCCATTTCAGATAACATCTCTGGCTTGAAGACTACCTTGTCCTCTAATCTATCAAACTGATTGGTGTCCTACACTTCCTTCTGTATAATGCCTCAAAAGGAGCCATCTTCAATGCTGACTGAAATGAGTTGTTGTATGTAAACTCAACCAAAGGAAGTTAATCTTTCCAATTATAATGTTGATCCATGCAATACACACATAGAATATCCTCTAAAACCTAATTCACTCTCTCGATCTGACCATCAGTCTATGGATGATATGCGGTACTCAAATTTAACTACATACCCAAAGCTGAGTTTAGAGTCATCTAAAACATGGAAGTCATTTTTGGATCTCTCTTCAAAATGATCTTCTCTGAGAATCCATGTAACATATACACTTCAGGAATCTCTTTGTAAGGGTAGGTGCATCATCTGTCAAGTTGCTTAGTATAACATGAGCCACCTTGATAAGTTTATACACAACTACCAAGATCATATCATTCCTACTCTATGACATCGATAATACTTAAACAAATTCCGTACTTATCACCTACCATTTCTACTCTGGTATATCATGCAGATATAACAATCTAACTAGGTGCACATGTTCAACCTTAACTCACTGGCATTTCAGATAATGTGACACATAATCTATCACATCCTTCTTGATTCCCTTATATAAATACAAGGGTCTAAGCTCTACCATGAGTTTTGTTACTCCTAGATGTCCCAAATAAGGCGCATTGTATAGCTCTTTCAACACTGTGTTCCATAGAATCTCTCGATCTGGCACATACATTCTCCTGTTGAAATGTAGAAAACCATCAGTCTCAAAACTAAATCTTTATATCAAAGATCTCGAGCATTAATAGACAATGTTTTTTTGACTTTCTTGTAATATGCATCTCCTAGTGAGAACTTAACCACTTGATCTCTGCAAGTACCCCTAATAGTCGTTATAGCTACTATGTACCTTCTATGACTTAAAACATTAGCTACTCTATTCTCTTTACCTTTGATGTGATTGATATCAAAGTCATAGTAAAAAAACTCTAACCACTACCTCTGATGAGCATTTAGATTTGGTTGGGTGAAGATATATTTGAGCCCTAAGTTATCAATCTTGAGTTCAAATGGTCTTCCCAACAAATAATGTCACCACACTTGCAAAGCATGAATGATTGATGAAAGTTCAAGATCATGAGGGGCACAATTCACCTCATACATTTTCAAATTCCTCAATTCAAAAGCCACTACTATACCATTTTGCATAAGGAATTCTACCTAAACCCTCTCTTGATGCATTTGTGATCACCAAAAAGAGACCATTAAGATCATGAACTCTCAATACTAGCACTGACGTAAGCCTTATTTTCAACTCTTGAAAAGCTACTTCACACTTCTCTGACCAAACAAACTTTTGGTTCTTCCTTTGTAAGGAGGTGATTGGATTAGCTATTTTAGAAAATTTTAGAATGAACTTCCTATAATAGCCTAATAACCCCATAAAGCTCCTTACCTTGCACATTTTTAGGTGTTGGCCACTCCATAATAAACCTTATTTTAGATGGATCTACAAAAATTCCATATGCATAAATGATATGCCCTAGATATTACACTCTCTCCTAGGAGAATGCACACTTAGACAACTTATCGTACAACCTGTGCTTCTACAACTATTGTAGAACTAATTTTAGATGTTGTAGGTGCTCTTCTTCATTCTTAGAATATATAAGAATGTCATCTAAAAATACTAAAACAAAGTGATCTAGATAGTCCCTAAACATGTTGTTCATGAGATTCATAAATGTTGTTGGCACATTGGTCAACCCAAAATGTAACACCATAAACTCATAATGTCCATAGCAAGTTCAAAAAGTTATTTTTAGAATATCCTCATCCTGAATCCTCAATTGATTATATCTTGCTCTAAGCTCTATCTTAGAAAAGATTGTTATTCCCCGTATTTGATCAAAAAAATCAGCTATACAAGGTAGTGAATACCTATTTTTGATAGTACCCTTGTTCAACATTTTGTAATCAATGCAGATTCAAAGAATATCATTCTTCTTCTTCATAAAAACAATTGGTGCACCCTATGGTGACATGTTAGGCCTAATCAACCCTTTTGACAATAGTTCTTGGAGTTGAGCCTTCAATTCAACCAACTCAGTGGTTGTCATCTTATACGTTACCTTAGATTATAGTTTTGATCTATGTATGATGTCGATATAGAAATCAAACTCATGTTTAGGAGGTAAACCTAGTAATTCATCATGAAACACATCATATAAATCTCTAAGAAATAGATAATCTTTGACAGATGGTTCCATGGGTTCCTCCATTCAATTTATCTTGATGATAAATACTTGACACCCTTTAGCTTGAGCCTTCCCAAGTTGCATTACAAAAAAATGCTTGAATCATAACTCTCTCTTTTTTACCTAAATTTATTTTTGATTCCCAAGATCATCTAGACACTCAACTTTATTTAAATAGAAGTCAACCTTGGTCTTGTGTTTGGTAAGCCATTTGACTCTTAGGATCACATCATATGAACCTAGTGGTGATACATAAAAATCCACTACTGTTGAAATTTTAGGTAACTCAATTATTGCCTCAACTAGACACTGATTAACCATGACTTTGGAGTCAATCCCATATTATACCGACCATGCATTTTCCATATAACTAGCTTTTTTAGGAAATTTGTTAAGCATTATAGGAGCTATAAAACATTGTGTATCCCCTTTATATATTAAAATAGAAATTGGATGACCAAATAAAATACTTGATAGTTTTATGGGTGATGCTTGAAATTCCATTTCTCAGTTATCAATTATTGTATGAATACATTGCTAAAAATTACCCTGCTGAGCATTAGGGCCTTTGTTTTTTGACTTGTCCTGAGGACATTCATGAGCATAATAATTACCTTTGTAATTGAAACAACTACTTGATGGTCCTTTCCATTCAGCTTGAGTATTTCCCTAAAAACTACTTTTGGAGCCATTACCTAGTTTCTTGTCACTTGTTCCATTATTGAATCTAGTATTTTGGTTACTATACTGCCCCCTTGAGTTTCCTTTTTTATGTTTCCAGTTCCTCTTGAAAGGTGCTTTAGAATTCCTAAACCTCTTCTTGAACTTTTCCATAGCCTATGCAATAGACTTCAACATTTAGTTCTATTTCACTACCTTTTCAAAAACTTGGTCCATGATGGGAGGTCCATATACATCTACCTCACCACCTATCTAAGGTTTTAGTTCCATGATAAACTTATTGATTCTGAACCTCTCATCAGCTTGGTACTGAAGTACATACTTTAAAATTTTAGTGAACTGCTCTGAGTACTCTTTCACTAACAACTCTCCTTGCTTCAAATTTTGAAAATCTATAAGCATATGATCAAAGTAAATCTAAAGCAACCACCATGACCTAAACAACATCATGAATTTACCCCAAGTTATGGTGTTTGAGTTGAGGTTCATCTCCATATTCTTGTTAGCCCACCAAGTAGCTACTTCACAAGCCAATTAGTAATCTCCCTATATTGCTTTGGTGACTTTGGAGTAATTCTAAATCTTGAAATACTTATCCATCTCAGTCAACTATGCCTCAACTCCATCCCCTAGAATAGTTCCATTGAACTTTGGTGGATTCACCTTTCTCATATCCTTTGAAAATTTTATAACCAACTGAGCTCTCACATCTTGTGGGTTTTCCTATTCAATGGGGTGCTCAACAGGTACTTCTTGACATTCTTCCTCACCTTGGTTGTGAACTTCTTATTCCAGGGCCATAATTCAATCCCTAGTATTATTCATGACTACAAGAATATGATCCAACTTTATTGAGTTCTTTATGACAATCATGTTATGATCAATGGGAGGGTTGTTATTGACATATAAAGGACCCTCCCCTGATGCTCTTGTTTGCACTATTTTTCCTTCTCACTAAAAAGAAGAATACAAAAATGTTATCAAACTCATTTAGTCTTAGATTTCGAGACTAAGATAGGATACGACATGTTGAAACCCCTCAAGTGGTGATTTTTTTTTAAATAATTACATAATTAACTAAAAATTTATCGCATAATTAAACAATGCAACATATTCAAAACAAAACTAGAAATAAAGGTACTACTAGCTAAAATACTACTTGTAATAATAATCCAATACAATTTCATGGAAAGAGTTTACAAAAGGACACAACTATGGTTGATCTCATAATACAACATTTGTTACTCAAATATATAAGTACATAATATAATTACATTCCTTCAGGCATACAATCTAATACAATAATGGATACTAAACTCCTCAAAGCTCAAGATGTGCTAACTTGTGTATCATTGATAATCACAAATATCATCTCCAAGTAGTACTGTAATGGTAGAGGGAGAGCATCATTTGACTACTTTACCATTCCAACCATGGACCAACAATCCCCTGCACATCTCCCTATCAGGGAATAGCCCTCCCTTCATGAATAAGTAGATAAAATGGTGTGAGAATTCAGTGAGACATGCTAGTACCCCGTGTGGTTGTAAGCTTTATTACTACTACTACATGATGTGTATCATAAAGAAATAATATGATTCAAACATGATATCTCATAATGTACAAAATCAAATATAAGAAATGACAATGTACATCTAACATTACTTTAGCTAAAGTTTTCAAATAATATACGATCTTTAAATCAGTCAATTTCTTCTACACCATTTGATTAGACAATCGATTGATGGTGCTACCTACGCTAAAAGAACCCATCTTACTACCTATTATCAACATCAATACATATTATAATATAAGCATATTTATAATAAAGAATACATTTCAAAATTCATATAAGTTTTCTCCTATACTGAATTAGAACAATTTTACACAACCATTTTATTTCTTTAAAGCATCAAGAATCTAAAACGTACTATTAACACAAAATTAACACTCACAATACATCCACATGTAAAATCATACCATCCGAGTATATTCTATCTAAAACTATTTGTGCATATATGTCGAAAGTAAACTACATGTTTATTAATTGCTCTATAAATTTCATTGAAATATTCCTAAAATAATATTAATAACTAATTAAAGAAAAGTACATGCAATATTTATTTTATTTGACATGCAAAGAATTCCAGGATTCGATCAATAAAATAAAATAACATTGCTCCCAATTTAATGTAAACAATCAAGCTCATCTTTCACTGTAATAATATTTAGACCCTCAATATTAAAATGCAATTAAATTGATATTCATGACATGGGAACTTTTTGTCTTATTATCTTTTTCTCATAGAATAATTTAAAAGATACTTTAAGGCATAGTCATTTTAAAAGCTTCACAAAAATCTGTAATCATAAGTATATTTATTAAAATACATATATTAAGCTTAATCATATAAAAAGAGATGCTACCTATTAATACAGATGTAATTTATTTAAAATTTCAAAACACGGTTTAATATGAGACTTAACCAATGTGATGTTCCACACAACACACTAAGGAAAATGCTTGAATAGAAGAATAATATGGGCTAAATAAGATATAGAATGTTATTAAATTAAAATCCAACTTTAAAGATATAAAGCGCTTCAAATAATGGGATGCAACGAATTAAAACACACATCCAAATATTAAAATTTAGAATTTATAAGGAAATGAATGTAGTTTTGAAGGTAATTAAGATGCTTCATAATAAAATGCAGTCATGGCTAATATGACCCTCCTAAAACCAAATGCAACCCTCTGAGAGAAATGTAGGTCCCAAAATTTGAACTCAAACTCATGTAGTTGGAACACTATTTCCAGAAATAACATGTAGTGTTTAAAGGGGATGCCTACTCTTCGATTAAAATACAGGACATTATAAAAAATAAAAATCAGATTCAAAGGGGACACAACCTATTATAGGTATGCTAAAACCAAAATGTTGCAAAGATACGAGAAGCATGACCAATAAAATAATGTTGACTAAGAGGAATAAAATACACAGGGTAAAGATACTTATCATGCAACCTCTAAACTAAATAAATAAAAATAAATACAGATTCATTGGGTTATAATCTGGAATGTAGGCTATTATAAATAAATTATTGGGTTCCAAAATTTAAATTCAGCCTCTAGAAAAAAAAGAAGCGCATGTTTAAGATATATTGGTCAAATAGAATAACAAGCCAGTCAAACCAAAAATAGACATGGCCAGTTATATTTGCAATATTTCTTATGAGAGAAAGATGCCAAACTCAAGCAAATCAAAACACAAACATTTCCCTCCAAGTATAATTATTTCAAATGCTGACCATAGCACAGGGTGGATAAGTATAATACAACCATATAAAAAATATACGATAAAAATGCTGGCTAAAAGAATGAGCGTTGTCATTAAATATACAAACTTAAAATTAATATTCAGTTTTTAACAAAATATATAGTTTAGACAATACTTTTACACGACCTACTAAAAAAAATAATAGAATCCAACTTGGTAAATGCCCTTATCTTTATTGTTATTTCTCTCTTCAATTCTTTAGTTTCTCTGTTCTTTTTTTGTCTCTCTGTTCTCTCCCTATATCCATCTTTGTGTATAAATCCTTAGATTACCCTTTTATTCATAACAAAAATTTCTAATTTCCATGCTGCCTATGTTTCATGCAAACTCTCCCTTTTTTTTAAATTTTATCTTTATTATCATTAAATCCTCTTCTTCAAATTGTTACGCCATTCTTTAATTACTCCATTTTTAAAAAATTAGTTCAATAATTAATTAAATCTTTTTTTTCTAATTTTGAGTGAATTCTTACATGCTAATTAAAATCATATTCAACTCGTGTTCTATTTTTATTAACCTTAATTAATTTCTTTTCTTCTACTAAATTTTATCATGCTAAATTTAATAAAACAATAATAATTAAAATCCATTTGCTAATATCTGAATAAAAATTATACATAATTCTAATTTTGATAAAATAACCTTTACTAGGATAATTATGCCATTAATTGATTTTTTTTGTTAGATAATCGTATTTAAGACAATAATATTTCTATTGCAAATAAATAATTAATTTTTGGATTTAATTCAAAAATGAAGTCAATTAAACTCAAGAAATTAAATGCATACTATAACTAATACCACACAAACATTTATAATCCCAAACAATACTCACTAATATTATTACGCTAGTATCATTTAAAATCTATTGTGTGTAGGGTCACTAGCATTTTCCATTGATATTCTCTTAATCACTCAATTTAACCGATCCTCTTTGATGATGCTCTCCCTCGTCAAGCTCTGAGGGTAGGACCTGTCCTGCATGAACCTCGCAACAAGTAGGTAGTTAGTCTGAGTCATCAAAAATATCACTAATGATGTACAACTAACTAGTACATATCCATATTAGACAAAATATAACCTACAATTATCACATCATGTATTCAAATCAACAATGTTACTATTCCATTGCAGTCTATGTCATAAATTTAAATATCAAAGCAATAGTAATCATATACTAACCATACTAATCAACAAATCAAAAAGTTTATTTGTCTTAGGGTGAAATCGAGATGTAACAATGAAGATGAGATTAAATCAAGTGAAGAAGAGCATGTGAAAGATTCAAATGAAGACATAGATGAAGAAACAATACAAGCAAATAAAAACACTTCATCTACTCAAGAGATAAAGGAACCACCAAAGCAAAAGGTGGAAGAGGTAGAAGAAAAGGTTGATAAGGTCAAAGAATCATAATTTTTTTAGGTATATAGACACCCACATCATCATGAGAGGAAACAATCATGGATCCATGTGAGGGAGAGTTCCAATAACTATCGCTATGCATGGAAGCCAAAGCATAACTATTATGCTCAGGTATGGAATCAAAGTAGTACAATGGCCTATGGAACATGGAATCAATGAGAAAATCACTATGACTATGGATAGAATAATAAATACTATGGTCATGAATGGAATCAAAGTACCGCAATAGAATATGGTACATGGAATCAAAGGAGGAATAATTATTCATGGACACCAAGGTAGTATAGTTATGATCATGAATGGAATAAGATTAGAACATTGGAATTTGAAAATAGGGTTGGGAAGCTATCATTTACCAGTATCACATACGAGTGGTTGGATGATCGAGCTTGGAGACAAGTGTGAAATGAATTAAAGCACACTCATTATTTGGTTTCTTCTTATGTTTCGGGGATGAAACATGTCAAGGAGGGGAGGAATGCTATGTACCTATAGATATGATATATTAATGTATATTGGTTGATGGAGATGCTGCTATATGGCACACATCCCCCTTATTTAGTTATATGGGCCCAATATATTAGGATTATTGAGTAACTTATGGAATTAGTGCACTGGGCAATGGTCAGTCTATATTGGGATTAGGAGGTTACCCATCCATTATTAATTAGATAGAGGTCTATTTAAAGGAGATTATTATCATTGTAAAAGAATCAAGTAAGCATTGAGTCTTCTATTGTAAGAGGATATTGGAGGTTGTCCCCTTTAAGAGACATTGTGGAATTATTCTTTCCTAAAAGAGTATTATGTGGTGTTGTCCTACCTTAAGGGTGATCATTATATTCTACATATTTCAATTATTATAACTGTGAATCATAACATTTTGATACAATTCGATGATGCCTCAAAACTTGAAAATGTTGAAAACATAATATTGGCTTAATGTGCAAGATCCATAGCAAACAATGGTCATGACCTCTTGATAAAATAGAAATAAGAGTCTCGGCTTATAAAAGGTTTGATTGTGAAATCTAAATAATGAAATGTTTAAGGTTTCCTTTGTGCCTTTGTATATATAAGCTCCTTTAACACACATCTACATGTGGGTAAACCCTGAATCATAGGATAAGGAAACATCCTAGGTATAAGGGAGCCACAAATTAAGGGAATAGTATACTCTTCAAAATTGGCAAATTAAATATTTGAATTTATGTCTTCTTCCTTTCTTGACCTAATTGACCATAACACACATGCAAAAGAGAAAAGATATAAATAATTGGATCAATCAACCTTAATTACGTTTCAACTATGTCCCAAATGCTAGAATCAAGCCCCGTGTAGTTCTTCTAAAGTGTAAATGGAATCTCGAGTCAGGGTTTCAACTTCCTCTTCCCTAGAAATGATGATGCGATTCTATGAACACCTAAACCCTCATTAGAATAACTTGAAAAATGTTGAAGTATTAAGGTGTAAGTGTAACAATATATATGTAAATTGAAGTTTATAACTAGATTTGGAGAGACAAGCATAGGATATGCTTAAAGGATTGATACTTGACACTTTGACCCTTGGTAAAATGATTAGAAATGATTTGTATATACATGACTCCTTAAGAAATGACATGTATAATAACCAACTAGTAAAAAATAGTGACATGCAAAAAAAAAGGTGAGAGAGAAATCAAGGTAAGGTATAATGGCCTACAAAAATAATGGGGTAGATCTGATGGCTTATCCAATCGATAAGGGAAAGAATCAATGACAAGCTTATAACTGTCAAATCTATCAAAAGAGAGATAGATGCTCATGAAGGGTGCAAACAACTCAAAAATATTCAGGCAAGGCTCATAAATTAAAAGTGATGAATGTTGAGGACATTTAGATAATAGGTCACAAAGAGAGTAGTGTGGGGTAAGACGTGTCCTAAAAATATCAAAATATAAAAAAGTGGGCTATGTGTGCAAAAAGAAGTAAAATATGATATAACAAAGGGGCTTGTACCAATTTTAGGTGTTTTCACCTTCACATTGATCCAGTTTTGCCCTCATCTATCTTGTGCCATCACACTTGTAACAAGAGAAGGCCATAATAAAGTACATAGTTGTATTTTATTTTTGTAGACACCTAAATATGGTCACATCTACTTTACAATGTTAATTATTGACATAGTTTAAACCACTTGACGTGCATAAATTCTTATTCTTCATTCCTCTAAGCCATTTATCTATATGTACATTCAACCCTCTATGTACCGTCACTGCTACACAATAATTTATAAGTTAATGCTAAAAACTAGGTCATATCACTCCTAGACCACTACTAACCTCATGATAACTATCCTTGATTCTTTGAGATAGGTCCGATGTCATGGACCTATCCACTTCATGCAATCTCATCCCCACACCAATTAACAACTAGTTTCTAAATTCAAAATATTCATTTAGGTCTTCCCACACATTTTGCAAGGTCAACTAAAGGAAATTGTTCAAAGGTTTCACTATATAAGCAAATCAAAAACTCATTTCAAAAGGACTTGATTTATATTTGGAATATATCTTTTACACTGCTGCATATTGATCAAAGCTATGCTCTTTTTCCCAGTTTTAATATCAATCACTAGGAGCAGTTACAAGCCAAGTTTAAAGCATTTCAAATCGAGTCAAGAGCTATCATTGTCAATGATTAAAGCCAAATTTCTAGTTGCATACATATAGTCAATGAGCACAATCGTACAATCATGTTAGGTGGAATAACTATGTGTGGTTTGATTCCCTCCTCGTAGTATTTGGATTCGTAGACAATAATCAATCATCAAGGGGGTGATCAGGGTCAACTCATCCCTTACACTTCCCTTTTTTTTGCAGGTATCTAGCTTTTATAAGTACTTGTAGAGTTTCCAAAGTAAATAGAAGGAAAATAATGATTTTTTTGTTGTATCTACAAAATTAAATATCTCATCCTAATCAATAGACACAGGAACATAAGGCAGAGCAGTCACTATTTCATCATAGTCAATGCAAACAAGTTCATATTAATAAACATGACCTGCTTGCACTGTTGTCTAGGGAGTGCAAACTTGTGCAAACATAGTGAAAGATTTTATTTATGATTTTGAGTAGTCATAATCTCGTCCTACCCTAATTTCTACTATCAAACATTAGAAATAATCAATCAGAAATCCAAATCTAAGCCAAGTTATTTTCTTTCTAGTGTTTTTAAAAAATAGAATGTTACTATACTTAACAAGCTGTATTTAGAATTATTGAAAATTGTATGTATTTAACATTCTGCTCTTTCAAAGTTTTATACATAGTAAATAACATTTACATTGTTAAATTAAAAAAAGGTAAAATAATTAACTAAGGAGAGGAGGTGAAGTCTTTTCTCTCATTTGGATTCCAAACACTCACAAACACTAGAACTACATTAAGCCCTAATTTTGAGCATCTCAGATATTTAGCTGCAATCCCAAAGAGAGAGGTCTGGGCCTTTAACCTCACACATATCTATATTCATGCAACATTGTGGTGAATTACGTCTAAGTCCAAGGAGAAACAAAGTAAATAGCTCTACACATCAAACAAATAAAACAAAACCATAATTATGTTCATTCTCTGCCAATGAAGTGATCCATAAAGTTTCAGACATAGGTCACAATCATAGTTGCAAGTCAAAATAGGCAACACAAGGTCACAATCAGTAATTGATTATGTCCTGTTTCACATTTGTCGATTCTGTCCTTTCAGAAACATAGTCTGCATCCTCGATGATCTTTTGTGCTACTTTCAAATTTTGTTCCCAATGTCAAAATTTAATTACAATATTAAAATATGTATGTTTTAGTCACTTATCTCTTTCCTTCCGTTGTCATTACTTGTTTGTAGTTTCATAATACTTTCATTTGATATTTCAGACACTAGATCATATCCAACTATTATTATTTTATATACTATCCTAAATCTCTATTATATAATAAGTTTAACAAATTTTGCATTGAATAATTTTACCCCCAAATCACAATTTATTAAAACAATATTAAAACCATCTTTTAAAAAATTTTTGTAAGAAAATAATCCCATCTAATACTCTATTTTAAGAATTTATTTTAATAATTACCATTCAATTTTTTAAATCAAAATTAACAAATTAATTTAAATGATTTGTACCAAACTCCCACCCCATAACTAATTGAGGCTGAAATTACTCTTTCAAAGCACGTACTCCACAATTTTATTAAAAAAAACCCACACTATGCAATTTTGTATTGCAAAAGTTACATGGGACCATAGACCAAAAAACGGGGACAACCACCCTTTTGGACGCTTCCCTTGCACAATATTAAAAAATATTAACGAGAATAAAAATATATTTTTTCTCACAAAAATCAATATCTAGTATCGAAATGAATGCGGCCTTAAGAGAGAAAAACATTCGGAGACGCTCCCTCCGCCAATTTATTTATTTATGGTAAACCATTTTATTTGTTTTCAAGGAAAATATGATTCAGTATCTGATCAGTGACAGAATTATACAATCGACGATGATTCGAGATGATTAATGGGCCACTTTGGGAGCAATAAATTCACTCGAAGAAGCAAGTAAATTCCTATATTCGGAGGCATTCAGTGTAATGCAGTGATAGAGCCAAAGAAGAAGAAGAGCAGTACAAAGGAGGGGAATTTTTAATGCATTTAATATTCAGATTTTTTTTGAAAATTGCCTTGAAAAGCAATGTCTGATGCATTCTGAGGGAACCTCAGTCATCCGGGCACATGCCCATTCTGTAAAATTAGGCCCACAGTTATTTGAGAATGGCATGATTTTGGAAAGTTAAGTGGTTTCAGGCAGTATGCAGTAGATCTTAATCAGGTTTATAGGGTATAAATTGATTTGATTTTGAGCTGTTGGCAGAGCGCTGAAATGCTGCTACTCTTTCAACGTCGCAATGCTGGGCAATTGTCTGGAAGGTATGCATAGACCTAGGTACTAAAGTTTCAGTGCTTGGTAATTCTCTAGAAGGTTATGCATAGACCTAGGGATTAAAGTTCCAATGATTGGTAATTCTTTAGTAGGTTATGCGGAGAACTAAGGTCAACCTACACTTATTAAGGGATTAAAGTTCCAATGATTGGTAATTCTCTAGAAGGTTATGCATAACGGTTAACCTACACTATCAAAAGGGCCAAGTCAAAGCTGGGCTATGGAGAAATTTTCTAGGGATAAGCACCAGTTTTTGAAGGAAAGCTAGGCAAATTTTGTGACCCTTAGATTGTGTCTTATCATAGGAAGAATTATCTGTGTACCTTCCAAGAGTTTTTGCCCTAGGTGCTACCTAGATTGTCAAGTCAAAGCTCGGTTGCGGAGAAATTCTGAGAGTTTGTCCAAAAACAGGCTAGGGGATCTGTGACCAGGATATTACACCGCAACGCTGGAGGAATCACCCTAGCCATGCAAACGGTAAAAGCCCAGCAGTCTGACCCATCCTGGAAAGAGAATTTGACATGTGTCCTTTACTGTATTAGATTGGGCTGTGGTGTCGAACATTAAAAAGGCCAATAGTCTCACCTCTGTACCTGGAAAGAAAATTTGACCTGTGCCCTATGCCCTACTGGATTGGCTTTGGTGTCAAACAATATAAGTCTAATAGTCTCACCTCTGCATACCTGGAAGTTGCCCTATACCCTATGGCCTACTAGATTGGGGATGGGCATGATGTGACATGCGAATGCCTTATTAAAGTGGGCGGGTTTCATTCATTTTGGGAGTAATGGCGGCTACAAAGTCTTCAAGGACATTGAGGCAACAGTCCAAGGCTGCATGCTACAATGAGAGTTTGATGGATGAACTCATAGACAAGCACCTGGGCGGAGAAAGTGGCAGGAAAAGGAAGGGCATTGACATTGAAAAGGAGTCAGACATTGAAGCCATGATTGCACATTCTGTGGGATTTCCCATTGATTCACTGACAGAAGAAGAGATTGAAGCTGGTGCGGTGTCAACCTTGGGAGGAGCAGAGCAAGCCACCTATGTTGTGGTAAGGAATCATATTCTTGCTAGGTGGAGAGAAAATGTAAATGCATGGTTAGGCAAACAACATGTGATGGAATGTATTAGGAAGGAGCATAAAAGTGTAGTAGATTCTGCATACAATTTTCTTTTGATGCATGGATATATCAATTTTGGGGTTGCCCCTGCAATCAAGGCAGGGATTAAGGAACAGGTTACTAAGGCCAATGTGGTGATCATAGGAGCAGGGTTGGCTGGGTTGGCTGCGGCACGCCAACTTATGGCTTTTGGGTTCAAGGTGGCTGTTGTTGAAGGCAGGAATAGGCCAGGTGGGAGAGTGTATACAAGGAAATTGGAAGGAGGGGGTCAAATGGCAGAAACAGACCTTGGGGGCAGTGTTATTACAGGCGTCCATGGGAATCCTCTTGGTGTTTTGGCCAGACAGATGTGTCTTCCACTTCACAAGGTAAGAGACCAATGTCCTCTGTATCAGCCTGATGGTAGGCCTGTGGATGCAAAGATAGATTCTAATGTAGAAGATTTGTTTAATAAATTGTTAGATAAGGCAAGTCAGTTGAGACAGTTGATGGGGGACTTAGCAGTGGATATTTCTTTGGGTACATCTTTGGAGACATTCAGACAGGTGTATGGTGTGGCTGGAAAGTTAGAGGAAAGGCAGCTTTTGAATTGGCATTTAGCTAACCTTGAGTATGCTAATGCTGGTTTGCTTTCTAAGTTGTCCCTTGCATTTTGGGATCAGGATGATCCCTACGAGATGGGTGGTGATCATTGTTTCCTTGCTGGAGGTAATTACAGGCTGATCCAGGCCATGGCAGAGGATGTTCCAATTTTTTTTGAAAGAGTTGTGCATGAGATTAGATATGGTAGTGACGGTGTTCAGGTACTAGCTGCAGGTCAAGTGTTTGAAGCAGATGCAGTTCTCTGTACAGTGCCACTTGGGGTGTTAAAAAGTGGTTCAATAAAATTTGTCCCAGAGTTGCCGAAGAGCAAAGTGGATGCTATTAAGAGATTAGGGTTTGGATTGCTGGACAAGGTTGCCATGCTCTTTCCCCATGCATTCTGGGAAGCAGATCTTGATACTTTTGGCCATTTGAACTATGAAACCAGCCAGCGGGGTGAATTTTTTTTGTTCTATAGCTATGCTTCTGTATCTGGAGGGCCACTTCTGATTGCCCTTGTAGCTGGAGAAGCTGCAATCAATTTCGAGAGCATGCCTGCGATAGATGCTCTTCATCGGGTTCTTCAAATTCTGAGAGGTATGACTTAAGTTACAGAGGCTTATCATAAACTGATCATGTCAATTTTAAGCGAGTTTTCCATTGAAATTTTGTGTTAGAGATTTAATGATTATCAGTGTTACATGATTTTTCATTCACAGGGATTTATGGTCCAAGAGGAGTTAATGTGCCTGATCCCATTCAAACAGTCTGTACAAGATGGGGAAGTGATCCTCTATGTTTTGGTTCATACTCGCATGTAGCAGTTGGAGCATCAGGCAGTGACTATGATAGTTTAGGAGAAAGTGTTGGAGATGGTCGGGTTTTCTTCGCTGGGGAAGCCACTAGTCGTAGATACCCAGCAACTATGCACGGTGCATTTTTAAGTGGACTGCGGGAAGCAGCAAAAATGGCCAAACATGCTAATATTAGTACAATGACAACATATATGAAAAGAGGATTTTTAAAGAACAATGATTTTTGTGCTGCTATTCTTGATGATTTATTTAGGGAACCTGATCTAGAATTTGGGAAATTCTCCATTCTCTTTGATCCCCGATCAGCTGGCCCTCAATCAGTGGTACTTTTGAGGGTGGTTGTTGAGAGACCTAGAGGAGGAGTCATTGACATTACAAATTTTGAGGACCATGCCTCAAACAAGATTGTTTCTGAGCAATTTCAGTCACAGTTGAATAATCAACTCAAGTTGTATGCATTGTTGGCACAAAAGCAGGCCTTTGAATTGAGAGAGTTAAATGGAGGAGATGCAACTAGATTGCACTATTTGTGTAAGATATATGGAGTAAAGCTAGTCGGAAGAAGAGGTCTAGGTGAAGGAGGAGATTCCCTCGTGGCTTCCATCAAGCGCGCAAGATCTAGCCGCAGACATGCTTAGAATACTGTGCTCTGCAAATGTGAAAAGTCATATTTGAAGCTTTACTTGGTACAAGGTGAAATAACCTTTAACATTTGTCAGTTATTCAGAAACCAGACACAGCACCTATGATACCAATTTGAATTTTGTATTTTTGGAGTGATGGCAGGAAATAGCAAATTGGAGGTGGATGACATTTTTTGAAATAAGGTTGAGTAGTCAGTGCTTCTCAGGCGTTTTGGGATTTTGTATTAGAAAAATTCCTTATTTTAATGGGGCAGTGCCATAGATGGATGAAGTACATTGCTTACAATCATGAGGATGCTGGTTGGATATAAATTGATGTTCAGCTTTTGCAACCTAATTATTTGGCCTTTCAGTTGGCAATTATTTTGCAAATCAGTGAAAAGGATTGGAATTTTTCTCACACCAGTCTGCTCAGACCTATTGGTACAATGTTTCGTTGGAAGAAGATTGTGACTTCAGAGTTCAACTGACACGTGATGATGTTCTCTGCCCAACCCGGACCATATTACCATTGCTGAAGTGAACTGTATCCACTGACTTCTTGGCAACCGATGCTTGGAGGTACATGTCTGGAATGTAAGTGCTATTTGCAGTCTGCACTTTTTGTTTCATTTCCATTTTCAACTGTTTTTAGCTATTACATTGTCAAGAAAATAGCTTCTTGAAGAATATGAGCGTAACATAGTTGTGGTGCAGGCCACAAAAGTATGTGGATACCATGGGTTGGTGGCTGCAGGTCATCATTGTTTATCTCGACTTTAGTCTATACAAGGTGGCATAATTTTGGCAATCAAGAAAGTTGGGGAATTTTAAACTCCATAGAGACTACCTAGAGTGTTAAAGAAGGCAATGGAATGTTCCAGAAGTTATCCTAAAAGAGGCGAGGGCGATTAGGTTTGATCAACTTGGAATCCTCCCTAGCAATTGAATCAGCATTGTAGTGGTTTGATTATGTGAAGAGTCTAGCGATTGAGGATGCAACTTCCTCTATCATCTTAAAGGGACCCACGAACCTTGGTGCCAACTTAGAACCCTTGCCAAACTTGATAGAGCACTTCTACAGTCTAACCCTAAATAAAGATATTGTCATCCACAAAGTATCATGTCAATTTTACGGGTGTTGACGTAACTATTCCAGAGTTCTTGGGCTTGTTTGAAGCACTTGCTGATTAGCATGACCTTCTCTCTCTCTCTAATCCACTCAGGTCAAATCAAAATTTTGTCCCTTTGTCTATCCCAATTTAAAGGAGTCTTGCAAGGTCTGCCATATAGTACCTCAATAGGTGACATGCTGATGGAATTAATTTTAATAAAATATTTTTTACTCCACTGGTATTTCTCCCAAAAATTTCAGGGAAAGAGAATCTAGAAGCGTGGTGGAAAATATTCACTGGTCCAAGATTCTGCCATCTATGCTCCCTCATTTCCAAATAATGAGCATAGCAGCTGCCACTGCAATATCTTTGGCGAGAGAAATGTCAATACTTGGGTTGAGATTGACAATGCCCTGTCATGCAATACTGGTGTATGATCCATGCAGTGCAATGATGAATCATTTGCCATGGGAAAAAATCATATGTATTGTTGAAGAATCTAAGTGATATGATGACTCAAACATGAGCCTGGTAGTCATCATTATCACTCATTAATCCATCTATGTTTTTCCCATCTACGCTTCATCATATCCAAATAGTGGGTAAAGCAACTGCAATTCCAATATAATTGGCAATAGGAATGCCGATATCTGGGCTAAGAACAAGAATTCCTATTATCTCCAAAATGAGGATACCAATGTGGCTTTAGTTGTGGGTATAACACGATTTGAATCCTGCATCTCATAAGGAGAATCCATTGATGGTTCACCATCCAATTTATTTTGATGGGAAGAATCAATTGATGGTTCAAGATCTATCTTTTGCTGATGAGTGGGAGAAGAATCATGTTAAACCATCATTTATCAATACAATCTCAAGGTAGTCAGGACTTGCTTTCTCCAGTCTCATCTATGGCTCAATAGGAGTGCCAATACCCTGTTCATGCTTGCCAAGTCCATCACTTGTATCTCCTATATGCTGAAGCAATTTTGAACTAATGCCTTACACATACTTCTCAAATTTAGCAATGTCATTAGAAGGATTCTCATTAGTAATAATCATTGCTTCGTCATGGGGAGACACTAGAGGAAGAACCATCATTGAAATGAGCGAAAGAAACGTAATAATTGGAAGAATGAGATCCTCCCAGATTATTTCCATTGGAAGGGTCAACATCATTGTGTGATGGAGAAGTATTCTCTTGCTATATACTTCTGCAATTACTTAAGTATTCCTTCTTTCTCCTTGTATTAATTCTTGAGTTTGTAGAAGAATAATGCTATCCATAACATACATTCTACGATTCCAATCATCTACACGCTCATCAACTTTATTCTCAAATTCTGTCAACTCCCCCATGCTTCTGATGCTCCTGTGGTGCCCTAGGTACATTTGGTTGTGGTGCTTCAACTTCAAGTATGCTGATGTAGATTTTAGGATTCTTGGTTATTTTGTCTTAGCTTCTTCCATACACGGACATGTGCCATGTTATCTTGAGTTGATGTTTAGTGTCTTTTTGGAGGTCTGACGTATATTTTCAGACACCCTTCAATTGGTCTGTGTATTCACTAGATTGGAATCTTTTTAAGAAGACACCTAACCCTATTGAAAACAGCAGCCATTCTAGGGATATGATGATCCCATGGATTCCTTGGGGATGAAAGGAAGGGTTAGGAAGAATAGATTTTGATGTCGTAAGGTAAGGACATGCAATAAAAGCTAGTGCATAAACATAAACAAATTTAAAAACAATAAAGCAAAGTAATCATTTGCATGACTTGATTTGACGCATTGATTTTCTCTTCGGGTTGAAAACTGAACCACATTTTGGGTGAGGTGATTAAAGGTGATGTCGAGGAGAGGACAAGACTTAGCAAACAAGTAGACAACTTACCATTGTCATCTTCTGGGAGTAATCCTCTTCTAGTATCAGGCCTATTGCTGCTGCGTTTTATCCTGTCCTTGGGAAAAAAACTTGCTCTGTCTTAAAGTATGAATGAGGAATGCAGGTGCAGGCAGTTATTCCCAAGTGTAGGTGAGGCTACATTCTTCCTGACTTTCGAAATAGTTTTGCTTCAGGTGTATATATACGCCACCCAAATTTGAGTCAGACTCTCAAAGGTTAAAATTATGACATCAGTCAAAAATTTTGGCTGCTAAAATGCATTAGGACCTGAAAGGGCTAAAGCAGTCAGCTTGGGCTCAAATCCTAAGGGCTATCTAGGTCAGAGGGATGAATTTGGCATGGGTAAAAAATGTTTCTGAGATGGGTAAAAATGTCTTAAGGGATCTAAAGGGAAACAAAAGGCCGATGACAGTTGCAGAGATTGTTGCTAGGCCCAGGAAACCCTACTGAATGAAAAGACGAGTGATGGGTGGATGAAACAACCTAGGAGTTGTAGTGGGTCTAAGGAATCAATTTTAAGGGTCAATAAGATGTGTTCCAATTATTTGTGAAACCTACCCTAGTTCTGTCGATTATCAATATGGGAGGTTAATGCATTCTTGATAACAAAAAAATGTTATTAATTTTTTTTATGTATACATATTAGCCACCCCTAGTTCATAGCTTGTCTTTTGGAACTGATTTTTTAAAGTTCTCAAATCAATTCCTGATTCGTTCCTATTTGCAAACTTGTCAGGGGTATATCTTGGTTATACAAGCATTTTTTTTTTGTTTTCTTTTGGAAGTGTCTACTTTGCTTACTTTGAAGTTGGGCACTCGTTTTTTGCTTATCCAACTTTTTGGCTTTCGATTTTGTTATGATATTTCTTGAATGCAGAATAAAAATAGCAGCAATAATAGCGACAATTCGACTCCAATATATACAAAGAATGTTTTGTTGAGCGAAAGCCAAAAAAGATACAAAATAACAGAAATGGTGAAAGTTGCTTAAATATGTTCATTGTAGCCACTTCAAGGGGGAATCCTCCAAAATAGAATACTTGAGAATAGAAAAGAGTATTCCACACTTGATGCCTTAAACGAGAATATTTACTCCCTCTTTATAGACAAATTAGGTGGGAGCTGTGATCTAAGAATTTGACTCAAGAGAGGATGGTTAGTGTGGTGTTAGTTTCAAAATGAAAACAAAATGAAAGAAACACACTAACTAACATAACATCTTTAGGCCTAGACACCAGGGAGAACTTAGTTAACAAACATGAGTAAAACACACAACTAAAATGCAAAAGAAACATTTTTTTTACCTCCCTTGGATGCTCCAAAATGCTTGTAGTGGCTTGCTCGACTTGTGTTCATGAAGTCCTTGGCAATGGAAGCTTGGCTATCTCCATCTCTCCTTGGCACTTTTGGCTTGTGGTTTGGCTTGGCTTGGAATCAATTTGGCATGATAACACTAGTTGCATGAAGCTTTGTAATCAATTCGCATTATAACTTTGCATAATCATGACTTAGAAATGATGTTTATGGCCTCTCTATTTATAAATTTTTGAGAATGTCTAGAATCAACCTGAACCGTCTATCTTGAGATTGAGATGTGTGGTTGAGGATTAATTCAATTTTTGGAATTAAGTTTATAATTATCCTCATTATGACATTGGAAAAATGGGCAATTAAGAGGGTTTGGAGGGCATCATGGAAGGCATTGATGAGGCATGGAGGGTATGAATCTTGATATTTGTGGCATTTATGGCCTAGGGATGTCTTCCCAAGAAATGAGGTCACCTGATGATGCAGATATTCAATATGCATTTTCAAAACAAATTATTCAACAAATTTTCATGAAATTATTAATTAGGGTTTGATTTGGATTAATTAACTCTTAAGCATGTTTAAGCACTTTGTGCACAGATTACTCAAATTGATCATAATGCTTTGTTATTAGTCCAAAATTCGACTAGATTGGAATTGAAAGTCAATGCCAGATGCACTGGATCTGTTATTCCATTTAGGGTGTTATTAACAACAAATAACAAAGGCACACATTTTGTGTAAGAGATTTGATATGAAAGAGCAATCTAGAGCACTTAGGTGCAAAATTGGCATTTTGAGTCGGAATGATCTGATCAAAGTTAACTGACCCATAAATTGTACACCCCATTTAGGGACACCCTGGGCAAAATTGGCACTTGAATATGTCAGTTTCATATCATTTAGCGTGTTTTAGTGTTTTTAGGTCAAATTGTGCATTTTGGTGAAAATTGATCAAAACCCTGATTGGAGGTTATCGGTGGCTAGTTTTAGGTGTCTACAGTTTGCCCTTGTTTGGAAAGATGTTGCAAACCATAGGCAAAGCAATGTCTTCAAAAATAATGAGAGATGGCTTGTATGCCAACAAGAAGGTGATGATTAAAAAACAAAGCTCCAAATGATTTTGGGAAGCCTATGATGTCTCCTCGAAGGAGTGGTCGTCACATTTGTTGATGGACGGTTCCTCGAAAAGAAACAAGAAGAAAAGTGAAATTAATCTGTGGTTGAGATTAATCCAAATAAGAAAATCTTTGCATGCATTGATGTAAAAAGGATGCTGATTTTTCCAAAGATGGTTATAATCATGTATAAAAGTCAAAACAATGATTTATCCATAGGCGGTTATAATCATTAAGCATATCTGGATTGGTTAAAACTGATGGTGTCTCAGTTAGGGATGATTAGCAAGCATAACTCAAGGATATAACTTGAAATACAGATTAAAGATGAGCGGTCACAAAATGATGAAAGAGATGAATAGAAGAATAAGATTGATCAATAGAAAATGATTCAATTGTACCTGCTAATGAGGAGATGTGCATCTTTATTAGCAATGATACAACTAGAATGGGCAATGGGTTGATTTGATCAAGATGGGTAAAAGGATTTGCCAAGGTACCAAGGATAAACTTTTGCGGCAAGCTAATTTTCGCTGTAGCATGTGATGGTAGGCTTTATGATAGAACATTATGAAGACTATCCCAAAATATGAATAAGGACTGACTCCTGATCCAATAAACACTCTAAAACAATGCACCAATGATAAAAACTATGATGACAATGTTGACGTATGAATATGGATGGACTCAAGAATAATGTGCTCGAGGAATCACCCAATGAACACATATAGACCGAGTCAAAGCAACAATGCTGGAAACAAACATGCAAGCGAACAAAATAAAAAAACAAACAAACAAACAAACAAACAACTTGTAATAAACAAACAAACAGAAACCATCCTAACAATGACTATGCCCTAGTAAGGCAGATCGAGGATAACTGACTAGGCTTAGACAGGACAATTTTTTTTGGATTTTGAAATATTATGAATGTTTTTGGCATTTTATTGATATCTTAACTTGTTAAAGAATGACAAGATACCTTCTCGCAAAACGCGAGAGCGTTTGACTTAGGTTGCTCACAAAACGATGAGAGCGTATGGAAAGGGGGACTGAAGTGACCTCAACATGAATTGAGCATGACTAACTTAGTCATGAAATGACCTCAAATCATAGTAATTCCATCCACACAAAAGGCATAGAAAAACCAACTAGGTCCCAAGAAGTTCTCAAATTCGGCAAATGGCCAGCCAAATGAAAACTGTAATGGCAAGGTGATGCGACAATGCATGATAAACAAGTGTTGCCCCTAGTTTGCCCATAGGCGGTTATAACTAGGATACAACAGTACATGTTAATGATACTAATTTGCCCATAGGTGGTTATAATTAGTAGTAAGACTGGAGAAACATTGATTTGCCCATAGGCGGTTATAATCAGGGTCACATAAACAAACTTGATACATGATGGAAAATGAAAGATATTTTGCCAGATCAACTGTCACACTATTTTCATAGACCGTTATTTAAACACGGACTTGATTGATTATTGAAATTTGATTGTAATCCCCCCACAAAAGGTGTGGAAAGAACCAAAGGATCCAAGATCAAAACAAGATTGGGTAGGATGATAAAAAACATGCTTCGGTCTAGATAGAAATGGAATGATAGGATGGATAAAAATGGTAAGAGGGTTTGCCCCCCAAGTGATGGGGTGAATAGCAGGATATGCAACAATGGCAAATGGATATGTAACAACGGCAATGGCATGGCAATGAAATGGTATGGTACATGTTTTTGCCCTGGATGTGGTTTTTGATTTTGTTGTACCTGTTGATGGAGAGATGCATGTCCTAATCAACAAATGATACAAACAAAATACTTGATCATGTTAATTGCTAGCCCACATCTCGTCTGAATAATTGCTTAGTCAAGAATGGCCTGCAAATTTGGTTGTCAAGCATTTTTTTGTGATCTTCATTGGTCGTTGATTTTGATTCCTTCAAATGTCACTAATAAACATTGGCTTTTGATTTTGATTGTCTTCTAGCGCTTCTGAAAAAGTTTCACTAGAAGATGCTGAGTTCTGACTTGGATTGTCCCCTAGTAGCTCCAAAAAGGTTTCATTAGGAGAGTGTTCTTCTATTATATGAATGTGGTCTTGGCCTCCTTGCTCTTCTTCAACTGCTATGTCGCCATGGATGTAGTTCAACAAAGTGTGATTTTGTAGATCCCAATTGACACTTGTGGGATATGGAATGTCAATAATATGGCTATCTTGGTTGATGGTTATGGCATGTGGAATGGTAATGGAATGGGGAGAGGTTGCACAATCCTCGCAGAAGATACTAGGATAACTTGTGTCGACGCTGAAGTACTCATCTTCAAAAATCGTAGAAGGATCACAAATATATTCAAATTGATTTGCAAGGCATGCGTAACCAATGTTGTAACAACCATGAACATATTCTTCTTTTGAATCTAATTCTAACTCAAGGGACTCTGAATTCGATGTTGAGACTAATGTTGATTCTGATTTTGATGCTAAATCTTATGTCGGTTCAAGAATAGAACCTGACTCTAACTCTGATTTTGCATTTGACGGGTACTCTGTTACAATGATGTCTTGTTGAATATTTGGTATTGGACAAGTAATACCCTGTGATGGCATAATGAACTCCACAAAAACTGGTTTGTCAAAGTGAGACTCTTTTAGGATGGGAAATAGGTCAAGAGACAACTCCTCAGAGACTGACTTGTCAATAGGAGGCTCTTGAAAAATAGGCACATAGTTGAGGTAATGATTTGCCCAAAGACGGTTATAATCATTAAGAAGTGACTCAGCAAAGATCGGCTCGTCAGAGTGAGACTCCTCGATAATTGATATAGGATCAATAGGTGATTCATCACAGGCTAACTTATCACAAATGATTGGTTCAACAAAACCATCTCGGATTGGTTGGTTCTCTTGGCTTTGGTTTCCAATGAGTTGAAAAATACCAGTTTTGAACATAGCTTGGTCTTCGAAGGATTGGATTGATTGAGGTTTGGATGGGATTGGCATTGGATGAGGAATGGTTTGCGATGGGATAATGGTAGGGCCTTGGGGAGCATGATTGCTCGCATGAGCTAAAGGATGAAGCCCTCAAATGGTAACGATAGGGCATTGTGGGGATTGATTGCCTGCACAAGCCAAAGGACTAGGTCCTGGAATGATGAAGGGGTGTTGTGGAGCTTGATTGCTCGCCCAAGCCAAATGATGAAGTCCTAGTATAGAAATGGTTGGGCGTTGTGGAGCTTGGTTGCTCGCACAAACCAAAGGATGAGGTCTTGGTATGGGAATTGTGCAACATTGTAGTCTTGGAATAGAAATGGTATGATGTGGGGGAGCTTGATGACTTGCATAAGCCAAAGAAACCAAGTCTTCCTCATAAACCATATCATCCCAGTTGTGAGTTGGCTCATAATTTGGTTCTTGACTGTGTTTCATGTACTGATTATTGCAAAGAGGGAATGGATCCGTATCCCAAACAACATTATCTGTAGTTGGGTCTTCAAAGTCCTCCTCACAAGCCTCTTCATGCCAATCAAGGTTTCGATTTGGATTTTGTGGATTTTGACTATGTTCCTCCTCATATGGAATATTGTAGGGAGAATAATAAAACTCCATAGAAAATCTATCTATAGGGATTCCTAATGGGATTTTGTGCAGCCATTCTATCATAAATTGGATTGTACGTGATTGCACCATAAGTGTAGTAAGACATATCTGTATAAATGATGAAAGTTTCGAAACAAAAAGGCTTAGAGTTCAACAAACTCTGAAAAACTATGTCCAAAGGACAAATGGTTCAAGCTTAGTATAACTTGGTCAAAAGGTGGAGCTATATCTCTAACATGTTTTGTGCTAAGACTTGGCATAAAACAAAGTAACATCAAATGTCTAATGTCAAATGTCATACGCACAAAAGGTCAAGTGTTTGAATAAAAACTGACATGTCAAAGGTCTAGGTCAAAGTGTTCCAAACAAGGTCTAAATTAAGAAAGGGAATAGTTGAGTTGCTAGGTCTTTTGTCCAAACGCGGAGCCAAAAGCTAGGCTCAAACAAACAGGGATATGCTAGGACTTTGACTAGGCTCAAACAAACAGGTATATGTCCCATCGGGGGTGCCATTATGTAATCTAGGAATTCGACTCAAGAGAGGATGGTTAGTATGGTGTTAGTTTCAAAATGAAAATAAAATGAAAAAAACACATTAACTAGCATAATATCTCTAGGCCTAGACGCTAGGGAGAGTTTAGTTAACAAACATGAATAAAACACACAACTAAAATCCAAAAAAAACTTTCTTTTACCTCCTTTGGATACTCCAAAATGCTTGTTGTATTGGCTTGCTCGGCTTGTGCTCATAAAGTCCTTGGCAATGGAAGCTTGGCTACCTCCATCTCTCCTTGGCATCTTTGGCTTGTGGCTTGGCTTGGCTTGGAATCAATTTGGCATGATAATACTAGTTGCATGAAGCTTTGTAATCAATTCTGCATTATAACTTTGCATAATCATGACTTAGAAATGATGTTCATGGCCTCTCTATTTATAGATTTTTGAAAAAGTCTAGAATCAACTTGAACCGTCCATCTTGAGATTGAGATGTGTGGTTGAAGATTAATTCAATTTTTGAAATTAAGTTTATAATTATGCTCATCATGACATTGGAAGAAGGGGCAATTAAGAGGCATGGAGGGCATCATGGAAGGCATTGATGATGCATGGAGGGCATGAATCTTGATATTTATGGCCTATGGATGTCTTCCCAAGAAATGAGGTCACTTGATGATGCAGATATTCAATACTCATTTTCAAAACAAATTATTCAACAAGTTTTTATAGAATTATTAATCAGGCCTTGATTTGGATTAATTAGCTCTTAAGTATGTTTAAACACTTTGTGTACAAATTACTCAAATTGATCAGAATGCCTTGTTATTGGTCCAAAATTCGACTAGATTGGAATTGGAAGGCAATGTCAGATACATTGGATCCATTATCCCATTTAAGATGTTATCAACAACAAATAACAAAGGCACGCATCTTGTGCAAGAGATTTGATAGGAAAGAGCAAACCAAAGCACCTAGGTGCATTACACTCTATTATGAACGTGTTAAAGAAATTTGAAGTTGTTGGCTGCAACCATGTAGATGATTCTTTCTTAGGCAAAGTTGTCAAAGGTGTAGCGATACAGGGATAGTTGCTAACAAATATTTTGTATTATCCTGTTAAACCCAAGAATTCTTTTAAGCCTTTGATGTTTATAGGTAGTGGCCATTCAGTCACAGCTATGATCTTATTTGGGTCTACCATGACCCCTTCATGGGACACCACATGCCCTAGATACTCCAACGACACATATTTTTTTGGCATTTAGTTGATTGTCTTTTAATACCTGTAATACTTTATCCACATCCTTTAGATGTTATCCCCAAGTCTTACTGTATATTAGAATGTTGTCAATAAAAACCAAAACAAATTAATGAAGAAATGGCTGAAAAACTGAATTCACGAGGCTTTGAAAGATGGAAGGAGCATTAATAAGACCAAATCGCATCATTAAAAATTCATAATGACCCTCACGTGTTTGAAACAGTCTTATGTACATCTTTATCTCTTGCTCGGATTTTAGTACAACTCGAATAAAGGTCAAGCTTGGTGAAAAAACAACACCATGCATTTTATCTAACAACTCATCAATAATAGAAATAGGAAACTTATCTTTGAGTGCGAACTTATTATTGAATTTGCGATAATGCAAACACATCCTCCAGGGCTTATTATTCTTTTTAACGATGGCTACTGGTGAACAATAAGCACTTTTGCTTGGATGAACAGTGCTTGCATCCAACATCTCTTTAACAATATCCAACTTTTGTTTATAGGGGCAGCAGTATGGCCTAATGTTGGGTGCAATGCTCCCTGGAATTAACTTAATGGTATGATCATGATCTTGGATGGGGGTTAAACCCTTGGGTTCTAGAAAACGCTGTGAATGTTACTGAATAATTATTTGCGACTCTTACTGGCTAGGAGGAATTTCCTTTGGGAATTCTAATGAATGGAGTTGCACCACTTGCCATAAACTCCTTTCTTGAGAATCTTTTCCATTCCTTGGGAACCAATAATTTGACTTGGAGGAGATTGCATCCTTGAAAGTTTGCATCTCTTGCCATATAGTAAGAAGCTAATGACCAAATCCTGAAAATACAAGGAAAATGTTTTGAATAGTTTCAACCATTGCACTCCCAAAACTATATTTGTCCCCTAAAAATTGGATATTGAATACACAACATTTGAGCTTGTTGGCTAACTTTCTGTAGATGAAATTGTGTACTTCATGTATCGATCAAGACTATCTCATTCCTTTTCTTATGTGCCCAACTATTCTGAGAGTTTGTGGTGTGTTGATTCCATGTAGTGCATGTTGAGAGATAGAATCCACTTTGTCATCTTGCTTTTGCTCGTGTTTGATTTTATCTCGAGCTTTGCCATGTCTTCCTCTCCTTCCAGAACCTCATTTTCAATAAGCAATACTATTTTTACCAACATGCTTATGGCCTTTAAACCATTTGCTATCACAGTGATAACACAATCCTTTTTCTTTCTTTTCTAACTCCCGTTGGGGTGATAGTCTCTTTACTGGGTTAGAGTTGAAGGCAGTGGCCAAGGTTCTACCTTTCCATCCCAAGGGTTGACCTTGAGCTGCCTTTCTATTGTCATGGTGTCTTTGTTTATGACTGGTTTGAATAATCAAACACCATAGTTAATTCTTCTTTTATTTTGTTAGTTGTTGATCCTGGGATCCTTTTACCCTAGCACTTTCTATTGTAATTGGTTATATCCTTGAGTCCCATTGACCTACTTTTGGTCATTCGTGGACATTAACATAATTTATTTATTTCTTTCTTTCACTCATGGATGTTATCAATATCTTGTTTGGGCTTAAATATTGTAGATAACTGCAGATGATGTGAATTGTATTCACCCACAAAACCTGTTTGCTCTAATCATTTCAGCTGCCAGTAAAAATCATTGTTCCATGGATCCTCATAGTATTCTGTAATTTCTTGAGAAAATTCATCCCAAGAAGAGGGGCTCCCATTAGGGTTCTGACTACATAACCATACATACCTATTATAGGGCCCTGGTTTCAGAAAGGAGGGCATGTCCACGCATGACTGCTTCCAGACATTTCCAATCTGAAATATCTCTGCATCTGGTTAATCTAATCTGCTACATTGGTTCCATCATACTGGCATGCTTTTATATTTGGCATGCTGCCTTGTCCTTTGTGGTTGTTATGACTAGAAGAATGTGTTGTGTTGCCACCCTTACCATTAGGATTTTGTCCGGTATTTTGTAATGCGTGGACTCCATTTTTCACATTGATTTTAAGATTTTCTACATGATCTTGGAGCGCAACTACCTCGTTTTTGATAGGGCGAAATTGTATTTTCAGTTCACCGCCAACAACATTAGCACTAATATCGAGTAGTTCTTTGTTCCTGCCAGTGATTGGAGGAAGTTGAATACTGTCTCTTGACGCGCCATTCACGTTTCCTTGATTTCTCCTTCTAGGTGGCTGTGGTGGTTTCTTAAAGTTTTCGGATGCCTCAACCTGTTGCTTAAAAGTCCTCACTTGATTTACCCTTGGATTTAGTGTATCTGGTGAAAGTGATATTCCTTGCTAAGATTGTACTAATTTCTCGTGCCCCCAACAATTAGGGTTTTAATGAAAGAGTAAGGTTTATAAAAAACTAGGTTAAATATGAAATATATGTGGGCATGTAGATCCAATTTTTTTCCTTTAAACTTAAAAAATTGACACTGAATTTACTTGCCCAAATTGAGAGACATGAAGATTTTCTCTATTGCTGAAAATTTGCATCAAAAATATCAAAATAGTAGTTCAGCAAATCGACTTCCCAATATCACATCTCCCTTGATGTCATTCAAAATTGCTATTATGACCACTTTCAGGAAATGGCTTGACGTGTAGTTTGATGGGAAATGGACAACACCATGAGATGCAGAAATGACTGTACCATATTGTTATTATTAACTGAAAAGAGGTTACATCATCCTATATAAATACTTGCTAAGAGCAAGTTTACACAACAAAGCCCGTTTGCACGTGGGACTAAACCACTCGCAACTACCCACATAACTAAAATACTAACAAAGCATTAATAAATATGTAACACACTAAACCTTGGATCACTAGACCCAACAAATATTCCCCAATGGCACTAGAATCATTGAAATTTGATGCTTCTACGAAGAGAATTGACTTTCTTCAACATGGACAAATTTCCCTTTGAAAAAAATTACCAAAGTTTATTGTGCCACAAACCTTTCATACTTTGCCCAAATCAATGCTCTGATACCACTTGTTCTTATATTTCTTGAATGTAAAACTAAGCAACATCACTCAATAGATAGATAATTCGACTCCAATGAACAAAAAAATAGCATCACGCAATAGATCCAAAGTAGGTTTTTGTTGGGCGAAAGCTCAAAAAGATACAAAATAATATAAATGGTGAAAGTCGCTGAAATATGTTCATTGTAGCCACTTCGAGGAGGCAACCTCCAAAATTGGATAGAGAATAGAAAAGTGAATTCTACGCTCGATGTCATAAATAGGAATATCTACCTCCTATCTATAGATAAATCTGGTGGGAGCAACTCCCCAAGACCTAATTAGTTGGCCTAAGAGAATTCTAGAAATTATTAAAAGAAAAGACAAAGGTCATGTGTGCCACAAGGCGGCTACTCAACAACCTTAGTACACATATGAAGATAGAGTAGTAGGGGCATAGCAAATTTGCATTATAGCTCCTCATCATTGTAAGATCTGTATGACTGGTAGCAACTATTACTCATGGAAATTCTAAATGAAGAACCCACTTTGGCTTAAGGTCTTGTTTGTGTTGATGAGCTTGAGCCGTTAGATGATAACAAGAAGCCCATGTGGCTTAATAGGTGTGATATGACTTGATTGGCTTGTCCATTCCCATAAACCTCTTGTTCCATATTTGAGATATTGATTGTCCTTTTACAACATGAGCTAAACTCAAGGAACTTATTAGTTAATCCAAATTTGAATGCTCCTATTGTGGTAATGTTAGACATCTAGAGTCATGATATTGGTAGAAGATGAATAATATGGAGGAAGCACTGAAGAAGTATAATCTTAATCGTAAGTTCTCTTCACCTTGTCTATTGGCTCTTCCTATTACATTTTCTACCTTAGATGCTCATGACACTCCATATCATGAAGGGTCATGACTAATTATGATTCTCTTTTGCAAGATATTGCTCCAAGTATCTTTGTACTTGATAAGAGTTTCATGGATGTTATTGGAATATCTTCTCCTCATCCTTATACCCCTCCTTTGTTGCAAATCTTATTTAGATAGTGAGCTTGAGGAGGGACTTACTGTAAAGACACATATTGTTGTGTCTTCTTGTTTCATAGGGTCCTTTTACTGTTGGTTTTGTCATAATCCCAAGAGTGTTGAAACCCTTATGAAGTTCGCTATTGATCATGTGGGTGATGTGTATGATACTTGCAAGTTTCATTCACATCATTGTGATGCCAACTTGGCACTTATGGTTTGGTTGATGGAGACTCATGATTCTCAATCCTTCGAAGAAACTTGTGGACACAAATATTGGGAGGCTGTTATGCATGAGACTGTTCTATTCAAATGGTTGTAGTGTTAATTTGGTGATATATGGTAATGCTTCTTTGGTTGAAAGTGATGAAGTTTGTTCATATTCAGCCTTTGTTAGGTGTGAAGAAAGTTGTCATTAAAGAAGAAAGTTGTAATTCCTCCTTCCCTCCCCTATTCTTCAAGTAAGTCTTATGGGAGATTTTATTGTAACCAATTATTTATTTTCTAGTATTTAATTAACTATGCAACTTGCAACTTCAAACTGTTTATTAAAGATAATCCCGTTCTTTATCTTTACTCCAAGTCGAGTGTAAACTTAACTTGAAGAAGCTTTTAAATTTTGCTTTATTGTTGTTTGTTTTTATTCTTAACTTAGGCTCATGAATTTATCTTTATAAGGATATGGGCTTCCTGGTTTTGAATAAAAGAGAGTTAGTGAAATGGATTGTTATGATTTTAGATTAGTACAATTTTGTACTAATATCATTATTTTGGTTTTTGTGAACTTGCTCTAGTTAATGGTAAAGTTTTTTTTGGGTGCCCGAGTTGCTCCAATGTTGAATGTGACTAATGCGGCACATGATGAATTCGTCTTCGTAACTTATCCTAACTGTATACTTTCCCCAAGGCTGTTCCCGAGGCTGATGTGAGCCCTGAACCATATTAACCTAACTAAGGAATGTTTGCTGTTGATAGGCTTTGTGTTATTTACTCTTGTATTCTAGACTTTGACATTTCTCACTTGCACATTGCCCATATAGCTACACATTGTTGTCTTCATAGTCCGGCTCGTTGTTATTGCATTGTTTACCATCAGTATTTCTTTGCTGCCTTATTTACTTTTTTTCAGACATATTGTCGTCTATATGATCTTCGAATCTGTAGAGCATGTTCACTAAACTTGTTGGCAGTACCATTATCATTAGAATCAAAGAGGTTGTCTCATCGCACTAGTTTTGGCCGCAGATCTTTTTTGTTTCAGTATATTGATTTCTTCGACTTGCATACTCCATTTCTTGGCTTGTGCTATGCAGATCCTTTGGTGGCCATGGGATTGGCAACGACTTTGGATCATATTTGGTATGTTCATGGTCATTTTTAGGATGTAAGAATGTCATCATCTTCATAATTTGTGACTCTAGGATGTTGTGATCTTGGGTTGAATTCAGGTGAGATTCTGTCCACAATTTCTCTTGGAAAATAATATCTTAGCCAATTTGCGTGTAACTTATCTGATTCATCATCATCTGATTTCATACATGTAGTTGGCAACTTGCCTATAAGCTTGAAACTCCCGTCAAGGTTTGTGCCCTTGATGCATTTAATGAGTATTCTCACATACAATAAATAGCATTAATCTATTGTTGGAACCATGTAATCGATTAATTTTTTAGAAGAAACATTATATAGATATGTGTCACCGTAGCTAAGATAGATGGATTCTTCATGTGCAAATAGAACCATTTTGAAATTGGAAGATGCCATTGCTCTCATTCTATGAGTCCAAGGTTGTTTGCAAAGGATGTATGATAGTTGGGAGTCAAAGGCCATGACTTTGAATCTTATTGTTTTTGAACCTGATCTGATTGACAACCATATGCATCCGATGGGAGTTTGTCTTCTCTTGTCATAGCCTCTACATGTTTGTCTTGTGAATTTCAAATTGTCATGAGAATATGCAAGACTTTGAATAAATTCCAAGGAAACAACATTTTGGATATCATGTGGATGATATGTCTTGGAGGCCATTTGATTTTATTAAATCAATTGAGAAATATGCAACACTCTTTAAATATTGTCCCACAATTGTTAGAATGGCCATAGATCTCGAATATAGGCCTCAACTATCCACAACTAATCTAAACTAATTAAGGCCAACACCTTATTTGATCCAAATTTGGATCTTAATGTACTAGTCATGTATACTAGATGTTTCAACTATGCTCCATCGTATGTAATTCATGCTTGTAAGATACTATTGTAAGACATTTCATACTCAAAACATCAGAGCATACATGTTACAGTGGCAAAGTCAGCGTGAGGGGGGACTGGACATCTTCATAGTGATGAAGTATCCCCTCTTGAAATGGAGGGGTGTTTCCTCTTGAAATGGAGGGGTTTTTAATACATAGGGAACTGCTGCTATTTGCAAGGCGGCAATTATGCAATTGTCAGGGTGTATGAGTGGCAATTGTTTAACCACCTCGACGGTTTTGAAACTATCAGTCTGAATACTTCCGTTGTTTTGCCACCATACAAAAAGCTCGAAGTTGAACGGTTACAAGCATTTCTTCTTCTCATGGTCGGTTCGTTTAAGCTTCTTGGTGGACTCCAAGGTTGAGAGAGTATAAATACAGGTCTTGGCAACGCAGAAGAGATCAGAAAACGTAGTGAAAAGTCTTGAAATTAGATTCAAATTGCAAGTTGCAAGTTTCAGTCTTTGTTCTTGTTATCTTATTGTCTCGTAGTTGTAGATGGTTGGTTCAGCCATGTTGGAGTTTAGTGAAGTGTCTCATAAAGTTCAAAGCAATCTTGTGTGCAAGTTTTGGATAGAGTGGTAGTAAGAATTATGTCCATGAAGGGCGTGTTTGACAATACCTTGTACATTTATTGCATTACATAGTGGAAGGGGAGTCAATTGCCTCACCCACTAGGGTTTTTTCCACATCAGGTTTCTCTAGGATAACTCTTGTGTTTATTGAGTTTTGGTCATTCTTATGTTTCATATTCATGTGCAATATGATGTACATTTCATTTCTAGCACTTGTTTATCTCTGTTTTAACATGATAAAGAGCCTAGAACATTCATCTTCTAATCGTTGTTGAGTTAGGAGTCATAAGATTTGTATTGGTGACGTTGAGTGGAATATCCACCTAGTTTATGGATCATTATTACAATCTTAATTATGAGTCTAGCATAGACTCTAGGACCTTAGGATAACCTAAGGGGATGTTTGATCACAAAAAGTATTGTATCCCATCCCCCTTTGATCCAAAAGTAGGAAGAGGATAGTTATACCTAACATTATCTACCTTCATAAACACCAAATGAGTCCCTAAACTTTGCAAATTTGGTCTTGCTAAGAGATTTGGTGAAGATATCTATTGTGTAGTTCCCTTGAGAGCAATAGGTTGGTTTCACAACTTTCTTTGCAACCGAAGAATTGATGTAATACTTGGTGTCAATCTTTCTTTGTTTTTGCCCCATACATTGGGTTTTTTATCTTAATAGAACTTAGATTGTTGACACAAAGTGTTGGTCGTGGCTTTTTGTTCAACTCTGATATTAACAATAACGCTATGAAGACAAACTATCTCTTGTGCAAAATCACAAATAGAGGTATATTCAACATTGGTGGAAGAAGTTCCAAATCGTCATGTTAATTGTGGCACCAAGAAACGTGATCGATCCTAAGTGTGGATCAAGAATCCAAGAGAGGGTAGTCAATTGTTAGTGAACAAAATCAAAACAACTTAAAGACAACTTCTCAAGCCTAATCCCTAGGTTGAGTTATGTGGAAAACAAACAAGAAATGCAATTGGAAGATAAAGAACCATGCTTTTTACATCCTTTGAAGATTCACTTGAAGACTGGTCTAAAGAGGTTGAGCTTGGCTTGTAGATGTAAAAGTCTTCGTCAATGCTTGAATCCTCATGTGGTAAACATCTCTCCTTGTCTACACTTGATTTGGCTTTGGCTTGGCATGAGAGTGTTGAAGCTCCTTGTGTAATTCGACAACATAAGTTTGCATGGAGAAGCTTCTTGACATGAGAGGTGTGACTCTTATTTATAGATTTCTTGAATCATTGTGAATTGTTCATCTAAAGATGGAGGTCGTAAGCCTGTCTTGATTTTTAGGTTTTTTTAGAATGTTTGGAATGTTTTTGGGTTTTTGGCATCTCAACTCAATGGAGGATTACAAGATGCAGAATGGCTTAATTCACAAAACGGCGAGAACATGGCTTAGGTTTATCGCAAAACCGCGAGAGTGTGGCTTAGGTTGCTCATTAAACGGTGAGAGCATGGAAAATGGGTGACCGTGCTGACCTTAGAAATTGAGTGCTGCCTACATAGTCCAAATGGACCTCAGGTCAATGTAGTTCAACCTTGCTAGGGGATACTATGAATTAACAACAAGGTTGAGGTAGGAAAATGGCAAAGCAGAATTAATGGCATAGGATTAACTCGCAAAACAACGAGAGCGTGGGTTAGGTTGCTTGAAAAAGGCGAGAGTGTGGGAAAAGGGGTGATCAAGCTAACCTCATAAACTGAGCGCTGCCTACATAGTCCAAATGGACCTCAGGTCAATGTAGGTCAACCTTGCGGGGGGATACTATGAATTAATAAGGTTGAGGTAAGAAAATGGCAAAGCAAAATTAATGGCATAGGATTAACTCGCAAAACAACGAGAGCGTGGTTTAGGTTGCTTGCAAAACGATGAGTGTGGGAAAAAGGGGTGATCGAGTTGACCTTAGAAACTGAGTGCTGCTTACATAGTCCAAATGGACCTTAGGTCAATGTAGTTCAACCGTAGCGGAAGTTACTATGAATCAACAACAGGGTTGAAAATAAGAATGACATAGGAACATAATTAATTGGTACAGGATAATGAATGGATGAGAATGAGGGAAAGGACCAAGGGTTTCCAAGGACCATGTCATGTGAGGACCAAATGTGTCCAGTCGTCAAAGTATCACATGGATAATTGGCCAAAATGTTTCCCAAATGGGTCTTAATATACCTTCCATTTCCGTAACAAGGTAAAGACAGGAAGACTAATGGTCAAAATAAAAGGGGATGGGTTGAATTGGATGGAATGGCTAAAATGGCTGGAATGGTCTAATAGCGCTGCCCCCAAGTGTCAAGGTACTTGCAAACAACAAATTATTTACGCATGACGCCAAAAACCTGGTTTTCATCATTGTACTTGTCCAACGTGCCATAAACATGGTTTTCACTATTGGACGAATTATTTCTTTTTGATTGTTTTGTATTTTTAATTGATTTTTTTGGATTTGCCAGCATCTCAACTCAATGGCGGATTACGAGATGCATAATGTGGACCCTTTGTTGTCTAACCAATCCCTGTTCGGAATGGTTGCTTTGTTTGAATCATACTGCTGATGTGAACGATATGGCCATTGTTGTGATCTTCGTTGGTTATTGATTATGCTTTCTTCAAACCTCTAGACAAGATTTCTTTGTAGTCTCTTTGAAAAAGAGTGCTGCCAGGAAGGGTAAAGAAGGGTGGGTATGTGATAAATGGTCTGATCGGATAATGGAATATAGGTCTTGAATATATAATAGGATTAAAATGGAATGTATAATGGTCGATGGACAAAAGAAGATTAGGATTTTTAGTCACACGCATTGTTGCTGATTTCGGATTTGACTTGATTTTGGTTGGGGCGGGGTTGATATTGACTTCAATAAGTTCTTCATCAAGCAATGAGGAACTGATTAGCTCAATTATTGGCGCCTCGATGGGGTTTTTATAAGCAGTCTTCTTGATTATTTTGATTTGGATTGTCCAATAGTGCCTTGAATAAGGTTTCACTAAGGGACATTGATAATTCATTTTGATTGTCCGGTAGTGCTTTAAGCAAGGTTTCACTTAAGGATTTTAATTATCGTCTAGCGTCTCAAACAAGGTTTCACTAGGACATTGTTCTTCTGTGTTGATATTGTCTTGCTTCCCTAGGGATTTTGCCACTGAAATGTTGCCATGGAATAAATTCAACAATGCGTGGTTTTGTCTGTCCCAATCGACGTTTGTGGGAGGTGGTATATCAATATAATTGTTGACCATTTTTGGTCCTGCAGGCCAAAAAATCAGTCTCCCTTTCTTTCCTTGCTGTCCCAGTCTTTGATGCCTTCACCTTGCTGCAATCGTGGTTTTTTCCCTTTGTCGTAGCCCTGTTCCACGAAAGAACTGAGTGATTCGAGTCCTGTAGGTTTCGGGTTGATCTGAGGCTTGTTTCGCTTCAAAAAATTATCTCGGGCATGCCTTTTATTGCAAAGGAATGGGCCAATTTTAAAGAAATGCAAGTCTTTTATAAACACTTCGAAGGTCAAGTGCCCTTGCGGAGGGCAGTCAGATTGCAAACGGGACCGTTCAACAGGTTCCGAAGGGTAATTTTGGACCCAAGGTGCCCTTGCGGAAGGCAGTGAGCACCTTCGGGAAAGTGAACAAGGCAAAAAGGCAAAGGATTCCTTCGGGTTTTTAGTCCGAAGGAAATCTAAAGAAAAGGGGCAGAGTTTTCCTTCGGAGAAAGAAGAACGCCAAAAGGTAAGTTTTCCTTCGGAGAAAGACCAAGGCAAAGGGCAAAGAATTCCTTTGGACTTTTGTCCGAAGGAAATCCAAGGGAAAAGGCAAGGAATTGCTTCGGGCATTTTGTCCGAAGAAATTCATGAGCAAGGAACCAAGGCAAATTCCTTCAGACAAAGGCCCAAAGGAATTTATCAAAGGAGAAGACCGAAGAAAGGGCCGAGACATGAAGACAAGTTTTCCTTCGGGCAAAATCCTTGAAGAAATTCTTTCGGACATTTTGTCCGAAGGAATTGAAAAGACAAAGGAGCTCGAAGGGCAAGTGCCCTTGCGGAGGGCTCTCAGCGACCAAAAAAGGGACCTTTTCCAAGCTTCGAAGGGACACCTTCCTTTCGGGAAGGTTCGATTGCAAAAGGCCGAAGGAATACAAAAGGCCGAAGAAATTACCAAGGGATGACGGGCTTGAGCACGTCAATCTTAACATAGTGAACTAGTCGTTGGAGTTCAAACGTTCAGTGACGGGCGCGCGGACGTCAAATTCAAGGCAACAAAATAGCCGTTGGTTTTCGAATAGTGATAGGCCTGCAGATGTCAATTTTGATGGGATGCATTGGCCGAGAAAGGAGTCCGAAGAGCCAAGAAATGATGGAAAATAGCCTCGAGGGCCAAAGAGCCAGAAAAAGACAAAAGCCAAGCGCAGGAGCAGATAGAACAGTCTAGGTGGCACAGAAAGCGTCGGCACAAGTTATTGCTGCGGATGAAACAGTCTCTGCCAAGTGGCCAACAAGGGGAACGCGGGCATTCAATAGAATGGCCCATTTTTTCCTCATTTTACATTAATGAGCAGACAGTCGCGTGAGACCCATGCTCTTGCAGTGACATTTAGTACGGGTTAAGCACCAAAAGTCAAGACTTGCAACTGCTACAACATGGTCCCTTCAGCAGTTTCCTCTTTCCAATGTATTCAACGCAGCATGGGCCGCTTATTCTAGAAAGCGCCAAAGTCTTTTCCTTCATGCTATATATATTGTAACCTCTCAGTTGAGAAGGGGGATCTCTCATTTTGTAAGGCGAAGCTCTGTCAAATTTCACTTTTGATAGATAAAAATGTGTTTTACCTCTATCTGACTGGTTATGCTTTTGAGTGTGTCTATGTATCAATTCTGTGTTTAGTCATTTTAGCTTGATGCTTTCACAAGATTGACACCAACATACCTAGTGTAGCCAAAGCCATTTCTGCAGGTTAACTGAAAGTGCTTCATCTGGAGCGCAGAGACAGAAGAGTAGCTATCAGACAGTGTGCTTACCACAGCGCCTATGGTAAGTTCCTTTTCCTTGTGTCTCCATTAAGCCCCCTGTTAAAATACCCTTACAATCTGGGCTTTTTTCCAGATAAAGTGTATGTTCACCCCCTTCTGGTTTGAAGTGTGAATAGCTGAGTAGATCAAAATCGTTTGGTGCATCACCACTTAGATTAGTTTCTGTTTTGGTTGTATCCTTCTCCCTTTTCACCCCCCCCCCCCCCCATTGTTAGCAGTAGTAGTAAAAGACTTCAGAGATGCATCAAAGGGAGCTAGCCCTTATCTAGAGATTCTCCCCTTAGTTTTGCCAAACCCACAGCAAGAGGGGAGTCTCCATTGTGCCGCATGGAAGAGAGAAGCTCAACCTTCTTTCAAGGGTGTAATCCACAACGTCCATAGTTTTTGGCACGCCCGGTGGGAAAGTTTGTCCAAGGAGTTGAAGGATTTTTTGGTGTGTTTTTCAACCAATCAGCCTTTGGGGGCATTTCAACCAACACCAATGGTGACTCCGAGTTGAATCAATTGGTTAAGCAGTCGTGGTGCCATCAAGAAATCACATTTTGGTATGTATAATTCTATTGCTCGGCAGCATGGGCCTTGTGGTCCTTCATATAACTTTGATCAAGCTCAGGGTGTTCATGGAATCACCTTCAACAACTCTCTTGGTTGCCCTTCACCTAGTGTAAAGGAAGTAATGTTGGAGTTTGAGAAGCAAGTGATGGAGATAAACAGATTGGAGGAGCAGAATAGATATCAGCAAGAGCTTATTTACAAAGAGGAGTGCTTGTTTAGGCAAGCTCAGACCTTGCAATTCATGAAGGAGGAAGTAGCAAAATGGAAGAGTCCATTCATTCAAGGCAATCAGCCTTGTGTGCCTTCTCCCATTCCAAAGCAGCCCCCTCCTATTCTTAAGAAAGCCTCCTCTTGTGCACCAAATCCTTTCTACCAAATAACACTTACTCACTCTAGCTCGTCTGATGCATTAACCACTCCTGCTCTTAATCCCTTGCACCTAGCTTTTCAACACCAAAGGGCATTAGAGCAACATCCCATGGAAATGAACCTTCTCAACTCCTTAGATTGTGAATCCTCCTTTGAAGGGAATCATCCTATGCCTTTTGAAAAACAACACGTCTCTCTTCAGAAAATTCTTCCTATGCATCAACAGTCCCTTCCTAGTCTTCCTCAACCTCCTCAAGTCTTTCAACATGATGTCAAGATTCCAAGTTGGAGGAGGGAATACCATGAACTAGCTCAGGGCCTTGGAAATGATAAAGCTGATGCCTGTTCTCAAGAGGCCTTCAGCCCCAAGGTCATGAGTGGGAAGGAAGCAATGGAATCATGTGGTAGGAAGGAAGAGCAGAAAGGTTTTGTTCAAAACCTCGAGGAAGGTGAAGCTGCTCCTGCTCATGCTGATCCTCATGATCTCCAAGAAAGGCTCTTCCAAGGGAGTATAGCCAGGGAAATTGTAGAGTTGGAGTCCAGGATGAGATTCCTTAGCCTAGGTGTGATGGACGGTTTAGACCAAACAACAGATTCCATGTCTGAACACAATCCATCTACACTCCTTCAAGAGAGCTATCAAGCCACATCTGATGTAGACGAAGTGCTGGCCAAATGGAAGGAAGAGAATCATTCGATTCTAGCTCAAGGATTGCCTCGCCTTCCACATGAGTTTGCCCATCAACTTTCCACTCCATTCTTTCTTAAGGAGGAACCTGTTTTGAATGATGCAAGTGAAGAAGAGAGGATCTAATTTGCAGCTGCCCAAGAGGTTATCATGAGTGACAATGAGGATGAGATCATCATGGATGCTCCCTTTGAAGACATCATCAACAATGGAGAAGACATAGGTCATGCATACATGCGGATGTTCCAGCAATATGAAGAAGAGGTTGACAAATTTTATTTGTCAACAATGGATGCTGAGGAAAGTAAGCATGGTGAGCTCTCTCCTCCTTTGTTTGATGAACTTCCTTGTTGCTTTGATGAAGAGAATGACCATTCCATGGGCCCTGAGTTGGAGGAGGATCAGGAGCATGTCTTGGAACAACTAGAGACTTGTTTTTGAGCAAGAAAGGGAGAGGCCTGTCCATCTTGTTGAAAGCTTTGAAGAAGAGAGCTTTGAGCAAGAGAGTGACGTTCTGGGGGATAAGCAAGCTGTTTGTGATTTCATTTCAGACATCACAACAGACACCCTGCTTCAAGAAAGCCATGATGAGGTAGAAGATCAGTTTGACAGGTTTTTCAATGAGGCAGAAGGAAATAAGTCGATCCATGATGCATGTCAAGGCGGCTATGAGCTAAATGAGGCTTATGGTGATAAGCCAACAACCATTGATTTTTTGATGAAATACACCAGCATGAGGGGCCAACATGAATCAGGTTTCAAGGGGCAAAGTGAATACATAGATGTTGGAGACATGTTTGTCCCTGATCCACTTAGATACAAGCCCATCAAGGTGGCAGGCAAGAAGGGCAAGTCACCAAGTCTCCATTCCATTCAGTCACTTGTCTGGCACCATAAATTTTCTTGCCATGGAGGCTTGAGAAGTTTTCCCTTTGATCCAGGAGGGAGGCAACTATATCTTGTTAGCTGTACATAATAGTTTGCTTTTAGTTGTCTTTTATTTTCCTATATGCTGTTTGCATAGGTGTAGTGTTTTTTAGCCTTGTTGTGTGTTGTTTTTTCCTTGTTGCTTGAGGTAAAGCTTTGTTGGTTCATAGGTCTTTAGAAGGCTGTTGCTAACTTTTTCAAGTTGCATCTTGACTCTATGCCCAATGGAATTTGAGGCTACCAGTCTTTTTTAGCATAACAGGGATGCTTCCCTTGTGAATTGCCAAATTGTTGACCATTTTTGGTCCTACAGGCCAAAAAATCGGTCTCCCTTTCTTTCATTGCTGTTCGAGTGTTTGATGCCTTCACCTTGCTGCAATCGTGGGTTTTTCTCTTTGTCGTAGGCCTGTTCCACGAAAGAACTGAGTGATTCGAGTCCTGTAGGTTTCGGGTTGATCTGAGGCTTGTTTCGCTTCAGAAAATTACCTTGGGCATGCCTTTTATTACAAAGGAATGGGCCAGTTTTAAAGAAATGCAAGTCTTTTATAAACACTCCGAAGGTCGAGTGCCCTTGCGGAGTGCAGTCAGGTTGCAAACGAGACAGTTCAGCAGGCTCCGAAGGGTAATTGTGGACCCAAGGTGCCCTTGTGGAAGGTAGTGAGCACCTTCGGGAAAGTGAACAAGGCAAAAAGGCAAAGGATTCCTTCGGATTTTCTTTCCAAAGGATATCCAAAGAAAAGGGGCAGAGTTTTCCTTCAGAGAAAGAAGAAGGCTGAAAGGTAAGTTTTCCTTCGGAGAAAGACCAAGGCAAAGGGCAAAGAATTCCTTCGGACTTTTGTCCGAAGAAAATCCAAAGGAAAAGGCAAGGGATTCCTTCGGACAAAATGCTTGAAGGAATTCCCTCGGACATTTTGTCCGAAGAAATTCACAAGCAAGGAACCAAGGCAAATTCCTTCGGACAAAGGCCCGAAAGAATTCTTTTGGACTTTTGTCCGAAGGAATTTATCAAAGGAGAAGACTGAAGAAAGGGCTGAGACATGAAGACAAGTTTTCCTTTGGGTAAAATACCCAAAGAAATTCCTTCGGACATTTTGTTTGAAGGAATTGAAAAGACAAAGGACCCTGAAGGGCAAGTGCCCTTGCGGACGGCTCTCAGCGACCAAAAAAGGGACCTTTTCCAAGCTTCGAAGGGACACCTTCCCTTCGGGAAGGTTCAATTGCAAAAGGCCGAAGGAATACAAAAGGTCGAAGAAATTACCAAAGGGATGACGGGCCCGAGCACGTCAATCTTAACATAGTGAACTAGCTGTTGGAGTTCAAACGTCCAGTGACGAGCATGCGAACGTCAAATTCAAGGCAACAAAATAGCCATTGGTTTTCGAATAGTGATAGGCTTGCCTACGTCAATTTTGATGGGATGCATTGGCCGAGAAAGGAGTCCGAAGAGCCAAGAAATGACGAAAAATAGCCCCGAGGGTCAAAGAGCTAGAAAAAGGCAAGCCAAGCGCAGGTGTAGACAGAACAATCCAGGTGGCACAGAAAGCATTGGCACAAGAAGTTATTACTGCGGATGAAACAGTCTCTGCCAAGTGGCCACCAAGGGGAACGCAGGCATTCAATAGAATGGCCCATTTTTTCCTCATTTTACATTAATGAGTAGACAGTCACGTGAGACCCATGCTCTTACAGTGACATTTAATACGGGTTAAGCACCAAAAGTCAAGAGTTGCGATTGCCACAGCATGGTCCTTTCAGCAGTTTCTTCTTTCCAATGTATTCAATGCAGCATGGGCCGCTTATTCTAGAAAGCGCCAAAGTCTTTCTTCATGCTGTATATATATTGTAACCTCTTAGTTGAGAAGGGGGATCTCTCATTTTGTAAGGCGAAGCCCTGCCAAATTATACCTTTGATCAATAAGAATGTGTTTTACCTCTATCTGACTGGTTATGCTTTTGAGTGTGTTTATGTATCAATTCTGTGTTCAGTCATTTTAGCTTGATGCTTTCACAAGATTGACACCAACATACCTAGTGTATGTTCGCCCCCTTCTGGTTTGAAGTGTGAATCGCTGAGCAGATCAAAATCGTTCGGTGCATCACCACTTAGATTAGTTTCTGTTTTGGTTGTATCTTTCTCGCTTTTCACCCCCTGCCCCCCGCCTCGTCCCCCCCCCCCCCCCCCAATTGTTAGCAGTAGTAGTAAAAGCATCAAAGGGAGCTAGCCCTTATCTAGAGATTCTCCCCTTAGTTTTACCAAACCCACAGCAAGAGGGGAGTCTCCATTGTGCTGCGTGGAAGAGAGAAGCTCAGCCTTCTTTTAAGGGTGCAATCAATAGCGTCAACAATAATGACTAGTTTGGTTAATGGTAAAGGTATGTGTTATGGTAGTAGAAGGATAAAAGGCAACACAATTCTCGTAGAGGCTGCTAGGAGAACTTGTGTCGATGCCAAAGGAAGCGTCCTCCAAAATCGTGGAAGCATCACAAATGTTTTCATGTGGATATGCCAAAAGTGTGCAACCAATGTCACAACATCTATTAATATCTTATGATTTTGACTCAATAGGATCTGAATCCGATGTTGAGGTCGACGTTGATTTTGTTTCTGATGCTAAATTTGATATTGGTTTTGGAACGAAACCCAATTCTGATATTGGTTCTAAAGTAGAACCCGATTATTATGTTGAAGTAATCATGAGGAGGGTCTGTTGAATTGCATTGGCCACAAGTACCTTGCCCACCTTTCACTTGGAAATGGAGGCTTTGGGATTAAGGAATTTTTGGAAATAGGGAATATTTGGCAATGTTTGAATATGGGCTTTTGCTTAATGATAATGGGCTCGTCAAAGATGGGTCTTGTGTCAAATAAAGGTTCTTCGTCAAATATAGGTGGATCGTCAATGCTTTGGATTTGGTCAAAGATGGGTGATTCGACAAAAATGTCGACAATAGTTTGACTATCTTGATCTTGTTTTGGAAGTGGACGTATCTGATCGTGCTTGGAAAGGGATTCTGACATATCTCGATCGAGTAGTTATCAGACTTGGGCACACTTGGCTTGTCAATAGAGAAGGGCCCTTGGAGGGGCCATGGCATAATAGGTTTGCACTGTTGGCTTTGTTCTGGTGTCACTTTAGGAGCTCTATTCAAATAGCGTAAGTTCTTGGTTGAAAATTCAGTCGGAAGTTTAGCACCGAGCTTTAATAATCTCACAAGGTTTTCATCTTTATTGTCAAAAAGGTGTCATGTAAATTGGTCTTGTCCATAGTTTGCACTAGACGACACATTTAGGAGGCATTGTTTGTTTTGTTCATGATTGGCACTGAATGGCATATTTGTAAGGTTAAATTGAAAGAGTTGCTCTCTCACTTCTTGACTAAAGACCAGCGATGCTAGAACATGTTTATGATCACGAGACGCCATGACTCGGATTAACCTTAGACTAAGGCCCCCAAGCAAGCATACATGCAAGGGGAATTGGATGGAAGAAATTGGCCCCAAAGAGGGCGGACTTGGTCGCACTTAGAATGGACCCAAAGAGGGCGGTCTTGGTCTTGATGTAACTGGAATGGGCCCAAAGAGGGGAGTTGTGGTCTCAATTAGAACGTGGTCTCTATTTCAAGTGCTCTTAGGACTTATCTTGATCTCATCGGACATATGATTTTTAGCAGTTACCTAGCCCACCTGGGCATGCCTTTCACCTATGGGCACTCAACAACCTATACTTGAGCTTGTGATGATTATCCAACTTGTATAGCTTGACATAGAGATTCCAAAACATCCAAGTCTTTTCTATTTGAAGTATGCTTATTGCGTGGGAGATATTTTGAGAAACTTCTAGTTATATTTTCCATTAGAAAATATATTTTTTTCCAATGTGGGAGGTTTAGTACATGTATTCTCAAATGAAACACATCTACCTGCATTCATACCTGTTTTGATATGTAGAGGATTACCTAGATTCTAATTAAAAACATGCAAATGAGATGATCATGAATCCCATACTTCTCATTCGTTTCCTCTCTTTTCCGAGATTCTTTTCCACTTGGGTAAGATGGTGATTAATCTCCAAAGTGTTCATTGTCTTTGTTTCATCAAAAACATCTGAATTGACAGTTTATTTGCCCTGTGTTGAAGGATTCTACATCCCTTTTTCTTATCAGAATAGCAAACAATCATACACTTGGTACTCGTGTGTTCCAACTTGTTCCGAAGTTCACTTTTTACTAAAGCATAGCAAGTGGAACCAAATGTTTGAAAATGTTTAACTTTGGCATGAAACCATTTGAAGCCTCAAAAGGAGTAATACATGTAAGTGCTAATGTGGGAGACCTATTTTTTAAGCAGGCTGCTGTTTTCACAGTTCAACTGCTTTTTCCCCAACCTGATTATTGCCATTTTGTCCAAGGTCATGTTCATCTTTTCCACAACTCCATTTTGGTATGTAGGATTTGTAAGTTGCATACGAATACCAGACTTATCAAAAAGTTGTTGAAATCATTTGAATGGAATTCAACGCCATTATCTGACCTCAAACATACAATCTTCAAACTTGTTCCTGTTTTGGCCAAGTTTTTGAAACTCACAAACTTGGTGAAAATTGGAAGTCATTATTGAAAAGGCATCAATGATTGAAAGGAAATATCTGCAACCTATAAAGGAATTTGCCTCTTATCACAAAAGTCGCGATGATCAAGTTGCAATTTCATGTTTTCTCTCAAAGTTCTATTAGTCTGACATGCACATCTACTTTGTTTACCAAGTAAACAAGCCTCGCTAAATCCTGTTTAAATAATTGAAGTCATCTCACCATGCTTTGTCTTTGAAGTAGAGAAAGACTCTGGGATCTCAAATGGCATAATTTCTGTTAAGTCATCTCTCGATCTCTGCTCTCGGCTATGTATACCTGCTTAAATCTTTAAGGAATTACTTGGGAGTGCATCCTTCCTATCCTCAAGCCTTGTATACATCATCACGTGATTTTTCTTTGGTGGATTTATTTTCAATACTCCATCCTCCAAAACTACTTGATAAGCCATCTTTAAAATGGAGTTCAGAGAAAGTTTATGCTTTATTAACGTAGGAACATGCCAAACATTGTGAATCAATCTCTCAAAACCATATTGATCCAAAAGGATTTGAGTCATTGCTTCAACTTGTGGCATCTGAGTGTTGCTTGATAGCTTGTGCGGCTCCACCAGCAGGTTCAACAATATCTTCAGATCATGTTTGTGAAATTGCAAGTCCTAACTTCTCTTCTGCCATACCACAACTCATGCAGTGTCAGTATTGTACAATGCTGCTCAACAATAAGGTCAACAAAATCTATTAGACTGACGATTTGTTTTAAAGTGGTTGTTACCAACCATTGTAATGGCCTAACCAACACTTCATCTTTCTCCTTTGTATATTAATACATTCTTCTATTCTGTGTAATAAGTTTAGTGATGCAGTGATAGACTAGGAGTACTTAGACATCACACATCTGGTCGCCCAGATCTTGTACAAAACTTAGCATAATATAAATTTGCTATCATAGTTCTACATCTGGTGGTGTTGTTGTTCTTTGCTCTTTCCTTTGTTTATTCCGCCTTGATATATCTTTTGGACTTTATAATTCATATACACTTCCGTATATAACCCATTGAAGCTTAGTGATGCTGTCCACTGTGTCTCCTCCTAGGCCACATATTAGTGGTATCAAAGCATACACACTTCATATCATGTCATGAGTTTTATTGAGGTTGTATTTGAAATTTGTCTTTGTTTGTATGCCCACTCATATGCAAATCTGATTACAAAAAGTTAGGGCTCAAGACTCGTGACTCTTTAGAGGGCATATAAATCCTCAATGACTTCGACTTCTTGAATGTTTTGGAAAATGATAGAGGATGCTTTGAAAAGACAACAAAAAGAATTGGAAGAACATCATGCATGTGAACAAGCGGGTAATGCTGATTAGTTCTCTTAACTTCGCAAACATGTTCAGAGTCCTCCCAACACATCTCATTCACATTGACGTTTTGATGGTCAAACCTCTTATACGGTACAATTCAATTTAGACATCCCTATGTTTGAAGGCAAAATAGATGCAAATGCCCTATATAACTAAGAAAACTTTATCTGTTCATACTACGCCATTAATCATTTTTTTGACCAAGAAAATACTGCGATTGTCCTTCTAAAAGTTTCTTTATCAATAAAGAAATGGTGGGAAAACTATTGCTTTGCACATGAAAAATGTGAATAAGAATGAGTTAACTTAGACACACTTGTAGAAACCTGGTATGGTTTTCGAGAAGCACTCAAATCAACCTATTATCTTGCTTGAAACTATGATGACCAATACATTATGTTCAACTAGTTATGGCAAGGCCATGATCAATCTATAAAGAAATACACACACTTTCCATACTTTGGTTTCGAAAATGAATGTTCAGTAATTGGAGCAAAAATTTGTTTTGAAATATTGTTAAGGCTTGAGACCATATATACAATCAGATATGGATTTCATCTAGATCCCTTCCATTTGAGAAGCCTACATATTTGCTTGCAAGTTCAAAGCAAAGGCCAAATTTAAGACTAAGAAAGAAGATTTCAAGTCTTAGGACAAACCATAGCCTATGCCTTCCAAGTAGAATTCCAAACTAGGGAATTGCCCTTCGCATCATTTACAAAAGAAGCAACATCCATCAAATGATCAGAATAAGCAGTCCAAGACAGGCAAGTGGTGCTTAGTTCATAACTCCAATGGTTACTCCAATGAAAAGTGTTGTGCTAGGAAAACTCTACTTGCACAACACGAGGTAGCAGGTAGAAGCACTTTGGCACTGGATAAAAGTAAACAGATCATGGATTCTGAACCTAGTGCTATGGTTGATACTACAAAAATATCTAATTCCCACAACACGGATTCACCGGAAGCAAAATGATTGCTCCCAAATGTGGATCAATGGTCAATCACTACTCTTCATTGTTGACAATGGAAGTCAGAAGAATTTGATTTCTCCTAAAGCAATTCAAAGATTGAACTTGCCACTAATCCCTGACCCACAACCATACTACATTGGATGGTTTAGTGTGGGCTCTGCGTCACTTAGTAGTGTCACCTGGTGTAGAAAATTAAGCCTCTGAAGATGCAATCCTTTGTGACATAGCGCCATTAGAGGTATGTGATGTTTTACTAGGGCAACCATATCTTTACCATCAACATGTAGTTTGTGAAGAATCCTAGTAATGCTGTCATAGATGTTGGTGATATGAAATACCACATTCTAGAAGTAGTCCCTTAGCTATAACTCATGAGCACCAAATAGTGTAAGCAACTAGTCAACTCTAGTAAGAAGTTTGTGCTTATGTTTGTGAGCCCTGAACATAAGAACATCCTTGCAACACCAATTCATACTGCAGTTCCTCCAACAACAATAGAGACAAATCAGTTGAACCACAAGTTGGAAGAATACAAGGATATCTTTCAATCCCCTAAATAAGTGCCTACACATTGTGTGGTGAAGCACATTACTGATTTGATACCTGTACTAACTTTACCTAATGCCTCTTTGTACCACATTATTTCTAGAAAATGAGGAGATCAAGTGACAAATCCATGAACTCGTGGATAAGGGACATATCAGGGCCATCTCATCACCTTGTGGCTGTTCAATTGTGCTTGTGTCAAAGATTGACATAACATGGAGGTTGTGCATCGATTACAAAGCTCTCAACAAGATCACAATGGAGAATCACTATCCCCTTCCAAGGATTGAGGACCTACTAGAAGAGCTCTGTGGTGCCGAATTCTTCACCAAAATCGATCTTCAATTTGGGTATCATTAGATTCCTATTGAACCTACAAACATTTGGAAAACAACCTTCAAAGCGAATGAAGGTTTGTTTGAGTGGTTGGTTATGTTTTTCGGCTTTAACTAAAGCACCTGCTACATTCACGTGGATGATGAATGACATCCTTAGGGCTTTCACTACTTCATTTGTTGTAGTATTCCTTGATGACATCCTAATCTTCAACAAAACATGTGATGAACATCTATGCCATATTGAACAAGTGTTTCACACTTTCTAGCAGCATAAGTTGTATGCTAACATGGAGAAATGTTCATTTTTCATGTGGAAGATACAATATCTAGGATACATAGTAGATGCACAAGGAGGACCTATGGACCTGGCTAAGATTCAAGTCATCTAGGATCCCCAACACCAAAGAATCTCACAGAGCTTTGTAGTGTCTTAGGATTAAAAACTTTATATAGGAAATTTGTTATTGGTTTCTCTCATGTGACTTGGCCTCTGAACCGAGTTACCAAAGTTGGCACCAAAGCAAGTATCATCTCGTTAGCCGCACAACATAAAGCATTTGAAGAACTGAAATGCAAATTGTATTTTGTGCTAGTACTTGATCTTCAACAACGATTTGAGATGGAGTCTGATGCATCTGATTATGCACTTGGAGCAGTGCTTACCCAACATGGTCATCTAATTGCCTACTACAATGAAACATTCAGTGCGTCAGTAAGGAACTACCAAACATATGATCGCAAGCGTTATGCTATTGTTCAAACATGTAAGCATTGGAAGCAATATATCTTGGGCAAAGAGAATATGATCCACACAAATCACAAGTTGCTTCAGTTTTCGCAAACTTAGAACAAGTTACAGTAAGAGTGGCATCCGAAATGGTCTTCTTATCCTTAGCAGTTCCATTTGAACATCAAGCATAAGGACGAAAGTGCTTATCTAGTAGCAGATTACTTGCGCTGACCTTCGGTTCAAGTTCTCCTTTCTGTACTTGATTCATGTGGATGTGAATTAATAAACCCATGGTCTAAATTGTATTTGTTTGACATGGGCTTTGCATCAATCTATTACAAGCTGCTTTGCGACAATTCAGTTGTAGATTTCTACTTGCAAGATGGACTCCTAATCATCTTGGGCACTTGTGTGTACTGCACAACGCAAAGAGACAAGCTAATATGAGAGGCTCATTTCTACAAGGTTGCATGACATTTTTCAGTTGAAAAGAGTGTTAGAGAAGTATTTCTTTTGCCACACCTTAGGGAAAATGTTTTCAAATACATGTGTTGTATTGCATGTACAATTGCCAAACTAGTTAACAATAAACAAGGTATGTGCGCACCTTTGTTGGTTCTAAGGAGATCATGGGAATCTGTTTCTATGAACTTCCTCTCGAGTCTAATCTACTACCAAACATGGTAATGATTGTATTTATGTAGTCGTTGATAGATTCTCTAAGATGAAAACTCTTATACCTTGTAAGAAAGCAATCTCAGCTCTAGGAACAACTAAACTGTACTTTTAGCATATTTGGATCACTTTGGAATCTTGTCATGTCCCCTTTCTTAATATTTAATTACGGAAATAATTTAATAATAATATTTTTTAAGTTGTCTTAAAGTTATTTATTTTATAACATGGAAAAATGACATGTATTATTATTATAAAAGGGGCCAAAACTTAATATTTATCAATTGAGCCAAAAAGTAATATTTATTTATAAGTGTTTTAAATTCTTTAAGGATTAGGGCAACCAGAAAAAGAGAAATTATAAAAGATCTAGGCTCAAAAGGATGATTCATTATTCATCCCTTATCATTTGTTATCAAACCCTATACTAGAGCTTGAATGTTTCTTGTTCAATTTCTTCTCGTAGGAGGAAAATCCTTGGAGTGCGGAGATTTAGAGGACGAAAACCCTTTTGGTTTTCATTGTTGGATTGGAGGATGAAAACCATGTTGTCCATGTGAGATGATTCCATCCGGGAATCACATTTGTGCCAAAGATTGTGATCATCTCCAGTTTCAATTGGTTAAAGGTTTGAATCAGTTTTAGAATTGGGTGAAGGTTCAAAGTATTTACTGTTAATGCATCATTGAAGGGCCTATCGTACACCATCATAACTTTGTTGGGAATCTTTATACAACATTGTCTATTGCTGCCATGGCATGTATTGCATTCCATCGTGATTTGAGAAGTGTGGAGACTCACGTGTATGCTGTAGTCATCACTCAAAAACAGATCGAACCCCTTGGATATTGTTGTTTCATCTTCCAAACCAGTCATAATACAATATACCCTGACGTGACTTGCTACACATCAGACATAGCCACCATGGGAGATTGCTGACTGTTGTATGTGGTCATTGGACTGGGGGTTCAACAAGAGATCGCTGCCACACCATTGTTGCTTAATTTTTAATCTCATTAGTTTATATGTGTATTCAATTTATTGAAATAAAATAAATCAGATGGGTTTTGGTATTATTATTAGTGTTATACAACTCCTTAATATGAACGATTTCAGTAGGGTTAGAAAATAACAATATTGTATGTTGTTGCCTAGTATGTTTGCCAATTGTTTGGGAAATTGTCTAGTGGTAAGAACAACAATGGGTTATGTATGCCAACTGTTTGTAGAATTGCTGATGAATGGTTCATGTTTGGCAATTGTTTGTGAATATGTCAATGATTATTTGTGAAAGTTACAACTGTTCTTTAGAGCATAAATCAGAAAATTGGATAGGTTATTGGTTTATTTTAAAAGGGACATTGCAATGGTATTGGAGCTATGATCCTGCTAGCCTACAGGGTAAGATATAGAGCAACAATTTAGCTACCTTGTGAATTATGGCGGAAATCAGAGAGATCGTTTTATGGATTTGATAAAACAAAGGCAAGATAGAATGGACAAGCATTTGGAAGAATGTCAGAATAGCATGCAAGATCTAGTGGCATCAATAAAAATACAACTGGATAGAAAAGAGTTGAAGAAGCAAGAGTTAGAAGAAGAAGAATGGCAGCAACAACTCAAAATTGATTATGAGGCCCACTGTTAAGAATTTTATAATCTAACCCTGAAAGTTCAAGCGGACATGACCCTCCGAGATTTCTGTGACTTAATGAGGAGGCATGAGCCAAGAATAAGAGGAAGAAGGATCACTCAAAATCGTCTGAGCAAGCTTCCCACATATGATGAAAAGTTTGACTTTACCTTGGAATAATTCTTAAAGATGCTCGAAGAAGATAGAAGTAGAAAATTGAAGAAGAAAGAAAAGCAGCTAGAACCAAAACCTCAAAAGGTTTCTAAGAAGGAGATCAAGGAGCAAGAACCCAAGAATGCATCCTTGAAGGAAGAAAAAAACCCAGGACTAGAGCTACAAGAAAGTGAACAAACCAGTGACGAAGAACAAAAAGAATCCACCATGCAAGTTGAAGGTGAAGAGTCCTCAATAGAAAAAGGTATGACTTCTGATAAACAAAATGTTTGTATTAATGAAGTCAAGAAGAAGCAAACATTACACATTGAATGCAAAATGCCCATAATTGAAAATCATCTTTCGAAGAGTGAGCCACTACCACATAAGATTGAATTTCAGAATAATCATGTTGATGGACATGTAATTAAAGAGAATGTTTTAGTTGATTCTAATGCTCAAATAAATCTCTCAAAAGCTCCTACTTCAACCAAAAAGGGTAAGCAGTCTTATAATTGCAGCTTAAGATATGAGAATGACAGCATAGAGCTATTGCAGTTTTGCCATCACTCTAAGAAGGGTAAAAGAGGAGGAGAAATCATTTGGCTCAAAATTGTTTGTGCATAATGGTGTAGGATCCAAGTGATATTTTGAGATCTATAAAGGGTAGAGTTTCTAATTTCAATGTCATTGTTGCTGATAATTTCATCATTCCATACAAATGGATAAGAACAAAGTCTAAATTGACATTAGATGAGCATAAGGAAAATATTGTGAATGATAATAGGACTCAATGGTTGGAGCACATGGGTCAAATGCAAGGAATGAAGGCATGTCACTTCACATTTGATAGTGCTCTCAAGGCAAGCAACAATGGAACAATTCAGAACCCTGTTAAACAAATTCATATCATTTTAGTTGGCCTCAGATCTGATATCCAAACTACGATTGCATTCGCAAATGCATATGACATGGTGATTGGTGATAAGTTGGTAAATGGCTATCATCTATACAAGGTCCATGGTATGCTAGATAAGGTAGTAGTAGCTTTATCTTCTTATATTGGTTTTGATTCAGTTGCTAGTTTACCATTCACCATTGGCATGATATTCGCCATATCTAATGAGTTGTTTTGGTGTGGAAAAAATATCACATTCAAGAAAGGTCTGCTTAACATCCTCACAGGGGAAGAAGTTAATGGTAACTACTTGTGTTTGCATCCTCATGATCCACCATTTGTGGTTAAAGGTCAAGAAGATAATTCATTAAATATATTAACATATAATGTTGCACATGCTTGTGGCCATCATGGGAGACATTTTGATATAAGCAGTCACATAGATCTTTTTGCCCAAAGCTGCCTACACATTCTAATATGGGAACCAGGTGATTTTTCTAGACATAAGTAGGGTAAAAATTTTGATAAGTTCATAGTCATTATTGCTGAGTATGTTATGAATGCTAACCGGGTTGTGGAAGTTCAATGGTTTCATTTTATGAACAAATTATCACCAGATCCTCAATCCATGGAGCTGAACCTTACATTTGAAGGATGGTTTGTGATGCCGAGAAAAATAAATTTAGTCATAGTTAAAGAAATTTCTCATGAGGCACGAATTGCCTAAGAAACCGAATACTCGGTATTGAGGGGCATTCATACCCTCTCACTTTGTGAGCAAGGTAAACATCATGTTGATATTCAAATTTTTCTAAATAAGTGTATTGTGTTGTTTAGTCATTTGCTCCTAGGATCGCAGAAGGACATAGAAAATCAGCACATCACAAATTTGGAATTAAGTTCCAAGCATGTTCAACTTCCCAGGTTACACAAAGGAGCATTTTCAGAAGTCGAAAATTACATTAATGGGAATCTTGTGGCTTCTCTGATTGCAAATAAATTGGAGGTCATCCATTACAACATTGCACACACTTGGGAGAAGACCAAATTTGCAGATTTGGACATATGTTGGAAAGGGTTTGAAGAAAGGTACCATTTCTCATATCAATTCACAGTAGACATCCTTGCAATAAATAAAGCTGATTTTATTATGACCAACACATTATAAAATTGTAAGAATTACAAATGCTATTGGGCAATGTGGAAGCTATGTAACTTTTACACTTCTTGAAGAATACAATAGAGTTTTTGGATTTCACATCAGTAATGGGATTAGTAGCAAGAATGCTACTACAACTGATCGGTTTCAGCGAATATAGAAAAAAAAATATGTTGCAAAGGTCAAAGATGTCTTTCTTGTTGAAGAAGTAGAAGTGGGCACAAATATAATCTATGATACTCAAGAAAAGAGGAGCCCAACAAAGGTGGGGAACAAACAAGCTAACGAGGAGAGAACAACCTGCACAAGAGCTGTAAGATTTGGTATGAATGAGGATTTTGGGTGCTTGCTAATAAGTACATATCATATTCATGCTTTTGATGCACTCTGCTTCATGGTAAATCTTCTTGAAGAGCTAGAGCTTCAAGTTGCAGAAGTGTATTTTGGCGCAGAATCTGTGGATCAACAAGCAAAACAATTTGAGAATGAGAAAGGGAAAATATATGCACCACACAGAGAGATGGAGAAGGCTTCAAGGAAATTACATAAACAGGGCGCAACCAAAGCTATGCAGTCAAAGGAACTTAATGCATCACATGAGGAATTGAGAAGATGGAATTGCAAATTCCCAAGGATGAGATGGGATCCAAGTATTACAGGGATGGTTATTTGGCGAGAGTTAGAGCAATTGAGCTTGCAATTGCTTGAGGACAAGCAATTTTGGAAAGGGTAGATTGTCATGCCCCCTTTTCTAAATATTTAATTATAGAAATAATTCAATAATAATATATTTTTAAGTCATCCTAAAGTTACTTTATTTTATAACTTGAAAAAATGCCACTTATGTATTATAATAATTATAAAGGGGGCCAAAAAGTAATATTCATTAAGTGGGCAAAAAAGTAATTTTATCTAAAGGCATTTTAAATGCTTTTAGGGTTAGGGCAACTAGAAAAAATGAAATTATAAAAGAAGTGTTGAGCTCAAAAGGATGATTCATTATTCATCCCTTGTCATTTGTTATCAAACCCTATTATAGAGCTTGAGCATTTCTTGTTCAATTCATTCTCCCAGAATGAAAATCCTTGGTGTGCAGAGATTTGGAGGACGAAACCCTCTTGGTTTCCATTGTTGGATTGGAGGATGAAACCTTCTTGTCCATGTGAGGTGATTCCATCCGATAATCACATTTGTGCTAAAGATTGGGATGATTTCTAGTTTCAATTGGTTAAGGGTTCAAATTAGTTTCAGAATTGGGTGAAGGTTCAAAGTATTCAGTGTTGTGCATCATTGAAGGCCCTGCTATACACCATCATAAACTTGTTGGGAATCTTCATACGACATTGTTTGTTGCTGCCATGACATGTATAACATTCCACTGTGATTTGAGAAGAGTGGAGACTCACGTGTATGTTGCAGTTATCACCCAACAACAGATCTAACCCCTTGGATACTATTGTTTCATCTTCCAAGCCAATCATAATACATTATAGCTTGACGTGACCTGTTACACATCAGACGCAACCACCATGGGAGATTGTTGGCTGTTGTACGTGGTCATTGGACTGGGGATCCAACAAGTAAGAGGTTGTTGTCACACCATTGTTTCTCCATTTATAATCTCATCAGTTTATATGTGTATTCGGTTTATTGAAATAAAAGAAATCAGCGGGTTTTTGGTATTGTTATCAGTGTTACACAACTCCTTAATATGAACGATTTCAGTAGGGTTTAGAATAACAATATTGTATGTCATTGCCTAGTATGTTTGCCAAATGTTTGTGAAATTGTCTAGTGGTAAGAACAACAGTGGGTTATGTATGCCAACTGTTTGTAGAATTGCCGATGAATGGTTCATGTTTGCCAATTGTTTCTTGTTTTTGAATATGTCAATGGTTGCTTGTGAAAGTTACATCTGTTCCTAAGTGTAGAAATCAAAAAATTGCATAGGTTATTGGTCTATTTTAAAAAGGACATTACAAATCCCAAAAATGATCATCTTTGATAGGGATAGTTCTTGAACAATTTTTGGAAAGCACTTTGGTCTATTTTAGATACAAAGTTGAACAAGTTTACTTCTTTCCATCCACAGACTGATATAGAGACAAAAGTGGTAAACAAGATGATAGCGTATCTTCTTAGAACGCACAATTCGAAGAAGCCACACACTTGGGACGAAAGTCTTCCTTTCATTCAACACAACTACAATAGAGCTTTGTAGAACTCTACAACGTGTAACCCTTTTCAAGTTTGCTTGGGTTACCAACCTTTGGCACCCATTAACATAAGTTATCATGTACTGCCATTAACAATAGCAACTCGTTCAGGTTGAAAGGAAGTTGAAAAAGTTGTTTAGTTCATTGAGCATTTAGTAGCAAGTGTAGACCATTCTGCAACATGCAAATACTAAATACAAGTAGTGCCATGATCAAAATCGAAAACTGCATATATTTTAGGTTGGAATCGAGTATGGCTTCACCAGTAGAAGGAAAGTCTGACTGGTACTTACCACAAGTTTCGTCCACTTCAATATAGGCCCTACAACATCACCAAGAAAGTAGGAGATAGCACTTTCAAGCTTAATCTACCTTCTTACCTTGGGTTGCATCGAGTCTTCAATGTAGAACTCTTGCACCATTTCTTCCCCCTCTTTAGGATACTTCAAATGTTGCAGAGACTCTTTAGCAAACAAAGATTAATCCAGGCCATAGCTTAATGGTAGAATCGGATCAAGGAATTGACACCTGGCTCAAATGGACACATCATCAAGGGATCCCTCTCTTTCAAATCATCAAATTAGGTCAAATGCCTTCCTAGGGAAAATGGTTTACAGAAGTGTAGAATGCTAATTTGTTTCTACATCTTGTTCCACAATTGCATGCAATGGGGAGCATTGCTTTTCGAGGAGGGGCGATTGATCTAGGAGGATCTAAGTGATCACTTCAACTTGCAGCATCTAGGTGTTGCTCGATAGCTTGTGCGGCTCTTCCAACAACTTCGACATCATTTTCAGCACACGCATGTGAAACCGCAAGTCCTAAATCCTATTCTGCCATATCACACAACGCCTACAGTGTCATTACTATACAATGCAACCTAGTAGTAGTGTCAACATAATCCATCAGACTGATGATTGGTTATGAAGTGGTTGTTACCAACCATTGTAAAAACCTAACCAACACTTCATCTTTCTTCTTTGTATTTTAATACATTCTTTAGTTCTTTGTAATAAGTTTAGTGAGACAGAGATAGACTAGGAATACATAGACATCACACATCTGATCTCTCAGATCTTGTATAGAACTAAGCATAATTTAACTTTGCTATTAGAGTTCTACATCTGGTGTCATTGTTCTTTTCTACTTTTTCCTTTGTCTATTGCACTGTGCTATATTTTTCGACCTTTATCATTCATAAACGCTTCCGCATATAACCCATTAAATCTGTTAGTAAGATTGTCCCCTAGTTTTCCACCTGGGTCTTGGATCACATATGAAAGTCAAATTATAACTCATTATTATTGGGTTTGACTTAGCTCTTTTGTATTTTCAAAAGAATTTTCCTATAGGTTATATGTTGAGATGCACTTGTATCCAATATCCAAGTATTAACCATTTTTTTTAATTCATTTATATTGGCTTCCAGTGCTGAAATCTCATGAGTAGTCATAAAGATTGATTTGTACCAATCATCATTTGGTGAAGTTGTAAAAGTTGAATCCTGGTAGCATCTGCTATCAACACTCTCTTCAACATACTAGGCTGAGCCTTGCTGATCATGTCAATTTTGTTTTCTATCTTGCCTATGGCACTCCTTGTAATGACTCATGCGCTGCTGCATGATGTCCATTTTTGCCACATCTAATGGCATTTCACCTCTTGTCTGTTTTGATATTTGCCTCAAACTATGCTTGAATGATATAAACTTGAAGATCTGCCTCTACCATTACCATGATGATGTGTATTTCCTCCATGCTAGCTATTTTTGCAACCTCTTCCTCTTTTTGCAATTAAGAAGAATATTTGCCACTATATTGTCAAGGAGCTCGGTTTCCCTAAAATCCACCCCTTCTTCCTTTACCTTGGTTGTTATCTTTGCTTGTGCTTGACAACAAGTCAAACTGGGCTTTCCCTCTTTCTTGAGAAGTGTATTGTGGAAGAAAACAAAAGGATGTTGCCAAGAGTTGACCTGTCTCAGACCTTAGTAAACAAGTGAAATTGCAATTCCTGGGTTTCCCCTTGAGGTTTCGTTGAAATTTAGTTTGGCCCACCTAGGCTTAGGGGGATCTCACTTAGCAACTTTTCTAAGAGAGCGACCGACTCTTATCCCATTAATAGGTGCCCGCTCTCTCATTTCTTGTTCCCATTCTTCTTTCCATTTAGCTTGCTTGTAGGACTAAGGAGTAAATGTATTCATTACCCTAGCAGTAAGTGCAAAATTGGCCCTTTTGCTTTTTTGCTTCAAATCTTTGAACTATGAGCCTCATCTCACATATATTCTTTGTCTTCCTCAAGTGTTTTAGTGGCCCATCTAGGAAGGCTAACCTCCCCTTTGAAGCTAGAGTTATCTTGGGGAACAATTTTTGTTGGATGTGCATTTTGTGGAATCTGATTGGCCCCTAAATGATCCATAGGTGCAGAAATCTTCCGAGCACGAACACCATCCCTTATATGCTCCTCGTCATTTGGATCTACTGTGGGTTCCGATGCAACCTTGGCTGAAGCAACCTGACCTTCATCTTTTGAAACTATGTACTATCTATTACATAGCGACCACGAAAGGAGCTTGGTCATTGATCTTGGGTGCTTCATCCTCATCACTAGTAGAACTGAAATAATATCTTGCAAGAATGAAATCATCCTAATAACATGCATAAAATTGTGTTTCTTTATATGTATTTATCTAATAAAAAATTACATCTCTTCAAGTGAGTAGTTCCCTGTTTATTAGACCCCAAAGCCCATAGGCTTTTGATTCCTTATAGTATCCTACCATAATGCACTTATGACTTTGTGAATCAAGTTTTTTTTTTCCTCATATGGGATACGAGCCCATATCACACTTCCAAAGGCCTTGAAGTGTGTAACAACACGTTTCTTTCTCATTTCTCAAGTGGAGTGACATTTTGGACAACACTAGAATGAACTCTATATAAAATGTGTTTGGCACAAATCCCAACCTAAGCCCAAAACATATTCTTCATACATTTGGCTTGTAGCATGTTCTTTCTCTTGGCCACACCATTTTATTGAGAAGAATAAGCCATGGTGCACTGCGACATGGTGTTTTTGGAATGAAATTCCCATAAAGCACTGTTTACCTATTCACAACCACGATAAGATCTCATGTGTTTGACCACGTCTGCAGATTTTCTTTCCACCATTGTTTTCCATTCGACAAATTTATCGAAGGTAGAAGCATTTTTTCCTAGAAAATAAACCAATGCTCTCTGAGAAAATTCATCAATAAATGTTAAAATGTACTTGGCACTACCATAGAAGGATGATTGATTGTACACAAATTTGAATGTACAAGCATCAATTGTGCCTTTGCACACCATGCTTTGGTTGGTCAAACAATTCCCTATGATGTTTTCTAAGAACACATTCCTCACAATTCCCTTTGATGGTAATGGTAATGGAGTCCATTACCATCTTCAAATGTCCTGTTGGTCTCATGCTCCAATAGTTGAGATGTGCCAATTTCACATGTTACGAGATATTTATCATTTGTCTTAGCCAAAAATGCAAATTCTCCCCAATTTTCGGGACCATCATCATCTAATCAAATAAAGATATATGATGTGGAGGACTCATCTAATGTTCTGCCAGTGACTACACGAAAATTGTTGTAGCTATCTTTCACAATGAAACAATCAGGCTAAAACTCTTTTTTTTTTTAATGAGTGATTTGATACACATAAAATAGATTGCAAGACAAATCAGTAATATAATATACATGTTTTTAGTGATTCCTTTAGGTACCTTAGCTGTTGTCATGCCCAATTTTTTCGTCCCAAAACCCAAGTAAAGTATGGTAAATTCTTTGGTTTTGTTTACTTAATTTGATGATGCTTAATTGTTTAACTGCTGTTGCCATTCACCCAACATTACAAACAAAAGTTTGACACACAAAATTATTCAAAGGGTCTATTTAATTTAATTTATTTTGTAGACCCACAACAAAGCTTCTCGTGAAAACGGAATACAATCATCTTTAAGGGAGAGTTAAGTTCTCTAGCAGCTTCAAAAGTTATCACACTACAAGAGGGTCCATTAGTGCCAATTCATTATCCTTAACTAAAAAGGGGGACAAATCTTGCTAATATGATGTCTTAATAAGAGGGTTTCTTTTAAAAATACATTCTTTTGTTTCCTCTAGTGCAAGAGACAATCTAACATTCTTCTAGTGTCAACAAATACAACTGAAGACACTAGTTATCTTAGACAACAATTACTTTTAATAGGGTTACCACCCTAAGGCTTTCCAAGGGAGAAGTCCCTACAAAATTAATACAGAAACTCTACTTCCAAGGGTACACACAACAAGGAAAGTTTACAATATTAATATCATCTCAAGACAACTACTATTGACACAACTAAGGTTAACAAAATTTTAACATAGATCGAAGTTGAAAAATAAGTGGTTCAACAAAAGTGTCTTAGTCTCACGTGAGGAACGATGGCGAGGCAACCCTAACCTAGTCAATGACCTAGATGTGACATCCCCACAACATGGGCAACCTTCATATCCGATCCTGGGAATCAAGGTCACATGTAGTTTTACACTTTAACTTTTGAAGAGTCTCATCCACTAAACGTCATCATTGAAAGAGGTTGGCGATCTAAGCCAACAAGGAATGAACTAACGCAACTCAAGCGAGCTTATATAAGCTCTAGACGTCGATTCTCAAGATGGAACACCATATAAATAATTGCTTATCGCAAAACACCTTGACAGCCTAAGGTGCGTGTGCTTACTCAAAAGCACTATTGTTCAAGAGCACAACTAAGGATCAAAATTTACTATAAAGGAACCCACGTTCTTTTGACCAAAAAATATTAGAAGTCTCAACAATCCTTACCTTACACTACTCGGAGAAGCTTCGTCTTTCGAGAGTGTCTCAATCGACAACCAAGGTCAAGATGAAAAAACATAAATTACTTATTAGAGTGCAATGTGAGTTCCCACCTAAAAACTATTTAGAAACACACCCTCTAAACAACCAAACGTACTATGAAGTCAACAACTAGAACGGATATAAAGGCACAAGGAAGAACACCTTAAAATTTGTGCTTACGAGAAGCGCCCTAAGGGTTAATTGTTAATGTCTTTGCTCTCTTTTTGAGCTGCCTACATAAATGTTATGCTCACCTTCATTCGCAGAATTAGGGCCGGTTGTACTTCCCCTTTTTATCAAAATGAGTATCAGTTTGAGTGCGAAGGCATTCGACCTTCGTCATTCAGTCTTAAAACTAAGCTTAACATAGTTACCCTTGTGGGGTAACGTGTGGCCACTAAATGGCCCAAACACAGTTAGAAACTAGCCAAAGTTAAAAGAAGCACCCATACATACGAGATTAGCTCGTTTAGATGTCCAAAGTCTGAGCATGGTGAAACAAGTTTTACTCCAAGGGTACAACTAACTCTACTGCTAATAGGACACCTTCTCTAGACCTAATCATAGGGCAACTAAAGCCTTATATAAAAAAAGTATAAGGTTTGAAATTCGAATTAAGATTATAAATATATAAGGCTAATAAAAGTGCAAGACAATCACTGACCAATATACTCACAGGATAATTAATTTAAACAAATCACAACAAGAAGTGATACTCCCAAACAATACCAAACAAACTAGAATCCTAGTTGATAAATTGGGTACAAAGCACCTTTGAATTAATTCACGAATAAGGTGATAAAAATTTCTAAGCATTTGAACACATTTTCTAAGCATTCAAACACATTTTCTAAGCTAGAGGTAATGCAGTTTTGGCATTGGATGATTTTTACGTAGAAAACTCTTAACAAGTTTCACTAGCAATCTAAAACGAAGGGCATTACAAAATTCTTTGTAAAACTGGCTTAAAAAGCTGTCCCATTTAAATAGCAAAAATCAGTAATAAATTAATTGGACTGTACAACTGATAATTTTAAGCTATTAAAAATCTGTTACAACTCTTAGATTTGAAAATTTTCATCTTCGGATAATTAATTTTCGTTGATTCCAAACCAACTTTAGTAACAAGGAAAGGTAATAAATTTTTGTTTCCACAAATGTCCTCTGAAAAAGGTCAAAAATGACAGTTACGGTTGGAGATAAAATTAATGCAATTGTTGTACTCATATTTTGCGCCCAGACAAACTTTGGTCCAAGTCTCAGATTTGACAAATTCCAATTTTAGGTATTTATTTCATTCGAATTCCAGATTGCTTTTGTTGGCCTACGTGCGTGCAAAAATATCGCTTAGTGCTATTAGAAAACTTAATTAACTGTTCAGGTTTCCAGGCTAGGGGAAAGAGCAGTATAACATTAAAAGCTCTAATTGCTTGATTAAGAGTTGACGCTAAATTCAATTTTGCCAAAGACAATGGTATACATGAGTTCGATATACTTTAAGAAGGCAGGAAGTATTCTAATTCCATGCTATGGACACATGGTTCTTAATCGAGTCTAAGTCATCATCAAGGTTTTGTCTTCAAGAGCAATTAAATAACACGGGCAATTATAATTTTGTGAGCCATTTTGTTAATAGCAGGTGTTTGAGGCAGAAAGGGACTTGGAGTGAAAGATAAGATAATAGCGAAACTTGATGTCAAAACCTACTCCATCAAATTTGTGGCAAGGATTTCCAAGGTTTATAGTCCCCTTGTAATACAAACAACATAGGCCCTGGAGCACCATCAAAGCACATAAGGTGTAATTTACTCATTTATGTTTATGAGCTATGAGAAATGTGCACTTTAGGTGGTTTGATAATGTTTTAGAGTTCAATCATACAAGACCCCAAGCATAATTTGATGCAGCCTTGGATTTACCAAGCCCTCTAACAACTTTAGGTACAAACGTTTTGAAGGAAAAACATATGTCCTAACATCAGTAACAGAATTGTGATGCTTTTCATGTGTGCGAGTTGTGTGTTTTGTTTTGCACTTTATTGTATATGGTCTGGTTTGGTTCATTTTGTACGCACATCATATCTCATATTTGGCACCTGAATTTCCTATTTTCTCTCCATGTACATTTTAATTAGTTTAATGCCCAGCTTGGCACAAATTGTGGATTTTGGCTTTAAACCTGCCAATTGCATTTGCTTAAATGTTTTTATGGCCTTTTTGAGAATCCCATTCGGTGCATATCTTGCAACCATGGCATTCCATAAGGTGGGATAAGGGTGAGGCATTTCTTTGGAAGGCCATGAAGCCCTGTCAAGAAACCCATTTATTCAGCCAGCATTGCAATCTACAAGGCCACGTTTAATCAAGGAATGTTGTTCAAACAATCCAACTGACTCGTGTATGCTTCGACATTTTTACATACATGTCTACCAGGGCACTTGCATCTACAACATTTGGCAAAAAATTCGCTTTCCATTATGCTTTGACTGGATAGCCCTAACAACTTATAATCTGGCACAACTGTGCCTTATCATGGTGCAGGGGTGGGAAGTCACGTCCCTCCCCTTCCCCTTAGAATGCTTTCGATAGCGCTCAACACCCTCATGTAAATAGTACAGCCATGGCCAGGACTGTTTTAGTCCTGACTGTCCTTGGCATGGCTGCAAGGGACAGCAATTCTGTTCCCTTCCTCCATTGCTCGTAGCCATGGGTCGGGTAGGGTCAAACCCTAGCCCAACCCTTAAATAATTAAGACTTTTTTAATTTTTTTTAACTTTTATTTTGTTATATTAAATTCTATGATGTATTCATTAATTTATTGCTATATAAATTAGTCTTATTTTATTTTATTAAATGATACACACACGTGTGTGTGTATCATTTAATAAAATAAAATAAGACTAATTTATATAGCAATAAATTAATGAATACAAAATAGAATTTAATATAACAAAATAAAAGTTCAAAAAACTTAAAAATCATTTTAAAAACTTCATATATATATGTGAACTCGGGTCAACTAACTTTCAGAGTACATCTCAAAATCGTTTATAAACACATGTACATATATATAACTCAAGAGTATTTAAAATAAAATAAAATTCAAATACAATTATTTGTATATTTATTTTATTTCATTTAGCTTTATATAAAACCATTTTACATACACTTTGTTTTATTATTTTTTTAAAACAAAGAGAACTCAATTAAAAAGTATATATGTGAATGTGTGTGTGTAAAATCACGTCTATCAAACCAAAACTCATTTGTTGGTTTTAAATAAGGATTATTCATTTTTGCAATGCAACCTAACTTGATTTTTAGTTTCATTTATCCAGACATTTTATAAATAAACTTGACGACTTTGAATTACAATTTTATTAAAAAAAAGTAAATATGCAAAACAACCATTCCCACACACAAGAAAACCAGATTCTTTATTTGATTTCAAAGATAGATAGAGAGAAGAGAGAGAAGAGGGAGAAGAGAGAGTTTATAAACACGATCATGCCACTAATCTAACTTCTCATTTCCACTTATTGATTAACAATACTAACTCCTACACAAATACATGATAAGGTAAGGCTCAAGTAGGGAAACCTACCTTTCCTCCTCCATTCGACAAGCAACATCCATGCCTCCAAGGCTCCAAGTCGATCCTACCTTCTCCCAAACTCCTCCTTCCAACAAGCTCTTCCATGGTTAATCAACAACCAAAATGAGCCATTGATGGGAGGTTAAATAGAATTTTCTCCCTCAAGAGTCCACCAATCTCATTAATGGAGGGGAGTACCCTCCTTCCAAGGGTCTTTTCTTGTCATAAAAGACCCATACCTTTCTTACAAGGCCATGTGGGTTTACTTGCACAAGTAAACTCACCCTTGTACGGTACTTACAATGGTCCCCATACTTTTCGTACACCCTTAATAAATTCTCTTACAAGCCACATGTGGGTTTACTAGCACAAGTAAAACCACTTCCGTATACAATTTATAACTTTCTTACATTCCCACATGGGCCTATTACAATTCAATTAATTCTCTTACACTTTCCCTACACACTCCAAATAGTTGCACAAATCTACCCCACCTAGGCTAGGATTTTAAGTGTTGTAGGCTTCCTAACATGCGTACTTGATAGGGCTTATAGCGTTTCTAGGAGGCTTATGGATTTTTTTATTAACATTTTGACTATTTTAGGAACATGCCAAGTCCTATCATTTGCACATGGAGAGAATGATAATTCCAATTTCTACACATGTCAAGGGTTGCCACACATGACGAATACGCCAAGTCGGTTGGGGAAAACTGGCTCAACACGAGGGGTATTACAACTATTATATTTCTTTTAAGTACTAATGTTGAATGATCTGCCATATATATTTTATCATCTTTAGGGCCCTCAAGAGAAGAAAACAGATGCTCATTAATATCCATATGATGAGTGCAACTAAAATCTGTATGCCACTTGGTTTTTGCTGGGGTGTGTAGGCAATGTATAAGATATTTAATTGAATTGGAAGAGACTCATGTGGGCATGTAAGAAAGTCATTAATTGTGTACAGAAGTGGGTTTACTTGTGCAAGTAAACCCGCATGTGACTTGTAAGAGAATTTATTAAGGGTGTAAGATGAGTATGGGCTTGTAAGATGACTTTTTGATTATCGTAAGGTAGATAGGTGGGTTTACTTGTGCAAGTAAACCCACATGGCCTTGTAAGAAAAGACTGGTCTTTTCTTACAAGGCCATGTGGGTTTACTTGCACAAGTAAACCCACCTATCTACCTTACGATAATCAAAAAGTCATCTTACAAGCCCATACTCATCTTACTCTTTTCTTACAAGGCCATGTGGGTTTACTTGCACAAGTAAACCCACCTATCTACCTTACTTACGATAATCAAAAAGTCATCTTACAAGCCCATACTCATCTTACACCCTTAATAAATTCTCTTACAAGTCACATGCGGGTTTACTTGCACAAGTAAACCCACTTTCGTACACAATTAATGACTTTCTTACATGCCCACATGGGCCTCTTGCAATTCAATTAATTCTCTTACACATTTGCTACACACTCCAACAATTTGTACAAACCTACCCCACCTAGGCTAGGATTTTAAGTGTTGTAAGCTTCCTAACAAGCCTGCTTGATAGGGCACATAGCCTTTCTAGGAGGCCTATGAACATTTTTATTAACATTTTGACAATTTTAGAAATATGCCAAGTTCTATCATTTGCACATGGAAAGAACAATAATTCTAATTTCTACACATTTCAAGGGTTGCCGCACATGATGAATACACCAAGTTGGTTGGGGAAACATGGCTAGACATGAGGGGTATTACAGCTGTTCTATTTCCTTTAACAGCTAATGTTAAATCATCTGCAATATATATTTTATCATCTTCAGGGTCCTCAATAGGAAAAAAAATGTTCATTAATAGCCATATGATGAGTGCAACTAAAATCCGTATGCGACTTGGTTTTGGTACTTTGAACATGCTAAACTTTATAGGAATATACAAAAGTAGAGTTATTGGTATCTTGTTTTGGTGGAGTACCTTGTTTCCATAGTCTTGCATTGTCGGCCAAGACATCTTGCATCTTCTTGTGGCAACAACTTTCATGATGTCCTTTTCCAGAAGTACAACATCCTCTCTTCTTTTTGTTCTCATCTTTCCTGCCTTTGGGATTATTTTGGAGAGATCTTCTATGATTAGTGTCTTGATCTTTCCATTAATCTTCATCATCTTCAGTTGACTTGGATTTCTTCTCACGAGTCTTGTTTCCATGTTGTCTAAATTTAGATATTGTTCCAATTTGTCTTGCTCTTGCAAGAGTAGATTGCATGGTCTGTCTTAGATTTCTTCATAGATTTACTGGTGAAGAATGTGGGCAGGAATACATCATATTGCTTCTTCAAATTTTGAATGAAACTCACATCATTTGTACAACCGGCACTCCCCTCCCCCATACTCGGTAATTTGGAATTGGAGATATTTGAGATTTGGCTATATAAGCATCAATTTGCTTAAAATATTTAGGTAGAAGGGTGAACCATTCTAGCTGCAATCAGAATGGCTTTCCTTCATCTGTTAGATTCTAGACTTTATAGTGCTTTCCCATTACTTCAGTTTTTTGGTGTCATATAGATGGAGTCAAAGCTAATGAGAAACATGCATGGTTAATGTTGATCGTGCTTGATCTTATTGAACATGGTATGTAAATAGTTTCTCTTGTTTCTTTGGAGGACCTTCACTCCCACTGACAATATACCATATCGCTTGTGCCATGAAGAGTAGTTCCATAGATTTGGTCTATTCCTTATAGTTATTATCACAAATCATAGGTCTAGGTACACTATCCATCTCTCAGATATGAAGAGTATCCATTTTTCCAATGTCTCTCAATCCCTTCAAGCTATTTGCCATTATGTGGAGCTCAAAACCAGGTATACAACACATTGAAAACTAAGTTTATATGATCGAATTATGTCCGTTTAAAGTTTGATTTGTAAGCGTGCTGAAAATGACAAAAAAAGACCCAAAAGATAGCAAAATAATTCGAAATTTGAATTTTTGCTGGAAAATACCTCTACTTGCCAAGTGTCTTCTTCTGCACTGCTTGCCACTTGCCAAATTTTGAATTGTTGGATTTCGCCGACGTGGATTTTCTATAAGTAGCCTAAAAAGAGGCCCAATGACACTCAGACGTGTTGGCCATCTTAACCTGTCAAGGAATTTTGTTATGTTCCACTATATGGCTTCCGTCTCACCAACTTCAATTATACATATTTTTACCTGTACAAATTGTTACGTGGCAGCGCTAGAGACTGCGCTGTCAACTAGCTTGTCAATTGCACATATTGGTCGAAACACTTGTACAAAGGTGCCATGTGGCAGCCTTTGTGCTGCCATTACACCTAACATGTCAGTTGTATGGATTGGTCAAAACACTCATACAAATGTGTCATGTGGTACCTATGTTTTGCTACATTACCTTGCCTATTTGTTGTATGGATTACTTGGAGCACCTGTATGGAGGCCTCTGTTGCTTGCACACAAGCCCCTGCTGCCACCTAAGCCACCATGCAAGCAACTGCTACCACCTAAGCCACCATGCGAGCACCTCCACACGATTACATGTTGCCAGCTTAGATGCAGCGTCACTGTTACGTGATCGCCAAATCACCGAAAGTTACCAAGAGGCCATTGGGGGCTTGAATTCCTAACCTCCCTTATCCAAGGCTAATTGTCCCTTATCCAAGGCAAACATCTTGACTGGGCGGGAGAGGACGTCTTGACCAGGCGGGGAGAGGCCTTGTGCCTATCCTAATAGTGGCATGTTCAGGTTTTGATGAAGAATTGGTGCAAATAAGTGGCCTAATAACAACGCACAAACCTCGGTCCTTTTTCATGACCATTGGATGTGGCTCAGTTGTATGGGCAACCACCCGCTCTGATAGGTTTAGCCCCTTTTGTCTCAAATTTTGAGGTCTAATTTCGAGGCTCAAATGGAGGATTTTTTTGATGCAATAGAAACGACCTGCAACAAGTTTTCACAAGGAATACAAATATGTGATCACACCTTAGAGATTCAGGTTCTAATTAGGTGTTTCTTTAGAAACTTTAATTCTCCTATATGGACAGATCCTCATCCTAGACGAGAAAAAAAGTAGGTTTTCTTTCCGAACAAGCATCCCCCCCTCTTTTTAACAACTCAAGATTATGCAGATCTATGAACTATAGTTATGCTGAATCAATATCTATTCTTCAAAAAATCCAAGTCCTAAAAAAAGAATGGCTCGACTTAACCTTTGTTTATGGAAATGCTTTTGCAAAAAAATGATATTGCAAATGACTTAAAGAATCACATGTTTAAAAAAACAATGTTAATGTTGAGTGTAATATTTGTTTATTAACAGAAAAAATATTCACAACATGCAATGAAGAACACAAAACACAGAGTAATTGGAGAGAAATCCGAAGTATTCTAATATCACATTTACTTAATATAAGAATATAGAATTACAACTATATATGACAATTGGGTGGTTATAACCTCTTATTAATACCCATCATGTTAATATGCTCGAGATTAGAGCCTCCACAGCCTACATACATTCCAATGTAATTCGTTAATGAAGGGCCCGATAAGAAGGATTTGCATTCACTCTATCATGTGCAGGTAAAAGAATAAGTACAGGGACTGAATTGTAAAGCATGCAAGTACTAGCAAATTGAAGCAACCCACTAAAGTAAAGATAAAGAGAATCGACACCAAGGCAGTAAAATTTCAACAAAAGAAGACAATCACTTACTAGGGTCTTGCCTTTGGTTTCAAGTAAGTTAAAAACAATACAAAATGAAGGTATTGTACAGCGTTTGCCTATGGCTCACAATAGTACTTATTTTATACAATTTACAATGAAAAATTCTTAAATGTCGACTGCTTTTCTTTGTTGTTCGACAACTTTACTACACTCATATAACTCCTAAAGCATCCTTATTTCACTAATTTAATGAAACTAAAATTGGAACTTAATAGAGCCTTATTTCTCCATACATTTGTCAACATATTTCCTCGACAAATTTTGGACCAAAATTTAAGAAATTGTATTAAAAAACATTCGATTCGATTTATTGCCTCATTAAATAAAAAATGGTTTTTTGAAATCAATTTCAATCTTGATTACGCTAGAAAAACTCTCAAAATTGTAATGTCCCCTTTTTCGAATTAAATGAAATTGAAGGACCCGAAGCCTATTTTAGTTCCCGTGGGCTAAGTGGATTAAACAAAGAAATAATATTATAATAATTCATTAAGTTTTCCAAAAAGGTACTTTAAATTATAACTTCGAAAAAAAGGGACACCTAGTGTAGAATTATTGAATGGGGCCAAAAAACAAATATTGGATACATGGTGAAAAAGGTCATTAATAAATATAAGGATAAAAAAAGGTGAATATTCAATTAAAAGTAATATTAATTACTTTAAAGGTTTTGGATGAAAATAGCTTATTAAAAGAATTGGTTAGAAAAAGTGAAGGGAAATCATCCATTTATTTGAACACTTTTACAAAGCCCTTGTTTTGCAAATTCGGGGCAACACTTTCAATATTTTACACAAATGACAAAAACCCTCATGTGCACAGACTTTGGGACAAAAACCCTTAAACCTATTTGGTAATTCCATTTAGGGAATACACTGGAGTTTCAGATTCAGAGGAATTCCATCACATAGGTACAAAGAGGTTGATTTATGACTATATATGGGGCTGATACTTCAGAAAATTATTAAAATTTTATCTTGAATTGACATTTCAACGTGGTGTCACTATTCACTATTGTACATGCAATTACAGTCTGTCGTACCACTTGCACTACACTTCCAACCTTGGCATCATTCTTTTTAGGAAAATTTCTGCTGACATCACACTCACAGGGGTTTATTATTGCTGTCAGGGATTTGCCGTAGTTTCTAACAGGGTGCGGTACTATCTCTTAAACTAGGGTTTTAGTAAAAGTTCAGTTTTCATGCTTTCTATGCAGTTTTAGAATAGGGTTTAATGTAATAAATTCATATTCAACATATTTGAATAAAAATTGTAGTTGGGCATTTTTAGTTTTGCACATTTTAGTGATTTATTATTATTTAGGGTTTATATCAGCATTGATATTCAGAGAAATTATAAAAAAATCAGATCTTTGATAAAATATTAAAAAAAGATATTTTAGTGGTATCAGAGCATTTCTTTGCCAGTTGTCGGAAATAATTAACATTTTGCAGATACTATTTGATGCATAGCATGTGAATCATGGAGTTAGTAAATATGATTTGGTAATTAAGCTTTGTAGGGCAGGGAAGTAACTTGAGTAGTCACCCCATTCAAAAAATGTTCTACTTAGGGTTTCAGAGGAAGTGGCAAACTGTTTGTCCATCATAAGACAATCAGATTTTGAGTCTCATGTTATGGGCAGTGAATCCATCAATGACTTGGCAAAGCCCAAGATTTTGAGACATCCATATCTAGATGTGAGACTTGTAGTTATTACTTATATTAGTGAAATTACAAGAATAACACCGCTTGAAAGGCCATACAACAACACCATGAGGGAATTATTTCAGTTGATTGTGGAAAGTTTTCAAGGTTTAGATGAAATTAAAACCCTTTCTTTTGCTAAGAGGCTTACAATTTTATTAAAAAATGCAGGTTCCTTCTGGGTACCCGTTGAAAACTTAATTTTTTTTGCATAAAGGGTAGATGGTCGGGTAACTGTTGGCTGATTACCAAGCCAAAAATGGTGGTTTTTTAAGAGCAGTCACCCTCCAAAAATCGCGTTTTTTGCCTTGGTAACCGACCAAAAATCAGAAACTTAAATAATTTAACAAAAGTGGTGAGTAATTGCTGAGACCTGAGTATGGGTCACAATTTTTCGCTGCCGAGTAACTACGGTTCCCGAGAACAATTGTCTAATTATGAATGAGAGTGATGATATTTTCCAGCCACTCCTATCAATTTTATTGGCTAATATGAGAAAGGATGAGCATGGAGTCTTAACAATTGCACATGCATTGGCTCAAAAGGTAGTTAATCGATGTGAATAAATGTTGAAGCCTTACTTAACAGTAGAAATGACAGCTGAATACAAGGAACCCAACATGTAGATTGAAGGTAAAAATTCTTTGATAGTAGAGAAAGTTTTATCGACTTCTAATGATTGCATGTATCAACAAAATAGCGAAGAAGTCAAGGGGGAAAAGTATCACTTGATGAATGCACAAGTGAGGAAGATGTTCCGGTTCAATACACACTCATCAATCCTCCAGGGATTGAGTCCATGCTACATAAGAATGTGTGAAGCATATGACGTCGAGTTTTCGGATGATTGTGTTGAAACGCATGCACATGAGAAAGGTGCCTCGTTGGGTACTAATGTCGATTTTCAACTAGTTGAAATGTTCAAATCAACAATTGATAAACATTGTGTTTAGAGTGCCAGATATGATGCTCGTATTCCAGATTTATTGCTCCAAACTATGTCCTTACAATTATCTTGTTATCATGGACAACATGCTAAAAAGGGTGATAGTATCCTCTCATCAAATGTTAGAGGGAACACACTCATGATAGCTATGAGTCAGATTTTTAGTTGTGATGCTATTGTCATCACCATTATTAGATGCCACATTACTCCATTTGCACCCATTCAAGTGGATTTGCAAGGATGTCTAGACATGGGAATGAGTGCTTTTCAGTTGGGACTAGTAATTGGGATTTTTGAGCCCTTGCAAGCCTGCCCACCATTTCTACATTGTTCACACTGTTGAATGCAACATGGCTTTGTCATTTTTGTTGTTACATCATCTTTATATTGTTGGCTTTGATGATTTCAGTTTTTAATGTCATGTCCACTTTGCAATTAATTTGATGTTGTGGGAAAATTGGCCATTCTAATATTTCTCTGACACTATTCACCAAGTCACTATTCATGCATGCACTATTCACAGATTTACTATCCACTATCAATATTCATTGGTGATGTGGCAGATGACGCAAGTGATGATGTAGCAGATGAGATGGATTGTGGATGAGGTGGCATGACCCATAGGGGTCCTCACATGGGGTCAAAGTGCATGTGCTTGGAGTGGGTTGTACCACTCCACTAAGGAGACAAATCAAATATGCTTTATTGATCACATGGGTTTGATTTTGGTGAAAATTAACTTAATGGAGAAGTATGGCGCAATTCCTTGTGGAATTCATGATTTAAAGTGTGTGGAGAAGTCAAATGAGAGTTGTGACATGTTTGGAATTTTATGTGTGCACTTAAGAAAGTGGGAGACAAGATTTGCTATGCTGATTTGGCTCACATGTGGTGGGGGTGCAATTATGGAAGCATGTGAAAGTGGGAATGCTTTGTCTAAAGTGGGAGATTGCTTTTGATTCTCTTACAAGGTGCCAACCCTGCCACTAGTGCTCAATAGTGATCCCACTTGACTAGGACAAATTTCCTTGCTTGCCCATGAAGTTTCCTCTCCTCTTCTTTCTCTCATTTTCTACTTAAGGAAGGCTCTCTCATTGTAATGGTCATCTGTTGCCAAATTATAACTCTATTTCATGTCTTTATGACATTGTATGAACTTATGTTCATTCATACTCTTCCTTGGACAAAAACCCATTAAAGAGAGGATTCAAAGAAGAAACCCCTTGGGTGATCGCTGAATCAAAGGATGGAAACTTTGCGGTTCATGAGGGTGAATTCAGAGATTGCAACAGAGCTTCAAGAAGATCCAGTTTGTGTAGTTGTTCAATATGTGTATTTCATATCTCATGTATTTCCATAAGATTCTAATATATCAGTTGGTGTTTTTCTTCCCCTATATTGTTCAATCTAAGTATACTTCCATATTTGTGGAGTCTTCCATATTATAGTTGCAACAATTTTTACTTCCATGCATATTGAGTTTGAGTCTATTCCATCTTTGTTTATGTTGGAGTAATGTATTTAAGAATATTTGTATAATATCCCATTTGGGGATATTGCAGTGGTATCAGAGCCGTGTATCCTGCTAGCTTGTTGGGGAACTAACTCTTTTGTAGATTTTCAAGTTGAAATTCTTGGCCAGTTGCGGAGTGTGATTACAATGGATTGGAAACCTAGGTTTTTGGCAAAAGAGGAATACAAATATCCCATTCAAAAGGTGGGAATAAAGATGAAGACAGTTGAAAAATCTATGGTAGAGAGTTGATGCAAGAATTTCAAAAATATCAGAAGAATCTACTAACACGGATAGAGGATCCAAAAACAAGGAGACTGTTTTTGAAGAAAGAAGAAAAGGTAGAACCAGAGCCTCAAGAGATTGTGCATCTAAGTGCACACAAGGAGAAAACAATCTTACAAGAAGATGAGAGAGAGCAAAGCTTGGATGAATCTACCATAGAAGATTTTGAGGAGAAATGTTTCTTGCAAGAGGAAAAAAGAATGGAACTAGTGGCACGCCATGCCTTAGAAGATGATAGTATTGAGGTATTAGAAGAAGATTTTCAAGAAATTAGAGAGCAAGAAGTTGAAGGTGAAACCTCTTTGAATATTAAAGATGTTTATGTGACTTTTAATGAGTGTATATGTGAAGAAAAGGTTATTGAAGTCAAGGAAAAAGAGGCAACACTTGTCAGATATTAAGATCCCTAGTTGCAGGAAGATACACTACCTCTCAAGATTCTAAATGGTGAGCCATTGGTTGTTTTGCAAAGTAGCATAGCGGATGTAATGAGGACCCAAAAAAATGTGTGATGAATGGATGGGAAGAGTTAAGAGAGCTAAGTTGATAGCCACTCAAGCAAAACAACACCTTCAAAAATTCAATGGTAAGAATATTGATTTAGAAAAGAATGTTTTATCAATTTCTAATGAGTGCATATGCCAAAAAAAAGTTAGTGAAGTCAAAGATCAAGATAACATTGAGAATGAGAATGTTTTGGTTAGTTCTAAGTTGGAAATTTTGAGACACAAAAATGGAGGTATTGAGGATATCTCAACAAATTATATTTTGGCAAATGAGGATGAGCATTCTATTTGCATCCAAATGTATGTGACAAACGAGGATGAACATCCCATTTTCAGCGAAAGGTGTGATCATTTTAGTTGCAGCCAAAGGTATGTGGATGAGCATTCTATTTGCAGCCAAATGTATGAGGATGATCATTCTATTTGCAGTCAAAGGTATGGTCATATTTCAGATTTTCTTCTACTTTTATTACTACAGAAATTGTCATCATGAAAAGCATGCAAAAATGGGTGATAGAGTAAAGGATACAACTTGCAATATAGGGCATGTGGCTTCTTTGTTGCAATATCCAAATTTTTATTTCATATGGGATCCAGGTAATTTTCTGATGGTAAAAGTAGATAGAGGCATTGGCATTACTCTTGAGTTCTCCATATTTTGTATTTGGAAGGGAAGTCCAAGAGAAATCACTTAGAGTTTGTTGTGTTTCCTAACCATATTGTGAAGGATAAATGCTCAAGGTTTATAGACCACTTGTGGAGCCAAGTACCACAATTGAAGACATGATCATAAGTGATGGACAAATGGAGGTAGTCCCTACAAGAAACTTGATGCTAGATATGGGTAAGCAAATTGTCTTTTTTATGTCCAAGATTTTGTGACTAAGCTTGTTATGGTGTTTTGGGTTTCAAGTTATAAACAAGATGAAGGACTCATGAAGAAAGAGACACTACAAATTCATAGCATCATAAAGGCAAGGCTATTAGTCATCCTTTTAGATAAACGAGAGATATGCAAAGACTTCTATATCATGAGTCTAGGAGTCAACGAAACACGGAGCTTGCATGGTATGCATTTTGTGGGAGAGTTTACTTTGGAGTTGGAATCCAAGAAAAAAGATTTTTCAGTCACTTGTTGGAGTTTTCAATCTAAAGAAGAGGAGGTAATAAATTGTGCTTTCATTCATGTTGATATTTTATTCTCCAAAAATGCTTGGATGCATGAAAGAGTATTCTAGAAGGATGTGATACCACAAAATGGCTACATTTTTCCTAGCCTCAAGAAGGAAAAGATTCAGAGATGTTCAAAGGTATGGGATCCGGGTTATTGTTTGATACACCTATTTCTAATGTTTGAAATGGATCATGAGGTATGTGATTATTCCATTGTTGTGGGGTTAGGAGAAACTAACATAGTTTGTGTTATACAATGGTTGCAATTCAATGGATGTTTCTCACATAATTCCATGGAACTCAAGTTTAAATTTGAAAGAAAAGATGAGATGCTTAGAGTGGTTTCCCATGGATCACCACAAATGGTTACAATAGTGGAGAGGTCTTCTCTCAATGGAGAAGTTGTTTGGGAAACAATTGGTTTGTTGATTCTTTGTAAGGAATGTACTTATCACATTGGTAAATTTATTAATAAGCATAGTGTGGTGTTTAATGACTTGCCTCCAGGGTTACCACTAGATAGTAGAATCATCATGATAGTGGGATTAGGCTCTACGTCTATCATGATCACTCCATACCTCCATCCCTGTAGGTGCCCAAAGGAGTTTATTGGCAAGCTACATAGTGATGTGTATTTTTCAAGGAAAGAATTGAAATCTGGGTATCATCAGACATGGATGAGAATAGAAGATAATCAAGAGACTATTTTTTGGGGTCAATGGAGATACTTTGAGATTTTGGTTACACAATTGAGACTCTGCAATGCACAGGGCATCATCTAATCTGGTATGTATAAGGTGTTTGGTAAACATTCTCACGGTTTCATATCAAGGTATGGGAATGATAGCACCAATATATTTCAGTTTTGTCATCATTCTAAGGAGGGTAAAAGAGTACATTTAGATCCTTTGGCTCAAACTTGTCAATGCATAATGATGTGGTTTCTAGATCTTATGTTGACATATTTACAAGATAGAATTTCTGATTTCAACATCATTGTTGCTCATGATTTCATTATGCCATACAAAGGAATAAGAAAAGAATCCGAATTGACCTTAGTTGAGCTTAAGAGAAATATGGTGAATGATAATAAGATACCATGGTTGGAGCACATAGATATTTCTGTTCAAAACAATCCACACATCATAATATGGGAGCCATGAGATATCTTTAGACATGAGCAAGGGAAATATTATGATAAGTTCACAATCATTGTTTTTGAATATGTTATGAATGCTAACCTGGTTGTGTAAGTTTAGAATATCAGAGTGGTGCAGCGGACACATGGTGGGAAGATCTTAAGATTTGTTTGGGATCCTGGTAACATTCAGAGTCAAAGAGCTGGTACAATCAGATTTCCATTGCTTAACACAAGTCAAGGATTCAAGTCATGCCTCACATCAGGGATCCTCTGAAGGTTTGCATTCATATTTTTGTGAGTCATGCACATTTACTTGAATTTTATGCTCATGGGGTTAAGAGATTTTTTACAAGGATGATCAAATTACATGAGTTGCACAAGGATGCATTGGATGTTAGGGAGAGCAAATCTTGCAGTGCTCTTTGGCAGAAGTTGGATCATTTGACAGGGACAGGTTCCAGATTGTATGGGCCCTATAGTTGGATGCAACACCTTGGCATACTATTTTTTGAGAATATTGGTTTGCAATTGCTTGAGGACAAGCAATTTTGGGAAGGGAGGATTTGTCATGTCCCCTTTGCAATTAATTTGATGTTGTGGGAAAATTGCCCCTTCCAATATTTTTTTGATACTATTCATAGACACTATTCATCAAGTCACGATTCATGGATGCACTATTCACATATTTACTATTCACTATCATTATTCACTGGTGATGTGGCGGGTGATGCAACAACTGAAGTGGATTGTGGATGAGTTGGCATGGCCCACAAACGTCCTCACATGGGGTCAAAGTGCATGTGCTTGGAGTGGGGCATACCACTCAACTAAGGAGACAAATCAAATATGCTTTATCGATCACATGGGTTTGTTTTTGGTGTAAAATAACTTAATGGAGAAGTATGGTGCAATTTCTTGTGGAATTCATGATTTAGAGTGCGTGGAGAAGTCAAATGAGAGTTGTGATATGTTTGGAATCTTATGTGTGCACTTAGGAAAGTGGGAGACAAGATTTACCGTGCTGATTTGGCTCACATGTGAAGGTGGGGGCGCAATTATGGAAGCATGTGAAGGTGGGAATGCTTTGTCTAAAGTGGGAGATTGCTTTTGACTCTCTTACAAGGTGCCAAGCTTTCCACTATTGCTGAATAGTTATCTCACTTGAATGGGACGAATTTTTTTGCTTGCCCATCCTCTCCTCTCTCTCATTTTCTACTTAAGGAAGGCTCTCTCATTGTAACAATTATCTTTGGCCAAATTATAACTCTATTTCATGTCTCTATGACATTGTATGAACTTCTGTTCATTCATACTCTTCCTTGGACGAAAACCCATTGAAGAGAGGACTCAAGGACGAAACTCTTTGGGTGCTTGATGAATCAAGGGACGGAAACCCTGCGGTTCATGAGGGTTATCTCATTCAGAGATTGCAATAGAGCTTCAATAAGATTCATTTTGTGTGTGGTTTGTGTAGTTGTTCAATATGTGTGTGTATTTCATATCTCATGTATTTCCATAAGATTCTAATATATCGGTTGGTGTTGTTCTTCCCCTATATTGTTTAATCTAAGTATACTTCCATATTTGTGGAGTCTTCCATATTATAGTTGCAGCAATTTCTTCTTCCATGCATGTTGAGTTTGAGTTTATTCCATCTTTGTTTATGTTGGAGTCATGTATGTAAGTACATTTGTATAATATCCCATTTGGGGTTATTACAATTAACAATTGCAATTCTACACTTTTGAAGGGAATTTACAATTTTTCAAGGTTGGTTTGGGATCCAGGTATTGTTTGAGGACAAACAATTTTGGAAAGGGCGGACTGTAATGTCCCTTTTTTCGTATTAAACAAAATCGAAGGACCCAATGTCTATTTTTATTTTCCGTGGACTAAGGGGGGATTAAAAAGGGAAATAATATCATAATAATTCTTTTAAGTTATCCAAAAATGTACTTTTAGTTATAACTTGAAAAAAAAAGGGACACTTAGTCTATTATTATTGAATGGGGTCAAAAAATAAATATTGGATACATGGCCAAAAAGGTAATTAATAATTATAAGGATGGAAAAGATGAATATTCAATTAAAAGTAATATTAATTACTTTTAGGGTTTTGGATGAAAAGAGCTTATGAAAAGAATTCATTAGAAAAAGTGAAGGGAAATCATTTTTTCATTTGAACACTTTTATAAACCCCTTGTTTTTTAAATTTGGAGCAACAACTTCAATATTTTACATAGATGATGAAAACCCTCATGTGCACAGGCTTGGGGACGAAAACCCTCAAACTTATTTGGTAATTTCATTCAGGAATTACACAACTTTCAAATTTTGAGAAAATCCATCACAGGTATAGAAAGACTGATTTATGGTTGTATATGGGGCCACAATACTTCAGAAATTTATTAAAATATTCTCTCGAAGTGACATTTTAGCTTGACATTACTATTCATTGTTGTCCCTGCAACTACAGTTTGTTGTACCACCCACAGTGCATTTCCAGCCTTGGCGTCATGCTTTTTACGAAACTTTTTGCTGACATCACTCACAGGGGTTTATTGTTGCTACCAGGAATCTGCATACCTTCCAATAGGGCGCTGTACTACCTCTTTCAACTAGAATTTCAGTAAAAATTTAGTTTTTATGCTTTCTATGCAATTTAAGGTTAGGGTTTGATTTAATAAATTCATTTTCAACATATTTGAATAAAAATTGCAATTGGGTATTTTCAGTTTTGGACATTTTAGGATTTATTATTGTTTAGGGTTTATATCAGCGTTGATATTTAGAGAAATTTAAAAAAATCACAGCTTTGATAAAATATAAAAAAGGGATATTTCAAAAATATTACCATTAAGGTCTCACACTTAGATTATCTTTGAATTTTCTTGAAATAATGAACTCTATTTCAGCTTAATTTGACTATATTGTTGTTTTTAATCTAACAATCACATTTATATTTCATAAGTCGATGTGGTTGAGTTGTCCTTAGAGGTACTGGGGAAGGCTCATGTTTAACATGTCAGGTGTTTAAATCCCATTTCTATAATTTTCTCCCCCTTTAATTTATAATAAATCATTTTATTTTTAGGGAAAAAGGCTTATGGGATAAATTAATATGTGATGCTAAATCAGATTTATTTTCGCTATATAATGGTGTTAGTCCGAAACTGACAAACCTTCTGTCTTAGCTTCACTCTTTAGGTTTTGATACTACATGCTGAATAACACGTGGATAGAAATTGCTCGGAGGTCATGTACTTTATTATATTAAATTAGCAATATACAATGTACAAGTTAAATCCCATGTAATGTGTGACATGCTTTAAATAGTGACCCACAATATTTAATGGTAGGAGGTTCTTGAATACAAGTCTAATCTACATTAGTTAAGGCTATATTGTAGTGTTATTTTGTATCCCATAAATACAAATGATTAGGATAATAATAGACTTAAGGTGATTTTGTATCCCATAAATACAAATGATGAGGATAATAATAAACTTAAGGTGATTTTGTATCCCGTAAACACAAATGCTCCTCCATCTTTAGTATCTCTAATCACCACAATAATGAAGAGGTGAGGATCTTTATAAAGGATGTCATATGAAACACTAGATGAAGCACAATCATCATAATAAATAGAACATCATCATTTAAAGCACTAGATCCTCATGCGTCATTTCCATCAATAGTAAACACCATTTGATGTTAAAGCGAATTGTCCGAATATATCCTTATAGTTCAAGTAGTTTTCCTTTCCTTCCATATTAATTCATGGAATTCCAAACATCAACATGCCCATCATATTATTAAAGTTATTAATTAGTTGTTAGTTAGTCATTAACTAATGGTCGGTTTTCAACCTTCCCAACTGTTGTAACTTCCTTTTGTTTTTAATAAAAAGGACACAAGTGTGTAGTTTGTTGTAGGCCTTCCATTCTCTTCATTAGGACACATGAAATCAGTAACCCGCAGTATTCAAAAAAATACAATTTACATTTATAAAAACACAATTTTGTTTGAAGATTGCTAGGGCATGGGAACAAGAACAAGTGTGTTAGATCATGCTAGAAAAAAGACATGATTTGTTGTTGTCAGTATAGATTGTTGGTGTTTTGTAGAAGTGATTACTGTGTAGAATTCACATCAGGGAGGATGGAAAGTGCAAAAATTTAGGGCACAAAAATTATAGTGTGATTCCAACTATTCAGTTTTGAGTGCAGACAAAAGAGGATTGTAAGTCATTTTTGACAAAAAGTGCAGAAATTTAGGGCACAAAAAGTATAGTCAGATTCCAACTATTCAGTTGAGTGTAGACAAAATAGGATTGTAAGTAATTTTGACATTCAAATTATAGACTTTGCATTTATTTTTTGATTTCCGAGTCAAAGGAATAAACAAAAGTTTGTATTTTTTTGATTTTCTAAATCAGTTTAAATATTGTGTAAATAACAACCAATATTCAAAATTTGGTTTTGTTGGAAGTGCAAAAATTAACTAGTCATAATTATAATGTTTGGAGTCATAAGATTTTAACAATCGCAGAATATCTTGATTGTGATAAAATCATTCTCGACAATGAAGCAAGATCTGTAACTAATTTTGCTGATAATGGAAAACATCATAAGGATGCCTTTTTATTATTGAAGTTGTCTGTAGTAGATGATACGATTGCTAAGGTCCGGAATGCCACTGAAGCAAGTGCGCTTTGGCCCTGTCTGAAAAATAAATATCAAACTTCAGAGAAAAGGCAGGTTCTGTCCCTAAGAAATTTGCTATTTTCCACAAAGATGTCCGAGGATGAGTCTCTATCAATACATATTCTTTGGATGAAAGATCTTCGAGCCCAGTTAGGAGCCATTAACCAAAAGGTGGATGACAACGACATGGTGGCTCTTGTTTTGAACATTGTGATACCTTCATTAATTTTTCGTGGAGGCTTTACACTTGATGGCCGAAACCCAAACATTGACATTTGATTAGGTTAGTTCTTATTTGATGTAGAAGGAAATTAGACAGACATAGGGAAATTAGTCTAGTATTGGACAAACAAAGAGTGCATTTGTTGCTAAGTCAAAAGGGAAGTGGAAACTTATCCCTGTTGACTCATCTTTTAACTACCAGGCGAAGTGCTTTTATTGTCATAAGATTGGGCATCTCAAAAATTATTGTTGGAAGCAACAATATGCACTTTTCTAAAAAAGCAATCAGGGGGCAAATGTGGTAGTAATTGTAGAAGATCGAGATTCTGAGTAACTCCCTGTGGCATTGTACTCAAGCGTTGGTGTTATCGGTTGCTAATACATTGATTCAAACACATCTTGATATTTCATATGTTGTAAGGACTGGTATGTCAAATTTACTGCAAGTACAAACTTTTATGGTTTAATTTCATTAGTTAATGGTCAATCATATGTAGTACAAGGGATATGAGATATTTGCATTGGGTTGAATAAGGCTGAGAAACTCATAGTAAAGATTGTTAGGTATGTTCCTGGCATGAACAAAAATCTCTGATTTGTTAATTAGTTAATGAAAAATCCAAACATTGCTATAAATTTCTCTAGCAAGCAATGTATTGTGTCTGATGTAAAACATGAGAGTAATTGGCCTAGGTGTTGGGAGAGGTGGTTTGTATAGACTTGTTGATCCTGCCATAGTCAATATAAATGCACGTGTGAAGGGAGACTACACCATATAGGATGTGTTGGAGGATGAAATTCCTCTTTTGCTTGTTAACCCTATTCCAGTCAATCTACATGCTCTAGTTGTGGAGGGGATATCCACTATAAGGAATGTGCGGGAAGATGCAATTCTTCAATCAAATGCACGGGTAGTGCGGAAGCATGAAATGCTTCAGTTAAAGGCATTGGTGTAGAGGACTAGAAACAAGGTTGTTCTTGCAGCAGAGTATGGCCATTTTGCTCTTGCTTATGACCTTTTTTTGTTACTTGAAACACCAGTTATACAACCCATTGGATGCACATGGGTGGACAAAGTTGGTACTTTGGACGAGTACACAACTCTTCTAAGGCTTTTCCTAACATGAGGGGATAGATGAGGAGGTGGTTTATTCTCCTACTGCGTAGTTGGTTTTACTCCCATTGCAAAGATGGTCACACTTTGGTTGTTTCTCTTCATAACAGCTCAGTTTAGTTTCTTGAATGAAGGTTTGGATTAGGAGGTTTATATGGCGCTGCCTAAATATTTTCAGGTACCTGGTAGTGATCATTTGGTTTATAGGATGATTAAGACCTATACCGGCTTAAGCAAGTTCCTTTAGCCCAATATATTTCATTTGATCAATATCTTTACGATTTTAGATGCATATCTATGGAGGTCGTGCTGACGCTGTTAGCCACTGGTGATTCATCACCAATTAGTGAATCACCCATCAAAGAATTGGTGGACAAATTGATACATCTTATGCCACACAATTAGATCTTTGTTTTGTTGTCGGCTATTCTTTTGATTGTTTTCTACACCGAAGCTCCTACATTGAAAAAACAAAAAAAATGTCAGAGGACTGCAGATTTCATGTTGATATGTAAAGAGGAGTTTGTAAATGTAATGAATAAACTTTTTGGTCCTACTTTGTTTCTAAAATTTTGGGACAGATTTGAAGTAGTCTTTGGTTTAGTCATTAAGGGAGGGTATTAAAATTATCAATTAGCTATTTGTTAGTCATCAACTAATGGTTAGTTTTCAACCTTCCCAATTTTTTTTCAACTGCTTTTATTTTCTTTTGTGCTTAATAAAAAGACGGACACACAAGTGTGTAAGTGTGCTATATGCTTTCCATTTCTCTTCATTCTTTTAGCATTCATTTGCTAATACATTTTTATCACACACCAATAATGAAATTGGGATTTTCATCAATGCATTTATTTGTATGAAGACGAGCTTCCCCTAATTCAACAATATCCTTCATAAGCAATTGATTAAGGAGTTTCGCATTTAGGATATCTTTATCCTTCTCTGCTATTTGTATCCAAAGGCTTGACATTTTCCTCATAGACACCACCTCATTGTCCATAACTCAAGCTTTGTTTGACTTATTGAAGAGCTTCGAAAAAAGCCAACATGCGTCCTTGGCCGATTCCAAATTATTGAGATGATACAATAACTCATTAGAGCCTTGATATACCCAAGAACCATGCCTGTTAATTAAGCCATTCATCTTTGTCCCTTGCATGAGCGTCCTTTCGCATCACCCTTGATAAATCATACAATTCCACATCTATGATTATACAATCCTTTCTCTAATTTTTTCTATCCAAAGGTTGTATTTGTGACAATCTTAATTGAGGGTTGAAAAGACAACATGAATGATAGCTAAAAAATAGTGCTGTCAATTGGCACAATTTGCAAACACAAAGGCCATCATGAGATAGAGTCTAATAAAGTGAGCTTGACAAAACAAGAGCGGGGTAAAATGAACACCAGACAATGGGGGAGTTTAATGTTTGAAGGTAGGGTATGCTATTGACCCAATCTAGGCAACAAATTAAAAGTATAGCTCTTAAAAGATCACCCTTTATACCCTCATCTAACCTCTACTAGGCCTCTAAGTTCATTTTTAGTTCAAAAGAGAAGAGGTAGTGATTTGACCCCTTGACTTCCTAACTATGAATCAACTCAACTCCCTTTACCAATTCCACTAAACGAACTTATGCACATACGACAGGAGATATTTAAGATGAGAGGGCTTTTGAAAATTCATCAAAATGTTTGTTATGGCAGTGAGGGAAGAGATTTGAGCTCTTCCCTTCCCACATGTCTCACAAATTTTTACCAATTTCACTGCAGCCTCTCACTTCAAAGACACATAAATTTTATTAATAGTTTATATAAATAATGGAGATAAATTTTAAAAGTTTTTGCTAGTATAATGGAGGGATTCAAACTTTTAACCTCGCTTTTCTTCTCCAAGACATTTCCAACTTTCCCAAATTCCAACTTGAATAAAAAACTACAAAACCCTTAAACACACTTATGGGGATTCAAAATATGAAAAATTCTATTACCAGGTATTTCCCTGGTGGGCCCTGTACCTGTACTGGTATGGTTCTGGTTCTGGTAGTGGTCTAGGTACCTCCCGGGTACTTCTTGGGTTCTTCTATTACCTTGGGTACCTGAGTGTCATAACAAAAACATAATTAGAAAACGGTGCTGATTTGCATATGACATTCATAATAAAAACACGAAAAACAAAAACAAAAACACAACAAAAGCTGTTAGAAGAAAAAAAAAGAAAAGCTAACTAAACTGCTGCTAGTCGTAATACCTCAGGCTTGAATGAGCCAATTGCTGATCTTGATGAAGAGCGATATGATGATTTGTTTATGCAGTTCTTAAGTGAGCCATATCATGGTTAATTTTGATTACTTCGCATATAATTTTTATATTTTTTGCTATGCACATACCCAAGTTGGAACGCACCCAAGGTTTCAAAATAAAATGGCGAATCCCCTACCTGAACCTGTACTGGTAACTTAGAATGAAATTGACTGGGTACTGGCCACCACATGTTTTTACTGCTGGCATGGTGGGATTTTGAAGATGATGGTTCCCCACCCAGGCTGACTCAAATTCAACGTTGCAACATGTGCTCATGCTCATCCCCAAGAATTTGACTTGGACCACAGATGTTTTCAAGAGCCCACACAGACCATAATCACCTTGCATTCAAACAACATCCACAAGCTGAGAATGTTTCTGCTAATTCACACTGCCACTATGCTCAATACACAAACCTCCAACACAACATCCAGGAACAAGCTTGGGAGGAAGTGTCTGCCTTTGAGTCATGTTGGTGTTTGCACAGGGTATTATTCCACAATATGCAGCCACGTGGGTGAAAAACATGTCACCTATGCCTCATCAAAATTCAATTGACCATTGGCCATGCTTCATCATATTTGAAATGGAGAGAAACATGCACCATCAATTTCCAGGGCTCTGGCTTGCTGCAACCTTACCTAACATCTTTTTTTTTCTCATCAAATTTACAAACTTGTTTAGAGGGCAGGAATAACCATCTCTGATACCATAATAGATTATATGGATATTCAATTAAAACATGCACACTACATTCGCATTAACCATCAAACAAAATAGATGCACATGATATAAGAATAGGGTTTTGAGTACTTGAAATAATTGTTCCCTGACTATGATAGATTTGACTTGGGATACTTACCATCCCTTTAAACACACAAAATTAAGCCTAGTGACTACATTATCATAATTGACTTCGGGATTTTATTTTTTATACTGTAAAGAATATACATGTGCCAAGGATGTCACAAGCCGACAATTCATTGGGATAACTAGTCAATGTTTATTCTCTGGTTCACATTTTGGGAAGATAAGCGCGAAGAAAGTCCCAGTCCCTACCAACACGCAACATGCAATGCCTGTTTGTATGTATCGTGGAACTCTCCTGTAGACAGTATAGTTGTGTTTTGAATGGACAAAAACCATAGGATTACTTGGTTAATCAATGAAGACGAGTGTGTGAATGTCGAAGTTATGGCTCCTGAAAGATTACCTCCATTATTGTTCCTAGCATTGCAGCTGATAATGTGGCATATTGACATGGAAACTGCACATGAGAAAAGCACTACCACTTGTCACACAGACAGAGCGGAGGTCTTTTTGCATGTTTCAGGGTATGAGCAATTATCCAATTATGTGCTGGCAAAGTATGGGGATCTTCTACTATGGATTCATTGTTATAATGCAGCCACCATGCAATGTAAAGTGGGATGTTCTGCTTTTATTACCGGAATGTAAACACAGAGAGAGGAAGATGATTAATTTAGTTTTCGATCTAAATCCTAGCCCTGTTAAAGAAAAGGAAACACAACACAGAAAAAAATTCTAATACATACATTGGTGGTGTACATTTTAGTCCCAAAACATGCATGGACTGTATAAGATCCAGTCCCTAGCTTTGTCAACTAAATTCATAAGAAATGAATTCAAACACTTCTCTATTTTCAGATTTCTAGACATAGAATATGGGATGGAATCCGAACTGTCCCACGTCAGAAAATCTATTATTATAACTCATCAACCACAAGAGCATAGTACCATTGTTATAACAACTCAAAATGGTATCTTCAATGTGCAAGTGAAGGAAGCACAATCAACCCTAAATGTTATCATTAGAGTACAACATAAAACAAGAAGTCCACGCATAGCTTTTCTATCATATACCCAAGCATGAGAAAGAAAAACAGCCCACCAACTCTGATTTGAATGTTACAAGTTGAGCAAGACTTTCAGCCCCCAAGTTTTGGAAATAATGTGATATGTCTAAATAGATTTCAGATTTGAACATCACCAGTGTTCTTTTAAATCCTTTGTAGTAGCTTTGAAGTAAAACTGGAATGGTAAAATTTGCAATAATATCTACAACTCTCAAATCTAGTGGACACTTATTTTATAATAATGCATTAAAAAATCATTACGACTTGTACAAGCAATCAATGCTCATTGGCTTGCAAACTTCAACTGTTACTTTGTTCAAATGATGTTAGGTCCCTATTGAAGGTCTCCAAAAAGTCTTGTTTTTGGGCTTTCTCCAACATTCTTCATTATTCCTTGAAAGGTTTTTATTATAAGTCTTTCAAAAGGTGCCAAGCCACTTGCTATGAAGGACTAAAATCATTTGAATTGGATGAACAATGAGGCATGCGCCCTTAATATATATAGTAGACATTTACCACACTTAACCATGTACTAGTACATGTTAACCTTATTTCACATTTAGCAATGTTAATATCATTCCATTAATGATTACAAGGTAGGTCCAGGTAGGTCCAAACAAATTTATGCTCATACACAACATATGCATAACTTGGAACCCAAGGATACCACAATATGGTAACTCGTTGGGTCCAAAAACCATAACCCCAAGGATAACTGCAACCCAATATCTCAAGGGGACCAATAAATCAGGATTACACCAATGTATTGTGCTTGAACTAATATCTCCCCTTAAGCTAGATTTGAGGGACTCAAGCAAGATGAGGTTACTCCCACCCCTCCTAATGTCAGTTTCCTAAAGCCCAAGTGAAGAGTCTTATTTTCTAGTATCTTTATAAGACGCTTCCAAAACAAGTCTTGACACAATGTGCAATGATTGAGCCTGCAATCCCCAAAGCACTCAACAACTTGAGTCGCCAAGTAACCTCTAAAGAGATCCATGTGCCAGATCAATGATTCATGAAGAATGCTTAAACACAAAGCATAATCTCCACAGCTATAAGTAAAATGTTGAATCCCTACAAATAATAATGATGCCAATCCTCAAAGGGCTAAATAGGCTTACCATAAAGAGCCATAATTGATCACCATTTAAGAGATGTCCAATGAAAAGGGACAAAGATGCTCACTAAAAGGAGTGAAAATTGAATCATCGCATAATGTGTACACAATAGAGTAAAAGCTGCATGACCACAGCAAGATCCATAAGGATGCTCTCTTAAGAGCCAATGATCATCCTAAAAAATCTGTCCTTGTGACAATAACAATCATCAGTCTGCAACACAACTCACTCGATAGTTAAGAATGAACTCGACGACCAAAGATATAAATCAACGTAATATGTGAAAGGTGCCCACACCAGCTAAGAGTAATCATCCACAACAAAGATGAGTTCAATATAACACACTCCTCTAGAGTCTTCAATGCTTTGATTAATCAATTATTAAACAATATCCCACTAATGCTTCACCAAACGAAAGCTAAATAAGCCAAAGAAAACCATGACCCGAAAAAGGAATTCAATGTATGTGCTTCAAAACACATATGAACCATTGCATAATCACAATGAACATGAGTCATAAATGAGCAACACATACATGAACACCTCCAAAATGAATGTAGATGTCTCAAAAAATGCTAGTCAAGGATAGTCTCTTCACCACCAACTCATGCTACAAAGGGAAATCAATACAAGCCAATCTGCCACAACAGTCGAGGATAGTATACGCCATAGGCTCAAATGACTAGAGGAAATCAATATAAGCCAAGATGCCTCAATTGATGTAAGGCACAGTCTCTCTGCCATAGACACAAAGACATAAGAGGCAAGCAATATTAGTGCTTCATAATGAGGCAGTACGCACCACACAAAGCAAAACAATTGTGAATTCGACTCATGTCAATAATAATAACACACTTGTAGATATGTAGATTCCATCTCGAACAAAGCTTTGGTCCCATAAAATGCAATCCTAGAATCATCAATCAGGGTGCTCTCTCTCATAAAATATTCAATAGTTGAGGCAAAATGCTATAACTCAAAAAGACAATATACAAACGGACTTGATCCTAGAATCATCAATCAAGGTGCTCCATTCATAGAGCTCCCCAATAGTCAAGACAAAATGCTCTAGCTAATAGAGAATCTCCAATACTCAATTTTAGAGTGACCATAAATCAAGACACTCAAGAGAAGCCTCCAATAGTAAAGACAACTCCCATTAACCACATCAAGGGGACTCATCATGTTGTAATCCAATATATATATATTTTTTTTGTTCATTTGTTTCTTGTTATTTCTTCCATAGATGCAAGACCCATAAGCTTGAAGTGTAGCTAGAGTCTTCAACATTTATCTCCGGTGAGGTACATTAACTAATACCAACTCGCAAATGAAGTCCTCAAATGCCCTCACATCCTCAACATTCTAACAAAGACCCAAATCAGTTGTGAATTCTTCAAAACAATGCACACCCAAAGTCTTGCCACAAAAAGGAAAGCAACCATGATATGACTATAAAGAAGTAGGTTCCAGCATGCATTAAACACGGAAGAAAACATGCCAAAACTCCATGAGATCTAAAGGTACTTGACACAAACATTCCTCTAGATATGTAGGATCTACTTCAACCACATACCAAACTCTCACCTGGTAATAAGGCACAAGAACTCCCATAAATTAACGCTATGCTTGCTGCTCAAAGAAGAGGGACACTCACTCACTTACACATCACTACTGCAAGAATTTAATGCATCACTCACTTATACATTCATTAATTATTGAATTCTGACTCAGACACTCATGTCTTAGCCCAACCCCTTGCATCTTACTTATACAAGTGTTGGAGGGGTCCCTTTGTACACTGAAGGGCCTCTAATCATAAAGAAGTTGAGGAGGCCATGCTTTGCAACCATGAATAATGTGTGTGGTCGCATTTGAGCAAGATCGTCAGTTTGTAGGGTAGGACCACTGATGATAATTGCATGATTGTTGATGACAATTACACATCTGCTGCTTACTGCAAGATCATTGTGGCCAATTATGCAACTACTGCTGACAATTATGCAACTGCTGGTTTACAGGACCACCCTTGGCAGTCTTGTCACTGTACACTGATAGTTTCCCCATTTGAGATAGAAAAAATGATGTCTTGTTGGATATTTAATGAGATGTGTGAAAATTTGTCCCACTTTCTCCTTAGTAAAGCTATTGTGTGTGTTGCTGTTTGGCCTTTGACCTTTGAACCCAACCTGTCAAGATTCTTGTCACCCTTTTCTAATTTTTTTGACATTCTTTTGTTATGCATTGTACATACTCCCACTCTGCTTGTTTCCAAGGCTAAGTCTTTAATTGCAGGTAGCGATTGCCTCTCTTCTTTTTTTGGGTTGTGTGATCCAAGGTTTATATTATTATTTGTTTATTAGTTGTACAGGGCATGCATCTCCAAGTGGGACACCCCCTTCAATAAATAAATTAATATAGTGTCAATAGTTAATAGTAATTGATGTTGATCGTTAATTACTTAATATTTAGTTGGTAGATACAGGGGGTCAAAACTTGTGAGCAATCGGGTTGTGTAACATGCTTTTAGCAAGTTTATACAAACATGATGTAATCCAATTCAAATGATTTAATAATATATATGGTACACATGCCATTTCTGCATGTTTGATGGTATTGTCCATTAACCAACATTAATATTAGAGCCATGCTAATGCATCATTAGGGAGAGATGGAAGACCCTTGAAGCATGAAGCGGAACCTATTCTTTTGATCGAGGTTTTATTTTTTTGTTGTGAAGTTTGAAGTTGGAAGATAATTACTTGTTTTAAATTTTCCCTGAAAGAAGTCTCCTCTTCCTTGGAGAGTTGTTGAAATTGAAGATTAAACTATTTATTGCTTGTGGAAAAGCATTGAAAGCTGCACTTATGGCATGATTACTTTGATGGTGTCCTCCTTTGATGGCGCATTCCTATGATTCAAGCATTTAAATTTGTTGATTCAAGATTTCAAAAATTATTCTATTGGGTGTGTATTCTATCTTGCTGAGCACGGGTTTGTCTACGTGGGTCCCCCAAATATATAGTTGAGTTGTATTTGGCGTTGAAATACACTGAAAAAAATACAAATTCCTTGCTGGGTGTTGAAATTTTGCTATAAGCGGGCTAGATCAGCTTGTGGCACTTGGAATTGCTTGTATGGTGTTAGCTCTAACTGCATGGCGCTTATGAATGCATTGATACATGTGTTAACATCTGAATAGTGTAAGTCCCATTTAGAGATTGCTGAAAAAGGTAATTTGAAGTTGTTGGGCAGGTATATTTTGTCAGCAATTCATTTTCTTACGTGTAAATATCTTAGATCCGTGTTTTACTTGGCAAGACACCCTAGACAATAGTTTATAGTAGATGATTTGGCCATATATCTTAAGTGAAGGAGTAGGAGAGTTGGTTATCCCATTGGGCAAGGCGTTGCATTTAAAGGAGGTCATGGGTTCAAATCCATATCTATTTTTTTTTTTCATGCATAGCTGTTTCTAGGATTTACCGGTAATGTTGAGTCAAATACAAGTTTGAAATCTTTTTATTCAAGCAACAAATTAGAGGAGTTGGTCAAAGAGGTTGTTTATAAGGCTTTGTGTTTTTAAAATGTCAAGTGTTCCAATCCCCAAGGATTTATGTTTATAGAAGGTCAATCCCATAAGATGCAAACACAAGTTTAAAAATTTCATAATTTTTTTGTAAATAGTGTATGCGCAAGTTATTTTTTTGGGATTTTTGGCTCTTTGCAAGGAGCTAGGGGTGTATTTAGTCATTCTATAGGTTTTTGCCCATTCCAAACTTACTGGAATAGTGAATATATTGGTTTGAGGTCTCCCCATATGAGTTTTTAAAAGAAAATGTGTTAAAAATTGGAGAACTAGAGCGTTTTAATGTACAATAGGTGTGTTTTTGGTGGAAACCCATACCCCGATATTGTTGTAAGTTTGAAAATGGAAAGTTTGTGCTTAAAAACCATGAATGTATCGTCTTTAATCGTCACTAGTGCCGTCGAAGACAAACTTGCATTTTGGTGTTTAGAGGTCCCTTTGGATTGAACGTTCTAAACAGAGCCAATGACCCATCCATCTTAAGTTTGTTGTTAGCTTTGAGATCGGGTTATATTGTTGTGGCATTTTTGGATAGATGATGGGAGTGTTGTTTTTTGTCCAATTTGGGTTTTTGAGTTATTTGATATCAGCAATGTGGAGTCGGTTGGTGGTCCAAGACTACATATACTTCTCAGTTCTCCTCTGATAGGGGAGAAGGGTGTTTAGATCAGTCTTTGAGATGATTGTATGGATTGATAGGGGTTGTAAACTAGTGAATCGAGACTCGGTGAGTCTTGGCGAGGACTTACAAAATTGGAGTTCGAGTCAAGGCCGACAAGGCATTGTCGAGACCTGGGATGAGTTTGGCGAGTCTTGCATGGACTCGCTGAGTCTTTGACTTTTTCCAATTTTTTTGAAACATGCAAAAATAAATAAAAATTATGCTATTATTGACCCTTTTTATGCAATTATTGCTTATAGAAATTTTAACCCTGTCTGGGGTTGTAGAAATATGTGGGATGGTAGCGGGGAGGTCCCTTTAACAGAGGCTATCCCATGCTTCACAAAAATGGGGCTGCTGAGATGGAAGCCTACGAAGAGGATTGCGTGGTTGAACAAAGTGTAAAATCCCTCTAAAGTTCTCTCAAGTTCAACATTCTGGGTTCTAATTTGCCTTGTTGAGAAATTCATTCATGTTTTATGATATAGGCTTTATTAAGAGCCTGATTATAGAAGAGAGTGAGGTAGGAGTATAGAACCTTAGCAGAAGATTTTACTGCTTGTCATTAGAGCTAAAGTGAATTAGCCAAACATTATGGTGATACATATGGCATGTTGTCATCAGAGATGGTAAACACAATTCTTCTCCCTTATCAATGTAAGATCTTTGTTTCAAAATGAAATTGTTCTTCTTCTAGGTGATATAATTGTTTATAGTCTGACAAGGCAATTTAATCTTATGTACACAAGTAAACTCATCTAGTTCAATGTGTTCTTGTAAATGCTGAAAACTATATCAAGATTTGAGATTTATGTATCTTATTCATGTCTATCTAACCACTAAAGAAACTCCAAATTTCCATCGGCACCATTGTGGGATGAAATAATTATTCTATAAATGCTCAATGAATGGTATTCAGTTTCATTTAGTTTGGCAATTTGTAATTATAGAGTATAGGTCCTTGAAGCATTTTATACAACTTCAAGAATTTAGCCGACTCGGTTTCTACCTACTAGTTTAGGTCTTTGTACTTTTAGCTTTGTCTTACAAGTTACAAGATCTTGTACTCTATTTTTTAAAAAATTTTCCTTTTACCTCGTTGAGAATATGTTCGTTCCCTGTAAGAAGGCAATGGCGCAATCAATTTGGCATTGCACCAAATTTATTTATGTTCATCTCTTTTGTGTTTGAACCTTTCAAGCTAAAGAATGCCAAAAGAGCAATTGCTGCATGAACCAATTACAATGTTGTCCAACAAAAGATGGTAAATCTAATGATGAGAGAACACAAGACTTGAACTTGCCCTTCGTCCTGTTGCCCGAATGTTCTTGGTACTCAATGGTCTGTGTGCAATTAAGGATTGTTTGTTTGTTTTTATATGCACATGCCAGATGCAATTAGAAAATGAAAATAAAAATACAAGGTTGATCCAAACCTCCTACTGACTTAGACTACAACCTTCTCCTTCAGAGGTTCATGGTTATAGGATGAAAGATAAGCTGCATGTATTCTTGTTATGTGAAAGATATGAACTGTCCACTAATCTTTAGTGTGTGTGAAGGACCATCCTTTCTACTCTAATAGGGGCACAAGGCTACCACTTATCAATAATGGTAGCCTTTGTAGTACACAAAATGTTGTAGGCGCCAACATGGTGGATATTGTGTTGGTAGGACGAACGATGCGGACTCTTCTCAACCTTAGACGTATCTTTTATATTATGTTTTTGTTGATGCCATCGCTATGGATTTCTAAATCCATATTTAATATTAGTTCTATGAAAATAACTCCTATTTAATATTAGTTCTCAACTTTCAAGTTTCAAGTTCAATTGTTCATTTGACAACATTCAATACCATATTATTTACTTAATTTTTGTGTATACGTGTGCATGCTAGATGTAAATGACTAGTTTTGAGTGTATTTTTGAGTGGATTTGATATGGAATGCATTTTAATAGTTTTTCCCTCATAAAATTTCTTTTTTTAAATGAATTATTAAGTTTTTCCGAGTCTTGGCTGAGTCTTTTTGTCAAGTTCGAGCCAAAAATAGGCTTGTGGAGTCTTTGATGAATCCAAGTCTCGTTACTATGTTGTAAACACTAGTAGTATTTGCAAAGTGGTTAGTGTTGCTGGGCATCAGGGTAGATGTGCCATATATGAGGAGGTGCCAAATTATCACTGAGACAAGGTCAAGGTAGTTTCGTATTCCCAGGATGATGCTTATACTAAAGTACATGTACAAATGGTCAGAGGGATGAGTATTCCCATGATGATACTCATCATCATGTCATGTAGTGTGAAGAGATTGCAGGGATTACAACAGGGACGAGGCACAAGAGGTCAGACTACAGGAATTGCAATGGACATGCTGACACAAGTTGATTAGTACATGGTATAATTTGATAGTGATTTGCAGGTTGTAGTGGTTTCACCAGAGGTAGTGATTGTTCGCTCCTGCATACATCTTTTGGTCCCGTTTGGATCAAGGGGGTTTTGTTGGGTCGTGTGATCCAAATTTTATATTATTTGTTGTTTTTTAGTTGTACAGGGCATGCATCTCCTAGTGAGACAACTCATTCAATAAATAAAAAAATATAGTGTTAGTAGTTAATAGTAATTAATGTTGATTACTAATTATTTAGTGGTTAGGTGGTAATTACAGGGGGTTGACACACATGAGCAAATGGGTTGCATAACTTGCTCTTAACAAGTTTATATAAGCATTATGTAACCCGATTCAAATGATTTAATAATATATATGGTACACATACCATTTGTGCATGTTTGATGGTATTGCCCATTACCCAACATCTTTCTCATCTTAGAACATGGAAGGCTCATAAAGATTAAATACATCCTCGTGAAAGAATGTTGTGATTACCTACTAGCACCATTATGATGCTAAAGTTTCCCTCCTCGTTTCTCAATGGAAAGGGTGGTCACTTATCCTCTTCCTCATGGAGAGTGAATTTGATTTCTCTTGTGGAGTCTGCTGTCCCAACTTCTTGTTCCTAGAAATCAGATTGGTTTTGGAGTACCGTCATATACTTGAGTGATTTTCTCACTTATCCTCTTCCTCATGGAGAGTGAATTTGATTTCTCTTGTGGAGTCTGCTGTCCCAACTTCTTGTTCCTAGAAATCAGATTGGTTTTGGAGTACCGTCATATACTTAAGTGATTTTCTTAAATTGATGCCCATACCTTGACTGTATTCATGCTAAAAAAATATCCTTGTTAAAATCAGCTTTGTATTTACTTCCAAAATCTCTTGTTAAAGTGGATTATACATGCTACAACCCATTGCCATGCCAAAAATACAGGCTATAATAGTTGCCATGTGAAGGTATACATGCTAGAATATGAAGTATAAATCAGCTTTGTTCACATTTGGTGATGCATGTTGCCTTTGAATGCTTGCTCTCTTGGAGTGCCTCTTTTGTTTTGAGTGCTGCTTCTTTTTGAGCACTTAGTCCCTTGGAGTACATCTTTTGCTTTGCTTTGCTTGCTTCATACATAGTTGTTCCATATGCTTGGTTATCCTTGCACCTTACTTGCTGCCCATGCTCCAACAAGTGGTTCTGGAAGATATATGACTTCAATGTATGTATCACTAATGGAAACATATGATGTAGTGTTGGATAAATCGCATGCCATAAGTGCCATTATGACCTTGGAACCTTCTTAGATCTTTCCTATTGCTTAGTTCCTCTTTTGTATGCTTGTGAATTTTACCATTTGTTGATCTTTCAGTATATCTTTAGCTGCCTCTACTTGCTTCCCAAGTGGGTTTTGTCAACCCCTACTTGTTCTTGATGGTGGGGGTGTTTTCTTGCTTTACTCTTGAAGTGGAGGTGCTTTAGAAGTGCCATTCAAAATGTTTTTTCCACATTCTTATGCGCATGCTACAATCAATAAAGAAAATATAATGCATTTTTATGGTCATATGCAAATTGCTGAAAGCCTACCTCTTCCATATAATGGCTACAAAAGGATGGCTGGAAAACATAGAATCTCTTCCTTAAGGCTGCCCATAATACTGTTTACAAGTAGACCTTGTTGTTTTTGTACTCACCCTTGATGAGTGGTATGCCTCTCTACTCACTCTTTCAAGTGGATCTAACTCATACATGGAATAATAAATGAAACTTTTCCAAAATACAAATTCCATAAGTTGTAGTGCTTTCTTTCTCATGGAGATAACTCTTTGGTGGTTAGAACAAACTTGTAGATGTCATTCAAAATGAATATACGAGTCTAAACTTGCAAGCTATGCAAATGCTCTATCCAAGCATCAAAAGATAACTTCTTCCTTGCAATGGTGATGGAGGTACATTTGAAGAATGTTCTCACATGCTTCTTTCTTGGGCAGCTCTAATTCTTGTTGCATCATTGTAGTCTCTTATTCTTCTCCTTTTACTCTTGGCAGCTCTTATGCGTTTGCCTTGTTCTTGGGGTGAATACAAGGATATAGTTCCCAACACATTACACGACGATGCCCACTAATCTTGCATTGGCTACAGTAGTTACTATACTTGTACATTCTCATGGAAAGTGTTCTTACCACCTGTGCGTGTGACTTCATTCTTGGCTTGCTCATGATGTTGTATTGAAGAGTGCTTTTCAATTTTTTCCTTTGTAAAGAGCTTGGGCTTCTTAGTGATAGATTTCTATTTCTAACACATGGTTACACAAGGAGTACTCATCTAACAAAAAGTACATGGATATAGATCCCGACAATCGTAAGCTACATGGCCTCTTCTTCCAAAAGCAGTGGAGGACGTTTCTCTTGCATACCTTTCTTGGTTTGCCTTTATGCTTGCTTGCTACCTTGCTTGGGCTTCCAAGTAGTGAAAAATGTAGAGGTTCATGGACTGTTCTTTTACTCTCTATTCCTTTTATATTGGCACAATGATGATAGAGAGATGAAACACTATCTCTTCATTCTTCTTTGGAAGTGCTTGATATGATTCTCTGGCTATATGTAGTGGTGAAGTAATTCTTGAGAATTCACAAAAACAATAGTAGCTTTGTTATTACCTTCTTTATGTGTGATTTGATGTATAGGTGGCTTTGGACTCGTCTTTAGTAGATACTATATTTGGATTGCCTTGAGAATTCTCCTATCTCCATATTACTTCCAACAAACCTTGGGCCTGCGTAATATGGTCTTTCCTCAACATCAATGGGATTGAGGATTCATTGGCCATCGTTTCCAAGACCTTGATCACTAGAGCCTACCGTTTTCATTAACTTGAAACCAATGCCTCTATTTTAAGTCTCAAAGTTACCAAGGGATTCAATTGTTAATCGTTGGGAGAAAAAAAAATGGGAGAGGTATTTACCTTGCTTTCCTCCATACTTTGTGTACCTTTTCTAGAAGCAATCCTCTTTCAAATAGAGCACTTATCTTTCCTCTTTGCCTTGCCACATGCTTCTTGCATCTTTAACAATGTCTTCTCCTCTGCAATCAACTCTTTTATAAGCATTCCATGACTTGAGATTTTTGTTTTTCACTTGTGCATTTTTACATGAATATAATTTTCACGATGTAGACGATAATGTGATGAAATTACTTAGATGATTTGTAACAATAGAATTATATATCACAAAATTAAGAATAGAATAAATAGATCCACAATAATTGACGAAAGAGCATAATACTTGAATATTCTGACTGAGCCACTTTGAAGGGGCAACTTCCACAACAATGCAATAAGAAAATTCACAATATTATGATAAAAGACTAACCACTATCTTCTATATACACTCTACTTAGTTATGGTTATTCCATACGCTGACCATATTAAGAACATCGAGAAATGTAACAAGATAATATGGTGTGTAAGCCACAAGTCGGCCACACATATTCCTAGATGCACTATAAGTTAAGGGTGTAGCATGCCCCTCTCTTTAAAGCAATGTTGGCCTCAATGTTGAATCAAACCAGGGTGTTGCTGTAGGGACGTTTCATCCTTTCATGTTGTATCTTCAGAATGCAGGGTCTTCCATTTGATCAAATACTCCTTAATCGCTTTGGTCCACAGTTGCTTAGTGTGCGTGTGAAGGATCTCTGAGGCTCTATAATGACTCAGTCTTCTTCATCCAATTCAGGTAACTCAATTTTAGTGGAAACTCTGTGCCCAATTACCTTCTTCAGGCAAGATACATGGAATACTAGATGTATGCGAGTGGACATGGGTAATTTCAGCTTGTAAACCACACTACCAATTTTCTGCAAGATTTGATGCGGGCCATAATATTTAGTTGACAACTTGTCATCATTTTTTTGTTGCTTTAGACATCTATTTATATGGCTGCAAACGCACAAAGACCCAATCCCTTGTCAAAATTTCCCTCACTGCAGTGTTGATTTACTTGTTTCTTCATTCTATTTTGTGCCATTGATAAATTCTCTCGTAAATTAACTAGTACCTCCTATTGATGGTGAATGTGTTCCTCAACAACTTAAACCTTTGGATGCACTATTAAAGCTAAAGTGATGGATGGGGGGTGATACCCATACAATGCCACAAAGGGAGATATCTTAGAAGAAGCATGAAAATAATGTTATACCTGTGATCATTGGAATCCAAGAAGGGAGGTTACTATAGTGTTAATTTAAGCAATATAACTCATATAAACACACTAATGCTTATACTCCTAGCCTAAATATTAGGTAGAGCTTAATAACAAAGACTAAATGAAAGCATAACAAAAACATAAAAGACAATAACTCTTTTACCTTCCTTGGGAGCTCCAAATGGCTTTGTTGAATGGCTAGCTTGGCTTGTGCATCAAAAAAGTCTTTGACAATGGAGGTTGTGTAGTTCCTTTGGCTTGTGATTGGTTGTTTGAAGATTTTGGCATTATAACACTATTTGCATGAGTCTTATGAAACAAATCCTTCATAATAACTCTATAATATCCAAGCTTGTTGAATATATTTGTGCACAATAACTTTGCACCAAAATACCTTGAAAACCAATGGACATGACTTTGTATTTATAGCCTTAGGAATTAACTCTCACCCAAAGTGACTTAGGGTTGAGTTTAGGTTTGGAATGGGTTCAAACTAAACTTAGGTGAGTTAAAACTAACTTCAGTTGAGTTAATAGTTGTCAAGTAATTATGATTCGCAATTACTAGGCATGGCTTTCAAAATTAGATATTTTAAGATATTTTCAAAGAGCTTGACAACTTATAAAGGCAATGATGAAAGGCTAGGATATTTTGAATTTTTGAATTTTCTTTTTTAGATATTCATTAATTTCAAATGGATAATTCAACTAGGCATTTAATTTGGTTTAGTTTGTTAATTGATTTTGATTAGCCTTTTAGCTCCTTCAAGATTTGATTTAAGTGTGCAAGTGCCCCACTTAATAGGTCCATAGGCCAAATTGACAGTTGTGATACTAGAAGGTGATTATGGATGAATTTGTGAGATGTTATTGTTACATACGGTAGGATACCTTAATTAGGGATGTTTCAACATGATTCTATGCTTTGATGAATGATGCACAAGCAAATTTGAGACATTTAGTGATTCGTAGGCTTGATTTGCAATGGCTGGTAGGAATCGGTTTGAAGTCCTATCGAAGGTCAGTTGTGGGCAGTTTTGGATGTCTACAGTTTGTAAGCTATATGCACAGTAACGTCTTCTCAAAGAATGAAACAGGTCGTTAAAAAAGAAGATAATGATTGAAGAAGAGGTTCCAAATATGTCTGGGAATAGCCTATAATGATGCCCCCTCGAGGAAGTGGCCAACACATACGTTTGATGGATGGTCCTTCGAAAATAAATAAGAAAAAGAATGGAATTAACCCATGGGCGAGATTAATCCAATCAAGATAATGCTTGCATGTATTGATTTAAAAAGTAGTATTGATTTGCCCAAAGGTGGTTATAATCAGGAACAAAGGTTGAGATATTGATTTGCCCAAAGGTGGTTATAATCAGTGGCACAAGTATATGCCCTAGTTAGGGTGGATGAGTCGACATAATGATTTGCCTACAGATGGCTATAATCATTAAGATGACTTGGATTGAAAAATGATATTTGATTATGTCCTAGTAGGACATATTGACAAGTATAACTCAAGGATATAATCTGTTGCACACATTAAAGATGAACGAGCGCAAACATAGATGCAAAGGTCTAATTGATGGAAGAAGCCACAAACAACCATGCACACGAGGATGCGCAAAGTGATGAAAGAAATGATTAGAAAAATAAAGGTTTGGTCAATGTTAATAATTCGATTGTACTTGCCAATGTAGAGATGCTCGTCATTATTAGCATTGATACAACTAGAATGGTCAATGTGTTGATTTGATCAAGGAGGGTGGGAGGATTCACCAAGGTTATCAAGGATAATTTTTTGCGGCTTCATTGCTTGTAAGATTTCTCGATCTGATTTTTGTTGTAGCATGTGACAATATACATCATGATATGAAACACCATGATAACTTAGCTGAAATATGGATAAGGACTGACACCCGATCTAATAAACAACTGAAAACAATGCACCAATGATAAAAACCATGATGACAATGTTGACGTATGAATATGGATGGACTTGAGAATAATGCACAAGGAATCACCCATTGAACGCATATAGACTGAGTCAATCCACAACAATGAAACCAAATAAATAGGGAAACAAACAAACAACTAAACAACCAAACACACAGAAAGCTTGAAAGTAAAAATAACATATAGCATCTTGTCTTCAACCAAGTCAACTTCTACGCATGCAGGCTCAATGGAAGGATAAAGAGGGGGTGTTATCAAGCAAGGATACATGCAAAGGGAAGGTCACACCCCCAATGGCAGTGGAATGGATTGGAACTAACAACGGATTTGCCCCAGTAGGGCGGATCGAGGATGACTGATGAGGTTTAAACAGGACACATGTTTTTGGATTTTGAAATTTTTGAGGTTTTTTATCTCGTTAGAGATTGACAAGATAACAATCACAAAACGACGAGAGCATTGGCTTAGTTTGCTCGCAAAACGATGAGAGCTTTGGCTTAGTTTGCTCGCAAAATGATGAGAGCATATGAAAAAAAGGGACTGAGCTGACCTCAACATGAATCGAGCGAGGCCTACATAGTCCTATTAGGCCTTGAAGTCACAGTAGTTCCGCCAACACAAAAGGCAGTAAAATATGACCAGATAACAAGTTTGCAAATTTAGGCAAATATCAAGGTAAATGATAATAGTAATGACAAGGTGATGCAACAATGCATGATAAAAGGGGTTCCTAATTTGCCCATACGCGGTTATAATTAGTAACATAAGGTGGAACATTGATTTGCCTATAGACGGTTATAAGCAGTGGCACCAGTCAAACGTAATGGCAATAGCAGTTAATAGTAATGGCAATGTGATGCGGCAATGCATGATAAAAGGGGTTGTTTCTAATTTGCCCATAGGCGATTATAATTAGTAACATAAGGTGGGACATTGATTTGCCTATAGGTGGTTATAAGCAGTGGCAGGAGTCAAACGTAAATGAAAGATAAATTCCCAGATCCATTGTCACACTGCTTTCATAGACTATCATTTAAACACATAATTTTGAAACTGTTGAAACTAGATCGGAATCCCCTCGCGAAAGGTGGAGGAAGAACCAAAGGAACCAAGATCAAAAGGGTTGGGTGGCTAAAAACAGGCTTGGTCAATAGTAAATGTATGGTAAAACGGTATAGGGTATGGCATTGTTTAAGGATGGTGATGTTATGATAATTGGCTATAGTGGGAATAGGGTTGCCCCCAAGTGATAAGGTAAGATAAATGACAGGGTATGGAACAATGGCAAGAGGAATGGCAAATGACGACAAAGTAAATGGCAAGGTATATATTTTTGTTGTCCCTATTGATGTGGAGATGCATGCCTGATCACCATATGATATAATTGGAATAATCAATCATGTAAATTGCTAGCCCACACCTCTTCTGAATTGCTGCTCTGTCAAGAACCTACTGCAAATTTGGACTCCAATGATGTTGTGATCCTCGTTGATCGTTGATTCTGTTTCCTTCAAACGTCAAGACAAGATATCCTTGTAGCTTTGCAAAGGAAAGTGCAACCAGGGATGGTAAATATAGATAAATGTTGGACGATAGCTCTGATTTGGCAATGTAAAGATGGATGATAATGGAATGTATAATGATTGGGCAACAAATCAAGATCGAGATTTTTAGGCACCTAATATTGCTGATTCCGGATTCGACATAACTTTGGGTGTGGCGGGGTTGAAGACTTTTGAATATGCCCTCGATAGAACCACCAAATTTTTCTGTTGTTTGGGCCTGAGAGTAGCTACCATCTGATTATGCTGTAGAATGGAAGTTGTATTGATGTTATCCTTGATAATGTTTTCATCAACCAGTGAAGCACTGTTGTGCTCAACAATTGGTGCCTCAAAGAGGTTTTCACCAATGAAGTTGTCTTGATTGTTCCATAGCGCCTCCAAAAGGGTTTCACTAAAGAGCATTGACTGTTGACTGTAATTGTCTTCTAATGCCTCAAACGAGGTTTCACTAGAAGATGCTGACCTAGCGCCTTCGAAAAAGTTTCACTAGGGGATTGTTCTTATGCATGAATGTGGTCTTGGTCCCCCTAATATTCTGCAATTGATATGTCACCATGGATGTAGTTCAACAAGGTGTGATTCTGTTAGTCCCAATCGACATTTGTGGGAGGTGGAAGGTCAATATAATGGCTAGGTTGGTAGGTGTTGGTGGCATGTGAAACGTTAATGGAATGGGGGGAGGCAACACAATCCTCGTAGAAAATACTAGAACTTGTGTTGATGTTGAAGTATTCATCCTCAAAAACCGTGGAAGGATCACAAATATATTGATATTGATTTGCAAGGCATGCGTAACCAATATTGTAACAACCATGAATGTATTTTGATTCCGAAGCTGAGTTTGACTCAAAGGACTTTGAATCCGATGTTGAGATTGACTTTGATTCTTCTTCTGATGCTAAATTTGATGTCAGTTGAAGAGTAGAACCTAACTTCAATGTCGATTCTTTATTTGGTGTGGATGTTGCTACAATGATGTTTTGTTGAATGTTTGGTATTGGACAAGTAACGGCCTGTGATGGCATAATGGGCTCCACAGAGACTGGTTTGTCAAAGTGAGATTCCTGCACGAGGGGGAAAAGTTCAAGAGAACTCCATAGAGACTGGCTTGTCAAAGGGAGGCTCTTTAAAAACAGGGCAATGGTTGAGAGAATGATTTGTCCAAAGGCGGCTATAATCATTGACTCAACAAAGATTGGTTTTTCAAAGTGAGACTTCGACAATGGGTAAATGATCAAAAGGTGATTCATCACAGGTTGACTTGTCACAAATAGGTGTTTCAACAAAATCATCGACGATTGGTTGGTTCTTTTGGCCTTGATTGACAAGTAGTTGTAAAATACCAGTTTTGAACACATCTTGGTCTTCAAATGATTGGCTCGATTGGAGAGGTACTAATTGGCTTGGTTGTGGCTTGAAAATTGGCATGGGTTTTCTAAAGTAGGGAATCTTGGCAATGGATGAAGAATAGCTGGTGGTTGGATAATGATAGGCTTATCAAAGGTTGGTTTCAGGGCTACGATGGTAACTGTGACCCATCTAGTTGTATCTGCACAACTTTGTTGGGATAACAAGCTACCATACTTGGAAGGGCTTGGAATGGTAATGGTAGGGCATCGTGGAGCTTGGTTGTTCACACAAGCCAAAGGACGAGGTCCTGGAATGGTAATGGTAAGGCGTTGTGAAGCTTGGTTGCTTGCACAAGCCAAAGGATGAGGTCCTGGAATGGTAACGGTAGGGCGTTGTGAAGCTTGGTTGCTCACACAAACTAAAGGATGAGGTCCTGGAATGGTAATGATAGGGCGTTTTGAAACTTTGTTGCTTGCACGAGCCAAAGGATGAGGTCCTAGAATGGTAATCCTTGGATGCTGTGGAATTTGGTTGCTCGCACAATCCAAAGGAGGGTTAATGGTATAGGTGGGGGATCAGATACTAGGAGCGATGAGATGGCGAATATCATACGTTAACCAGCCCAAAGAAGGTATTACCACATTGTGCTTGAGGATCTTGGCTTTGTTTTCCAGATTGATTATTGTAAGGAGGATATGGATCCATTTCACAAACATCATCCCAATAGGGGTCTTGAACAAAGTCATCATATGCGACCATGTTATCATAACTTGAAATATATAGGGCTCTACTATGAGTGTAACGAGACATATCCAAGTCAATGATAAATGTTTTGCAAAAAGGCCTAGAGTTCTACAAACTCTGAAAAACAAGGCCCAAAGGACAAATGGTCCAAACCTAGTCTAACTTTGTCAAAAAAGGTGGAGTTGTATCTCCAAAAGAGTTTATGTTCAAACTTGATACAAAACAGTCTAATGTCAAATGTCTTACACAAAAAGGTCAAGTGGAAGAATAAAAATCAGAATGCCAAACTCTAGATTCAAAGCGTTTCAAACAAGTCTAATCTAAGAAAACAAAATTTGCTAGGTCTTTTGGAAAAGGCACAAATGCTAGATTCAAAACACGCATGTGCTAGGTCTTTTGGAAAAGACACGAAAGCTAGACTTTAAACAAAACAAGTTATGAAATTTCATCTAACAAATTTGAAACACTTTGGCATAAACTAGGCATTCAGATTTAAACATGAACTTGGTCAATTGGTATAAGGCATGAAACTTTTAGGCCTATGGAAGATATGCTATTTCTCTCGAATCTAGGTATAAACAATAGTTTTCAAATTGAATAAAGAGTTAACCTAAATTACACAACTCAAAAGAAAAAGATCGTGTAGGAATGCTTGCCGTTGCGCCAAAAGGTCGACCTGTTAACGCCCGATACAAACCCCAGATAAGTACCCACCGGAGGCTGTTAGTCCATGTCACGAATCCCTGAGGGGGATGCTGGCGATTAGTCCAACAATCCCCCCCTCAGCGTTACCCGAGGGGATTCGAACCCGTGACCACGGCTCTGATACCAATTGTTAAGCACAAGCTTATACTGAGGGGGGGGTGAATCAGTATAAGATATTTTATAACTTTCGGCTATTAATCTTAAATTCAAAACCTCAAATTATTCCGCAATTAATATATTCAAAGCAATCAAATGCAAAACCACACAATGCAAATAGACACAGATTTGCGTGGAAACCCTTTCGGGAGAAAACCACGGAGAAATTCTCTTAATATAAATATTCGTAGGCACCAACCTATTGGAGCACCAACCCCAAAAACAATTTTGTAGGCACCAACCTACAGGAGCACCGACCCCTTTCACTGAGCACCAACTCAGCAAGAGACACCAATCTCTTCAAAATCTACACCTACTTGAGCATACCCCTTACATACCAACCTTGCTTTGTTTCGAGTGACTTGGCCATTTTCATTCAATTTGTTTCGAAAAACCCATTTAGTGCCAATTACATTTTGATCCATTGGCCTCGGCACAAGTTCCCAAGTCTCATTCTTCTCAATTTGATCTAATTTTTCTTCCATTGCTTTTACCCAATGTTTATCATGACTAGCTTCAGAAAAATTCTTAGGCTCTACCTTGGATAACAAAGAAAAATTTACATGCTCAGGGATACTTACAATTCTTCTTCTGGTTTGCACCCCAGCATCAATGTTTCCAATGATCTGACTTTCAGCATGATTCTTCTGAACAAAGTGAGATGGTGCTTTGGTGTCCTGTCTTTCAGATTCACTTAATTTTTCTACATTTTCTTCCTCCCCTTCTACAAGATTGGGTATTTCTAGAGGCTCTTCTGAAGGTTCTTTTGCCTTTTGATTCATGATCTCATCTATTCTAACACTAGCACTTTCTACGATAGTTTGTAGCCTTTTGTTATAACATCTATAGGCTTTGCTTTTGATGGAGTAACCAAGAAAAAATCCTTCATCAGCTCTTGAATCAAATTTGCCCAAGTTTTCTTCATTCCTGTTGATAAAACATTTACTTCCAAACACTTTGAAATGTTTGACCGAAGCTGGTCATCCTTTCCACAATTCGTAAGGAGTTGTCATTATTAACTCTGATTTGCCCTCTATTCAAGATATATACTGCTGTATTAACTGCTTCTCTCCAGAATCTATCTGATAGCTTAGATTCATTCAACATAGTTCTAGCCATCTCTTGAACGGTTCGATTTTTCCTTTCCACCACTCCGTTTTGTTGTGGAGTCCTTGCAGCTGAGTATTGTCTCTTAATTCCATGATCTACGCAAAACTCAATGAATTCATTTGAAATAAACTCACCTCCTCGATCTGACCTTAGACATTTTATTTTCAGCTCTTTTTCATTTTCTACTAATGCCTTGAAAGCTTTAAACTTTTCAAATGCTTCTAATTTTTCTTTTAGAAAGGCTACCCATGTCATTCTAGTATAATCATCAATGAGCAACATAAAGTAGCTCTCACGTTGCATGCTTTCAGTTCTGGTAGGACCACAAAGATCCGTATGAATCAGCTCTAGTGGTTTGGTGGTTGAATATTCCTTCGTTCTGAACCTTGTTCTGGTTTGCTTCCCGTGTTGGCATTGCTTGCATAGAGTGCTTGAAGGTTTTGTTATCTTTGGCATATCTCGCACAACTTGTTTGTTGCTGATTTTCACAAGATTATCAAAATTTATGTGCCCTAACCTTCTATGCCATAGCCAACTTTCTTCAACTTGACTCAGACAACATTTCTCTTCTCTCATTTCTCCAAGCATGTATAGGTTGTTTGTGGTTCTATGAGCATCTGCAATTAGTTCTCCTGTGAACCTTTTTCTGATCTCACAACCTTCAGAAGAGAACTTTAGTGTGTGTCCTTGATCACACATTTGGCTAACACTTAGAAGATTATGCTTTTACCCTTCCACATATAACACATTTTCTGTTTTGGTTTTTCCATTATCGATACTAAGTGTACCTTTTCTTGTTATTTTGGCTGTAGTGTTGTCTCCGAACTTCACCATGCCTTCATTGACCTTTTTTAACGAGATGAATTTGCTTTTATCTCCAGTCATGTGTCTCGAACAACCACTATCAGTGAACCATTGTTGTCCTTCATCTCTAGCATGGAATGCTGTTTGAACAATCATGGATTCTTCTTGCTTCTTCTTCCAGATCTTTGATGGTTCTCTTTTCTTTATCACTGGAGCTTTGAACTTTTGATCTTGTCTTATAGATTCAAAAACACTTCTACAATAGCGTGCTATATGTCCATAGTTGTTGCACTTGTAACAAACTATAGCTTCATCAAAGTTTGATAAGGGAGCAAACGAATTGTAGTTTCTGTTCGAAGCTCCATAGGTTCTTTTGTTTCTGCTCCTGACTTCAATATCCTTGGCTCTCTTTCTACAATCTAATTTCTTATGACCAAAATGATTGCAATAATAACAATATCCATGAAAATAATTACCAAACCTGATTTTATTTGTATATCTTGGAGCAAATGGTCTTCTGAAGTTTTGTTCTCCTTTGCTTTCTTTGTTGATAGAGTTGGTTTTTGTATTCTTGGCTTCTTCCTTCTTGGTCTCCTTTTTCATTGGTTCCTTAAGAGGTTCAACGTAGCTCTTAGCTTTTTCTTTTTCTTTCTCATACCCAATGCTTGACTTGTTAGATGGTGATCTTTGACTCTCTAGAATCTTATTCAAAACTTGAGTGCTTTTCTCAGATTTCAATTCACTTGTTATTTTAAAATTCGCCTTTTCTAGGTCCCTTTTTAAAACATCTATTTCAAATTCATACCTTTCACAGTCTTCTCCTTTCTTCTTTAGCTGATCCGTTAGATCTTCTTCAATTTTTTTTGCTTCTTCGATTTGGACTTTTAGATCAGCAATTACCTTGTTTGATTCCTCAAAGACTTGTGATGTCTTCGTTTTGAAGTCTCGATTCTCTTCATATTTTCGGAGTTGTAACTTTAGTTTCTGATTCTTCTTCTTAAATGCTTTTATTTCTTCCAATTGGCAAAGTTCTTTTTGAAGGTTCACCTTCTTCCATGTCTTCGTCTTCCTCCAAATTATCTTTGCTGGTGGTGGCATTTTCTTCTGTAGCCATGAACAGAATCTCTTCATTATCACTCTCAACATCACTTTCTTTGTTTTCTTCGGATGAGTTGCTATACCTCTTCGAGTATAGGCTTTTCTTTTGTTTCTCAAATCTTTGCTTGTCTTTGCTCGGCTTGAATCCCTTTTTGTACTTTGATTTGTTTCTCTCATCATCGCTATTTCCTTTATTTGGACATTTCGCTGCAAAATGACCAATTTTTCCACAATTAAAGCATTTAAATGGTAACTTTCCTTTATATTTGCCCGATCCTTTCTTTAACTTTCGAATGAATAGAGCTTCATTTTCATCTTCTTCACTACTTGAATTTTCACTTGATTCTAGTTCTTTGATCTTCTCTTTTTTTGAGACCTTGAATGATGCTTCCTTCTTCGACTGTCTCTCAGATTCGGTTCTCATTTCATAGGCCGTAAGAATTCCATGGAGCTCGTCCATTTTCATCATGTCTAAATCCTTCATTTCTTCAATGGCGGAGACTTTCGCATCAAATCTCAATGGTAGGGATCGCAGGACTTTCTGAACGATCACAGATTCTTCAATTTTCTCTCCGAGTCCTCGAATGACATTAACAATTTCATCGACACGAAGAAGATACCCAACAATGTTTTCATCATTCTTCATTTTTAAACTTTCAAACTACCTCCGATGGGTTTGGAGTTTTGCTTTTCTAACCTTACTATCACCTTCATAAATAGTGTTGAGTTTATCCCAAATTTCTTTTGCAGATTCACAATGCATAACCTTAACAAACTCATTTTCTGAAAGCCCGCATAAGATTGCATTCATAGCTTTCGCATTGTTCTCACTGGCCTTTTTCTCGGTGGCATCCGTTGGTGCAATTTGTGGCGTTGTGTATCCTATTACCACTGCTTGCCAGATATCAAATCCTAGGGCCATCAAGTAAGTCTTCATTCTTATGCTCCAAAATGTGTAATTCGTTCCATCGAACAAAGGAGCCTTGTTGGTGGAGAAACCATCTAGTACTTGAGATCCTGCTATATGTGCTTTCCAAGATCTACCTTCTAGCAGTTGTGCTAACACCGAAGGAACCGGCTTTGATACCAATTGTAGGAATGCTTGCCGTTGCGCCAAAAGGTCGACCCGTTAACGCCCGATACAAACCCTAGATAAGTACCCACGGGAGGCTGTTAGTCCATGTCACGAATCCCTGAGGGGGACGCTGGCGATTAGTCCAACAGATCGATGTCTAGGCCAAAATTTCATAAAGCATAGGCATAAATCAATCAATGTTTGGATTTGAACTTGTCAAGGCTAATTTCAAACTCAACTTAGGAAAACTAGGCTTCTTTGAACAAACAACAAGCTAGACAAAACTGAATGACATAACGACACCAGGTATAAATCCAAAAGGCACACATGGGTTTGGTTTTGAAATTGGAATTTGGTCGCAAGGCAAACAAGTCTATGAAACAATTCGGGTAGCGTAATGACGTTATCATGCTCCAAATATGCGATTAATGGATTTGTTTCAGGATTGAAAGGCAAAAATGTTTGAAATGTATTGGGTAGTGTAACGACACCTTTTTCAATCAAATGACACACAAAGGTTTTGACAAAAAATTTAAGACAAAAGTATGGTGCCAAATGGGTGGCGTAACGCCTCCTCGAACAAAGGAGTGATGTATAAACAAGACTCATTTTTTGATGCGATATAACAAACAAATAGTTTAGACTCAAAAACCATGTAAGAAAAGTTAAAATGACATAAACACCTAAGTGTAAACGTCCGAAATCCTAAAACTGACAAGGTTGCATAATACTGCCGAATTTTGTCAATATACTCGCTCTTGAGAGGATTTTAATTGTTAATCCAAAAATAAAAGCGCATTAAAAATAGGGTTTTTAGGCCCTCTCTTCTTTCAAGAGTTTGTACTGCGACATGGATCTTCGACCTACTCGTCCTGCATCATCAATATGTCCGCGGCAAGTGGGGTTCTAAAACTATCATTTTTTACGTATTTTTAGATTGTCCCAAGTGTGGCTAACATAAGAGATGCTCATGTCAATTAGATCCGCATCAACCGACTTGTTGTGAAAAGGTCTTGTCCTTTTCACAACCACTACATTCGTCGCTTGCTATAGTGTAGTGTGATGTTCGAATTGATTATGTGTTTTGAGGGCAATAATTGCTAACATAAGTAGTTTAACCGTTCAAACTACCGTCACAACAATTCACCAGCACAATTTGTATACTCCACCGTGGAGTGGGGTTGAAACGATGTCAGGAGATGAATTCTCGGATCAACGTTTCTTTAGAGAACCCGTGAGGAGACGATGAACGCCTGCTCATAAGCTAAAATGCATGAAAAATAAAGGCAAAGTGAAAAGACTTTATGATCGTTTTGGGGTCACCCACACCATATGGATTTGGGGAGGGCCTTAACAACATTCTTTTCACGCTTTTGGACTAAAGTGACAAAAGGAAATAATGAGTGCTTTTGGTCACCCGAGTTGCCTAAAGGGGATCGGGGGGAGAGCATACACGCATTAATTGTTTTGCTAAAATAAACAACTTTCAACAAACAAGCATAAAATAAACGACTCTTAGGAGTATATAACTAAGTGTGAAAAAGTTCATTTTAGTGCACCAAAACAAAGCATGTTTTGGAATTTGAGCCCCTTGGCATTAGTTGTTTGGAAAAACTTGCAAAAAGCTTCAAAAACAACTAAACATTAAAACAACTAAGTTTGTTTTAGGTACCAAACAAAATGTGCAAGATTTAACCACTTTCAAACTTTGCTTTTTCCACCTTACGACTTGCAATTTGTTAGAGGGTTTGCCTACTTAGAAGACCAAAAGTGAGTGAGAAAACAATTTTTCAAAATGAGCTTTCGGGTCTTTGTTTCTCTCTCAGAGAGATCAACGTTGATCCACGTAGGGATCAATGTCGGTCTACAGAAATCGACGTTGATCGATCCACATGGATCGATGTCGGTTGCTGTAAAAACACAAAATATATTTTTTCACAGAAAGATTTGTTGGTAAAACAAGCCTACAAATCCAATATATCCCTGGATCTTGCAAGAAAACGATTAAACAAACAATATATGGGCCCCAAAAACGTAAAATGAAAACCATAAAACTCAAGAAAATCTCGCACTAGTCACGCTTTTGCCGTGCTTTGTTCTTCACACATGGATCGATGTTGGTTTTGGTAGAATCGACGTCGGTCCTAGAAGAATTGACGTCGGTCGTGGGAGTATCAACGTCAGTCTTTGTGTAAATTGTGTGTTGCCAAAAATAGAACTACGTGAAAAACAAAGTTAAAACTCAAATTTTGAAGATTCTTAAGAGTCTTAAGTGCTGCATATTAATCCCTTTGTATGGGATGCTTGAGGTCCCATCAGGGGTGCCATTTGTGATCATTCGAATCCAAGAAGGAGGTTAGTATAGTGTTAGGTCAAGCAATATAATTCACATAAACATATTAACACTTACACTCCTAGCCTATGTTCTAGGGAGAGCTTAGTAACAAAGACTAAATGAAAGCACAACAAAAACATAAAAGACAATAACTCTTTTACCTTTCGTGGGAGCTCCAAATGGCTTTGTTGAATGGCTAACTTGGTTTGTGCATTAAAGAAGTTTTTGTCAATGGAGGTTGCTTGGCTCCTTCTCTCCTTGGCACTTTTTGGCTTGTGATTTCTTGGCTTACATTATAACACTATTTGTATGAGTCTTATAGAACAAATCTTATATAATAACTCTACAATATCCAAGCTTGTTGAAGATATTTGTGCATAATAACTTTGCACCAAAATAATTTGAAAACCAATAGGCATGGCCTTGTATTTATAGCCTTAGGAATTAATTCTCACCCAATGTGAGTTAGGATTGAGTTTAGGTTTGGAATGAGTTCAAACGAAACCTAAGTTAAAACTAATCCCAGTTAAGTTAATAGTTGTCAAGTAATTATGATTTGCAATCACTAGCTTGGTTATCAAAATTAGATATTTTAAGATATTTTCAAAGAGCTTGACAACTCATAAAGGCAATGATGAAAGGTTAGCATATTTTGAATTTTTGATTTTTTTTTAGATATTCATTAATTTCAAATGGATAATTCAATTAGGCATTTAATCTGGTTTAGCTTGTTAATTGATTTTGATTATCCTTTTAGCTTTTTTAATATTTGATTTAAGTGTGCAAGTGCCCCACTTAATAGGTCCATAGGCTAAATTGACAGTTGCGATGCCACAAGATGATTAGAGATGAATACGTGAGAGGTTATTGTTGCATAGGTATGATACCTCAATTAAGGATGTCTCAACATGATTCTGCACTTTGATGAATAATGCACAAATAAATTTTGGGATGTTCAGTGATTTATAGACTTGATTTGAAATGGTTGGTAGGAATCGGTTTGAAGTCCAGTCGAAGGCCAATTGTGGTCAGTTTTAGGTGTCTACAATACCATCATTCAACAAGTGGTAGCCAATAGACCCATTTGTCATGTTTGTCAGAAACAAAACAATGAAGATACCTTTATAGACATTTGTTGACTACCTCTTTTTATCCATTAGATTGAGGATGATAGGATGAGCTATGAGTCAACTAGGTCTCTGTGCCCAAACATGCAAATAATTTAGTCCAAAGTACAAGTAAATATGGGTCTCGATCACTTACAATAATTTTTGGAGTACCATGTAATTTTTGAATTGTATTGAGAAAAACATAAATTACTGTACTAGCAACAAATCGTTGTGATAAGGAACAAAAATGAGCATACTTATTGAGTCGATTCACAACTACCATGATAGCATTTTTACCCTCAGAGTGCAGTAACTCTTTAATGAAATCCATGGAAACCTTCTCCCAATGCTAATTTGGGATGGATAAACGCTGCAAAAGCCCTGGGGTCTTAATGGTTTCACGTTTATTTTGTTGACATATCATACATTCAACCACATATTTATGGACATCCCCCTTGAGTCCTTCCCAAAAGAAATCTTTTTTGATTCTATGATATGTTTTCAAAAATTCGGAGTGACCTTCAAGTGGAGAGGCTTGAAGTTCCTGAAGAATTTTATGTTTGAGGAGAGTGCTTACAAAGGTATAATCTATCTTTATACCATAATGTGTTTCTTTTCCATGTAAATTTTTTAGATTAGTTAGAACTCCGTGGAAGATTTTGAATCAAATCCTTGGTAGCAATGTCATTATCTCATTTTGATCTTGCTTCCTCTAGTTAATCTGCCGGTCACATGGTCATGGCCCATAACAATGCCTCAACTGATTCATCCCATCGAGAGAGGGTTTCTTTCTTATATACTATTTCAAAATCAGAGCTTAACATTTTAGTCACCCATTTTTTTTGTTCTTCATATGACAATCATTGCTTCAAAAAATATTTGAGGATATCATGATCAGATTTTACCTGAAAGTGACAACCCATCAGATAAATTCTCCATTGCTTCACTGCATGCAAAATAACCATCTATTTCTCATAGTTTGATTTGATCCTATTTTTTACCTTCAGTTGGTGACTTTCAAAAGCCAGTGGTTTGCCTTCTTGCATGAGTACACTCTCATGCTATAACTTGATGCGTCACACTTCACAACAAAAGTTTTTGAAAAATTAAGAGTAGCCAAAACTAGAGTTGTATACATAGCTATTTTCAATTGTTCAAACACCTTGGTAGCTGAATCAATTCATTGGAAGGAGTTTTTGTTCAACAAAAAGTGAGGGGGTTGCAATGCTACACTAATTTTTGACAAACCTGTGATAGTAACTTGTTAGCCCTAGAAATCTTCGGAGGTTCTTGAGGGTCTTGGGAACCTGCCACTCCGTCATCGCGTGGATTTTTTTAGCATGTGTGGCCAACTTGTGGCTTACACACCATATTATCTTGTTGCATTTTTCAGTGTTCTTAATATGGTCAGCTTATGAAATAACCATGGCTAAATAGAGTATATATAGGATGTAGTGGTTAGTCTTTTATCAATATATTGCGAATTCTGTGTTATTGCATTGTTGTGGACGTTGCCCTCTCGAAATGGTTCAGTCATAATATTCAAGTATTCTGCGCGTTTGTCAATATTGTTGTGAATCTACTTATTCTATTATTAATTCTGTGATATAAAATTTTATTGTTATGAATCATTCAAGTAATTTCATTACAAGTGGTATCAAGGTTTTGATTTGGTCAAGTTTCTACGACACAATTTTTAGGGATTTGGCATCCGAAGCACCAAAAGGTTGAAAAAACTTGTGATCCGGGAAGAATTGAATTTTTTCGTCACCGTAGTTTTGTTCGTAGATTTTTTTACAAAAAAATGAAATAAAAAAGTATGGAAATTTTTTTACCTTGTGCAAATTAGTAGTTGTTGGATTCGTCTCTACGAGACAATCGCAACGGTATGTTCTACCGGTACACTTTTTCAGTTTGATTTTTTTCACCCTTGTGCACATTAGTAGTCGTTGGATTCGATTTGGCGAGGCGATCACAATGGTATCATCTGTCGATACACTTTTTTTGGGGGTCACAACCCTCGTAGGGTTTGTGCATCATCGGGTCTAACACTCGTGGATGTGGGAAAGGGAAAGAAACACCTAAACTCCTCACAAGGACGACATTAAATTTGAAACTTCTGATCCATGTATTTCAGAGGTAGTTCAACAAATTAAGAATTGCATGGTATGGTGCAGAAAGATGATTAAAGGGGACATCACGGCACTGAGAGGGGCCCTGAATGGCTTGCAGGATCAATTGCAACAACTAATTGGACAATTGGGCAACTTGGCAACTCAATGATTGCAAAATAACCATAGTTCCACGACATTTCGGGACGGGGGGACGGGGGGCCTAAATTTGGGGACAGCAGTGGGCAGGCGGCGGGGGAGCGGTGCTGAAATACATATAGTACTTGAAAAATTAGCTATATAAAAATGTATAAGGATTAAGTATATTGCATTGAACATCAACAATTTAATATTGTGATTTAATCATTTAAGTTTCAAATTTGATCAATTGAACAATGAGCATTAACAATTTAATGTCCCAACGGAGCGTGGCGGAGGTGGTGGAGCGGTTGGGGGACGTCCCCCTGATGTCCCCACATCTCGAGGACGTCCCCTTATCGAAAACGACATTTTTTTTGGGGGGGGATGCGTCCTCGTGGAATAGTGAAAATAACCCTCCACTTCAATTTGGTTCTCCAAACAATCACAACACCAATCCTAGTACGAAGCTATTGTTGCCAAAAGTGGACTTGCGCAAGTTTGATTGTAATGATCCACTCACATGGCTTACTCAAATTGAAATTTTATTTGATCTGCATTAGACTCCATTTTCACAAAAAGTGGTCATGTCCTCTTTGTATCTGGATCCTGAGCAAAGCATTTGGTATCGCTGGTTGTGTGTTCAAAAGAAAAAGAAGGGTGTCCTAGTTTTATGGTCGACATTTTCTGAGGAGTTACAACTCCACTATTGCAATAATGTCTCTGAAAATTACTTCAGTCAGCTAGCCAAGTTGCGTCAGACTGGGACTGTAAAGCATTATATTCATCAATTTCATAATCTCTCATTACATGTGGTAAACATCATTAAGAAAATTTTGATTGATTTTTTTTTGGGTGGCCTCAAATATAGCATCCAATTGGAGGTTTGCATGTTTCATCCCAATAATGTATCTGAAGCCATACCAAGGGCACAAATCGCTGAGGAAAAAACGCTGATCAAATTGACACCTCAACAAGTTGAAGAAAAGCGTGCAAAAGATGTGTTTTGGTTTTGATAGCAAATGGAGCAAAGGACATCGATGTGCTGAAAAGTTGTTTTACATTGAAGGCGTCAATGATGAGGCTTCAGGGGCAGGTTTGGAAGAACTTGAGGATGAATCTGAAGACTATGAACTAACTATTCCTTGTCATGCACTTTCATGCATTAATACTCCCAAAAGGTGATTGTGTTAATTGACTTTGGGAGTACACATAACTTCATCAACAGTAAACTGGCTACTCGTTTGAACTATTTCATTTACTCTGCTCCAGAATTTTAGGTCATGATTACAATTGGTGGTACAATCAATTGTTTTGAAAAATGCCATAGCATTTAGCTTGCTATGAGAGACGACTTATTAGATTGCCATATTTTTGTTATTCCCATAGGAGGCGCTGACATTGTTTTGGGAGTGCAGTGGCTCACCACTTTGGGCACTATTGAGATGAATTTCTAGTAACTATTCATGAGGTTCCATTTAGCAAGCATGACCCTTGAATTGCATGGATTATGATTAAATCTCCACAATTGGTTAGTTCCCACAAGATGATGAAGATTCTTAGAAAATGTGCAGAGGGAATTATGGCACGCTTATTTTCCATAGAGGTTCAACCAACCAAAGAGTCTACACATCTTGATTTGTAAAGGGTGTTGGATGATCATTTTGTTGTTTTTGGAGACATGCTAAAATGACTTCCACCAAGTCGTGCACATAATCATGTCATTAAGATCATTCCGGAAAGTATACCACCCAACATCAGACCCTACATGTATCCCTATGCATCAAAAATTGAAATTGAAAAGATGGTACAAGAGATGTTAGAGACACGAATCATCCGACATAGTCAAAGTGAATATTTCTCCCTTGTGGTCATGGTGTGGAAGAAGAATTACAGTTGAAAGATGTGCTTAGACTACAGAGAACTCAACAAGTACATCAAAGATAAATTTCTTATTCCAATAATTGATAATTTGCTAGATGATTTGCATGGTGCTGTTTATTTTACCAAGTTAGACATTCGCTCTGGGTATCATTAGATTTACATCCACAATGAGGACATACCTAAAACATGTTAGGAACCCGTGTTTTACTCTTCTATTTACATTATTAGTATAGTAGTTGCTTTGGACGCATATGCTTTGTAAGTCGTCCCTGGAGCATATTTATTTTATTCCACATGCATGAGGTGAAATAGTTGTTAGAATAGAATTAATATTTAAGTCAGTGTTAAGGCTCAATGAAGGCATCCACGAATTGTATTGAATTGAGCTTGCTCAAAGGAGGTTGTCTTCTCGAAGAGGCCAGCGATTTTGCAATTCTGCTATTGTAATTTAGTTCTGTTTGTTTCATTCAATATATTGCTGATTTTTCGTAGTTTATTGTGTATTTGCAATTATATGTTAATTTGTTCAGGAAGGATCCTTTCATCTGGTATCAGAACGCTTTTTAGGGAGTTTTTTTTTTTGGCTATCCACCGTATGCTCTCACCTTGTCGTAATTGGACCTTGGTGATCAGAAAGTGGTAACAGATCCATTCCCAGCGCTTCTGTGTGACAGTCTAGATCTACAGTTCATTTTGGCAACAAGACGTCACCAAAGATCATTATTTTCTGCTCAACCACATTGCGTTTGTGTTTTACTCCGGATTTTATCTTCTATTTCGAATCAGGGTAAACCCTGTCCGCGTAACTGTGGAAAGTGCTTGGGTGAAAGCGCTAAAACTCATTGTGAGGGGTACCACAGAAACCCCAAAGTAGCTGGCTCATTGAGAGCACTTGCCAGCGAAACGGGCAATGACCCTTTTTTGACTGACTAGTCCCCACCTGTGAAGAAAATCAAGAGCTGTCGCTAAGAGATAAATCTGTGGACAAATTTTTTGGATAGCAGTACTCGCTCAGACGGCATTGGTGGCCAGAGTGATTTATAAAAAACTTTTAGGCAACCGTTCAAATTTGGGGTCCATTTCCGTCAGATCAGAAAGCAAAACGAGTTATAAAACCATATAAATTTTAGAAGACTATCAATAGAGTAGCAAAAAACTAGAAATCAGAAATAAGTGTTGGAAATTTTCATTTTTTTGCAATATCTTCCAGTCTGTAGGCCTGTTGCTTCTCAAAATTTACCAGGACCCCTGAAATTCAATTCTCTACATTTTCTTCTTTGAGGTCCCATATCCCAATTCCACTTCAAATTTTTGCAAATCTCATTGTTTTGTTTTTTCGAGTTCTATCATAATTTTTCCAGTTTCTGTTCGTTTGCCTCAAAATGTTTACATAGTGTTTGTCTCCTTTTTTTGTTTCTTCATTCCTCTGATAAATTTTTCAGTTTTTTCCATTTTTTCCTCTGAAATCACCCTCGTCTTTGTCAATCATACTCCTTCTGTGCAACAAATTTTCGTAAAAGTACCTTTACCCCTCCCGATTTTGTCCAAATTAAAAAATTCTTTTACTAAACGTGTCTTCACTTTAGATTTCCCACCCATTGCCAAAAAAAAAAAATAGGGTATGGTAGTCACACGTGCAAGTACCAAGATCATGGAAGAAATTACAGCTTTGACAACCCAGGTTACTGACTTAACTGATATGGTGTGTGGATTGAATGAACATAATGGCCTTTTGCTCAACAGATTACAGAAGACGGAGTCTTCTTTTGAGAATACTTTGTTGTCCACCCACCCACCACGTGGGACCAAATTGGACTTTTGACGATTTAATGGTACATACCCGACGGGTTGGATTTATCGTGCCGAACAATACTTCAACCTTCATAATACTTATCATCTCAACAAAGTTCCAATTGCTTCCTTCCACTTGGAACTAGAAGCATTCCAATGGTACCGTTGGTATCTCAAAGCTAATGATGAAACTGATTGGACAACTTTGCATCCCTACTTTTGGGTATGTTCCGTCCCTTAGCATTTGAGGATTTTACGGGAGCCCTGAACAAGCTTCGTCAGACAGGCACCATTCGTGATTATCAAATTGAATTTGAGAACCTAGTAAATCACATTAAAGGGTTATCAGATGACTTCTTCAAGAGTTGTTTTATTAGTGGCCTCAAAGAGCCCATTCGCTCTGAGGTCAAGATGTTTCAACCTTAGAGCATGATGGCAGCGTTGTGTCTTGCAAAACTTGCTGAAGACAAAATCACTGCCCAACGTCGCACTTCTAATTGGGCACCCTCTAAGCCCTCTTTCCAACAACCCAAATGCCAGGACAACCCCCATCAAATGTCTCACAGGAGCTGAAATGTGTGCACGTCGCGAGAAAGGGCTTTGTTACAATTGTGATGATAAATGGGTTCTAGGGCATAAATGCATCGAGCAAAAATTGTACGTACTAGATGTTGATTCTCCACCAGATACTGAAGATTATGAGGATACTACCGAAGATATCGCACAAGAAGCTAATGGTTTTACGCACCCAAATTTTCCTTTGAAAATCTCCATGCATGCTTTGGCGGGAGTCACTGCCCCTCAAACGATGCGTATCTAGGGTTATTTTAAGAAGCAACTCCTCACCATCCTTATTGACTCTGGCAGCATGCACAACTTCATCGACCCTCAGGTCGCCAAGCAAGCAGAGTGTTTTATCCACCCATGTTTCAGTTTTGAGATCATGATTGCCAATGGAGGCACATTACCTTGCAAGGGCAAGTGTCGTATTGTTTGTATTTCAGTGGGTGACTATAACCTTCGGGCCGACATGTTTGCTTTATCTTTAGGGGGATGTGATGTTCTTGGTGCTCAATGGTTACGAACACTTGGTCCCATCCTTTGGGACTTTTCAAACCTTTGGATGCAGTTCTCAGAGATGGGGCAAAAATACACCCTACAAGGCCTTCTGGGCTCCACCAACATTGTTAGCTCTCATCGCATGGAGAAACTTCTCAAACGGGGATCTCACGGCATCATCGCCCAACTCTTTTCTCTTCATAGTACTTCACCACCAGACTATCACCCACCTTTCGACTTGCACAACCTTTTGGACAAGCATGTCTCAGTTTTTGAGGAACCTACTGGATTGCCACCTCACCGGCCTTAGGACCATCGCATCCCACTACTTCTTGGCAGTGCACCTCCTAACATTCGGCCCTATTGATACCCATTTCATCAAAAGATTGAGATCGAAAAGATCATCCATGATCTCTTGCAGGCTGGGGTTATTCAACCCTACACTAGTCTGTATTCTTCACCAGTATTGCTTGTTCGTAAGAAGGATGGTTCTTGGCATCTTTGCATTGATTATCAGTGTTCGAACAAACTAACCATCAAGGATAAGTTTCCAATCCCCGTCATCAATGAACTCCTTGATGAATTCTATGGTGCACAGTTTTTCTCCAAATTGGACCTGCACTTAGGGTATCACCAAATTCGTTTTCATGATGTCGACATTCTTAAGACAACCTTTTGCACACATTATGGCCACTATGAGTTCCTTGTCATGCCATTTGGGAGTACTAATGCCCCCTCCACCTTCCAAAGTTCGATGAACCAAGTATTCCGCCCCTTTTGCGAAAGTTGCTCTTGGTCTTCTTTGACGACATTCTCATCTACAGTCCCATGGGAGGATCACCTCCACCACCTCAACACCACCTTGGATGTTCTTGCTGCTAACCGCCTATGTGTTAAACATTCAAAATGTTCTTTTGGGCAAATAGAGGTGGAGTATTTGGGACATATTGTCGCATCTGATGGTGTTCATGTCGACCCCACCAAAATTGCAATTATGACAAATTGGCCCCAACCAAAGACCCTCAAAAGCTTATGTGGATTTCTTGGTCTGACAGGATACTACGAAAAATTTATCAAGGATTATGGCATAATTGCAGCTCCATTAATAGTTATGCTAAAAAAAGATGCATTTGCATGGTCACCTGCATCTTCTCAAGTATTTGATGACCTTAAACATGTCATGTGCACCACGTCAGTCTTGGCCATGCCCGATTTCTCCAAGCCATTTGTGCTTGAGTGTGATGCTTTGGAACAGGTCTTGGTGCTGTTCTTATGCAGGAGGGTCGTTTCATCGCCTTCACTAGTAAGGCCCTAACTGGACGTAATTTGGTATGTTCCATATATGAAAAAGAGATGATGGCTATTCTCCATGCATTTCACAAATGGCGTCCCTATTTGATTGGCTGACACTTCTGCATTAAAATCGACCATCAAAGCCTCAAATGTTTTCTAGAACAACGGGTATCTTCTCCAGAGCAACGAAAATGAGTTTCTAAACTCATGGGATACGATTATGAAATTAACTACAAAAAAGGTAAGGAAAACTTGGTCACTGATGCTCTCTCTCGCCAGTTCGAAGATCCAATGCACCTCTGTGCAGTCTCTCTTCCCATTTCCACCTAGATCCATGATCTTCAAAATGAGTGGCATAATGATATCCCAACCCAACAACTCATTCTTCAAGTATCTACTGATCTATCTACTAAATCTCATTATACTTGGGATGGGCACACATTGCAATATAAAGGTCGCCTAATGTTACCAATAGGTTCCAATTTCAAACAACCAATTTTATAGGAGATGCATGCTTCGCCTTCTGCTGGTCATTCAGGGTTTCTGAAAACGTACGAGAGTTCATTGTAATTTCTTTTGGCACAGACTCAAGAAGGATATCAAAACATTTGTTGTGGAATGTGACATCTGCCAACGTACTAAAGGCGAAACAGTTGCCCCACCTAGTCTATTCCAACCACTTCCCATTCCCACACATCTTTGGACCGAGATTTCCATGGATTTCATTGAAGGCCTCTCGAAATTTGGAGGTAAATCGGTGATTCTTGTCGTAGTGGATCGCCTCTCTAAATATGCTCATTTTTGTACTTTGGTCCATCCCTGCACTGCTTCCACCGTTGCTTAGACATTTTTTGATCACATATTCTGACTCCATGGTGTTCTTGCTTCTATTGTCTTAGATCGTGATTCCACCTTCACTAGCCATTTTTGGCAAGAACTCTTCAAACGTCTGGGTACACAATAAAAAATGAGTTTGGGATATCATCTACAAATTGATGGCTAAACCGTAATCGTCAGTAAATGTCCAGAAACCTATCTTCACTATTTTGTCACAGAGCAGCCACATCAGTGGCTCAAATGGTTACCTCTTGTAGAATGGTGATATAATACATCCTACCACACATCTTACTAAAATGACCCCATATGAAGAAGTTTCTGGGCAAGCGCCCCTATCACTTCTCCTATATACACCTGGCAGTTAACCGGTTTAGGGAGTCAACATTACTCTCTGCCATTGAGATCAAATTCTCCACATCTTGCGGGACACTCTTCATTTGGCACAAAATTGCATGAAGCAGTAGGCTGATCAACACCTCTCGGAGCGCACGTTTCAAGTAGGTGATATGATTTTTCTTCGCCTACAACCATATAAACAATCATCCCTGAAATAAAAGGGTGTTAAACGCTTGCCCCTAAGTTTTATGGTCCATATAAGGTTCTCCAGCAGATTGGGTCTGTTGCTTACAAGTTGGAGCATCCACCTTCCTCCCGCATTCACCAAGTATTTCATGTCTCATGTCTGAAGGAGTTCTTGGCACCAACATTCAAGCACAAACAATCTTACCGGAACTTGATAATGAAGGCTCCCTCCTCAAACCAAAAGCAGTCTTGGCTCGACGCACCCGCCAACTTCGCTCTTACACCATCACAAAGGTTTTAATTCAGTGGCAAGGATTACAACTTGAAGATGCCACATGGGAACCATTATCCTAGATTCAACAACACATTCCGCAATTGAAGCTTTGAGGACAAGGCTTTTTCCAAGAGGGAGGGGATGTTAGAAACCCGTGTTCTACTTTTCTATTTACATTATTAGCATAATACTTGCTTTGGACGCATATGCTTTGTAAGTCGTCCCTAGAGCATATTTGTTTTATCCCACATGCATAAGGTGAAATAGTTGTTAGAATTGAATTAGTATTTAAGTCAGTGTTAAGGCCCAATGAAGGCATCTACAAATTGTATTGAGTTGAGCTTGTTCAAAGGAGGTTGCCCCCTTGAAGAGGCCAATGATTCTGTAATTTTGCTATTGTAATTCAGTTTTGTTTGTTTCATTCAATATATTGCTGATTTTTCATAGTTTATTTCTTGTATTTGCAATTATATGCTAATTTGTTTAGGAAGGATCCTTTCAAAACAACTTTCAGAACTCATGAAAGTTATTATGAATTTATGGTCATATCTTTTGGCTTCACAAATGCACCATCTACATTTCAGAGTTTGATGAATATTGTTTTTAGGCCATTTTTGAGAAAGTTTGTATTAGTGTTTTTTGATGATATCCTCATCTACAACAAAAATTGGGATTACTTCCATATTACTTCCAACAAACCCTAAGCTTGCATAATATGGTCTTTCCTCAACATTAATGGGATTGAGAATTCATTGGCCATCGTTTCCAAGATCTTGACCACTACAACCTACCGTCTTTGTTATCTTGAAACTAATGCCACTATTTTACGTCTCACAATTACTAAGGGATTCAATTATTAATCATGGGGAGAAAAATAAAATGGGAGAGGTATTTACCTTGCTTTCCTACATACTTTGTGTACCTTCTGTATAGACAATCTTCTTTCAAATAGAGCACTCCATGACAATGCCACATGCTTCTTGCATCTTTAACAATGTCTTCTCCTCTACAATCAACTCTTTTGTAAGCATTCCATGACTTAAGTTTTTAGTCTTTCACTTGTGTTTTTTTACAGGAATATAATTTACATGATGTAGACGAGAATGAGGGAGCCAAGTGAATGGATGCCTTACTCCCCAACAGGGGTTACACTCTCTCTCTCAAGGACACACATAGACCCAAGAATTCAAAATGGAAACCAAAACATTATTTATTGAGTAATTATACAACTTTGTAGAGATTCATATACACAAACACACTTTTCCTGCTACTGACTACGAAGAAGACATTACACTTAGTCTCATTGATTGGCTTCAACGAACATACATCATTCTTTCAAGCTCATGGCTTTATTTCTCTTTGAGCTTCTTATGTCTTGGAAAATGGTCCACACATCATGTTTTTCAGTTATGGGCGGTGATTTTACCAATGCTTTCAATGCGGGTTAGATCATTGGTTACTACAGATCGATGACTATGTGGCGGTTACAAATCCACGACCACCATTTAATGTAGGTCCGCAGTTTTGAAACAAGCGGCTGCGGCTTAAATCTGCTCCTTGCATTAAGCGGTTATTTCGTCACCCTCCCAAAAAGGGGTCATTTGATCTCTTAGATATGATTGAAACCATCCCTTCATCACTCTGTTGACATGTTGAACCCTTGATGATGTTCTTTGAATTGTTGTTGATTTTTTTCCAAATGTGGAACATTGTCATCATCGTTAACAAGTTGCACAAACACAAACACGTGTAAAAGAACACAATCCCATTTTTTTGGGTCGATGCAAGATCGTTCACGAACCTAGATGCCCCTGCATTAACAACCAAGGTAAATGAAATTGTTCATGAGCTCTCACTCATGAACCCTCTCTGAACTCTTCAATGGTTTTTTTGTACTTGGCAACTTCAGATGCACTCATCTAAGTTGCTTCTTTAGCTGCTTTGTTCTTTCTCTTTATCAATACTCCTTGTACTCTATGTCTCTTGTTTTTTTGTTGATCTTTGTATCCAATGCTACCCCAATTTCTTCCTTTCCCTATTGTTCTTAGGCAATTGCTTCCTCCAATCTAGAATGAAAGAATTTGAACTTACTCCATCATCACTCCCTGGCCCCTCACAATAAGGGTACAAATCCTCTACATTGACGATTGGTTATATGTCAACCCCATTCGGTAGCTCTATCTCATATGCATTTGTTGAAAATCTTCTCACGATTCTACAAGGCCCAATCTTTTTCAATTTGAGCTTGTTATATGTACTTTTTGGGAACTTCTCCTTAAGCAAATGTGCCAAAACCAAGCCATCTTCTTGAAATTCTTCCTCTCTTCTTGTCTAAACAACACGCTGCTTATACTTCATGCTACTTGCTTCCAATATTATTTTCCCGTGCACATACATGTCATTCATTCTTGTTGCATAATCCTCCATTTTAGCACTTCTTCTCCTTATATCCGTTATGTTTATCAACTCACAAACTCCTCTAGGGCTGCAACCATACACTACTGACAATGACTCATTCATGTATTTCTATTCACTAAGTTGTTTTAAGCAAACTCAGCTTGTGCCAATGTCATATCCCATTATTTCAGCTTGTCTCCTACCAAGCATCTTAATAAATTATCAAGACTCCTATTCACCACGTCTATTTGCCCATCCGTTTGAGGATGACATGCTGAACTAAAATGTAACATCGTAGAAGATATGAATTTTGATAAATTGAATGATATGAATTTAGACAATTAGAATAAGAAGTTTAGTTTGGGAGAGGAGTCAACTATTGAGAGTGTTTTGTAGGCAAATTCCAAGGAACAAAAGTACAATTAAATTTTTTCTTCAAAATATTTGGCCATTTCAAGTAATAACAGTTCTAAGTCTAATATTAGGTGTTATATTTGTGAAAATAAGGGTCATAGAAAAATTATAGGAAGAGGTTGACATGTTTAGAGAAAAAAGTGAAGCAGGACAAGATAAATTAGTTGATGAATAGGAGTGTTCCTTGATGCTTTCCTATTGTTATCATTCAAGAAGGGACATTTGGTTTTTATTATAAGGTGCTAGGGATATGACTCCTTGATATAATTGGTTTGTGATTTTTGTTGAAGGTGAAACTTGGTGATGGCAAGGCACATATTGTGTAGGGTTGTGGAGATGTTATGGTCAACTTGAGTAAGGGTAAGGTCCTTTATGTTCATACTTTGACTAATTCTTTTTTGTCTATTAATCAAATCACTAATTATGGGCACTTGAAGGTTTTATTTTTGGATAAGTGTGTGGTTAAGGAGAAGATTAGTGATAAAGTCCTTGCTAGGGATCAAAGAGCATGGTCTATATAGATTTTAAGATGCTATCACATAACATGTCTATACTTTGGTTGCATGTGATTCAAAATTTGGAGTTTAACACCAAAGGTTAGACACAACGAAATCTCCCTTTTTGCTACAAAATTAATAATATGGTTGTTTGTTTGTCTTCATTTTATATTGATACACAAGTATGCTCTACCTATTTGGAGGGGAAATAGAGCAAGAAAGCATTCTCGAAGGAAATGGTATTGAGGGGTGTGTGTTGTCTCAATTCAATGCATGTGGATGTTTGTGGCCCAATGAAGGCAAAATAATGTGTCAATTCAATGCAGGTAAAATCAATATCCAATACTTTATGCTTCCTATTTTTTGTTGATGATTGCAATAAGAGGGTGTCGGTGTATTTGGTCAAACAAAAATGGGATGTTTGAGATTTCAAGAAATTTAAAGATTTTTTAGATGTTGAATCTTCTTTGAAAATCAAGTTTTTGCACATTGATAATGGTAGTAATTTTTGTGCAAAAGGAGTGCAAAGACAATTTGCTACCCTTTTTAGTTTGCGTCACAATGGTGTTGTGGAAAGATGGAATCAAGTGGTGATTGAAATGACTTGATATATGCTAAGGGGCAAGATGTTTATGGATTATGTTGAGCGGAATTACAACCATCTATATTTTTAATAACAACTCATCCAAGGCGTTGCAAGGGACCACACCACTAGAGGCTTGGTCATTGAACAAACCAGAGGTACATTTTTATAAAATCTTTGGTTGTATTACATGTGTTCATGTACTAAATCTTGTTCACGTAAATTAGATAAGAAGTGCAAGAAATTCGTCTTTGTTGGCTATAGTGAGCAATTAAAAGTAGAGTCATAAACATGTTTATTATGAAGATGTATATTAGAAAGGATATCTATATGTAGGGAAGTTTTATTTTAATGAGGAAGATAGTCTTGTTAGTTCTTATTTTCAATCAAAACAAATAATAAAATTAGATTCCTTGTGTATTTTGAATCCTAACAACATTGCTTTGGATAGTACTAAAAATGTGTAAAAAGTTAAAAGATGTTTTGAGGGTTTATATAGGCACTACAATGTCTAATAACGATCCAGATATGAGGAGTTCTGAGGGACAACACTTTGAATAAGGGTTTAGACGGTTTGTATGCATATGCATGAGCAATACTGAATAATATGGAGAGTAGAGAAAGTAATATAACTACAATATAAAACTATATTAATCTGTGCATTTTGTACATGACATACTACTGAGAAAGATGTACGACTACTTTCTCCCATCTGTTTACTATCTAATGTTACAAATACGTAAACATAAATTATGTCGCAAAGGTTAAAGAACCATTTTGGAAGTTGAAATGCTTGGGCTTCAATGTGTGACACTTCAATTTCTGATGCTTACGTGGCTTTACTAATTGTTGCATGGTATGTTGACAGATGTTTGGCACAATGTGAGTCCTAGAAATGCCACTTGGTATGGCACATAGTGTCCATGTGGACAATATGCAATCTATAATTTTTTGAGCCGTGTAGTATGTCTAGAGTGTTGAGTTGATGGCTAATGTTGTGTAGAGGTTGAGCACATGATGCAATGTTGTGTAGGCTTTTAGCCTATCGGGTGGCGTGTGTGATGTTGTCTTCAGTGTTGTGTGACATGGAACCTGGCATTGTGTAGGGTGCACATGATGTTGGGAGTTGTGTGGAGGTATGTGAAGTGCAGATGTTTTGTGGTATGTTTGTGTTGCGCAAGAGGTGCATGATGCGCGGTCTTGCATGGAGTTACACAAGTAACTAAGGCACCCAAGGTAAGAGCACTTGGTGACGTAGCTACACACACATCAAATAGAGAGGCCAATTTGCTTCTTGGAATTGTTGGTAATGATGCCAATTTAGATTTGGTCAACATTGAGTCAATTAAGTTGTGCCAGTAAAGAAATCAAAGTGGCATCATGCTACTTTAAGGGATAGAAAGCAAGATGAGTTGAAGATATCAAATGTTGCTTCAATACCAAAGATAAATGTCAATAAGATATATGATTCTTACATTTGATGTTGGCGGTGATTCCAATTTTGTTGCTAATAGTGTGCACGAGCCTTCTTATAATAGCATAAGAAAACTGAGAGTAGGGGGCAACCATGAAGGCTGAGTATGATGCTTTAATGCTGATCAAAACTTGGGTGCTTGTTGATTTTCTACCAGGTAAAGAGATAATTGGATGTAAATGGGTAACTTATAAAACCAAATTGAAGGGGATTGCTTCGCTAGAAAAACATAAAGCAAGGCTCATTGCGAAGGGGTTTACCCATCATGAAGCGATAGACTGAGGAAACATTCCCCCTAAAATGATGATGATAACACTTAGGGTAGTAACTGCCATTGCTTCTTAGTTTTGTTGGAAAATGCTGTAGATGGATGTCAAAAGTGTCTTTCTAAGTGGTGATTCAATGGAGGTATACATGACTCAACCAAAAGGTGTACACGGGTAGGTTGGTGAAAGCACTCTACGAGTTGAAGCACCAAGAGCATGACACACTAGAATTGATAATTTTTTGATTAATTGAAGATTCATAAGGTGTTCCTCTGATCATAATATTTATGTTAGAAGTTAAGTGGACGATAGTCATTCTTATCATTTATGTAGATGACTTCATCATCATAAGAAGTGAGTCTACTAACATTGACAAGGTAATATCAGATTTTTGATATTCTTTTGACATGACAAATTGAGATCTTGTAAGCTATAGTTTAGGAGTTGAATTCTTGAAAATAGAGAGCTATGATTATTGTTCAACAAAAGTATGCAAGAGGATTACTTGGGGGGTCCATGGTATCTGATTATAAGCTAATGATGACCTCTATGGAGGCTCATTTGAGATTGACAACCTCAAGTTATTTTTTTCAGCCAGTTGACAAATAACTTTATCAAAAATTGGTGGGTAGTAGCTTTCTTCCACTAGGCCCGACATTTCCTTTTTTATTGGTTATGTTAGCAGATTTCTTAGTAATCCCAATGCTGATATTAGAGCGCAACATAGGGGATCTTGAGGTATTTCAAAGGAACAATAGATTTTTGAATTCAGTATGGTGTTTTTGATGATTTTCATTTGGTTGATTACACATTAAAATTGGGCTAGATCACTTGATGACAAAAATTCAACAACATGATATATCTTCAATCTTGAAACAAGTGAAATATCTTGGGTAAGCAAGCAACAAAAGATTGTTGCTTTGTCTTCGACAAAAGCAAAGTACAAGGTTGTTTTTGCTGTAGTAAGGTGGCTTGGTTGATTTACAATTACATCAGTTGAACCTACATGTATATTATGTGATAATCAAGGTCTGTTCAAATTGGTCAAAAATTTAGTTGTCCTTGTGTGCGCCAAGCACATATAGGTTCATTTCCATTTTATTCATTTATTGGTTGATAAAAAAATTATTGTGTGCTAATGCAGTCATGATTATGGGTCTCAATTAAGAGATGCCTTATACGATGCAACCCTAAGAATACATAGTGAAATATGTAAATAAATGCAACAAAACTTAGATTTTTAATGACTTTAGTTTTAAGAATTACAATGCACATACACATGTACAATAATCTTACAAATGAGATGCTGTACAACACTAGATTTGCAGATCTCTATTGTTATGATCTATTATCATCTAGTCCCATTGACCGCTCTTTCTTCCAATCTCCTTTAGCATGAGTGTATGGGCATGTTTATACAGGTGCAAGGCCCACCTACTTACATTAAGTGATTAACAACTCACTAACAATGTTAAATTCTTAACACAGTCATGGGAATAATACATCGCAATAAACATATTACATAATAACACAACTCGATGCACTATAACACATCACAAGTAACAAGTAACCTGTTAGATCACCATGACCATTAAATGGCTCCATAAGCGATGTAGTTGAACTAATAGGTATAAGAATCTCTAATTAACATGTCTTATTGCAAAACCTTATATCTCTCATGAATCTTACAACGTTTTACTGCAAGGTTCCCAAATGGGTTTAGAATGCGTTGTAGCATTATATCAAATTTGAAAGTGCAAATGTAAGTTTATTGATGCTAGACCACTCTTGAAGTCAATCCCTTGCTCCAACCTCACGACAAGTTATCATAGTACTTGTGTGGCGAAGCTACAACTCCTCCAAGAACTTTTGTAACATACCAACTCTTACGCTTCTCCAAAAAAAAAAACTAGACTATGTGGTGACTCTAGCGAATGATCTGATGCTCTAGAGAATATCACAGAGCTTTAGAAATGCTTCATAAATCTATGCTTTGCTACATTTGATAAAAAGACCTTACAAACTCTCTTACGCAAAGTTTCACAAGCTTAATCAAACTAAGACAATAATTGTGCACATCAACAGACTAGCACAAAATGTACAAACAAAGCCTTATACGTAACCCGGTTCTTATGCTAAACTAGACTTAGCTACTTTTCCTAGTCTAACATATTTTTGATTGATGTAGGATTACAAATGAAGCCGGATGGTTCTATATCATACACTCTAGGTAAACAAAAGAAACATGAAATCTTGCTCATGTGCCTTTTGCTGATGATATTCCATGCTTTGCAGCTTCTAATGCTCATATCCTTGTTGCATCTTCAATGTCTCAATGCTTCAACATGACCAAATATTATTTGTACTCTTTGTCGCATGTTCTCTTGGTGGGTCTTTTGTAAATTACCTGCTCCACTGTTTCACATTTATTTTTTAGGCATCTGCACTCTCCAGTGTCTCCCTCTAGAATTTGAATCATAATACAAATCTGCACTTCCATTGTCACGCCCTTCGTGATAAAGATACATATTTGCGACATTGAAAATGACCAAAATGTCAATCCCTTCAAGGAATTCAATCTCATATGCATTCTTCACAAACTTTTGCAACACTTTGCATGGTCCAATCTTCTTCCATATGTTCCTTTTAGAAATCTCTCTTTTCTCAAGTGTGCTAAGACTATTTCTAACTTGATAATCTACTTACCTTTTCTTCATGTTTGTGCTTTGCTTATACTGCACTGTACTCTTCTCCAATTGTTCACGTCTAGGCTTATGCACGTCTCACACATGATTTGCAAGATCCTCCGTATCTACACTTTTCCTTTGCTTACTGCTGATGTTGCGTAACTTCATAACTATTTTTGGACTTGATGCATACACAACTTGATAGGTTGTCTTTCCTGTACTCATATTAATTGAATTATTATATGCGAATTCGACTTGTCCCAGAATATTATCCCATGTTCTTGGCTTAACTTCAATTAAATATTGCAACAAATTATCCAAACCCCTGTTGACTACCTCTATCTATCCTTCCGTTTGAGGATGATACGCTGAACTGAACTACAACTTCTTCCATGAAGTCCTTTAGAAATGTCCTACAAATTTCACATCTCTGTTTGAAACCATGTTGCGTGGCAAACCATGCAACATCACTCTCCCCCTGAAAATCAAGTTAACAATATTTGTTGCATCACTAAAGCCACAAAATATGTCATTTTTGAAAATCTATCAACTACAACAAACACTAAGTTGTTTCCTCTCTGCATTATAGGCAACTATAAAACAAAATCCATACTTATATCTTCCCAAGGTCTCTCTAGAACAGGTAACAATTGATACAACCCTACATTTTGTCGTCTTCTTTTTGCTCGTTGACAAAATCAATAACCTTGAACAAATTTATGCACATCTTTGTTCATCCATAGCCAAAAATATTTTTCCACTACTTGCACTAATGTCTTGGCATAACCAAAATAACTTGCCAAACCTACATTATGCTTCACTTTAATCAATTTCTCTCGCATTGAACCTCTAGGTATACATAATTGTTTTCCTTTGAACAACAAACTTTCATGCATAAAGATTTGATTCATCAAACTAAGAGACATCAACAGAGTATTGAAATCTTAGCAAAAAAATTGTATACACAATAAAAAATTTGCATTAAACTAGACTTAGATAATTTTCTTAATCTAACATATTTTTGGCTGGTGTAGGATTACAAGTGAACCTAGATGCTGCTGCATCAGGGACTAATGCATTGTCTAACTTATGAGCAAGTGAAAGATGTTAGAGTTATTATGTTTTTCACAATCCATATGATAAGGAAAAGAGAGCTTTTGGAAAAAATGGAATATAGAGTTTTTGATCAACATTTTGAATCATATTCTATGATCATTCATCAGGTTGAGTGTACAAAACATTTGTTTATTGAAAACTTTATGCGATTAAGAAATAAATGTTTCATGTTTTCACATATGACCATTGAGGGTGGGTGTTAAAATAGTAAATACAATGTTCATAAATGTAAGTTATATGTACTTATATAATAAAAATACATTTTTGACATAGGAAATAAATGCACAATATTAAATATAACATTGTGCTTGATAAAAGTTAGTAATAAAGAAGATTAGATTTAATTAACCTTGTAATTAAAGATTAGTAACATTTGGTTGGTCATCTCTCCCATGTTTATGTATTCACCCATTTTATTCTCTAATTGATTGAAGAATAACACAACTAACCTTTCTCCATTTTTTTGAGTTTTTCTCCTATCTTTGCCTCTCTCATACAATCCTTTTCTCTTTATCAATGTTTTCTCTTATCTTGCTCTTAAAGACTATAATTGTGGTTACTAAGGACAATAAGACTGAAAACAAATGTTATTTCCAAAGCATTCAAAGAAAACTTAGGTTGAATAATTGAAAGCCACCTCTGTCCTCTTTCTACTATAAAATTATGATTTCCTCAAAAATATGCAAACTCCAAGGCCATTGCACAGAACTCGAAGAGATGTTTGATCCAAGAGGATCTCCCAAAAGCGGTTCCAGTGAAACTCCTAAGCCTATTCTCACATGTGACATTAATTGCGGATCATGTTTAAGGGTTTGCGGTACTTAGAACATCTCCTAGACTTGTACAGTGCCTCCAAGATCAATAGTCCATCTTGAATAGGTGTTACATATTCTTATAGTGGCGCAATGCAATTTGTGTAGATCAGACATGGTGCCATCAGTGTTGGTGCCAAACCTTATACGGTATCCATTGGTGGCGTCGGCAAGGTCCTACAAATCTCCATGCCACACCACAAATGACAATTCACACCGTATGGGACCACTTGTACTAACAACTCGCTGCTTCCATTCTGCTAGGTGCAAAATGCGTAATCTTTAAAGGTGTAGCCAATGCAGGGTTAAGAGGCAATGCTCAACGCCATTTTTTTATGAATGTTATACTCTTGAATCCGATCAATTCAATCATTGGAAAGTGAAGTTTCACACATAGAAACTCAACCGTTTCAACTTCCGTAAGGGTTCTTTTTGCCTTCACGGATTTGTAATATACGTATACACATCTATAGTTTTAATTAGCAATCAAAGTAGAAGATATACAATCATACATTTTTCTCAAGAGTATGCTATGTACAAAACACACATATTAAGAAAATATTCTATTCTAATTCAATTTTCTCTCTTTTGATTCTCTACGTATGATCGCCTATAGCTTCCGCACATATATACAACACATCTAGATTCTCATTTAAACTGTTATCGACTGAGTTCCTCATAAACCTTAGGTCACTGTTTTCAATGGCTGAAGTAAGAGCAAAATTGGCGTTCGTATACTCAATTTGTGGCCTCTAGAAGTTAAAGTATCCAAAATCCCTTTACCTTTAAAGACGAACAAAATTAAAACAATGAAAATTACAGGAAACTAAGTGCACTAGAATGTGTCACTGTGCTCTTTGATTCGCCAGAAATCCTGCACTTAGAATATGCCGCTTTTTAATTCCAAATTCGTTGTCATTACCCACCATGTGACTCTGTATATATAGTTTATTTTTAACTAGACGCTACGATGTGGCAGCTATACAAAATCATATTGCCACATATTATAGGCACAAACATCACATTGTAAACAATTAGAGTCATTGTTTCACGCCACATATCGCACAAAATGTGGCATCCATACAGTACACCACGACCTTTGCTAGGTAGGGGTCACTCGAACATTCTCAAGGGGATATACCCCTGACGACGCGTTGCAATTTTTATCGAGCCTTGTCGCCATCGTTCTGCGTTGAACACACGTTCAGAAAATTGATTTCGCCACCTTAAAACTTGCTTGGGTAGGCGCACAACCTGATCTTTTTTAGTTGAATCGACATCTCTGCTTTGGAATTCGTCGCTCATCTTTTGCCTTACGGGTGGCTTGCTGCGTCAGTGTCTTGATTTACCAAACTAGTCGCAATCATCTCTAGGTTGAAAGTTTTGATCTATTTTAAGGTTCAACATGGAAGAATCTCACGAAGTGAAAAATGTGACCCACCAGGGAACTTTCAACATAAAACATCATATTATTCAATCTAGGTGCACTTATATCAATTTTAAAAAATATTGAATTATTCAATTTAGGTATATTTATATATAAATATTTAGTAGTTTGGTTGTCAAGAGCCTTCAAGGTATTTGTTTTATCACATTAGAGTTTATTTACAAGGTTTACATTGATCAATCAATCCTAGTCTACGCTTGACCAATCTAGATTAAATCGAGTTGTAACAACATCGGTTATGTTTTAAATAGTTATTTAAATTATTAAAATATATAAGATTTATTTATTTATTGTAATATCTAAAATACTTCAGATATTTTAATTTTTGTGGTATCTTTTCACTACGCGAGATTATTTTTAATACTTCAGTCATTACCACCATGACTATTCTAGATGAGTAGTCATTTCTATATGACCTTTTTATTCACATGCATTAGTGGATAATCACAACATTAGGGACCTACAAAGCACCCAAGTGTTAGTGGTGCAAACCCACCCTAGTGGACTGCTTTGGCTTGACATTGGTGGCCCCATAGGATATTTCATTAATAATCTTTCGTGTAATATGGTTAACGCTTACTGATTATCACTTGTACACAAATATCATTCAGTTATATAAAAATGTAATTTATTCACTTTTTTATTCTTTGCATGGTTGCTCTTCATTTCTCTATGTTCATTCATAGCAATATTATTTTCTTTTCTGACTTAGCTCTACATTGTGTGGAGGTTTTAAGTAATCCATGAAGATCAGTGTTTGTGCCCCAAGAGTGATTTTACAACTTATCACTCAATGTTGCCACTGGGAGCATACCTTGGATCTCATTGGAGAAATTTGCAATTTTTTTTAGATTTATTTGATTTGCTTCAGCCAATAATAGCTCACTAGTAGAGAAACCTAAGTCTTCAGATTTGCGACTCCAGGGCTTATGAGTGAGGAGGTATTGTTTTTTCCCAATTCACATAATATATATCTTGGAATCCATGCGGAATTTTTCCAAGCCATATGTAGGTTTGAAATCCACATGGGAAAATGGGTCACGTTTCTACTTTTTTCAGTTGCTTCAATTTATTGCATGAACCAACAAGCTTAAATTTGATGTCCATTTGACCATTATAATGCAAGTTTTCTTTCGAAGGCCATAACTTTGTCATGTGGAATTTGTTTGAAGGCCCTTTTCCTCGAACAACAATTTTCGAGCCTGACGTAGCTTTGCAACTTTATTGAGGCTACAAGTCGTTAGTTCGTGGGAAATTTGCAAAGTGCTAGAACTTAGATAATTACTAGGACAATGTGAGTGGACTCATGGTTTGACGATCATATCAAATAATTTGCACAAAACAAAGCCGCTAAACTTGGTAAGGATCTTGTCCATTTTTAGTTCAATTATATACATGGTGAAATATAAGAAATCTTCTAGTGTGAGTCTCCCACTTTACTCGCAGAGTGGTTAGTGGGAATATAAGAGTTTTGCTTTGTTACAAGTACTAGACTAGTGGTGTGGCTAAAGACAACAGTTTAAGCACTACGATGTTTAGATCAAACCTCCACACAAGCGATTCATTATTGGGAGAAGACAACCCTTGACGGTTACACCACCCAATTTGCGGAAGAAGGCTATAAGTAATTCAACGTTGCATACTATCGACTCTTTGTGTGTTTTAGGATAATGTTTTTGTAGAGGTTGCCATTGTTGATAAAGATGTTAGCCATGGAAAAGGGAGTTGTGCCTTTTTTGGAAGCAATGGAGTAGTTTAGGTGACCCCATTGTTAATTATTAACTACATGATCCAAATATGCGAAATGAGATCCCAATACTATGATTGAGGATGTTTATCATGCGCACGAACTTCATTCAAATCTGTTGATAGCTAGTCATATTTGTTCTAACGAGATGAAAGTTGAATTTTGGCTTGATAAATATATTGTGAAAGACATAAATTTTGTTTTGTGTGGTTGCCACTTCTGAGTTTGACCTTAAGGATGGATTGTACAAGTTTACAAGATTTGTCTCACCAAATAATGATAAGAGAGAGATTGCCTTTGTGGTCAAAACAAATGATGTTGGTAGATTGTGGCATGAACTCCTTGGACATTTGAATTTTAGAAGTATCACAATCATGTACACGAGTTGCCTAGTTTGTGTCCTTGTGAAGGTGTTTGTGAGGGATGTGCTTTGGGGAAAGATCATCGTGAACTTTTTGAGAAGGGAAAAGCTTGGAGAGCATGTTTGCTGCTGAACCTTGTGCACGGTGTCATTTACAACATGAGTCAGAGGTCTACAAATGGGAACATATACTTTCTCATTTTCATTGATGACTCTTGTAGGATGTCTTGGGTGCATCTTTTGAAGAGCAAGGACTCTCTCTTTGAGAAATTTAAGGAATGCAAGGCACTTGTTGAGAACCAATCAAGGCGCAAGCTTCAATGTTAGAGGTTTGATGGCGGTGGCAAATTTATTGCACACACATGGTATCTCTTGGAAGCACATGTGCTTACACTCTACGACAAAATGGTGCAGAAAAGAGTCTATGAATCTGACACTTACAAAGATGACTAGATGTTGAATTTGTTAGAGTTTTTAACATGAAGTTATCATGGTCATACAAATATAAGTAATAAATTGACTTTATGACTTTAATTTGTTTTATCAAATAATGTTAACTTGATTGAATATATACGTTAGTCATTTTAGCCTTAGGGCTCGTGTCACCCAATTATTAGCATTTATGTTGTTGCTTTCCTATAAATTGATGGTTGATCTTTTAATATGTCCAAGATTTATTTCTCTTTTGAGTTCTCTCTTGTATTCTTGGTTGGTTTCTTTTTTTGTTCAATTTTTGATAATAGTACCAATGACACAATGAAGAGAAGTTAGGGAGTAGTGAGTTAAGGCATAGGGACTGCTCATATCAATTATAGACCGAGGGATTGATTAGGATACACACCAAGAAACCGAAAGGGCATTCAATCAAAGAAAGCTATCTTTGTTTTTTTCTAATTTAAATCAATATCATTTTTTAATTATTTAACACTAGGGTAATTTTAAAAAAATAAAGAAAGGGCTTTTCCATTGAAACCCAAATCAAGCAAAATTGAGCCCAGAGGACCATACAAAAAAACAAAAGACAACCAAGTGGAACAATAGAGAGGAAAGTTGTACAAAATCCATACCATCATACAAAATTGTACATAGTGCTATGGAATAGTACAATCACACGATACCCTACAAAATTGTGATTTTCATTTTCATTTGGAAAGTTTAAATTGCAAAGTTTTAAGTGATTTCTGCATTCTGAAGTGTTTTTTAGCGTGATACAACTCAATTGATGACAACCAACATCGATAAGCCTTTTTAATGTTTTTTAGCATTCTAAGTAGATTCATCAATTTTCAAAAAGCATTTTTTAGTTTTCTCTCGATAACATATTTTTGACGACTTTAAGTCTATTTTGATCGAAATTCATTTTTATAGTAGCACATTTTTTTTTTATGATGACACATTAATTTTTTTAGCAGTAGATAGGCTGATTTTTTTGGTCAAAAAAATGGCTAGCTTATTTAATATGATGTTGAAAGCCAACCATAAGTTTTGGGAAGAGTACCTAGAAACAAAGAATGCTAGTTATTTTTTAGTACAGGTATTTGGATCAGATTATGTTGGGGGAATGAAACAAGATCGAAAACAAGAAATGATCAAAACATGTTTGATGGGTGAAATAGGGAAGCAATGATGTTGATAAAACTCTATGACTAATGGAATGTTACCAAAAGTGCAGATTGGTGATGTTGCTTAAGTTATTTTGAAACGTTTGAAGGAGTTGGATGAAACTTCAAGCCAAGGTAGAGCCTTCTTACTTAAGAATTTATTGTTTTTGATCAAAATAAATCTTTACAAGCCTTTTGGTAAATATCGAGGATATTAATGAAAAATTAAATGCAATTAGGTGAAAAATGGAAGAAGATACGATGGTAATTACTCTCAAGCGCTTACCACCTTTGTTTAAACATTGTTGGAAGATTGTCATTGATGTCAAATGGAACTATTGCCAAAAGTGAACGGAATTGATTGCCAGAAGTGAATGGAAATGTCGACGGAAGTGAACGGAATTGTTGCCAGAAATGAACAAAATTGTTGACGGAAGTGAACGGAAATGTCGACGGAAGTGAACGGAATTGTTGCTGGAAGTGAATAGAAATGTCGATGGAAGTGAACGGAATTGTCGACGGAATTGTCAACCTTGGCCGACCTATTGAGAGGAGTTGTGACCGTTCGAAAGGACCTTTTCACTTGAAGAGTCACGACCTTAATTTGTGGCTTTCCGTGGGTTATAAGTGCATAACGAATGGCAAAAGTGTAGATTCGAAAGTGGAAGATATATAAAAGAAGAGCAGAATTTTTAAAGGCAAATTTTTGTGAGAATATTAAAAAGAAAAAATCAGCAAGTATAATGAAGAGTATAGCAGCGAAAACACTCAAGTGTAGATCAAATCTAAAGAAGATAAATCAAGTGTTCTATCATCCGTTGTTTTGACAAAAAATTTGAAATAAAAGAGTGATTTTTTTGAGAAGGTTGGTGCCTTCGTTTTGTAGAAATTGGTGTCTCTTGCTGAGTTGGTGCTCGGCGAAAGGGGTTGGTGCTCCAGTAGGTTGGTGTCTATGAATATTTATATTAAGAGAATTTCTCCGTGGTTTTCTCTTGAAAGGGTTTCCACGCAAATCTGTGTCTATTTGCATTGTATTCTTTGATTGCTTTGAATATATTAATTGCGGAGTAATTTGAGGTTTTGGATTTAAGATTAATAGTCGAAAGTGAAAAAATATCTTATACTGATTCACCCCCCCTCTCAGTATAAGCATGTGCTTAACAATTGGCATTAGAGCCGGTTCCTTCGGTGTTAGCACAACTGCTAGAAGATAGATCTTGGAAAGCACATATGGCAAGATCTCAAGTGCTAGATGGTTTCTCCACTAACAAGGCTTCTTTGTTCGATGGAACGAATTACGTATTTTGGAGCATAAGAAGGAAGACTTACTTGATGGCCCTAGGTTTCGATATTTGGCAAGCAGTGGTAATAGGATACACAACGCCACAAATTGCACCAACAGATGCCACCGAAAAAAAGGCCAGTGAGAACAATGCAAAGGCTATGAATGCAATCTTATGCGGGCTTTCAGAAAATGAGTTTGTTAAGTTTATGCATTGTGAATTTGCAAAAGAGATTTGGGATAAACTCAACACTATTTATGAAGGTGATAGTAAGGTTAGAAAACCAAAACTCCAAACCCATTGGAGGCAGTTTGAAAGTTTAAAAATGAAGAATGATGAAAACATTGTTGGGTATCTTCTTCGTGTCGATGAGATTGTTAATGTCATTCGACGACTCGGAGAGAAAATTGAAGAATCTGTGATCATTTAGAAAGTCCTGAGATCCCTACCATTAAGATTTGATGCGAAGGTCTCCGCCATTGAAGAAATGAAGGATTTTGACACGATGAAAATGGACGAGCTCCATGGAATTCTTACAGCCTATGAAATGAGAACTGAATCTGGGAGATAGTCGAAGAAGGAAGCATCATTCAGGGTCTCAAAGAAAGAGAAGATCAAAGAACAAGAATCAAGTGAAAATTCAAGTAGTGAAGAAGATGAAAATGAAGCTCTATTCATTTGGAAGCTAAAGAAAGGATCGGGCAAATATAAAGGAAAGTTACCATTTGAATGCTTTAATTGTGATAAAATTGGTCATTTTGTAGCCAAATGTCCAAATAAAGGAAATAACGATGATGAAAGAAACAAATCAAAGTACAAAAAGGGATTCAAGCCGAGCAAAGAGAAGCAAAGATTTGAGAAACAAAAGAAAAGCCTATACTCCAAGAGGTATAGTAGCTCGTCCAAAGAAAACAAAGTGATGTGGAGAGTGATAATGAAGAGATTCTGTTCATGGTTACAGAAGAAAATGCCACCACCAACAAAGATAATTTGGAGGAAGACGAAGACATGGAAGAAGAAGGTGAAGTGAACCTTGAAGAAGAACTTATTTGCGCGTTGGAAGAAATAAAAACATTTAAGAAGAAGAATCAGAAACTAAAGTTACAACTCCGAAAATATGAAGAAGAGAATCGAGACTTCAAAACGAAGACATCACAAGTCTTTGAGGAATCAAACAAGGTGATTGCTGATCTAAAAGTCCAAATCGAAGAAGCAAAGAAAATTGAAGATGTAACGGATCAACTAAAGAAGAAAGGAGAAGACTGTGAAAGGTATGAATCTGAGATAGATGTTTTAAAAAGGGATCTAGAAAAGGTGAATTCTAAAATAGCAAGTGAATTGAAATCTGAGAAAAGCACTCAAGTTTTGAATAAGATTCTAGAGAGTCAAAGATCACCATCTAACAAGTCAAGCATTAGGTATGAGAAGGAAAAAGAGAAAGCTAAAAGCTATGCTGAAACTCTTAAGGAACCAGTGAAAAATGAGACCAAGAAGCCGGCTCTATCAACAAAGAAAGCAAAGGAGAACACAACTTTAGAAGACCTTTTGCTCCAAGATATGCAAATAAAACCAGGTTTGGTAATTATTTTGATGGATATTGTTATTATTGCAATCATTTTGGTCATAAGAAATTAGATTGTAGAAAGAAAGCCAAGGATATTGAAGTCAAGAGCAGAAACAAAGGAACCTATGGAGCTTCGAATAGAAACTACAATTCATTTGCTCTTTTATCAAACTTTGATGAAGCTATAGTTTGTTACAAGTGCAACAACTATGGACATATAACACGCTATTGTAGAAGTGTTTTTGAATCTGAAAGACAAGACAAAAGTTCAAAGCTCCAGTGATAAAGAAAATAGAACTATCAAAGACCTGGAAGAAGAAGCAAGAAGAATTCATGATTGTTCAAACAACATTCCATGCTAGAGATGGACAACAATGGTTCGTTGATAGTGGATGTTCGAGACACATGACTGGAGATAAAATTAAATTCATCTCATTAAAAAGGGTCAATGAAGGCACTGTGAAGTTCAAAGACTACACTACAACGAGAATAATAGGAAAAGGCACACTTAGTCTCGATAATGGAAAAACCAAAATAGAAAATGTGTTATATGTGGAAGGGTTAAAGCATACTCTTCTAAGTGTTAGCCAAATGTGTGATCAAGGACACACACTCAAGCTCTTTTCTGAAGGTTGCGAGATCAGAAAAAGAGATAGAGGAGAACTAATTGCAGATGCTCTTTTAGAACCAGAAACAACCTATACATGCTTGGAGAAATGAGAGAAGAGAAATGTTGTTTGAGTCAAGTTGAAGAGAGTTGGCTATGGCATAGAAGGTTAGGGCACATAAATTTTGATAATCTTGTGAAAATCAGCAACAAACAGGCTGTGCGAGATATGCCCAAGATAACAAAACTTTCAAGCACTCTATGCAAGCAATGTCAACACGGAAAATAAACCAGAACAAGGTTCAACACGAAGGAATATTGTCATGTCCCCTTCTCAGTGACATCTCTCGGAGCACAGGATTAGCCTATCATACGACCCTCGTAGGCTGATCGTTTGGATAGAGGGTCACCTGGGAGCTTGGCACATGCTTCAGATTGGCAGAGTTTGATCAGTTGGCTTTCGTTTGGGCTCGATCGGACACTTTTGGCAGAAGTTACTATTTTTAGCAGTTCTTGGTGGTCAGTGTGGGACCCCTGCTATTTTTGGCAATATGGGTTGACAGCATTCGGAATCACTCCAGTATATGACCGCTTCAGACGGTTCGGTCATCGGGCGAGTAACGAGGGAAATATTAATATTTAATTGCATTAATTAAATATTAATATTACGAGATTATTATATTAAGTTATAATTAAAAAAAATTATAACTTAAGTGTTTTAATGTTGAGGGGGCACCCATCATCAGGAAGGGGCCAAATTTAATATTATTATAAAATTTGGCCTAAGTTGAAAATATTAAAATAATTAAAGAATTGCGATTTTTAATTAAAAAGTCCTATTATAGAGGAAATCGCACCTCTTTGGTTATATATACTTCTGCATTGGGAGGAGCGCCATTATGTCATTTGGAGAATTGAAAATTGATCAAATTTGTCTGAGCTAGAGCTTCAGGGGTTCGAGTTCATTTTCCTTGGAGAACGTGCCATCTCCATTGGAAGCAATTCAGAGGGTGTGAAATAACACCTGAGTTATTGCAGCCGGGGTTTTCTTCATTCAGGAGAAGACATTGATTTTCAGAGGTTATCATCACAGGTTTTCATCAGGGTTATTCTTTCTTTAGTCAGGGATCATTTAGGCGCCCATTTTTGGAGGTTGAAATAGCCAGAGGACAGGCCGTACAACAACATTAATTGCTGGTTTTTATCCCAGCCGTACCTGTACCTGGCCGTACCATCTACAGCAGAGGACAGACATCATAAGAGCAGGGCGCAGGGTTTTTTCTGTTAAAAAAAAAGAAAAAAAAAAAAAAGTACATGGCCGTACCGTACGGACGGCGTCCGTACGGTGCCGTATAGACTGTACCGCGCCTGGTTTTTGGCAGCAGTCATCAGTTTCATTGGGCAACGAACAGTCAGGGTTTTCTTGAACCAAACAACAAGTTTTTTTGTAAACTCATGCAACTAGGGTTTCATTTTTAATAAAAAAATAGTCTTTTCGATATTCAGTAAATTTTATAGGATTTATTTATCATTTTATGCAAATCCGCATTTCTTTCAAAAACTGGCAAAAAAACCCAAAAACAATAAAAAAATTCAAAAACCTCAAAAAAAAAAAAAAAACCGTCAGTTGTCAGAATCAGAGGGAACTTGGGGTTCCTACAAATATTCGACCACTAAACCACTAGAGCTGATTCATACAGATCTTTGTGGTCCTACCAGAATTGAAAGCATGCAAGGTGAGAGCTAATTTATGTTGCTCATTGATGATTATACTAGAATGACGTGGGTAGCATTTCTAAAAAAAAATCAGAAGCAATTGAAAAGTTTAAAGCTTTCAAGGCATTAATAGAAAATGAAAAAGAGCTGAAAATAAAATCCCTATTGTCAGATCGAGGAGGTGAGTTTATTTCAAATGAATTCATTGAGTTTTGCGAAGATCATGGAATTAAGAGACAATACTCAGCGGCAAGGACTCCTCAACAAAATGGAGTGGCGGAAAGGAAAAATAGAACCGTTCAAAAAATGGCTAGAACTATGTTGCAGTTAATACAACAGTATATATCTTGAATACAGGGCAAATCAGAGTTAATAATGACAAAACTCCTTATGAATTGTGGAAAGGAAGACCAGCTTCGGTCAAACATTTCAAAGTGTTTGGAAGTAAATGTTTTATCAAAAGGAATGAAGAAAACTTGGGCAAATTTGATTCAAGAGCTGACGAAGGAATTTTTCTTGGCTACTCCATCAAAAGCAAAGCCTATAGATGTTATAACAAAAGGCTACAAACTATCGTAGAAAGTGCTAGTGTTAGAATAGATGAGATCATGAATCAAAAGGCAAAATAACTTTCAGAAGAGCCTCTAGAAATACCAAATCTTGTAGAAGGGGAGGAAGAAAATGTAGAAAAATTGAGTGAATCTGAAAGGCAGGACACCAAAGCACAATCTCGCTTTGTTCAGAAGAATCATGTTGAAAGTCAGATCATTGGCAACATTGATGCTGGGGTGCAAGCCAGAGGAAGAATTGTAAGTATACTTGAGCATGTAAATTTCTTTTTGTTATCCAAGGTAGAGCCTAAGAATTTTTCTGAAGCTAGTCATGATAAATATTGGGTAAAAGCAATGGAAGAAGAGTTAGATCAAATTGAGAAGAATGAGACTTGGGAACTTGTGCCCAGGTCAATGGATCAGAATGTGATTGGCACTAAGTGGGTTTTTCGAAACAAATTGAATGAAAATGGCCAAGTCACTCGAAACAAAGCAAGGTTGGTATGTAAGGGGTATGCTCAAGTAGGTGTAGATTTCGAAGAGACTTTGCTCCTGTTGCTAGATTAGAAGCAATTTGAATATTTCTTGCATTTTCAGTATTCAAAAATTTCAAAGTTTATCAAATGGATGTTAAATCAACATTTCTAAATGGCAATCTAGAAGAGAAAGTTTACATAGAATAGCCAGAAGGATTCCTTTTATCAGAAAACAAGGATTATGTGTGTAAGTTGAAGAAGGCTTTGTACGAATTGAAACAAGCTCCTAGAGCATGGTATGCTAGGGTTGATAAATACCTACAAGACCAAGGATTCAAGAGAGGATATGCTGATAGTAATCTTTACATCAAAATTGAAGATCACCAATTAATTATTGTGGTGTACGTAGATGATATAATCTTTGGAGGAGACAATGAGGAAATGTCTAAGATATTTGTCGAAGATATGCAAAAGGAATTTGAGATGTCCATGTTAGGTGAGTTGTCATTTTTCCTTGGTTTACAAATCTCTCAATCTAACAAAAGAATATTCATATCCCAAAGCAAGTATGTAAAGGAGATGTTGAAGAAATTCCATATGGAGTGTGCCCCTATTAGCACACCTATGGCTACAGGTACGAAGTTGAGCAAAGATGATGAATCTCCGAACACTGATCAAACTCTTTACAGATCAATGATTGGGAGTTTACTATATGTGACAACATCTAGGCGAAATATCATGCAAGCAGTAGGTATGGTTGCATGATTTCAAGCAGCTCCAAAAGAAACACATGTACAAGTCGTAAAACGTATATTTAGATATTTAAAGAGAACCTTGGATTATGGGTTGTGGTACCCAAGAGGTAAAGACATCACATTGGTAGTGTACATGGATTCGGATTGGGCAGGGTGTGTAGATGATAGAAAAAGTACAAGTGGAGGAGCATTCTTTTTTAGAGATAGCCTAGTATCATGGTAGAGTAAGAAGCAGAATTCTGTATCTCTATCCACAGCAGAAGCAGAGTATATAGCGGCAGCGCTATGTTGTACACAAGTTCTATGGATGAAACAAACCTTGAAAGATATCAAAGTAGAGTATAATCCTCCAATCTCCATATTCTATGATAATACTAGTGCAATAAGTATTTCGAAGAATCCAGTTATGCATTCTAGAACTAAGCATATCCCTATACAATATCATTTCTTGAGAGAATAGGTGGCAGAACAAGAAGTAAAATTGGAATATGTTTCCACATCCGAACAGATGGCAGATATCTTCATTAAGCCACTTCCAAAGGAAACATTTGAGTACCTACGACAAAAGTTGGGAGTAATTTCTTTTGCTTTTTTTTCACTGAAGGGAAGCATTAGCTGAGGGGGAGCTAAGTACTAGCTCTTGGATAGACCCTTTGCCATTGATGTCAAAGGGGGAGAAGTACAAAAAGAGGATGTCACAGAAAGGGGGAGCTACAACAAAGAAGGATTCAGACAGAAGAGACAGTGTAGCAAGGGGGAGCAATTTCAGTATGTGGTTGCCATCAATGACAAAGGGGGAGTGTTGGAATATTGCCATTAATGTCAAATGGAACTATTGCCGGAAATGAACGGAATTGATTGCCAGAAGTTAACGGAAATGTCGACGGAAGTGAACGGAATTGTTGCCAGAAATGAACGGAATTGTTGACGGAAGTGAATGAAAATGTCGATGGAAGTGAACGGAATTGTTGCCGGAAGTGAACGGAAATGTCGACGGAATTGCCAACCTTGGCCGACCTATTGGGAGTTGTGACCGTTCGAAAGGACCTTTTCACTTGAAGAGTCACGACCTTAATTTGTGGCTTTCCGTGGGTTATAAATAAGTGCATAACGAATGGCAAAAGTGTAGATTTGAAAGTGGAAGATATATAAAAGAAGAGCAGAATTTTTAAAGGCAAATTTTTGTGAGAATATTAAAAAGAAAAAATTAGCAAGTATAATGAAGAGTATAGCAGCGAAAACACTCAAGTGTAGATCGAATTTAAAGGAGATAAAGCAAGTGTTCTATCATCCGTTGTTTTGACAAAAAATTTGAGATAGAAGTGATTTTTTCTGAAAAGGTTGGTGCCTTCGTTTTGTAGAGATTGGTGTCTCTTGCTGAGTTGGTGCTCGGTGAAAGGGGTTGGTGCTCCTGTAGGTTGGTGCCTACAAAATTGTTTTTGGGGTTGGTGCTCCAGTAGGTTGGTGCCTACGAATATTTATATTAAGAGAATTTCTTCGTGGTTTTCTCCCGAAAGAGTTTCCATGCAAATCTGTGTCTATTTACATTGTGTGGTTTTGTATTGTATTCTTTGATTGCTTTGAATATATTAATTGCGGAGTAATTTGAGGTTTTGGATTTAAGATTAATAGTCGAAAGCGAAAAAATATTTTATACATTTTATTGATAACCTAATATTACTAATACTAACATTGATATGAAGTTTGGAGAGTTGACCACTAAACTCTTGCAACAAGACAAATGGAAAAAAAAAAAACAATTTTGCAGTATTAACAAGAATGAGGTTTGAAAGATGGATTTAGCAACAAAATTCAAGGGTAAGAGCTAGTTTACTAAGGAGGAAGGTGGAAACAAAGAGGGGAACTACAAAAAATGTGACTTAGGTTATCAAAAGACTTTAAAATGTCATTAGTGTGGAAAGTAATGCCATTAGAATTTTTGCACGAAATAGTTATGGTATGTGGAAAATAACCAAGGGCCAGTACGTCAATGTTGTAAAACATATGGAAGAGGAGGATCTCGTGGTGTTTATGGCTAGGGATAAAATAGAGAATGTGAAAACATTTGCTTGGCACAAAGATTCTGGTACATCTCGTCTTCTTACCAATAAGAAAGTTTTGTATATTAATTACGTTGCTGACACATCTACTTACTTTGTAGTTTTTGGTGCTCGGGAGAAATTCAAAGTAAGCCACGCTAGGTAAAAAGTTAGTCTTCCTTAATGTGTACTATGTTTTAGGAAAAGAGAAAAGTCTACTTTGTGCAAGTGAGATTATGAAGAAAAACTTCCACTTACACGTGATATTTCAACAATCACAAATGCTATATTGTCGATAAAGTTAATAAGAAGATAGTCACTCTTACTGTTGATGACCACAGGGTTTTCATGTTGGTTTATGCAAGGGAGGCGAAAGAGCATGTTTTGATGGCCAAGAGTGGTCAAGATTGAAGGTCACTTTTGCATCAAAGTATGGGCTTTTAAATTTGGGACTTTTCTATTTGGCTAAAGAAAGTTTGGTGGATGGCCTTATAGAGACTCATAATCAATGAGGAGTTTGTGGTGTATGCCAAGCTAGGAAGCAACACAATTTTTGGTTTGATGAATGAAACACTTGGAAAACTAAGGAGGTCCTTTAGCTGATATGTGTTAATGTTTTGGGGCATATGGAGATGACATCAATCTTCAGTTCCATGTATTTTGTAATATTTTTAAATGACTTTTCAAGAAAAATGTGGTTGTTTTTTGAAGCAAAATCAAATGTATTTGATGAGTTTGTTAGGAATAAAGTCTTGATACTACATGTTAGATCAATGAGCTATATCCTACTGTGCAAGTAAATAATGCGGAAAAGAAGCTACACAAAAAATGAGACAAGTAAGAGGACATATTACACAAAGATTACATGAAAACCTTGCAATGTGCAAGGAAAAACTATGGGCAAAATGACAATTCCAAACTTCATTAATAACAACATCAATTCTCTTCTACAACAACTCCTCCATAGCAACTCCTTCAATGTTAACAAACAAAACACTCAATGCTTCCATCTGAAACATTCAGATTGTGAACCAAGTTAAACTAGCTTACAAGATCCAACCTCCAAGCATGCAATCCCAAGGCTTGCATTGATCCACTAATTGGATGAATTTACAAAGGAGAGCTTATGCTATTAAAAAACATTTACAATATAGAGAGAAAATAGAGAGAGAGGAGAAAATTATGCCATACTCCATGTGGGAGCACTATCATGAATAGGGTATCATGTACCCCTATGTGCAAGGTCAAGCCTTTGAACGACATTTCATCATGCCCACTTGACCACTCCATGTGCACACTTATGTGTTCTCACATGTGTTACGCCCCACTCCACATGTGACCTCAATCTAGAATAGTGATCCTTGTCTCCCACTTTCCCATGTGCACACGTGTGAGACAAATGATTCCAAATTTTGACTTCACCAACTAGGAGCCCACAAACCACTGTGCATCACAAGCACATGCATAAGTAGAAACATGTGATCCACTATCGTTATGTCCTCACACGCTTTCACACAAGCCAACCCATGTGACTTAGTGGAGAAATGCGCCCCATTTCTCTCTTTTGATCTTCAAAGATGCTTCGTGGACCATACCACCCACTGTGGGTCATGTCAAGTCATCACCTAGCCACATCACTAACCATCCACATCACCAACATGCCACATCACAATGAATAATGACCATGAATAGTGTATGTGAATAGTGACTTCACATCTTAACAGAGTTCAGAAGGTTCAAGGTCATTGTAGAGAAAAAATCAAGAAAGATGATCAAAATCTTTATTTTATATAACAAAGGTTAATTTTTCTCAAAAAAATTCTTAGATTCTTGTACTTAAGAGGGCATCTAGAGGCAATACACAACACTGCACACTCCATAGCAAAATAGAGTGTTAGAAAGGCATAATTATACCACTGTGAAGATGGCGAGGTGTATGTTAGAGATTAAATATATTCCTAATAAATATTAGGTGAAAGAAGTGCACACATAAATGCATATGCTCAATCTATCGTTAAAAAATACTGTAATAAGAAAAATCCATGAGAAGCATGTTGTGGACAGAAACCCAAAGTAAGTCATCTCAATGTTTTTGGTGCAGATATATATGCATGGGTTGTTGGGAAAAAATGAACCAAACTTGATACAAAATGCAAGAAAATGGTGGTCACAGGTTACAACGACAATTATAAAGGTTGATGTTGCAACTAACATAAGCTTGCATTAGTCTTGATGTGGTAGCTGATGAAAGTGTACGGTTATTCCAAGCAACCAAATAACAACAATCAAATCTAAAAGTTATTGGAAATGAATATAAATTGGTTGAAAAATCATTTATGATGCATGTGAAACATCAACTTGAAAGAGCGCTGGGGGGATGGAGGCAAATAGTTTTAAGGTTATTTTTCAAGAAATTCCCAGCTCATAAGCTATTGAAATTAACCTAAATTAACAAGAAAACAACATTGATTCGAATGGAGGTACAACACTATGGCGATGCTCGATTTTATGAGATCCCTGATATGAGGGAGGAAGGATGACCAAAAAGAGGTAAGGCATGATACATTGAATTATGCTTTGATAACTAACCTCAAGTAGTCATTGGAGCTTGAGGTATATGAAGAGAACATAGGTAGACAGGAATGGGAAAAATCTATACAAGTCGAATATAAACACTTTGATGAAGAACCGAACATGGGGTAGAAGAGCTACATACTCAAAAGAAATCCATTGGTTGCAAATGGGTATACAAGGTCAAGTATAAAATAGATATGGTATGCAAACTGAAGAAAGCTATTTATGGGTTGAATCCTAGGGCATGGTACATTGAAACTGACATGTATTTGGGAGATTAGGAATTCAAAGGAAGTCCTAGCCCCAATCTCTACGTCAAAAGTGATAATGGTGGTACTAGTGATATATGTTGATGAAATCATCATCATGTGTAATTAGTCAGAGCAATTGAAACAATAATATTAAATAAATGTTACCTTTTTACTTGACAAATTTAGGCCACCTACATTACTAAGGTGTAGAAGTTTGCCAAACTGATAGACATTTTTTTACTTCTAAAACAAAATATGGAAAAGGTTTGTAAGTCAATTCTAGGATGGTGGATTGTAAAACCACATGTACAAATCTGGAGATAGGTGTGTAACTTTCAACCAAGAATGATTTAACGACAATAAATGAATCAGTCTACATGCAACTAGTTGACATCTTGATCCATCTTTCTACCACTACCCCTGACTTGGGCAAATGAATCAGTCTACATGCAACTAGTTGACATCTTGATCCATCTTACTACCATTACCCCTGACTTGGGCTAATGGTAGTTAACTATACCTCTCGATTTATGACAACTGCAAAAGTAGAACATTGGACAACAACAAAGAGGGTGCTAAGATATGTGAAGGGAACATCAAACTTTGGCATTCTATATTGTAAAAGTAAGGAGATTCAACTGTGTGATATTGAGACTCGGATTGGGCAAGATATATGGATGATAGGAAATTTATATCAGGTTATGTGTCTAGTCTTGGAATAGGGGCAATTTCTTTGATTAACAAGAAACAACATATAGGTTTTGTGTTTAGTCTTTGAACATGGGTAGTTTCTTGGGTCACTAAGAAACATAATGCAAGTTATGTATTTAGTCTTGGAACAAGGGCAATTTCTTGATTCAACAAGAAGCAACATGCAATTTCACTTTCGTCCATAGAAGCATAATACATAACAACAATAAAAGGGGCATGTGAGTGCTTTGGCTTTGATTTATTTTGGAAAATCTATAAGTTCATCATGAGCTGACAATACATTCTTGTGATAATCATAGTTCTTAAGGTTGCAAAGAATCTCATCTTTCATAAGCGAACAAAACATCTTAACACACATTGTCACTTCATTATATAGCTTGTAGAAGATGGAGAAGTTGACCTGTAATATTGTCCGACTCAAGACCAAACCGTAGACATTCTCACCAAGTCTCTTGGCCCATATATATTTGTAAAATTTAGTGATAAAATTGTAGTTTCTAGAATGACCATTAAGGGAGGATGTTAAGAGTTTGTAACATAAATTTATAAAGGTCATATTCGTCTTAGTGATAGATTAGTAATAGTCACTTCATGACTTTATTTTCTTTTATCAAATAACGTAAACATGACGTAATGTTAACTTAAGTCATTTTAGGGTTAGGTTTTTTGTCATCCAAGTATTAGGGTTTATGTTGATTTCCTATGCCGTGAGAGTTTCTCCCTATAAAGTGATACTTTTTATTTCAATAACATATCCAATAAGTATTTCTCTCTCAAGTGTTATCATGTGTTCATGCTTGGTTTCTGTATGTTCGATTTTCGTAGTAGGCTTTAGGGACACAAGCTATATGACAATTTTTTGGCATAAAGGTATCATTTATTTTTTTTGAAAAAAGGTTTAAGATTGTATTAAACTATGAGGAAAGTACAAGCAACCATAGCATCGAAACTGTGAAGAACACATGGAGAGGAAAGAGAACGGAAGACTAGAACCACACTAGAAGTAGAAACTAAAGGTGTGGTTGCATAGTTTTGGTAGATTAAGTCCTAACAAAATTCTAGAACCAACAAGAGAGAGTACCGTGTCGATAGCGAAGCCAAAGAACAAGTAGAGGATAAATAAAAACATAATTATATACATTAGAAAGGTTATGTGACTAATAAGGTCATCACTAATACTATCAAAGATGTCACATCTTATGAGAAGTGGATTGGTAAGAATATGTCAATAACACATTTCAGGGTGTTTGATTACCTTGGATATATTCATATTCGAGATGAGGAGGAGGATTCTGATGCTAAGATCATGCCAACTATTATGGTAGGATATTTAGATATGTCTACGACCTATCATTTTCTTGATCTAAAGGCATATAAACTATCATCAATAGAGATGTAAAGTATGATGAATGTGTGTCCAGAGACACATTGTTTGAGAAGTCCTTTTAAATGTTGTGGAGATTTCACCATTTAATGAGGTGGTTGTCACAACCACTAATGAGAGACAACAACCTTAAGAACAACCTCAACAACCTCCTCAACAACACATTGAATTTTTTAAGGTTGCTTTTGATTGCGACAACAATTTTATTTCATGGAAAATCTATTGCTTTAGGCTTTTCACCCTCTAGTCGCTTTCCCAATTGTCAAAGCTTTAGGTGCATTTAATTCCTTATAACCCTACATTGACACATTTTTTAAATCCCTGCGAGAATAATAAATAGACAATTCATCACCGCGATGACTATTTTCTATGAGTAGTCATTTTTCTATTGCCTTTTAACTTGTGTACATTGTCGAATAATTACATAACAAGGGACCCAGAAATTATATAATCACCTCAAATTATCTGTTAGCATACAAATGGAACAACAATTTTTTTACTCTTAAAAATTTCACTCCTTTACGTTTTTCACCCTCTTTACTTTCTTGCAATTGGTTAAGCCATTGGTTAATACAATGCCTTATAAGCTTACCTTGACTTACAATTATAATCAACATGGGATATTCAATTACCCAACACCTTGTTTGTAAGTAATGTGAGCTTCCATGGTGTAATACTATTTAGATATCTTTATTGTGTTGGATTTTTTTTTCACTTTGTAAGTATTTTTAATACTCAAGTCATCACCACAATGACTATTTTCCACATGTAGTGATTTCTCGATGACTTTTTAACTAATGTACATTGGTGAATATCTTAAGACAAGGGACCTACAAAACACATAAAGACCTATAAGCATTTGTTATTATGGGGGAGAATAAATTTTTTTTTGAAGAAAATCCATTGCTTTAGATTTTTCACCCTTTAGTGTCTTTCCCAATTGGAAAAGCTTTGGGTATGCGTAATATGTTATAAACCTACCTTGACTCACAATTAATGTAAATGTGGATAGTCCATACCTAACACATTTTTTGTCAATAATGAGAGCTTTCCTAGTGTAGTATAATTAGACATTTTTAGTTTTGTGGGATTGTTTTCCAGAACATGGGAATAATTTGAACATTCAAGTTATCACCATAATGACTATTTTTAATGAGCAATAATTTCTATATGACCTTTTAACTTGTGTGTATTGTCAATAATCACAAGGCAAATAATCCACAAAGCACACAAACACCTCTAAGCATTTGTTAGTAGGTAGAAGAAACAATGAGAAACGACAACTTTTTGAAGAAAATCCACAACTTTAGTCTTTTAACTCTCTAACAAAGATTCTAGGGCATGTAATTGCTTATAAGCCTACTTTGACTCAATAATTATCAATGTGTGGCATTCCATAGCCTACACATTTTTAAAAAGTAATGGGAGCTTTTGTAGGTTAGTATTCTTTATATATTTTTTATTGTTGTGGATTTTGTTTCACTAAGTGGGACTATTTTTAAATTAAATTCATCACCACAGTGAACATTTTCAAAGAATGGTGATTTTTTTTGAGATTTTAACTTATATACATTGATGAATAATTACAATACAAGGGGGACACAAAAAGCACATGTAGACACGTCTAAACATTTGTTAGTATGGGAAAGAACAATAATTTTTAAAAAAGAAAATCCACTTGTTTGGACATTTCACCCTCTATTATCTTTCGCAATTTGCAAAGCTTTTAGTTATTTTGATGAAAAGTGGCTAACAGTCAAGAGACACTATTCTAATCATCAAAGGAGGATGCACAATTCAAATCTAACCTAAATACAACAATATAGCAACACAACATGTTCAAAATGTGCAATAATTGGTGTTAAATTTGCTTGGAAATAAACAAAAAGAGTTTGTAGATAAATCCTTGAATTTTGACTTTCTTGTGCACTATCAGAGGTTGAATTGAGTATAAATAAGCCTCGAAACAACCATGGAGCATACCCTTAAAATTTGTGCCAAATAGAGAAATGCAAAAAAAATCCAAAATCAAACTATTTGATTTTGGTCATTATCAAAATCTGAGCAAGGTAGGATTTGATTTTGGTCACCAAGTTTGATGTTTGTTAGATGATGTCAGAGTCTCCTCAAATGTTGCGGGCATTTTAAATTGTCTGTTGATGAACAGTCTCTCGGAGATTGTCTAATAAAGTTTTGGATCTTCCATAATTCCTTCTCCTTCCTCGAAACCTTAATCCATTCCAGAATACCTTGTAAGAGCATTGAAAATTGGTACAATTATGAGGGCCCTGCCTCTGTCAGACCCATGTTCTTAGATTGTTTAAAATTTGATGGTCATGCAATCCAACAATTAGTCTAATGTAACGTGAAGATCACGACCCTTATTCCTATCTATGAGATGCAAGCAACTAGGAGATTCTATATGCTCTCACTAATCGTTTATTTTAGATTTTGGTACGAGGGTTGCATACCTTTCAATAGATGGTAGTAGTAATAAAAATCAAAGTGGATCATAGGATATGAATTTTAATCATTTTCTCCTTGTGGATCCCCTGCCTTAAATGTATTTGCATGTTTGTGTATATACAGACTTTCTGAATTGAAATTATGACCTTACTTGTAGACAATTTGACAATAAAAAGGCATGAAAGTTGACAAACATAGTATAAAAATTAACAAAAACAAGAACATGGGTGAAGGGCCCAAAAATCACATGGCCAAAATCAAAGGGCTCGATCTTGGTCATGAACAAGATTAAACCGCCCAATCTAGGAGTTAAAAATCTCCAAAACAATGTTTTGGACATTTTGAGAGCATGGTGAATCATGTTAGGACAACCAAATAGTCGATATGTAGGTTTTCAAGCATTTAGGATTGGGTAGTGGTATTGTCATAACTCAAAGTGAATCTAAAGTAAAGTTGTAAGGAAAACAAAAATCAAGGCAAGGCAATAAGTGCCCAACACAAGGGAAAACATGTCACTAAGAGCTTAATGTGAACTAATGATCTATAGGCATAAAAACACACTAATATCATAGAAAATAACTTGTACTGTAATAAGTTAGGTGTCTACATTATGCCCCACTTTGATGTGTGTGTATGCGTACATTTCAAAGTAAAACAAACAAGTGCACTTGGAAGGATTGAATAAAAAGTTGTGATCGATACTTTTAAATCTTGTTCAAAGTCAATACTAAATATTATAATGAATTGAAAGCTAGGAGGAGAGAGGTTTCCTTATCATCGAGTCTATAGTTCGTGCAACTTACAATATGAAAAAACCATATCTCCACGTAATTGGCATGAGTGTTCGGACTGCCATTGAGGGTCTGCAAATGAGCATCAAAGCTTGCTTATGTGGAGTGAACTGGAATATTCCAAATTGGATTATTTTACATTAGTTTGGATTTTTTGGAATTCCTTTAAATAATATTTTTTTATAAATATAAATATTGCATTTAAAATAATAAATTAAATAAAATATAAGTCCAGAAGGGGTTTCATCCTTGGTCTGTTATAATCGCAAGGGTTTTCATCCTTGAGAGTGGTTGTATAGCATGACGCTTATATGAGTTAGATGATTGAATTCATAATTAGATGCTTTTTTATACTTTCACATCTCTTCTCCCTTATAAAGTCTTTAAAAACTTCTCTCAAAGGAGGAATCCCATCCAAGAGGCACTTCTTCACCAAAAGATGTGACCGTTGACATTTTCGTCGACATTTTCGTTCACTTCCGTCAACAATTTCCTTTGACACTTCTGTTCACTTCCGACAACAATTTCGTTTGACATTTCTGTTCATATTCGTTTAATGATTGTTGTATTAAATGGCAATGCTGCTCCTTTGCAATGATTTCTTCATGTGAAGTGGCAGCGCCTCTCCTTGAATTCAACGATCTCCTTCTTGGGGATATTACAGACCTCCATGCCTCAAATTGCTTGTCCTCAAGCAATTGCAAATTGGAATGTTCAAGAAGTAAGGCTCCTCCCCACGTTGCATCTTCTATTGACAATCCAGAAGGAGAAGGATCATATGAACTTCATACGAGCAAATACCGTAGGACAACCTCAGTTTCATTGGGAACCACCAAAATTTCAGAGGGTTTTGTATACTTTTCCCTTGAGAAAATCTCATAAATAATCAATATTTTGTAATCATTAATTTTCTTATTTTCACTCAACAACGAAGGGGAGCAATAAAATTTTAAATAGCTCATTAATTGAGAGGTTGATGCCCTCGTCTTGTACATGTTCAATAGTCATGTATTTAGTCTTGCTCAAACCCTTTGAGCCATTCCTTATGATAGAGTACCAATTACATGTGGAACTTCCATGGAATGCAAACACAAATCCTTTAGTGGCCCTGTGTTGATCCAAGTTTTTCTCTTGTTCAAAGTCATAGAAGATTGCAAATTCATAAAGACATCCCTATACATTCAACTTATCAGTGGTCTTTAGTATACAAAGCAAGGATTTATTTGTAAACAACACATATGTGAGGATTGTGTATGGAAGTAATATTTTATCTATAGAGTCTTCTCTAGATAACTCCGCTGCATTGATAGTATCAGATTTACAATCCTTTTTCAGCCATGATATATATACTGGATCAAGCATGCCAAGATCTGCACTACTCCCAATATTAAGCCATTTGACAAGTCCACGCACCCATCTATTATTTTCCTTTATAGGATACATTAAATTAAAATACATTTTAGTACAGAGCAATGTCTCTCCTGTCACGCTACCCTCTGAAGACCATTTCATGCTATCATAGAAGGTAAACTCCGAAGCTACAATGTGAATTTCAATGATAAAGTTTTGTAATATTCCATTGGAATCACTTCCTTATTTCTCTGAAACAAGTGAGGAATACTAAATTTGATCATGTGTACCATCATAACCAAAATAGTTTCCTTCCTGGCTATCTTTGTTTTGCACTTCAAATAGAACACCTTCTATCGAGGCACGATAACTGTTATTGCTACGTAAATATATATACTCTCCTAGTTATAACTCATTCTTAGTTTTTACTTTCTTGAAACGAAGCTTTTCCTCATATATTCCATGGTCATATCCATTTATAGGTAATGCTGCTTTCTCTTTGCTCTTCATGATCATAGATTGCAAATAATGTTTCCTAATAGGAGTCTACATAAGCGATTGCATTGTTGAAGATGTCACTTGTATTGTTGAATATCTTGTGGGGAAATGCATTTGAACAACACAATGTTTATTCAATGGCTATATTAATTTTTGCATCTTCTCTAGTACTTCTTCCTTAATTTTTAATTCATACATCCGCTTCTTTAATGTTTTTTGAGCTATGATTAGTTTTGACTTCATTTCTTGTATTTGGCTCCTCTCAATCTGACAAGTTCTTTCAGCTGTCAAATTCTAAACATCTTCCATCTCAATCAGATGACCTATTTGTTGTGTTTTCTCCCTCCCGCTTTTGAGGGTAAGCCTATTTTCTTTGAATTTTTTGCAGATATAACATAATTGAGGGGTAGACCCACATAATGCAATGCAACTTCTGCATTGACCCTCTTTACCATATCCTTATCAATTGATAAAGTTGAACAATTAGTTTGACCCTAGCTGACAATCATGCCAACAAAATAATTTTTAAAATGCATCAAACTCTTGGAAGCAACAAGTAACTGACTTTTTAGATTTGATTTATTAGGGGCAATAGGGCAAGGAATTTGGTTACAATTTTCAACAAACACTGGCGTCAAATCATTCAGGTCTAGAAAAATTGTGCAGTCTTCACAGGGATGGGAATTGACTATATTTTATGGCAATTGAAAAAATCCCAACATTACTCTCGCTAATTTTATGCCATCATCATTGATTGCTATTACAACTTGATCAACCCTTCCTTTTTCAGTATGTTTTAGCTTGAAGTTGACATTTGAATCAGAGGATGGTGGATCTACTATTTCTATTTTTTGTAAAACCTCCAATAGCTTCCAGCCCTCAGGAACATATGTTTTAAAAACTGCTTCGGGACATTCCCATAACCTGGGAAGCCTTTCAAATAGTGAATTTTGGAACTTGTCACACAAGAACTTTAAAACAAGTTCTGCCCTATGCCTATTGATAAAGCCTTCTTCTTTTGATATTTTCTCTCCCATAGATAATATTTGGGACTTTGCATGTTGATTGCTGATGTTTTTCCTAGCCAAAATTGAGACTTCCTCTTTTGTATTTAAGTCATTTGCATTCATCTGAGTTCCCTGAGGAGTTTCGCTTGAATCCATACATTTCAAAGAAAATAACTTATGAATTAGCTTAGCATTTGGACTTGGCTTACGTCCAACACACCTTGGAATAATTTTTGCTACTGTTGCAACAATTGCTAGCTCCTTATGTGGACATTGAAACAAAATACACCAAACCTTCTCTGAATATTGAACCACCGCTTGATTGGATCCCAAAATCATTTTCTTGAACATAATTCTTAATGCATCACCCATGATAAGAATTGGCCATAAACTCTGCATTTTGCATGTAAAGGAATTCCCTTTACTTCATGACTCAAGAAGTTGCACCAAAGTTTGAATTGTAGCACGATGAACTGATGAAATGTTGTGCCTCATAAATGGCCATAAACGAGGAGCTAAACTTGGTAGTAAGGGTTATCAACCATTGTGTAATATCCATGGTCATCAACCTCAACGATTTCATTCAGAACCAAGGGTGTTGATTGTTTGTTTCTTGAAACAATAGTCACAATTGCACCATCATGAAACCCACAAAGAACAAGATTATCTGGTTGGTTGAATTGTTGGGAAAGAACATTGTTACGGTAGCATATCCACGAAAATTTTCCCTGTTTTATGTCAACAAGGGCAACACCCTAGATTGTACCTATAATGGCTTTTGTGTCATCAAAATTGCTAGCAAATGTCCCAATAATGCAAGTCATTGAAATACATTTTGACACTCTCCTTCCAATCTTCTCAATAGCAATTATATTAGACTTTAAAGACAATGTTGGTCCCTGTATGCTCCATATAGAGGATGGCTGATTGTCACTTGGGTTTTGCAAGTTCAAACTTGCATAAACAATGGGACAATGTCGATGCATTATTTGATCAAACTCAAATTGTTTCTTGGTTTCTTCATAATTTTGTAGATTATAGACTACATGCATTTCATCTGAAAACGTTTCAGTTTCCTGTCTAAATGTATGCCATTCATTATAGTTTATTTCTTCTAATACATCTTGAGCCCCTCCTACAAAAGAAGCAGGCATGGAATCAACGTCCCATTCATCTTTTGTTGTGGATGGCTGTATGCAATTTGTCTCTAATTGCTTCGTTGTTCTCAACTCTTTGATTTCTATTCTAGAAACCTCTTGTAAATTGAATTTCTTTTCATATTCCGAGCTGCCATAATTATTATTCATGAACTTGTCTTCCTTATAGTGTATGTTTCCATTCCATGACTCTTTCAACTCCAAATATTTTGAAAAAGAGATTTATTTTTGAATCTCTACTGAAAGGGTGTTGTACGACTTGAAATTGTCCATAATTTCCTTATGTAGTGACCCCATGGTTCATACGCTAGCAAGAAAAACAACTCTAATACCACTGTAGTATTCCAAATCAGATTATTTTACATTAGTTTGGATTTTCTAGAATTCTTTTAAATATTTTTTTTTTTATAAATGTAAATATTGCATTTAAAATAATAAATTAAATAAAACATAAGTCCACAAAGGGTTTTGTCCTTGCGCTATTATAATCACAAGGGTTTTCATCTTTGAGAGTGGTTGTATAGCATGACGCTTAAATGAGTTAGATGATTGAGTTCATAATTGGATGCTTTTTTATACTTTCACATCTCTTCTCCCTTACATAGTCTTTAAAAGCTTCTCCCAAAGGAGGCGTCCCATCCAAGAGGCACCTCTTCACTAAGAGATGTGACTGTTGACATTTCCGTCGACATTTTTGTTCACTTCCATCAACAATTGTGTTTGACACTTCCGTTCACTTTCGACAACAATTCTGTTTGACATTTTCGTTCATATCCATTTAATGATTGCTGTATTAAAAGGCAACGCTGCTCCTTGGTAGCGATTTCTCCTTGGCAACGATTTCTTCATGTGGAGTGGCAACGCCTCTCCTAGAATTCAACGATCTCCTTCTTGGGGATGTTGTGTACATTGAAACAATGGTACCGTTTGCAAGTAAATCAATGTCTGTATAAATCGATAATACAAAATTGTTGGAACAATTGAGTAGAAGTGAAGAGTAGGAACAAATTCCCCTGGAAGTATGGGTGTTGTGCCACTATATATAATATTTGAATGTTGATATAACTCTTTCGTATGCATAACATGCCTTGTAACCCTCTTGTGTGCGCCTCTCAACTGTAAAAGCAAATCATTGTTGTGTGTCATGTTGACCATCTCCAGGGCAAAACAAAGGTATGTTTGGTGATTGCCTTTAAGTACGTGGGAACAAATGTTTTATAACTCTCTGGTGTTGTGTCTTCGAAGATAGATTAAGGGATTGTATGCTCCCCTTTTGAGGTGTGGGATACCCTGCATATTTCTCATCTTAAAAGAAATGATTATACATACCATGTGCAAAATATATAAACTCGTAACTTGATGTAATCATTTAAGTTATACATTGTCACACATTTTAGTATAATCAAAGAAAGATGTCATCATTAAATGGCATACATAAATCAAGAGATTGGAGTTGTTTGGGGTCTAAATTGTGTAAGCAAAGGTATTAATGGGATGCCATTGCATTGGTAGAGATAAGTAATGAGGGTGCAAATTACATGCGTGTAATATTCCAAATTAGTATATTTTACATTAGTTTGGATTTTCCGGAATTCCCTTAAATAATATTTTTCTATAAATATAAATATTGCATTAAAAATAATAAATTAAATAAAATATAAGTGCACAAGGTGTTTCGTCCTTGGGCTGTTATAATCACAAGGATTTTCGTCCTTGAGAGTGGTTGTATAGCATGACGTTTATATGAAATTAGATGATTGAATACATAATTGAATGCCTTCCTTTCATACCAACAAATGACTATTAATACTTCATAACCGTCCATTGAAAGACATGTCTCTTCCAAATGTCTTTTCCTACGGTTGGCGTTTATTTACTTAATGCTTAATGACTAATTAATTAATAAATACTATACTAACTGCTGTTGTTTACATGGGCGCAACACTTGAATGATTAAGGATATTAAATGGCAGTGCTCTAACTTCCTTAATAACGAATTGCAATTTAAGGACATTACAAACCTCCCTTCCTCAAATTGCTTGTCCTCAAGCAATAATAAATTGAGGAGTTTAAGAATTAATGCTCTTTTCAACGTTGTATCTTGGGCCGTAAACCATGAGCAAATTTGATGTGACTAGTAATCATTTTAGCCCCCCGTAAATCATGCACACCACATAAGAGAGTAACCATCTCATTTTTTGTGAACATTTGCAAAGGTGAAATAGGAAGCATTTGATTAAATCCTGTTCGCAAGGACTCAATTTGCCGCATGATATCAATGCAAAGGTCTTCGATTCGTGCTCCTCGATAATGTAAACATGATATTTCCTCTCTTATTATTGTTTCCATTATTATCCAATCAACAAAATTATGCGAGCAGTGCAATGTGATCAGAAGGCCACACGCTCGAAGGAATAAACTTATCCTCCGCTTGTGTTACAATATCCTAGTCCACAATCTCTAACAATTTCTCCACTCTCCAATCATTCTGGGAATAAAATATATAATCTAAAGTACCCTTAAAATCAAATGCATAATGTGTGTACAGAGGCTCCTTATTTTCAGAATGCATTTGACATTTTATTATATCATCATCTTCTTCAGAAGTAAGTCCCTAATTAAAATAAGCAGAGTAAGCACTGCAAAAATCAATAGTCTTAATCAGCTGGTTTGGATCAATCTTGAGCACTTCACCAACTTGTAAATGGCTATGTTGATCATCATTTCGGTTGGTTACAAGAAAAGTATGCGCAACGCTCTGTGGCAAAGAATTAAAATCGCCACAAATTAGCACAAGCATGGGAATTCTCTTTTCTGATATATCTTCAATTTTGTGTACTAAACAATAAACCTGCCATAGCTTCACATCTGGCATCTTAGTGGTAGCGATAAGATGCGTATTCACTGTATAGATAAATTTGGAATTAGTTAAAGATAAGACAATAATTAATGCAATGTTGTCATTATTGCCAAATTTGTTTTCTGATTCATCTCGTATGAATTGTGGTTTGTCACGATTTGCGTAAAGTTTTATGAGTGCCAAATCGTAGAATTCCTTGCTTCTGTCCCTGACGAACAACTTCTCGGTGAAACCAAATTTTTTGATTACGAAAAAAGTGGCGCAACCTTCTATTTGCTCTCTAGTTTTTCGTGAATAATATCCTTCGTATCCATGAATTGGAGTTCATGGAGGAGGTGGTGGTAGTGATCTTGTTGTACTTGCAGTTGACATGCTAACTTCGGTGTCAATTTGCCACTCAAAAATTCTTCTTGAGGAACAAAAGGACCATCAACTTTCTATTCATTTAGGCTTTTCAATTTTCCTTCAGCAAAACATTTTCTATTCACATCACTCTTTGGAATAACATTGTGTGTGTTAATGGCTAAGGTTGTATCCCAAACTTGGACCGACAATTTGTACTTAAGATCAAATATTTTTATGATGCCCTTTGATATAAGATACTTGAAAGGGTTGCGACCTTTCGTAAAAATTTCAAATTGTTGTTTAGGTTTGCATAATCGTTTATTTTTTTACTATAAGGGAAGGTCTCAAAACGCTTCCTGCATTAACAATTTGAAGGGCTTCTTCGACTATGTCCTAAATTAGTGATGCATTTGGTCAATACCTGTAACTAATTTAACTTCTAAATCAATCTTAGCAATGCATTTCCCTGTCAACATGTCGCTTATGGTAATGATGGCCACTTCATGCAGGATGTTCAAAAATAATAAAATATTGATCTCTGGTCGTAAACCTTTCCTCCCCTGGGTGAAGCCATAATAACTTGTCATCATATGAAGTTATGAGCTTTCCATGGAGATTCCATATAGAAATAGTTTCTTTATCAATCGTTAAAAATGATCAGGCTTGCTTGAAGAAATAAATATTTATTAGTTCTATCGACTTTGTTGTACTCACTAGCTATTTTTCTGTCTGAAGATCAAGTATTTCAATGTTTTTGTTTCTAGGTTTGAAGATAACCTTCTCGGAGAACCACTGAATTAAATAAGGCATTGCATTTTGGGATTTTAATTGGTAGATAAAAGATTTCAAAACAATGCCATCCTCTATATTTAAAATCGCAATAGGAACATCATTCTTGTTTAAGCTATGTAATGTTATCAATATTACACCATGACCGAGCCTCATTTTATGAATTTTTTTATCATATAAGGAATACAACGGTGTATATTTGTTCAGATCAAACACATTGATATTACCGTCTTTTGAGATAACAACGTTTGCATTGACATGGTCGATTATTGCATAATCTTCCTCCCACTCTGAGGATATTTGTGTCTCAATTAAGTCTAATCGAGCTTTAGGTTTACCTTTCCTAATACAATCAATTGGGGTTGCTTAGGTCTTTGAATGAGATGATTTCATTTGGTAGAGGATGTTATGAAATTGTGATAAGGGAAGCAGTGTTATTGTAGAACACGCTGATAATCTCTTCATCAAATGTTTGATTCAAGAAGCAAAGTCTTTTGTTAGTGATTCTACTAAATGTTGTACAAATAGAACTTTGATCCATAGAAAATATGATATCCTCAGCACCATATATGTCCACAATGTCCGACATTGACTTAATATAATCATTATCGCCTATGAAACAATGCGAGAGATGGTCATAAGCATCAAACTCTTCTTTCAATTGAAAATCTGTGAAGCATATCTCACAACTTGTGCTGCAGAAGGCCTTCCTCCCAATCATTCCCATCTCATGCCTTTGAAGCTTGCTCATAAAGTTTTTACCGTTGATTTTTTCTTTGGGTGGGATGAAATATGTTATGGATTGAAATGTAGAGATTGTGTTGTCATGGTTAAGATTAGTATTATTAGCTACTATTTCAGTGATTTCCTGACATTTATTAAGATTATTATTATCTAAATCGTGAGGAATCCTTCTTTGGAATTTGTTTGGCATGTAACCTTCAGCCTCTCTCCAATTTTCTTCCATCTCATTTCCCTTTCCAGTAGGAGATACATTCACTATTGTTTTTTTTTGTTTTTCTTTCTTCTACAACCTCTGGAAAATTGAATTTCTCTTCATATTATGAGTTGCCATAACTATGTTTCACGAACTCGTCGTCCTCATAGTGTCTGTTTCCATTCCCTGACTCTTTCAATTCCAAAAACTCTGAAAAAGAGATTTCTTTTTGAATCTCTACGGAATGAACGTTGTTTGACGCGAAACTGTCCATAATTTCCTGATGTAGTGATCCCATGGTTCACAAGCTGGCAAGAAAAACAACTCTATACCACTGTAATATTCCAAATCAGAATATTTTACATTAGTTTGGATTTTTTGGAATTCCTTTAAATAATATTTTTTTATAAATATAAATATTTCATTTAAAATAATAAATTAAATAAAATATAAGTCCACAAGGGGTTTCGTCTTCGGGCTGTTATAATCACAAGGGTTTTCGGCCTTGAGAGTGGTTGTATAGCATGATGTTTATATGAAGTTAGTTGATTGAATACATAATTGAATGCCTTCCTTCCATACCAACAAATGACTATTAATACTTCATAACCGTCCATCGAAAGACATGTCTCTTCCAAATGTCTTTTCCCAAGGGTGGCATCCATTTGCTTAATGCTTAAGGAATGTTTAATGACTAATTAATTAATTAATACTATACTAACTGCTGCTGTTTACATGGGCGCAACACTTGAATGATTAAGGATAATAAATGGCAACGCTCTAACTTCCTTGATCACGAATTGCAATTTAAGGACATTACAATGTGCCAATGTAGATAAGATGTAAGCAGAGAAGGAAAAAGAAACTATATGTGCTAATGTGGACATGAGATAAATAATGAAGGCACAAACAATAGTATGCCCCAATTTGGACAAGATACAAGTAGTGAAGGCACAAACAATTGCATGGCTTAATGTGGACAAGATATAAGTAGTACATACACAAACAATAGTATGTGTTAATATAAATATTATATAATTATTGTAAGCATGGATGTATCATGGTCCTAATAGAAAATATATAATCAACGAAGCACACAAATAATATGCTCGAATAGATGCATGGTTGAAACCATGTCAACGTAGGCAAAAAACATATACACAATTAATTAATAACGTGCATGATATATATCATGGCACTAATCATAGTCACATAGAGTGAACATAGCAAACAAGATAAACAGACCAAGTACAATGCAATTGTATCACACTAAGAGTAAACAGATTAAACGATATTAAACACAAAGTATAACAAGTCAAACAATGTCGTTCAAAGTAAACAAGAGCAATCATAATATATACAACAAACATATGACAAAGTATACAACTAAAACATCCACTATTGGGAAGAAAAAAAATACAAGCCAATCAACGCACATGCAAGTAGAGCAGTTAGATGGAAAACAAGAGAGTCATGTTATATACAACGAAGCACACAAATAATATGCTCGAATAGATGCATGGTTGAAACCATGTCAACGTAGGCAAAAAACATATACACAATTAATTAATAACGTGCATGATATATATCATGGCACTAATCATAGTCACATAGAGTGAACATAGCAAACAAGATAAACAGACCAAGTACAATGCAATTGTATCACACTAAGAGTAAACAGATTAAACGATATTAAACACAAAGTATAACAAGTCAAACAATGTCGTTCAAAGTAAACAAGAGCAATCATAATATATACAACAAACATATGACAAAGTATACAACTAAAACATCCACTATTGGGAAGAAAAAAAATACAAGCCAATCAACGCACATGCAAGTAGAGCAGTTAGATGGAAAACAAGAGAGTCATGTTATATACAACTTGAAACATATCAAACATATGAAATAGTCTAGAATTAACACAAAACACTCATATGTCAGAGCACTATGCAACACTGAAGTGAAACACACAATATATATGCTAGACCAATATATATATATATATATATATATATATATATAAAGCTCAATATGATAAGGAAACTAAGTAAGATAAATAGTTACACAGTTTCACATATCACGATTATTTTCCTATTGTTAGAGGTCACATAGCATATGTGTTAATCATGATATTATTGAATTAGATGCAATATACAAATTTGTACAAATGATTATGGTTCAACGATTACTCGTGCTCACACTAGGGGCATCTTTGTGTTGATTTTGGGGGCATCCTCAGCAATGCTTCAAGCTCTATCTTTCTTAGTTTCCTTATCATATTTCAATATGATAAGGAAACTAAGAAAGATAGAGCTTGAAGCATTGCTGAGGATGCCCCCAAAATCAACACAAAGATGCCCCTAGTGTGAGCACGAGTAATCGTTGAACCATAATCATTTGTACAAATTTGTATATTGCATCTAATTCAATAATATCATGATTAACACATATGCTATGTGACCTCTAACAATAGGAAAATAATCGTGATATGTGAAACTGTGTAACTATGTACCAGACAAAGATAAATGATTTTTTTGTTTGTTTGTTTTTTTTTAAAATGTTTTTAGATGAGATGAAGCCATAATAAGAAGAAATCAACCAAAGGGAAAGAAAAGTTAAGGGGCAAAATTGAAAAGAAGAAAGAATGGAGGGATCCCTGCTAGCCGACAACTTCCCTCAGAACTTATGTGTATTGGGGTGCATGAAGGCCTCAATATGCATTATGTTGTTAACACATGGTTTTGGGATGTGATACAACAATCAAAGGTTAAGGCTCGAGGCAAAGAAACACAATAATCAATCATAAATGGAGAGGCTAAAATAATGATATAGAAATTGTGAGCAAAATTGAATAAGGAAGCCAATAGAGAATCCAAAATATGAAAGCATAGAAAGAAGCTAACTTAAAAATTCAATCAATATAGATATCGAAATAAAAAGAAGCTATAGGCAATGAAAGGTCCAAGGGGGAACAATATGGAGGAATGCTAAAGAATGAAACAAGATTTTTCCGAAATCCATACACAAAACAAAGAAGTAACCAAACAAAGGACAAACAATGAAGAATACTATGTATAAGATAGATTGGGTAGTTTAGGCACATAAGGGCAGTAGAGAATGTTAACCACTATTGTGTATAAATATATGTAGTTATGTCGTTAGGGTCTAGATCTAGCTGTCATGGTACCCATGAGTCCAAGAATGCTAATGCATCGTCTTCATTGCTATCATGATTAGTATAATCATTAACACTATAATAGATATAGTTGTTAACATGTGTCATTAGAATCATCTTTATTGCAAATTATTGCATTATCTTTTTGTAAAATTGCTTTTTCCTTTATTCAGATAGTGGTCATTTAATGATTGTATTTTTGGTAGGTGATTTAATTTGAATAGACACATAAGGTTGCGATAATATGACTTTGGTTCATGGATGAGTAGGCACTTACACTTTAACTACCTTTGGCTAAGGTCATATAGTTAACTTTTTGGTTGTTCTTTATGTAACACCTCACATAGCACTTGGATGAGAGGTTTGTAAGTAGTGCCTTGAATATTGATCTGTCTAATCATAGACAAATTTCAAACATTGGTGTGGTGTTGATGGGATTGTTATAATTTGGTTATGTTAGGGTTGTCCAAGCAATACATTGTGTCATATTATTCTGTAATACATGAAACTAAACTAACACAATCTTAGGACCAACAGTGATAGGTAAGGTAATATCACTAAGAGATGTTGTGGTTATGCCATCATATCAACTAATAAATGTGGTTGTACCAACTATATTTCTATGTATATCTAAGATTGATAATAATTTCATTGTACACACATTAATGCTTGAACCATTATCTTACAAGAATTCCATTCCCAACCTCGAATATATATCTTTGAAAACTTGATTAAATAATGGACCATTATTAAAATCATCGTTTGGAATTTCATGATTGTAAGACTTACTCAGAGGAGGCTCCTTACATGTATCATTGACCACACCTATGAATTTGTCTAGTATATGACCATTATAAACTGACGAACGTTGTTTTTAAGCTATCATAGGAACACCCTCTTTGTTTTTAGATTGGGTACCATGATTAGGTAAATATTTTCAATCATTGATTTGGTTGGGCAATTGATTCAGAATCCAAAGTACTGTTGTGGCCATTTACTAAAATTTAGTTGTTGTTTATCAAGTCTTGGATCTTATTCTTTTAAGTTATGAATCTATTTGTATGATGGCCAGGGAGTCCATGATAATCATAGTATGCATTAACATCATGGTTTTTAGGCAAGGTTCGTCATGAGCTTAATTCTTGTTGGGGAGGTAAAGATGTCATATTGTATTAAAGTAATTGTTAAAGCACATTTTAAAGACTCTCACCTAATCGTGTAAATGTTATTCACTCTTTTGTTGGGAAAAGATTGCCCTATCTAATGGTTGGTCTATTGTATTGACTCCATCCTTGACCTCATTATTAGGTTGGAAAGTATTATCATCATCGTTAACTTTGAATGTTGATTTACCTTGATATTTAGCTCCACTAAAGGTATGATCATTAGTCTCATATTTCATCTTATTGGCTTCTAAAAGCTTGATCTCATATTTCTTAACTGTGTGATAATGTTCATCGAATGATTGGTAAGAGTTGAAGACCACTTTGTCTTTTATTAGTTGGAGTAAACTCTAATAAAATATACTTTGAAATTCACTAATATTAGGTAATTGGTGAGTCATCTTGGTAAACATGGTTTTGAAGCACACATTCACTAACATTCTCATTAGGTTCTTGTTCGTGACTTTCATGCTAAAGTTGATCTAAAAGTGAGCTACAAATTATCGGCCAAAGAATTGAAAGATGTACGGACCTAGATGAAAAACCATAAAACCAGTCAAGGGTATAATCCTTAAGGCTTATAAGAAATAAATTTGTCAGTAGTTTATCATTATGCACAAAGTTGAGACATGAAGCATAGACAAATATGATGTACGAGAAAGATCAACATTACAATTGAATAGTTCAAACTTAGGAGCTACAAAACTTGTAGGCAAAGGATAGGGAAGGATCTCACGAGCCAAAGGATTAAGTAATATATCATGCGAGTTGATCGTATGACTTGGTTTTTGAGACCCTTGGAAAAGCAATTAAATCTGTTGTTGCATAGCTTGCATGGTTTGGGGAGTTTTTCGAACGGGTGTAGCTTCAAGAGTTGGAATCAAAGGATCAATAATAGTATAAGTAGGAATAGAAACATTAAGCACTTGAGAGACAATATTAACGAGGGTAGATGGTTGAAATATTTGTTGGGATGGTTGATGAGCAACAAAAGAAGCATTATGATCAATCTAAGAAGGCAAAGACATATCAATCTAAGTAGAAGAAATAAGAGGAACAATAGTAGAAACAATTTGAGACATATGCCCACTATTTGGCATGGGAGGTGAATCTGCAGAAGGTGGAATATTATTATCATTCAAAGATCCACAATTGGATGTTCGTCGATATGTTTTCTAAATGTAGCTAGTCGTCCTACCATTTCTTTATCTACATCAAAATGTTCAATATTCTAAGATCCACTAGCATCATAATCATTATCATTCATGTCATTATATTTCAAATGATTTGTAAACACATCATGCATATTATTTGTATTTGTATAATTCACATTATCATCCACGTATATCAATAAAAAGGAACATTAACCTCATTAACAATTATCAATTTCTTATTGAAATTAACTAGAGTACTAGTCAAAGGAAGCTCAACAAAACCAACTGGTTGCAATTTATCACTTTGCTTATTAGGGTACTTAGATCTAATGTCCTTAGGTGGTTTAAGATATAAACATAGACAACATACAAGTAAGAGCTTGCAATAATGCACATAGAGCTAAGGCTGATAACAAAGAAGCATGTAAGCTCAACCCTATACAAATCAGATATATAATAGCAAAGGTTAACCTTAGAAAGAAGGAAACATACAAAGATAGGGGGTTTATGGAAACTCTAGGTCTACTTGGATTCAATATGCAATATAGGCAATAATGTAACCTAAGAGGCAAAAGGAGCACATAAAGCAATATAGGTTCAACCAAAGGTGAAATTCTATGGTTGGGTGCAACAAAACATGGGTTCACTAAAATGTTTTGATGAAAAATGGCTATTGGTCAAGAGACATTACATCATCAAAAGGGATTGCATAATTAGTATCTAACCTAAATACAAGACTATAACAATAAAACAAATATGAATTATGTAAAAACATGGGTTTAATTCCCATGGAAAATTAACAAAGAGACTTACCTATTCACTATTAGACAAGTCAAGAAAAGAGTCTTCGAGCAAACCAATAATTATTTTTGCAGAACAAAGAAGTGCCAAAAAAAAATTCAAAATTGAACAGTTCGATTTTGGACATGACGAAAATTGTTTGGTTGATCTTCCCACGCTAAGATTCGATTCTAGTTATAGGTTAGATGATCTTAGATTTTCTTGAAATTTTTTGTGCCTTAGTCTATATCTATTGCTCTCCCAGGTTGTCGAATTGATTTGTAAATCTTTCAGAATCCCTTCTTATTTATCCAAACCCTAATCCTCTCCAAGATACCTTTCAAAAGCGTATAAAATAGGTGCATTTATGCGGGCCTTGCCTCAGTTAGGGTTATGTTAGATAATTTGGCAAGCAACACTCATCTAGTCCAGTGACCAGTCTAGTCAAATATGAAGATGTCGACCCTTATCCCTATCTATGAAATGCAAGCAACAAGTACATTCTATATTCTTTTTCACTAATGCTTTACTTCAGCTTTTGGGACAAGGGGTACATACACTTTAACAAATGGCGATAACAATACAAATCAAAGTACATTCTAAGATATGAATTTCAATCCTTTTCTCCTTATGGATCACGTCCTTCAAATGTATTAGCATATATATAGTAGATTCTATATTCTCTTTCACTAATCCTTTCCTTTAGCTTTTGGGACAAGGGGTGCATACACTTTTACTAGATAGCAATAGTAATACAAAGTAGAGTGCATCCTAAGATATGAATTCCAATCCTTTCTCCTATGGATCACCTCCTTCAAATGTATTAACATACTTGTGTATACATAAACTAAATGAATTCAAATTAAGACCTTAATGGTGTGTATGCTGACAATATAAAATGTGATAAAGCCCACAAACAAGACATAAATGACCAAAAAAAGGGGACATGGGCCTTTAAGGCACATGATTAAAATTAAAGGGCTCGATCCTGGTCATGACTAGGATTGAACCACACGTTCTAGGAGAGAATTTTCAAAACAATGTTTTGGACATTCTAGGAGTATCTAGAGTCATGCCAAAGCAATAAAATAATGGATCGATAGGTTTTCAAATGTTTCATATTGAATGGTGGTATTATCATAGACCCAAAGTAAAGCGAAAGTAAATTTGTAAGGACAACACAAAGCAAGAGAAGACAATATAGGGCCCAACACAAGGGAAAACACACCAATAAGAGCTTAATCTGAATCAATGATCCATATGTACAAAAACACACAAATACTGTAATAAGTAACTAGTTCTATACCAAAATTAGGTGTCTACATCAGTTAATGTATATACCTTATAATCATACCTTGAATCAATCATTATCAATGTGTGATATTCCATACCCAACACATTGTTAAAAAGTAATGAGAGTTTTTCAAGTGTATTATTATTTAGATATTTTTTTTGTGGGATTTGTTTTTCACTGCACGAGAGTATTTTTAATACTCAAATCATCACAATGACAACTATTTTTCCTAAGTAGTCATTTGTCGATATGACCTTTTTACTCATGTATATTGTCGAATTTATCAGAAGGGACCAAAAAAGCACACATGCATCTCTAAGCATTTGTTATAAAAACCCAATTCCACAAAAACAATAAATATATTAAATAGTACTACACAAAAAATATCCATAATGGTCATTACAATATTTAGGTACATAATTAGATTGAAGTTTTGATGTGGGAGCATCCACATAATATTAATAATCTTGCATCACCAAAAATAGTAATAGGATCTTACATCACCACAAGAAGTAGTAGGGAGTTTTATTTTTATTTTTTTTTGTTTCTCGCCATTATGCTTTGGCCTTCTATTGGCCTATGCAATTAGGATTTGGTATAATCACCTTGTTATATGTAATCGAGCTATCTAGACTATTGTGTCTTCATGACCATCACTCCAATAAGGTCGACCAAGTGGAAACAATCCATAAATGCATTGAAATTCATTTCCCTCTTCTTAGTCTCTTTTTGCAAAATTGAGGTTGGATCTTTCCGAATCACTTTAGAAGCAACCATGCACTTTTTTGATGGATTTTTCTTATGATGATCTTATAGCAATTCACGGATTCAACTATCACATTGTTTAAGTTAATAAAACCCCATGTGACCATACTAGGCCATGTTGTAATCCACTTCCACATTGGATGTTGTGGGAACATTCCATGGAAAAAGAAATGTGTCTTCAAGTTTGTTGTTATGTTAGAAACATGATTCCAATCTTAAAACATGGAAAAAAATGACTCCATGAAGCATAACACATTATTTCTATATGTGGGCCATTTTTTAACATTGTGCTCATTTGGAGGCTTCAAAAGGAGGAGGATAGGTGTAGAATGATTCTCCAAAGTTTTAGGGAGATCTTTAACAAGATCCAAACATGAAATAAGGAATGAGACACAAATTCAAAGCCACAAAACTATTAGTCACTATTGCATAACTGTTTTGGAAAAGAAACACCATATTTTTAGGCATTTTAGCAAGAGGAAGGAGAAAGATGTGGGAATAGGTGGGGACTAGAAGAGGAAGGGAAAAAGTCTCTAATGGATTGAATAATACTTAGAAAATTTAATTTGAACTACTGATTAAAGACACACCAAAGAAAAGGGTGAGGAGGAGGGGGAGGGGAAAAAGGAGAAGAAAAAGGTTTCTCCTTTGGGGATTAGGTGTGGCATAAAGGGTGTAAAGGTTAGAGAGTTTGGGGAAGTTTTAGAGGGTGCCCAAGGTACAAAAGGAAGACCTTTATGAAGATGGTGAATCCATCACCAAATTTGAGGTAAAGTCAACCTCATAAGAGCACAATTTCGTTTTATTAAAACAAAGGTGTTCTTGTGGGTTTAAGGATATAGAGTTTAGGGAGGGTCAAGGCGAAACAAGGAGTAGTTTGGAATTGGGTTTTCATTTTAATAAAAAATTGACCTTAAAAGACAAAGCCAACATTTTTTTTGCAAGAGATTTTAAAGTCCCAAAATATGGTTAACTGTTTGACAAAATGCCAATTTATGATTTCCTTTCTATCTAGTCTTTTGTGATGGCTAAAAACCAATTGTTTGTAGATTGTTTAGAGGTTTATATAGCTGGAGAGCATTAAGCGATCAATTGAGAAGCTACTTAATAAGCTTTTTCTTCATTTTGACGCTCTAAACAATATGTTTTGTAGCGGGTGAAATCAATTCTAATTTGCAGTAAATATATTAATTTCAAGTTTGAACCATTTGAATTGAATATGACTGTTCATAATTGTTCATAGTTATTCCAAGCATGAAACAAGGAACGAGACACAAATTCAAAGCCACAAAATTGTTACTCTCACAAAATCATTTTGGAAAAGAAACACCATGTTCTGGGGCATTTTGGCAAGAGGAAGAAGGGGGAAAATGCGGGGAAGAGGAGGGGCTAGAAGAGGAATGGAAAATGTCCCTAATGAATTCAAGAACATGTACAAATTTGTTTTGATCCGTTGATATAAGCAAAAAAAAAAAAAAAATCGATCAAAAGGGGAGAGGAAAAAGATGTTTTCATTTGGGGATTAGGTCTGGCATAAAGGGAGTAAAGGTTGGAGCATTTGGGAAAGTTTCAGAGGGTGCCTAGGTACCAAAAGAAAGTTCTTGGCATGAATATGGCGAATCCATTGCCAAATTTGAGTTTTATTCATCCTCATAAGAGTGCAAGTCTGTTTTATTAAAACAAAGGGGTTCTTGCATTTTGAAAGATAGAGTTTGGGGAGGTTCTAGGTGAAACAAGGAGTAGAATTGAATTGGGATTTCATTTTAATGAAGAATCCACCTTAGAAGACAAAACAAACATTTTCTTCGCAAGATATTTTAATGCTAAAAAATAAGGCAATTGTTTGACAAAATGCCAATTTCTTGTTTCCTTGCTATCTAGTCTTCTGTGAGGGCTGAAAAATATTTGTATTTAGATTTTTATAGGTTTGTACGTTTGGAGAACATGAATTGATCAATTGAGAACTTGATTGATAAGTTTTTTTTTTTTTTTTGGGTGCTTTGTATGCTTTGTAGCTATTAGAGTAGTTAATTAAATCACAGTCTAAATTAAATATATTTGTAAGTGGTTCTATTGAAACACCCACATTGACTTCAAGGTTGGATTAGTTGGGATATTAATAACCAGGACAACATGCATCTGTAGAATAGAAGTTGTTAGATTATACTTCTTAAATACTATGATCTATAGTTATACTTTTATTTGTATAAATAAGTCGATAATTTCAATGTAAGAGTAAACAATCAATTCTAATATTGTTAAGAATTTGTATCAAAACAAGGTTGATTAGGGAGAGATTTTGAGAAAGGAGGAAGAGAGGAACCCCAATCACTCCAATTCCATTTCTTTTTTGTGCAAGCTTCATAGGGGCACAAATTTAATTCTTGTGAGATTTGAGTGGAGAGGAGGAATTGAGAAAAACATCAAGTGCAAACTTCAAGCGGTGCTAAATCAAATTCCTAATTTTGTGAGGAGAAAGATGTTTTGATAAAAAGAGCATGAATGAACATATAGAGGCACTCCAACAAAAGATGGCACCTTCAGATCTGTACATGAAAGTAGGGTGTTATTTTTTTGTGTAACAATTTGATATAACAATTTTCAAACGATGATATTTTTTTTTTATGTTTTGATGAAATTTGAAAATTCTAAATGTTTTGGAAAGCTGAAGTATAGGAGAGTAAAACCCATAAACGGTTTAGATTGATTCTTTAAAATTTAAAAACTATTATAAGAAGAAAATAGGTGTTTGTAAAGGCAATTTTAATGAGAACACCAAATACAACCCATTTAGGGCATTATAATTGTCACTAGAATGGTTATAAGTTGTTGCACATACTCTTAACATGTAGCCCACAGAGGATTTGTATCAACGAAAAACAATCTCAAGAGTTTTAAAAGCTAAGTGCTTAAAGAGGAATCAATCTCATTGAGGCACCATATTATTGAGAGAAGGCACATAAATATCCTAGAGAAAGGAGATCAACCCAACAAAAGCATTCAACTCACTGAGATATGAGTGTAGGAGTCTTTGGAAGGCCAAAGAGGGCAACCTCTATCAAAACAACCCACAATCTAAATGCTATCAATACGCTTGAGAAGGAACAACCTCCATTCTTTTCTTTTCATATCATATTACCAAAGTATTATCAAAGTTGTGTTTTCATACATATTTAGGGCTTGAATTTGCATTATTGTTGTTATTAAACTTCATAAGAAATTTTTATTAATGATCTACCATTAGCTTGAAATGTAATTAATTTTGTACTGCATAAACCATGCATAGTTAGAAGTTAAAAATTTGCTTGGATGTTCAGACCAGGTTTCTAAACATATGAAATCATTTCTTCTTTCAAATCAGATTTAATGTAATTAATAGTTTTTTTGATTTGCATTGTAATTCTTAATGGTTGAAAGTGGGCCAAAGTTCTTTTTCCTTGACTTGCAACTACTCTGCATTGACAACTATGTTGTATGGAAAACAAAGGTGAAGACCCACATAGAGTTAGAAGACATTGATCGGTTGTTGATGATAGTTACACTTGACATGCCTATGACACTAACCAACAATGCAAGTTCAACAAAGCGAACCAAAAGGTTAAGTTGATTACAATGTTTGGCGTATCTAATGAGGTTCAACATCATCTCTGAGATGCCATTTTGACCAAATATGTTCGAGAAAAATTCAATACTGTCTATGAGGCCAGGAACTAGAATACAATCCTGCATCTTCAAAGCCATCTTCATTGTTTCAAAATGAAGACAAGTGATATGGTTGAAATGTTTCTTTATCATGTTGCAACATTGTGGGCCTCACTAGAAGCATTGGGTGAGAAAGTGTCAGATGTCTCCCTTTTACCCATAGTTCTGAGAGTGCTACCCCCTGTTACAAGATATTTGTGACTTCTCTAAATATCTCAGATAAAAAACCAACTTTTGAGAAATTGGTTAATATGTTCTAGTAAGAAGAACCAATGCAAGGTTGAGGTGAAGCCGAAGATGAACATGCATTGGCAATCCATCAGAAGAGGAGAAGACCCATGGAGTGAATTCAGTCTTTTAAGCAACCAGGGCAGCAGAACCTACATGGGAACAAACCTCCTTCCCAAAAGATATGTCTAATATGTGGAAATACATGCCATGAACTAAAATATTGTTCGTATAATGCTTTCACACATGGCTCGTCTAACAACAAGAATCCGATGCCGCAACAATCGTGACAAGGACAGAGGAAGAGCCAAAATTCACACCCAATTGGAAGAAGCAACCTTCCTCACAACAATTGCATGGGAACATTGTTGAAGAGATTGATCCTTCAGATGAGGATTATATATTTGCTACATAGAGAAATGAGGAGATCAGTCCTCCAAATGCAATTTAGCACGTGATTTTGGTGCCACAAGGCACATGACTATATGAAAGGATTAGTTGACTAATTTGAATTATTCATCTTATCAAGGTAATGTCTTTATAGGAGATGATTCATTAAATAGTGTCCAAGGTACAAGGGATATTTATTTATCAGTTGGTAATCATGGTTGTAAAATAATTGAAGTCTTATATGTTGTAGGACTAACAAAAAATCTTTTGGTTGCAAGTCAATTGCTTGATCAAAACCTTAAGGATGAATTCAATTGACAAGATGAAAAATTGTAATATCCCTTTCCAAGCATAAGACAAGGGCATAGCCATTAAGGAGGGTGCAACAATCAAAATCACCTCTCTTAAGGGGAGCACCACATTTAATAAAAAATAAAACTTATATAGGTAGGAGGATCCACCTAAACACCAAGGGACACCACCCTTTGGGACATCACCTCCCTTAGGAAAAAACATTTGGAAGAGACACGCCTTTCAATGGAAGGTGATAAAGTATTTATAGTCATTTGTTGGTATGGAAGGAATTCATTCAATTATGCATTAAAAATATATAACCATGTACAAACATTATTCTTTATAACCACTTTTAAGAACGGAATCCCTTAATCGTGTAATTGGATTGCAAGGACGAAAACCCTTGTAATCATTATATCCCAAGGACGAAATACCTTAAGGATTTATATTTTATTATTAATACAATTATATTTTTTATTTTAAATATTATTCTTAGTAAAAGTTGCATTTATAAAATATTATTTTAAAAGGAATTTTGAGGAATCCAAATTATCAAATAATATTCCGATTAGGGATATTATAGTGGTATTAGTGCAATTGTTCCTGCCAACCTATGAAAAGGGATGTTGGATTTGATGCATAGTCTATGAATCATGGATTTAATAAGAAAATATGATTTGAAAACAAAGCTTTGCAGATTGGGAAAGGAACTTGAGCATCCACATTATTCAAAAAATGTTTTTCTCAATGTTTTGGAGGAAGTGGCTAATTGTTTGTCCTCAATAAGGTAATTATATTCTAAGTCTATGTTTTGGGCAATGAATCCTTTGGTAATTCATCTGGTCGAGTCCAAGTTGTTGAAATATCTAGATCCAGATGTGAGACTTGTGGTTATAATTTGTATTAGTGAAATTACAAGGATGACAACACAAAAATCGCCATACATTGACAACACCATGAAGAAAGTATTTCGGCTAATGGTGGAATGTTTTGAGGGTATAGATGAAATCACAAGTTCTTTTGCTAAGAGGGTCACAATCCTTGACATTATGGCATAAATCAGATCTTGTGTGATAATGTTAGATCTAGGATGTGATGATCTAATTCTTCACATGTTTGAATATTTCTTTGCTACTATCCATAAAAATCATGCGGAAAATGTAATACAGTCAATGTAGTCCATTATGCCTTTGGTCCTAAACAAGAGTGATGATATTTCACAAGATCTGTTATCCATACTAATGATTGGTATTGAACATGAATCATCACCAGTGGCACATACACTAGCTAAAAATATTGTTGCTCAATGTTCAGAGAAACAATAACTATTTGTGACAATTGAGGGGCACAAAGATATGTTGCTAGATGAAAAACCATGAAAAGTATTAGATGCAGTAGAATCTCCAAAGAAATAAAAAGAAATCATGGAGAATGAACCAAAGAATGAAGAAAAATCTGAGGTGTAAGATTGTGAAGAGAAATTGGTGGTGCAAGCCATATATACAGATGATTTTACTAATGTTTAGCTTGATGGAAATTTCAGAACAACCAACTACATGAAGCAAGTAGATGATGAAAGGGTTCCCTGCATGCTACAGATAGATACAATCAAAAAATAAAGACAAAGGTACAATAATACAAATGATTGGGACAACAAGAGTGGACCCTTGAAAGTCCATGACATGAAGATAGATGCAGAAATTTTGGAACAACCAAAGTACATCAGAAGCCTAAGCTTGTGTTGGCAAGATATCTCTCATTTGACAGGGACCAGATCAAGGTTTTGGGAGAGCTACACCATGTTTTATCTTTTGGACATGGTACTTGGGCATGAGGGCTTAAAATTGCTTGAGGACAAGCAATTTTGGGGAGGGAGGACTGTAATATCCCTTTCCAAGCATAAGACAAGGGCATAGCCATTAAGGAGGGCGCAACAATTAGAATCACCCCTCTTGAGGGGAGCACCACATTTAATAAAAAATAAAACTTATATAGGTAGGACGACTGACCTAAACACCAATGGACGCCACCCTTTGGGACATCGCCTCTCTTGGAAAAAGACATTTGGAAGAGACACGTCTTTCGATGGAAGGTGATGAAGTATTTATAATCATTCGTTAGTATGGAAGGAATTCATTCAATCTTGTATTAAAAATATATAAGCATGTACAAGCATTATGCTTTACAACCACTTTTAAGGACATAATCCCTTAATCATGTAATTTAATTGCAAGGACGAAAACCTTTGTAATCATTATATCTCAAGGACGAAATCCCTTGAGGATTTATATGTTATTATTAATACAATTATATTTTTTATTTTAAATATTATTCTTAGTACAAGTTACATTTATAAAATATTATTTAAAGGAATTTCAAAAAAACCAAATTAATGTAAAATCTTCTGATTTGGAATATTACAATGTTATTAGAGCAATTGTCCCTGCCAGCCTGTGAAAATGGATTTTGAATTTGATGCTGGCAAGAGCAATTTTTTCACAGGCTGGCAGGAACAATTGCTCTGATACCACTGTAATATACCTAATCGGAATATTATTTGATAATTTGGTTTCCTCCGAATTCCTTTTGAAATAATATTTTATAAATGTAACTTGTACTAAGAATAATATTTAAAATAAAAAATATAATTGTATCAATAATAAAATATAAATCTTCAAGGGATTTTGTCCTTGGGATATAATGATTACAAGGGTTTTCACCCTTGCAATCAAATTACATGATTAAGGGATTCCGTCCTTAAAAGTGATTGTAAAGCATAATGCTTGTACATGGTCATATATTTTTAACACATGATTGATTGAATTCCTTCCATACCAACGAATGACTATAAATACTTCATCACCTTCCATCGAAAGACGTGTCTCTTACAAATGTCTTTTTCCAAGGGAGGCGATGTCCCAAAGGGTGGCATCCCTTGGTGTTTAGGTGGGTCGACGTGCCTATATAAGTTTTTTTTTTTTTTTTTTTAATAATTGTGGCGCTCCCCTCAAGAGGGGTGATTCTAATTGTTGCACCCTCCTTAATGGCTTTGCCCTTGTCTTATGTTTGGAAAGGGATATTACAAAAAAATATATCTCATTTGAGACAAGTCTAGAAGCGCGAAAATTATTGTAAGAGCTTCTGGTATAGTAAAAATGTTCCAGTTTGATGCTATCTAGAAAGACAATCAATCTTTAATTGTAAAAGATAAAAAATCGACAAACCTTACACTCGGAAAACACAACATGGTGAGTGGCCTTTCTTTACTAAAGAAGATCACTGATTTGTGCTCTAATTGTTTAGCTAGAAAACAACATAGAGCTCTATTTGGCACAAGAACATATTGAACAACTGGTGCACACCGATTTGTGTAGACATTTCACTTCGTATATAAATATTTTTAGCTCTTTGTTGATGATTATTCATGAAAAATGTGGGTATACTACTTGAAGACTAAGGATCAAGCCTTGTATGTTTCCAAAGAGTTCAAAGCTATTGTTGAACGATAATTTGGTCATCAGATACATGTCCTCTGCTTAGAATAGGGGTGAGAGGGTGACGGGGCAGGGGGGAGTTCTCTGCATTTCTGAAGGCAGATGACATTCACCATCAACTGACTACTCCTTATACATTGAAACAAAATGGTGTTGCTGAGTGACACAATCGTACCATTATTGAATTGATGCGGTGCATGTTGAAAGATGCCCACTTGGCACGTCCATATTGGGTAGAAGTTTGCACATTGCTTTACTTGCTGAATTGTGCACCCACCAAAACTCTCGATGGCATCACTCCAATAGAATCATGCTCATGGAGTAAGCCTTCTATATCTCATCATCATGTTTTTGTTTGCAGAGCAGATACACACATTTAGAACAAGAGGAAAAAGTTGGATGAAAAATCCTTAGAATGCATATTTCTTGGCTACAATGAAGAGTTGAAGGCATATTGACTCATGGATCCTAGGGAAAAAAGATATACATTAACAACGATGTTGTATTTGATGAGAGGAGTGAGCCCAATCCACCCTCCACATAGTCACTTGATACGGATATTTGTCCTATAAACATTTCTATTAATGAAGATAGTGGTAGTGATGATGATGGTTAGTCAGGGCCTCTAGCTCCACCATCCACGAGGATTGTTCAATGTATGCCCTAGTGGTATACAAGTACTATGTGAGATGTAAAATTGGATGGAGTCCCAAACACTTCCACTTTAGGACCAAGGACTTATAGCAAGATGAATTTGGCCCTTAGAGGCATAATCGTAGAATCTTTGAGCCCTCAATGGTTTGTGAACCCCAAGAGTCAAAACCTTGGAAAAGGCCATGGATGTAGAATATCAGTTACCGATGAAGAACATTACATGACAATTTGTTGATCTTACAATGGGGAAGAAGCCTATTGGTTGCAAGTGGGTCTTTAAGACCAAGTATAAATTGGATGGCAACATTGACAAGTACAAGGCAAGACTTGTAGCTGAGGGATACTCACAAAAAAAAGACATTGACCATGAGGAAAATTTTGCTCCCACAACCTCCCACAACCTCCCATAACCAAGACAAAGACTATCAAAATGGTCTTTGCTATGGCTACTTAGTTTGGATGGAATGTGCATCAAATGGATGTGAAAAGTGCCTTTCTGATTGGAGATTTGGAAGAGGAATTCCACATGATCCAACTAGAAAAAAATGTGTGTAGACTTATCAAGTCTTTGTATGGTTTGAAACAAGCTCCTCAAGCTTGGTATATCAAGATGGATGAGCATCTCATACAAAATGGATTCCAATCGAGCCCATATGATCCAAACATCTACCTCAAGTAGCAAGGGGGGAGGTTGTGATTCTCACAGTATATGTCGATGATATAGTCATCACTAGCAGCTCAACGAAGATGATTGATGCAACCAAGAATGATCTCAAAATCATTAGGCATGACAGATCTTGGGCTTTTGAATTACTATCTTGGTTTGGAGGTATGGCAAAAGGGACATCTCATCTTTGTCTCAAATGAATTATGCTGAGACTTTGCTCATGAAATATCGGATGAAAGAAAGTGCGCATGGTTGGATGTGTAAAATACATGGAAATTATTACTATAAAGCATGTTGTGTGTGTTTATGCAGGGGTTTATTAACAGGCTAGAAGGTTTGGCTGGTAATCATTTGAACTCCCTACCTTGAATGCATCAAGTTGACTTAATTAAGAACACCAATATCCCCTCTCAAAATCATAGAGGCAAAGGAAAGAGAATTTACAAATCATTCCTTCATAAGAACTACTTTACTCCAAAGCCGCATGAACCATAAGGAACAAAATTGATGCATAAAGAAGCATGGTATGACTGTTGTTGAAGTTGAATTTATTCGAGGAATATGTTGGGCCAAATAAAATTGGTCACAACCAAATGAATTGTTTTGATCAAAGAGTTGGAAATCAAAGTCACTACTCTAAAGATGAAAAAAATGCTACAAGCCATACAAAAGGTGGCAAGAGACAAGTGACAAAAGATGATTAAAGGAACGGACACAAAAAGGCTGAAAATATTAAGTGCCCCTATACTAAACTGCTGTGGGGAAACTCTCGAAGGAAAACTAGTATTTTTTAAAGTGATTAAGTGGCATATATTACAAAGAAGGCAATAAGTTATGAGCAAGATTACCATCAAAACTGGTGGTAAATTCAGTCCAAAAAGGGGAGAAAGAATTTACTACAATGAATGCAAAATGTAAGAAGAGAGGGCATGACCCTTTTCATTAAGAGGACATGAACAATGAGAGATCCAAATGTCATATCTCTTCATTACTTCCTCCAAACTTCCATTTTCTTCCATAATCAAGACTCAATGTGTCCATCTGTACAACAAAAGGTGCATGTCTTCTTCACATTTGATCTATTTGAAGTTAAAGAAGTAGGACTTGACTTGGTTCTTTCTATCATTTGTGTCCTCTAGTTTTCTTTGAAACTGACTTGATTTTTCTTTTTGGATTTGCTATCAAGACTTTGTTTGTGGGTCCTATTTTTCAATGTGCAACACATGAGTTATCCATTCACAAAAAATATTAACAAAAGGCCTTTCACAATCAACACCATGTGCATATTTAGCAGCATAAAAGGGTCCTTGTAGCTTTGAAAGAATAGAGAGGATCATTTGGTCACGAGCCTTCTAAATGCCACACTTTGAGATTTGTAGAGCAACTCGGAGAAATGGTCCTCTATAGGAGGAAAGTTGTTTGGATAAAGGGAAATCAATTGATTCTCCAAGTGGCAAACATAAATGAGGTTGACCTTTCCAAACATGGTCTCAAACTTCTCCAATCCTCCTTAGAAGTGTGAATGTCCTACAGATGAAATTTTGAACCTTAATATACATACATGCCCATAAGTCCCTTGAACTCATAATTATGGTTGAATCACCTTGTACTTTGATTTTGGTTCATGGGTTCTGGTTTTGTGCCAATTTTAATGCGTTATAGTTTGTTACTTTGAAGTAGGTCCTTTGTATATGATTTTTCAGGACTAATTAGAATTAGTTAGCTTTAGATCAATATGAATGTTGTTGTCCATTACAAAGAAAATGCAAGAAGGAAGAATGACGGAAATATGACCTTACAATCATAGAAATATTTTAGAGGTTTTGCAGGTTGGAAAAAGGACCATAGAAAAGTTGTAGGGCATAGAAATTTGAACAAGCTACAAGAAATTTCATAACTCTAGAAAGTTGTAAAAAGTGCAACAAAGGAGTGTGTATAATTTTGTGAAGGAAGTTGCATTACACATTATCTAGAAATGTAGTAGGGAGATTATAACAGTGAGCAATGGCTCAAGGAGGTGCTAATATACATGTAGGAACACGAGGAAAAGGGGATGGCACAATTTGAATGGTTGACCTTACAAAGATGGTGAGAACCCTGCAAGAAAGACTGAATGCCATGGAAACATATAGGAGAAGAGAAGTTGTGAACATTGATGAGAAAAGTGACTATGAGGATTTGTTCATTGGAGAAGAACAACTAAGACTAGATGACAAATTGGTCATGGCCATTGCCAGGATTTGAGGTAGGCTTAGGATGGATATCATAAGGGTTGATAGATTGGAAACTGAGTTAGAGAAATATTTCGAGTTTGAGAGGATGGAAGATCCTCTAAGAGGGAGGTTTGGAAGCACCAATGGAAACGAACATGCATCCTTAACGGGGAAAGAGGTGCAAAAGGACCTAGTTTATTAAGGCAAAGAAAGAATCAAAACATGAAAAAATGGTTTTTGAGTTGAAAGGAATTTTTTTTGCCTTTCGATTATGCTGTGAATTTGTTAAAAAGTTTTAAAAACTTGAGAAAAGGGGAGATGAGTATCGGTTGACCATTCGTTCAGTCCAAAGAGGGCACAACAAAGAGGTTGCTAGATACGTGAATTGGATTCAGGTGTCATTCAAGATGAGTTGAGCATGCTGAGGTTACATTTGATTGAGGAGGCATATCAACTTGCCTTTAGAGCGAAGGAGAAGTTTTCAAGAAGGTAAAAATTGCACAAGAGAAGAAGAGGACAACAAGCGAACAAAAGAGGATAAATGGGTCCAAATCAAGAAGAAAAGGCCAAAACAAGCAAATTTTAGCAATGACATAATAGGGGTTGACATACTCATAACCATGGTAATGGAGGTGATCATGGAAGAAGTAGAGGAAGAGGATTCAATGGAGTATGTTTCAAATGTGGACAAAAGGGACACAACCTGTTTGGAATGTCCATAAAATCAGAATGAAGGAAGGAGGCATGATGCAAGAATGCATGTGGCACAAGTAAAAAACACATAAGAAGAATATTTTTCCTAAGTAGAAACCGAGCATGGAGAAAATTATGATGTGTACAAGGGTGTTGCTAACAATAAAAAAATAACAAGAAGAGGAACTATGGTTGTAAAAGAAAATCTTCAAAATCACGTGTGAAATTGGGGTTAAGTGTTGCAATTTTTTTCATTGATTAAGTATTACAAAAAATATAGTGTTTATAAAAGTTAGTGTAGAAATTGAAATTGAAGTGTTCACATCATCAAACTACATACAAAGTGCCATGGATGCAAAAGAGACAAGAAGTTACCATTTCAAAGAAATGAACAATTAATTTTTGCATTGGGAATTACCAAGAGCAGGTGCTTTGTGATGTAATACCATTGGACACTTGTCAAGTCTTCCTTGGGAGACCATGAAAATATGATAGGAATATAATTCATGATGGAAAGAACATATATCGCTTTGAGAATAATGGAAATAAGTTCACATTGTAGCTAATGAAGGAAGAAGAAAAAACAAACAACAAGGTGATGACATGCTTCTCTAATGAATTTTTGAAAGAGGTTGAGAAGCCAAAGGTTGCCTTGCATACATCTCAAAATAAAAAAAATTGGGACAACAATAAGAAATGGCAGCAAAAGTGGAGGAGTTGTTTGAGTATGATTGTATCATACTAGATGACATGCTGATTGGTTTACCAACAATGAGGAACACTTCACATTGTATGTATCTGATTCCAAGTTCAAGTTTCCCAAACAAAGCTCCCTATAGAATGATGCCAATGGACAATGAAGAGATAAACAAGTAGGTCCAAGATTTGTTTGATAGAGGCTTGGTGAGAGAGAGCTCAAGTCTGCGTGCAGTACTAACAATACTATCACAAAAAAGGAGAATGGAGATTGTGCATAGATTTTAGAGACCTCAACAAGATCTCAATCAAGTATTGGTTTCCATTGCCATGAATGAATGTTTTGATGGATAGATTGAGTGTAGAAAAGTACTTATACAAGATAGATTTGAAGGGTGGCTATTATCGAATAAGAATTAGAGAGGATGATGTGTGAAAGACCATGTTCAAGGCGAAGGAGGGATTGTATGAGTGGCTTGTGATGCCATTTAGATTAACTATTTCCCCTAACACTTTCATGATGTTGATGGACGAGGTGTTGGAACCATGCTTGGGCATATTTTTGATTGTATACCTTGATGATACAGTCATTTTCAATAAGACAAAGGAATAAAACTTAATGAATTTGAGGCAAGATGTAGAGGGAGAGAGTTTGTACTTCATAATCCAAGTTTCTTGTTTTTGGCCGAGTCTCCTTGTAGCCCTTCTTGGGTACAAAGCTTGTAGGTTTGAACAATCCACAGAGGTTCAAAACAAACTAACCACATTTTTGAGTGCCCATTAAGTCCTTATAGCTTCACACAAAGTTTCAAGTCTGAGCTCTCAAAGGAAATCTCCTAACTTCACAAAATCTTTCTGCAATTAGGCCTCAATTAGGTCTCCATAACCAGTCTGATTGAGTTTTTGATGTATAACTCTCCACACTTGTCAATATTCAATGAAACCTCTTAAAAAAGTTGGACATTGAATAAAAGCTATAGGCACAATTTGAGCCTTTGAAGAGGTTTTTAGAGTGCACAAACTCAATTTACTCATAAACCCGAGACAGGGTTTTAAACATACCAAAGAGAGTGAAATTAAGGTTTTCAAACACTATTTATTGTTTTAAGGAATCCAACCACCATTATGAGGTTTGTATGGTCTAGAGACAACTGCATGAATTGATAAAAATGATTAAAACAAAGTAAAATATCTCAGAAATGGAAATTACCAGGCTTGTACATAGAATGACTATCTCCAACGTTTGTCAAAAATGAAAGTAAGACTGTTCATGTTCCATGCCTGAAAGGGAATAAGTATAAATTGTAAATGATCAATAAGCATGTAAGAATACTTCACACACAGGAAACACCAATTCAAACTTTTACTTTATTAGTCATTCATCAAAGTTGACTCAAAACCCCTGTTCTTAGACACAATCCAATTTGTTGAGTAAAAAAATTCTCTTTATTGCATGAGGAAGTAATCCCTCCAATCATTCAAAAAACTTGTTTGAATGATATTTACACCCATAACTACTTGACTCATGCATAACAACCATGGTTTGATAATCGAACTCGCTTAACCCCTAATTAACATGGGAGAGGGGGCAGAGTTGGTTATGAATTCGTTAAAAATTGCATGGAAATATTACAAAACATGCACCAACCTAAGAAAGACTCTTAACAAAGTGTGAAGTCCTTAAACTTCATGATATGATTCAAATACATGATTAACAAAGCCAAAATTGAACAAAAAAAAGATTTCTAGACTAGGGAATTCAAATTCAAAAATGGGCGGGAAAATGTAAAATGAGCCCAAATTCAAATTTTATGCAAACCTAAGACCTCCAATCAATGCAACACACTCTATTAGACTTTCTAAAATGCTCTAAGACACAAAATTGAATGCAAAAAGACTTCCTAGGTGATGCCCCTACATGCATACTCCCTAGGAACATAAAATTTGACTCATGAACTCTTGTTCATGAGGTCTTCAAGAGTACCTCCATGCTTGATGATGTCGGATTCAGTCATCCATGGCATCCTCTACAGGATGATGTTTCCACTTCACCAAGTATTGGTAATACTCCTTGCCTCTAGTTCCTTTGCTAACTTTCTTGTCCAAAATGGATACAAGTTCCTCTTTCTTGGCTTGTGGCAATTGATTTGCCCATTTTTGGACTATTGTTTCTTCATTTTCAGCTAGTTGATCACTATCATCTCCTTCTTTGAATGGATACAAGTTTGAAATATTAAAAATGAGAGAGATTCCCACACCACTAGGCAACTCTATTTCATAGGTATTGTTGGAGAACTTCCTAATGATCTTGCAAGGGCTAATCTTCTTCATTTCCAATTTGTTATACTTACTTTTAGAAACCTTTTCTTACTCAGATGAGCTAACACCATGGCCCCAGCATGAAAACTAACTTCTCATAAGATCTACATGTTGCTTGTACTTTTCCACACTCAAATCCAATTGCTTCTTAACTTGCTTGTGCACCTCTTGCATAACAATAACAAACTCTTCTCCTTCTGCACTTCTTTTCTTCATTATACCTAGATCTCATAACTCAAAGACTCCTCTTGGGTGCATACCATATACAACTTGAAATAGACTCATTCATGTGCTTCTGTTGGCCAAGTCATTATAGGCAAATTGTGCTTGTGGCAAGATTAAATCCCATTGTTTAGGACTATCCCTTGTTAAAAACCTCAGCAAATTACCCAAAATTCTATTAACCACCTCAGTTTGTCCATCAGTCTAAGGGTGGTATGCTGAGCTAAAGTTCAAGTTTGTTCCCAATTTCTTCCACATGGTCCTCCAAAAGTACCTCACAAATCTAGTGTCTTTATTTGAGATAATACTCATTGGAATCCCATGTCACCTCTTTGAAAAACAAATTAACCACATGTGTAGTATCATTAGTTGTTTTGCATGGTAGAAATGAGCCATCTTTGAAAATTTGTCCACTACTACAAAAATGGAGTCACACACTCTTTGAGTTCTTGGTAACGCCATTACAAAATCCATGCTAATACAATGTTAAGGTCTATTTGAAACTGGTAAGGGATGATGCCTGTATTTGTGCTCTTTGCTTTGGCATATTGACATACTTTACATTTTTCTAAAAAATATCCTTACATCTGTTTGCATTCTAGGCCAATAATAGTGACTACTTAGTTGAGCCAAAGTCTTATCAAGGCCAAAATGACCTGTTAAACTCCCACAATGCTTTTCCTTGATCAATTTCTGTCTCATGGAACTCTTTGGCACACAAAGCTAAAATCCTTTAAACAATAAACCATCTTGTAACATGTACTCCATCCAAGGCTCTCTATTCCTAGTAGTTGGATGTTTGCAAGCCTCATATGCTTTTTGGAAGTCTAGATCAGTTTCATACAACTCTTTGAGTGCCTCTATTCCCCCACTCTCAATCTGAATTTCTTTTGTAAGCAAGGTCCTTTTGCTTAAAGCATTTGCTACCTTGTTGGTTTACCCTTTTTGTGCTTGATGACAAAAGTGAAGTTTTGAAAATACTCCACCCACTTCATATGCCTTTGACTTAGCTTGGGCTAATTGGTTATGAACTGAAGTCAACAATTATTTGTGAATATGGCAAACTCTTTTGGCATTAGATAATGCCTCCACTTCCTTAAAGCTTGAACCATAACATGCAACTCTAAATCGTAAGCAAAATACTTCTTCTTGACCTCATTTAATTTCTCACTGAAGTATGATATAGGTCTGGTTTCTTGACTTAGGACAACTCCAATGTCCACTTCACTTGCATCACACTCAACTTGAAAAACCTTGTTGAAATGAGGAAGTGCTAACACAGGTTGCTTTGTAATTTTTTTCTTCAAAAACTAAAAATTCTTCTCAGCAAAATCAACCCATATAAATTTATTTTAATCCCCTCTTATGGTGTCAAAGATGGGTGGACAAATCCCACTTTTTTTTTTAGATAAACTTCCTATAAAATCTTGTTAAGTGATGGAAGCTTCTTACCTCATAAGCTGCCTTGGGAGTTGGCCAATCAATGATGGCTTTCACTTTGTCTTTGTCCATCTTCAAAGCACCTTGAGGAATCACAAACCCAACATACACCAGCTCTGTCTTCATAAACAAACACTTCTTAAACTTAATCAATAACCTCTCCTCTTGCAACTTTTGCATCACCATTTTTAGTTGCTAAAGATGCTCTTCTTTGCTTGGGCTGTAAATCAATATATCATCTAAATATACAATGACAAACTTACCAATGAAAGACTTTAAGACTTCATTCATGAGTCTCATGAATGTACTTGGGGCATTGGTGAGACCAAATGGCATATTGAAGCCACTCATACAACCCCTCATTAGTCTTAAAAGCAATCTTTCTTTCATCTCCTTCCGTTATCTTTATCTGATGATAACCACTCTTGAGATCAGTCTTAGAGAAATAATTAGAACCACTCAAACAGTCCATTAAATTATTCTAACATGATTTGTATCTCTTTAGGTAGTTCATTCAACTTGGTCGCTGTTATAGCAGTCCTTGGTTTGATTACCACTCTAAAACCCAACTCTTCTTCTTTCATAGCATTCAAGAATTCTTTCTCACTCACCATCATAACATTTGAATTAGTCCTTTGTCCATTTCCTCATCTTTATGAGGCAACAATGTGTGACTTATGCCTTTATTCTCCAATGTATAAACATTATTCCTTCCATCATGAGTAGTCTTTCTATCATATCACCAATGCCTCCCTAAGAGCACATGGCACACATCCATTGGCATTATGTCACATAAAATCATGTCTTTGTATCCTCCAATTTGAAAATCTACCCAACATTGTTTATTCATAAGAACTTGCTGCCCTTTCTAAAGCCATGAGACCTTATAGGGGGTTGGATGTGACATTCTCCTTAAACTAAGCTTGTCTACCATCTCTACTAACACTAAATTATTAGTACTATTTGAATCGATCACCAATTCGCAACTCACCTTGGGATTTGCAAGTTGTCTTGAATATTGTCTTTCTTTGGGCATGCTCTTTCTCCTTGGGTGGTTTTGTCAACACCCTCTTTATCAGCAAGGACTCACCAACTTTTGGGTCTTCTATGTGAGATGGAGAACCTACACTTTCTTCCTTTGCTTAGACTACTTGATTTCTACTTTCAGTTCTAGAGTTTCTACCTTAAGGTTCCTCTAGACACTCCTAAAACCTATGACCTGTAAATTTATTGCATTTGAAATAGTTAACAATGAATCCAATAAATCCTCTTCCTCTTTGTGTGTATCCTTTGAAGTAAAGTCTCCTTCCTCTGAATCCACTTCTTGAAGTATATAATTATTCTTGAGAGGTACTGGGTTGTGAATTTGTCCTTTGAGATGTACTTCCTCCTTGACCTCTGCTTCTATAACTTTTTCATTTGCCCTTGTTTTGTTGAGATTGCCTTCTATTTAGCTTATCCTCGGCGTTTAGAGCATATTGGTAGCATTCCTCATGTGTCCTTGGGTTGACTAAGCTGAGTTCATTTTGAAGATTATACCTTAATCTATTAAGATATCTAGCAATCTTCTCCACATCCTCTTTTACATGGCCTGATTTGATTGTCAACTTGTAAAACTCCTCAATATACTCCTTAACTCCCATCTCTTTTTGCTTCAAATTTTGAAATTTCTTGAAGTGGTAGTCACTAGGCATAAATTTTGCCTTCAATTTTGCTACCATCTTGTCTCAAGATTTGATCTTGGCTTTGCCTTTCTTCCTCCTTTCATCCTGTATGTAATCCCACCATGGGCTGCATGTCCCTTTAGTTTTGTGCAAGCAAATTTGACCTTGTTTTCATCTGGTACATTTTCATAGTCAAGATATTGGTTTAACTCTGTAATCCAATCAATAAGTTCCTCTCCATATAGATTGCCTGCATGGGTAAGAAGCTCTATATTTGGTTTAAACCCCTGTCCCATCACTACTTTAAGTAGTCTATCAATTCATTCTTCTTCACACCTTCAACTTCTTCTTCCGCATCTAGAGCTTGTGGTTTTTCCTCTCTGTCACTTTTGTCCCCTGTTATAACTCCTCTTCTTTGATTGGCCTCTACTGCTGTAAGCCTGGCATCAAAACTTTCCCTCAGAGTTCTTAACTTCTCCAAGATAACATCTCTCATCTGGATACCTGCTCTTCCACCTCCTCTTGGGCTCCTTTTAGGTGACATTTTGGCTTCTCAATCCAACTTATCAACAAACAATCAAATTTTCCTTGACCTCAAAGAGTGTCACCTTCCTTCAAACTTCCTTCAAATATCCAACTTGCTTTGATATCAATTTGATGTAGAGGGAGAGAGTTTGTAATTCAAAATCCAAGTTTCTTGTTTTTGGCCTAGTCTCCTTGTAGCCCTTCTTAGGTACAAAGCTTGTGGGTTTGAACAATTCAAAGAGGTTTGAAAACTTGAACACATTTTTGATTACCCATTAAGCCCTTACAACTTCACACAAAGTTTCAAGTTTGAGCTCTCGAAGGAAATATACTAACTTCACAAAACCTTTCTGCAATCAGTCCTCAATTAGGTCTCCATAACTAGTCTGATTGAGTTTTTGATGTAGAAATCTCCACACATGTTAGTATTTAATGAAACCTCTTAAAACAATTGAAGGACAATGAATAGAGGCTATAAGCACAATTTGAACCTTTGAAGAGGGTTTTAGAGTGCACAAACTCAATTTACTCATAAACCCTAGACATGGTTTTACACAGATCCAAGAGAGTGAAATTAAGGTTTTCAAACACAATTTATTGTTTCAACGACTCCAACCACAACTGAATGAATTGATAGAAATGATTAAAACAATGTAAAATATCTCAAAAATATAAATGACTAGACTAGATGTACACAAAATGACAATGTTCAGCTCTTGTCAAAAATGAAAGTAAGATTGTTCTTGTTTGACGCCTGAAAGGGACTAAGTATTAATTGTAAATGATCAAGAACCATGTAAGAATACTTCACACACATGAAACACCAATTCAAACTTGTACTTTATTAGTCATTCATCAAAGTTGACTCAAAACACTTGTTCTTGATCACAGTCCAGTCTGCTCAGTCACACAATTCTCTTTCTTGCACGAGGAAGTAACCCCTCCAATCGTTCAAAAAACTTGTTTTAATGATCTTTACACCCATAACTACCTAACTCATGCATAACAACCATGGTTTGATGATCTAACTCGCTTAACCCCTGATTAACATGTGAGAGGGGGCAATGTTGGTTATGAATTCATTAAAAATTGCATGAAAATATTGGAAAACATGGTGTACCAACCTAAGAAAGACCCTTAACAAAGTTCGAAGTCCTTAAACTTTTTGACATGACTCAAAGACATGATTAACAAAGCCAAAATTGAACAAATGATGATATTTTGACTAGGAAATTCAAATTCAAGCATGGGTGGGAAAATGCAAAACAAGCCCAAATTCAAATTTTATGCAAACCTATGACCTCTAACCAATGCAACACACTCTATTAGACCTCATAACATGTACTAAGACACAAAATTGAATGCAAAAAGACTTCCTAGGTGATGTTCCTACATTAGGCAAGTGTTGGAGAAACTCAAGAAAGAAGAGTTGTTTATCAATGCAAAGAAATGTACCTTCATGCAAGAGGAGTTAACATTTTAGGATTTGTTATATCTCAAATTGAGTTGAATATGGACGTGGAAAAAGTGAACACAATTCTTGATTAGCTAAGACCTAGGAGTACATTTGAGGTAACGAGTTTTTTAGGGCTTAACAAGCTTCCGTAGGAAGTTTATCAAAAACTTTTGTGGCATTTTTGAACCACTAACCAAGTGTACGAGGAAAGGCAATTTATAATGGTCTGTAATAGCCCAAATGAACTTTGAATGGTTGAAGAAAACAATAATCAAGTAATTGGTGTTAGCCTTGCACACTTAAACAAAGTATTTTAGGTTGATTGCGATGCAAACATCACAACAATTAGTGCAAATTTGAGTCAAGAAAGAAACTAGTGGCATATTTCAGTGAGAAGTTGAATGAGGTAAAGGGGAAGTGTTCAGTCTATGCCAAAGAGCTTTATGCTATAGTTAAAGCAATAAATAATTGGAGAAATTACTTGTTCCCAAGGGGTTTGTGTTCATAGACCATCAAGCATTGAAGTTTATAAACAACCAAACACCATTGAATCAAAGGCACATGAAGTGGGTTGAGTTCATGCAAAGTTAATCCTTTGTTTTAGAGCACATGAATGAGAAGTTGAATAAAGTTGTCGATGCACTGAGTAGGAAGACAATGTTGTTGACTCATATGTACATTTAGGTTGTTGGACTTGATGCCATGGAATAATTGCACATGATGCATGTTTTTCAAAGATTTGGGAGCCTTGGAAAGGGGATAGGGCTCCATTTTTGGATTATTTTGAACATAAGGGCTTTTTTTTTAGAAAGAAACAATTGTGTAACCTACGAGGATCAATGAGGCATAACCTCATAAGGTAGTTGCATAGTGGTGGATTCAGAGATCACTTTGGATGTGACAAGACCTAAGCTTTAGTTAGAGAGGCATTATTGGTAAGTGGTCTACAAGGATGTGAAAAGGTGTTGATTGTGCTAAGATGTAAAAATTAGTAGCCAAATCACTGAATGAGACCAACCATTCCAATACCCAACAAACCATGGGAGAAGTTTAGTATGAACTTCGTCATTGGTTTATCGTTAAAACGAAGAGGTAATGAGGCTATATTTTTTCATTGTTGATAGATTCCCCAGATGACACATTCCATTCATTGCAAAGGGACAAGTGATGCCACAAATGTTTGTATTTTGTTTTTCAATGAGGTGGTTAGGTAGCATGGTGTTCCACAGAGCATAACACCGGTGGGAATACACAATTTCTTGGCCATTTTTAGCATTCATTGTGGAAGAAATTGGGCACCAAATTGTGTGCAAATTACACTATAGTTCAACCTATGATATGAAAACAAATGAGCAAAAATATGTGGTAAATAGGAGTTTGAGAAACATCTTGAGAGTTTGGTTGGAGAGAAGCTTATGTAGTGGGATACAATTTTGGCACAAACTAAGTTTGCATTCAACAACTCAATTAATAGGATAATAGGGCATACACCATTCCAAGTGGTGTATGAGAGGGTGCCTAAGGGAGTGACATTTTTTGTGACTATGGGATGCAAAAAAGGAGAGTGCAGATGCAAATCCATTTATTCATTTTGTGAAGGAGTTGCATGTACATGTCAAGGAAAGATTATTGCAAAATAATTTCAGATAAGAGGCGAAGGTTGATGAGAAGTGGAAAGTGAAATCATTTGTTGTTGGAGATAAGGTCATGGTGCACTTGAAGAAGCATATATTTCCTAATATGTAAAAAGTAGTAGCCAAATCACCAGATGAGACCAACCATTGCCAATACCCAAGAAACCATGGGAGAAGTTTAGTATGAACTTCGTCCTTGGTTTATTGTTAAAACAAAGAGGTAATGATGCTATATTTTTTTGTTGTTGATAGATTCCCAAGATGACACATTCCATTCATTGTAAAGGGATGAGTGATGCCACAAATGTTTGTATTTTGTTTTTCAATGAGGTGGTTAGGTAGCATGGTGTTCCATAAAGCATAAAATTGGTGGGAATACACAGTTTCTTGGCCATTTTTAGCATACATTGTGGAAGAAATTGGACACCAAATTGTGTGCAAATTAAACTACAATTCAACCTATGATATGAAAACAAATGGGTAAACATATGTGGTAAATAGGAGTCTGAGAAACTTCTTGAGAGTTTGGTTGGAGAGAAGCCTATGTAGTGGGATACTATTTTGGCACAAACTAAGTTTGCATTCAACAACTCAATTAACAGGATAATAGGGTAGACACCATTCCAAGTGGTGTATCACAAGGTGCCTAAGGGATTGACATATTTATGTGACTATGGGATGGAAAAAGGGAGAGTGCAGATGCAAATCCATTTATTCATTTTGTGAAGGAGTTGCATGTACATTTGAAGGAAAAATTGTAGAAAAATAATTTCAGATAAGAGGCGAAGGATGATGAGAAGTCATTTGTTGTTGGAGATAAGGTGGCACCTACAAAAAATTAAGTGCAAGAATATTGGACCATGTAGGATTGCACATAAATTATTAGACAATGCCTATAAAGTTGAATTATTGAAAGGCTTGGATATCTGCCCCATTTTCAAAGTGGTTAATGTCTATGAGTACCATGAGGGTACAATTGGAGATGACCGACATGTTGATTAGAGATGAAGAGAAATAAATCAATAAACTTAGGAGAAGCAATGCTAACAAAATATTAAGCTATAAAGGAGAGGAAAATTGACACACTATACAAAAGATTTTCACAAGGGAAAACCATTTTGGGAAAAAACCCAACATAACATCCTTCTTTCATATTGCATTAACTCAACCACTTACAATACAATAATGTATTTCAAAGTTTTTCTTTACCTTGATATGCATGTGTGAGTATTATGGGCACATCAATAGGAAACTATCCAAGTGGTATTACAATACAATAGGTACAAACCATGGGCTTAGAAATAGTGGGTTGTAAACCATGGTCTAAAACCACTTGTAAGGACCCCACCCAATTTGTTAGGGTATACAACCAATAAGGGGTACAAATCACACAAAATATGCAACACACATCCATCAAGTTAGTAGATTATATAAAAAGGTGCAGGGATAAGTGGAGGAAATGCTTGAGGAAAGTACTATCCAAGAACGAAAAGCACATGGTACAAATAATACTGGATGTGGAACAATAGAGGAACAAAGGAGGCAACTTGGATGTTCAAATTTGAGTTAGGTCAAATTGGTTGACAACCCCAAACTTCAATTCCAAACCTAACTCTATGACCAAAACTCATAATCAAAAGTACTTGGAGAATAGGATGCAAGAGCATGCCTAGTGCACAAGCAATCTTCCACGCCAATAAAATAGTCATGTGTTTCCATCCATATAGGAAAAATGATGACAAAAGACAATGGAAGGGTAACAATCATTTTCTTGAGAGTTACATTTTGGATTCTTGAATAGACAAGTTGAAGAGTTTACATAAAGAACTTTTAAGCTTCAAGTTTGGTCTCTCTTGGTTGGGTAAAAAAGAAGACTCCTAGCAACAAATAGATAAAATCAACATCAAAAGTTGAGATAGAGTGACGAGTCGTCAATTCATCATTTAATAATGTCAATCCAAGGATGGTGTCCAAACACTGTCTGCAATAGAAGAAAGAGATCTCTAGCAACCAGTCTCTTCTACCACACTCCACACTTGTAGGTATTGAAAAGCACACTTGCAAAAAAGTAAATCACACCACACTTTGCAGAAAAGTAAATCACTTGCAAAAATGGAAAAACATACTTACAGAAATTAAATCTCATTTGCAAGAAAGTAAATTGCTGAATTGAAAATAAAGGATAAACACGAAAAACACATGCAAATTCACAACAAATTTTATAAAAAATAAATGTTTACGTGAAAAATAAATAATAACAATTCAAAAGAATAATTACCTAAAGAAATAAATAAAAATACATTTATCCATCTTCCTTGGAATGAGTGGCCATCTCATTCCTCGGAAGAGGATTTTAATCAGATACTGGATTTATGTCACAAAGCTTCAGAACATATTGTTGATCAAAAAGTTTCTTTACAATGGTTTGGAAGGTTGCATTTATAATTCATGTTTCCAACCAACTCCTTATTCGGGAGTGACAATCCTAGATGTTCTCCACACCACAGATATTCTAGTTTATCTTAATCTTCCATAAAATATGGAGAGAGACGTTATTATCTATTTACAATATAAGCTTAATCTTCATGAAATATGAAGAGAATTATTTATGAAATGAAATTATAGAAATCTAAATTTAGATGCAAACTATAAAATTGAAGAGCCTAAGAAAAGAATTTGTAGATGGGCACACAGTCTGTAGATAGGCACAGTTCGTAGATATGCATAGTCCATAGATGTCTCAACTTGCAGAGTCCATAGATTCTAGGACTGCAGGGTCCGTGGATTTTCTCCAAGTTGCATTCTTCGAAATGTTGATGATTATTAAGGAGTCCCTTGGCATTTGATGCTTCGAACTATTCTTCAATTATCGAACTGTATAGATATAAAGCTACTAGTTGAGTCTGTAGATATGAACTGATTGAGTACATAGTAAATTTGAGTGAGTCTGTAGCTGGACTAGGTGAGTCCATAGCTATGCCCAGAGTGTTAGCTCACCTTGAAGCTGATACTTGGTTGGTACCTCATGCTCATGTCTAATATGGCTTATTGTGGGTTGCATATACACATATTAACAACATTTTCCAAAGATTTAGTAACAAGAATCAACAAGCAAGAAGACAACGATTTATAAAGAAATAACCAAGTATTAGTTCTCTATTTCATTCTAAATAAATCACAAGTTCAAAAATTACACTTAGATCCAATTCTTATTCAAGGAAAAGGGATGTTATCACATGGATAAAATGAGCCATTTTATGGTCTCATCATAGAGCAACGAAAAAAGGTTGAGGCAAATGAGAATCTTGAGAGGCTGAATTCTTTCTTCTTGTATTCATTTATTGAAGAAATCGATAAAATATCCATTGTTGGGTGTTTTTATACCTAATGTATGACAACACATATATGTTTTTTTTAATTTCTACATTTTGAGCTTCTATTAATGGTCAAGCACTCTGATCCTAGTGTTTCCTATACTAATTTCCATTAGCTCCTATAGGTGCCAACACCAAGAGCTCAAGCTAGGGTTAGACAAGTAGTTGTAGACATAAGAGGGGTTGCCTAGTCGGAGGGACATCTAAGAAGGGAGAATGTTGGTTTGATGCACTAAAGTAGAATGGGTCTGACTTGGATTGGCATAGTTGCTCAAGGCAGGTCCATCTTGGAGTGGACTATTTTAGTAGGGAGGTGTTTGGGTGGAATTAGGATGGGTCCATGAGAAAAGGAAACTGTGGTGGATGAGTGCAGGAATTGGGACATATATTGCATGCCCAAACCGATACATAAGTTTGGATGAGGTCATCCAAGAAGGTCGTTCTATTGCACAATGAAAATTGGCATTTTGCTAAACAAAGTGTGAAGGTTTGACATAGTTCAAAAGTAAGATGCTATTTTTTAATGAAAATCGAGAAGGTGTGAAGCAACACACATCGTTTGTCTCCCCCTCCCCTCCCAAAATCCATTCCCTTAAATAATAAAAATAAAATAAAATAATACCCATTAAAAAGTTCTAATCAACTGATGTCTTTCTTATATTTTAACATGAAAGCATTGCTTCCAAATATTTCAAAAATTTGTTAAGGACCAACCATAATGGACCCAATTTGGTACGTTGTTATTTCTTCTCATGAGTTTTGTCCCATAAGATGTCTAAATCTGAAATCTTGAAGACTTTAACCTTCGCTCTTTTTTATAACCATTGCTTTAGTATGATGTGATTTTTATTGAAAATTTTGAAAGCTTCATCTTCAGCCTCCTCCATTTGAAAGATGTTAAGCAACCTAGACTGGATTTTGTCATCATCTTGCATATACTATTGCATAAAATGATATGTAGAAAACTTCATTGTGATGGGAAACACAATTGCTTGCTTGTAAACCAATAGGAACAAAGATTATTTCAATGCTTACTTGTACCCGGTTCTATATGCCCATAGTGCATATTTCAACAGTATATGCCACTACCTTAGCTTCTTTCCTATTGTTTTTTAGATGATGTTAATGATATTTTTGTTAGTAGATTCAACCCCTTGATTTCTTGGGGGATAATAATTTGAAGAAAACTTCAAAATGATCTTGTTGTCATATGCCCATGCTATGAATTTTGCAGATTGGAATGCAGACTCATTATCACAAACTAAATAAAAAAGGGTGTCAAATCTTGTAATAATATTTTCCTCCATAAATTTGATCACCTTTTGAGTTGTACTCTTCTTTGTAGCACCTGCTTCAGACCATCACACGCAATAATTTGTAGTTGTTACAAATGTGTGTTCTTTTGTGGAATTTGGGTTAATGACTCTAACTAAATCAAGCCTCCATTGTGCATAAAGTCTACTTTCAATCATTGATTGTAAATGCATAACAATGTGTTTCTCCCTTTTTGCGAATGTTTGACATTCATGACAAGTCCTCACATGATTGTGAACATATTTGAAAATGGTGGGCCAGTAATAACTTGCCCTGAGAATTTTATGAGTTGTAGTGTTTCTTGAAGGATGTCCACTTCCTATGTTTCATGGAAAGTGCTCATTATTTCTCTGGTTTAGTTTTTGGTAACACACCTAAGGTAAATCCCTTCATAATCCTTGGATGTCCACTTCCTTTCTTGAGTGTATAGTGGGATACCTTGAGCCGTAGAGCTATTTTTTGCACTTTGCTCAACTCTTGAGGACAACTCCCATACAATTATAAGTGAATAGTGTGAGCACACCATTCTTCTTGATTCATTTGTGTTTGGTCCATTTACATAACGACAATCCATTGATTAATATCAATGATGAGTTGAGTAAGTTCTCATCCTCTCACCATTTTGGTCGGCTTAAGTTTAATGCCACACTCTTGTAGTTTGGAAATCCATTTTTCTCTTTGTTTTCCCAATTCATTATGTTCAAGCACTAGCTTCACTATGGGATTAGGGGCAATGTTGTGCACTTTATTTCAGAGTATGTAGCGTCTAAAAGTTTTTTAACAGCTTTGATTACAACATAAGCTTATTTGTCTAGTGTAGAATACTTGAGCTATGCATTATTTAAAGTGGTACTCATGAAGGCAATGAGATGCTCTCCCAAATCATTTTTTTTGTCAACACGACTGCTGTTGTGTGATCTGAGGCAAACGAATACAAGTATAAGTCTTTTATGAAATATGGATTGATCAACAATGAATCTTGCATAATGACATTTTTAAACACTTGAAAATCAACCTTCGCTTGAGAGGTTCACTTCATTTTTGCGTCCTATTTCAACATAGTATTAAAAGTTCTCACAATTTGGGTGAAATCGGAAATATTTTTTCTTGCAAAATTGATTTTCCCAAAAAATGATATTAACTCTTTCTTGCCATTTGGAAATGGAATTTTATAAATAACACTTGTTTTATTAGGGTTGATGGATATGCCATTTTTTGTGATGATATGTCCCAACAAATTACTTTCAATGCTACCAAGATACTCTTTTTTGGATTGAGGGATATATCATATCTTATGCATCTTTTAACAACTTGTCTCAAGTGATGCACATGCTAAGACTTGTGCTTGGAGAAAACTGTTAAATCATTCATTTAAATGATTAGGCATTTTTCTTTCAGATCTTAGAAAAATAAATCCATAGCACATTGAAAAGTGGCACTTGTGTTTATTAAGTTGAAAAACATTCTATCATAAGTGAAAGTGCCATGTATAGTGGTGAAAGCAGTTTTCATTCCATCCTCCATGTCTACTAGCACATGGTTTTATTTTGAAAACCCATGAAAAAAACCATCATTTTAGAGCCTCTCCCCAGATTCCATACAAATTTATCGAGGGATGATAAGGGATAATTATCTTTGACAAAGATTTCGCTTACATTTACAAAGTCTACAGATAGCCTTATTGCTCCATTTGTTTTTGCAAATGAGCACTAAATTGGCTACTCACGTTGAATGTCTAATAGGAAAAATGATTTTAGCACCAATCAATTTATGGAATTATTTGTGAATGAGGGACTCTAAGTTGTGGTTCACTAGTCTTTGCATCTTTCTAAAAGATTTGTAACCTTCCTTGACTAGGATAACATGTGTGATGACTCTGGGATCAAAGACATTGAGATCTTCCTATGCCCATGTTATTACATAATTGCATTGTGCGAAAAGATACTTTGGTTTTATCCTTTCAGTGTTTGAACAATCTAGTTCTATACTTGCGGTGGCTTTTTAGGCAAACATAAATTTATGAACACTGACTTGTGACCATTGGACTCTTGTCTATTACGCTTCTCAATAGGGATATCCAAATCGAACAGTCTTTCTAGTGACACCATTTATCTAGGGTTTTTATTTTCTTTTAATCTCAGGATTCCTTCATTATATGTTTCTCTCTCTTCATTTGAAGAATGATCTCTTTGATTTTCATTTATAACCTGTGTTCAAAGATGCCATCGATGTTCATGAACTACCCAATTTGGGTAGAGTTATAATGCGAACAATCAAACTTCCTAACTATTGAATTATTCAATCTAGGTGCACTTCAATAAAAATGTACACTAGCTAAGGTGTTACTTGAGGCTCCAAGTTAACGTTACATCACATTGGAGTTACTCCCAGTTTACAAGAATTATCACTGATCAATCAAACCTAGTCTACTCTTAATCAATCTAGACAAAATTGTTTTTTAACAACAATTAACCTCAAGTTTCTCATAGTTAACTAAATTATCAATAAATCTATGATTTATGTCATTATGATAATATCTAAAATACTTATTTATACAAACTTAGCCACATAATTAGTATGAAGTCTAATTAAATGCACCAACCAAAGAGACACATACATAATTATTTAAATATATTGCTTGGGAAATAAAACCTATCAAAACAAGGCAAATCAAATCGTAGCATAGAAATTACAAAGGCCAAGAGCTTATTGTTTTCATAGCAATGACAAAGAACAAAGGGAGGTAGAAGCTCAAACAAAAAGATAAATAATTTGGAATAAGAGCTGATTTTGTTGCTTGGTATTTATCTTTAGTTATAGATGAACAATTGATATAAACAATAAAGAAATTAGACAATCCTAAGTATCGTTTCAATATGCACAAGATAATGAATGCCACATGGCATTTTTAAATCTAACATTGCAACTATAGTACAAGCTTTTGCAAGGTAACAACGACTATTACTCTCAAATGACAATGTTATTACAATAAGTAAAAGTAATTTCATCTAAATATATAGTCTTAAAGACCTAAGGAGGATAATTTTGTCTAATAATTGGAGGACTTGTATTCCCATAAACTATATCCCATCTAATGAATGCCACGTGGCATTTTAAAATCTAACTTTTCAACTATCGTACCCGATTTTGCAGGGTAATAAAAGCTATTACTCTCAAATGACAATGAAAATTATTACAATAAGTAAAAGTAATTTCACCTAAATATCTAGTCTTAAAGACATTTGGAGGATAATTTTGTTTAATAATTGGAGGACTTGTATTTCCATAAACTATATTCGCATTAGGTGATGTGCTAGTGGTTTTACATTTTATCTTGAAGGATTTTAAGATATGAAATTTGAATATGAATGTTAGTATTAATGTATGTTTTGATCGATATATATGGAACATCATCAAGCCTAGGTTGAATGGGGGCACATATTAATATTAGGAATATGGACATTAATCTAAACATTTCATATGCATCTGCTTGTTATGTTGTGTGATTATGTGTTGAAATATTTATAGGGAATGTTTGTTGGATTTGTTTGATAGTTCTTTCCTTCGATTTTTGATTCATATTACATTTTTATTCTAGTGTAACATGCTATGTCACTTATCTTACTAGTCTTGGGTTTTTAAAATTAGACAAGGTGCTTGTGCTTTGGCAAATTAGGAAGAAGATATAATTTGAATGGGGGGCATATTTCATTGATTTATATTTTGCTTGATGCATAAAATAATGATGCTTGTTTGCTTTGTTGTAGATTGAAGTATGGGGTTTTCCCCACTGAATATGAAATTGACTCGACTATTTTAAGTCTGCCACTAAGTTATAGTTTTTGTTTTTTTATGGTGATCCTAGGCCTATTTGGATATTTTTCAGGTTCTTAGCTATAATGGATGATGTGACCAAAGTTGAATACAAAGTGGACAATGTTAGGGACAATTCGATCTTATATATTGACTGAATTGATCTCTACTTGTCAAAATATTTGCATTTCTTGTGTTTTTTGGGTTTATGAAAATTTGTATTGAGAAAATACACTAATTTGATTCTACCAAAGGACCATTAATTGTAATGGATTTTATATAATCTATTTACATTGTAGATAGTTGTGAACTATGAACTTACTCAAATGAACAATTTGGTCCCTAGCTTCTGATATTGTGATATTTTTGATGATATCAAACATGTAGGTTAACATACATGCACATCAATTGCAAATGCCCTTGTCTAAGTTTTTAATGAGGATGATTATTATTATTGAGATCTATTTGTTTTTTGTAAGGCTTTTATTTCCAAAATGAATGCATAGGTATTTTACAATACTTATCATATAAATGACATGCATGCTAGTGATTATGTATTGTAGATTTTGAATGGCACTTTTGAGTTGAAAGCGTTGTAAGGCTAAATCATTTTAAGCTAAAGTTTTGATAAGTTTTTGGCATGAAAGCTAAGGCATACAATGAGCTTGTGTCTCAAGTATTGGGCATCACAACCACTTGTCTACTAATGAAAGAATTAATATGTTTTTGAATGTTATTTGAAAGGTTGTGGGTGTTACATTTACCACTATTATTTTAATATTTTAGTTTGAATGAAGGCCAAGTGCATTACAATTTGTATTTTTGAAAAAATTCCATGCACAAATCTTAACGACATATGCAAACGATACTATAAGATTGTATCTAGAGTGAAGTAAAATTGTATTAACTTTGAACTCAATATAAGTTTGTCCTATAGAAGAGGTTTACTCATTCTACCATGAATTAATAGTTTAATTAAATACTGGCAACAATCTCTTGTTTATATATCAACATTTATGTATATTATTTGTAATATTTGATTTCCACAGTGTAAACAATATAATCACCACAATTGACCTTAAAAAAATATTAGAGAACAATTTTTTATCTTAATACTCATTTAACCAATACAATTCAAGATATATTTCATATTTAATAAGATTGATTGAACGATAAATATATGCATACTCAATCACCTACAACTCAAATACAATATAAATAAAATAGTATACAAAAAGTTGGCATACATGCATTATTAGGAAAGAACTAATGCACTTAAACTCATTTTTTCGTTGAGTAAATATATTTTAAAAGAATAAATATTTAAATATGAACATTTTAAATTGATTATGGATGATAAATATAAACATGGTTTTATTTGAAGCTTATAATATGATATAATTAACCAACAATATATCCAAAATTTATCCAAGAAATTAATAGACAAGACAATTATTAGTTATTGTAATGTATATTAAATTCATATCAATGTGTATGCTAATGCTAGAATTTTTTGTACCCTTTTATGGTGATGTTTATATGATCACCCATCATTTATGTAAGAAACACTAAAATAGTCTACAATAGAAGGATATTTTAAATAGGAAAAGGAAGAAAACCATTCTAGATCTAACACAAATGCAAACACTGTTCTACAAAGAGGTCCATGGCCATAGACAAGGTTGTGAGCATAAGAGGTTACATAGGATTTAATAGGGGAATCTACACAAGCAATAACTAACATAGTTTCTATATGCATTCAAAGTGTCATTAAATGGTAAGCAAAAGCTATAGACAATCAAAATGCTATTAGGTGGTAAGATTGAGCTATCTAATTTAAATGTGTCATTATATGGTAAGCATGGATTGTAAATAAAGAGCATTCAAAGCTAGTAATGAACTAAGCAGTGTGTACTAATCTAAACATTGAAGACATGAAATGAATCAATCTAATATCCTAGCCAAAGTATAAAAGAAAGAGGATAGGGTTAGGGATATTTACATTGGGTTGACTTGTCGACGTATTAATCCTCCCCTTGGTTTGTAGCACTTTGAGAGAGATGGTTATAAGTGAAGACAAGATGGAAATAAGAAGACTTAAGGAGAACCAAGTTAGGGACCCCAAATACTAGGTGTACTTCGTTCACTCAATTTATCACCTTGATATCTTCAAAGTCCTTGTGTTTGTAGCACTTTGAGAGAGATGGTTATAAGTGAAGATAAGATGGAAATAAGAAGACTTAAGGAGAACCAAGTTAGGGACCCCAAATACTAAGTGTACTTCGTTCACTCAATTTATCACCTTGATATCTTCAAAGTCCTTGTGCTAACTTATCTTCCCTTAGTGTAAGCTCCTTAGCCATAATTCGTGTTATTCTTCTTGTTACGGATTTATATGTGTGATTAGACTAGATTGGAGGTCTTATTTTTTAGAAATGACAATCATGGACCTTTTAAATACATATTGAAACTTTAAGGGACAAAACTCAAGCCAATGTCATTGTCCTAACCGATGGCGTACAAAATATTTTTAACAAAAAAGGTATGTCATTGGCCTAAGTGATGAAACCAACCAAACCAAGGCACATTACAATATGTCATCGATTGGGTTGATGACGTTGTAAAAAGTGCACAAAGGGAAAAAAAGGAGTTAAAGGGTGAATGAGACACTTAAGTGACATGCTAATAAAATGACATGGGGATTTGAAGTTGGTAGTAGGAATGACAAAATATGACAATCTCTCACAAATCGCCATTGGTTAGCCCATCTTGACCCTGATGTACTTATTAACATGTACATTTAGGGAGATTAATGCATTGGAAAACCTTAGAATAAAAAAGTGGTAGTAAGCAAAAATAAGGTGTATACATATGCTTTGTTCAAAACTTAATGCATTTCACAATAGTGCAATGCAAGATGGTGCTTTGGAAAAAAAACGTAGTACCACAAAGATAGAAAGAAAGTGTTGTAATGAAATAATTGAAGATGAAAGTAACATATACATGCATAAACTCTAAGAATTTGGTTTGAGTATGAATGATACAATACAATGATTAATGCACAGATTAATATAAAATCAAAATTTGACATCATACAAGTTAGTTTACTCTAAATGAAGAGTTACACATATAAGATATATGCTCGTATTAATTAGGAGTCAATCTTATCTTTCTCTCATATTCTCACTCTTCTATTTTATCACTATTTTATAGGTGAGTTGTTACCGCAACTCATGTACGCACACATTAACTAATTATGTTATTACTAACATTAGATTCATACAACTATGTTATACTAACCTAAGAAATATTCAATAGTTTTGTCTTTAGTACAAACTTAATTTAAATGGAAAGGAAGGGTAATACAAGTGAACTAAGACAGACACAAGTTTGAGATGAACAATGTTGGATGAGAACACATCGCCTATCCTATTGGGAAGTATAAATTAAAACATGCTCTTAGTTCATATTGATTATAATTATAGTGGGAACGACCTCACGACCACTCCGATCCAGGATATAAACACATGCTATTCCAAGATCATACAATTAAAAGTGGATATGGACAAAGACACTATTCAAAAATGTGAAAGGACATACGTGGTTCAAAAAGAGATTAGTTGGACTAAGTCATACTAACTTTTAAAACATACGAGTAGGGACATACACTGTACTCATTGAAATTTTGGCATGGGCCTCCACTTCTCTTATGTTATGCTCCTTTAGTTGGTTAGGCCTCATCGGAAAATTACAAATAAAATAGTAGAACTTTGTCCTCACTGTGACTTCAATCGTTGTTATCCACCTCATTGAACATCACATAAGCAACCGCTTCACTTGATTACTACCATCTGATCAAGAACAATAATATGGTGAACATTACATTGAACAATATCTATTGCTTTATTTTTTTGGCATTAATTTATTTAGAATTATATGTAGCCAAAGAACATCATCACTATCATTAGTGGGTTCTTTGGTTTTTCCACAATAACAAACTACAAATCTCTGGGTTAGTGGTGAACTCGAGATCAGATGTAGCCTCATTCCTTTATGTTGTTCAACCTATTGTGGACTTAGCTCACTCAACTAGATTTAACTCAATGGTATTATGGACCATAGATCCCTCCATGTACCTGCCAACAGTTTCAGTCTTAAGTTTTTTTTGGATAAAACACCCCTACAAGAATAAACACTTGTATGGGTGTTGAGTTCAACTGACATTCCACCCATGTAGAGACAAGCTTTTTTAGATCAGTTTTAATAAAAAATAATTATTTCTCTAAAGACTTAAGGAATTAAAAGATATCCTTTTGTTAGATTGATTTAAACACTATTTACAATGTGTGGCAAAGTCTTGAAACTGACTCCTGTTTAGAAGATATGATATTAATTTGATTTTCCTGGAAAAACTATGGAAACATTTTTAAAATTTCCAAAGTTTACTATATATATAAACAAAGCTCAATCCTCAAAATATGATTGATTAATATAGCACTAAATATATATTAAATAAATTTTGTACCAAATTTATGGAACTTTATTGATGCATTGTACTTAAGTTTTTAGATTTGCATTGCCTTACACTTGCTCTTCTTTATATGATGGAAATTTTACTAAATGCAAATGAATAATGATTTGATCTCTCCCCCTCTTCCACCCCATGCCACCCTATGTGTTTGTGTCTTCACATCTTTCCTAGACTTCTCTTTTACTACAAATTTCTTTCACGTTTGTGCTGGAATCTTCTCTTGCACCCGTATTTTCTCCTTCAATAATCACACCTTTTAAAATTTACATTTCATCATAGTAGCATGCATAATATAAATATGTTGTAAAAATAAAATTTATAGAGCTCTTTTTTATCTTTCTAAGAAAAAAATGAATTTGATCTGAATATTAGATGTAAAGATACATACATTTTACTAAAAGCTATATATGTTGAATTTAGTGATGACTTTGAAATGTCTTCTTTCTTCCTCTATAAAACACTCTTTGATCTATCATAGACATAAAAATATTATTTACCTTCAATAATAATGAATGAAAATCTATAATGAAATTACTTAGATGATTCACATCATTGAAATAATATATTGCATATTATGATCACAATAGAAAGATCCACAACAATAATTGTTGAAAGAGTAAAATGTCTGATAAATATGACAAAGACACTTCGAGGGGGAAACATTCACAACAATGAAACAAGAACTTAATTCACAATATGATGATTAAATATTAACCAATCCCTCCTATATATACTCTAATTGAGCCATGATTATTCCATAGGCTGACCCTACTAACATAGAGAAATGTGATGAGACAATATTAAATATTATGTAAGCCACAAGTCGGCCACACATATCCCTAGACATATTATAGGTTAAGGACGTAACATGCCCATCCATTTCAAAACAACATTACCGTCAATGTTCAATCAAATCTATATGTTGTATAAAAGCTTCATCCTCCCATGTGGTATCTTCATAGTTCAGATTCTTCCACTTGATCAGGCACTCTTGAATCTCTTTTTTTATAAACATTTTAATGTGTATCTGCACGATATTCTTAGGTTCTAGAATGACTTGGCCTTCTTCATCCAATTCTAGTAACTCAGTTTGGAAAAAAATTCACCATTCAATTACCTTCTTGAGGCAAGCTACATGAAATATGGGATGAATGCGAGTGGATTGGGTTAGCTCCAGCTTGTATGCAATATTGTTAATTTTCTATGGGATCTTATAAGGGCCATAATACTTGGGATAAAGTTTGTTATTATTTTTTGTTGTTTCATAGACATCTGCTTATATGGCTACAAGCACACAAATACCCAATCCTCACTATTAAAATACTTCTCACTACGGTGTTGATCCTCTTGCCGCTTCATTTTATTTTATGTCATTGCTAAATTCTCTTAGACTAACTAGTACCTCCTATTGATGTTGAATGTGTTCTTCAAAAAATCAAACCTTGGGTTTCACCCTCAAAGATGATGTGATTGATAGGGGCTAATAACCATCAAGTGCCATAAATGGAACCATTTTGGAAGAGGTATGGAAGGAAGTGTTATATCACCATTCTGCTAGTGGCAACAAATGAAGCCACTATTCTTGTTTATTTGAAGCAAAAAAATGAAGATACCTTTCTAGGCATTTGTTGACCATCTCTGTTTGTCCATCATATTGAGGATGATATGATGAGTTATGAGCTGAGTATCCAAACATGTTAATAAATCAATCCAAAAATTACTGATAAAGATGGGATCATGATAACTTACAATGATCTTGGGAGTACCATGTATCTTTTGGATTGTATTCAAAAAATCATCACCCAGTGTACTAGCTAAGAATGGTTGTGACAAGGAACAAGAATGAGCATATTTTGTGAGTCTATCCACAATTACCATGATAAAAATTTTACCTTCATATCTTGGCAATGATATAAAGAAATCCATTGAAATTTCCTCCTACATCTGGATAGTGATGGATAAAGGTTGTAGAAGACCCAATGTCTCGATTGTTTTACCCTTAATTCATTGATAGACCATGCATTCAACCACAAATTTTTATATATCCCCTTTGAGTTATTCCAAAAATAAATCTTTCTTGATTCTATGATGGGTTTTTAAAAATCTCGAGTGCCCCCCCTTGGAGATGCATGTAGATCTTGAAAGATCTTGTCATTAAGGATATAATTTTTACATGGGCATAATCAATGTTTGTACCATAATGCATTCCATTTTCACTCAAATTTTTTAGGAGCAATAGAACCATGTTGAAGATTATGAATCAGAACCTATGTATCCCTATCATTCTCCCATTCTGATTTAGCCTCTTCCAAGTAATATGCTTGCCCAATGATCATTACACATAACTGCCTTAGTGAATTCATCATTCTTAAATAGTACATATGCTATAACATTCTCTTTTCATTTCTTATCGACTATTTCAGTGTCACATCCCAATATTTTAGTCACTTATTTTTGTTTTTCTTCTAATAATAATCATTATTCTAAAAAATAGTTTAGACTATCATGATCAATTTTTATCTTAAAGTGTCTCCCCATTAGATAAGGTCTCCATTGCTTGACTACATGAAAAATAAACATCATTTCTTTATCATATATTGGATTTAGCATATTTTTACCCTAGAGTTGACTCTCAAATACAATTGGTTTTATGTCTTGCATGAGTACTTCCTCCATGCCATATCTCGATGCATCACATTCAATAATAAAGTTTTAAAAAAAACTAAGAGTAACTAAAACTAGAGTGGTGCACATAGCCTCATTTAGCTTCTCAAATGCCTTGGTAGTTATTTCATCCTAATGGAAAGAGTCTTTCCTTAACAAGGATGTGAGTGGCACTATTATGTTACTATAATTTCACACAAATTTGTGATAGTACCCTATTATTCCAAAAAAGCTTCATAGGTTCTTGAGGCTTTATGGCACATTCCATTCCATCGTAATTTTTATCTTCTTATCATCTAATTTAAATCCTTCATGTGAAACATTATTACCCAATTACTCTACCTCTTAGACTCCAAAATCAGAATTTGAGTGTTTGACACAATACTATTTTTTCCCTAAAATTAACAACACTTGTTTCACATGTTGAAAATATTCTTCCAACATTTTAATATATATTTGGATGTCATAAAAAACACCAACATTAATTTTCTCATAAAATGCCTAAAAATGATGTTCATAAAACTCTGAAATGTAGATGGTGCATTGGTGAGACCAAAAGGCATGACCATAAACTCAAAATGGCTTTCATGAGTTTTGAAAGCTATTTTAGGGACATGCTCATGTATAATATGAATTTGATGGTACCCAGAACAAATATCTAATTTTGTAAAACAAACAACACCATGTAACTCATTTAGAAAATCATCATTTATTAGAATAGAAAATTTATCTTTGATGGTGTACTTGTTGATTTATTTGTAGTCATGGCACATCCTCCAAGTATCATATTCTTATGCATCATGACGAATGAGGATGAATATTCACTTTGGCTATGTCTTACAATACCCACATCCAACATCTCCTATACCATCTAGAGACACCTAAATTTTATTTAGTGTTAAAATGCACTTCAACATACTAACTCTTATTCCTCTCCAACTTTTAATTCAAATTCATACCATTTTCCTCCAAATTTAAATAATTGAATAATTATTAATTAGTCAATTATGCACATTTTTAATTCAAATTTAATCAATAAATATGCATTTTCCACCTTACCTAGACATTTTCCACATTTATCTCCCTCAGATGTTGACTCATCCGACCAATCCCTTGACTTACTCAACCACATTGTGAGTCACATCTTTGACTTGTCAACCAACTTGATCCATTCTTGATGACTCAACTACCCAACTCCTTTTTCCTCTCAACCAATTGAATTGGTCATCATATTCATGGATGAGGTATGATTCTCCACCTTCATGTTAGAGGTCCAATCACTAAGGGGGGCGGGTGGGTAAATTAGTGATGCAAGATATTTAATCCAATTCTAAACTTTTCAAACCCTTAATCATTTAACACATATATTCATGAAGAATACACATAATTCATAACAATGAACAAGAAATATAATGCAAGATTAAGCACACAACACAAGGATTATGTAGAAAACCCTCATGGAGAATAAAACTCACTCTCAAATCTAAAAACACATGGACTACTTGTCCTATAAGTTGATTACAAACATGAGACTTTAGTAAAGCACCCATTTCATAAGGAGCACCAACTCTTAAGGATGGACAAGCACCTCTTGCCCTCGATGTTGGTACCCATAACAACACCTAAGAAATGAACATATTTTGATCTTTTATTTCCTACCAATATGATGGAGATACAATGAATATCAGCGCTTTTCAACCCTACACACTCTCTCTAGCCTTCACACCCCAATGCATCCAAAACTGCATTTTGGATCAGTCTACACTTATTCACGTATACTCAATCATAAAACCTACAATAAATATGTTATGACATCATAATTATTACTTATATGTCATGCACATAATCTTCAACCTGATATGATCTTCAATTCATCCACTAGGCATACTCATTCAATCAACCCTTTAGGCCTTCTCACTCAAATAGCCTCTTTTAGACTCATTAGGTCTATTGACCTATGTATTCACCTACAACCCCTTATTAGAAAAACATACTCATATCTCCTTCTACCTATGATGGTCCTAAATGACCCACTAAAACTCCTCAAATGATCTCTTTCCTTGAATCCCCAACTGTCTAACAAGCCAAACAAGCAAATTTGGCCTTTTCTTTATACCATACACTCACTCAAGAAACTCTCCCTGTCAACCAAAACACATTAAATATTTAAACCAACACACAAAGATAAATTATGACACATTACATATCCAAAATAACCCCTCATAGGTCAACCATAACATCCATGGGTCACCCTTTGGCAGCTACACCTTTCAATCACGTCTTTGAAGCCCTTTTAGGTCTCATAGAGACCTATTCACCCGTTTAGCACTTCAATAAGCAAATTCAGAACACAAGGACACTTAAAAAAACATAGGTACACTTCACATGAACTCTAAGACACCTTAAAATGATTACATTCATCCCTACTCACCTTTGCATATGCAGAACCTACTCAAACATTAGCCTTGTACATAAGACCATCATGAACGAACAAACAATCAACTTCTAAGAATTTTTTATACTGAATATGGATTAGTCAAACCTTAAAAATACATATAGATTTTTATCATGGAGTCTAAAACACTCTTCAATTGATAATTCACCTTGAAACATCAAAACATCATCAATACAAACACAAACATCCATCTCGAGTCACTTGCAGAAGATGGTCAAACCCTCAGTCAATTTTGGAGCTCAATAAATACAATTTTATAGATATTCAAACTTTATAATCAGTTTTTATGGATATCATTTGGAGTCTTTTACAACTTTTATTTTTATACCACCTTAAAATTTTTCCCACATCAAAAGATATAAGCAAAATAATCAACATTGGTTTTCCTTTGTTAATTTGAAAATTCAAATTCCAATGGTCACTTTTTAAATGTAAAAAGCTTCAGAGACATGTATTCATCTCATGCCCCTTAGAAACTTGATCAAATTCACTTCATTAATCTCTTAGAGAGTCTCCTGGCCTTGAATTTTAATGCTAGCCTTTGATCTTTGATCCAAGCTTTCAAGATTGTGATACTTGGTAGCCTCGTATGCTTTCTATGTACCTTGCTATCAGTATCCATTCAGTTAATGCTCTTACACCACTTAATATATCCACATGCCTTTTGTATACCTTGTTATCAATCTCTATTCAATTAATGCTCTTATACCACTTGGTAGTTCCATGTGTAATCTGGGCTTATTGACTCGATTCACATCATCGATCTCCATCTGCATGATTAAATGCATGCCATCAATATTTGATCTGCATGATCAAATGTGTGATGTGATATTATAAACATATAACCAAATATAGGCCATTGATCTACTACCAATTCATCATGATTATGACACATGGCACCATCATGTGTAATCTCAAGATCTTTTGACCTATTGACTTCATGCTCGACATTAGATCTCCATCTGCATAATTGAACACTCATAGTTAGATATCCATCTACAAGATTGAATGTTTTTTTGTTATATCTCCATTTTCATGATTGAACGCTCATCGTAGATCTTTGATATTACAAATTTGGCTAAGTATGGAAACTAGTGAAATCTGTCTAAGAGGCCAAATTTGCACCTTGATATATTTTGTTACACACCATCTCATGACCTAAAACTTGGACCATAAAATCTTGGCACAGAATTGATCAAACCCATGTAACCAAATCCTTCTGACACTACCACATGTGCAAATGCTGATGTCATCAATCTGCTCACTTAGGCTAATTTGTTAAGATGACTAGGAGAACCTATATATTCATATGACTGTGCTCTGATGTATTTATTTTACTTTCACAAGCACTCCAAGCACTCATAACACCCCATAGGGTCTCTGCAACATGACCAAACCATCAATAACATCCATCAACTACCTCACTAAGTTAAACATTGAGTAACCATGCAAGAACACCAAAGCACATTAAGGCACACTTTGTCATTGTCTTCCTAACACACATGACACGTCATCAACACCATTGGCCACCTTAGAGACATTATTGACAACACTCTAACATGCCATTTATTTTAATAATTATAAATATTTAAATAATTCCCCACCATTTGATCTACCTCTCAAAAGCCTATAAATAGACATGTAAGCCACCACTTTCATCATCCACCTTCAATCTAATGAAATGCTACGAAAAATTTAAATGAATTCCAAGTGAATCCAAGCCATCAAGAGTTTATTTTGCTGATCAAATGCTTCTCATTCCACATTTGTATTGGAGAAAATATTGAGCATCCACATTCCACACAAAGAGCAAATATGCCATTGAACGCATAATGGAGAAGGTGATGAACTTTAAAAGTATTAGTAAGTAGTTATTTTAATAGTTTAGTTTCTTCATTTGTTGTTTCTTTATCTTGAGATTGTTTGATTTTAAATTAAGATTCAAAATCATTTTATTTCCTTAGCTTAGTTTCATCTATATTTCCTTCACATATTTTGGCATGCCCAGTGGGACCTTTCCCTCATATTTATATGACAATCATCATAGGTAAATTGAGAAGTTCAATTTAATTAGTTTTTATATTTTTTCTTGTGTACTTATATTTAACCTTGATCTTAGAAGTTTTTGTTTGTAGCTATAAGTTCTTTTCTAAAATTTTCAAGCTCATTGTATGTACTAACTACATAACCATGAATTTGTAAAGATCATCAACAAAATTGTAGTAGTTAATCATGAAATCATTATTTCTCTATGTTTTAGGGGGATTTTAACAATTTTATCACTTCCAACATCTTTTTGCTTTAATTTTGGTCTATTTTATGTTTTCTTATTTATGGAAAACTACAAAATCAGAGACGCTGACAGTGAAATTGTAAAACATAACCATTAAATTGTAGAATTTAGTAGCAAAATTGAAACCTAATACAAAATCATCTAGCCTGTTCTATGAAAATTTTCAAAAAACTATGAAATCAAAAAACATAATTGCAAAATTGTTTAATCTAACAATGAAATCATTCTATTTTGTTTTTTGTTTTCACTTTTCTGTCTTAACAATGAAATTATGCAAATTATCAGTTAAATTATAGACTTGAATAGTGAAATCGATAAACATATTAGTGAAATCAATAAACATAATAGTCAAATCATTTAATAATTATGAAATTGTTTTGTTTTTATTTTCTAGATTTTGTTAGTTTTCTATTTTTGACCAGCTAGCAATTTCACGTTTCTATCTATGTATCCGCTAATTTGTTCTAGAGACTAGTTTTTTCTATGTTTTTATTGATTTTTCATAAATTTTTATAGGTTAATTTTAATTTTATACAAACACAAACTTTCTAATAGTTTTTTTGTAGGACACAAGTCAAATAAACTTTTGCAAATAACTAAATGAAACTAAAAGTTTTGTATTTTTATTGATAATGTTTTTTGATTTTTGTTTAAGTTTTCCTAGCAAGCTTTTTCAAAGTTCAGTTTTCATTTTTTCTTAGTAATTAACTAACTTTTGGTTTCTTAGAGTTTATCTATTTCACCTTTTTCATATTTTATGTGTGTGTTTTGCTTGTGTTGAGTGTGTTCTTCTCTCAGTGTCACATTGGTGACGATACTTGAGAATCATAAACAACACTTATGAGTTTTTGTAGCCCAAAATGATATTTATGTGTATGATATTTTCTCAACATCACATTGGTGGTGATACTTGAGAATCAAAATAAAATATTATTTTTTTATTTTCTTTTTTTAGGGGCTCTATCAACTGTGGATTTTACCACCACGTCGTAGGCCAAACCCTATGTTTTGATGGGGTATACAATTCAAATGCCAAATGTTCCAAAATATTAAACATTTGTGTGTTTTAATTATATCATGATGTGAGACGATTCTATAATCTAAAACCCAAGGTTTCAATAGTTGTATCAGATTTCATTTTTTTTCTAATTGTCAACACACTAAAATCATCTTGCTATGGCTATGTTGGGCACGTTGAGAATAAATATAATTGTGTGTGTCTATTAAACTGGCTTCTTCCATAGATTTAGGCCTCATTATACCAAAATTTATCTAGAGGACTCCCTTTTAAACAAGATTTTGAAAACCTTAATCCTAGGTAAGCATATTTGCTATTCAACTTTGGTACATCCGTTAGCAGTTAGCATCAAAAAGTTACTTCCCACACACCTTTGATACTGTACCTAGTGAGCCATGGAAATGAGAAGATCCTCCATGGTTAGTGCCTTGAAATACTAGGCCATAACTAAGGGTACATATAAGTGAATGACAACGGTAGGCCCAAAAGTCATTCAAGACCCAAAGCCTAGATTTTCACCTTTTTTGTGCAATTACATGATTATTTAGAGTAGGTTTTGTTTGTTTTTTTGTTATGATTTTATAGATGTTGAATAATTCATGAGTGTACTTTTTTTTTGAGTCTTTAATCTATCTAAAACCTTAAAAGCAAACTTCCCAAAGAAAAAACTCAAAAACATTTAGTTAGCAATAAAAAAAAGTGGTCCTTTTTTAGTTTAGTCTAGTTTATTTTGGATTCAAGTCATTCCCATAGCTATGTATCCCATAACAATATACATGGCCATGCTCAACAATCCTAGTACAAGGGTTACACCTTTTAGAAATGACCCTTTTTAATTTGGTAGCCAATACCATCATGTATAAATATATGAAATTAATGACCACGAGGAAGAAGAAGTAGGGACATACCAAGAAGAGGGTAGACCCAAAGATATTCTACCTCCTATTTTCATTTAAAAATACATCATGACCAATAAAAATGAATTTTTACTTCAAGCTTTGAGCGTAGGGCCAAATTCCCACCTGAATTTGATGTATAAAACTTGCAATACTCAATTGCAAATAAAGAGTATTTACCCCATATTCACAAACAATCCATTTTTCAAGGCTCTTTAAAGGGCATTAATTCTCTCATAGTTTCTTCAAATCCTAATCCCTATGTCTCCCAAAACACAGGGAAAACCATCCTTCATGAGGAATCCTCCCAAGTGAGTCATAGGTTTTCTATGGAAACCCATGCACACCATGTCAACCTAGAGATTATGAATCTCCAATTAAATGAATCAAATAATATTTTGGTTAATCTAAATTTTAACCATCCCAATGTGAGTGTGAACACTAATTCACCCTCATATTTCAATCAACTAAATCCGAACTTGAATTTTCATTCAAGTCCACCAATCACAAATCCAACCAACCAAAAATTGAATGTTCATTCAAGTTTGCCAATCACACATCAAATTAATCTAAACTTAAATATGCATTAAAGTTTTCCAATCATAAATCCAACCATCCAAAACTTTATTGTTCATTCAAGTTTACTAATCACACATCCAATCAATCCAAACTTGAATATGCATTCAACTTTACCAATCATATATCCAACCAATCTAAACTTGAATATACATTAAAGTTTACAAATATATGATCAATCTAATCCAATCTCGTATATCTATTTAAGCTCACAAATCAATCCAAATCTAAATCTTAAAGGATCACCAATTAACAACATCGTCAATCCAAATTAAAATATGAGCTTGAATAATTATTCTAGCTCACTATTCAACCAATCCATATCAAATCTGATCTTGGGTATTACTTCAAGTATGACCACCAATCCAAATCCAAATGGTAGTTTAGGAAATTTCCAAAATAATTTTTACTATTCCAATTATCTTATAGGATTTGTCCCATCAAATCCAAATCAAACACCACCTAACACTAGTTCATTTAAAATTAATTCCAATCCTAACCATTCATTCAACCTTAACATCCATGCTAATCACATGATTATTTCACATCCAAATCAAAACTTAAACACAAACCCTAATCCAAATAACGTTAAATTGAACACAATACCTAACCCAACCAACTTTAACCATAATACAAACCCAAACCAATCTAATCCTAACTTGTTTTACCAATCTAACCATAACTTGAACATAAATCCTAACCCAACCAACTTTACCTGTCACACCAACCCAAATCAACCTAACTCCAATTTTTTAAACCCATCCATCCTTAATTTTAATACTAATCCAAACCCCAAAAAATTTAATTCTAACACCAATCCTCATCCAACAAACCTTAATTTTAATACAAACCCAAACCAACATAGCCCAAATCTTAAATTCACTAACAACCCCAATCCAATGACTTCTAGTTTCAAGACTAACCCAAACCCAAAAAACCTTAGATTTAACACTAATAATCCCAACCAATTTTCATATCCACAAAACACTAATTTTCCCAACCCACCTCTTAATCACTTCAATAAAAATCTGCCACTTAACCAATTTTTGCAAACTCACACCAACATAATCAATTCATAGGTCAACCATCCAATTTTATACCTCTTTAAGCTAAATTAACCTATTATCACTATATTTTATCCAATAATTTCAAAAGATGAAAGATAGAGTTCAAGACTTTCAAGATGGTACTCTTTCTCAACAAAAATAATTTAAATTTGAGGAAATTCGTTCATACCCATATGACTTAAGTACCATGACAACACCTTTTTATAAGTATTTTGATCTTCTAAAATTTGAAAAATACAAAGGTAAGGGAGATCCTAAGGATCACCTTAAGGACTTCTATCACACATATGCAGATGTTGCTTATAGCAACAAGTATATGTTACGATTATTTTCATGAAGTCTTGGGGGTCAAGCCCTCAAATGGTTTTCATGTATTCCCAAAGGATCAATCTTCACTTTTGAGGACATTTATGGGAATTTTTTTGTCACTTTTACTAAAACATGAAAAGGACTTAACCACATTATACCTACATAACACTGAACAATGCAATGGCAAAACCTTTGCTTCCTTATTACAAATGGCAGCATTGGTAAGCCTTTTTTCATGGTCCATTCCTGAAATTGAACTTTTTGATATATTTATAAAAAATCTTACCTCAAACTTGGGACATCATTTTTTACTCATTTTACTAAGGTTATTTGATTAAATTTTAAAAAAGGGTGTCAAAATTGAATGCACATTAATCAATAAAGGTGTTATCAAGATATTTAAGGTTGAGAATAATTCCTTAAAACAACATTAAAACCCATGTTTTTTGCCAAGAATAAGAATTTTTTTAGAGATGGTATGACCAATGTCAAATAAATCCAAAACCCACCTAGAAAACAACAAACTTACACCCAACCTATTAACAACATAACCTTTTTTGGTGGTCAACCAAGACGAGATCCACAAATGTAAATTCACCCAATTGGGAGATTATTACAAATCAATTTTTTGAAAGTTGGTCCAAGCTAACATGATCATTTGGTCTAAAACCAAACCTTTTAAATATAATTTCCCCAAACCCAATTGGTGCAAAGGAGATGAATATTTCAAGTACCATAGGATAAAGGGGCACTCTACCAATAGGTATATGTGCCTTAAACACTATGTACAAGATCTTATAGATTTTGGAGACATTACCATTGAAAACCATCCATCCAAAACATCTAACAACCAAAATTTGGGGATATATCAAGACACATTCCGCAAACATGAATAAGTAAAAGGTAATCAAAATCAAGAACAACTTGAAGCAAGTAATGTCAACCAACCTAGTCATCTTTTTAAATCCATAGTCAATTGTGTTGATTATGCGCACAATCATGTTAATGTAATTAATTTATAATCCCAAGATTGAGCTATTAATGCAAGGTACAAAAAAAAACATTTTTAGTATGTCATCAACTAATGTTGAATGTAAGTACAACATTATTGACCATCTTGAGAAGACACCTACTAACATTTTCATATAATAACTTATCAAGACTTCACCTATATGTAAATACATTATATATAAATTCCTCAAAGAGGCTAACATCCTAAAATAATTAATCCATCAATATTTAAAGAGTTAATTGGAAATCTATCCACTAACAATCAAGTTACATTTGACCATTTTTATATCTTCCCCTTGGGATCCAATCATAATATTCCATTGTATATATAAGTCTTTGTCTCTAGACATAAGGTAAAGAGGGTGTTTATAGACAATGGTTCCACTTTAAATTTATTTACATTATGGTTAATAAATCATTTTGGATATTACAAAACAACATTAGAATCAAACATGATTACAATAAAGACATGATAATTATGAGTGAAAATCCATAGGTACCATTTATCTTCCCTTGATGGTTGGGCCTGTCATGAAAGAAACATTGGTCCATGTACTTGACCTTGATTTGCCTTACAATTTTATATTTTGAATACCATGGATACATTCAATGAACACCATACCCTCTACCCTACATCATTGTTTTGAAATTATACCTTGATGAAATATAAATAACTATTGTAGGTGATCTTCAACCCTTATAATATTACAAACTATTGGAAGGGCATTATAAAAAAAACACTATCTCCCCATAAGTAAAGACAAATTTAATCCCATTGAGGAATCACCTATGATTTAAAACTATATCCATCTTGATACTCTATTTCAAACACCTCCCCTAGGTTGTTGGTTGAACACATCATCTACCTCCACTTCCATGGATACACCATCATCTAGTCAAGATTCCAATCAAACATCCAATTATAAATCCACACCTTCTTCTCCATACCAATTTAAAATCATTGATAAAGGCATACATGAGTATCAAATTCATGACACTTTTTACACAAACATAATCCATTTATCTTCAAATAAACATGGCAAGTTTTAATATCAAAGGGATACTCAAATAGTTTATAAGATAAAAAAATGGGTATGAGGTGGTTTTATTTCAGATGAAAAAATTGAAAATTTGACACTCTCAAGTATTTATTATGATTTATCTACTTGTTTTGTCAAAAATACATATCCCATAACTCAATCCATTATGTTTAAAATAATTAACTATAAAGGCCCTTGGGTTTTGGCCTTCATGAACAAGGATTAATTGAACCTATAATATTAAAGGATAATGAATCCTCCCATGGAATAGGGTTCAATAAACTTAAGGTAAATACCACACTTTTCCAAAGTGACTCCTTTAATGATTCAAAGGTAGATTATTTAGACAGTGAAATAGATTCCATCTATAACCACTTTGAAGACCTATCATTAACCAACCTTTTCCATGAAAATGATAATCGACCTTACATATCCAAAATTAATAAAATGGGACCAACATGAAACACCTTTTCTTGATCATTTAAAAAATGATGGGGAAATTTCAGTACTAGAGAACACATTCCAATAATGATCATAAGAAAGGATTTTTCATATAATTAGATGATCCCATGTATTTTGGGGAATAATTATCATATAATTAAATCAATTTAGCATCAACATCCAATGAATAAGATCTAGAGGAGGAACTCAACCTTCTTCCACCATGCCCAAAGTATAAAAAAGAGGCAACTCTCCTAGTTGAGAACACTATTGACATCAACATTGGAATAAAAGAAATTCCAAGAATAGTTAAACTTGTTGCATCTTTATCTCAAGAATAATTGTAAATAATCACTTTGTTGCTTCTAGAATTCATCAATGTATTTACATGGTATTATGTGAATATACTGGGGCTTATCTTTCACTAATAGTACATCATCTGGTATTCCTTCCAAATGCAAAACCCATCAAATAAAAAATTTGCAAAATGCATCCCAAGATCGTACTATTAGTTAAGGAAGAGATTAAAAAGAAATTAAAGGTTCATTTCATTCACCCCATAGACTGTTCAGATTGGATATGAAACATTGTACTAGTAAAAAATAAGCCAACCTAAATTTTAATTTTTGAATACTTTAAAGATATCAACAAATCATGTCCAAAAGATGATTTCCCATTACCAAATATCAACATAATTGTGGACTCTATTATAGGTCATGAAATGTTGTCTTTAATGGATAGTTTTTTAGGATATAACCAAATCATAATAACACCTGAATACCAACATAAAATAATATTCACAACTCCTTGAGGCACCTTTTGTTATCAAGTGATTCCCTTTGGTTTAAAGAATGCCAAAACTACATATCAAAGAGTAATGACTGTAATCCTTCACGATATGCTTCATGATATCATGGAGGATTATGTTGAAAAAATTACTTCCAAATAAAAATATAGAGTAAAGCACACAGAAGTCCTTCATTTAATCTTTGAAATAATGAGATAATATAAGCTTTGTTTGAACCCCAAGAAATCTATTTTTAGAGTGATATCAGGGAAGTTGTTGGGATTCATTATTTCACAATGTGTCATATAAGTTGATCCTTATAAAGTATAAATTATCATGAACATGACTCCACTTAAAAATCTCAAATAAATTCATAATTTTCAAGGCAAAATCCAAGCAATCAGATGGTTCATATCCCAACTTGCAAACATTTGTCACCCATTTACATTTTTTTTGAAGAAATACAATCCTTTTAATTAGAATGAGAATTGTAAAAAAAGAATTTGAAAACCTAAAGATATATCTCTCCAATACACCATTATTAATGCCACATATTACTGATAGGCATTTTTTTGGTACATATAAGCTACTCAATTTGTATTGGGGGCATCGTTGGCACAACATGATGACTGTGGGTTAGGATGGGTAGTATATTAATTAAGCAAAAAAAGTGTCCTACAAGATTAAGTAATTTAAAATATAAAGTGCATGCCTTATAGTTGTTTTTTATTCCAAAAAAATTCATCACTATATACTCAACAATCAAACCAAAATTATTGCTAAAATTGACCCGCTTGAGTATCTCTTATCCAAAATAGATCTAATAGGTAGATTGGCTAAGTGGATCATGCTTCTTAGTGAGTTTGATATTGATTATGTGAACCAAAAATAAATTAAAGGACAAGTCTTAGCAGATGCACTAGTAGAAGCATCTCTTAAATCTCCTACACTTCTTATTACAGATTTCCTAGATGAGGCAATAATGTCAATAGATGAAACCCTAGTTTGACAGTTGTATTTTGATGGTTATTTTATAAATCATGGTTCAGGGGCAAGTATTATACTAATCAAACCAAATGGGTACTTAATTCCAAAGGAATTTCAAATTGATTTTCCATGTAAAAACAACATTGCAAAGTATGAAGTCCTCATAGCTGGTCTCAAACTTGTCATCCAATGGGGTATCCAAAATCTTATTGTTTTTGGGGATCCCAAATTTATTATAAATCAAGTAACTATGAATTTCAATCCAAAGATGAAAATTTAATTCCCATACAAGAAGATGGTGGATAGTCTAAAGTTGTGTTTTACATTTATACAATTTGAATAAGTACCATGACTTAACAACATAGCAACAAATGCCATGGTAACTATTGGTTCATTACTTAATCTCAAAATAAACACAACAAGTTCCTTGTAGAATATATTGTGATACTGGCATATTACATTCCTGAATCTAAGATGGTCTGTGAGGTGGTTGGTCCCACTTCCCCATGATATTCTTATATTTTTGTGTATCTCCATAATAACACCATTCTATCTAACTAAACCCATAATCAATGTAAATAATTCATCCCATTACATAATAATTGGTCAAAATTTGTATCATATAGGTTATAATGGAACCCTATTACAATGTTTAAATTTTGAAGAATCCACTTTGGCAATTAGGGAAGTTCATGAAGGAATTTGTCATGTATATTCTAGTGGCATGGTCCTCACTAAAAAGCTATTGTGTGTAGGTTATTATTGGCCTACAATGGAATTTGATGCCTAAAATTATGTCAAGAAATGTGTGCCATGCCAAAATCATAGTGACCTCATACATAGTCCTTCACAAGCTTTACAACCCATTACAACACATTGATCATTTTATACATGGGGTTTAGATCTCATTGGAAAAATCAATCCTAATTCTTTAGATGGTCACAAGCACATCATTACTACCACCAAATATTTTACCAAGTGGATCAAAGTAATTCCCCTAACATATTTTATTGTAAAATAGATCTCCAGGTTTATTTTAAACCATATTTTTTACCACTTTCGTATCCCATCCACTATCATTTTTGATAATGAAAACTCCTTTAAGAATAAATAAGTCAAGGCCCTTTGTACCATATATCATATAAAACACAAATGGTCCACTCCATATTACATACAAGGCAATAGCCAAGTAGAGACAAATAATAAAATAATTATTCAAGTCCTTAAATGAGTTGTCAATAAAGTTGGTCATGATTGGTATACACATCTTTATCCTACTCTGTAGGCATGTCGCACTAGCATCTGCACACCCATGGGGGAACCCCATATTCACTTATCTATGAAAACAAATCTATTCTACCTATAGAAGTTGAGATTCCATCTTTATATATATCTTTATAAAACATTATCGATGATGAATCCTACTGCACTTATGCCTCAGTGAAATCAATCTTCTAGATGATAAGCATTTCAATGCCATAAAACATCTGCAAGTTTACTAAAATCATCTCTACCATAGTTATATTAAAAAATTTAAATGTAGGGAATTCAAAATTAGAGTTCTTGCACTCAAATAAAACCAACAGAAAACCAATGCTAAAAGGGAGAAGAAAAGAAAGTTTGAAAACTAGTTGGGCCCATTTGTAATCATTGTCAAGGATGGATCTAGAGATTATAAGTTGGCTATTGAATATGGAGAGGATCTTGATGAACCTATAAACATTATGCACCTTAAAATTTTCTATGCATAAATAATTCTAATGTTTTTTTATATATCCTACATGTCAAAAAATCAAAAAAGAAAAAGAAAAATAAAAAAGAGAAAAATAATTCATCCACAAGTGAAAACCAATTTACTAGTGCTTGAGGAAAGTACCATGGTGAAAAATATATTTTTGGTGCCATGCATGATCCATTGTCTATATTCACCCTAGTTACTTGGGGGCATCCCATTTTAACTGTCACTTGTATATTCCCACCTTATCATTTGTCACTTGTCTTGCCATCCATCCCATAACATTTTAGCTTAGGGTTTGATCCTTGTGTTTGTGTAACTATGTCTTTGCTCATATTAAAGGAATATCTTATATATAACCATATTTATCACATTCATTTCCATACACACTTTTAAAAAAATCATTATAAACTACACAAGTACTTCACCTATATACCAATCTAACTATCTTTCACATTGACATCATCATTCATTTGCTCACTTTTCTTGGGAGGGAAATCAATCATATATTCATTGAACACTAAACACTTCATCGATCACCCTCTTTTTCATCACTTCCTACATTAAGAGAACTACATATAGCCTAATATCCCCACATGAACTTTGTCTAAGGTAGATTATGTAGGAAATGCTTAGAGACATGGGTTTTCTATGGTCAACTTGACCACCATCTCCATTCATCCAAAATGTGATTTCACGTTTTTCCATTTTATATCTGAATCAATATAATTTTTTTCTTAAATCATTCTTAATTGGCATGGATATTGGGTATCAAAAGTTTCAATCCTCACCTATCATGTTAACTCTTTTCTTTCCTTTTTCGGTGTTGATTGATTTTGATTTTGTTTTCATCTATGTTTGTAGTCATTATGTTTAGCTTATCTTTTTAGTATTTTAGTATGTTGTTTCTTACCTTAACCATTTTTGGTTATTTTGTTTAATGTTAAGTCCTTAACCATTTTTGGATATTTTGGTTTAATATTATTACCCTAACCATTTTTGTTTATTTTTTTTAAACTTGTTATTCTCATCATTTATCTTGTTATTTAATTTCTTTTCTTTTATGTGAACTTTTTATTTTAGTTTGCGTTCATCTTAAATTATTATTTATATCAATGTTATTTTATGTATTATCATATAGTGTTATTTTTTGGAATAAAAATGAATGAGAGGGGGGTGTGAATCAGTCTTAAAAATATTACTTATCAATTCCACTTAAGCAATCATGAACCTTTCAAACAAGCATATAGATCTAGCAAGCATAAACAACTATCCACATAAACATGAAGCAAAATAACACATCACATAGGTGGAAAACCCTCAAGGGGAATAAAAATCACTTATTTATGCAAATGGACTATAGTTATATTAAAAATAATATCAAATCTAGTGAATCATTGACTCCACATGGAACACCAACCCCAACTAGCTAAGTAACAACTCGGCTAGGTTTTTGTAAGCACCAACTTGGAAGGAGGAACCAACCCCCTAGATGACTTAGAAAAAACTCAGCCACCTAAAACCCTTGATAAAATTTATAAAAATTTACTTCTCATACAAAATATGATGATCTATTTCTCCATTTCTTCTCTCTCTTCTATCCCTCTGAAACTGCCTTTTATGCATCTTCACTCAACTAGTCCTCTTCTCAACTTGATTAGGTCACATGACCTTGATTTTCATGCAAAAAACCTCTATATAATATTAATAATAGTTTATATATCATATTTATATGGTATAAAATACCTTATTATTATTACTAATACTTTATTTCATTCACTTACACTCAACACACACACACACACACACAAGCCTAAAACTACCTTGTATTTATACAAGCCTCTTGCTCATATCCTTATTGGTCATATAAACACCCTTAACCTATTATGTATGAAATTAAATAGATATTAGGAAATATAAAAAACATGGATCAAATGTGATTTGAGTTCCTTTAGGTCTGACATACCTCAATTAGGCCTTATTTCATCTTTAGGTCTCATGGAGACCTAATCCTATTAGGTATACTTTACGACATGTTACACTTTGACTTCCTTGGAACACATTAAAAAAATTATAATGGTAGGAAAATATAACATTAAACTCAAATATACCCATTATAATATCATATAGGTTCCATAACACCTTTTAGCTTCAACCACCACTTGAATCACACCATTAGTACTCTTCATAATTAGGCTTGTTCATACTCATAAAGTTAGTCTTAAACAACTGAAGCATAAACACAATTTTTACAAAAAACCATGGAATATATATATACACACACACACATGAACTTGTGGTGATCACTATGTACTTTATACTTCACAACTCAGGGCAAAAGGACTCAAACCCTTTTATGCAAATAACCCACTCAGAACTGCCAACTAGCCTCAAAACATAGTCATAGAAACTTAATATTATGACACTTGAAAGAAGAAATAAAAGATATTTGATAATTTCAAAGGATTATTTTATATATCTATACCAATTTAAAATAAAAATATTGCAATGTCTAGTGTTAAATATTGGTCTTGCATATCAATCTTTTGACCTCACTATACATAGTTAGACCAGAACCAAACAAGCCATTTTGGTTTCAATGTTTCAACCACTTTAAATAACTTCCAAAACTTATAAAAATAATCAATAAAATATAAAATTACAAAAAAAAAATATATATTAATTATATGCTTCCACTTAGGGCATAGATCATCAAACTCATCACTTCAACTAGCTTACCCAAAATTGCTAGTTTGCCTTGAAGCACAGTCATGGTGATAATGACCTTCAATCACTTGTCTAACCATTTCAAGAGACTCCTGATGCATATGGATGATATTATGATATAATTATACCATTTTAATAAATAATGATAACATGTTAAAATTACAATATTGTTCATGCAAACCAAACTCATAATCTGGTACCTCACTATCTCATCTGAACCAGACATGTTAACTTGTGAGCAACATTTTTTTATCATATCCACTAACCTCTAAAACTTATATCCAACATGAGAATGTATTAAATTTTTTTAATAACATATCCATTAATTTTTATTTATCCATAATAAATGATAACACATATCTAATCACTTTTTCACTTCTGCCTGGGTTTCTCACTATTTGCACAATTAGACCTGTTAACGATAGGTTATCTTGGATGATCAATTTAACACACTTTAGGGATAGAACCTGCTCATATACCACCATGGACATCAAATAAAATTATAAATATTATCTATAAAATTATTTTCATACTTCTAATTGGTCAAATCTATCTTCTATAGAAAATTTATGAGAAACAAGGCCTTTCTTGTAGGGGCCACTCACTCACCTGAAGACTCAATCACACCTGAAGGTGACTGAGAGAGTTGAATACAACATCAAATTACTTGTCTAGCCATACCAATCCATCATGTGAAATTTATATCAATTTATTTCACATCAGTTCATTATTATGGTGTTGATCATGGTCTTGAGATGCATTGATTGTCATTGATGTCAAGGTGATCTTAATACATAATGTATTAATGACAAAGTGATAGGTTCTAAGTGGATTTGAGAGTGATTATCACATGTGCAAGCCTTTGAGGTGATTTACCATGTTTAAAGGGTAATATGAGGGTTAAATAGTGCTTTTGGATCTTATGTGAGTGAAAGGAATCCATTGGAATAGTCTTGTGAAGGTCTAGGTGATCCTAGTCATCTCCTAGTCATCTTGGCAGAACTACATGAGTAAGTAGATTGATGACGTCAGAACACGTGTGAAGGTGGTAGAAGAAATTGGTCACATGAGTTTTTTAATATTTGTTATAGATAATTTTTTTCACATTTAATCTCTTGAAATGGCATCTAGAAAAAAATATGGAAGTTCAAAGTTGGTCTCCCAGGTAGATTTCACTATTTTCCATACTTAACCAAATTTGTAATATCAAGCAAACAAAGGAAAACCAAGTAGTAGTATTTTGTTTATAAATTTTGATAATGTATAAATTTTATGGTGGTTTAAAGATAAAAATGGTATAATAATTCAAGGTATATATAGGAAAAATTATTAGGAGGTTTGACTGGTTGTAAAATTTCATTTATTACATGTGAGAGTTGACTATTGATGACTATGTTTTTTTATGAATAAACTAGGGTGAAAAGAAATGATTGTAGAAGTCAAAATATTAATAAAACCTTGTTGGTATAAAAATAAAAAATTAATTATACTCCATATAGATAATCCTCAAATTTATTTGAAGTTTTGACTATATGTACAGTTTAAGTTATTACAAGTCAAAGTTGACTATAATTATTGTAGGTTTGAGTAGGCTTATTACAGTGGTGTTTATGAGCATTTGGAGGCTGAATTAAGGTGTCTTATGGATTAGATGATGTTCCTAAGGTATAGATATCTATATTCATATGTGTATTGTACATGTAAAGTTTATATTTAGTTAGTTTGAGCCTCTTTTGTGAAGATAGTGTTTCTAGGCTAATTAAGCCTAATAGGTCTTTAAGACCTAATGGAGGTTTTAGAGTATGAGTGAAGGATTTGAGGAATATTGAGAATGGTAAGAGATACGATAGGTTTTATTAAATTTATTTGGAAATATTGAGTCATTTTAAATATCTTTATGGACCATCTTGGTTCATTTGTTGTTCATTGTGTAAACAAGAGTAACTGGAATAGGTCTCCATGAGACCTAATGAAGGCTTGAGGCCTATTGGTGTCTTCACAAGGTAAGTGAGTGGTATAAGGATTTATATACATGGATAATGTTTATAATACATATTTTTATGTATATAAAATTTATCTTATGTTTTTTGAGGTCTATTGCATTGTAAAAATGACTTAATGTAACTTGTACCTAATGGAGGGCTATTTTCTTAAGCCTAACAAGAGGGTTAGTGCCATTTGAATCATAGACAACATATTTAGTGGATATTTATTGTATTTAATGTATAATAAGACATATTTTTATGTTTATCCAAGTGGGAGATAATCATTAGGGGTTAAGGAAAGTGTTTTGGCCAACCAAGATTGATTAGAAAAAGAATCGTGTATATGTAGAAGGCCATTTTGCTCTCAACGTGTTAGTTAGAAAATTGGTGAGTTAAAGTAATTATAAATGAATTTTAATAATTTTAAGAGGCCATGAAAACCATAATAAAATCATGTTGAAGATGTGATAAGGGTCTAACATTATTTTTTGTAGGTCATGAGTAAGTAAGAATATTTTTTTCAAGGCTTTTAGGCCTATTTTGCTTTGGTGACCTAGTATAAAGGTTTTGATAATTAAAGAGTGAATTGAATGGTATAAGAGTTTTAAAAAGTTTGTAAAGGAATTAAAATAATAATAATAAAATGTTTAACATATCATGAATATCATACATTGGTGTTGATGGTGGTGAGCTAATAGGATTGCTTGTTTCAAAGAAAGATAGGTCTATTTGTCTAGGTGAGTGATGTAGAAGAGGAAGAGGCTTATATGAGGTAGAAAGGAAGGTTTTCAGGTGATATAAAAATATAATACAATAATTAGTTGTGTAATACATCATATTAGAGGTGGATATCAGTTTGGAGGTGACTAAGTTAGCTCTTGATCATTTAGGGGGTTATAGCCTCCTTACTAGTTGGTGCTAGCTAAAGGTCAAGTGGGTGCTCGACTAAATTGAGGGGTGGGTGATACTTTATCCATTTATTATGATATAAATTTAATAAATATATTTATAGGATGGTATTATAAATCTTTTTTCAAGTGGGGTTTCTCCCCCATGAGGGTTTCCCACATAATTCATGTGTTATGTGTTTTGATTTTGCATAGTTTTCTTTATTCAAGGCAATGAATGGTTTATATCTTTCAAAAATTATTATGATGAATGGTTAAGAGTTTGAAGAATTTAAATTTAATTCAATTTACTTGAATCACTAATTCACTCCCCCTCACAGTGATTATGCTTTCAACATAGGGTTTTCAGAGAGGATTAACACTATTTCTAGTGTTAACGATTGTTCATAAAAGACCACCCCTTATTTAAAAAAATAATGCCTATAAATATTATATAGGAATAATACCCATATGTTATCAATATCTCAAGTTACCATGTAAAGGTTACACATGTCAATGAATACCTAAAAGTCCTTCTCAAGTTGAGAACCCTTCATTATGTGTACTTGAGAGACCTTAAAACTATTTTTCATGACTTATCTTGTAAACCATGACCTAAAACTTTGTGAACCTTCTTGAAAAAACATAGCATACCTCTTTATATTCTCATATTATCTCAAACATCTTCAAATCTGATCATCACCCCTCATGAGGCCACACTATCTCTCTTTGTTCTCTAGACCTTGACCTACAAATCACATTAGGCCTTGAAATTGGCCTTCATACCTAGTTTCATGTGCTCTCCACCTCACTTAAATTCTCAAAAAACATATAAAATTCTAAAATAATGTCAAAAATTATTCATATTCCTTGACAACACCTCATGACACCTTATTAGTTCGATAGGGTCTAAAACTAAGCTAGATACAGACTTGGACTTAAGGTCTTACCCTTATAGGATTACCTTGAAGATATATTGAGTGATAAAATTCCTAATATGAATGTATAAGTGACCTTATATATTATTATGCCTCTATGCATCCATATCACTAGGCCACCATGCTTAAACCTTCTCACTAGGACTTTACAGGCTATGACTAGTGCCATGACTAGACTTATCAAGTACTTCAGGCTTGAGAAATATTATTGAAAAATTATTTGATGCTTATATACCTTTCTCACATGAATTAAATTTTCCTAAATTAATGTCATACCTTTGTATAATCTCTTCTTGATCAACATGCTTTTATGACCTCATGCAGACCTAGAGCCTCATAACCATGATTCATTGTTTGCTTGATCATCAAACCTCTTTGTGACAAAATTTAAAATAATCAAGATGAACTAAATAATGACATTGAACTTCAAATCAACCAATAAAATAATTATTATGTTGCCTTTAAATTATCTCTCAGTAGAGAGACATTAAGTTTCCTTCAAATTCTCTCAAAGACCACTCACCATACATCTTCACCAGATTCACCTTGACATCAATGACATCATCCTTGACATCAATGGAATAATCCTTGAACTTAATGATAACATCCTTGACATTAATGATAAAAATTATCAACAAACTCCCCCATTTTCATTAATGGCAAAACTTTCTTCAAATCTCTCCCAATCTGGTCAATCTTCCTTCTTGAACTTCTCCCCCTTTGAGATTAATGACAAAGGGTCATACATATTTCAACTTATTCTAACCATATATTATTTCAAAACAAGTTATGAAACATTATAGGAACATTCTCCCCATTTCTCCATGCATACCTCCTTCAAATGAAATCAGATCTCAAGACTACTTGCCTTGTCTTTGACATGACTGATATGACATAAATATTTGATCACATACTAGGCCACCATATTCTTGTCATCAACTACACTTGGAGTTTATGAAAAACCTAAATATATCCCCCCCAATTGAATCAAACACCATTATTTTTATAATAAAATAATGTTTCGATGAATCCTTAATGGAGTCACTCTATAAAGTACTAAAACAATACAAGTTTAGGAGATTCCCAGATCTCCATGCTCTCACAACACTAAATATCCTTATGTATCCTTTTAGTATTGACCTCTTCATCAACTATTTGATCATCAATATGAGATAACAACATATATTATCAACATGATTTCTCATCTAAAGTATGCTCTACCATTGAAAACATTCTATTTGAGCTTGTAGACTGATCATAACTAACCTTTATTATCTTTGGTTTCCACACATTCATTTTCCTTCTTTCTTACACTCTAGGGGCTTCAAACCTCTTGTTTTTAATTGATTACCTTATAAATCTATTAAGATATAATTTTTAAATGTGTCTTATATTATGAAATTTATAGAATAACACCTTATACATACCATTTGACTAATGTGAACTGTGACTTCTTCCATAATCCCATGAGTACTCATTCTTGGAGGGTCTTATACACTCTCTTACTCTATGACCAAATTGACTACATAAAAAATAGTAACCATTAAATGAATTAATGTATCTCATATAATTAGGTTATTTTATTGGTTTCTTTATGTTGACTTTGTTCTCTTCAATAGCCTTCTCCTTGACTTGATGTGCCTCCTTTTTGTCTTATTTGAAACTAAGTTTTGTCTTATTGCTTGTAGATTTTTGAATAATTAAGATATCATCTAGATCCTTAGTGTTATTTTCAAACTTTACGAAGGTCTTTCCCTTGCTAGATGATTTATCTAACTCATATTTTAAGGATCCCACTTTAGTTTCATAGCTGGTGCATTCTTCCTCTTTATCCTTTAGGTTTACATTGACTATCTCTATTTGTGGTTCAATTTTATTGATGATCTCATCATACTCCTTGAAAGCGTTACTCAACTCTCCTCAAACAAGCTAGTCTGATCCTCATATTCTTTAACTAATGATCTTAGTTTGTGATTCTTTCTTATTTAGAACTTCAAATCCTCTAGGGCACTCACCAATTCTACCTCAAGGATCACTTAAACTTCTTCTTCATCTGATTCTACATCAACCATAAGGCCTTTCCCATTTGATTAACTCTCATTGTATTATTTTATGGCCATGAATAAGGTTTCATTATTATCATGTTCATTACTACCATCATCAATATCATATGTACTTATGTCACTTACATTAAATGAGTTATCTTCTGTGGTATAGAAACTTTTCTTATTTTTGAATGACCCTTTCCTACCTTCATACTTCTTAAAATCTCTCTTTTTATTGTCAGTATTATAGATCTTCATATCATCTCCATGATGTTCATCATGATCAGTCTTACCCTTATTAGGACACTTAGATTCAAAGTGACCAATCTTACCATAGTTGAAACATTTTAAGGGTAACTTATCATTGTACTTACTAGATCTCAACCTTAATTTCTTAGAAAATATGGCTATTATTTCATCATCATCAACATCTGAACATACCTCATCTTTGACCTTCTTGAATTTTGAATTCTTCTCAACTTTAAAGGCTAATTATTTCTTGGTAGGTCTTCCTTTATTTGTTCTCATCTCATAGGCAATCAAGATGCCATGAAGCCCATCCATTTCAGATTTGTCTAAATCTTACATCTCTTATACTGTAGACACTTTAGAATCAAACTTAGGAGTTAGTGATATCAATATATTTTGAAAAACTATAGATTATTTCACTTATTCTCCTAACCTCTAATGACATTGGCAACTTGATCAACCTTCAATGGGTAAGATGCAATTGTTTTATCTTCACTCATCTTCAACCTTTCAAAATGTCTCTAGTGGCTCTACAACTTGGCCATATTTACCTTGGTGTTTCCTTCATAGATAGTCTTCAATTTATCTCATATCTCTTTAGATGATACACAATGTATCACCTTCACAAGCTCTACCTATAATATGCCACAAAGAATGGCATTCATTACTTTGGAGTTGCTTTCACTAGCCTTCTTACCTATTGTATTAGTTGGTGGAATAGGAGGAGCACTATAGCCATCCACAAATAACTTCCAAATATTATTACCTTGAGATATTAAATATATATTCATCCTGATGTTCCAAAAGGAATAATTATATCCATTTAATACCAAAGCCTTATTGGTAGAGAAACCACCTTAAGTTTGCTGACTATCCATCCTTATTTCTAGGATCTCCTTTAGGTTTTTAGACTTGCTTCAAAGGACCAATATTTGATACTAAATGTTGAAAGAAAATTTACTAAGGAGGGGGGGGTGAATCAGTCTTAAAAAACCTACTTATCAATTTCACTTAAGCAATCATGAACCATTGAAATAAGCATATAGATCTAACAAGCATAAACAACTATCCACATAAGCATGAAACATAAGAACACATCCCATATGTGGAAAACCCTCAAGGTAAAGAATACCCACTGATATATGCAAATGGACTATAATCTTATAATACAAACATAAAATTTAGTGAAGCACCAACTCCATATGGAGTACCAACTCTAACTAATTAAGTACCAACTTACAAGGAGGCACCAAACCCCTAGATGAATTAGCACCAACTCAAACACTTGAAACAATTGAAACCATTGATCACCTTTATAACACTTTATTACTCATATAATAGATGATGATTTCCTTCTCCAACTCTTCTCTTTCTTATATCCCTCTCAAATTGCTTTCTAAGCTTCTTCACTCAACTAGTCCTCTTGTTGAATTAATTAGGTCATATGATCTTGATTTTTATACACATATGCTCTTAAAATGGTATAAAATACCTTCTTATGATTACCAATACTCTATCTATTTCACTTACACTCAACACACAAAAATAGGCCTAAAACTACCTTGTATTTATAAAAGCCTCTTGCTCATATCCTTCTTGGTCAGTTAAACACCTTTAACCTCCTAAGTCAGCCTTGTAATAGTTATTATGACATATAAAAACATGGATAAAACATGTTTTGAGTAATTTTAGGTCTGAAAAACCTCAATTAGTCATTATTTCATCTTTAGGTGTACTTTAGGACACATTACACTTTGCCTTTCTTGGAACACATTCAAACACTTGCCACAAAAGGAACATATCATATTCCACTGAAATAGAACCTTGATAAGCTCATATATATTTGATAACACCTTTTAGCTTTAGTCACCACTTGAAACAGGCCATTAGTACTATTCACAATTAGGCCTATGCATACTCAAAAAGTCTGTCTTGAACAACTGAAGCATAAAAATAATTTTGCCAAAAAATCATGGTAATAAAACATATATACAAAATATAAATGACATTAGGGTCATCAATATATTATTTAGACTTCACAACTCAGGGCAAAAGGACTCAAACCCTTCTTTACAAATAACCCACTTAGAACTGCCAACTAGTCTCAAAACACAATCATGGAAACTTAAACTTATGACACCTAAAAGAACATAATAAGAAATCGATGTTAATTTTAAAGTATTATTTGAAATATATATACCAATATAAAATATAAATATCATAATTTATAGTGTTAAATATTGATCTTGTAGACCAATATTTTGACCTCACTATACACAGTCAGACCAAAACCAAATAAGCCATTTTGGTTTCAATGTTTAAACAAATGTTAATAACTTCTAATTTTTTTAAAAATTATGAATAACACATAAAATTCACAAAAAAAACACCATGTGAATTATATACTTACACTTAGGTCATAGAGTATCAGACTAATCACTGCAACTAACTTACCTAGAATTGCTAGTTTGTCTTGAAACACATTCATGATGATAATGACCTTAAATCAATTATTTGATAATTTAAAGAGACTCCTAATGCATATGGATGATATTATGATATCATTAGACCATTTTAAGATAGAAGGATAACATGGTCAGATGACAATACTGATCTTTCAGACCAATCTCATAATCTTGTACCTCATTGTCTCATCTGAACAAGACATGTCAACTTATAAGAAACATTTTCATCATATCCACTAACCTTAAAAAATTATATCCAAAATAAACATGTATTAAATTTTTTTAATAATGTCTCTATGAATTTATATTCATCCGTAATCCATGATAACACATCCCTAATCACTTTCTCACTTTTGCTTGGGTTTCTCACTCTTTTCACCATTAGGCTTGTTAGCAATAGGTTGTCTTGGATGACTGATCCAAAACTTAGAAGTTTTGATTGAAAAATATTTTAAGAACATAAAAATAATATAGTAACAATGATTTCTCTGAGAAGAGATGTTTTATTACTCAAGATTTCAATACAACCATATGCTTATATATGGGAAGAGATGTCTAATCTCTATTTTGGGTTACATATTCATTTATAAATATTTTGAAGGTAGGAGGAGGATGTGTAAGGTCACCAATATCAAGGGAGATTAAGTGGTTTGAATTCCATGATTTACAACAATAAATAATTTAAGGAATTACTATTTTTAGAAACTTACTATTTTTAGACTCCACTACTAAATTTGAAATTTAGGGCACTTCCATTGGGTTTTTGGGGGTCAAACACCACTAAGAAAAGATCAGTGCCATATCAACACATTATATTCATTATTACATTTCCAATGATTCAAATGAGGAGTCAATCAAAGTTATGGTGTAAAAGTTAAGGCTCTCAAAAGTTTCATCATCAATTGGGGTAGAATCGTCACCCGAATTGTCACCTGAATTATTGCCCAAAATTTTCCTCCCTAATTGAGAAGTAATGGTCCCCATTGCATCAATATTCCTCATTAGGTGTGGTAGTTGTGTCTTAATTTGATTCAAAACTCAAATTTTTTGATTAATAGATATTTCAAGAACATGAAAATAACACAATAACAATGATTTCTCTGAGAAGAGATGTTTTATTACTCAAGATTGCAATACAACCATATGCTTATCTCTGGGAAGATATTTTTGATATCTATTTCAGGTTACATCTTCATTTATACATATTTTGAAGGTAGGAGGAGGATGTGGAAAGTCACCAATTTTGAGGGAGATTAAGTGGTTCGACTTCCATGATTTACAAAAATACAAAATTCAAGGAATTATTATTTTTAGAAACTTACTATTTTTAGACTATACTACTAAAATATGTAACCCAAAATAGAGATCAGACATCTCTTCTTAGAGATAATCATATGGTTGCATTGAAATATTTAGTAATAAAACATCTCTTCTCAGAGAAATCATTGTTACTGTGTTATTTTTGTGTTCTTGAAATATCTATCAATCAAAAATTTTGAGTTTTGGATCAGTGGTAATAGAGCTATGGTGTAAAAGTTATGGCTCCTGAAAGTTCTATCATCAATTGAGATAGAATCGTCACCCAAATTATCACCTAAATTATTTCTCAAATCAATGACTAGTTTGACACACTTGAGGTATATAACTTGATTAGAAACCACCATGGAAATAAAATACAAGTCTCAACCTTATCCATCCAATTATTTCTATACTTTGAGCTGGTCAAATCTATCTACTACATCAAATTTAAGAGAAACAAGGCCTTTCTTGTAGGGTCCACTCACTCACCTAAATACTCAATCACACCTAGAGGTGATCGAGAGAGTTGAATACAACCTATAATAACTTTTATAGCCATACCAAAACATTTTGGGCACTTTAGATCAATATATTTCGAATGAAGTCATTATTAGGGTTTTAGAGAGGGTTAACACTATTTCTGGTGTTAATGATTATTTGTAAAGGATTGACCCTCATTTCCAAAATTAATGCCTATAAATATTATCTATGACCCTTCCCCATCTCTCTTAAATAGATTAGGTTCCCATGCATAGGTTAAATGCGCTAATAAACACCTGAATGTCCTTCTTAAGTTGAAAACCCATCATTTTATGCACTTGAGAGACCTTAAAACTATTTTTCATGCCTTATCTTGCAAACCATGACCTTAAACCTTGTGAACATGATTGAAAAAACATAACATAACTTTTTCCATGCTCACATAAGTTTAAACATCTTGAAATCTGATCATGATGTCTCATTAGGCCACACTCTCTCTCTTTGCTCTCTAGACTTTGACCTATAAATAATATTAGGCCTTGAAACTAACCTTCATACCTCTTTCTATGTGCTATCCACATAACTCACATACACAACATATCATATGCTCAAAAAATTTCAAGCATCCTTCATATACCTTGACAAGACCTCATGACACCTTATTATGCCAAACAAGTTCTAGAACTAGTCTAGTTACAGACTTAGACTTAAAATCTTACCCCTATAGGATTACCTTGAAGATATCTTGAGTGTTTTAATGTCTCATATGCATTTCCAAGTGACCTTATATATCCTTTTATGCCTTTGTGCATCCATCTCACTAGGCCACCATGCTCAAACCTTTTCACTAGGACTTTACAGGCTATGACTAGTGCCATGACTAGACTTCTCAAGCACTAGAAGCTTGACAAATATTCTTGAAACATTCTTTGATGCTTCTACACCTTGATCACATGCTTTAGATTTTTATAAAACAATGTCATACCTCTATAAAATATCTTTTTGATCAACATGATTTTATGACCTCATGCAGACCTAAATCCTCATAACCATGTTTCACTACTTACATGATCATCAAACCTCTTTATGATAACACTGCCAATCATCAAGCTAACCCAAATCATGACATTGAACTTGACATCAACCAGTAGAAAAATTATCAAGTTGTATTCAAATTATCTCTCAATAAAGAGACATTAGGTTGCCTTCAAATTCTCTCAAAGAACACTCCCATACATCTTCACCAGATGCATCTTGACATCCATGACACCACTTCTCCACATTATTATGATTTCATATCATGAGACACTACATAATACACACATTAAAACTTTGTCTTGTTTTAAATTATTTACATGTGTTATCACTCAATTTTTTGCCCTTGGAGAGGTAGTTCAAGCCTACTTCAATTGAGTGAAATAATGGGATCACTCCTAGACCTATGAGTTGTCTATAGTAGAGGTAAGCCTTTAGATTGAAGGGTTAGATTCCTTGATATGTCTATATAAGTTCATCACCTATGCTAATAACTTGTTTGGATGAAAAGGGAGAGAGAAAATATGAAATAAACCTAACCTAATGAGGTGATTCACTAAATTTAAATTTATCACTACCAACCGACTATAATTACACTTCAAACAAGAGCCTAACGTGCACATGACACTAATCCAAATTTGCCTTTCTATAAAGTATTTCTCATAGAGGTTTGTGAAGTAATTTTGAGTTAAAAGGACTAAACAAGAGGTCATGACATAACACTAGTGAAGAGACAACTCAACAATCTCATAAAAACTTTATTTGAACACTTTAAGAGACTTAAAAAAGTCTTTTAAAATTGAAATATGAATGCTAACAAGGACAACATGCCAAGGAAGTGAATATATCACTTAGAAAGATTAACTAATCTAAAATGCACATTGAAATAATCCATGGATAAGGTAAATCAAATTTTTATTCATTGATCAAAGTCTAAAAATGAGCAGGGCTTTGCCATTCTCAGGTGGAGTATATAAACTTAGCCAATTAAGGCTCAATATATAATGAATTATGAAGAGAGAGAGAGGGGCATATGAGAGAGAGTTGACAAGTGTCTCATGAGTTAAAATAAATAAAGGAGTTATGAAACTAACTTAAAAAGTCCTAAATGCCATGTGTAGCTCCTCTAAATATGTTCCTTTGTTCCAAGTGGCATAGGAGTTAAAATGCTTGCTTAACACCATGAACAACTCTCTAAAATTTCCCTTTGCCTTGGCATGTTAAAATACAAGTGGGCTTCTTGATGGTCAAATGAGGTTCTCTTAGATATTTAATCTACTCTTGACAGCTTTAAACTAATCTATTTAGGTCCTCTTTGATACATAAATTCCTTTTCTTATAAGGTGTCTAGAGGACTCTTCATCTCCTTAGGCCAACTTTGAATACAAGTGTCAAAACTTGGAATCCCCTTCTTCAACTCATCTTATCTTCATATATGGCATATGAAACTCATATAAGACATAAAACAATTCATTTTGAGGTATCAAACTATCCCCAATAATTTGTTCTCTACAAAAAGTCTCAATTAGGCCTCATTCCTTGTAACCCTAAAATTATGCAAACCTCCTTGTGTAGAGAGTTGTACGATGATGATAAGAATATGATGACATATTATAGTGCCTAGTATGGCCTTAAAGCTTCATGTTCAATTTTAAGATTAAAAAGTGAGTAGAGGTATCCTTTTTCTACTTTTCTCTCTCCCAACTAGGTCTTAATTAGGCCTCCCTACCTAGAGACTAAAATTTGACTCTATATGCTTCTAAAATGTAAAAAACCAAAAATAAATGTTTTATTTAGTTATATTACCTCATACCCATTCTCCATGTCAAATTTAAAGCTCTGACACATTGTATGGACCTATCAAGTAGCTAAAAATAGTCTTTTAGGGCATATTCCATACATTTTTATACTTGAAAGTATGAACAAATGGCATGGGGTGATGCTCAAGGGAGTTGAGAAGATGTTTTAGGTCATTTTAGAGTTTTTAAAATCCATATAGAGGCATATAAGTTCAATTCTCTCTCATCAGGTTGTTTTAGATTTCTTAGGCAACCTAAAAGTGCCTTAAGTTCTCAAGGATGATTCATAAAGCCTAAGGCATGAATCAAAATACCAATTCCACAAAATGAAAGTACACCAAGGTATAAAAATTAACCTAGGATCCCAATACTTCATGAAGTATCTTCATACTATACCAAGTAGAATAAGATAGCTTCTCAGGCTACTAGTAGGCATTTTGTGAGGTCTAGGCAAGAATGAGGCCTGTAGGTGCATATTTTGAGTTCGACTATGCCTATGAAAACTTTAGGAAGGTCAATGAAAATATTAATAAATTTTTACCATGGTTATCTAACCTTTTAATCTTTATTAGATCCCATGTAACCTTATTTTCTTAGGCATAGGGTTCTTAAGTCATCTTGCACCATATGCCCTAACTGACTGTACTTACCTCTTTTCTTCATTATCAGGACTATAAGACCTCATGAAATTTTTTTAATACTCCCTACCATATCTTTATAGTCTCCAAATCATCAAATTCACTCTAATTTACCACTTCTTAGTTGACTACCCATATAGGCTTTCCTATGTAATTAACCTTGCTAGGCCTAAATAGGGTGTCCAAGTTTGTTACTTTAGTCTTAACTCTAATGGAACTAGGTCATCATATTTAAATAATATAAAAATATATTTTTTTGGCTTAGTCTCTTTATAGATCCTTGAACCTCTTCAAACAACCAAAATTCTCATGAGTCAACATGCATGTTCTTACCTTAACTAAGCAAATAGGGTTTGCATGTTTGGAAGTTAGGTCTGAGAGCCCAAATGAGACATTACTATCTTGAAACACAAATTAAAATTACTTTATTTTCCTTCCTTTATACTTTAAACTTAATTTCTCAATTCAAAGCAAATAGTTCTCTCTTGATACTATAGGCAAGCCTAAAGAGATCTCTTTTACTGTGTAGGTAGGGGTGGTGTGATTTATTTCAAAATCATTTGTAATTTCATCACTTGATCTCAATGATATGAGAACATTGAGTTCCTTTCTAACCTCCACAAACTCATAAACCACTATCTCAGGTTTTGAGAGACCTTGAGTCACTTAAGCAGACCTACAGGTGACCAACTATCTGTGTGTATTCATTTGAGATGATATACATTCTTGGTGTTTTAAGAGTCCCAATTACAAAAATGAATCTCTCTTGTCATGATATATATATTTTAGAACTCCTTCAAGGCCTTACATCTCTGTACTTCCATCAACATCACTATCTCAAGGTAGTCTTTTCAATGGATGGTTGTAGGTGGTTGTTTTGAGAGTTTGATTGTGTTTGAAGATAACTAGGTATTGAAAACCAATCCCCAAACCTATCAATGGATTTTTTTCATGTTTTTATCTCTTAATACCCTTATCAATTCCCTAAAAAATCCAAACCTCATCAATCATCACCATTCAAAGCCACTGGCTATAGGTGACTGTAAGAGAGTTTTGAGTTGGCCTTCTCAACTAGCTCAGTGGCTAATATTCATTATAGGTCTCTTTTAATTTAATTTCAAGATCCATATATAATTATAAAAGTACTTTACAACCTCTATATTCATTGTCCACACACATAGTCCCATAGGTGCTTTAGGCTTGCAGACCTCTTAAACACTTTGACCACCCTGCCACTTTAACCTTCTTTGACTTTAGGTGCTTGGGAAACCTTAATTTGTGTATGATCTCAATTTAAAAAAATAAAAATGATTTCATGGCTAGGTATATTGACTTTTAAACATTGACACCATGGGTTTATCTTGTAGTTCTAGATGTACAGGCCTGCAGACCTGTGTTTAAGAAGTTAAAAAGTGAAATCATGATTGTTAGGGATCAAAGTTCATGATTTCATTTAATAAACACATTATAATAGGAAAGAAAAATCTAAAAATCTTTGAAATACATATTCAAACCCATTCAAATCACCTTGTTATACATGGACACTAGAACATATTCCTCAAGGTGAATGAAGATGTGACCATTTGAAGCTAGTACAAAATGTTTAGCTAACCATAGGGACATGAATGGATTATTAAGATGATATAATTCAATGGAGAATCATTTATATGCATTATACCATCTATAAAAATTTAAAACACATAAATATTGATAGTTACTTACAAGCAATGCACAAGAGAAGATTTTTTTGCCAAAAGAGCATCCACACATGCCATCATGGTGAATGAAAGTGTATGATGCATATAAAAACCTTTTATAACTCACTCCAATTTGTTTAATGTAACTATGAGCTCATAATTTTTGTTGGAGTTACACAAAACTCAACCTGTGGGGATTTAAGTCCTAAAAAAGTAGTTTAGGTCCTTAGCCATTGTTTATAAAGTTAAGAGCTCAATCCAATGAAATATACCACAAATTAGAAGCCCATAAGGGTTCAAAACTCTAGCTAAAATATTATCCCCCTAATCTATTTATATAACTTGTACTGTGTAGTTAAAAATGACCTTTAAGAGCTTGTAAATGGATTGATGGAGGAGAGAGAGATATTTATAAAACTATTGGAATTAAAACTCTTCTCATTATTTTTATGACCTATAGAATCCTAAGGGATGTTTTGAAACTATTTCATTACAAGTGACTTCAACAAGTTTGTATAAGTCTCTTAACTCCTCAAGATGACGTTGAAACTCAAGATTTTGACCCTTGTATAACTCTATGATAGATGTGAAAGTTATGTAACTAATCCAAGGTCCTTGAAAGGTGAGTGGTATGTATTTTTCACTTAAGGTATTTTCACATACATTGGAGTTAGTCAAAAATACCTTTTTCATTCATTTTCACCACCTTAAAGTTCATAAATGAACCTTAAACACTTCAAAACATCATTAAATGTTATGACAAAGTTATTAAGACATATAATGACCTTGATAGACCCCTAATAACCTATGATACCACTTTATCAAGCCTTATATCTCCATAACATGTCTAGATCACTATATGACCAATATAAAACACTGCCTTAACTTCTCCAAACTAACCTTAAACAATGCTAATAAGGTTTTATGAAGATTTTAGGGACCATATAGGGCATAAAAATACCACATAACAACCCTATGAAAGTTTTGATTTAGAGTGGGTGACCAATTTTGACTTGAGGTCAAAATTTGGTTAACAACATGTCAAGATTATTTTGTGTATTATATTATAGTGTGGTCATTATTTTTTCATATCATGATGCACTTTATTTTTCACAAATTATTATTTTAAGTCCTTATGCATAAAACATAAATATTCATGATGATTATCTCATATAATTAGTGATTATTATTTTATGCTAAAATAAAATTCAAGTTGCTCAAATCTTACCTATTTTCATGATGGAAATCCAATGTAAAACAAAAATAAACATAATAACTATCTAACCATCCATATATCCATAAATATTATCCATTACATTCTTATACCATAATAAAAAGTTAAAAAAGATTAACATGTGCTATTATAAATCACAAATCAAGAAAGCATTTACCATACCATTTATATCCATCTAAATTATAATCCATACATAAAATAATAAATAATAATAGTCCATAATGTCTATCACATCACAATAACATAAGTCTCACATCCAAAATGAATCATGTATGTATGTCTGTCCCTGGCCCTTGGATGGGGCATCTGTAGTTGGACTAGGCTCATAATGTTATGGTATACTCCTTAGAAGGCCCATGACATGTTATGATACCTGCCCAATATACCTCTCTGACTCCACTAACTGTATTGACCTCCTTGACATAGATCTCTTGGTTGAGTCTTGTCTGTAAGAATTATTAGTGTAAGCTTTTTCCTGCTTTTAATTTTAGGTACATGGTTGTTAGTTAGCTTACTTAGGGTTGTTAAGGTTATTATGGGAACACACAGTATATTTTCTAATTATGAGTTGAGTTTTTACCTTTATGGTGACCTAATATCTCATTATATAATTTACCTCTTTTGTACTTTTTGGCTAATGAATTAGCCTATTGAACATTAATAAAGCTCACTTTTAATCTGAATTTTTTCTCTCATCTATTATAGGGTTTTCATGTAATCTATGATGTTTATATATCATTGAGTAATTTGACATGGTATCAGAGCTCTAATCTGACAGTCATTTTTCCATTTCAAAACTTTGGTGAGATCTTTTACATGCATGTGTTCTTGGTAGTTTCTTGATTTTTCAATTTTCATAGGTTTGGTGGGATTTCATGTAAATCGATACACACTATACATCTAGAGTCTCCCATCATAAAATACATAGTGCCATCAGATCCTAAAGGCATCAAAATCCTAAGATTGACCATACACTTGACTTAGATCTATGATAGTGATTTTTGGCCATTTTAGAGGGTTTCGAGGCATTTTTGAGCATTTCACATATTTTTGTCTATATGGGTCTCAAATAAAGATAATATTTTTGCATTTATATGGAGTTTTTGAGTTTTTAAATGGGTTCTTGGTAGATTTTGTGGAGGCTACATCAAAATTATAGATTTGGGCATTTTTCAAATTTTGTAAAGTTTTTCCCCTGTAGACACTTTGGTAGGTTTTCATTCTTCAACAAACATTTTAACCCATGATTCACATCCATCATTTTATAACCCCCTTGTCTACATGCCTATTATGTTCTAATGCCTCTACTTACATGTTCGTCAGGTCTTGTGACCCTTACTTGTACCTTTGTTAGGTCTTGTGACCCCTGATTACATGACCATCAGGTCTCAGGACCCTTGATAGCACTTCCATTAGGTTTAATTGACTATGATTACATCTCTACCAGGTTTTTCCAACCATGCCATCACATTCATTGGGTTTTTTTGACCATGCTAGCACCTCTATCAAGTTTTGTGAACTATACAAACACCCCTATCAAGTTCCACTCCTCTGCACACACTCCTATTAGGGTATACCAATATGTTAACACCACTATGAAGTTATTCCAATCTTGATATTAGGCCTATAATACTTTTCCACATACAAAAGCATACTTAGAACTCCCCCAACCTTCTTCTACACCCTATGATGTGTGTACAATCATCAAATTTAACATCATGTTTTATGACACTATTCATTTCAAAATTGGTGATTTTTAAAATGATGTCACTCCCACATTGATAACATTAATAAAAAATGTGAGGGGGAGAATACTCACAATAAGCCTTAGCCCCTTGGTCATATGGTGTGGTGATATGAGGTAAGCACCCAACTTAGCCCTTAGCCCTTAGTCATATGTAAATTAAGCCCACAATCACTTCTAACTTAAAAATGATTAAATTTTACTCAAGATAGGCTTAAGTTTTTCTTTTTAAATTTTTTACATAGAGATTATCTTTAGGGAAGTTGATAAAAAAATTTCCACCACTATTTGTCACCCAAAAGTTTCATGCAAGCTAAGATTTTTAAATAGCTATAACTTTTGATTGGTAACTTATATTTGAGTATCATCTTATTCAAAAGTGATTATTTTTTCATGATATATCTTAAAATCAAATATTGTACATTCTTGGATACATTATTGGCTAATTCTGACATCACTCTAGTTCTTTCATGCTTACACACATTTGCTTAAGATGCATTCTTAGCTATGTCTAACATCTATACGAGTGTGATTTTATTTGAAAATTAAGTTGGGGGGTCACTTTGATATTTATAAATGGGTACTATGTGGCATTGTGTATTATTCTTTTATGTATTTCTTCTTTCCTTTTTGCAACAACCTATTTTCTGTAGTGTGGATTCAAGTCCTATAAGTTTGTTCACACTATTCAATTATCATGAATGGAAATAATTTTACAATCCAAGGGTTACTATCAAATTATAATGAGAATTGAGTTTGAAACTAAAATAGAAAAATTAAAAATCAAATGGTTCAACTATTGTGATAAAGTCTATGGACTACTATGTCTTTCCATCTTTCCTAATCTACTCTTTCACATAGAATCTGCCAAAACACCAAATCAAGTGTGGTCCACTCTAGGCACACTTTTTGGGAAACAATATGTGATGAGAGGCCATGAGTTGGAGAATTATATCATTAGTCTAATCTTAGATGACTAAAACACCCTCCATGATTTCTTCACCAAGTTTATACTTCTGAGGTTGCAATTGAAATAATGTAAGATTGATAAGAAATATGAACAACTTATTCTGTCGATACTCTCTAAATTAGGTCTAGAGTATTCTATATTTGTGTCCAATTTATATGCCACAATAAGTGATCTTGGAGCCACATAAAATATTATTCTTTAGATACCTTTGTTACCGACTTAATTTGGGATCAAGATAAGTTGATACAGATGGACACAATGAAGTCCTCAAAATCTCATACACTCTTTGATAAGAAAGAAAAGGATTCAAATCATATAGAGAAGAAATAGAATAAAAAGAATCAAGAGAAGGATGCCAATCTTCCCACTTAAAAATACAACCATGAGACCTCTTCTTCTAGTTCTAAGCACAAGAAAGATTGCATCAAATGTGGGGTTTGTTGAGTAAGCATGATTAAAAAAATGTTTGAATAAGCAGATTGACCAACTAACTAAGATACTTGAGAAGCACAACATCAGTGTCCCTAATTTTACCATTCAAAATTAATCAACCCATGAATCCTCTAAGGCAAATATATTAGTAAGGGGAAAGCAAACAACAAGGCCCTAATTACTATTGTATCTTAGAATCCTACATGGGTCATTGAATTTGGTACTTCACATCACATGGCCTCTTCATAGATAGAGTTTAGTTCCTTGAAACCATGTGACATGTCCTCTATACAATTAGCTGATGACACTTATAAAAGGTTATCAGGAGAGGGTCTATTAAAGTGAGTGGTGGAACATTCAATAATCTTCTAAGTGTTCCCTCAATTTCAACTAATCTCCTATCAGTTTACCATATCACTCACCTTGGTCTAGCCATGCGAGTTGAGTTTACTCTAGATTCAGTGTATGTTAGAAGATACACAATGACACTATATAGGTAGTGGGAATGGTTGATCATCAAACTTGGCTATATAAATTTTCACACTTGCTCCTGACTCTCCTTCAAATTTTTCTTCTTTGGACTCACCTGAACTTGATGATATTTTTGAGCCTGAGCACACCTTTGATATTGATGAGTCTTCATATAATAAAAATGACTAAAATAGTGGTAGGGACACACCTACACCATATAATTGTCATCTTCTAAATGTTGAGGATTTATTTCCTTAATAACCTACCTATGGTCCACTTCAAATATTACAAGGAATAAGTATAATGATCCAGGACATATTAAACATCAAGAAGTTTATACCATAGTTTTAGGGCATTCAATAGTAATTTGTTGCCTTTTCTCCTATTACACCATTATTACATAGAGTATTTATCCCTCCTACCTTGCATGAGGAGAATAGTTCCTTGGATAGAAATCACACCTTGGTTGAAGATCCATTAGGATCTTGATAGACTCATTCACTATTCTAGGGTAATCCATTCTTCACTACATCTAATTTTGATCCAAATTCACCTCTAGGAACTCCATTATAGGATATTGGATGGCTTTAGGAATTTTTAGACTCTAGTGGGGATTTTTATCTCCCTTCTCTTCTTTTGTCTCTTTTGGAAAGGAGTTTTGTCCTATGGATTTTTTCATTTTCTCCACTTTATGGGAGTTGTATTGTGTTTGGGTACCTTATCAGGTCTTGTTAATTTTATCAAGATAGGGAGGTACTTATTAATTATTAATTTTCACATTTTTAGTTTTTGTTGATGTTTTATAACATTTGATGAACAAATAATAGGTTTTATGCACAATTTCATTTTATGAAATTCCTATTTATCCATGCATTTACTTACCAATGCATTGATATACATTGAGTTTTAATATGTTAATTATATTGAAATTATACTATTGAATCACCTTTAAATTTGTCTTTGTAAAGATGTTTGATTTGATTATTGACTTAATTCTAATTGTTCTCTTCTAAAAATCATGGTTATTAAGGTGAATATGGTGAAAATGATTGCATTAGTACTAGTATGCATGCATAAATATGATATATATTATTATTAAAGGTAATAAATCTTTCTTAGTTTATAAGATATATCATTTCAAAGTTTCAATTGATAAATATAGTAGGAATTATGGGAGTCTTGGAGGATCCCAAATTAGATGCAAAAAGTTTTAATTTCTATGCAATACATGTTGAGTTATCATTATAGTATTGCACTTCTTTGATTTTGATTCTCACAGGCATTGTATTTGTATAGTTTCTATTTAGTTTTAAATAAAAAAATCATTTGATACTTATGGTATATATTATGTTATGAAATATAAATAATATGATTCAAAATTTGATACCCATATAGGCTTAATAAGAAAGACCTGTATTAATTCTATTTCAAGTTCTATACTTGATGCATTAACAGTTGTGCTTATGATGTCCTTGCCTAGTTGTGATAATGAAACTGGTTATTACATTAAAAAGTAGGGTAGTTGTAACAAAGAGTGAAATACTTCATTATTTCAAAAACATCAAGTAATAATTGGGTTATAAGTATCATGTAACCTTCTGATTGATGCCATTCTAGGATTGATAATACCTATTTATTTTTAACCTTATTAACATGATGCATACATGACATTTGCATAATATTTGATGCATACATTATTCCTAATTTATCTATGATGTTCAATTTTTAATAATATTATAAATGTTAATGTTCATGGATAATTAAATGCTATGTTTTTCATAAGATATAAAATGTCAAAAATTTTGTCATAATTATAATTGTATATTATGATTGTTGTGATGGCATTAGCACATTGAGCCATCAATGAGTGTAGTCATGATAGGAATGGTTCATACATGCTTAGTTGACCATTATTAAGAGAATTATAATAACATAATGGATCTAGGAAAGTATAAGCTATTCAATCCTAAAATTACATAATACACAAGCCAAATGCTTTATTAATCTTCACACCATTTTGATGATGGGTGTAAAGCACCGTTAATTGGTGTTGAATGCCATGTTTAATACAATGAGACTAAAAGGCTTTACTTACATATTCCCCTTATTGTATATGTAAAGTATTTTTAGGTGAAGCCTTGATTGCTTCTCTACAAGGGCATTAAAGTCTTTGAATTTATCATAAACTTCACTTTTATATTACAAGAAATACACCCAAGTCCTCTGAGTGAAATCATTAATGAAGGTTATTACATAATTTGAAACAAAAAATGAACGAGTGGAAAATGTCATCAAATCACTATGTAATAACTCTAGGGAAGCCTTAGTTCTCTTAGCTTCTTCCTTTGGAAAGAGATATTGGTGTTTTTTCCAAGTATGCATCTTGAAGAAATACCATCATTAATGGATACTTTATGAAGGCCTATCACCATGTGTTTGGAACTCAACCACTACATATAGTTATAATTGAGATGACTAAATCATTCAAGCCACAATTTTATTATATTATTAGCATGAGAAACTAGATAAGAACCTAAAAAGGTGTCATATTTCTCAAATTCATACAAGAGTGAACTATGGTCCACCACACCTATAGCTATTACATCCTGTGGGTTACTCACTTTTCTAATTATAAGATTATGTGGATTAAACTCCATAGTTTCTACAATGCCAGAATTAATAATTTGATAAATGAAAAATAAGTTTAAAGAGATATGGGGAACAATGAATACATCATTGATGCGCCCATCCTACATATGAACACTACTATATCCCAAAAATTAAACTGATGATGAGTTGACCATGATAATATGGGAAGTGATGGAATTTGAAAGAGAAATAAATAGACCACAAGAATGAATTAGATGATGACAAGCACCAGAATCAAAGATCCATCTATCTAACATGGGATAATAGGCTCTAGTAGAGAGAACATTCCATTTACCTATGCTAGAAGAAGATGAAGGTGAAGGTAAAACAATATTATGTTGTTATATTGCTACTTCTAATGCTTCTATTCTATGATAATATATAGACTCAAAATGGTTTTGTTGTACTAAAGTATGGACATGGATCATAAATCTTCTTTTTCCTAAATAATTTGTTTTACTACAATAGGAATGTTTAAAGGACTTGATAGGGGTATCTAAAGACTTATTGGAATCTATTGGTTTACTAGGAGGTCCTTATTTATATTTATGCTTCCATTTACCCTTAGGATAATTTTACACCACAACATGACTTGAGCTAGGTAAGGCATCTAGTGACATTAATTTAGTTTGTTCATGAGACAATGTTTCACAAAATAGCTTAAATGATGGCATTTTAAATTGATCTCCTAGGGCATCCATAGTAGAATAGAAAGTAGAAGAAAATACATTAAATGGACATTTTAACTTTGACAAAATTAAAAATATAAAATCTTCATCCTATTTTGATTTATGACCAGCTTTTAGTTAAACTCTAAGTGATTTAAATTTTTCCAAAAATTCCTCAATTGAGGGAAATTAAGAGGGAGAGTATGAAGTTAAATTGGAATCTAACTATAATAATCTAAACTAATTGATTATACTAAATAAATTGTTAAAAATATCCCATACCTCTTTTGGAGTTTTGAAATTAGTGAGGTGGAATGCTAGGGTGTCTAACATGTTCAGGTTGATGATCCCAAATGCTTCATCCTACTTACATGAATACAAGAACTTATCCTTTTTATAGGTGAATTTTGAAACATTGTCATCAAAAACTTGCCACAATCCTTTGGATTGTAGTAAATGATAGATCTTTGGTTTATATACATGGTAATTGGTTATAATTAGTAGTTCAAATAATCGATTCTTCCTTGTAGAAGAAGAATAAGAAGATGTAGAGAGCAAAAGTCTAGACATTTTTTTATAAAAAAATTCCCCCTTTACAAGTGTCTCCTTTTACAAGTTTGATTCTTTACAAGGTCAAATTTTTAAACACCTCTCCTTTTACAATAGTTTTTTTCCATTTATATAACCCCACTACAAAAAAAACCACCTCCTTTACAATAAATATCACCTTTCTAATTTACCTAAAAAACAAACTTTATTCCTTTAAAAAATCTCTCGATAAGGATTTTTTGTTGTGAATAGTACCACAATTAGTAAAAATGCGATAATGTTTTCAATTCATAATATAACTAAACATTTCAAAATGTTCTAAAAAAGATGAAAACAAGACTCATAAAATCTAAAAAAAATTTAAGTGATTTTTTAATAGTTTTCTCATAATTTCAAAAATAACAGACACTTTTTTTAGAAAATAGATTTGCAAAAAAGAAAAGCAAAAACCTTGATGACAACTAAGAGATTTTACTTAGAGGGTGTTAATCCAATGTAAGGAGAGTAATTCTCAATTCTATGCAAGCAATGTGATGGAGATGGCAGAGTGAAAATAAGTCTAATGACTTAGCATAAATGTGGAGATGGCATTAGCTAGCATGTACCCAATAGATTTGGGCTTCTTAAACCTATCCTACTCTGATACCAAATTGGATCAACATAATGGATATAGGAATGCATAAGATATTATAACCTAAAATCTCATAATACACAAGCCAATTTATTTATCAATATTCACACCTCTATGCCTTCACTCTTTGAAGAATGCATTACAAGAATGCACATAATATAAGAGAGAGAGAGGAGGTATCCCTAAGTGGGAGTGATGAAATAATGAGCATACCTAATTAGAGATGACAATATAAAGTGCACATCTGAGTGGAGATTAAAATATTAGGTGACCCTCATACTAGATAAGTGGGTTGGATATTGTCCCCCACTGAGAACAAAGGGGTGTGGCCAATATCTCCATTGAGGTGTGATAGTGGCCCATGAACACTAAGTCATGTGTACACCCTAAGAAAGCTTAACTAAGATAATTATGTTACATTATTCTAACAAAGAACATGTTAATTAGAATATGGTTGTTGTTAAGTATGTTATTAAATGATGCATAAGTTCCTTAATTAATTATTGTTACTCAAATTGAGTCCTGATTTATCCTAAAATAATTTTTGTAGCTATTTTTAAGAGCGTGTTATTGTTAATAAGATGGATAACTAAGGTTAATAAACTATTGTAATTTTGAAAACAATTAACAACTTTGAAGGAATAAATAATGAAAATAAGTTACACACACACACACACACACACACACACACACACACACACACACACACACACACACACACACACACACACACACACACACACACACACACACACACACACACACACACACATACACATAATATTTGTAAGTACAATATATGTGGTAAGTGAAACAATCTACAAGAAAATAAAACCCAAAGAAAAATAAAGAGTTAAGTTATACATTTCAACCCCATATTGTAGTCATCAACATGAATTACTCATTTTTAAATCTAAATTTATTTGTCAACATAAAGTATGAATTTTTTATTCCAAATATATGCCTCATAAAAATGTAATCATAAACAATAATCAATTGTCAATCATTAGATAATTCCTTCAAGTTAATTTTTTTGTACTCATCCATAATTTGATAAATTCCATGTCACCATTCACCATACAATGACTCATCTTTATCCTTGGATGCATATTTTGGATTTATTTTTTCCTTTTATTGTTAGGAATTGTTTCATTTTTGTTTTATTATATTTTTAAATTAATATTTGCATGAACTATAATTAATAGAAAATGTATATAAGGGTATCAAATACTATAAAATAACTTTCAACTAGTAGAATGAAAGTAAAGTGCTGAAATAGACAAAGTTTGAATGAATGAATGAAGTGAACTATGAAAAAAAGGTTGTTTCATGTCTGTAGGATGACTATGTGAAACTAAGAGATGAATAAAGATGATCAAATCAAATTGATTATGCACATGAAACTAAAATAGGAACTGACATTATTTTGGGTTAGGATCGAATGGAATGGGACATGATCAACTGACATTACTGTCCTTTGTAGGTTGATATTGAACTTTGTATAAAAGTAATAAAATGAGGTCACAATTACCTAAAATTTCTTGAAACACATGTGTTTAGGAATTTAACCTTTAGATATGTGTGATTTAACCTTTTAGGGTTTTACACAAGTAATTCATATGTTTGGTTAAAGGGATTTGATGTGTAAATTGGTTAAATAAATATGCAATAATTAAGTACTAATTTTTTATGACCTTTGAATTTGTTTTATTTTTCAATAATAGCAATAAATAGGGATAAATAAAGAATTAGCTGAAAATTTACTATCACAGATGATATGGGTTCTGAAAGTTGAGATCTAAATAGTAGTTTATGTCATCAATAGGATTCTAGTATTTGTTTGTTCATTGAACAGTAGCCAGATTGGATAGTAGTGCCATTTGTGTGTAGTGTCCTCAATGTGGCACTAATGTCACTTTTGTGTGACTATTCCTATTTTTGGAGAGCACTGATGCTTATGTCTATATGTTATATTCTTACGTGACTGAAATGTATAGATCTGTATTATACCTAAAAAACTTATTTTGATGTGCAAACTATAATCTCCCTACAAGTATTGCATAAGAAATTTTTTTTTGTGTGTTATTAGGATGGACAATACATCCTCAACACCTCACTATGTAGATATTTTCCTATATACGAATACTTTGAGGAGGGATCGAGTTTGATGTATTTTTCCCACCTAATGCTTGATGTATGTGCAAGTGAATGCTAGAATGAGAGTGGCCTTGGATGCCTTGAATGTGCTTGAGCTTCAAAATATTTGAAAAGTAAACTTAGGGATATTGTAGATGGTAGTATATAGAAAATAGGGTAAAATAGGGATCAAATACCTTGATTTTGCATCACTTTATCTTTGGTTTGAATAGTTTTTGCATCTATTTTCCATATAGTCAATAAAGGTGGATTAGATTTGTATTTATAGGGTTCTATTTATTATGTATATAAGAAAATGATATTATGCCAACCTTAAGAGGGCCACACATTTGAAAAAATATCCATTGGGAATAGCTAGGGCTAAGGATAGTAGTGCCCAATTGGGGACACTAGAGCCATGTGGTTGTAGTGTCCCAAATGTGGTGCTAATGTACTTTTGGCAAACTACTGAGAAAGTTTGATTAGGATATGGGATGATAGTTCTAGGACTATGTCGTGACTAGTTATAGGTGACTGTGGTATAATTAATGATTGGAAATATAAGTATAATTCTTAAAGATAGGTTTATGGCTAGTTTAGGGATAGGTTGATTTAAGAAATACTCTTAGCATCCAATTATCACTTTTAGGTGATTACATCTTCCCCACCTTTATGCTAGTAATGCATCAAAATGAAATGACTAGTATAAAGGAAAAATAAGCATACCTAGACTTACCTTAGAAGTGAATCCCATGTACCTAAGTTTGAATATGTGAATCTAGGTATGCGTATGTAGAACATGATCCAAAATAATGTCTTTAAATGAAACATGCAAAAGTAAGTCCTTACTTAAAAGATAAATAAAAGTAAAAGACTATGTCAAAATGAAATAACTGAGTAAATCTAAGTAAAGAGAGAGGAAAATAATGAATACACCTCATTAGTTACATGAACCAATACATGAATCTAGTGAAAAATTGTATGTGTGAATGTGCATAGTGATCATATCATTGAATAACTTGAACTAAGTTTATGGCTTGCTCAATCCTCATATGGGTGGCTCAAGAACTCAATCCAGTTTAACTCCATCATTTCCCACCCCTAATTGATAGATCTTGATCTCTTTTAATATCTTAGATAAGTCTGTAAGTGTTTTGAAACCTCTCATGTAGGTGGCTCAATAACTCAATTAGGCCATGACTCCATCATTACCCCTATGTGAAGTAGATGCATCTATAACTATACTACACAAAGTGCTAAAGGGATCTAAATAATCTATGTATTCAACTGCATAGCCACTTGAGTATATTAGGTGGATCTAAGTCACTCAGGAATGCCAACCACTAAATATGGAATAAGGCATGAATATGGTGACATATTGGAATGTGATAGCAAGTGTATACAATGTAGAGAATGACATGGATTTTTACATTCCATTTGATCAACCTATCTGAAGCTGAGTATATGAAAACTATTTGTCATGCACTTGTTTCCAATCTGGTATCTGAGTAAACTAAATCTAAATCAAGTATGTAATAACTAAATATGTGTAAATTAAATGCATGTATGAGTGATAATGTCATGCATGATGCCCCCAAATTTGAGAAACTGGTATGAATTGTAACCAAAATGAATGAAATATGAGCTAAATTTGAACATAACTACCAAATCTATGACTATATCTATAAAAAAATATATTGTACCTAGTGTACTCATTTGAATGATCTAGACTATCCTAAAGATATGGATATTAGATAGTAGTGCCTTATAGTGGATAGGAGTGCCTTGTGGCAGTCATGTACCAATATAGGTGCTAATGACTACCTGGTCTGATTTATGTTTGATATGAACTAAATTTTTAGTCTCTATTCTATTTTGTGTTTGCCCTAAGTTTGATATCTGAAACTGAGCTTGTGTGTTGAAATATAGCTATGAAAAGTGATGTAAGAGCCTAATCTCTATGACAACCCTTGCAAATTTCCCCTCTTTTGAGGTTAGTTATGAAAAGTGTGGAAGAGATTCCATCTAAATAAGTAGCTTTAAAAAATGTGTTAGTCGAAGCACGTGTAGGATATTTCAATATAATTTAAAACATAACATCAAAATGTAAATGTATCTAAGCATAAATAAGAAATGTAAGATGTATGTTTTAATCTAATATTACATAAGGGTTTCAATATATATGTAATCAATGTATAAAAATAGTAAATATGAGAAATTACCTAGGGAATGGTGCATTATCCATCAAGTCTCCCAAGTAGGAAGGGTAGATGTATGAGAGCTCTCATGGCATTAAAAATTGGTGTATGTGTAACAAGTAAATATAAGTGTCATGGTATAGAAGCATACAAAGAAGCAAACATACAAACACATGAGGAACTAAAAGGTAGGTAGAGAGGCCAAAATACAAGGGACATGGGCACATATCACTAAAGCTAAGAATGAAAACATACAAGGACATGTTCAAATGTCTACATATCCAAGCAATAAGAAATTTAGTGTAAAGCCACATAGAAGGACATGTTAAAATGTCTACATATAGAAGCATGAAATATCACACACAGGGGACATGGGCACATGTCTAAGGCATACAAATAGAGAAGTGCCATAGAAGGAAAATAATAATGGCATATTCAATTTCCCTTAAATATGGAAGAAACATAGGATACATAATCAAGTCTAATCTATGAAACAAAAATGAAAGTATAGATATTAGAAAATTGAACGTGATGGTTTTAGATGTCAAAATGCCTCAAAATACCTTAAAGAACACCTAACCATTCTCAACCCACTAACCAACTCATTAGACCCTGAGTTCAGTTATCTACTAAGCTAACTAACTCACTAGCTTATTAACTAACCCTTTACACAACCCTTTTTAACCCTCCTTAACTAATCTTACTCTAAACCCTTGACTGTTGATGGTTAGACTAACTGTTGATAGTTAGGTCTTCTTCATTCTTACACAAATACCAGTTATGTGCAATATAACATGACACAATTAAATATCTCTACCTTGCCCATTGCTAACAAAATCCCAAGCATAGAAATCAACAAGCCAACCTCCTAGGGAACCTTATATCCTCTATCTCTCTTTGCCTATAAAAGGAGGGGAGTAGGAGGTGAAATGGATTGATCAATCACAAGAGCATTCTAACATACAAATATTCAAGATTTCTAGTTAGTCTTCCTTCTAGCAATTTAACAACTACAACAAAGATATGAAACTTTTCCAAAATTACTCTTGAGGCAAAGTAACATTACTCTACCAAAATTGCTCTAGTCATCATCTATCAACCATCAACTATTCAACAAGCAATATGTATAGTTTATATTTCAACTTTGTTTATTTGGTTTCTAACTTCTAGGCTTGAATCAGACCTCTTGCACCTATATTTCTAACTCTTGGACCCTTAACATATCCTTACCTAATCACCGATCCATTTTACAAACTCCATTTTTGAGTACCTTCAAAATTCACAGGCAACCGTCAATGGTCAACATAATCAACAATGGTCACCTCCAACCATCGATGATTACCCAACCACCGATGGTCAGCCTAATCATTGATGGTCACTGTGATAAGAAATAACATGTTATTTCTAACCCTTTACCCCCAACCAAATATAAATTTTTGTGTTCCTACCTATTCACAAACCCCTACCTAATTTTTTGAACCTGACCTGATCTATTTTAGCACTAGTATTGACTTGTTATTGCTATATTTAGTCATTTTACCTAACAAGCATTCGTTTCTTGTATTTCATTTTAGTTATTTTCTATTATTTGATGCAAGTAATTTCATTTGATCACTTTCAACTTAATTTTTATCAAAGAGTGGATTGATAGCCTTATAGTAAGCTCGTGCTTATTGGATCTAGCTCACGCTAGGTAGTCCACCTAACTATCTTTATAACAACTATTTTTATTAGTAATTTATTATCTATAGGTCATCCTTCCAAGATAAAAAGGATCTCTCCACACTCGTCTAGATCATGTGTGCACAAAAACTAGGTTCTTCTACCACACCTTTATTACTAGTTTCTTACCTTCTTCCTTAATTAAGAAATGAGTAGAAATTAAGAGAAACATTTTGGCATGCCCAGTGGGACCTAGCATCATCTAGGTGCCCTTTTCTTCTTTTATTCTATGCTCATACAATGAAATCTAAAATTTCTTTTAGGGTTAAAATAAACCTTGCATACATTGATTGCTTGCTTGTTATTAGTTCATCTAGTTAACTAAAAGGCAAAAGTAATTAATCTTAGTTTTAATATTGTTACCACACACTTTACCAAATCACATAATCAATCAATACATCAAAACAATTGATATAAGGCCCGACTAGGATTTCATCACCTAACAGTAAACCTTACACTTTGGATATCTTACTTGGAGGTCATTACCAAGAAGAGAAACCAAAACTCAGCTCTCTAGTTGAGTCTAAACTCTAAAATTTAGTATCTTGGCTAAGCACCTGACACCCTTATCATTGCGGTGTGTGAAGTGAGGGGGTAGGCCCTTATATCAATCCATATACTGACTTTCAATACAAAATTTTGAGAGCCTTTAACACCTGAAACCAACCTTAGACTTCCTCTTTAATACCTAATCTACAAACCAAATTTTCTCTTCACACTTTCTAAGGCATAAGCCAAAAGTGATCTAAAAAGAATCCTAAGTTTTAAGCACACTTTAGTGTATGTTTTGATTGCCTTAAGATATTTTTATTTTTCTTGTTTTGTATTTGAGTTGTGAGCTTTCTATCATTTATTTTTTATTCCTCACATGGTATTTACTAGACAACAGTTGAGGAACCAAACCAACCAAGAACCACCTTCCTCTTCTTCCTCCTCCATAGAGTGTACTTTTGATGTTGAGAATCCTCCTCATCTTTCTCCCCATCCTACCATGCCTCAAATAGTTATCAAGGGTGATGTGGATTTTGTTACCTTCCTTGATAACAACCTTGTAGCCCTTCAACATTACCTCAACACCTTATCTCACTACACCCCTAATGCTTCGATTCCTCCTACGAATCCAACTTATGGTATGCCTCCCCATATTATGGTTGGTGCTACCTATACCCAACTTATGATCACCCAAGCAGCTTCTTCCACCAATATCCCATCCATTATCACCACCCAAACTCAATCTAACATCCCAAACCAATAACTAAATACCCCTACACCAACCAATGCCTCCCACATAAGGGCAACCTCACCTCTTGTTACCCATATGTCATCTACCATGGGGGTATCTTCTACCCCTATTTACACCATTCCCCTTATCACTACCAACCCACCAATTTATACTCCATTTAAAAATTTGGTGCTCTCCATACCTCCTAACCTTCCACCTATTAGCACAAGATTTACCACTTAACCCTAACCAACTACGAACCCATTCATACCTCCAAATAAACCCATATCAATCCCTCAAAAAATACCCATGACATCCTACCAATATGTTCCTAATACACAAGGATACATATCACCTTCTACCCAACCTTTTGTGCCCATTAACCCTTATGTGATATCATCCCAACCTTTAATGACCACATACCAGTATGTGGTATATTCTCAACCTTCTACCACTTATCCATATATTGATGCCACCTAACCTCAACCAAAATTATCACATAATTATGGATCTTCCTAACCTCAAATGGATTTGGGAAAAATGTTAATGGACAAAATTACCAACTTGGAGTCATCTATCTCTGGGGCTCATAACCTCTTATCTTATGATCAAATCTACAATGAAACTATTCAACCATTTGTCCCTATCTGATCTTATCCTCCTCAATGGGAAATACCCAAATTTTTAAAGTTCTAAAGTAAGGAGGACCCCCAAAAACACTAAGAGCATTTCACCATTCTTTTTGTTTGATTTTATATGACAATGTTATTCTCCTTTGCATTTTTCCCATGTCTTTATATAGACTAGCTTTGGATTCATATAATGTTCTGACCAAGCACTCCATCTTTTCCTTTTCCCAACATGCCCAAATATTTTTAGATTATTTCTCAATCAATATATCTAAAAAGGTTTCTATTACTGACCTCTACTCCATTAGTCAATTTGATGATTAATCAATTACTTATTTCATATCTAGATGTAGAGGTCTTATCAACCAGGTCTCTTTCTCTTTACCCCAACCTGATTTGATTAAAATTTTATCTTAGGGTTATGCCAAACATATTTCCCCTAATCTTCAAGTTAAAACTTTTAGGACCTTTGATGAGGCTTTCACCATGGCACGTAAATTAGAAATTAGAGTCATTGATGAGGGGAAATTGAAATTGAAAAATAAAAATTCTATCTTTAAATCCAATGATCCTTTCTCATCCAAAACCACCAATCAATCTAACCATCCCAATACCAAACCAAATGCATTCATAAAATTATTTGTCCTTAAAACCAATCCACCACCAACTGCCAAATAACCCTACTAAACTAACTCCTTAACTCTTCCAACCAACAAAATTGAAATCAAAACCGAGCTACCCAAAATAATACACTCTGATAGGAGAGTCTTATGCTTTAGTTTTGGACAAATTTCTCAAATCCAACATCATAAATATTCATCCCATAAAACCTCCCCAATAATTTGATACTTCTCACCCTACATCTAGTTGGTACAATGAGAATGATCTATGTGCTTTCCATCGTGTCATTAGACATGATGTTAGTAGGTGTAACACCTTCAAAACTATTATCCAAAACATGACTTATAAGGGGGAACTTGTATTTGATAATCCCAATGCACCCTTGAATCAGTCTTTTGACATATTTGGTAAACCTTTCCCCAATCATGCCCCTTTTACCAATTACAATGATAATAAACTAGAATCATCTCACCCTCATGAGGTTCATACGGTTAATGTCATTATAAATGAACCTATCATTGAGGAGACCATTAACTCAAATAACTTTTCATCCATTCCACTCATTAAAGTGGTGGACTCACCCTATATTCATTTGGACATCCAAACAGAGGAAGAAACAACACCTCTTTCTTTACTTGATGATATCTTGTACCTATCCACATCTCCTTTGATAGAAATACAAAAGGAGGTCACCATTGCTTCAACTATATCTTCCCCCATTCCACTTATTAAAGTGGTGGAATTACCCACCATTCCTTTGGATGCCCAAACAAAGGAAACAACCATCTTCATTCCTTTACTAACACCTTCCTCCCCTATCATAGAACCACCCATTCTCTCTTTGGGAACCATTCCACAAGAATTTATCACCTTATCTACTCCATCCATGGAGGAAACATCCTCCCAAATCTTGGATCCTTCCATCAAGAACAAAGGTGAAGCAACCATTCCTTCACCTCAACATATGGGATTAATCTTTGAAACCAATGACCAAGGAATTAAACTTGTTTACAAACCTTTCTCTAAATTGGTCCAAATCCTAGAGTTCACTTCTCAACACAATATAGATAGAGCCACATTTTGGCATCATCTTGGGTTCCCCTATCAAAAAAAACTTGAACCTTTAACCTCACTTTCATCCACCATCAAACCTATCATCACCTCAATCCCATCATCAAATACTTCTCCCTCCAAAACTATAGGGGAACCATCCAAACCACCTCCATCTAAAATTATAAACTCACCTTACACCTCTCTAACCAAAGCTATCAAGAATCTAGGAATAATTCATATACCTAGCCTTGCTCACCCATCTTTGAAGTTGGACTTAACCCCATCTAGTTCACCAAAGAAAACCCAAACCAAACCAACTAAGAAGATGGAACCACCTAAACTCCCAACTCAAACTAGAGCCATACCATCCCCTTCACACTTATATTCTATCTTAGGACCCCATCCTTCTACCATTATAAGAGATCATTATTCTACCAAGAGGGTGAACCCTCCCACAACTAAACCTTCTCCATTCATTCTACCTTTACCTACCCCCACTAAATCATCAAACTCCTCATCATTCTTAACTAACCTATCTACCTCTACCTTCCCACCTATCACAAAATCTTAACCATCCACCTTTAAATCTTCCACTCAAAACCAAACATAACCAAATAATCCCAACTAAAACCACCTACCAAAACCATTCCACCACCTATAACTTCTATGGTGAAGCCTACTTCTAAGAAGGTTCCCACTTCTAAAATAAAAAACCCAACACCCTCAACACCTTTGCTCGAGTCTTATTCAACCATTCTAAAAAGGTTGTTGTAAACTTCCTCCTTAATAATACCACCTATCAAACCCTTTAAACCTTAAATTCTTAAACTATATTGGTTAAATTATAGTTTAATCTGATCATACCATAAGACACATGGACATGATATTAAGAACTACAAATCTCTCCAAGCACTTATCCATAACTTATGGGATGAGGATGATATATTATCAGATAAAACTCCCTTGAGCCCACTACCAACCCAACCACCAAATTAATCCATATAACATTTACCTACTCTTCCACTCTCATCTAAAATTAAGGAGGAACCAAAGCAACCATCTAGCCCAACACCTCCCTTAATCCACACTATCTATATGGTTACCCAATCTCGAACCCAATAAAAGGATAAGGGAAAGGCCAAAGTGTCCATACCATGGACATACCCTTCCAACCCTCAACCTTATAACTCAACCCAAACACCCTCACCTTTACCTTCACCTTCACCAAAACCTAAAATATCCATTTTGGGTGCATCTCCTTCCATCCCTTCTAAATCTATCCAAGTAGTGCTAAAACAACTTCACTAGACACTGATGAAGATGAGACTTTAAAAACTAATCAGCACCTCACCCCATCACCTACAAGCATGGATAGAGGCCCTATAATCAATAGAGGTTCAACTAGAGGATCCTCAACCTTTTACGTCCTTTTTCAAATCCCTTCAAATTTATACCTTTGTAACATTTCATGATTTAGAAATATCTTCTATTCATTTGAATATCTGTATCCTCCCCTCTTCATCACTACATACATCAATCAAACTTACATCAAAAGGTTGATGATTAATGGAGGATATAGTATTACAAATTATCTCCTCTCATATTTATGACCAACTCTAACTACCTAAGAATATCATGTTAGAAACTATAATGGTCCTCCACTAATTTAATGATATTATGACCACTACCTTAGGGACAATCATCATCTACATCCACTTGTGACTTCTCATGATTCCATAACTCTTTTACATTTTAGAAGGAAAGTCTCAATACAAAATCTTACTTGGATGCCCTTGTATTTGTGCCATGCGTTATGTGCCATCTACCTTAAATCGATGTGTCAAATTTGAACATGAGGGTCAAGTTGTTACCATAAAAGTTCACCCTAGCCCTTTTGCATCTTGAAACATGACATACTGGCCCAATGAAATTCTTCTTCCTCCTTCATCCACCTCACCACCAACCAAAAACAACTCTAACCCTAACAACGATGAAGCTTTAACTATCTCCTCTATCCTTTCTTCTTATATCCTAGTAGAGGACCCCTTAGAACCCACATTCCAACATCTCTCACTGGGAGAGTATTTTATTTTAGCCTTAGATGCTTTTCCTACTCCTTAAGAGTATGGGAACCTCAACCATGATCCTATTTATGACCCCAACATCAAAACCTTTATTATTTTTGGGCATCCTAACCATCAAACCAACTTAATATATGGGGGACTTGATCATCCACTTATTACTTCCACCACTACCTCTACCACCTGATCATTTACCTCTAATGTTTCTTATCTCAATAAACCAAAAATTTCCAAATTATACCTTCATAGGTGTGCCTAGAAGGGATTTGGCCTCAGTTATTCTGAACATGGACCTCACAATTTACCTTCCATCAAAACCCAAAAACCTTGTGAACTATTTAGCCTTGGGTTCATACCACTAGAAGAACCCACCAAGTCACCTAAACCCATCACCACCATTAAGGAGGATGTCCCATCCTCACCAACCCAATCTACTTCAAAGTCTGAGGATTTCAAAATCATTCCTCCTAGCTTTTTTTTATTCAACACTATTAGTTTAGGCCCCTTGACCTATCAAAAAGGTGATCAAACTAAAATGCTTCCTCTCATTCATCCTAAAATGGTATAAATGATTCTCCTATCATCAACTCCATCTAACATCAGCATGATGATTCCATTCTCACCTACCTCAATACGAGGGATTATTTTATCCACAAATCCCTTCCTTTTAAGAACCAAACCATGCTAAATGAATCCACTATTGATGTCAACTTGGGTACTTAGGATAACCCTCACATTGTCAAGATTAGTCAATCCTTAGATTTCATGGAGCAATAAGATTACCCTCCTATCCTTCATAATCAAAGCATAGGATTTGCTTGGCCCTATCAAGATATGCCTAAAATTGACCCTTCTATATCCCTTCACAACATTGTCAACCATCTCGATGCTAAGCCTATTTGACAAAAGCTTCATAGGATGCACCCTTAAATTGCACTTCTAGTCAAACAAGAGTTTCAACATATCTTGTCTATTGACTTCATCAAACCCATTGACTATCCCCAATGGTTTTCCAATATTTTTCCTATTACCCAACCTACAGGGGGACTTTGTCTCTCTATTAACTTTTATGACCTCAACCTTGTTTGCCTAAAGGATGACTTCCCTTTGCCTAGCACTAACCAACTTATTGATCTTATAGCTAGCCATGTGATGTTATCTCTCATCAAAATTTTCTTGGTATATAATAAAATCTTGATTGCCCTCAAGAATCAAAATAAAACTTCCTTCATTACCCCACGAGGAACCTTCTACTATAGGGTCATGACACTTGGTTTGAAAAATACTGGAATGACTTACCAACATGTAATGACCTACATCTTCCATGATCTCATGCATAAAATTGTAGAGGACTATGTAGATGATCTCATTGGGAAATCTAAATATCTCAAGAATCATCTATATGTTCTCACCATTATTTTTGAATGCCTAATCCATTTCCACATCTAACTAAACCATTAAAAATATGTTTTTGGGGTACTATCTAGAAAGCTTCTTGGCTTTATCATCTCTCTTCGAGTTATCAAGGTAGACTCTGCCAAAGTTAGAGCAATTTTAGAGATGCCACCTAAAACCCACCTTAAGCAACTCTGCAGCCTATATGGGAAGATCCAATCCATCCACCACTTCATCTGTTAGTTATTAGATAGATGTCAACCATTTCTTATGTTATCCTTATCAATTTTATGTAATTTTAGCTGATTGATGGAAGCCATAAAAATGTAATTTGTTCAGTTGAGTTCTAAGAAGGAGAGATAAATATGTAAATTATTTATATTTCAAAGAATTATAATACTCCTTGAAACCTTATTGAAATAAGGTTAAAGGGTAAATTATGGACTTTAACATTTCAACAGATTAATTAAATCAAAAACATTATGTGAGAAATATTATATTTATAGTTATAATATAATAGTGTAAATAAATTATTTGAATTTATACTTTAGTGTTAGAAATTACTTACAATCCCTTAGGCCCTAAAGGATTAGTTTGCTTTACATAATTTTAACTATAATATAAAATCATCTTATTCTCAAAAAATTAATTTTATTATGTAGTGGACTCCTCTAAGATTCCACAAAATTTCATAAAATCATTTGAGGAGCCAAAATTTAAAAGTTATGACTTTTTAAAGTTAAAACTACTATTCTGCCCCTAATACATAAGAAAAATAGTTTTTTTGGGAAATTTTTAGACATGGTTTTTGGGGCATGATTGGTCCTAAAACAATTTAAAATTAAAATTCACAATTTTTTGAGCTTGACATAGTTAGTTTCATAATGTTTTGGTTTATTAGGTGGCTATAATGAATTTTCAAAGTTTAGTTTCCTATAGGAAAATACTAAACACATGCCATTAAAATTATAGGGTAATGGATCCTTTTAAGGGTAGGTTTTTTAAGATAATCACTCAAGTGATTTCAACCTAGATAATAGGAAAACAATAAACTTTGAAGGTCTTTTAAATATCAGTGTCTTACTAAATGGATATGATTACTAACCGTTGAACTTAAATCTTACTTGTGATTATAAAGCTCCTTAGGGAGTGGTACAAGTGGTGGTGGACTGAGGCCCAAGGATGAACTCTTGTTTTGTGCTTCCAAGACACATAAAAAAACTAATCTTCATGGTTGTATACACTATGCTTTAGATTCCTCACCATTTTGATGAAGGTGTCTAGGATCCATGGCTGCATAAGACAGGGTTGAGTGTTGTTTCATCTAAGTCTTCAAAAGGTGGATCCTAAGAGAGAAGTGTCAATGAAGGTGGAGGCAAAAATAATGGGCCTTATATCTATGTGAAGATGGTAAAAGTGGCAAAGGAAATGATAGTAGATTTCTATGCTGTGTGGTCCGAGTTCCCTTGTGTAGTCAGATGTGGTAGTTAGACTTGTGGCTGCTGATGGTGGAAAGGCAATAAAGTGGTGGAGCATCAATTTCTATTCTAACATAGCCCTTACTAGTTAGTCTGTATTTTCTTTATAAGTTTAATTTTATTATTAAAATTAAATTATTATAGTTAGTCATATATTTTTAATGGTTGGGTTATTATATTTAATAAATCATATTAAAGTATATAACGAACCTTTCTATTTTTTGGTGAATGTTTTTATATTATTATAATATTATATTATAGTCAAGCTTAATTTATATTCAAATTGAATTATTGTCTCAATGGAATATTTTATTATTAAACTATATTAATGTTATGTTTATTATTTATTGGGGATATGTATATAATTGATGGACTATATTATTTAATCTAAACCATGGGAAGTGCATTAGAGGCTCAATGCCTCAAATAACTTGTTATACCTTTTTAGGGCACTTGTGTGGCTCTAGAATGGGGTGACCCAAAGTTCACCCTTGAAATTTCATGTCCTTTTATGTGAAATATATATCAAGCACTCAAACCATCAATTAAAATTGTTATGCATTCTTTATCAAATATATCCCCTTTTTGACTTAATCAAATGTTGAGGAACTTGGGAGCAAAGAGGCAAGGCATCCCTTAAGGGACCCCATTTATTTTAAAAACATTTATTTACTAAATCAAAAGTATTTCCAAACAATGACATCTATAACTTGAAATATCACTTCTTTTATTTGAGATATGCGAGGTTAGTGTTGGTTTCCAAATGTTTCCAAGACAAGAATTACATTTACACCTAATAAACTGGAAGTGAGAGGGAGGTCCCCGAGGGACCCCATGCTTTCTTAAAGTTTTTATGATTTGAGATATCACCTCATCTTGACCTTCTAATTCAAAGGTATATATGCGGATAGTTATGGTCACCAGGAAAGTGTTATCCCTAAATATATTTATCATTCGTGTGAGAGCCCAAAGTTTCATGAGGAATTTATTGATCACCTTAAAATGTGTCTTTTATTATGGCACCATAAAAGGGGGCAAAATTGTCTAAGTTAATTTTTGAACCTTGTTAAGAGTGAGGCCAAATATTTTGAGCCAATGGTTAATAAAACCCACTTCATTTTAGTTGAGGTTTAGTTGTGCTCAGTTTAAGCCTTGCATCCGTTAGGCCTGCTAGGTTTGTGTGGTTAGTTGTAGGATAGCGGATAAATTTTAGGTCAAGAAAGGAAGTGGGATGACATGGTTTCATAATGGCCATAAAGACACTTGTGGATTGAAATTTATTTCATTTATGCATGTGTGTTTATTTAAGCACTTTGCATGTTTCATTCCATGAAGATGTATATCCTATTGGTGATGTGGTTGTGTATAATGTGCATTGTCCATTATCAAAAATGAATTTGGATTGTTTTTATTAGATTTTGTCTTGAAAAATTTTGGGCATGAAATTTTTGTAACATAGCATGGTTTAAACACTGGTATCTTAGGGGATTTTTTCTAGCACCACTTCTTCCACAAAAAAATGATTTGTGTACTTAATTATGAATGTATGTCTCATTGAGTAGATAAGCAAAATATATAATAAGAGCTTCCAAGCCCCAATGGAAACAAGGCCATGGAATATTTATAAAAAATAACAAACTCTTAGTGACCACTTAGTGAGATTGAATATGATCAAATATATTTTATACTAATTCTATTTAAGATTTTGGGATCACATAATTCCTTCTAAGAAATTATTCCATTTAGGGGTAGGTTGTGATATTATTACACTTAGGGTAGCAATAGGAGAGTCTCAACAAAGACCTCCAAATAATTCATCCCTCAAGTTGATTATTTTTTGTTGGAATTAGTATAGAGGCTTGAAACTTGAGCTTGGATTATTATTTTGGTCTCCATACCTGAGAGATTAACACCAAGTCTTGTTAGACATTCACCCATATAGGAGAGTGATTGATATTTTAGGAAGGTTGGGAGTAAAAGGTTCATCATGGTTTTGGTAGGACAAGTTGGCCATTAGGTCTAAGTAGTCATTAACCCATGAGTGAAATTTTTGTGATAGCCTTATGTGTTTTCCCCATCACCCTAGGATTATAAATCTCACCCTTGAATGCCTTAAAAATAGTCCTCTATATAGATTGGCCTTAGTTTCTTAGAACCAATTTGGTTGATCACTATCAGATCTTGGAATACCAAAATTACATATGTAAATATAGACCATGGGATATCAGTTACAACCTATTTTCATGGAAACGTGGCATCACTACCCAAGTGCAATATGAGAGAGGAATGTCTAATGTCATTTTACCTACTAGTAATGATGTTGGAAATGGATCAGGATGCCATCTTAGTGATACCATCCCAATTTCATTAGTTTTTAAATATTACCTTACAAGTAGTTCTAGGTAGAGTTTGGGATAAGTCCCTCCTTAGTAATGAAGACTTGTCTTGGTAGGAATGTTGAGGGTTGAAAATATCTTAGGGGTGTGGATAGTACACACAAGGGACTAAGAGACTCTATAGTTTACACAAGTTTTTTTATAGAAACACAGTAGTGTATGTAAGAATATTGGATGATATTTTGAATACCCTTGTGTTGAATTAATGGGGATTCATAGGTGACATTATAATTAGGGATAATTGAGAGGAACATGATTTTTCTAGGGATAATATTTATATGATTTATGTTTCCAAGAAGAATGATTTCCTTAGAGTGTAGAGAGCCTCATCCTTCTCTCCTAGTTGAGGAACATTATACCATGGCATGATGCTCCATTAAGTGGGTTTCCTATGAGCTATGATGGCATTGATGATAGGGAATTACCTTTTGGAATTATAAGTATCCTTAACCATGAGTGGGTGTGCCATTATTTTCTAATAAATGTGATCAGAATATAATTATGTTATCAATTTTATATCATGCATGCTTGTTGCCTAGAACATGTGGTTTAGTTTAGATTGTGACATCTAATTTATTATGTTCATCAACATTATTAGAAGTGACCCTTTCTCTTTTGTCTTAAAAATTTATTCCTTTAAATAATATGTGTTTTAAAAATGCATTTAGAATCTAGTAGCATGTGGTACTTTCTTAGACATACATGTTGATTCTTGGGGCTTGAAGTGTCTAAGTTTTTGAACCATACCACATAATTGCATGGATTGTGATGTTGGAGCCATATTGTTGTATGGATTAATGGGGATTGTATGTGATGCACCTCCATAATGCTTGGAAATATGATTTCATAAGAGGATTATAATATGGTGGTGTTATTTTCATATTCATATAAGAGTGTCACTTTTATCTTGATTCCTTATGTGATGTCTTTCCCATTTATTCATGAGGTTGTCAATGATTTATGTAAGAGTTTCCTATAATGCCCTTGAGAGTGTGATTACATGTTAGACTTGGATGGGTCAAATTCAAGAGCATCATATTGGATACACCATGAGCCTTAAAAGTTTGGGAATGATTTCGAGGACTTTTTGAGTTAAGTATTGCCTATACAAGTGTGTACTTTTTGAACACATGTACTCTTCATAGAGTTAGTAATTAGATACATTTGACAAAGAATTTTGAATGCTTAATGTGTATCATATTGGGTAGGTTAGTACCTAATATATTTCATGCATTACATGAATAAGAAGTTTAATAACCTTCTCAATCATCTTAGATTGAACATCTTTGGTAATGAATATGTTATTTGCATTATAGGAACGTCACAAGGGCTAATTGCATTATGTGTAATGGGTGTTATGTGAGCACACGATGATCCTCACCCGAGCATGCATGTATGCATTTGATATAGATAATTTTCTTGGAGATTTTAATTCCAATGGTGAGGATACCAACAAATCCCTCATAAATAGACATAACCCTTGAGTTGTTGGCATCATCCTCATAGTGGAGGAGTGCATTATATGATGTTGTGGATTCTACCATGTTAAGTGTAATTATTTAGAGATCAATATTACATCAATCCCTTCAACATAAGGGGAGTTAATTTATTGGATTTTTTGCATAACAATCCTCAAGAGTATTTTATACTATCTCTTTATCAAGTGAAAACATACATCCCTTGAGTGGATTTATATTTTATATGATGGTATGTGACGAGTTATTTTTTATTAGATCCATGTACATTTCATATATATTTTCATACATTACTTGACACTAATAGGATAGAGTCATTTACGTTGTGTTGGATAGAAAGATTTTGTAACTAGAATGGCATAATTCTTCCATGTGTTTTAACCTTTTATCCTATTGGGAAAAATGTGTTGTGAGATTTTTAACTATCATGTTGGTAAATGTTGGCAGTCTTAAAAACTTGGAATTGATATACATACTTCATACCATCCAAGGGTATTGAATATTTCTAATTTTGGTTTGACAATAATTTAGCTTCATAATCCCACTTATGGCCTTCAAAGATACATTGTTCATTATTATTATATTTATAATTGTGAATTCTCTCCACTTGATGTGGTGTGCTTGAAAAAATTTAGTTATTGATTGAGACTTATAAATTGTTTTGGAATAATATTTTTATGGTTTTGCTTACTATGGGGAATGAGACTATTTATACATTTAGTATATAAATAATTTGTTGAATTAAAGAGCTAATAATTTGATTTATTTTCTTTAGTTTTTATTGGATTAGATTGTGTATAATTTTTTCACCTTATTTATTATTTAGATTCAATTGGGTTGTTGGGATTTTTCATTGTTATCCTTTTGAGATTTATTTAGGATGCTTATCTAATTTAAATTTACTCATTTATTGGATTGGTAAATTTTCACTTTGTCTAGTATGTTGTTTTGAAGAGCTGAGTTGTGGTACCTTTGCGTTGTGCGAGTGTGGGAGTAGTAGGTGAGAATTATCTTATTAGAATTAGATTATGAGAAAATATTATGACATGTTGAGTATCTTGTTTATAAATTTGGTTTTTCTCAAAAGGATATAAGGATGATGTGTGCCTTAGTCTTATCTATGTTGTTGATAACATGTATTTCCTCCTTATTCTAGGAGTGATGGAGGTGGTTTGTGTTGTGATTTTGGATGCACCTTAGTATGGATGGTTTGATTAGGGTTTGGAATTAGGTGTAACATACAAATTCATCATAATGGATTGAGTAACTAGGGTTTCCATAGTGGGACTAGCTTCCAAAGTCTTCTTAATTAGATATCTGATTAAATTTTTAATAATGGGACTATGTCCAAAGTCCTCATAATGGATTTTGGGATTAGAGTTGTACATAAAAGATAACATCTAAATTATTAATAATGGATTAAGGGATTAGGGTTTGGGAATTAGGATTAACATCCAAATTCCTCCTAATAGGCTCTTTGATTATGGTTTGGGCATTAGATATATGTCAAAAGTCCTTCTAATAGATTATGAAAATAGTGTTTGGGCAAAGGCAATATAATAATATCAAATCCATTTATTGTATATAAGTGAAGGGATTGGTAGACAATGATAAATCAAATTCTCAAGATCCTTCTTATATGTTTCCATGGATTAAAATGTAGACATTTTTGCCTATATGGTGTTTTAAGAACCTCTTAAAATTTTAAATGTTTTATTATGGCTAACCTTGTAGGCTCCATGTGCTTGAATATTTTTATTCATTATTAGAATAGTAATAATGGGACAAGAAGGAATTTAAAATTATTTTATTCCTCTAGGATAAAAATAAAATAAAATAAAATAAATAAATAAATTAAATCCTTACCTTTTTACTTGGACATGACACTTGGCACAATTTTAAACATGCTCATACCATTAATTGATAATTGATTGGAACTGAATCATTCTTAATTATATGTCCTCATACCTTAGAACCAAATATTAATAAAATATACCCAAAATAATGCCTTGGAGTGTTTTTCACCCTTTGGTGGAGTTGATCTATCTTATGTAATGGATTATTTAATGTATTATTTTTTTTTGCACTTTGTGATCTATAAGTTGAGATTTGAGATCATTGGAGTCAACAACATTCCTAGAGGTTATTATAACATCATCAAAACTATACTCAAAAATATTTAGTGACTTACATGAGAAATTTTAATAAAGGGAGGGGAATGGAAATCCCATTATACCTTTCATATTTAATTGTGTTTGTTATATTATTACATTCATATCATGTTGTATAATAAATTAGATACTTATATATTTAAAAATAATTGACATGATAGGTTGAGATAATATGGTCTTGGTGATGATTTTATGTATTCATTACATGTTTACACATGTTACTTTAGATTGTTTCAAGTTTATTTGCCTTGACTATATTAAGATGGAAAAAAATTTATGTCCAAAATTATGTGCAAGGCCACTGGGAGACTAAGTGAGGGAACTTTAACTATGTGGAGCATATATTAACCATTATTTTCCACTAGGATGATAAATGTGATGATATATTTCCTAACTTATTTGATTTATTAAAATTGTACATTTGGAATTGTATAAATGTTTAATCTATTAAGTCTTAATTCTAACCTCTTCCATTTTGAAACTTGATGTGTAGAAGTTGTGAGACTAATTTGGGATATTTTTTGAGGTTCATTAATGGATGGCCACTTATAAAACTAGAATTTTAAGATGAAGGACCATTAATGGAGGGATGTGTGATAATATTTGGCTTCCCTAAGTGATTAATTAGGCCTACCAACTTAGTAGATGGATTAGGGGGATATCTTTGGACTCTTGATGACATTTGAGTGTCTTTTAACCTTATTGAATGCCTTGGTTGAAGAGAAAGTAAATGAAGTGTTATAGTATTAGGAAGTGTAAGAGGGTCATGATGCCCAAAAGAATTGTAAATGATATTTATCAATTTTAAGGGAGAGTTATGGTTTAGGAAGACTTGAGTGGAAAGTAATGGGATAAGAGAGTGACAAATGGAAAGTATAAATTGGGTGAAATTTTAGGTGGTTTTTATATAAGTAGGAGATATATTAAATTGGGAGGAACTTCTTTCATTGTTTTCTTCCATCCATAGTGGTATTTACCTAAGCTATTTAGAATTTAGATTGGGTGATTTTATGATTTTTATAAGGGAAGAATCTCAAAGTAATGATGGATACTTTATTTCAACTCGTGGACATAAGGTAAGATCCTATTCATCAAATCCTCCCCTGTGTCACTTGATTTTATTGATTTTATTTCACATATTTTTTCCTTTGTTGAAAATATTGTTGTGGTTGTCATCATGTAATTAATGGGGCTCACAGCCTTCTTGATTATTGAATAATTATGGAATTTTTACCATGTGTGGTATTACCCTTTTTAAGGAGTTTTAATAATATGTTAAAACCCTTTTGTGGTTGCCTTTGATGTATTCCATTGAGAGTGACAAGGTATTACTACCACTAGACCCAATTTTTTTATATATGTTGGATCATCTCTTTAAACTTGGTGATTAAATATAGGGTTTAGCTAAAGTAAATACCCCTTATTATAGAAATGAAATTAAAATTATTGGTTACTATTAAATAATGAGAGTTGTCTAATATTTATAATTCTTGTGTTGAATAATATTTTAAAGAGATCCTCCTTGTGTTATTTTTTAATTTTGGACGTGGCTTTGATAGTTTGATACAAGACTAGTTTTGTTATTATGGAAATGTATTTGATTGTATCATACACCCTTTCCTTGGATTATTACATGTTATTACCTTGTTAAAATTCTAGTTGGTTACACAATGATTTGATCAGGGTCTTTTTGGCTTGAGGGTTCCTAGGGAAGCAATTGAATGATATAAAATGGATGAAAGGTGAACACATCCTTGATTTACTATTGCAGATTACTTTGGAACATAGAAGTTGGACTCTATTTATCTATAGAGTAAAAAATACTCTACGTTTCATTCTTATTTTCAGTTGCACACTACAAAATTTTGTTCCCGCATACTTTGGTTTGTGATGATGAAGTTTTGAAACAAAGCACAGGCTTGATTTCATTTTGATTCATTTTTGTCTAAGTTTCAAAATCAAGCAGAAGCTGCAAAGTGTCAACGGCCAAGACACCTTTCATAAATTTTCAATAAGGCTACAGAACGTGCCATGTGTCTCATAGCAACTCAGTGGAATGTGACAAGTGTCAGCATCTACATTTCATATCGGCACTTGCATTTCAAATCTTTTTAGTAGAAAGTTTTAACAAGCTAAGTATCAGGATCAAGCAGAAAACACTAAGTGGCAATCATGGAATTTTTCAATTTGCTTTTCTAAAAGTGATGGAAGATGCTACGTATCCCAGTTGAAGAGAGTGGAAGCCACCATGTGTCAAAATCCAAAGTATATTCATTTTGCTTCATTGATATAGCAAAGATTGTGGTGGGTCTCAAGTTTGTTTTTTGAAGCAAGCGAAAGCCGCCAAGTGTTGCTGTCTGTGTAAATATGAAATGAGGCACGATTGTTTCTATAATATAAATAGAGTGATGTGGATACCAGCACGTGTCACCTTCCATAGTTTTCTCAAAAGGTGGTTAAAAGTAGTGGAGATTTCCACATATCCCTAGTTAAGTAAAGCAGAGATCACCACATGTCCTTTGTTGAAGTAGCGAAGATTGCCACATGTCCCTATGCCCCTTTTTAAAGTTGCTTGGGCAAGAAATGCTGTGGGTCTTATTTTTGTTAAGTTGTTAAAGTTTTGAAGAAGTGGATTGTGATAGGTGTCAAAGGTAGAATGTTCCTGAGAAAAGATACAAAAAAAGTATAAGTTAAGTAGAAAGTGCCGCATGTCTTCGGTAAGTGTTGCAGAACATGCCAAGTGTCATTCTCCAGTAATAAGAAGGTTTTCAAGGAATTGGCCAAGTGTCCTCTTCTATTTAAAAGAAGAGAGCATCCTATGATCTATTTCAGCTAATGAACTATTGGAAGATAGAGCATTTTAGAATCTTCTGTTAGACACTTCCAGTTTGGTTAGATTTAAGTTGGGCCATTAGATTGGGAACAGACAGACAATCTGGAGTCAATCCAAGGCTATAAATAGAGGTGTAGAGATCACTAGAAGGATCATCATCAGATACTTAGAGAGAATTTTTTGAGAGAATTATTGTCAAGAGTTTAGACTTTCTAGAGCTGTGATTAGGAATATCATTTGCCTTTGTTCCATTTTCTTGAGTTGGAAGGTTTATGTAACTGTGCATGTTTCTGTGCCTCTTATGTGACTGGAGAATTAATGAGAAGATTGAATCTTGTGCCTTTGTTGATATTTTTTATGTCATTGCAAAAGTAGTCTAAGCTGTGTTGTCAAGAGTTTTAGACTTTCTAGAGCTGCGATTAGCAATATCATTTGCCTTTGTTCCATTTTTTTGAGTTGGAAATTTTATGTAACTATGCATGTTTTTGTGCCTCTTATGTGACTAGAGAATTCAAATAAGAAAATTGAACCCTATGCCTTTGTTGATATTTTTTGTATCACTACAAAAGCAGTCTATGCTGTGAGCCTCTGTTTCTATTGTTTCCATCTTTTACATTCATCATGCCTTGTTTTCTCTTAAATGTGATTGAATCTTACATATAATTTCACTGTGATCAGATTAAGGGTCAAATTACATTTAGGTGCATCGCCATAGTTAGATTTTATTTCTTGCATTTGTGTTTTTGTTAAAATTCCTATCCCTTTCCCCAGTATAAACTTGATATAAAGAAGAGACTAGCTTCTTAAAAAATTGGAGGTTGTTTCAAGTCACAAGTCCCACATCTTGAAACTTCCCATTGTTGGTGTTAGAAACAAGCACAATTTTAACCATCAACATTATCATTTTATCCTTGTCAATTTTTATGTAATTTTATTTGGTTGTTGGAATCCATGAAAATTTAATTTGTTTTTAGTTATAAGTTATAAGAAAGAGATAGAGAAATATGTAAATTATTGATCTTGCAAAGCATTGTAATAATCCTTCTTGCACCTTTGTTGAAAGATGTTTACATGGTATATTATGGACTTAAATAAAAAATTAATTGAATTGGAAATATTATGTGAAAAATTATATCTTTCTTGTTATAATACAGAAGTGTAAATAAATTATTCAAATTGAGATTTAAATGTTTACAATGAATTACAACCCCTTAAGCCCTAAAAGATTAGTTAGATTTTTAAAATTTTTACTAAAATCAAGGGTCTCATAAATATCCCAAAAATTAATTTTATTTTTTATTGGAGTATACCATAATTTAAAAACATTTTATGCAATCATTTTAGGAGCCATGATTTAAAAGTTAGGATTTTTTAAATTCAAAAATATTATTTTGCCCTTAATCCTTAAGAAAAATAGACATTTTTTGAGCAAATTTATTTCACATTTTAGAGCATAATTGTGCTCAAAATAATAATAATATATATTTTTTTTAGTCCAACAAGGTTTGTTTCATATTTTTATGTTTTTAGATCAGTGGTTAGACTCATGGCCACCAAAAGTGAAAAGGCGATAAAGCGGTGGAAATTTGCTTTCTATTCTATTGTGGCCTTCACTATTTAGTTGGTATTTTATTTATAAATTTGAATTTTGGTATATGATATGGAAAGGTCAGAGGAGGTGCTCTCCCTCCATTCATCAACTAAAACCCTAAAACTAGGGTTTACCCCATGCAGGTGCATATTTGAGGAAAGTGACTCCAGGAGTGTTGCATGCTAGGGACAGAGGGATGTGGGGTCATGGATCCTATAGAGAATAACATGGGTTTTTTGTTGGATTTTTGATGGTGGTATTATGGGTTGGTAGTGATGGTAGTGACTTTGTTCAAAGGGATCTATGTTTTGACTGCTCTGTTTGATGTCTATAGTGGATTCTAGTTTCTTGGTATTTTATGGTGTACAAAAGCTATGTTTTAGGCCATTAGTTAAGGTTCATTTCATGGGTCTATGGCCTAGGGTTAGTCTATATTTTTTGGTTATTAGTTATTCTGTAATGGATCCCCTAGGATTGGTGATTATAGAGGTAGTGATTGTAGCATCAATGACATAGTAGTGATGATCTCTTTCTATCTCTTGTGTGGCCAGGGTTGTTTAGCTTTATGTTCTACTCATAGATCTAAGGTTTGCCATTTAGTTTTTGGTCTTTGGCATCAGTTGAAATGGGTCTAGTTTTCTATGGTGTAGTGGTGAATATGGCTTGGTCACCATTGTAATAGTGAAATGGTGGAGGCTTAGATGTAGTGATAATGATGTTGTCCTTTACATCTATTTTGGTCATTTATGGTTTATGGTTTTCTATTTTACCTTCTAGGGTTTGCTCGACTAACATGGTGGTCTCAAATTATCACTGTTAGTTTTTCCTTATTTGGATTTTCTCATCTTGCAATGGGTTTGTGAGGGCTCATGCCTTTGATTGACCACTTGATTAGCCACTTTACTATGTAACCTTCAATTTATTATTTTTGATAATAAAGATTTCTAAAGAGTTTTAATAGTAAAGTTGAATATTATTCTTAAAACTAAAATATTTATAATTGGTATAATATTTTAAGAGTCAAGTTTTTGTCTTTAATAAATCATTTAAAACTATATAACCAACTTTTATACTTATCGATGAAGGTTTTAATATTCTTATAATATTATGTTATATTAGAGTTTAATTTATGGTAAAACTAACTTATTGTCTCAATGGAATAAATTTATTATTGAATTAAAGTAATTTCAGGTTTATTATTAATTAGGGATATGTATATATTTGAAGATCTATATTATTTAAGTTATACCCAAGGAAGTGCATTGGAGGCCTAATGCCTTAGAGAACTTTATGTGTATTTTTGGAGCACTTGGGTGGCTTAGGCATAGGGAAACCTAAAATAATCCCACCTTTGAATTTCATGCTCATTTATATGAAACAAATATAAATCACTGAAACCGTCTCTTAGATCTATTTTGCATTAATTTTTGAAGATATCCCATTTTTGAATTAACAAAAATATGAGGCACCTAAGATCCTAGAGGTGAGGTGGCCCTTAGAGGACCTCACTTATTTCTAAAACCTATATGTATTAAAGAAGAAAATATTGCACAAAAAGTTATATTAAAATTAATTTATTGATTATTATGTTTGAGCTCCAGGAGGTTAGTGCTGGATACTAGAGAATTCCAAGACCTAAAATGGATTTTCACCCAAAAAATTGGGAAGCTAGAGGGAGGTCCCTGAGGGACCACTTGCTTCCCCAAATGTTTTGCAATTTGAAGCATCACCCCTTATTTATCTAATAATTCAATGGTTTGGATGCATGTAGGTATGGCCACTATGGAATTTTTTACCCTAAATATATTCATCATTGATGCAATATCTTAGAGTGTCATGAGGCATTTTGTGAGCACCTTGAAATCTATCTCATATTTTGGCCCTGTCAAAAGGGATGGAACTGTCTAGGTTCCTTTTAAAATTAGTTAATATTCAAGTTATATAATTTGAGACATTGGTTTCTTGAACCCATCTCATTTTATCTGAGTGTTCAATTCAATCCTTAATACCCTTTAGGGTTACATGGGTAGCTATAGAGAAGTTGAGGGAGTAAGCCAATAAAGAAAGTGGGGTTGACATGGTTATGTCATGGACATGCAACCAATTTAAGATTACACTTTTTTCCATTTCTATATGTGGGTTAATTTCATCATGTTACATGTCTCTTTCCATGAAGATGGATAACCTGTTAGAGATGTGTTTGTGTATAATGTGCATTATATGTTATTAAAAAATGGAGTATTGTTAGTGGATTTTGTCATGTGAAATTTTGGGAATGACACCAATCTAAATTATTTAAATGGACTCAAATCCTCTCATATACAATCAAATTTAATTACATACTTTTCTATGAAATTATCTTGTAAAAATATGTAATAACATAAAACATTCAAATTTTTAAGTATTCTATAATAATATAAATATAAATTGATAAATGTGCTTATGAGTTGATCTTTGATAATTTTTATTATAATATCTCTAGGAGAATATATATATATATATATATATATATATATATATATATATATATCATTATCAAATCCAAATTTATACCTACTAGTGCTAAAATTTACCAAAAAAACAATAGAGCCAACAAGCATAGGACCAAACACTAAAAAAAGAGGTATGGTGACAAAAGGACCCACAAAAATCAAAGGGAAAAAATTACAAGCTATCGATTCTATCCCAAGGAAAAATTAGAAGAGGGAACATAAGGAGAAGCCTTTAGACAAAAACACAACATGGATAAGAGATAAAAATTAATAAACAAATAAGGACATGACCACACAAATATTATTAAGATATATGAAGAAACAAGAAAAAGACACCAATATTAACCTAGTATTACAAATGGGCCTTATGCACAAATCCACACATAATAGGAAATTAAAAACCATTATGCAAAAATTAGTATATACATAATTTTAAAATTTTATGTATGTGTGTATGTGAATACAAAAATGCATAAAAGTTAAAACAATAATTATAATGTGGACTTAAACTTGTTTGAGGAGAAGATGTAGGATGATTTTTAATTAGATGCACATGTACTTTATCGTCATAAAATTTGGTGCACTTTCAAACCTACATGATATGAAAGGAAGCATATAATATATAGATAGATCAATTTAAATGTAAATAGTGAAATGTGTTGGGTGAATATTTTGTCGTCAACTAACTAATGAAAAAATGGGTATATCAACCACAGTATAAGGAAATTTATGCCACAAAAAGTGTAGGTTTACCACATCTTAATGAGATAAATCTCTCCTCTCATCAAGGGGAGGTTCCCTATTAATTAATTATATGCTATATATGTATATATAAGTAAACAAAAAATAATACTCAGGGTAGTACAACACCATCCATCTCTCTCTTTTTAGAGATGACGTTTAAGGAATAAAAGGAGGTCCCAGTCGATGGTTGAAAGTATCTCTTCTTTTAGGAATGGTATCTAGTGCAAAGTAAAAAATCTCTTGAAGTAGTAACAAAGTCTACAAGGAAACCCATGAAAGCACAAAGTCTTCCATTGCCTCATTCACTGATTCAGAACACACGTAATAGTAGAGTGAAACAAAGCCTAAAGTCTTTGCATAAAACTATAATGGATAAAAGGATCACCAAGATAAAAGCAGCTCAAAGTCTTTATTTTATCTTTTAAAAATGTCTTTAGATAATTTCAATACACACACTTTGCTTATTAAATTAAACAGTTGAGAGATTATCAGGAAAGAGAACATAAGAACTCTTTTCTAAGTAACACAAATTACTTCAACACAAAGTCTGAAATTAACCTATTTCTCATTCATTCGACAAAATATGATTTACAAATTGAGCACAAAGTCTCAAGAAGTGTCTCAATTTTAGCAGAGCTTTTACTCTCAATTATCCAGAGATATTTTACAAAAGAGGGTCCCTCTATATATAGGGAGAAACCTTCAAAATTAGAAAAAGATTAAAATATTAAAAACCTAGTCAAAAATGAGTCATCATTGACTTTGAGATATTTTCTAGATTTTTTACATGTAATTACATATTGCAAAAGTGCATGTAATTTTTCATGGCAAAAGTACATGAGAAGAAAGAAAGAAGAGAGAATAGAGGAATGATTTAACTCTTGCCACCGAAATTCTTCAGATGAGCATCATACATGGCGATAGATGCCTGAATTCCTATGCTGTCTGGCACAATGTTATTTTTGAAGATCACTTTGGCTCTGATTGTAGCGTCTCTTAATGCTGTGATTGCTTTGGTATGACTAGTTAACCTGGTTCTTAGATTATTTGGAGTTAGCTGAGTATCTAAGATGTTATCCACAAAAGTCTTTAAAAATGCTTTCTTTTTGAAATCCCTTTGGATCATACCTTTGAATTCTTGAATCATCTCTTCTACTCAAAAAATTTGATTATCTCTAGAGGTGAGATCGCAAGGCAATTCCTCTCATCTGTTTAATAGGCCTGTGTCACTTTTCTCACTAGTGTCCTTGGAAGACTTGAAATTTTTGATCAGCTCCTTAAGTACCTAGATTCTGTATATCACTGATTCTTTAATTTTAACATAGAAATATTTATTGGTAATGACACTGATCGATACCAAGGTGCATTTCTTTAGATCTTTCATCTCTACCCACTTGCTAAGATATTTATTTATACTATCAATATCTTGAGAAATAAGAGAGATGAGGTCTTCTAAATCTGTCCTTATTTTATTTATCTTCTCTGTCTTCTCAGCAACCTCTATAAGCAAGGAAATTCCTTGAGTATGCATCTTTTCTATATAATCTTCAAGTACTTTCCCTTTCATGTAGGTTTTCTCTACTTTTTGGATAATAGGATCATCTATGAAAAAGGCTTCTAGGGTTGCTGCTTCAGGAGCAAAAGTGAATCTCTTGACTACCACGGTCAATTATTCTACCTTTACCTTGTAATAATCTTTCATCTCCTTCTCCCTGTCAAATTTTTGGACCATGATATCCATTGTTGACTCTAAATCACTCTTTGTACCCTCGTGAGTTACTTTTCTCAACTCAACATGAGAAATAGAATAGTTGCTCATTTCAAAATCCTCTAGGGTTGCATCCTGTGGAGGTTTGACTATCTCTAAAAATTTGTGCCCCTTTTCCTCAACTATTTTTGAAAGGATCTTTGGTTTCTTATGGGTCTTAGCTTTCACTGGCACTATTTTGCCAAAATCAAAGTCATCTACAGAGATGGCTTGCTTCTTCTTTTTGAGTGTGAAAGTTGATAATCAAAGTGGGAGAGCGAAAGCACTTACTATGGCAATAGTCCCTACAACTGGTGTTATTAGGGTAACGTCTGCACTACCAATGGAAATAGTGGGTGTAGCAGGTGAAACTGTATCGACCACTGGCTGGTCAATGGTAGAACTTTCTCTGATATTGAAAGGAGATGAGAGACTAGGGATAGATCTTGAGGAGCAAAAGACGTCTCCATAAGTGCCTTAAGGATCACCAAAAATAAATCTAGAAGGAGAAGCGGCTCCAGAAAAAGGAACACTGATGGGAGAAAGAGGTGAAGGAGATGTCACAGCGGATTGGCATGGTGAAGAAGAAACCCCTGCAAGTGGTTGTTCCCCTTCTTGGGGAGATAGAGTCTCAGTTCTCTATTGCTCTAAAGGCCTGTCATTTGTCTCCATCAGTTTTGCTACCTGTTCTTGAGTGCTTTGTTCCCCAACCCCCATAACTGTTGATTTTGGCTCCTTCTCAACAACCTTCAATTTTTTTGACACAAAGATGATTCTAGACTTATGAGGCCTAGACAAAGAAGGAACATCATCTTTATTCTTAGTTCTATTCTCTACTCTCTTCCTTGTCTCTTCTTGAAATTTAGCCTCTGATCCTATGATGAATTCTTTCAATGTGATTCCTTTGGCTGCTAGCCAATCATTGGTGTTAGCCAATATTGGTTCAAATCTCTTCCTTAAAGAAGTCAATTCCTTTTGGGACCACTAAATTGGAGGAATAGGAGAGTTAGTAAATTTTTTAGCTAGGTATCTACTATTAATTATATTTTTATCATCAACCACATTGAGGGGAATATCTGCAAGCCCTAGATATTAAATTTGCTCTAGAGTCAGTCTGTTATAGTCCATTCTTCTGATCTCTTTTGCTATTCTCAAGTCTATTCATATGTCCTCAATCATGGGCTCATGAAACTAAGTCTTTCTTTTTATCATATCCTTGATACTCCTGTAATCAAAATTGGGCCTTCTTTTAAATTGCTTCATGGTGACTAGTTGCATTTGTATCTCCATTACCCTTGCTTTAGCAATAGTCAAAACTGAGTATATACCAATTTCTATTGGGAACCTGAAACCTAGCTTCTTAAGTTTTATTTGCTTAGTGTGTATGATAATATTCTATTTACACAACTCTATTAGGACTAATTTATCAGATGGAAATCTAGGGAGTATGTAGGGATAGCCTTCAAAAAAGCCAACCCGTAAATAGCAAAAGGAAGGGGAATTGTAAAAACATGCAACCAAAATCATTGACGACCATCTAGGCTTCATCTGATACTCTTTTTTGTTCTAGCTAATGATCAGAAAGGCACAAAAACATCACTAAGAAGGCATCATTTACCCTCCTAAAGTCACAGATTGATCTTTTTAGCATTAGCTGAGGGTAATATGAATAAATTGAGGTGGTTATCCTATCTCCTTTTATTTTCAAATCTGGAAAGGTTCGCATTGAGGCTTAAATGTATACCAAGTATGAAGTCATATAGAACTTTGAAGTAGTAGACACCTTTGTCAACTGCTCATGAAGAGCATTGCTGATTTGCTCACCCTAGAAGATGACTTGTTTCCCTTGTAAAATTATCTTTATAAAGGGATACATCCATTCATGGAATTGGAAAGAAGATGGTAGACCTCATACTCTACTGAGAAGAGTAATTAAGTCACCAACTTCTTCTATGAAATCACTTCTCAAAAAATTCTATAGCCATCTAGATAAGTTGGCTCTGAGAGTCTTGAGCCATCTGTTGTTCATCACCTTTTTTGCCCTCTCAGAATCTTTATCATACTCTTTCTGTGCCTCAATGAAGTTGATTTTTAACACTTTGGTAGCAGGAGGGCACATGAATACTTTATCAATAAATTTGGGGTCCAATCAAATTATCATGTTGCCATTGGCATCTGACATTGTCCAGATATCTCTGTTATAGAATTGGGTTAACTGGAAGATGAACTCTATGTGATGCACCGCTACAGGGAAAGCAAAAACTAGATGGATGTTGCTCTTAATGATTATTTTCATCTCTGAGCTCGGGTTTACTCCGTTAGTTCTCTCTATGAACTTAGCCATATCCACGTGGCCGATCTCTGTGTCTCTAATGTTGTCAACATTAGAAGTGATCGTGGTGATTGGGAAAACACCTTGATATTGGTACTTCATGGCCTTCAACTTCTTCAGAGAAGTTTCAGTCATTGGGATGAGCTTTTGTTGAGAGGGCACCAATGAAGGAGAATCCTTAGGGGGAACTGCAATAAGAATCATGATCATGAAATTATGAAAAAATGGGCAACTTAGGGAAATTGCATGTTGGGTGATCATGACTGAGGAAGGGCACTTGACATGGCTGCGGTGCGAGTGGGTTGAAAATCAAGAGGAAAATGGGGAAGAGGCATGAAAAATAAAAGAAATAAAATTTCTTCAAAGTTAGAGGAAATAAAAAAAGGATGCAAGGGTAGAATTTTTTTTTGCCCTGGCATGTGGGATGGTCTGCATGCATAGGTAGCAAAATTTGCCGCTTGTGTATGGAGATAAAAAAATGCATTAGTGGAAAAATTTGCCACCTATGCATGTTGGATAGAGAATGTGTAAGGGCGGAAAAATTTTCCACCCTTACAAGTAGGTGTAACATCGACAAAATTTATCACCCTTACACCTTGGTCGGGCAGACTTGCATCGATGACAAAATTTGCCATCGGTGTAAGAGATGAGGGAATGCAGCGTTAGGGCAACAAAATTCACTACCCTTACATAGGTAGTAAGATATGAGAAAGAAGGGAGGGTGGCAAAAATCACCGCCCTAGCATGGAGGAAGATGACGAATAGCCGAATGGGGAGGAAGGGAAGAGGGGGAAGAAGAAAATAAAAATAAAAACAAAAAGAAAACAAATGGAAATTTAGGGAGCATGTATGACAAGTTTCATAGGGGTTGTTCTAAAAATGAGCTGAGCTAATTTTAAGAACAACTGGCTCTTGTTGTAGAAATTTTGTTGATCAAATCGATCAACGAGAGTAGAAACCTATCTCTAAGTGCCTTCATCCAAGCCATTGGGCTATAGAGTCACACTAAAAATAAAAGAAAATAAACAAAATATAAAAACTATACAAATATACAAGTAGATCTATCTAAACTTTAAGGATTGAAATGCTTTAGATACTACCCACTGTGGGGTAGTGAAAATGGTGCTCCATCTTGATAATTTAGCAAGAAGCTATTCTCACTATAGAGTTATCAAATGGTAAATAGACCTCTCCATAAAGAATCAAATTTTCCATGCATTCACTTTGGTTCTCTCCTCTTGTCCCATAACAAGACATGATCTCTAATTTGAAAATCATGAACCTTAGCCCTTTTATCAAAAAGTTCTTTTACCTGATTCTGATGTGTCGTTATCTGGTCTACCACCATGGTTCACTACTCATTCAATTCAATTAGACACATGATCCTTTTGTCAATTTAATTTTTGAAGGTTGAATCTTTGATTGCTTTGGCAAACCTGAGTCATGGTAGTTCTAGAGTGATACATATCTCTACATTTAAGTCATACAAAAGTTGGAATGGTGACATGCTTATGGACCTCTTAGGTGTAATCCTATTTGCCCATAAAGCATCAAATAGTGCTTTGTGCCAAGTTCTCTAATTATCATCTATCAATTTTTTGATAATAGTAACCGGGTTCTTATTGCTCGATTCTGCTTGGCCATTCCCTTGTGAAAAATAATCTGAAGTATGAGATAGAGTAATTTCGTAATAAAAATAGAACTGAGTAATTTTATGTGAAGAGAAATAGGCTACATTATCTATTACAATTTTAAGTGGAACCCCAAACTAGGAGATGATATTTTCCTTAAGAAAATTTCACACCACTTCGGATGTAGCGTACTTGGTTGGGATGGCTTCCACCCATTTGGTAAAGTAATCATTGCTGTGAGGACATAATCATGTCTAGCACTTGAAGATGGGTTAACTGCACCGATGAAGTCAATACCCCACTATTGAAAAGGCTCTTCAATTATTACTAGCTTGAGGGGTAATGTGACCAATTTAGGCTTTCTGATGAACTGCTAACACAATTCACATCTATGCACCCATTTTTAGGCATCTTGAAATAATGTAGGCCAATAATACCTTGCTCATAGAATTTTATGTGCTATTACAAGTGTAAAAAAAGTCCCCAATAGGCCAAATTGTGGAAAGATTCTAAAAGTTTATCTTGTTGTACCTTATCGACACAATGAAGAAATACCCCATCTAGGCTTCTTTTATACAAACTATTATCCCATAAAACATAGCTAGTGGCTTTTAGTTTAACATTTTATTTTTCCTTGTAGGAGAGATGATTGGGACACTCACCATAGGTCAGAAAATGGGTGATGTTAGAATACCACTCATCAATAGTGGCAACAAAGAGGATTGTAGGCATGTCTTCGATCTCCATTTCTTCATTTTCTGCTCCCTTGAGAATGTTGTCAGCAATCAATTGATAAAGACCCTTTCCCCACACAAATTTGGTAGGTTTGATGTCTAGATCAAGCACCTAAATCTTGGCAATCCAATTACCCCTCTTTGTACCGAACTCTTTTTGAGTCAAAATGGACTTCACTATTGTATCAAGCACCAAAACCTCAGTATGTGAGTTTAGGATATAAAACTTGAAATGTTTAACTGCTTTGACCACCACATATGCATGCTTCTCCATGTTTGAATATTTTAACTCATGAGCTTTGAGTGGAAAACTCATGAAGGAAATAAGGGATTCCACATCTTCTTGGTTTTGTTGAACTAAAATAGCTGAGAGTGTATGTTCAGAAGCATAATTGTATATTTTGAAGTTTTTGGTGTAGTCTGGACAAACTAGAATTAGTACACGAGTGATTGCTTCTTTGATGTCTTTGAACACTGATTTGCCCTTTGTAGTCCACTTGAAGGTGGCTTTTTCTTTCATCATATTGACAATGTGGCAAGTTTTCTCAGTGAACTCAAGGATGAACCTTTGAAGAAAATTCACCTTGCTAAAGAAAGAGTGAACTATAGTTTTACTGGTAGGTAGAGTAAGCTCTTGGATGGACTTGACTCTTTCTGAGTCAATTTTTATACCTTATTAGGACACAATATGTTCGAGAAGTTTCCATTCTATCACCCCAAAGATATATTTTTTAGAATTTAGAGAAATGCCATTCTGACGACAGTGTTTTAGTATTCTTTGTAAATGGTGGACAGTGAGAATGATGCTTTGAAAATATCATTAAATTGTCTAGGTATACTACAATGAACTTACCCATTTTATCCTTGAAAGCAAGGTCCATCGCTCTTTGAAATGTGGTGCCTACATTTATCAGACCAAAAGGCATTCTTTGATAAGCGAAGGTGCCCCATGATGTGGTGAAGGCAATCTTATGCTAATCTACTTTTCCAACTTTAACCTGATTATACCTCAAGAAACCATCCAACATTGATAACATCTCTGAATCTGTCACCATCTATAGAACTTGATCCATGATAGGGAGAGGGTAGTTATCTTTTAAAGATAACTGATTCAAGTTTCTAAAATTTACGTAGATTGAAATTTCACCATTCTTCTTTCTCACAGGCACTTTATTGGCAATCCATATGGAGTGATGGATTGAGAAAATTATCCTGGCATCAAGCAATTTTTGTATCTCAGATAAAATGGTACCTGATATTTTTGGATTATATTGCCTAGACTTTTGCTTGTAAGGTACTGGGTTAGCCTTAAGAGAAATGTCATGGTGAATTTCATCAAGCTTGAGTGATTTCAGGTCATCATAGGAATATGTTAAGACATCTATATATTGATGGAGTAGATTAGCGAGCTTGAATCTCTCCTCGAGAGTGCAACATTTTCTAATGTTCACCAGCTTATGATCTCCTTTGGTTCCCAGATTTACTTGATCAAAATCTTGAGAGGAGTTTGAATCTGTTTGCTGTTATTTGATAAATCTGTCATGGTTATCAAATAATTTCTCTATGGAAACCAGGTCTTATGGAATCTTATTCCCCTTAAGTTGCAAGAACTCCTCACCTATGTCTATATGTGATTCAAAAGTTGTCTCACATCTCTGAATTTCACTACCTTCAAAATTTAGTTGTTCAAATCTATCCTTTTGCTCCAAGAAGGCAATGATTTGATAGTCATTGTTGAATACTTGCCAATGGCTAGCATTATTAGGTACACTCAATCGAAAGACTAGTTTAATAGCATACTTGTTTCTTTTAAAGTCTGGGTGGGGAACTAAGAGAGTAGAAAAAATAACCAATGCATCTGCTTGGTCATTGAATTCTCTCAGAATGATAGAGATGCTAAAAGCATAAAAGTTTTTAATTTGGTCCCAGACTAGATTGCGATAGTGGCATAATATTTCATTCTTAGTTTGATAGAGGTTTCGTACCTAACAAACCATTAATTCAGCATCCCCTTTAGCATGGAGGAGTTTAATGCCTTTTTCTCTAGCAGCCTGCAATCCAAGCAACAAAGATTCATACTCAGCTGTGTTGTTAGTGTTGTTGAACTGTAACTTGTCAGATAAAGGAATAATATCTCCTTGAGGAGATACCAACACAACCCTGGCTCTTGAACCGGTAGAGGAGTAGCTTCCATTGAATTCTAAGATTCATACCTCACTAGACACCACTTTTTCTTTGAAAACTTTTTCATTTGGAGGAAGAGATTCTTCCATGCATTCATTTTGCTTTACCGCTTCTCCTGTTGTGTCAGCTGAATATATTTCTAAGTTGTTACTTGTAGGAGTTTCTTTAGATGCCTCATGAACTTCATCTATAGATAGGAAATAGTTACCCATGGCCAAAGACTCAAATAAAATTTGAGATTTTGGTGCTAATGATCGGGTGACTACATATTTTGCCTCTTTTTCAAGAAGCAATCTCTTCATAATACCTTAAATTGGGATCCTTTCCTCAGACAAGTCCATGCTTAACTCACCCATAACATCTTTGCAGAAATTCTGCGCAAGAAGGATGCCGTAAGAGGCCAGAACATCGGCCACTAGAACTATCATTTTTATCCTCTTTTTTGGAAAAGTTGTGAATGCAAATTGGGCATCTTTTATTTGACTAAGGAGTGGGACTTGCTTATTTTTCATAGAAAAACACCTCTCAAAAGTTTTGGTCAAAGTTAGACCAAGGGAATCTGCTACCTTGGCAGGCATAACATTATCAAAAGCTTTAGAGTCTATTATGCAATTACTCAATTTATAACCATTTATTAGCAAGGAAACATAAAAAAGTTCTATTTTCTTAGGAGCAATTGGAGGAGTCACGACAAGATTATTTTGGGTGGGTTTATCTTTGGGGGAATCATGAGTTGCCTTTGAAGAATCTTGTCCTGTGAGAATGACTTTAATTTTTATATATTCTACCAACCTATCAAACTGTTCAGGATTGGCTCACAAATACTCAATCTCAGTCATTTAAATCTTAGTCTTTCTAGCGTGATCAATTATATCAAATAATTGAAATGAATTTGAGACAGAGGAAGAGGGCCCATCATCTTGATCTTTAGTGGGTGTGGCACTGGTCTGAGGAATAGGGGTGAAAGATATGAGATAGTTTGAGGTACTTAATTTTTTATTAGTTACCTAATCCTTTAGTTGGAAAGGCAATGGAGTCCCTTGTTTAACGATGGAGACCACCAGCATAGGTTCTTCTTCTAATTTTTCTTTGTCAATTTATGGAGCTAACTGGTTTTAAGATCTAGTAAAAATAACATAAGATCCATCAAAGCTTTCTTCTTTACTTCCAGCTTCATGTTGGTAATCTAGAAAACTGATATTGGAGTCGCCAGCTAATTCTTCTTCCTACTCTTCGAAGAGATTAGCATCATCTTGATGGTCCAACTTAGGTTGGAGTGAAAAATCATGTTTAGCCTCCAGGTAACTGATTGTTGAATTGGTAGGTGCTGCTTCAATGGCAAGTTTCCCATGTGGGGGAGGCAAGCGATTCAGTGGCCCTTGGTTTTGGGTAGCATTGCCCTAATATTGTTGATTTTGGAATGTTCTCCTTGGCATATCTTGATAAGTGGGAGCAAACATACCTTGGGCTATTTGTCTTTTCAAAGCTATCAGTTCATTTGTCAACTTTTGCACCATAGGATCTATAGTGCTTGTAAAAGAACTTTTAGCAGATGAAGAAAATCTATTTTTACTAGTCTTTTCTGATCTTACCTACCAAGATAAGATCATCCTCAATCTCAGTAGCCAAATTTTGAGCCATTGCGAGATCCATAGGGCCAGCCTGCCTCAACAAAAAACTTACTTTAGGAAGTTGCGAGTTGATGAAAAAGTAGTTGAGATTTTCTAGCGTGGGCTGAGAGATGGTAGGAATCTAGTTCCTTAACTTATTGAATTTAGCTATGAAATCCCTCATGGGCTCATGGGGTTCTTTCTTCATCTACATAAGCTAAGATAATTTGGATTTGAGTGTATTTCAGTCAGTTATAGTTTGAGCTTGAAGGTGATAGAACCAATTTGTGGTAGTGCCTTGTAGAGTTTCTACAAAAATTCTCACTACTACATCTTCAAATTATATGTCGATTATGCTACATGCTATAGAGAAGACAACAATATGATCATGAGGGTGAACCTTCCCGTCACCAAAAAATTTGAGATTTTTTTTCTAGAACTACGAGGTAGTTCATGTAAGGGTGGGGTCAAATTAAGAGGGCCAAAAGAATTACCCCACAGACCTTGAGCCATTATGATAAGATGGTTAAATGGTGGGATAAAAAATCTAGGTGGGGTTAATAAAGACAAAGTCTTACCAGTATTGAGACTAGAAGCTTCACTAGGTATGGGAGATCTGGCATTGGTAGGAGGGAAGCTTCTAGTTCACTAAAGGTGAGATGGTGGAGGAGAAATCTCAAAATTAGTTTGTCACACCAACTTGAATACGAGATAAAAAATACTTTGAGCTCTCTGGCCTCATGTGTATGATGGATCTACCAGAGTGTCAAATAAAAAAGGACTTGAAACTACTTCAAGTTAAAGCTTGAGGCTTCAAAATGCACATTCTATCCCTAGTAGAGTCACCAAAAACTGTTGCACGAGGTTGGAGAGGAAAAATTAACAATGGGAAAGCACTGGAGTAGTTCATTATTCCACAGTGGAATGCATGAATAAGGTTATAATGATAATGGGTAAGACACAGGTGATGTTTCAATCTAAAACTTGAGGTTCTAAATTGCACAAAATTACCATGTCCCCAACAGAGTCACCAAAAATTGTTGGGTGAATATTTTGTCGTCAACTAACTGATGATAAAATGGGTATATCAACCACAGTATAAGGAGATTTATGCCACAAAAGTATATGTTTTACCACATCTTAATGAGAATAATCTCTCCTCTCATCAAGGGGAGGTTCCCTATGAATTACTTATATGCTATATATGTATATATAAGTAAACAAAAAATAATACTTAGGGTAGTACAACACCATCCATCTCTCTTTTTTTAGAGATGACGTTTAAGGAATAAAAGGAGGTCCCAGTCGATGGTTGAAAGTATCTCTTCTTTTAGGAATGGTATCTAGTGCAAAGTAAAAAATCTCTTGAAGTAGTAACAAAGTCTACAAGGAAACCCATGAAAGCACAAAGTCTTCCATTGCCTCATTCACTGATTCAGAACACACGTAATAGTAGAGTGAAACAAAGCCTAAAGTCTTTGCATAAAACTATAATGGATAAAAGGATCACCAAGATAAAAGCAGCTCAAAGTCTTTCTTTTATCTTTTAAAAATGTCTTTAGATAATTTCAATACACACACTTTGCTTATTAAATTGAATAGATGAGAGATTTTCAGGAAAGAGAACATAAGAACTATTTCCTAAGTAACACAAATTACTTCAACACAAAGTCTGAAATTAACTTGTTTCTCATTCATTCGACAAAATATGATTTACAAATTGAGCACAAAGTCTCAAGAAGTGTCTCAATTTCAGTAGAGTTTTTTCTCTCAATTATCTAGAGATATTTTACAAAAGAGGTTGCCTCTATATATAGGGAGAAACCTTCAAAATTGGAAAAAAATTAAAATATTAAAAACCTAGTCAAAGATGAGTCATCATTGACTTTGAGATATTGTTTGGATTTTTTACATGTAATTGCATATTACAAAAGTGCATGTACTTTTTCATGGAAAAAGTACATGAGAAGAAAGAAAGAAGAGAGAATGGAGGAATGATTCAACTCTTGCCACCAGACTTCTTCAAATGAGCATCATACATGGCGATAGATGCCTGAATTCCTATGCTGTCTGGCACAATGGTATTTTTTACGATCACTTTGGCTCTGATTGTAGCATCTCTCAATGCTTTGATTGCTTTGGCATGACTAGTTAACCTAGTTCTTAGATTATCCAGAGTTAACTGAGTCTCTAAGATGTTATCCACAGAAGTCTTTGAAAATGCTTTCTCTTTGAAATCCCTTTGGATCATACCTTTGAATTATTAAATCATCTCTTCTGCTAAAAGAAATTGATTATCTCTAGAGGTGAGATCGTAAGGCAATTCCTCTAGTCTGTTCAACAGGCCTGTGTCACTTTTCTCACTAGCGTCCTTGGAAGACTTGAGATCTTTGATCAGCTCCTTAAGTACATGGATTATGTATATCAGTGATTCTTCAATTTCAACATAGGAATATTTTTTGGCAATGATGCTGATCGATACCAAAGTGTGTTTCTTCAGATCCTTCATCTCTACCCACTTGCTAAGATATTTATTTGTACTGTTAATATCTTGAGAAATAAGAGAGACGAGGTCTTCTAAATCTGTCCTTATTTTCTTCATCTTCTCTGTCTTCTCAGTAACCTCTGTAAGCAAGGAAATTCCTTGAGTATGCATCTTTTCTATATAATATTCAAGTACTTTCCCTTTCATGTAGGTTTTCTCTACTTTCTAGATAACATGATCATCTATGGAAAAGGCTTCTGGGGTCGCTGCTTCAGGAGCAAAAGTGAATCTCCTGACTAATGTGGTCAACTTTTCTGCCTTTGTCTTGTAATAATCTTTAATAAATTTATTAATTGAATTGGAAATATTATGTGAAAAATGATATATTTCTTGTTATAATATAAAAGTGTAAATAAATTATTCAAATTGAGATTTAAATGTTTACAATGAATTACAACCCCTTAAGCCCTAAAAGATTAGTTAGATTTTTAAAATTTTTACTAAAATCAAGGGTCTCATAAATATCACAAAAATTAATTTTATTTTTTATTGGAGTATACCATAATTTAAAAACATTTTATGCAATCATTTTAGGAGTCATGATTTAAAAGTTAGGATTTTTTAAAGTCAAAAATATTATTTTGCCCTTAATCCTTAAGAAAAATAGACATTTTTTGAGCAAATTTTAGTCACATTTTTAGAGCATAATTGTGCTCAAAATAATAATATATATTTTTTTTAGTCCAACAAGGGTTGTTTCATATTTTTTTGTTTTCAAATCGGTGGTTAGACTCATGGCCACCAAAAGTGGAAAGGCGATAAAGCGGTGGAAATTTGCTTTCTATTTTATCGTGGCCTTCACTATTTAGTTGGTATTTTATATATAAATTTGAATTTTGGGATATGATATGGAAAGGTCAGAGGAGGTGCTCTCCCTCCATTCATCAACTAAAACCCTAAAACTAGGGTTTACCCCATGCAGGTGCATCTTTGAGGAAAGTGACTCCAGGAGTGTTGCATGCTGGGGATAGAGGGATGTGGGGTCATGGATTCTTTAGAGAATAACATGGGTTTTTTGTTGGATTTTTGATGGTGGTATTATGGGTTGGTAGTGATGGCAGTGACTTTGTTCAAAGGGATCTATGTTTTGACTTCTCTGTTTGATGTCTATAGTGGATTCTAGTTTCTTGGTATTTTATGGTGTACAAAAGCTATGTTTTAGGCCATTAGTTGAGGTTCATTTCATGGGTCTATGGCCTAGGGTGAGTCTATTTTTTGGTTATTAGGTATTCTATAATGGATCCCCTAGAATTGGTGATTATAGAGGTAGTGATTTCAGCATCAATGACATAGTAGTGATGATCTCTTTCTATCTCTTGTGTGGCTAGGGTTATTTAGCTTTGTGTTCTACTCATAGATCTAAGGTTTGCCATTTGGTTTTTGGTCTTTGTCATCAGTTGAAATGGGTCTAGTTTTCTATGGTGTAGTGGTGAATATGGCTTGGTCACCACTGTAATAGTGAAATGGTGGAGGGTTAGATGTAGTGATAATGATGTTATCCTTTGCATATATTTTGGTCATTTTTATGGTTTATGGTTTTCTATTTTACCTTTTAGGGTTTGCTCGACTAACATGGTGGTCTCAAAATCTCACTGTTAGTTTTTCCTTACTTGGATTTTCTCATCTTGTGATGGGTTTGTGAGGGCTCATGCCTTCGATTGACCAATTGATTAGCCACTTTAATATGTAACCTTCAATTTATTATTTTTGATAATAAAGATTTCTAAAGAGTTCTAATAGTAAAGTTAAATTTTATTATTAAAACTAAAATATTTATAATTGGTATAATATTTTAAGAGTCAAGTCATTATCTTTAATAAATCATTTTAAACTATATAACCGACTTTTATACTTATCGATGAAGGTTTTAATATTCTTATAATATTATGTTATATTAGAGTTTAATTTATGGTAAAACTAACTTATTGTCTCAATGGAGTAAATTTATTATTGAATTAAAGTAATTTCAGGTTTATTATTAATTAGGAATACGTATATATTTGAAGATCTATATTATTTAAGTTATACCCTAGGAAGTGCATTGGAGGCCTAATGCCTTAGATAACTTTATGTGTATTTTTGGGGCACTTGGGTGGGCTAGGCATAGGGAAACCTAAAATAATCCCACCTTTGAATTTCATGCTCATTTATATGGAACAAATATAAATCACTGAAACCTTCACTTAGATCTATTTTGCATTAATTTTTGAAGATATCCCATTTTTGAATTAACAAAAATATGAGGCACGTAAGATCCTAGAGGTGAGGTGGCCCTTAGGGGACCTCACTTATTTCTAAAACCTATATGTATTAAAGAAGAAAAAATTACACAAAAAGTTATATTAAAGTTAATTTATTGATTTTTATGTTTGAGCTCTAGGAGGTTAGTGCTGGATACTAGAGAATTACAAGACCTAAAATGGATTTTCACCCAAAAAATTGGGAAGCTATAGGGACGTCCTTGAGGGACCACTTGCTTTCCAAAATGTTTTGTAATTTGAAGCATCACCCCTTATTAATCTAATGATTCAATGGTTTGGATGCATGTAGTTATGGACACTATGGAATTTTTTACCTTAAATATATTCATCATCGATGCAATATCTTAGAGTGTCATGAGGCATTTTGTGAGCACCTTGAAATCTATCTCATATTTTGGCCCTATCAAGAGGGATGGAACTATCTAGGTTCCTTTTAAAATTAGTTAATATTCAAGTTATATAATTTGAGACATTGGTTTCTCGAACCCATATGATTTTATCTGAGTGTTAAATTCAATCCTTAATACCCTTTAGGGTTACATGGGTAGTTATAGAGAAGTTGAATTCATTTAGAAGTTGCTTAGTGTGTACGACAATAATCTATCTACACAGCTCCATTAGGACTAATTTGTTAGATAGAAATCTAGGGAGCATGTAGGGATAGCCTTGGAAAAAGCCAACTTGTAGATATCAAAAGGAGGAGAATTGTAAAAACATGCAGCCAAAATCATTAACGACCATCCAGGCTTCATCTGATACTCTTTTCTATTCTAGCTGATGATCGAAAAGGCATAAAAACACCATGAAGAAGGCATCATTTACCCTCCTAAAATGACAGATTGATCCTTTTAGCATTAGCTGAGGGTAATATGAATAAACCGGGGTGGTTCTCCTGTCTCCTTCTATTATCAAACCTAGAAAGGTTTGCATTGAGACTGCAATGTATACCAAGTATGAATTCATATAAAACTTTGAAGTAGTAGACACCTTTGTCAACTTCTCATGAAGAGCATTGCTAATCTACTCACCCCAGAAGATGACTTGTTTCTCTTATAGAATTATCTTAATAAAGGTATACATCCATTCTTGGAATTGGGAAGAAGATGGTAGACCTCATACTCTACTGAGAAGAGTAATTAAGTCACCAACTTTTTCTATGAAATCACTTCTTAAAAAATTCCATAGCCATCTAGACAAGTTGGCTCTGGGAGTCTTGAGCCATCTGTTGTTCATCACCTTTTTTGCCCTCTTGAGATCTTTATCATACTCTTTTAATGCATCAATGAAGTCAATTTTTAGCACTTCAATAACAGGAGGGCACATGAAGACTTTATCCATAAATTTAGGGTTTAGTCAAATTATCATGTTGCCATTGGCATCTGACATTGTCCTAGTCTCTCTGTTATAGAACTGGGTGCACTGGAGGAATAACTCTGTGTGATGTGCCACTATAGGGAAAGCAAAGACTAGATGGATGTTGCTCTCAATGATTCTTTTCATCTTTAATCTCGGGTTTAATGCCTTGGTTCTCTCCACGAACTCAACCATATCTATGTGGCTGATCTTTGTGTCTCTAATGTCGTCGACATTAGAAGTGACTGAGGTGATTGGGAAAACACCTTGATATTAGTACTTCATGGCATTCAAATTCTTTAGAGAAGTTTTAGTCATTGTTATGAGCCTTTGTTGAGAGGGCATTGATGAAGGAGAATCCTCAGGGGGAACTGAGATAAGAATCATGATTGTGTAATTAGGGAAAAATGGGCAATTTAGGGAAATTACACATCGGGTGATCATGACCAAGGAGGGCACCTAACAAGGTCGAGGTGTGAGTGGGTTGGAAAGTGAGAGGAAAATGGGGAGGAGGCATGAAAAATGAAAGGAATGAAATTTATCTAGAGTTAGAGGAAATGGAGAAAAAGGATGCAAGGGGCACCAAAATTTGCTGCCCTTGCATGTGGGATGGTCTGCATGCATATGCAACAAAATTTTTTGCTTGTGCATGGAGATAAAAAAATGCATAGATGGAAAAATTTTCCACCTATGCATGTTGGATAGAGAATGTGTAAGCGCGGCAAATTTTTTTGCCCTTGCAGGTAGGTGTAACGGTAGCAAAATTTGCCACCCTTACACCTTAGTCAGACAGACCTACATTGATGTCAAAATTTGTTACTGGTGCAAGAGATGAGGGAGCATAGTGTTAGGGTGATGAAATTCACTACCCTTACATAGGTAGTAAGATCTGGTAAAGAAGGGAGGGTGGTGGAAATTGCCACCTTAGTATGGAGGAAGAGGACAGATAGCTGAATGAGGAGAAAGGGAAGAGGGGGAAGAGGAAAACAAAAATAAAAACAAAAACAAAACCTAAAACAAAGGAAGAACATGAAATAAAATGCAAAAAAAAATACCTACCTAGAAAATGATGCGTGATGAGAACTTGAATCCAACTAAAAATTCTTCTTCCCACTTGCTGGATCGTCTAGAGGCAGAGAGCAGGAGGAGGATTGGAAGAAATAAATATAAATGAACCAAAATGAGATTAAATGGGGCAAAAATTGGGTCTAACCACTCAACATGCATGACCATAAATGTTGCGTGTGAAAAATAAGGTAGTGTAGGGGTGGCAAAATTTTTTGCTCCTACACTGAGATTTAAAAGACATGCAGGGGTGACAAAGTTCACCACTCTTGCATGTGAAGAAGAAAAATGTAGGGGTGGAAAATTTTGCCACTCCTACATTTTAGATGCAAGGGCATCGAAATTCACCACTCCTGCATGGAGAAGGAAAAGAAATGCATTGACAACAAAATTTGCTTCCTTTGCATGAAAATTTAAGGAAAAAGACTAACTATGGGAAAAGGGAAATTTGTCCCCTGGTCACATCGAGATTGTAACAACTTTCACATTTTGGGGAAAATGTAAGAAACAGACGTTACAAACTTCAAACGATGCTAGTTGAGAAAACACAAGAACAAGAAAAACTCATCTTGAAAAATGAATTTAGAGAGAAAAAGGTGAAATAGACAAGTTTTGTAAGGGTTATTCCAAAAATGAGCTGAGCTAATTTTGGAAACAACAAAATGAAATTGAAAAATTAACACAGGAACAAGTAAAATTAGTGGTTCTTGAATAATGTTGTCCTTATTTGAAATTAAAACTGAGAAATGAAACTTGAAAAATTTGTTATGAAAAATTCAGAAACCATTCTGTATACACACAATATTTTTAAACTTTATCAATTATTGAAGTTTTGTCTCTTAAAGGAACCTATTGAGTCTTAATCTCTTTGAGTGCATGCCTTAAAAGGTGCACCAAAAAATGGGTGGGAAGACCATTGGTGCTTCACAAGATTATTATCCCTTATACCACCACTTGCTATCTACACAAACTTCTCCTAGACACTTCCCTAAGCCTTATCTCCTCTCTTTCACACTCTATCCACCATTTATTGCCTTTATTATCCCCTTCCTAAGCCTAAAACCCTTTTTTATGGCTTATGTTACACTTTCAAACCCATTGACCTTGTACTTAAATTGATAAAACTCATTTAGGGTCTAAGTCTACCCCTGGCTGACCTAGATCAAGACCTAATTTGTTTTTATCAATAGAGATATAGAATCAATTGGGATAATCCTATTAGCTAAACTTTTGGAAAGGTTTAGGGTTAGATTCAAATATATATACACATTCATTTTTCCATTTCTTAAAGATAGCAAGAGTTAATTATTCATTTGTGCTTCTTTATAATCTGCTCTTCCATTATTCTACTTGAGGAGTTATAGCTTAGGGTCTACACTTGGAGAAGAATCTTGTCTTGTGGAAAGTCTTGGAAGATTTTTTATTTATTAACAATCCTTACAAACCACAAAAACCTATTGTGAAGCACCTTTGTCCAAGGGAGATATCGAGTCTTGATAGATTCATCTTCAAGGTATCTCTAATTTTACTCCTCTATTTTAGTAGATAAAAGTAGCATAAGTAATGGATTTTGAATATATTACTCTCTTCATGTATAGGGTTTTACTTATACATAGCTTAATTATGATTCTATTATGCATGTTTAATTTTATGTTTACTAATACCCATTTTATGCCACAATATTTAGTGAGCACTAAATTAGGTTTTTAATTTCCTTTGTTATTTAATTTTGTGAAAATGAAAACATAGGACCTAATTAGGGTTATCATATGGTGTTGTTTGACTAGAGACTTTGGAACCCTCTCTAGTGATGTTATTATGGTAAGATATCCCTTGGTTAGGTCTAGCAGATTCATATTGGTCATGACCCCAAATATCTAATGTCTCAACAATGTGAAGTGTAAGTAGGATTTATCTTCTTTGATCTAGGATTGAGTTATAGATTAGTTTCATATACCTTTGCATACATTTTGATGAATTTGATATGAATCAAATCCTTGTAGGTTTTTTTTGTGCTCTTATTTTATCATCTTATTATATTTTATATATTTTTAGTACTATATCAAACTGGTTGATATAGTTCTAACATTTTATGCACAAGTTTAACATAGTCATTCCATAATAGCCTTATTTTATTTGTGTAAGTCTTAGCCAAATAAAGGTTACTAAATCAATTAGTTTGGCATAATATTCTTATTTAGTTCTAGGTTTGCATACATAGTTAAACAAGTTGACTCTATCTCCCATTATCTTTTATCAATATATAGGTCTACAAACATATTCAAACCAATCGATTATGTTCACAACTTCTTTTTAGCATACAAGTTTTATAAACTTCATCGAACTAGTTGACCCTATTAGTAGAATTTTGAATCAACATTTGAACATCATAATGTAAAATTTTTTAATATAAACATCTCAAAGTGAATCAATGTTCATTTATTTCTCTCTTTGTCATTTTAGTTTTCTTATTTTAATACTATTTTTCACAAGTTTATAGTCTATAAAATTGTAGTCTTATAACAAACTAGGTTAACCTATTCAACATAGTTCTGTAGTCTATCTTTTATCTAGAAGACATAATTGACTTGTTTAAATATGTTCTTACATATCTTGATTCTATAAAATAGTAACGACCCAATCAAATTTATTTTACACTATTTGCATATAGTGTCACCTGAACTGACTCTATACTCTTTTCAATCAATAAATTAACCAATATTTGCTTGTAAATAATTTACATTTCCTTTTCAACTTCTTACATGTTTAGAGTAAAAAGCATAGATTAAATAGATAGTTTTTTAAATTATCATTTAAGTCACATTATTTTTATTTTTTGTACACACTACCAAATCCATTTTCATTCAAAACACATTAAACATTTGTCTTGCCAAGGTCTACCTACTTAGATTTCATCATCAAGGGGGAAACCAACTTGATTTTTTGGGCAAGTATAAACCATGTGGTTGATGGTATATATTGGCAAAGCACCTAATGCCCTTATCACTAGTAGATTATGAAGTGAGGGGATAGTCCCCAATACCAATCTAATACCATCACTAATATAGATCTTTTTCAACCTAAACATCCTAAAATTAGCCTTAGATTACTTTCTAGTTCCTTATTTTAACCAACTTTCCATCACATTCAAATTAAAGTTCACTATAACTTAATAACACTTATGATGACTAATTAGTTAGCATTTCCTTTCTAGTTACTAATTGCTCTTTGATAATTTTATGTCATATTGAAAAAAATTCATTGGCCAGTGTTGGTGCAAGGTTTATACTGTGTGTTTGAATTAGATCAGTCACATTGATCCAATTACTTGTGTGATAAATTTTATTTTTCTTCAAAACTATCTTGCAAAACCTTTCTTTATTATAGAACACTATCATTTCTATCAATACAATCTATTCTAGACTATTTAACCTATCTACTTGCATTATAGAATTAACCTATCTGACTTTGTCTCCTTATCTTCTTGTTTGACCCTTATTTAAGAAGTACACAATCAACCTATCTAACTGAGTCTTCTTATTTTTCTTTGCTTGTTCCCTATTCAATAGTACACTATCATCCCATATGAATGTGTATTCTATTTAGCCTATTTCAATTTCATCCCTTTCATTACATAGTCTACCATCTCGAATGTGTCATATTCTTTTTTTCTACTCTATGAATTTTATTCACATACTTTGTGGACCTAGTCAGCTTTGTACCTATTAGTTGACAGTATTATTTAACTAGATAACTATGTCCCTATTTTTCACTCTTATTTCCTAATCTTAGATCTTTTCATCAAGCATCATGAAATACCCTATCAAAATCTTCTTGAAAAACTGGAATTCATTTAGACACTATATGCAGTGCTCTTTTGCTCCTATCTTTATTTCCACAAAGGATCCCAACTCTTGGAGTGCCTCTTCCTCTCCCTCTTATTTAGATTGCAACATGGTTCAAATCCATCCACAAGATGAGATTGGTGTATCTGATCCTTTTCATACCTATAAAGATAATTCCCATCTTCAAACATCTCACCATAACATGGAAGAAATTGACACAAGTCTATCCAATAACCTAATAGGGAATCTACCACCTAATAATCCTCCCCTTAACACCAATTTGAAGAATCCTTCTACAAACACCAACCCAACAATTGATACCAGTCATATTTTTACATAAATAAGGTAACAAATGAACATAATACAAACATCCAATACCTCCCAAATGATGCAACTACAACATCATTTGATCAAGATGGCTAATCAACCTCCCATTATTCTCCCTCAAAATAATCAAAATTTTATTCCTCCACCTCTTAGAGATGTCATGCTGAATGTCATCCCCCAAGCTATCATGAATAATAATATGCTTCAACACATCCAAAATGAGACTTTAGCCCCTTTTATTATTTCTATTTATATTGGTAACATATATCCAACTATTAAATATGATGGGACTAAAGACCCTAAATTGTTTTTAAGGCATTTTAAAATATTTATGATGGGAGTCATTATTATCCCTTCATTTAACCAATTTATGTTGGTGTCATTTCTTACCAAGGTCAGTGTCTAAGGCTATTTGTAGAAAGGTATTTATTAGGTTTAGCTAACAATGTTGGTTGAGGTTTATTTGGAGTTGATCTATTCTAAGTTTTGGCTTCTTAATGTCTTAAATAAATACTTGAAAGAAACACACTTGCTCAAAATGTAAACACACCAAACTAAATGAAATTCTTTAAAATCAATCACATAATGCTATTAAAAATTAAACACACTAAAATTAAATATCAAATCCACACTTTAAGCTAACTTGCAGAAATAAGATTATTGAAATTGAAGAAATGATAAATGTTTGTTATAAAACACACATACATTAATAATTTATTCTGACCTACAAGATATTAATCCAATCAATAGAGTATTTATATTAAATCTAATTAAAACATATAAAAACCAAGTTATAAATACCAAAAGTACATGTCTTATCTCCTTGGGGAGTGGGCCCTTGCTCACCCTTAGATTTAGGGTCAACAAAATTTAGTCCTTAAAAATCTATCTTGACTAACGCGTAGAAATGAAATAGTATTTTACCATAAAATCTTCTTATATTCAAAATAAAAATTCTGACAATGTTTTCACTCCCTGTAGATCTAGCATGGATCTAATTTGTGTTGGATATAAAAGAAACTAACCATCCTAAATATTAGGCAACAACTTAACTAACTAAAATAAAAGGATATTCAGAGAGATTGGTTTATATGGACAAAATAGATAAGAGCGTTAATACAAGATCCACACACAATTAGAAAGATCCTCATGAGATTTTTAACTACTTCTTCTAACCATATGTGCTTACCAAATCTTATATATAATGTATCTATATAATCTTATCTAAAGTTGCACCTATATCTACTAGCTTCTATAAATAAAAATCTACAAATAAATAAAAGTCTATATATAGACATATGGAAAATAAAAAGTATCTAGAGGAGTCCTTGATCATCATGGAATAGCTAAAAGAAATTTTAAAATACCTTGGAACATACTGTGAATGAGTCTGTAGTGAGTTGTGAGAATCCATAGCATGATAGTCAAAGTTTGTAGCTTGACTGTCATAATCTGTAGCTTGACTATCGTATTCTGCAACTGTCTATCAAGGTATGTAGAATGCCTAGAAATTTTTAGATCTTCTCTTGAATGATTAGTTTATGGTAATGACACTTTGTTGTCTTTATGATATCATATTAAAACTCTTATTTAGATGCTATAATACCTTTACATATCAAATATAGAAGATTAAACATGAAAATAGTTAGAACATCATGTTGATTTAATAGTTTTGAGAATATTGGTGTATTATTCTTAATTTAGTTAAAGGATCTAAGCAATAAAATCAGTAAATAAATATGCAATTATTAAGTTACTTATTTTTTAAATTTAATTACAATTTGAACCTTTTTAAAAAGAGTAATAAGAGAAAGAAAATAAGACTTAGCTAGAAAATAATTGATCAAATTGAGATAAAGGTTAGAATTCACTGTGTAGGACCAGGACACTATCATGAACTTAGATATAAATTTTGTTTTGTGATTAGACAAGAGTACCAAAAATGGATAGGAGTGGCACTAACACTGTAGTATTTGTCTACCTTTATTATCTTGAGGATCTGAGCTTTTTGGGTTTCCTACACTAGGTCTATGTGATCCTATCCATGAAGTTTCAATAGCTGAAAGTTTGTAGAACTCTCTATAAAGTAGATCTTTAATTCAAAACCTATCTTCCATTATAATTTGACAAATTTCAAGAAAGAGAGGGGGGTTAGTGTGTGTAAGATTTACTAGATGTGGACCCACACCCCTTGTGTGGGTACATTGCCTATATACCAATACTCTGAAGAGGGATTAATCTATATGTAATTCTCCCACTTGATGTGCTTTGTGAAATAGTATGTATAAAGATACAAAATTATAAACTAAATGTGCTTGAGATGGATAGGGACTAGTGTAAGAATTTGAATAAGCTTGTAAGTGTATTGCTAGCTATATGCAGAGAATAGGGAAGATTTCTTAAGTAGTCTTGCTTGTATTCTTACTTATTTAGTGGTAATTTCCAACCCTTTCCAAATGATCTTTGAATGAGATTTTATAGGGATCTATTGGTCATAGATTGAATTTGCTTGCATTAGGTCGACAAGGATAAGAATGGGGAATTAGAAGAAACTAACCATTAGGGCTAAAATTTCACTTGGACAAGAGCATAACAAGTGAACAAGAGTGGTACCAGTGCTATAGTCTAAGTGTGGTGCTACTGTCCTGAGTAGATAGGACCTGGGGGGATGGATTAATCATAGAAAGAATAGTCTGAGTGAGTTGGAACCAAGTCTAAAAGTCTATAGATAACTAAAAATTAGTAAAAACAAGTCTATGAGGGTCATGGGTGCAAGCAAGAGGGACCTATGGGTTACGTGTCATTAGTCATGCGTATGTTACTAATTTTTTTATTTTATATGACTATATTTGCCCCCCCTTTATTCTAGTGATGCAACAAAGAAAAATACTAAGATAAAGGAAAATTAGAAAGCATACCTAAACTTACCTTCAAGGGTGAAGCTCATGAAGCTATGTGATGTTGGGTGTGCATAGAGAGAACACATTGTGAAGTGTGAATCTACAAGATAAAACAAAGAGTAGATCAGTTCTTACTAGATATGTTATATCTGAAATAATAATATATAAAGCTAGGTAAGAGAGAGAGAGAGGAAGAGAAAGGAATGAATACACCTCATCGAGTACATGAACTAATACAAAACCTATTGTGATGTTGATTAATTATAGGTGATACTAGATGTGTGTTGTACCAAGAGTAATATCATGAATGAAGCTAAGTGATAAATTCCTCAAGAGTGGTTGAAGAATGCAAAAACTAGCCCTTTGGTTCCATTGTCACCTACAAAGTGAAACTAGGTGGATATATGTGTGTTGATCAATGTTTAGATTATGTGTCCAATCCCTATGAATAGGTGGCTCAAGAATACAAAGGCTAGCTAGTCCTTTATCTCTATTATTGTCTCGTGATATGAAGTTATGAACTAATACCAATATAGAATGTGTGCCATATGAAATGGATCTTGAAGCTCATGAATGTATTATGATATGATAATGTTGGCATGAATAGCTAAATGTATGATATAAACTAGGCCACTCTTGGACACTCTAAAAGATGGATATTAAGCTTGTATGAAAGCCACTCTAAATCTAGGCATTAAGCTTTTATAAAATCCATTCCAAAATGTTGAGGTTAGGCTTGTATGAAATTTTCTCCAAAATGATGCCAACCACCTATAGATGGAATAAGGCATGTAATTGCTAAGAATTCTTAGGTAATACTAAATTTAAAAAGAAAATAAAATAAATGTGTTGTGCACATTACCCCCAATCATTGGTGTCTAAAACATGGATTCTAATTTGGAAGTTATATCAACTGCCATATCTAAAATTAGAAGTGAGAGCCATCATATCATGTATGATGTCCCCTATATCTAAATTATTTGAGTGAAAGTGTATTGAAAATTACTAATTTTGAACTATTTTAGCTGTGCAAAACTATAGCTGAACCTACTTTTCTACCTGCTTTTAGAAAGACTAGTTCTTCTATTATTTAGATAGGAGCACTGAAAATGGATAGTAGTGGTATCGACACTATAGTCCAAGTTGGGTGCTATTGTCCAGGGCCAAATCTGGTAACTATTCTGACATTTTCAATATTTTCCTGGTCTATTTTGACTGGTTTGATGTCTAATTTATGTTCTAGGTGTTCTAAAAGCTAAATTTTTGACCGTTAGGAGCTTTGATCTTTATGAAAAAACCCTTGTTTATTTCCCCCTCTTCTAAGGGTAAGAATGAAGACTTTAAAATGACTACCCTCAAAATAAAGAGCCCTACAAGTGTGCTATGATGCAAAGATATATGATATAACAATGACAATAGATAAGATATCTCAAGATATATCATGGTTTGTAATGAGGGATTGTTAGATCAATAGGGGTATGCCTAGATAAATATAACAATGTAATAATACATGTAACATACTAAAATAGAACTAGAAGTTTGATTAGTTATTAGTTTGGGGGGTGGAACATGATGTCTATCATGGCATCTAATAAAGAAAGATAATGCATGATGTGGATCATGGAATTATAGATAATGAGAAGCAAACAAGCAACAAGCCCACAAGGCAAGAAGCAAGAAACATAAAAGAGTGGTCGAGGGGCCAAACAAACAAGGGACATAGGCACATGTAACTCAAACTAGAAAGCAAACATACAAGGCATGTTCAAATGCCACATACACATATAATTGAAATGTTGGTGTTAAAGCCACAATCACATGGAAGAGTACAAGCAAAGGACATTGGAAAATGTCCTAAGGCACACACATGAATAGAAGCAAAGGACATTGGCAAATGTCCTAAGGAAAAAATAGGAGATAAAAAAGAACTGAGAAATGTAATCACATCAAGCAATGATAAGTAATAAAAGGAAAGCATGTAAGAAACTAGAAACACAAATACATCTACTAATCAAATCAAGAAGTGAATGTATGCAAGATATGTTAGTACAAGACTAGGTATATGCTAATAAATACACAAGTGCCATATACTAGTGAGTGTCGATAGAATAATCTATGTAAGCTAGTAAATAATGTATATCAACATGATAATTAGAGTGTGTGGTGTAGGAATGATATAACCTAGATGGTGTAGTCATGTAGAAGATGCCCCTAGTGGGTATGTATATCAATGTATGTCTTAAATGTAGAAGTAAGATGCCTCCTCAATGGGTAGACTGGAGCAATCAAGGAGTTATATGTCATTATACACACTTAAAGAAGATCAAGTGAATCATGATAATATAGATAAATTTATAAACAATAGCATAGAATAGAAAATGTAAGTATAGCATGATGGTAGAAACATAAAGCATGGATGATGCATACAATTGAAATATTTTTGGGTTTTTAAAATTATTTGAATGTTTTTATATTTTTAAATATTTGTGTGTTTTTTCAAATTTTTTGATATAATATATGTACAATTAAGCATAATAATATATGTACAAGAAATTTGGGAAAGGATGATACTAACCGATGAGTCTTGTGGGAGACTCCATATCATGATGTCCTATATCAAGGAGAGGGATCATGCATGATTTTGAAGCATGATGAAAATGCTAAGACTGTGGATCTGAAAGCTATATATATTGTAAATGATCTAAAATATTTGAAGTAAAAATTGCATATGGGGTCCCCTTATGAATCTGAAAAGTGGATGCAACTATAGGGCTGTTAGGGACCCATTTGGTAGTAGGAGAAGCTTTCTAAACATGTTTTATATGAGTATATGCATGAGATCTCAATGGCACTACTCTAGGTGTGAACACTATAGTTAGAAGCTATCTAGAATCTTGAAGCTATGGAGGTGTATGAACTCTCTATGCTGGTGATGGATGCCTCAACTATGTTTAAATTGTAACTAGGGGAAGAACTATAATTGGTGGAAAAAATGAAACTAATGGTGGAACTACAACTGATGACTGTACTATAGAGGATGGATCTAAAGTGGGGAGTGGTAAATCATATGAAAATCCACCAAATTTAATAACTTTATTAACATGAATGAATTTCATGCATCTATAAAATATAGAAGATATTGCTCAAAGTTTATAAATCTATGGTCTACCAAGTAACATATCAAAAACTAATGCACTGGGAAAAATAGTGAATGGTGTGGCGACATGTGTTAGACTGACTTGTAGAGGAAGTAAAATCTCACCCAATGAACTCTATATATTCCCACTGAATCTACTGATAAATATGTCTATCAAGGTAATATATTGTTTTGAATATCTCAAATATTACAATAATGTCATGTGCACATATTTAGAATAGATCCATTATATATGAAAACACTATGAATAGGATGATTATGAATGTAAGCTCTGATAAAGAGTGCATGATAATTTGAATCATCCTTGATGATCTCTTACTTTGAGAAGGAAATGGAAGGTCTAGTTAAAACTATAGAATTATATACACCAATCATGTTGCTCAAAGTATGTGTCTCAATTGAAGGTGCCCTATATGTATCTGGTGGGGGATGTGCATGATATGCATGGTGAACCCTTGATGTATCCCCTATCTCTTATTTAGAATGCTATGGAAAAGGATCAGATAAGATTTTCAATGTTTTATCCTATGTTGGCTTGGCTTGAAGAGGCTCCACTAAAGTGCCAAGATCAATATGATTTCCATCTATCAAATCCTTTATCTTGTGTCTCAAACTGATATATCTATTTTTTTTATGGCCTAGTGCACTATGAAACTTGAAAAATACATGCTGATCATATCCCTTTAAAAGAGGATTTATTGGGTCAACTTCCTAAATAAGACAAAGAGATATGATGTTACATTCCAGTAGTTGTAAAACTTTGGTTGGAAAAAATGGTAGATTGGTAAAGATTTGCTGAGGAGGTGATGATAAAACCACATCTTGAGGGGGCTCAAAAGCCACATGAACTATTGGTTGATTCTAAATCTTGTTACCATTGACCTTGACTTTATATGGGACTTTGATATTACTCTTGGTTATTATTTTTGAGATACTTGTGTACTTAAGTTTTCCCATTGAAATTAGTTTGACCTCTCTTTCCTTTAGTGTGTGACACAATTTAGTGAAGGAAGAGAATATTTTGAACATAATTGATTCATGTAAAGATGGTATAAGACTCTATTTTAATAGATCTTGTGACTCTTGATCAACCATGGAGCTAGTCATCTTAGCTAAAATAGTCTTATATTGAAGAACATAATCTGTGTGATGCTCATTTGACCTTTGTTTCTATTATGCTACTTGAGCATATGAAACCTTATCACCAATGTTGATGCTGAAGTGAGATAAAAACATGTTAGCTAAAGGATTGAATGCATTAATCGATTGATTATATAGACTATAGAACCATTGTAAAGTATAATCCTTTAGGTTCCATGAAAATAACTTGGTAAGTAGCCAGTCATTTGGTACATAATCCAAGCATGTTGCATGAAAAGCTCTCAAATATGTCTCTAGATCACCCTTGCCATCATATAGAGTAATCTTGGGTTGAATAAAACCTTATGAAAAGGGTATAAAAGTAATGTGACGCACCAATGTTGTATGTAATAGAGAAAAAGAATCCAAAGCTTACATAGGTCTAGAGGAACCTTACTCAAGATGTAGCACCTTGGATTAAAGAGATCTTATCTCTTGCATAAGGGTTTCCACATTAGGGGAGAGGGATGTACTAGCTGTAGCTAGTGGTATATAGGTAGGTTGGGATACTATAGGGGTTGTTGATACATAGTTTCCGCCGTAGTGTCACTTACAATAGGTTGCTCTGAAGGAATAGGAGATTCAATTTGTTTATCTTTTTTGATTTCCATGATAGAATATAAAATAAGAGTATGATCTCAGGGCTGGTCCCTGAGTCTCTTAAAAACTTTGTAAGATCAAATCTTTATTGAGAATAACTTAATTATCAATAATAGGTGGAAGTGTATCATAAATTTGATATGGTGGGTTATGAACATCAGTGTTTGTATCATCATTTTTATGCTCATATTGCCCATTTTTAAAATTATCCTCATTGAAATTAGTGTAATCTAGATGTGTATAATATTTAACAAGAACTTGATTTGGTTATTTTTCCATGGTGTATGGTCGGGTTGAAGGAATATGGGTGAATTCAAGAGGGTTTCCACTAAGTCTTGCACTTCATCTTGAAGGAAGAGATGTAAGGATCTTAAGTATCATAAGGAAAACAACTTGGATAATAGTAAAAAATATTAAACAGATATAATCTAAACAAGGAACTAAAATATGCATAAAAAGGATATGTGGATCTCACACATGTAAGGTGATATATCAAGAAGCAATGGAACTTAGTGTATGAAACTAGGGTTTGAAAGATGATTTATTTGGAAAATATTATGAAATTTTGAATTTTAAAGTAAATTTCTAAGTGAAACATGCAACTAAAAATTTATTGAAAAAAGCTTGATTGAATAGAACCTATTAGATATAACTAGGGTTTTTAAAAATAAATGTTTTTGAAAATTACTATTAAATTTGAAATTTGAAGTGAATTTATAATTTTAATATGCTAGTAAGAAATAAAAATTTTATTAGAAAATTATTGAAAAAATAATGGGACCTAGTATAGACAACTAGAGTTTGAAAGAAATTTATTTTAAAATTACTACTAAATTTTAAAAATTAATGCTAATTTCAAATTTTAATATTTAGGTAAAAAATCAAAAAATTATAAAAAAAATTATTAGAAAATTTACCCTAAGGTTTCTAGGGTTTTTATATGAAAATAAAGTAAGTCAGGTTCACCAAATGATATAACAATTTTGAAAATATTGGTGTATTATTACAATTTAGTTAAAGGGTCTGAGTAGTACAATTAGTAAATAAATATTCAATTATTAATTTTATTTTAATTCAAACCTTTCTAAAAATAGTAATAATAAAAATAAAATAAGACTTAACTAGAAACTGACTGAGACTGAGGCTAGAATTTACTATGTAGGACTAGGACACTATCATAAACTAAGATCTAACCTTAATTTTATTATTGGATAGGAGTGCCAAAAATGGATAGAAGTGGAACTAATGTTGTAGTACACCTTTATTACTATTATCTTGAGGATATGATCTTTCTAGGTTTTATTTGTTAGGTCTGTGTGACCTTGTCCATGAATTTTTGACAGATAGAAGTCTGTAAAGCTCTCTATAGAGTAGATTTTTTATTCAAACTATATATTCCATTATGCTTTGACCAATTTAAAGAAAGAGAGGGGGTTAGTGTGTGTAATATTCACTAGACATGGTTCCACACCCCTTGTGTGGGCATGATACCTACATACTAATACTCTGAAGAGGGATCAAGTCATATGTAATTCTCCCACTTGATGTGATTTGTACAATAGTGTGTATGAAGATTAAAAATGCTAAACTAGATGTGCTTGAGATGGCTAGGGACTGGTGTAAGAATTTGAATAAGCTTATAAGTATATTGGCTAGCTATATGTAGAGAATAGGGAAGATTTCTTGAGTAGTCTTACTTATATTCTTACTTGCTTAGTAATAATTTTCAACCCTTTTCAAATGAGCTTTGAAGGGGATTTTATAGGGATTTATTGGTCATGGATTGAATTTGATCCTATTAGATTGACAAGGATAAGGATCAAGAATCAGAAGAGATTAATCATTAGGACTAAAATTACACTTAGACAGAAGCACCAAAAGCATATAAGAGTGGCACCAATGTTATAGTCCAAGTGTGGTGCTATTTTCCTAAGCAGATGAGAGTTGGGATGATAGATTAGTCATGGCTGAGACCAAATTTGGAAGGCTATGGATGACTAAGAATCAATAAAAATAAGATTATGAGGGTCATGAGGTAAATCAAGAGGGACCTATAGGTTAGGTGTCATTAGCCATACTCAAATTACCAATTTTTGTATTTTATATGACTACACATGTAAAGAATGCTAGCTTAGACTCACATAATCTTATAGAGACAAAAACATTCATCTTCTACGTTAGGCTAGTTATAAACCGTAAGAATATATGAAATTCTCAACTCAAATGACATATTTATGGCTGTGAAGGATGATAAATTGAGGTTATAATGAGTCATAGTTTGGACTCATCGTTTCTCCCACACCTTACCTTTTGCAAGTGCCATTACAAACTATTTTCTCTAGTCTTCATAAGTGTGGATTCTTAACTCTAATTTGAGGTTGAGATCATATTTGAAGTAAAAATATTATAATATTTTCTCATGAGGAGAAATAAATTCCATCTCCCTATTAACAAAGTGAATGCAAAGAGTAAATTATTCTTTAGACCATGGTCGTATGTTCTGCCATGGAAACATGGGAAAAAATAATAAAGGTGGTTTGAAATTCATTCTAATTCATAATTTGTCCTTCTTGAATTACATTGATAATGATCTAAGTGATGGCCCTAACTCTCCTAAGGGTCCATATTATAGTAGTAGGGGAGAGAATGTCTCTCCTTTTCAAAGGGATTGTTAATAGATTCTAGCATTGACTACAAGTAGTTAAAACTTGATTGAAGAAATGTTGATAAAATAATTAAAAAATGATAATACCATCATGTAGAGTGTGAAGATAGTGATCATGGATTTCAAAACATTAAAAATAGAAGCTTTTGATTTTTTTCAATATCTATTGTGACAGGGTTAATCAAAATCTTCACAAAATCATGAATAAATATGGAAGCATACATAGATGAAAAGAAAACCCAACACAGACAATCTGAATATTTTAAAACACTAACAATATATTATTCCATGTTATTATTAAAACCATTTAGGTGTTACACATATATAAGAAAACTATTTCTATATTTATAGAGATTATCTCTCCATTAAATTCTCATCCAAATCCCTCTGATTATGCAAAATTTATATATGATATATTATTGTAAAAGTATATCTACACAATATTATATACTAATCTATATTCATAACATTGTTTATAAAAATATTACTATCAAACAACGTATACATAATAATTAATTATTACTAATGTAATTATTCATATTATGATTTACAAATTACTGTGAGGATTAGCATTTTCCCTAACATTCCCCCTTTAGGTCTTACATGGTAATTTGTATTTCATAGGAACTCATGAAAGTAATGAAGGAACACATCAAATTATTATAGACCATTAATTGTTGAGAACACATCAATCGAACTAGTATGGGAAATTCAAATAGGAACATCTATCATTAACCATTCACTGAAGAGAACCACATTAACCTAAATAGTGTGGAAACCTACAAGTATGAATCATTTGTTAAACTTTTAATATTATCTCTAATAATTAGCTCAAATATAATTATATGACACTTTAAACTCTTAGGTCTACATACTAATGATGTAATTTTACTGCACATGACCACTACTATGTCAAAGAATGGATCCTACATTTACTTTATGTGACCGTAATAGACTTGTCACTAGGGGTCATCTCTACAAAGAAGTAAGGTAGTCATGGGATCTCTAAAATAGCTTCTATCCTAACTATTACAATATTCTTGTTTCTTGTAAACACTTTTTTTATGCAAGGCCCTATGTAATAAAATAAGAAATTCACCTCTTATTTATCACACATATAAATGCTAAAGATATATATATATATATATATATATATATATATATATATATATATATATATATATATATATATATATATATATGCACCAATATTAAAGGAAGAACCTTTTCATTAGTGGCTAATGAGAGGCATAGAAAGCCTCCATACTCTAGTATCCTCCAACCTCCAGTAGGTTACTGCTTACTCATTTGAAGAAGTCGTGAAGCTCAGATGCATGAAATTTTCAAGGAAAAATCCTTACTATAATTCAGACGTCACGTACAAGAGAAAATGTACTCGTGAGGTAATTTTTTTTAATAATTTTTGATAGTGATAAATCAACTATAAAATATAACTTGAAAATTTTTAACTCTTGAATAATTTTTTAAAAATTTGATAATGAACCCAAATTTACACTTTAAGATTTTTAACTTTTTCACAACTTTAATAGAATGACTAGAATTAAACCAACACTATAACAAGATACTAAAATATGTAGACACCTAAATTTGGCCACTAATGGCTTCATATATGACTTTAAACTAATTCTTGCCAATCATTGAATACCTAACCCAAGAATTTCTATTAATCTTGAATTTGGCTTATAACCTTGCATTAAATCAATTAGGTTTAATAAATTAATTAAATAAATCAAATACACATATTGAATTAATTAAAATCAAATAAATGACCCAATACCTAAAAATAATTAATTAACTTACACATCTTATTCAAAATCAATTAACAAGTTAAATCAATTTCAAATCTTAATTAAGTTCATCCATGAGCTAATAAATGAATTACTAAAAAAGAAATTTAAGAGAATCTTACCTTTGTGAGTTGTCACTTTTGGAAATATATAAAATAATATTCTAGGAGTAAGTCAAACTCAACCAAAGTTAATAAACTCAACCATGGTTATGAGTTGTCCTTTTTGGAAAATATTTAAAAGAATATCTTAAGAATATGTCAAACTCAACCAAAGTTAATAAACTCAACTATGGTTAGATTTAATCCATTCCAAGGGATTTGAAAGCCTATAAAAGCAAGCCTAGAGTCTTCATTTTTAGGAGCTCAACAAAAATAGAGTTATAATGCATGAATATATTTATGAAGCTAAAAGCTTAGTGTTATAATATTAAAATTAAGCCAAGTCATCAATCAAGCCAAGCATTCAACAATGGTGCATAGAGGAGATGATGTTAGCCATATGTCATTGATGAAGACTTATTATGAATAATTTGAGCAAGCCAAATGAAAAACATATTTGGAGCTCTTAAGGAAGGTAAAGATTGTTGTTCTTTAAATCTTAGTTGGGTTTTTAATATTTGTTTGTTCATTAAGCCCCCCCTAAGATCTAGGCTTAGAGATGTTAGTATGTTAGTGTGTTAATTCCATATTTTTATGTACTAACACTTGATATAACCTCATTTTTTTGTCAAAATTATTTATCATAAAAGGAACGCCTTATGGGGTTATCTTCATGAGAGCGCAACCCACAAACGTTTTTGTATTTTATAGTTTTAATTCTTTGTTTGTAGTTTTTGCTTTGAGTAAAAATGATCAATAAAGAATTCATAACTTTTTTTTACTCAACATTTTTATCTAATTTTTTTTAATTAATATATCTAAATATGTCATTGATAATCTTGAAAAATTTCACAAAAATATTTTTTATATTTTAGAAGTTATAGCTCTTTTTGTGACTGTCACTTTTTATTTTTTAATTTTATGATAAAATCATAAAAAATAATAACTTTTTTATTATTCATTTTTTTGACCTCAATTTTTGTATAGAGGTTAGTCCTAGACCTATAAATAACTTTAAATTTTTTTGTGACAAATAGATTTATAGTTTAAACTTTATGGCTAAATTACTGACTTTAGGTTTTTATGATTTTTGTGTTCGGTTTTCTTTTTTTTAACCTTCTAACTTATTTGCATGTTTTATTGGTTTATTTTATTTTTTGAAAAATTTTTGACTTTTTTTATTGATATTTTTTCTAGCCTTTTCCTAACTTAACATGTTTAATTTTTTGGAGTTTTGCCTTCGGATCGATAGATTTAACCAATCAAAGTTGTTTATTTCATTTGATAAATAAACTTCAAGGCTAAAGGAAGTTCTAACCATTTCTTTACAAGACCTATTTGGAGAAAATAATTTCAATCTAAATCAATCTTTTCACTCTTCATTTGGATGTCTAAAACAAACTAGGAATTCTTCTTTTTGGTGTTTAAAGAAACTTTTAAGGGTGTTTTATTGGTTAAGTTTTTGTGGTTTCTTTCAAAGTTCACAACTTAAAGACAAGGAGATAAAAGAACACCACATATTTTTTTTAGTGATATAAAATTGAATACACTTGATTATTTTTTGTAAGTTGTTTTCATTATATTTTTAGTCTAATCTTTTTTGAGTAAATAGGGAGTTGTGCGTATATGCTCTCCCATCCATCCCCTTTATAGAATTTTTGGGATCAAAAGCGTCAACTTATTTTTGGATGGTTTATAATAATTTCCATTTTCACTTCTTAAAGCCAAGGGACTAGTAACGAATCTAATCAAACACTTTCAATTTGGTGCAATGAAATTAACCTCACTTAAATTATTTACAAATTTTCTTGTTGATTGTGTATTTTTGTGAAAAGAGATGTGCGTGTATGCTCTCTCATCTGTTTCCTTTAGGGAAATTTAGGATTAAAAGTTCCATCTCATCACACTTTGATCCTAGTCCAAGGCATGAAAATAATTTTTTTTAATCCCTCCCCAAAAACAAGTAATAGTATTGGGTGATCTTGAGACAACCATAAAGTCTTTCTATTATGTTATTTATTTCATATATTTTAGCTTACAAGGGGGATTTAATTACCTCTCGTGAGTTCTATAGGGAAGATTTTACCTTGAGTTTCATCTCTCATCACTGACTTCATCCACTCTCACTAGGATCAGAGGTTTGAGTGGTTAAACCACTTTCTAGTGTTGGAGTTACACATGGGACGTATCTATACTTTAGAAATCACACTGCATTGAGCAAGTGATAGATGTAATGATTGCAAAAAGGAAAAGACATTTTTATAACAATATAAGTGCCATGGAAACCCAATTAAAGTGTATTTATTTTGCATCATTTGATGTGAAAGTCATTATGCAATTGATCCATCTACAACATTCATAAAATAATTAATTTAGTCAACCCTACTTTGCCACACCCTTGATAGGAATTTAGATGATTTACTTGTATTTTATAATTTTCTTGCTTGGTATTTTAAGACTAAAAATAATGTGTTTGTTTATAAAGCATGTCAAAAATGAATTTGTTTATACGTCACTCCTTTATCTAAGAGGCGTTATGCTGGCCATTTTACACCATGCTTGTGCCTTGAAATTTTTGCTAAACTTATTTGTGTGTGTCAATTGACTGATATGGGTAATGTTATTCTACCCAAATCATTATCAAATTTGTGTTTTAGATTATTTGAAATAAAACATTGATCACATCATTAGATAATGCTAACACCATTAGGATGCTCAATTTATTTCAAGACTTGTTTATCTTGTATCAAAAACCATTTTTTCAAACCATGTCACGTATGTCATTTAGACCTTGTTCATGCATTGTCATGTTGTTAAATCATGTCTAGCTTGTTTATTCAATCATATTTTTCAACCATTGAGTTTTTAATTAACCTTTCTAAGTTCAAATTTAAACATTGATTGATTTATGTTTAGGCCTTGTTTCGTAGGGGTTAATATATAGATCTTTCTTTTGGGTTGTGTGACTTAGGTCAATCGATTGCCCACATTTAAAAACTATCGCTTGTTTTTTCATTCAACCTATCCTCATCAATGTTTGTGCTTTTATTTGGGAAAACACAATCTTTTCTCTAGGTGTCTTTTGCCTTATAGCTTATACCAACTGATCATGTTTATGTTTGATTTCATGTGTTGGGTCTATGTCAAAACTATTCCAACCTTTTCAGATTAAATCAAATTACATTAACCTTTATTTCAAAGTCTATATTTTGACACCATTTGGTCAAAAATCCTAGTAGATCATGTTTTTTTGAGCCTAACTTTTGACCCTAATTTTGGATGAAAGCCCTAACAACTCAATTTTTTCCTTTCCTAGTTTAGACTTTGTTTAGAGCACTTTGGCCTAGACTTTGACATGCTAGTTTTATTTAGATGCTTGACCTTTTATGTATATGACATTTGATATTAGACATTTGACTATTTTATGCCAAGTTTTAGCACAAACCATTTTGAAGATACAGGTCCACCTTTTTGACCAAGTTAGACCAAGTTTGAACAATTTATCTTTTAGACATAGTTTTTTAGAGTTTGCATAACTCTAAGCCTTTTTATTTTCAGAGATTTCTTCATTGATGTGGATATGTCTAGCTACAATTATGGTGGAGTCATGTACAATCCAAATTATGACAGAACACCACACAAAATGGTTTTGATTATTATGGATTTATTCAAGACCCCTTTGATGATAATATGGTTTGTGAGATAGAATTTTATCCACCTTGCACAAATCAAATTGAATATCAAAGTCAAGACCTCAAATAGAATGATATGGTTGGTGAGGAGGAATTGAGTGTAGACCTCTATGATGAGGATGATTGTGAGACAAATTCATACCCTCCTTATAATAATCCATTTAGGGACCAAAGATAAGAGCTGATTTACAATCCAACTCAAGACCCTAACTGGGATGAATGGTTTATGAGGAAGACTTAGATGCTTTGGCTTATGAGAATAATCAAGCTCTATGATGCCCTACTATTTCTATTCTAACACCACATCCTTTGACTTGTGCGAGAAATGAAGCTCTATAATTCCCACCCATTATCTAACCACCAACCATTCCTCATTTAGTGCCTATCATCTCCCACTTTAAAAAACCCCAACCAATTTAACCCAAATGTCAACCAATCCAATTATGATCCCAACCAATCATTCAAACTAAACCTCATCTAATGTTTCATCCTTAACCCATCATTCAATCTAAACATCAACCCATCATCTAACCAAAACCCCAACCAATCTAACCAAAACCTCAACCAATCTAGTTAGTACCTACCCAACTGAGCCAATCATTCAAGGACCAAGTTTTGATCAAAACTGGTATTTTTAAACTCATTAGAAATAAGGCCAAGAGAACCAACTAATTCAAGATGTTTTTGTTGAAAAAATCATTTGTGACAAGTCCACCTATGATGAGTCACCTTTCAATCCTATACTTGTTGTCGAAGAATCTCATTATGATGAGCTAGTCTTTACTGAGTCACTTCTTAATAATTATAACTACCTTTGAGCAAATTATTACCTTGACCATATGCCTATTTTCTAAGAGCCTCCTATTGACAATCCAATCTCTAAGGAGTTGTCTCTTGACTTTTTTTCCATACTAGAGGAGTCTCACTATGACAAACTAGTCTTAGTGGATCCTATTATGCCATCATAGGTCATTACTTGTCTAACACCAAACATTCAACAAGACATAATTATAATAGATTACCCATCAAATGAAGAATTAGAATTAGATTCAGTTTTTACTCTTGAACTGACATCATATTTAGCATTAGAAGTAGAATCAACATCAATATTAACCTTGGATTTGGATTCCCTTGAGTCTAAATTAGATTCATATACAAAATATGTTCATGACTATTACAACATTGGTTATGCATGTATATCAGATCAATACAAATACATTTTTGATCCTTCCATGGTTTTTGAGGATGATTACTTTAGCATTAACATAAATTCTCCTAGTATCTTCTACAAGGATTATGCAGTCTCTTCATATTCCATTACCATTCCACAAATTGTTACCACCAACTTTCATATCCATATCATTGACATTTCACCTCCTAAAAAGTGTTGATTGGGGCCAATAAAATCATACCTTATTGAATTTCATCCATGGAAACATATCAAATGAAGAAATGAAAGGAGACCAAGATGACAATCATCTATTAGAACACTCTCTTAGTGAAACCTTTCAAAGGTGTTAGGGGTAAATCAAAGTCAAAACTCAACATCTTCTAGTGAAACCTTTTCAAAGGTGCTAAGGGAAAATCAAATTCAAAAGTCCATGTTACTTAGTGAAACCTTCTTGGATGCATTATGGGATAATCAAGATAAATTCATTGGTAGAAACTTCTTTAAGGCACTAATGGCTGAGCACAAAATTTCTTTACTACTTAATGAAGATATTATCAAAGATCAAATCAAAATAACTTTCACTCTATAGCCTAATAATATGGTAGCTACTCTCAAACCTAAACACCAAAAGAATTTGGTGATCTTATTGAGAGAATATTTAGAATTTTTTATCGCTACCACATCCAAAGTTATGTTAAATACAAAATAATAAACATTGTGTGTGCCTAAAAATCCCAATCTTCATTTGTATCCCATCCATTATCCTTTACCATTCTATTTTACAAACAAACCTATCAACCAATATTTATCCATATTTACCATCTGTGGTCATACTTTTCTTTGTAGAGGCTACAAGGATATCTTATCTCGGCACTTGAAGGAATCAAAATCAATGACCAACAAAGAACTCACAAATATTCTAGATAACTAAATATGCATCTAGTTCTTGACATAACAACTATTTAGACAAGGAGTGGGCTAGTAATTAACATGATTGACTATTTTAGTTATATCATTTACTAATTAGGATGCACATCTCTACTTCAAAAATAATAACATAATCATTTATCATACTCAGGCCATATCCAAACATTTACCATATCATATCAACTTATCAATCCTCTTGTTATTGTCACATATCCTAACCATTCACATTATCACTTGGGGGAAACCCTCTTACCATTTTATCCATTATATCAAACCATCAGTATCCTAAATAAGGCCATCCTACTAGACCATCCAACCATTCCATTCCTACTTGACCAAACATGTTTTGAATCCTATCAACCTAGCCCATTTGAATTTGGTTCAACCATTGGTTTCACATTTTTAACATGCAAAATCAGACCAATTTCAATAGTTATTTCAAGCATTTCATATAGAGGTAGTATTTTGGAGTAGTATGATAGAAGTATTGGTAGTTACATCATTTGTTTCTTATTCCCTTATTATCAAGTTTGCTTATGTGAGCTTGATTATATCACTTATTGGGGTAAATTGGTATCATTGATCTATCAGTTATATCCTAGTTATAACCACCTATGGATAAACTAGGGGAAGCATTTATTTATTATGCCTTGACATATCACCTAGCCATTCCTATGTTATGTTATGCCATCATACCAAGTGTGCGTATTTTGTTTGAATTGACTGCTACACTAGTCACATCCCTCTACTGTAAGGTGAACTACTATAAACTAAAACCATTTTAAAACTATGTGAGTTATGTTTGATTCATGTTGAGGTTAGTTTAGTCTCCCTTCAGCCATGTTCTCATCATTTTGTGAGCATCATTTCAAGTTATAATGCTCTCATCATTTTACGAGTAGGTATCTTATCATTCTCTAATGAGTTGAGATACCTCAAAATGCCAAAAAATATTTCAAATATTTCAAAATCTAAAAACATTTTTCTTATATAATCTTAGTTAGTTATCCTTAATCCACCCTACTGGGGCAAAGTCATTGTTAGGATGCTTTCTTTTAATTTTTATTTTCAGTATTTTTATCTATTTGTTTATTTCAATTTATTTGTCTAATTATGCACTTTTTATTTGTTTGCTTGTAAATTTGTTTGATTTCAACACTATTGCCTTGACTCAGTCTATATGTGTTCATTGGGTGATTATTTGTGCACATTATTCTTGAGTCCATCCATATTCATGTGTTTACATTGTCATTATGGTTTTTATCATTGATGCATTGTTTTATAGTGAGTAATGGATTTTGAGAGTCAATCCTTATGCATATTTCAACCAAGTCTTCATGGTGTTCTATCATGATGCCTACCATCACATACTATAACAAAAAATAGCTTTGAGAGGTCTACAACATCAATGCGTCATCACTATCTCTTCAATACTGACATCAATAATAATCCTAATTTGATACCCAATCATATCCCAAATAGAGTAATTAAGTAATGAAATAATTTCAACCTTTGTTAGTTTAGACGAGCATCTCCATACTAGTAGGTTGTCCTAATTCATCTTTATCTTCTATATCAACTTATCAATCATAAACCATCAATCATGTTTTCATAATTAGGGTACACTACATCAGCACTACAAACTATCCCACATGCATTCTCAATGATTATATCACTTGTTGGGATAAATCTTTATGTTATCACCAATTTTTCTTTTTTATTTGTCTATCCTAAATGAGGTAGCTCTATCTTCTCAATGATTATATCATTTGCTAGGGTAAATCATTGTGTTATCATACCACATTACCATAATCAGGGTACAATGCTTATAATGACCTTTGGGCAAACCATTATACACCATCCTACTTGAATTTCTTAGTTATTTTACCCAACTTTGGGTAAATCATTATGTTGTCATCCCATCATCTTCATTTGTTTGATCCCCTCATTTCATTTCTTTATTTTGAGGGACCATTTGTCAACCCACTTACCAATCACTCCCTCGAGGGGGTAGGTACAATTCAATCATTACCATTGTAGTTGTAAGAATAAAAAACCATTTTATTCTTTAAAAAGATGTTACTATGCTTATAACTTATAATATCTTCCTAAAAAAGGACAAATTGTAGACACCTAAATTTAGCCACTAATGGCTTTATATATGATTTTAGATCAATTCTTGCCAATCATTGAATACCTAGCTCAATAATTTCTATTAGTCTTGAATTTGGCTTCATAACCTTGCATTAAATCAATTTGGTTTAATAAATCAATTAAATAAGATAAATACACATATTGAATTAATTAAAATCAAATAAATGAACAGATGCTTAAAAAGAATTAATTAACTTGCACACCCTAATCAAAATCAATTAACAAGTTAAATCAATTTCAAATCCTAATTAAGTTCATCCATGAGCTAATAAATCAATTTCTAAAAAGAAAATTCAAGAGCATCTTAACTTTGTGAGTTGTCACTTTTAGAAATATCTAAAAGAATATTCTAAGAATATGCTAAACTCAACCAAAGTTAATAAACTCAACCATGGTTGTGAGTTGTCCCTTTTGGAAAATATCTAAAAGAATATCTTAGGAATATGTCAAGCTCAACCAAAGTTAATAAACTAAACCATGGTTAGATTTAACCATTTCAAGGGATTTGGCAGCTTATAAAAGTAAGCCTAAAACTCTTCATTTTTAGGAGCTTAATCAAAGTAGAGTTATAATATAGGAATAGATTCATGAAGCTAAAAGCCTATTGTTATAATGTTGAAATTGAGCCAAGCCATCAATTAAGCCAAACATTCAATAATGGTGCATAGAAGAGATGATGTTAGCCATATGCCATTGATGAAGACTTTTTATACATAATCTGAGCAAGCCAAATGAATAAATCATTTAGATCTCTCAAGGAAGGTAAAGATTGTTTTTCTTTGCATTCTAGTTGGGTTTTCATTTATTTTTTGTTTATTAAGATCCCCTTAAGATCTAGGCTTTGAGATGTTAGTATGCTAGTGTGTTGACTAACACTTGATTTAACCTCCTCTCTTTGTCAAATTCCTTGATCACAAACTATACATAGGAATTTTAGCGTACATTATATAATATCAACTTAACTTAAAATAATAATTGTTTGACTCTTTCAAAACTTGGACCAAGACAATGAATTTGACAAATAAACTGTGACTTAAGAAAAATTGACACTTAGAATTTTGGATAAACAACATCTATGACATACATATTATTGAGATGACTCATAACAAAGAAATATTCTTAACAATACTACTTTAATGTTTTGACATATCAACTTAACCATATAAAATAAACTAAGTGTATATCTTGATGGACTGACATACTCATTTATAAAGGTCATGTGGTGGTCCATGATCCATGTTTGTTGTACATGCTTATTCTAATAAAATCGATGATTGAATTGAACTCTATGTGTTGTGAAGATAAAATGACAACTCAAGTCTTATTGATAGAGATGTAGAGCTAGCAAAAGTAGCTATTGAAAACTATTAGCAATGAGGTAAGCATGGGGAATAAATATAATTGCTTGCATCAATCCCTGAATCAAAACATGTTAAAATGCATCGTTGTAATGAATAATACAAAATTTAAGATTTTTTTTTGTATATTTTATATTATGATTTTGAGCTTGAGATAGTTATCTTAGCGAATAGTAGACACATATTTAGATGCAAAAATATGAATTATATGAAAATATCTATGCCAAGTGAATGATTAATGAAATTGTACACACATAAACTGAATCAACATCATATAGTAAGTGTTACTCTTGAATTCTTGGTTTGGATTACTAATTGATCTTAATGTAATTAAGTGCATTTGAGTCAATAAGAACATAGACAAACCAAATATCTCACTAAAATATTGTGTCCTCCCAACAAAAATAACATTAAATTCTATATTGCATGGTTCTTGAAATATACTATGGATTTTAAATGCATTCAAACTAGTAGAAAGGAATTCATGTGGTGAAGGGATGTCTTGAGGGAGACAACATCATCGATAGAATGAAATCAATGTTGGCATATTAATAACTCCAATTTTTTTTAAATGGTTGACACATAATCAATAAATTTGCTACTCTAGAACTAGATGCTAAATAAATTATACCTTTCAATCCACACGTAGGTGGGCATATGAAGTGTAGCTAGGATTTCACATGTAATAAATTTAAAACTAATCCATTATAACATCCTAATTTGATACTTAATGATAGGGTTAATTAGAGTCTTCACCAAATCATGCAAACATATGGAATCATATATAGATGAAAAGAAAACCCAACACAGACAATCTAAATATTTTTAAACATTGATAATATATTATTCAATTTTCTTATTATTAAAACCATTTGGGTGTTATAGATATATAGGAAAACTATTCCTATATTTATGGAGATTATCTCTCCATTAAATTCTCACCCAAATCCCTCTGATTATACAAACTCTATATACGATATATTATTTTAATAATATATCTAAACAATATTATATACTAACCTATATTATTAATATTATTTATAATTATATTACTACCAAATATAACTACCAAAAAACCTATATGTAATAATGAATTATTACTCATGTAATTATTCATATTACAATTTACAAATTACTATGAGGACTAACATTTTCTCTAACATATTGTGCATTACCAAACTGGGGTCTGATACATATACCGACTTCTATTGTAGTACTCACATGATCATTATATCTCTTATACCATGCTATTTGATTTCTTTAGGTAGAGAGAAGGGCTCTCAATTTTAACTCACCAATAAATAGATTGACCTAGAAATCATTAGTGTTTCCCAAAATAATATCATAAATAAAATTAACATAATAAATCCTATTTGTCAAGAGTACTTTTTTGATAAACTATAAATAATTTTTCACTTGTGTTAATCTCATATAGAAATCCAAAAGATATTGGGAGTAATTTCCATCTACGAAATTTCTCATGCAAGAATAAACTATAGGAGGGAGATGGACTCCTACAAGCTAATTTTTTTTCCCCAAGCTGATAGGTAAACTATATAGTTTTTCTAGCTTATTATTCCTACTAATGTGCTTATGTCAAGTCTTATTACATATTTTATTTCTCCTTATTAATAATTTTATTTTTCTTCTTCAGTTCTCCAAGCTTAAAATATGTTTGTTCCCATTGACTTTTGACATCAGGGTAAGACATAGTGGTTTGACAACCTTATTCTACCATATGTTTGGGAGGCACATTATAAGATTTAGAGGCTATTTATGATTTCAATGTTGTATTATCCTATTTATATTTAAGAATATTCCTTCTCAATAACACATTATCTTCTTCAAATTTCTTGGCATAACTTCATAGATCAATAACTTCATTCTCAGATTCATCCAACTTCTTATGTAATGATGTTATTTTTTCACCCTTCTTATAAGATTGAATTTGAATGCTTTCTATATTTTATAAAAAATGAGAAATAACAAAATATTTACACAAAGATAGTGATGATCCAATTTCTATGAGAGAGGAGGATCACATGGTTTTGGCTTCTATTCCTGCTATGGAGACTGGGGGACAAGAAAAGGAGGACCCTGTTTAGCATGAAGACCCTGTTGAGACTAGAGAGGAGGAACTAATGGATAAGGAGGAAAAAATTAAAACGGTTGATTCCCCTCCACATGAGATTGCAGAAGACATTTGTGACTCTTTGCAGAGGGAAGCCAAGTTTTCCTTCCTACATTCTGCTAAGTTCAATGTTGATTCGATTCTCCAAGTTAATTCTTGGATTTATAATGAAATAATGGGGCTGAAGAAGAAAGTGGAAACAATGCAACACAATCAAGATGCTGATCGGGCCATAATCAACCACTTGGAGGTGAAAATGGAGATATCCCAAAAAAACTTAAAGATTATGAGCATAATCTTAGAATGCTCATCAAGGAAAGTGGAACAAAGATGGAGCAGGTAACATCAAGCATCTGTGCTGCTACAGCTAGCCTTGGTAAAAGAGTAAATGAAGAAATAATATCCTTCAAGGGTCTAAGTAAGATGACAAGGCAGAGTTCAAGGAAGAAATATTTACAAGCTGCTGCTACTTCAATTGCTGACTCTATCAAGGATACTACTACGATTGGGAAGGAGGCTGTCAAGATGATCATGGAACTGCAATAGAAGCTTAGGGTCTTCTTTGTTGGTTTTGTTCCTATTTAGGTCCTTATTGCTAGTTGTTGTAACTAGTTCTTGTTTTTGGTCTTGTGTCCTGGTTCTTGGTCTTAAACTTTATTTGAGGTTCTAGGTCCTTGTAAAACCTAGGTACTTTTATTGGACTATGATTGTGGTTTCAAATCCCTGTAAAACCTGATTTTGATGTTGCTCTTTAGTAGGTTTCAGGACTGCTTTTCTTGGTGGTTGTTAATGCTTTTTCTTTTTTGATTCTGTTTAGGGTTTTGGGGTCCCTTCAAAACCTACTTTTATCATAATCTAAAACAAAATCTTTACACTAAGCTGAAAATAGTAGATGGGAAATGTCCTCTATGTTTTGTTTGATTATAGATTCTAGGTGGGATAATGCCAAGGCATGTTCAATTCTACATCTTCTATCTCTTTTGATGGTTGGAATTCTTCATCAATCATGGGAGTTTTACATTTATTAATGGATGGATATGTTTAGTAAATAAAAGGAATAATTTCTTCAAAAACATCCTATGTAAAATAAGTCTCCACTTCCTCTTTATCTTATGCTACACTGATAGTGGGTTCTTGCCATAGGCTATCAAGAGTTTCTGAAATAATTATTTCATCATCATCAACAACTAATAGTAACTTTCTTCTTCTCTTCTAAGTGAAAATAATAATTTATTCATGTGATGCCTCTTGAGGTGATGGATGTGGAACAAGGTCTGTATTAGGTTCATATTCTATGATTTGAATGGGTTATTATGTAGAAGAAGATTGAGAAAATGGCTTAAGGTTTCTTGTTAAATAATTAAGTCTTAATATTTTTCTTTGCTCTAATGGTACAACCATATTGAGGGGATTTGTAGGTCTAGGTGTATCAGCCCTAAAGGTTGATATTGTACTTCATAATGATTTGAGAGTAGCCATTTTGGAGGAAGAGACCTTTGGTATAGCCCTAAAGATAGAAGCAAAAAGATCTCATGGTATGGTCTTGGAAAGATTTAGGTGTTTTCTCTTTTTTCCCTCAAAAAAATATATTCATACTTCTATGCCCTGATCTCGTTGAAGAAAATGATGTTGGATTATCAATTGAATAAGTTCATGATGGTAGACAGTGGATGGATTACTAGAGTACCACATAACAATTACTTATATAGACCCTAAAAAAATTAAAGGTAAGTTGATTCTATTTTGGGGATGTTATAGGCCATACCTCAAATGAATCAACATTCTCATTATAACATAACTCAAAACACTACATTATCCATCACAAGTGAGATATTTGATGAACCAAAAAGATACAGACCTCATGAGTCTCTGTTGATGCCTTTGATTTTTCCATTGACATCATGAACACACTAACACTGGTTCTCCCTTGCCATGGAAAATGTAGATGAGGTCATTGAAAGAATATCTTCTTGTGATCCTGGCCCCTTCATCCAAAATACCAGACAATTCTCTAATGAATTGGATGGAGAACGAAAATTTTATGGCTCTAATAGTGGAAAATTTTGTCTTCAAATGGAAAATAAAATCTATGACAAAGGTTTCATCAAACCCTTAGAATTTTATCATAAATTTAAGCCACCCTATAGCTTCAAACATCAGTTTTGCTTGTTCATCTCCTAAGAGACCTTATACATATTTGGGCTTAGATTTCTTTTTCTATCCCATTCTAAATTTCCAAGTCTCACAAATCATAATAGTTTACATCTTTACTCAAGAAGTAAAATGGCACTTCATTGGGTTCAAGCAATGGATTGTGGTATCAACGGTACCTTTTTGTCTTAGTGTTATAAATGAAGCTCAAAGCTCTCCAAGCATGTGTTGTGATGATGATAATAAGTTTATCATGTCATGAGATAATAATGATTATTTATTATTAGCTTTTTATCCATTTGTAATCATCATGCCTCCAATCTTTATATCAATTGCTTGTCCACATGAGTTGTGATGTGATGACAAAGACAAGGCCATTATGGAAGTGAATTTTTATTGATAGAATGGAGTCCATATATTTTAGTCAAGTATCAAAAGGTAACTTTTTGAAAAGATTCCTTGCTGACATGGAAATATCTTAGGAGTAGGTCTAGACACATCCTTCATATACAAACTATGGATACTTGCCAAAGATTGAGCATATACTTATAGAATTAGAAACTTAAAAGATAACCCTTAGTAAAAGAATAAATATTATACCTCTAAAAATCATGATATTATCTTTTCTTGTCCTTTTTTACCTATTCTAACAAAAAATAATTGTATGGATTAGTATAAAGAATGGTATAAAATAAGACAACATCAATGTTTATTACCTTGGGAATAAGGAGTATCAATCATAGATGATTATTAATCCTAAATTTTTGAACTCATTTCTCTATTTTTTTTAGTTTTTTTCCCTTGACCAACCATTTACTAGTTTTATAAACAAGGCTCATTTTGCAGTACATGATTAGCCAACAAGCTGATTTTTTGGTCATGACTATCAACAATGTCTCTAAAGATTTTCTTTGTTTAAATTTACTATTATTATTTTTTACTTTTTTATTTTTTTATTTACCTTTTTAGAAAAAAATTTAATTCTCTTCCTTTATTAAGGCCATCTTGTCTTCAAGGATCGATTGTCATGGAAGTTTTGAGTTCTTCCATAAGGCCAAACTCATGTTATACTAGCTGGATGAATTCTTATTTACTAGAAGGATTTTGGTACATATTAAACCTTTGTACATTAAATAGAGGTCTCTTCTAATTACCATCTATAGGAAAAAATTATACTGAACCATTATAAAAAAAAATTCTATCTAAAAGGTCCTAACTATCTAGTTCTCAACTTGCCTTTGAAGTGTTGGTATTTAGAATCATACAAAATTACCTAGTCTCCTTTGAATTGTATTTCCTTGATGTGAAAATCATGCCATTACTTCTTTTGGTATTACATTATTTTTATATGCTGCAAATCTTCTGATCTCATTTCATCTAGCTCATTTAGTTATAAAATTCTTTTTATGTGTGCTTCATCCAATTCAATACCTACTTCTAGTGCAGTCCTTAAAGTTTACATCTCAAATTCAATTGAAAGGAGAGGTTTCTTCCCAAATACCAATTCTTATGGTGAAAAAATAGTAATGGTCTTCCACATTATATTGTATTCCCATATGGCTTTTAGAAGCTTGGCTACCCAATTTTTCCTACTACTGACTATCTTGGTAAGGATATTCTCTAAATATTTATTGGTAACTTATAACTTTCCATTTAATTGTGGGTGGTATGGAGAAGAATTAAAATGCTTGAGTTGGTATATCTCTATGAATGCTTGAATAATTTTGGACATGAATTTGGGTCCATGATTAGAGACTATTGCTCTAGGTGTTCTAAATCTCTACATGATTCTAGAGTATAAAAAGTTTACTTCTACGTCTTCTCTTGCAAATGGAAGAGCTTGTATTTCATCCCATTTGGTCAAATAATTTGTACATAATAGTAAATACTCCTTTCCTTGAGAAGGTAGATCTATGGGCATAATAAAGTATATGCCTCACTTTTCAAAAGGTTCCAAAACTATTTGAGGATGGAGGGGCATTTTTGAAGATAGTGTAGGTTTACCCATTCTCTAGCATGGATCACATTATCAGATGTACCTCTTTACCTAATTATGAAGAGTTGGTTAGTAATAGCCAACCCTAAGAATCTTGTGTACTATCCTTTTGACTGAGTAGTGTCCTCCACTAGGTTCATCATGACAAGAAAAAATTATGTCATATATTTCATTCTCCTTCACACACCTATGGAAGACATGATCAAGTTGATATTTAAACAATATACCATCAATCTATTTAAAATAAGAACTTGATTTAATCAAATGTTTATTTTATTTTCTAGTGAACTAAAAAGGCAAATTTAGTGTAGCCAAAAAGTTTGCTATATCAACAAACCAAGGTGATTATGCTGCAATACCAAATAGTTTCTCATTTGGGAAATTGTCTTCTATAGGTTTTTATTCATCTGAATTATTCAATCTAGAAATTAACTCAACAACCACATTGAACTTACCAATATTATTATGTCAAATTCCTATAATATTAATATTCATCTTATAATTCTTCCTCCTATCACTGGTTTATTCATCAAATACTTGATAGTTGCATGATCAATATATAAAAATATTTTGTAACCAATGATATATTGTCTTAATTTTTTATGGCATAAATCACAACAAAGAATTATTTCTCAATGGTTGTGTATTTTTTATTAGTAGGAGTCAAGTTCTTGCTAATATAACATATGGCGTACATTTATCCTTCTTCATCTTTTTGTACTAGAACTACCCCCATAGCATGAATAGATGCATCAATGTAAATATGGAAGGGATATGACCAATTAGGTCCTCTTAGGATTGGGGCAAAACTCAATTTTTCCTTAATAGTCTCAAAGGCTTATTAGCAATCTAGACTCCAAATAAAATCAGTCTCTTTTGTTAGCAAAGCAAACATTGGATTAATAATTTTGTTGAAATATTCTATTAACTTTTTTTAATATTCTACATGGCCTAAGAAGATTTTGATATCAGTCTAGTTTTGAGGGATACGTAAGTTTGAAATTATTTCAATTTTCTTTGGATCCACTTATATTCCTTTTACAAAAATATGATGTCCTAAAACTATCCCTTCCTCTACCATGATCAGTCATTTTTCATGACTCAAAGATAGATGGTGTTATTCACATATTTTTTGTACTCTGATTAGATTATTAAAAATTTCATCAAATTATTATCCATGAATAGTAAAATCATCCATGTAAATTTCTACATAATCATTGTTTAAATCTAAAAATATGGCTAAGACTACTCATTGGAAGGTAGCAGGTGCATTACAAAAACCAAAGGGAAATACCTTATATACAAAGGTCCCCATGGACAAGTGAAGGTTATTTTATCCTAATCTTCAGGTGTAATTTATATTTAATTATACCCACTAAGACCATCCAATAAATAGAAGTATCTTTTCCTTCCTAAGTTGTCAAGTACTTGGTCAATAAAGGGTAAAGAAAAATAGTCTTTCATGGTTGTTTTATTCAGTTCTCTATAGTATATGCATACTCTCCATTTACTATTTTTTTTAGGAACAATAACCAAGGGAGAGACCTATTGGATTTTATAAATAGGATAAATGAATCCCACTTCTAGAAAATTTTCTATCTTAGTTTTCATAATGTCTCTTAAGATAATATTAATTCTTCTATGAGGTTGCCTTACTAGTTTAATGTTCTATGTGTGGATATGGTAGGTGAATACACTTGGGATGGATTATATTCATGTCTTGATATTACCAAGAAAAAGATTTAGTATGTTATCTAAGTACATCAAATACCTTTACTTATAGATTATCCTTCAACCAACTATTTATGTTGAGTAACTTCCCTAGTGATATTGTTATTTTCTTATTACCTAGATGAGAATAATTTATTTGTTTGAATTAGATCATTAAAGAGTTGAGATAATAAGGATGTGGAAAAAACATATATAATGTGACAACATATTTGACAAATTTATCTCCTGGAGAAATCACTCCAGCTAGAGGGTAATAAAAGGCTATCAAAAAAGTATTTTGACCTTCATGTGCCCATTGCATAACACTATGTTAGATGCCTCTATGATCATACATAATGTTTTAATAGGTGGGAAAGGAAGGATGTTTAGAAGGATAGGAAGTGATTTCATTATAGGATCCTCTATCAAAATTTGTAGTTGGACTACCAAGGTTTGTAGTATTTCTAATACTTCTTGTTAACTCATCCTCTATTTCTTCCACATGATCAGTGATTATAACCATAGCTAGAGAAGAGATAATAATATGTTTTATCTAGGTTGATCTACCCATAATTATTTTATAATATTGATTGATGGTTGTGCATGTGGATATAAATAAATGCAATTTTCTTTAATACCATTTGAGATGGTCATATCCCTTGATCTGCAAACAATTAGGTCTACCACTATTTCTAACCAAGGCCTTCCTAGGATCAATGGGTATCCAATTTGTTTGTTTTTAGACTAGACAAAAACAAAATAAATGGGGTACTCTCATGAATATATAATTAATGTTATATCTACAATGATGCCTTGTGGTTTAGTAATGGAATAATCTACCATGTATAAGATTGTGGTGGTGGGTTGCATATCTGTTAGAGAGAGATTTTTCATGGTGTCCATAGTCATTACATTAATAGAAAATCACAATTCCACCAATACATTTGGTATCTCTTTCTTTATAATCATTAAATAAAGGATAAGACTCCCTGGGTCCCCATACTTGGGTAAAAGTAACTTGCTAATAAATCAACAAGCTTTCCATCTACATGTATAGTCTTGGGATATTGTCTTTTCCTTCCAAGTGTCTTAATACACAAACTTTTGAACACATGATTGAGTTTTGGAATGTCCCTAATGGATTGTAATAATGGAATTTATATATTGAGTTTTATGAGTTCTTGACTCAATTCAGATTCCCTTTTGTTTTCCACTTCCTTCAATTGTTTTGGAAAGGGAACAAGTGGAGTTGTGCCAACTTCCTCTATTTTTATAGGTTTCTCTTATAATTCTTATTATTTCATTGGTTGAGTCTGTTGACTTGATTTTTCATGAGGCATTTATGTGATGATAATCTAAGGTTCTTGTAACATTTTTCCTGACTTGAGATGTATGTCTGCACATTCAATATCACCTACACTTATAGTTTCACCTTGTTAATTTACATAAAACTACCTATTCTTTGGATTTACTACTAGCTAGGCAAGTAGCTGGGGTTGGTTTACTTATTTTTTAGGTGGTTCTTGAGTTTTTTAAGGGGCCATCAATGCTTATTATTATGGAAACCTTTTTTATTGATTATTATAGTTTAGGCCAGGGTTCCAATGTTAATTTACCCATGGTTTTTGATGAGCTTGGGGTATCCAAGATTGTTGAAAAGGTTGAGACATCATCCATGGCTATGGCATCTATTCCAAGTTTCCCCACTAAGGTGGTGTTGCCTAAATTTTTGGAGGCACATGCCATTGTGTAAAAGGAATCCTTGAGCCAAACTATTGTGGTTGATTTTGTGGGAAGGCATTTCCTTGTCTTTGTACATAGTTTACTTCCTCTATGGTCTATATTTTTTATTTTATCTGGTTATTAAAATTATGAAGGAGATTAAAACTTATTTTATCATGATTCTGAGCATCACATATTTCATATATTTATGTTTTATCTAGAGGACAATCTTTAAGTGCATGTTTTAGTTTATACTTTGGATAATAGATTTCTAGTGGTTCAGTGTTAGATTTAGCCTTAGATTTCAATCCATCTAATGTTGTGTTCAGTTATACCAATATACCTCTTTTAAAATTTTCTAGTTCCTCTATGAATTGGCTTACATCACTAGATTTCCCTATTTTACCTCTCTTATTGCTAGGTTTTGTCCTAGAGTAGTTGGTACATAGTTGTGTAATATCTTGGAAGTCTAGTTTTTTAATATCTCTATTTTACATGAGATTCAAAGAATCCATAGAGGAATCATCCAATATTTTAAGTAAAATAGTTTTAATCACTTCTTTAGATAGCTCATATCCACACTTATTATGGGAAAAATCAAACCGATCTAGATAATCTTCAAAGTTCTCATATTCATTTTATTTTATCTTGAAAAATTCTTCTTTTATATCCTTGAACCTACAATAATCTTGGTATTTATTCAAGAATATTGTTTCCATTTCTCTCCAAGTATTGATAGATTTTCCTATTAGGCCCATAAACCACCTCATTTCTCCTTCCTTCAAAGTAGAGGGAAAGAGTTTTAACTTTTGATTGTTTGAAGTGTAATCATAGGTTTGATAGATAACTTTGAACTCAAAAAGGAATTGATCTAGGTCTTGAGTGGAAATACATCTAAAGGTAGGTAGATTAGATGGGGAAATGATTTTCATTGTTGTTCGTTCATCATTATGAAAGATGATGGGGTAAGAGAAAGTCCTCTCAGAAGGATTCATGTGAGGGATTTCAACATGACCTATATTTTTTCCCACTATAAATAGATTTCTATTGAGAGGAAGAGATCATTTAAGATCTTTTGGTTGTTTACTGTCTGAAATCTCAACTTTTGAAGAGGAATATTCCTCTATATCTTGGGATGTACTCCCAAAAGACTCACTTATTTCTTTCTTCAAGATTTATATATTTTTTAAAAGTACCTTTATTCTCTCTCCTAAAGGATGAGGAGTTTTTGGAATAAACCTTCCTTGTGAATCCCTTTGCCTACTCATATACTTGTATTTAACAAGAGAGTAATTTATTCTATTTTTTTTACTATTAGCTTAAGAGTTTATCTTACTAACACTTTATAAGATTTCCTCAACAATGATGACAAAATGATGCGAGTCATTGTTATCCATTAATTTAACCAATCTATGTTGGTGTCATTTATTTTTAGGGCTAGTGTTCAAGGTTATCTATAGAAAGGTATTTATAAGGTTCAACTAACAATGTTTGTTGGGGTGTTTTTGGAGTTGATCTATCCTAAGTTATTACTTCTTAATATCTTAACTAAATGCTTGAAAGAAACACACTTACTCAAAATTTAAACACACCAAACTCAATGAAATGCTTTAAAATCATCACACAATATTGCTGAAAAGTAAACACACTGAAATCAAATATCAAATGCACATTCTAAGCTAAGTTGTAGAATTAAGATTACTAAAATTGAAAAAATTATAAATTCTTGTCATAAAACACACATACATTAATAGTCTATTCTAACCTATAGTTATTAATCCAATCACATAAATTATTTATATTAATTTTAATAATAAAAAAAAGAAACAAATTATAAATAGCAAAATTACATGTCCTATCTCCTTGGGGAGTCGGCCCTTGCTCACCCTTAGATTTAGGGTCAAAATAATTTAGTCTTTAGAAAGCTATCTTGACTAACACGTAAAAATGAAAGAGTATTCTACCATAAAATATTCTTGTATTAAAAATGACAATTTTTATAATGTTTTCACTCCCTATAGATTGAGCATGGATTTGCCTTTTATTGGATACAAAAGAAACTGACTGTCCTAAATACTAGGTAATAACTCAACTAACTAAAACAAGAGGATATTCAAAGAGATTGGTTGATATGGTCAAAATAGAGAAGAGTGTTACAAAAATATCCACATGCAATTGGAAATATCTTCATGGGATTTATAACTGATTCTTCCAACCATATCTGGTTACCAAATCTAATATACAATGTATCCATATCATTTTATCTAAAGTTGTAACCTATATCTACTACCTTCTATAAATATAAAGCTACACATAAATATAAGTCTATATATAGACATATGTAAAAATATAAAGTATTTAGAGGATTCCTATATCATCATGGAATAGATTAAGTAACTTTTAGAATGCATTGGAACATGTTGTGGATGAGTTCATAGCTATTTGTGAGAATCTATAGTGTGATTGTCAAAGTCCATAGCTTGATTATCATAATCTGTAGCTTGATTATCATAATTCATAGCTATCTATCAAGGTCTATAAAATTCTTGGTAGAGTCAAGAACTTCAATTGAATTATCATTTCATGGCAAATATACTTCCTTAGCTTCATGAGATCATAGAAAAACTCTTATTTAGATTCTATAATACATGTACATATCAAATATGGAAGACTAAACATGAAAATAGTTATAACATCATGTAAAGAATGCTAACTCAGACTCACATAAGCTTATATAGACAAAAACATTCATATTCTACCTTAGGCTAGTTATAAACCCTAAGAACACACACAATGCTCAACTAAAATGCAATATTTATGGCTATGAAGGATGATATAACATGGTTATAATGAGTCATAATGTGGACTCATCAATTTATAAGTAGTGGATCCAAACTAATACTTTTGCCACAACTAAAATTTTAGTTAAAAATTTCATCGATGATGTATTAGAATGGTACAATCAACTTCCCTAACATTTTATATGGAAACTAGAGGATTTAGTCAATCCTCTAACTAAAGAGTTTCAACACAGTGATCTTATTGAGAATTTCCCTAAGCATTTAATCAATGCTAAGTAATCTCCCATTGAAACAACTCTTGATTTTATCAAATGATGAAAATATTTGGCCCACAAGGCCAATCATAATAATATTTATGATAATTTTTTAAAACTCTTTATAACAACATTAACTCCTTCACTTCAATACAAGGTTCATAATTTTACTCCTTAAACATAAAATGAATCTCTTGACCAAGCCAAGCATAAAGAATTCTTAATGAAATAGTTTGAACCCAATACCAAAATCATTAAAGGATATTTTAAACATTTAACTAATATGATAATCAAAAATCCTCCTCAACCCAAACTAGAAGTAGTCAAAGTTAACAATCCCCAACCTTCTCATATGGCATTAATTGTGTAGTAAATGAAATAATTTTTATCACCTTATAAACCATTTAATTACCCTAATACTCCCCCTAGATGGTATGACCCTAGTAAATTTTGTTGGTTCCACATTGACATAGGTCATGCCCATGAAACATGTAGAGGGATTGAAAAATTTGTTCTCTCTTACATGCCAAGTGATTCATTCAATCATGAAGTCATGATTTAAATCTATCATCAAGATTACCTTAATGCTTCTCACAAAAAATAAGCTCCCAAAGTTTCTTCTTATAATAACCAAAAATATTTCTCCACATCTAATGCTCAATAAGCCAATAAATATATTTGTGAAATTGATGTTGTGTATGAGCAATATTACATCAATTATCAATATGTCAATGTAGATAACATCAATTATCAATGTAAGCTATCCCTCAAATACCCCATCACCAAACCTAAGAAACCATCTTTGGAAGAAAAACTTATAAAAGATACTGCCACTACTCAATTAACTTAAAAAACCAATGAGGAACCATATCTTCCATTCAAACCTCTAACCATTTTCATTCCTCATAAACCTATTTTACTTTGTAAGCCTCATGCTTGTTATTCTTCTTCCAAAACCCATTAGAAATTTTTAGAAGAACTTAATTCCATGCCTTGTCAAATTCCTCTTATGGAGTTAGTTCATACCTCTCCTTATCATCGTAAGTTCCTCATGCAACAACTTTAAAAAAATGAAGATCCATATCCTTTATAAGAGGAACCATCATCTCCTGAGCCTCAACCAACTAAAGTGTATACCATTGAATCCATTTTTACTTATTCAAAACCCTCCATAGATTTTCTCAAATAATACATGATCAATGATGAGATCATCTTGAGATGATGATCCGCCAGTCTTTATTAAAATAGCCATTAATACTACCCTCATTTAAAAAGTATTAATAGATTAAAGGTCTAGTATTAATGTCATATCTCTTTGGCTCATCCAAAAACTGGGTTGTAATAAAGATTATCTCAAACAAGCTCATTTGACATGTCATGGATTTGACAAAACTAATCAAAATCCACTTGGTTGTATTTGGATCCCTTTTACTATTGGACCTAAGACTATAAAAACTAATCTTATGGTCTGTTATTTACCCTTATCTTAAAACATACTCTTAAGATGCCCATGGACTCATAGAATGAGGGCTATCACCTCTTCTGGTGGCCAATGTATCAAGTTCCTTCATAATATCAAAATATAAACATTAGGATAATCCTAACCCATGGAGTATTAAACTTCCAAATCCCAAATCTCAATTTTGGATCCATACTATTTTGAAGATCAATAGCACCCCTTTCCTGAATTCATCCACATGAATTCAGATTTACATGTCACTCTTGATTATTTTGATGAAGATGAGCCAATGAATTATAAAATACCTACAAAAATACCAAGCTACCTACTTATATATCAAAATGGATACCTCCCTCTTTATTTCCTCCTTATCACACCATTTCTCTCATAGATGAGATCACTGATTCCCATCCTCTATGTAATGCTCAGGAAGTATCTTACATGGAACATGACTTCACTTGTAATGATTATGGAGTGGATAAACTATTTAAAGATCCTTTAATCATGTCTCCACATAAATTTAGTAATTTAAGAATCTCACCTTCTAATGTTCCTCCCAAATCCCAATCATGTACAATCTCTCCAACTTATGATGATAACTACATCATGGCCCAAGCTCAATCATGAGACTTGGATGTTCAACATTATCAAAAAAATTTAGCTCAAATACATGCTTTCAATCATGATGTTCATACCATTTCAAAAAATTTTGAGTTATCACCTGAAGGTCATGTACCTCATGCTAAATTTTCACTTCTTTATACACATTGGGTGGTGGAACCAATCTTACCCCCCACACCTCTAGAACTTATAGCATCTTATATACCTTATACCAAACTAATAATTCTCTTTGATCATCCCTATATCAACAATGCTAATGATAAACCAATTAAATCATATCAAACTTCTTCTCTAATCCCACCTATCCCTGAGATCACCCTTGATTCAAAATCCATGGATTTACATCAAATACATTTTGAATATGACCTACATGGTAACAAAATTATTGATCTCAAATTGGACATGGAATATTATGGCCCCCTTCCCACTCTACCTAGTGATGAATCCATTATTGAATTTTTCCATGTATAAGAACCTCAACATCCTTAAAAACATCATAAACTTGGGAATTTTGAACAAAAAGCCCTCATTTGAACAAATTCATTGCTATCATTGATCCTAAAACAAATCATATTTCCTCTTTTCATAACATGCCATATCATTTCCAAGATGTAAATGCTATGCTTATCGAGGAAACTACAAGAGTCGAATATGGCACCCCATCTTGTCCTTGACCAATCAAAGGCTCTCAAGAACTTACACCAACTAAACATGATAACTTTAGTTTATTCTTTGATATGTATCATGAGACTTTTAATTGATCTTATGAGGACATGCTTGGATTGATCCAAGCATCATGGTGCACAACATCATCACCTATTCTGATGTCAAACTTATGTAAAAAAATAAGAAAAAATTACCCTCAAATTTTCCAATTTATGTCATAAAGAAATCATTAAACTTATTGATGAAAAATTTATCAAACTTGTGGACTATCAGAATGAGTCTCAAATATTGTCCTTATTCACAAAAAAGTCACCATGGTCATTCACATTTGCATTGATTTTCATAACCTCAATCTTGCTTATCCCAAGTATAACTTCCCTTTACCTTCCATAGATGTCATCATAAATTCCACTACTATCTATGAAATTTTTTCCCTTATGGATGGTTTTTTAGGTTATAATCAAATTGACATTGACCTTGAAGATCAACATAAGACAACTTTCACCATGCAATGGGGCACCTATTATTACATTAAAATTCCCTTCAGCCTTAAAAATGCTAGAGCTACATATCAGTGGGCTATGACACACATTTTATAGGACCTTATCCATAAGATTATGGAAACCTATGTGGAAGATCTCATTGCCAAGTCTAAAAGCTAAAAAATTCATCTTTATTATCTCATTATCATTGTCAATCACCTCATAAAATATAAAGTTAGACTAAATCCCTACAAATGTGTCTTTGGCATCACAACTAGAAATTTTATAGGGTTCTTAGTCTCTCTTCATGGTGTTGATGTTGATCCCACTAATGTCAACACTATTGTCAACATGCCCATTCCCCATTCCATTCTTGATATTTTCACTTAGCTTGGTAATCTTGGGACCATAAGATGATTTATCCCAAAAATAGATTATCACATCTATTCTATTAATTCTCTTCTCAAAAAAGGCAATGCTCTTAAATAGAGAGATCCTTGCTAGAAAGCATTTGACAATATGAAATAATCTTTACTTCATCCACCCACCCTTTGTCCACCTTGCAATGACCAACCTTTAATCTTGTACACTTCTTCCACACCCATATCAGTTGGGGCAATGTTTTCCCAATAAGATTATACTAGAAGAGAGTATACCATCTATTATATCAATCTAGGTCTCATTGAATATGAAAAATGTTATGTAAAAATAGAATGTGATGCTTCGCTATATATTTTACAACTAAAAAGTTGTCATTATATGTTTTATTAAATCACTTAAGTTATCATTCATTATTATCCACTCCATCACTTATTATCTAAAGCCTTTCTTCTTGGGGAAAAAATTGGCAAGTGGATGGTCCTTCTAATAGAATTTGATCTCTATATTATTACACAAAAAGCTATCAAAGGACAACTCATTACTAACCAACTTGAATTAGTTCCCATAATTGACACTAATCACCTTTAAGACAGTCTCTTCAATGATAATATCCTCTATATTGAAGGTCTTAATCAAGTTGTATCTCTCAAAGATTACTTCCATAATTTCACTACTGATCTTAAAGTAATAAATATAGAAAAAGTCCTCTATCCTTCCTGATACTACTAAATCTAAAGTTGTCATAAAAGAACATCCCAAAATCAATGTATATTTACATGAAGATACTTAGAACCTTCATTTTTATGGTGCCAAATGCCTTTAAGGAGCTAGGGCTAGTTGTATACTCACTAGACCTCATGGTAACATTATCCCTTTGGCATTTCAACTTACATTTGATGTCACTAATAACATGTAAGAATATAAATCATTAATACTAGGAATGAGAGTGGCACTTGACTTAGACATTACATATTTTCATTCTTTGGGTGACTCCAAACTCATTTTTCAATAGGTTAATGGTGATTATTAATGTAAAAGTAAAAATCTCATTTCTTATCATAAAATAGCCAATACCCTTTCCAAAGAATTCACTTCTTTTACCATTGAGCCAATCGCTAGACATCAAAATTCTATCATTGATTCACTTGATTTTTTATCATCTCTATTTCATCCACACTAAGTTCTTACTGATTCTACCTTTTTTATTCCAATAAAAAATTCCCCATCTTCCATTCAACCACAAGATTCACTTATATGTCACATTGATACTATCACCATTTGACAAAGCCTATGGTACAAATATAATCATTCAATTGCTTAATCATCAAACCTATCCTCCTAACATAGATTCTCATGAAAAGATTCATATTCGCAAACAATATTTGAAATATTTATTTAGATATAACATCCTTTATTATTAAAACACTGAAGGTACCCTGCCTCACAATGTAATGAAATAAGAGATTCCTTCTCTCCTTGAACAAACACATGGGGGAATTTACTATGGTCACTATATCAAGCACATTATAACATATAAATTATTAAATATGGGAATACATTTGTCCTATTCTTAAAAATGATGTCTTCAATTTTTCTAAAAAGTGTATTCCTTTTCAACTTTATGATGATCTAATCCATTCACCTCTAGCCAATCTCCAAATTATGGATTCTCCCTAGCCATTCTCAATATGGGGATTATATCTCATAGGAAAATTACTTAGATCATAGGATGGGCATGTATTTATCATCACAACTATTGAGTATTTCACTAAAATAGGTCAAATCCATGCCTCTTATAAATGTCACTAGAACCATCATTTCTAAATTCATCTTCAATCAAATCATTTGTAAATTTGGATTTCCCCATACTATCATTTTTGATAATGAAAACAACTTCAAAAATAAAGATGTCAAATAGCTCTATTCTAAATTCAAAATCTTTCAAATTTTCCACACCTTACCATCCATAATGCAATGGCCAAGCTGAGGCCACTAAAAAAATCCTCAATAATATCCTCCATTAAAAAAAATAGCATAAAGACATTAAAATACCAAAATGTTACTCTAATACCATATTATGGTTATATTTAGGATCATCGAATCATGCAAATGCACAAAGGTTTATGATAGATGTGATTAAAAAAAACACACAACACACATTAGTTAAAATTAGATGACATCACCAATATGATAATATTTCAAAATGATTAAAGGCAAAGGATCAATGCTCAATTGAAAATAAATTTACAAAATTTGTCTTATATAGGAGAAAGAACATGTAACTTCCACCTAAAATCATGGAGTTAACTGCTAGTAGACTAGTGGAGAACAAATGTGTAATAACCACTTAGTTAATATAATTGGTAGATAACTACTGTAGACTAAAAACTCACCTAAGAAATCTAAATATACATGTGTAAGGATAATTAATTTAAGAAATAAATGAAATAATAAATATCCTACACCAACATCCTCTGTAAGATACTTTCGTGACTACACCAAACATGACATATTATTCACACACACACACACACACACACACACACACACACACACACACACACACACACACACACACACACACACACACACACACAGGATGATAGAATGATAATGGAAACTACATACCTATCTATGTGTATAAATCTACAAGCATTTACCACAAATGATAATTAATAAAAATCCCTAAATAATTAGAGTGGTTCTATATATGATCATGACCATGTGGATCCTAGAAATATATGAATCGAAAATTTTAAATCAATACAAAATTATGGTCAAGTCAATGGAAATACTTAGTTTAGGTGTGAGGATAAATCAATTAATATGTGGTAGAATTTGAATGTGAAATAAAAGTAGAATCAAAAGAATCCATGTAGAAAAAATAAGATCCACCTTTTTTTTATCTTAATAAAAATTTATCCATGGCTTTCATAGAGGAAACCTACTAATATGTATGTATTAATAGCTACCATGACAATCCATACACTCGGTGGCCTTGAAGACTAGTTCAAAAGTAGTAGTGTTCATAACTAAGGGAAGTCACATAAATGAAAATTAATGTAAACACAATGGATTAATATTATAAATTTAATTTTGTTTCATAAATATGAGATATTTAAGGTGCGAGTTACATTGGAAGGGATGTAATTTTCTATTTTTTTAAAGTGAACGAGTGTAAATAGATAGTTGTACCTAACTTGAAACCCATTATTGAAAACCCTATATGACCTTTTTTGAATGAAGTTATAGGAAAAATAATATCTATAAATTCCCCTAATACTAGTTCAATAATGTCATCTTTGTTGTTTTAATTATAATTAGATGTTACATGCAAGTTATGTTATGAGAAAAGAGAAATATGAAGCACGATTGTAATGGTTATAAACATAAAAAAGTTAAATATAAGAAATATCTATGCATATATATATATATATATATATATATATGTATGTATATATATCACATTTATTTCCATAAAAACATCACATTTATTGGTGTGAATCCTCAAAATATTCATCTTGGCATATTAAGATGTTGATAGATAACTGAAAACTTGATAATAAACCAACCAAGAAAGGGATTATAACTTCAAGCTTGACAACTATTGCTTTCTACACATATATCATCCATAAGCAGAAGGTGTTTCATAGACTAATATGTGAGATTCCACCACATATATTACATCCATGTAGGATTACATTAATTTTGTGTATGTTTTGGCTGAATCTGTAGTTTCACATCACTTATAACACCTTCAATTTCAATATGTAAATTTATAAATAAATAAGAATGTACTAGTAAATTATTTCATGATATGAGCAATGTTGTAATTGATGGATAAGTGTAACAAAGGAACCCAAAAATAACATGATTTCACCACCACCATATCCAAATTCATCTCATCCACTTATTTCCATGTAGTTTTATTTTCCATTATTTTTTCACAATGGTACTAGTTCTATACCATTCTCATCAATGTGTGTGTGTAATTATTCAACCCATATATTCATATCAATTATAAATTATAATTAATTTTTAAAGGGGTACACCTTACTTTGGTTTTAACACAATAATCTAAATCACTCCAATGCTTTTCATTCATAATAAGGTGGGGCTATTTGTGTGGGTCCATGCAAACTGCACTGGTTGAATAAGTCAATACTATGCACTTTACTCCAAATTTTTCATAAACATCTAACACATTGGTCATTATTTTGACTATTGGCTCTATCACTTGTTCCTACATTACCACTACCATTACCATTAAAGATTATTTTATTAGTTGTTTAACATAGATATTTAGATAAATAGACACTTATAGGGTCATTTGTGAGAAGATAATCCATGTAAAAGACACCATCACAACATATAATATCTCCAATAAGATTTAAATATCACCCTTATCATGTCACCTTCTAGGGTTTAGAGAGGAATGAATACCCTTAGCCTATTATTTTGGTTTCCCATATGTTAAGGGAAGGAAGGAAAAAGGGGAACATGGTGTTTTCTTCAAGTTGCCAAAAAGTGACTTTATGTTGGAAACTTATTTTTAATTTGACCTTTAAAAAGGGGAATTTATAAAAAGAACAAGTTAGACCTTAATTATAAATATTAAGTAGAATCCCTTTTGAATATTTGAATTTTCAATAGTATGACTAAATGGTCAAAAAGTAATGTTGACAAGTTATGTTTTAATTTTTAAAATAAAGTAAGTTTGGAGTTTGAGTGGGAAAGGTATAAAATAAGATGGATGGGATCATTTGTGATATATATGAATCATCTATCATTTGACATTTTTATAATTTGAGTAGTTTACTTCTACTTTCAACCATTAAGGATGAAAATCCTCTTCAACAATCTCATATTGGGGATGAAAACCCTTAGTATTTAGCTAGTGGCTTCATACGAGAGTCACATTTGAGAAAAATATTGTTGGTACAAGGCACAAGGGTATGATTTATGAGTGGCATAAGTAAGTCATCATCTGAGGTGGAGACAATAGATAAGAGGAATCTAGAGGTGGGTGAACTACTTAGTGAGGGTCTTCTCATGCTAATGTTAACCTTTTAGGGCTGATGTTACCCTATCAAATCCATTTGGAGGTTATTTTAGTAATTTTTGAAGCTTTTGGAGGCTGACACAATAGTAGGGCAATGATTTGGGGGTGAGTACAATATCAAGGGGCCTCTTGATAGGTGGATATCTACCTAAATGGGTCAAGGCTTAAGCTTGGCATTATTTAGTTGGTGGAATATTATATTTCTTCACTCCTATACTCAATTGTAAATTATTCCAATTTATATTATTGCATTTATTTAAAAATGAAACTTAGTGTGTAAGGGTAGCATCCCAAAATAATAATTGAATTTCCATATTTTTTCTGAGGGTTCCTATGTGGTTTATATTTTTCTATCATGTCTTGTGAATCATTTTCAAAATTTTATAATTTATTGTTAGGGTTTCAGTAATATATTCATAAATGCGTAAGGGTTTTCTACAAATTTTATAATTATTTAATTTTGTCCCTAAAATGGATATTACAATGGTATCAGAGTCATTTTCTTGTCATCATGTGATCTATGGGGTCACTACATAAATATGTTATGGCTAGTATTGATTTAAACAAATCTTACAATAGAGATTTGAGAATAAACTTATTTTATAGACTTTATGAAATTGATGGATGCATAGAATGGAAAAGGAAACTATGAGAAAGTATGGTTAGATAAAGGGAAGAAAGAGTCATGGTCTGAACCTCAAAAGTTTAGAACCCTATTGAGGAGAAAAATGAATTCCACATGAAACTTGAAGGTAAATATTCTTTGATAGTAGAAAATGTTTTATTAACTTCTAACTACTACATGTATCAACAAAGGAATGAGTAATCAAAGTAATAAATTATGAATTTGAAATCACTGTTAGTTAATTTCCCAAAGAGTTCAATAGAAAATAAATGCATAAATCAAATATATGAGGTACACTTTAATGATCCACCATCAACAACAAAAGTAGATCCTAGTTTTGATATGAAACTAACTACATTATATGGAAGTGTAAAGGATGTGATAAGGACTTAGATAAGGTGTGATGAATGGATAAGAAGAGCTAAGGAAGATAAGTTGATAGATATTCAAGAAAAAAACACCTAAATAAATTTAAAGAGGAAGATGAGCTCTTGAATCATCATTATGGTAGTTTTTAATATGAAGAAAATCATATTTTCAAGAGGTTTATGAAGGGGAATTCTAGGAATACCTTGTTGTGAGGAATGTACATGAGGAAAGTGCCTCACCAACTACTTATATTGGTCTTCATCTTGCTGGAATATTTAGACCAACAACTAAGGGTAAACGATTTGATTATATTCACGATTGTATCAAGAAGGGTGAAAGTATTGATTTTCAAAGAAGTGTTAGGGATTGATATGAATTTTAGGTGAACATTTTGATTAAACCTATTTTTTGTATTTTGAGTCACATGATGGTTGTGATGAGGTTATATCAAAATTCTCTATTATAGAAAAAGTGGATGAACATTATGACTACAACTTAAGGTATGATAATATTTTTGATTTAATTATCCTTACTTTTTCTCTACAAGATTTTTGTCATCATGGAAACATTCTAATAATTTTGATAGGGTCAAGGATACAACTTATAGCATATGGAATGTAGATTCTTTTATTCAAACTCAACATTATGTTTGCATATGGTACCTAGGCATAATTCTAAATGAGGAAGTGAATAGATGCTTTGAATCTACTCAGGAATTATTCATATTTAGAAATGGGTTAGAAAGGGAGTTCACAAAGATTAATATAGGATACATGGTGTATTATAACAAAGTTATGAAGGATCAATCCATATATTGTTCTTTAGAATTGAGTTCCACATTTGAAGATAAGATCACAAATGTTGAAAAAATAAATATAGTCCCCATAGAACTCTTGGTTAGATGTAATTTAGATAATCAATACGATATGGATCAGTAGGATATGGTTGGGTTTGCCTCAAATTACATTTAGGATTTCCACTCTTGGAGGAATGGGGAAGGTGAAGTTGTTATAAGATGTTTTCTAGCCAACATCATTCTGATTTTTAGTAAAGAAATACAACACTTCATTCATGCTTTGGGTAGCATGGAAGGAACTCTTGGAGTTCAAATTAATCATGATAATCACAATATAGAAGGGGTAAGCTTAATTTATACATGCATTATATATATTTATTTGATAAGGCATAAAAACCTGTCAATACTTGGGGTAGATATGAGGTGTGCAATGATGATTATAACATGAGCTCGGGTGAGATATCTTCTCATGATGATATTTGGTCTACTTTGGGTTAGATTTTTATGGTGTTTGATTTTTAACCTTAGATATGTACATTAAGATAAGAGTACAATCAAAGGTTGAGGAATGTTTTTGGATACATATTTCCTATGGAGGAAGTTACGGGCATCACAAGAAGACCTCAAGGAGAAGTTCACATGATATTTAGATATTTGTGCAAAGGATCATCAATAAGATATGATGGAAGAAAGTGGTAATAGTATCCTATCAACAAATTCTAGAGGGAATAGACTCAGGACAATTGTGAGTCTAATTTTCATCTTTGATGCTATTCTCAACACCATTATCAACCATCACTTTACTTCATTTTCACTCAAACAAATAGATTTTTAGGGATTTCTAGTCATGGAAAAGAGTAATTTTTAGTCTATGAATATAGATGGAGGATTTTCATCCCTTAATTGGCTTCCCAAAACTTATACATTGATCACATTGATGATTGGTGTATGGGTTTGTCATTTTTTCAAATGTGACACCATTTTTATATTGATAGTTTTAATGATTCTAGCCATGAACAGTTATGTATTTATACATTTTGAGAGAGATTTCTTGCATGGTGATGTTATTACAAGATGTTAATAATTAGGGACAATCAACCCATCCATCCTACTGTTGATTGGGATGAAATTTAAGTATGTTTATAGATGTTATGACTTGTTTATAACTTAAAATGGAGGGACTATCCCATAGTATCTATTGATTATTTTAGCCACAAGTCACAATAGGTCAACCCCCCTATAGTATTAAACTTGATATAGGGGTCTTATAGGATGTAATATGGTGTACCATGGCCCTAGTGATGTCATTCAATGTGTTATTAGCTTTGTCATAGTCACCTTTGGTATTTTTTTCCATTTCATGTCACTTAAGGTCATATTTGAGCCATTTATGAAGGTTTGTATGGTGTTTTATGTAAGACAAGGTGTCCACATGTTCCTCAACATTCTTCATCTCAGTTTATTGTCAAACATGTTTATACTAACTAAAAACTTGTAAGTTTTTATGTTAAAACCAAAAAATAATTGAAATAAAGTTTGGGTAGTTGTACAGCTTCTATAGGAGTTATGGAACATGTGAAAAACATTTTAATAACCCTTCAGGACCCTTAGGCTCATTCCCACATTTATCAGTTTTAGAGGTCACAAAATTAGCCTAAAACTATTATGTTCTTTCATCATTTCATTAGGCATGTAGAAATGAATAATCAATTTTGACTGAGTACAAATAGTAGGGGTTGATTCTGGTTTAAATGATCTTATGGTAGGAGTTATAAGACTAGTTTCCTGTACTTTATGAACCAATGCTAAGAAGTTTATTTCTTCTTTCTTCTTTCTCATCAGCATACCCTATAGGTTTCCTCTTTGTTTGAGTTGGTCTATACAAACCAAGTGTTTTAAGTGATTTTAAAGAGTGTGTACATTAATATATCATGGTTTCCACCCCTAGTTTGGAAAGTGAATTAAAATTCACAAGTAACTCAATTTGCTAGTTGAGACTCCAATGGCTAGTTTGTTGTCAATTTCATCAGTTGCATAAGCTTGTATCCCTATTTAACCTTCATAACAATATAAATGCAAGATGACATGTTATGTTTCATGCCTATCATTATATTATGGTCATATATCTTTAAAAATCTGATTTTCAAAGGTGTTTCATGTGAAAGACAGTCATGTGTATGCATAGTTAGATTTCCTTGTAAAAAGGGCCATTATAGGTAGGTAGAAGGAGCCTTGTATAGTCTTAATGATGTGATATAGGTTTCAAGGTGGAGAGGATAAGTTTAGAATATTAGGAGGTATAATATTGGTTTTAAAACTAATTCATCATACACACAATCATATATCATACCCTCGTTATTCTAAATATTGTATGTGCATCTATAGGTGGTCCCCACAAAGGCTGAACAGAGTTAAAACACAAGTTTTGGAACCTATTTGAGACCCCCATCAAGTTTTAGAACGTTTATAATGTAATTAAAAAAATGGTGGAGTCCATAGGATGAAAAAAAAACTTTAAATCATGTCCATAGTTTGAGATATCCACTTCAGGGACATGTTACCTTAACATCTTCAAAACAAGGACTCTACTTATGTTGACCCTCTCATTCTAAAGTATCTTGAATTTTGTGTCAGCCCAGAGGTTTTCATGATTTGAACCAATCATAAGGGAAGTGTTTTTACATGATAGGTTTGGTGATTGACCATGAGAAGGTGATAAAATAAAGTTCCAATCCATGTCACTTCTCATTGTAGATTGTCAGTGTTATCTGTAGTATTCTTGAAGCTTGAATGATCCTATAATGTAATATGATATGTGAATTCAAACTTGGAAAGCATAAGTTTTTTATGAAAGTGGAGAATCGCTAATTTGAAATAATATTTTAAAAATATTGAGATGAAAGGTTTTGAATTAGAGTGACACCTATAGGATATCTTTTTGTCTTCAATATGGGTGCCAACAGTTGACTATGGACTGATAGTACATTGGTAGATTAGTAGTTTGACTATTGTTTAGTAATAATAATGTTATGGGTGTGATTGAATATGAGATGAGATTATAGACCCTAAGAATATCCTAATGCATTATACACCAGGTTTAAATCATAAAAGAGTTATCGATAGGGATCCCTTTATTATCAAAATGACCACCTATAGTTGAACTATATACTGAGAATGTACAATTTGGAGATTGACCAAACCTATGGGTAGAGATGGGTATAATAAACTAAGGAGATGAAATTGATAAATTAAATGATATACTAATAATAATGTATAAGGTATATCATTGATGGACACTATAGGTATAACCTTGTTTTCTTGAAGTATATACCTATAATTTGCTAGAGTAGGCAATCTAGCCTAGTCAATTATAGAGAAGTGTAAGTTAGGGTTGGAAAAGTTTGTAGGGTGAGTTGAACATGAAAAATAAATTCTAAAAGTTTCAAGACTATATCTCATGATGTTCATAATAGGTAAATAGGGAAAATATGTTTTCAACCTCTAACCTACAGTCATGACTAAAATCCTATGCATAGTTCCTATTATACAAAAGTTTGGATTGGATTTTGTGATGTTTGGGGGTACTAAGAATATGATCTAGACCTGATATTTTGTGTAGGGGGTATTCATGACCCTATAAAACCTCTCAAATATTAAAATTGGATGGTACATTAAGGGATATTCCCTTTGTTCTATCTCAAACAAAGAGCACTCCCATAGAAACAATATTGTAGGTTAGGTGAGTATATGGTGAGAATATGTGTTAGGTGAGTATATGTTAAAAAAATGAATAAACACATATTAAGATTCATATTTCTGATAAGACATGAAGATAAGGTTTTAGGGCATGAACGTAGTCTAGGCCTACATGGCCTAGACTAGGCCTAAAGCCTAATGGAGTCTCAATACCAATTCTAGGGCCAAGTGAACCTTATAATACACTTGAAGAATTTTTGATGGAGATATAATGATTTTTGAAGCTTTTGGTATGTAGATAAAATCATGTGAAAGTCATTTCTTGGATTAAGAACAACTTAGGGTACACAAAATGCAAATAAGGGCTCGAGAGGCTAAATTTAAAAGCTTTCACTAGTAAGGAAACTTAACATGGATACATAAGGAGTTGAGAGATGTTGAATAAGGTCCTAAAAATACTTATAGTGGATTTTTTTCATATGTTCAATGTTAAGTTTTTATGAACAAATGCTAAGGGTAAAAATGAGCTAAAACCCTATAAAACCTTTGATTTTTACCTGATGGGAAAAAAGTGGATAGAAATGAAATCATGAGAACTATTTTGGTGAAGAAAGTGATTTTTACTTGTAGATAACTCCCTTAGACTCCTTACCATCATATTGGTTGGTACCTTACTTGTATAGATAGGGTATAAAATGGGCTTTCTTGATAGATTTTGTGTGTTTTATAGGTTCAAAAGAGATTTTAAGGATGAGAATAAATTTGAAAGGTAAATTAGGACCTAATATAAATATTCACACCCATTAATTACTTTATAAGATCACACAAGCTCTTTTGAATATCCTTCACTTTAGGTAGTTTATGGAAGACAATGACAATGGGAAGTGATCACCAAGTGAGAAAGTGATAAGTCGAATTGGGAGGAATCTTAAGGTCTACATGATGGATTTATGGATAATAGGAATCTTGGAAGGTGTCATATCACCCATTACATGGATTATTTTGGAAAACTTAAGGTCAATTGAATGACAAGTGTGAGGAATGAGTGAAATAAGGATGATAGTGAATGCAGGTAGTGAGAACACTTATCCAAAAGAAGACAAACAATTAGGGACACATATAATGAATTTTGGAGATTTTTTATAACCCCCAATTTATATTACATATTTTTCACCTCTTCCTAATCTAGTTTGGAGTAGTCAAAAGATGCCTCATGATGAAAGTAGTTTCCAAGAAGGCCAATTGAAGATCCTACACCATATATGAGGAGTTTTCATGCTTTGGAGGAAACATTTTCCAAAGAGACATTCCATGGTATATTTAATACTTCATTCCTATAAAACATAATCAATTATCATGCCTTGAAAAGTGGAATTTTGACCTTTGAGGTCCACTTTTCTCTCCTTTCACACATTCTATAAATATTAGCCATTTTAGCTCTTGTATCCTAATTCCACACCTAGTATGGCAAATACCATTTATTTTGACACTATAATTTAAATTTAAATAACACATGAAATATATTTTTTATTTCATAAACATCTTGTCTAAGTGTGTGAAGTGATGTAGTGTGAGGTCTAATGATAAGATTCTATCCTTGCTTCTCCTTATCCTTTCATGTTTGGTGTAATAATTTATCATTCTAACAGGTCATATGGAGTGTATCTAGTGTGTTTGACTACCTTAAAGTGTAAAAGTATCCTTAGTGTCTGAAAATTACCTTTGGTCCACTTACCTTAAGTAGTCTCAAGTATATCGCCTCCATATTGAAATGTTAATATTAGAGTATCTTAGGACTTTGAAGTTAGTGTTTTAGGTCTTGTCTCTTAGTGAAAGATTATAAGGATATTATGGAGATATTCATGGTGTATCACCCCCTTAGATTATTTTAAATTATTTCATAATTCTACCCCTTTTCATATAATAAATCTATTAGTGTAGGTGATAAGCATTTAAAGATTAATCTAAGAAGCTATCCCTTAAACCTAGAAGTCTACCTTAACTATAAGAAACCTATAGGCCTAGAGGATCCCAATGTTTCCCAAATCATAGATTAGGATTGAAAAACCTCCTTTAGGGTGAAAGACTTGGTGATAATAGTTTTGGCATGCTCTGTGGGACCATTGTTCTAAAGACAATTTGTTAAGGTGAATATTTGTCTTGATAACATCACAACTGCATATGGTGTGCTACTCAACATTTGGTGACTCCATTCAAGGTAAAATCTAGTTGTAGACAAATTTATTGTTATATCTTTGTGATCATACTTCATGGTCCTTATTAGTTCCTCTTCTAGTAGAGATTTCAACCCCACCAATCCACCTTTTCAACCTAAACTTCCTCTTGAAGTTTAACATCCTCAACCTATTCTACATTCTGAAGAGAAAGAGGACTTTAATAGACAAGAAGACCAAGAAAGTGAGGGATAACTTGAAGAAAACATGGTTAATTAGCATGCCTTTCTATCCTTTAACACTAAAAATCCAATCCATATTAATGCCTATGATGACATCCCCCCTAATTCTATAAAGAGTGTTCCTACATTCATTGGTGAAGTCCATGTCACTCTTAGAGAACACATTAGGGATATCTCAAATTTGTATAGTTTTTATAATGTCACTGAATTCAAGATTGATATTAGACTCCTTGACATATCCCTTAGAGGGAAATCACTTGCTTGGTATAGGACCTTTCTTAGTGGTTGTATCACAACTTGGGATGATTTTGGAGAGATATCAAGATCAAGGTTTGAAGACAAGAGTGATCACATGTCACTCATCCATCATTTCAATGTGATTCAAAGAACCCCCAAAAAGATAATGCATGATTTCAATGAGATATTCTAAAGGACTTGGAATAGTTTACCTTCTCCCATGAGACCACTTGAAAGCTTTGTGTTTCCTACTTACGTGAGGGCTATTGTTACTGACATAGCCATAATGTTGCAATCCATGGGTGGTTTCACCTTCCCTCAGGCATATGATCTTTCCATTAAAGCTGAGAATGGCCTTATACAAGATAATAAGTTGCCTCCAAAAGTGTTCATGCTATAGACACTAGAATTATGCACATTATAGTTCCAAATGTTGAAACACCCCTAAATCAGACCATTACCTAACCTCCCACCATGACCCTAAGTCAGGTTAACTAACTAGCTAACCCAACTCACTAACCTACCCTTTTACCCCACTTAAACTTTTACACTTGACCATCGATGGTCATTTTAACCACCAATGATCACCTTGATTATCGATAGTCAGGTCCCTTCCCCATCTAAACAAACATAACACCAACAATGTATAAAGTAACACAACACAATTTAATATATTTGCCTTACCCATTACTAACATATCATGATGCATCAAAATCAATAGCCTAACCTCCTATATAACCTTATACCTCCATCTCTCTTTGTCTATAAAAGGAGAAAAGTAGGAGGTGAATAGGGATGGATCCATAATCAAGCATTCTAGCACACAGGTAATCAAACCATCAATTAGAAGGTCTTTCTTTCAGCAATTTAGAAACTACAATAGAGACCCAAAACTCTACCAAAATTTCTCTTGAATCAAAGTACCACTACTCTACTAAAATTTGTCTAGGATTAGCCATCATGCATCAAGCAATAAACTAGGTATATATTGTAGTTCAAGTTTTTTTAATTTATATTCTAACTTCCTTTGCCAAATTAGACCTATTTGCATCTTATCTCCTAACCCCTAAACTCAAAATAGATCCCAAACCAATTACTGACCCATTATGCAACCTTTTCTTAAACTCCTTTAGAACCCACAGGAACTACTGATGGTCACCCTGACCATTGACATTCACCTTAACCACTGATGGTCACCTTAAACCATCAATAGTCACCCAATTATTGATGGTTAACTTAACCACTGATGGTCACTATGGTAAGAAATAACAGCAATTTATTTCCACCTACATGCCCTCAACCAAATTCCATTTTTTGAGTCCCTGCCTATTCCTAGAGACCTCACCTATTTTTTGAACCCAACCTAACTGATTTAACATCAATATTGATGCACTATTTACTTAATTAGTTTATTTCCTTTATCAATAATTTATCTCTTCTTTTATTATATTTCAATATTTTTTGTCAGTTGATGAAACTATCTTATCTTTATTTGTTTCAACTTAACTATTCTAAGAGTGTGGATTGACAGCCTCCTAGTAAGCTCATGCTTCTTGAATCTAGCTCACGCTAGGTAACCCACCTTGCTACCCATCTAATAACCCCTTTGCATGAGTGATTTATCATCTATAAGTCATCCTTCCCAAGACAAAATGGATTTCTTCACAATCATCTAGATCACGCGTTCACAAATAAATAGATTCTTCTACCACACCCTTATTACTAGTTTCTTACTTATTCCTTTCTAAGAAATAAACTAAAATTGAGAGAAACATTCTGGCACACCCTATGGGACCTAGTAGTATTTAGGTGCCCTTTCTTCCTTAGTCTATACTCATATAAATAAATCAAAATTTATTTTGCGTATAAAATGAAACTTACATACATCGATTGCTTACATGTTTAGCTCATTTAGTTAAATTAAAAGGTAAAGTAATTAGTTTAGCATGTTTCACTTATTTATCACAAACTACACCAAACTACTTAAATCAATAAAACATCAAATAAAATTGAGATAAGGCGTGACTAGGATTTCATCACCTAGTGGTAACCTTACCCTTTCCTAGTAATCCTACTTAGAAGTCATTACCAAAGTGAAAACTAACTCAGCTCTCTAGTTGAGTATAAACTTTGGAAATCAATATATACTAGCTAAGCACCTGATACCCTTATCACTATCATGTGTGAAGTGAGGGGGTAGGCCCCAATACCAAGCCACATATTGGTTTCTAATATAGATCCTTTTGAGAGCCTTGCACACTTGAAACTAACCATAAACTTCTTTTCTAGTACTTGATCTACAAACCAAGTTCTTCACACTTTCTAACTAAGGCATAAGCTAAAAGTGAGATAAAACCTATCCTAGGATTTTAAATGCACTTTAATGTATGTTTTTATTGACTTAAGATATTTTTCTTTTGTTTGCTTTGTGTTTGAGTTGTGAGCTTTCCTTTATTCCTTTTTATTTCTCATATGATTTTTACTAGACAATAGTTGAGAAATCCAAACAATTAGGAGCCACCTTCCTCTTCTTCTTCCTCCGTGGAGTATACCTCAGATGTTGAGGGTTATCCTCATCCTTTGACCCCTACCATGCCTTGGATATTTACCCAAGGTTATTCAGACTTTGTCACCTTCCTTGATAACAACCTTGTGGCCCTCTAACATTACCTCAACACCCTGTCTCATCGTACCCCTACTTTAATTCCTCCTACAGGCCCACCTTATGGGATGCCTCCCCATATTATGGTTGCTACTACCTCTACCCAGCCCATGACCACTCAAACATCTTCTTCCACTAGTAACCCACCTACTACCTCCACCCAAACTCAATCAGACAACCCAACCAATAACCAAACAACCCCTACACCAACCAATAACACCTCCAACATAGGGACAACCCCACCTTTTATTACCCATACTCCACCCATGGTGGGGATATATTCTAATCCTATTTCCACTATTCCCCTTTATCACTACCAACCCACTAATCTCAACTCCACTTCAAAATGTGGTACTTTTTATACCTTCTACTCTTCCACTTATAAGTACTAGAGTTACCATTCACCCCCAACCAAATAAATATACCATACCTCCAACCCAATCCATATCAATTCCACAATATACCAATTTAATCATACCTCCAAACCAACCCACATCAACCCCTCAATAAATACTTATGAAACCCTAACCTTGCTATATTCCTAATCTACAATGATACATAGCTCCATTTTATACTCAGCCTCTTGTGCCTATTAACCTTTATGTTACATTATCCCAACCTTTAATGACCAAATAAAAACATGTGGCATCTTCTCTATCTTCTATAAGTTATCCATATATTGTATCCACCTAACCCAAACAAAACTTACCATATAGTTATGGAGCTCCCTAACCCCAAACAAATTTGGTCAAAATGTTGATGAACAAAATGTCTAACCTAGAGTCATCTATCTCTGGGGCTCACCATATCTTATCCTATGACCAAATTTGTAATGAACCTATCCACCTATCCACCTATCCATCCCTAACCTTACACTCCTCAATGGGAACTAACCAAATTTTCTAAGTTCTAAATCAAGGAGGACCCTCAACAACACTTAAGAGTGTTTCAACATTCTTGCTACTTGATTTCCTGTGATGATGTTCTTCTCCTTCATACATTCCTTATGTCTTTATTTGGACCAGCATTGGATTGTTATAGTGATCTCACTAAGAACTCTATCTTCTCCTTTTCCCAACTTACCCAAACTTTTTTAGACCATTTCTCAATCAATATATCTAAGAAGGTCTCCATCACCGACCTTTACTCCATCAAGGAATTTGATGATGAATCAATTGCTAATTTCATAGCTTGATGTAGAGGTCTTATTAACCATCTCTCTTTCTCTTTACCCCAACCCAAGTTGATAAAAATTTTATCTCGAGCTTGTGGCAAACACATTACCCCCACTCTACAAGTTCAAACCTTTAGAACCTTTGATGAGGCTTTCACCATGGCACTCAAATTAAAAATTAGAGCCATTAATGAGGGGAAGTTGAAACTAAGAAATAAAAACTATAGATTCAAATCCAATGACCCTTCCCCATCTAAAACTAGCAACTAATCTAACTAACCTAATACTAAATCAAAGGTAGCCACAAACTTAGTTATCCTTAAAATTGCTCCACATCTGGTTGTCAACCAAACCAACTCTTCTAACTCTTCCCATCAACAAAACCAAAATCTAAACTGGGATACCCCAAAATAATACACTTTGTTAGGAGAGTCATATGCTTCAGTTTTAGACAAATTTCTCAAATCCTACATCATATAGCTTGCCTTCATCAAACCTCCTCTATAATTTGTTGCTTCTCACCTTGTGCCTATTTCATATAATGAGAATGATATTTGTGCCTTCCATCATGTCATTGGACATGACAGTAGTAGGTGTAATACCTTCAAAACCATTCTCTAAAACTTGATTAATAATGGAGAATTTGCATTAGAAAATCCTAATGTACCCTCAAATCAGTCACTTGACATCTTTCAACAACCATTTCCCAATCATTCCCCTTCTACAAAAAATGATGAAAACAAACTAGAATCATCTCACACTCATGAGGTCCATATAATCAATGCTATTATCAGTGAACCTATCATTTAAGAAACCATTGCCTCAACTACCTCTTCCTCCACTCCACTTATTAAAGTGGTAGAATCACCATCCATTCTTTTGGATACCCAAACAAATAAAGCAACCACCTCCCTTCCTTTGATTGAAAAGGTAATGGATCAACCTACCTCTCCTTTGATAGAAACACTAGAGAAGGAACCATTGTCATCACACCTTCCTCCCCCATCATGGAACCACCTAATCTTTTTTTGGAAACCATTCCAAAAGAAGAGATCATCTTATCTACTCCTTCCATGGAGGAAACATCTTCCCAAATCTTGGAACCTTTAGTCAAGGACAAGGATGAAGAAAACATTCCCTTACCTCAACCTATGGGCCTAATCTTTGAATCTGATGCCCAAGGAACCAAACCAACTTACAAACCCTTCTCTAGATTACTCCAAAACCTTGAATTATCTTCTCAACCCAATATAGATCGATCCACATTTTGGCACCATCTTGGGATCCCCTATCAAAACAATCATGAAACTTTAACCAAACTTTCATCCACCATTAAACCAATCATCACTTTGATCCTTACATTAAATGTCTCTGCTTCCAAAAAAATGGAAGAACCATCCAAATCACCTCTAACCAAAATTATCAAATCACCTTACACCTCTTTAACCAAACCCATCAAGAACTTAGGGATAGTCCTTAATCCTAACCTTATCCACCCATATTTTAATTTAGATTTAAACCCATCTAGTTCAGCAAAGAAAACCCTAACCAAATGAACCAAGAAGGTAGAGCCACCTAAACTCCCACCTAAAACTAGAACTATACTGCCTCTTTCCCTCTTACCTTCTATCTTGGGACCCCATCCTTCTTTCATCCTAGGAGCTCATCTTTCTACCAAGAAGGTGAATCCTCCCAAAACTACCCCAACTAAAATTCCTCATTTTATCTTAACTTTACCTACCCCCTCTAAATAATAAAGCTCCTCATCATTTTTATCCAAACTATCTACCTCTACCTTCCCACCAATCTACAAACCTTCATCATCAACCTCAAAACATTTTACCTTTAAATCTTCCACCTCAAAACCAACCAACACCAAACAACCCTAATCAAACCCACCTACCAAAACCATCCTACTACCCATACCTTCCATGGTGAAGTCTACTTCTAATAAGTTTCTCATCTTAAAAACCAAAAACCCGTCAACCTTAACACTTTTGCTCGAATCTTATTCAACTATTTAAAAAATGTTGTTAAAAACTTCTTATTTAATCCTACCACATATCAAAACCTTTGACCCTTCATTTCCTAAACCATCTTGGTTCAATGATAATTTAATTTGATCATACCATAGGACACCTGGACACAACACAAAAAATTATAAAGCTCTCCAAGCACTTGTCCATAACTTATGGGATGCAGATGATCTATTATTAGATGAACCTCTCTTGAGCCCATTACCAACCCAATAACCAAATGAACCTATCTAACACTTACCTAATCCCACACTCTCACACAAAAGTGAGGAGGAACTGAAGTAGCCTTCTAACCCAACACCTTCCCTCATCCACACTATCCATATGATCACCTAATCTTGGGCCCAACAAAAGAATAGGGGAAAGGTCAAAGTGTCCATTCCTTGGACATATACTTCCAACCCTCAACCTTCAAAACTAACCCAAGTACCTTAACCTTCACCTTTACCAAAACCCAAAATATCCACTTTAGGTGCCTCTCCCTCTAACCCTTTTGAATCTATCTAGCAAGTAGTTATGATAGCTTCACCAGACACTAGTAAAGATGATCCTATATGAGCTAATCAACACCTCATCCCATCACCACCAAACACTAATAGAGGCCCTATAATTTATATAAGTCCAACATAAAGACTCTTAACCTCTTACAACCTTTATCAAAACCCTTTGACTTTCTTCTCTTATCACATTTAAGGATTTTGAAATACCTTTTGTTCATCTTGAAGATCTTGATCCTCCCCTCTTCATCACTGCATACATCAATCAAACCTACATCAAAAAGGTGATGATTGATAGAGGTGATAGTATTAAAATTATCTCCTCTCATGCTTATGACCAACTCTAGTTATCAAAGAATATCATGTCAAAAACTATTATGTCTATTTTCTACACCCCTCCTAATTTTTTTTCAAACATATACTTACTGTCATAGTGATGACTCTATCATAATCCATAAAACTATGTTGGGGACCCTATCGATTGATGATATTATAGGTGCATATTTGATTATGAAATTGTAATGATTAGTTGATGCATTTATTTATGTTTCAGTGGTTTTAAAAAACATGGTAGATAAAGGAATAAAATATGCATATATGATTCAGACTATTTGACAATTGTAGTAGACCTACTTTTCTTAATTATTTGTTATTTTGATGATATATTTGAAGTGGTACTATAATTAATTTATTTATGGATTTTTTAGTTTGAATTTTATTGTTCAGTGGTGCTTAGTTGATTGATTAATTTTTGTATTAATTATTCATGAAATTTAAATGGCATTCAAGGTTAATTTTGATTATTTAAGTTGGTTTATGATGCTACTCTCAATTGATATATTTATTGAAATAAAATGGATGATGATGTTATAGTATGATGGTTATGTCACACTTATTCATCAGCTTGCAAGTTATTTTTCTTGATTTCCTAATTGTATAGTTATTTCATTAACATTCGAAGTTAGTTGTCAAGATTCAAAGAATATTTGAAATTGATTATCATTTTTATCAATGGAAATATTTGGTTGATGAGAAGTCTTTTGGAGAACATGATTATCATTATCAGGGTCCTTTAATCACCTTCATTTGATTAAGTTTTCTTGAAGTATGCTAAGGAGGATTTATGCTTATTACATTATTTTATTTCCTAAGGTCATGTTGATTACAACTTTGTATTAAGGTTTGAATTGGTTTCAATGTGACTTGTGTTAGATATTAAGGACCATGTATGATGTCAAAAGGTTTATTTTGAGTGACTTAGGTTAATCAGTGATTTTAGTGACAAATAATCTTAAGGCTCTAATGTAAGCATGGTTGTCAGCTAAGTTGGTACCTAATGGGCTTGTACCCATTGAAGCATTGGTCGAGTTAGAATAAACATTAAATATATATAAGTGTGTCTCAATTTTTTAGGATTATGGTATATTTGGAAGCAAGTTGGCATTGATTACAAAATAATCTCCTCGAGTTACAGGACTTGGTGAAGGTTTTGGCATGAAGGTTAGTAGGTTGCTAAGTTTGGTAGACCATCAAAATGTTTGAAATAATCACTAAATATGTGATTGGTAAATGTGAACAAATAGGAAAAGAGCATGAAACTCAAGCAGTTCAAGATAAGAGGGTGGAAAATAAAAACTTGTTTTCTTCATTCATTGTGACATTTTTGCAAGCTCCAAGCAGAAGTGAGGTTCCATTGAAATGTAATTTGAGTTGTAGAGAAGAGTCGAGTGTGAATTGCAAATAAGTTTTAGATTTGAGATCAGGTATGTGTGTTTCATTTTCCTATGAAAGTATGAATTTCATGAAAACAAAATAAAGTCTTATTCATCTTGGAGATTAGATCTCTGGTTAGTTTTGGAAGTTAGAAGGAATTTAAAAAAAATTGATATGTGAATTTATGAATGAATTTTGGTCTACGAAGTGAAACCATGGTGAATAAATAATCCTTCAATAGTTGAGAGTCTGGATGGAATGATGATAATTAGACTTAGATAAATTTTTATTTGAAGTTATCTTTAGTCTCAGGTTCTTATAGTGTGTATTTTGCATGCATTTTATAGATATGATATTTTTTAGTTTGATGTTGGGATAGTCTTTGCATGTGCATGAATCTAATTTTTTTTACATGCATTCATTTTTAGTTACAATTTTCAAAGGAAATTTTTAGTCATGTTTAAATGTCTCTTGTATCAGGCTTGTCTTAAAATATGGAGGTATCATATAGGGTTTATATTTAGTTTCATATCAGGATATTATATGAAAACCCTTCTCAATTTGCAACCATTCTTGTTTTGGAGGTTGAGTAGAATGGAAGTTTGTGACTTTAGATTATGATTTAGTGGTAATGGTGCAAATATCCCATTTTTTTTGTCAATTATTTTTAGTTTTGAGGGTTTTTTTTCTCAATTTATTGCATGTTCAAATTTGTGAAGTTTTATTCCAAATTGGTTGCAAATTCAATGTTGAGAATTAAATAGGTTGTGGATTTTTTTTGATATATTGGGTTTAATCAGATGCATGAATATTTTTAGAATTTGATTTATATAGTTGATAATCAGGGAATAGTTTATGGTTTTTTGCAAGTTGTGGTATTTTGAGATTCAAGATGTTTTTGATATAAAATATTTTGAATGTTTATAAAATTTGTAGTGTATTGATAGCACTGTAATGAGACACAAATAACAAAATTTAGATTGTTGTGTTTAATATGCTGATATGTTTTATAAATATATTTAACTTTTAGAACAAGATTCTGGTTAAAATATTAAAACATATTTAGCATAAGTTGGGTAGTTTAAATCAGTGTATTATATGATTAGTTTGTAAATTTCAAAATAATTGAGTATGGATAAGTATAGATAGGTGCTCAAATGGTTGAAATTGGAATTAAATTTTCTCATATTTGAATCATTTAAATAAATATTATTAAGATTAAAATGTTGTAATGCAGTGATGTAATATATTTTTATATTTATGTTACAAATATAGTCATGGTCTCTGATTTTGAATTTTGGCACTTCTTTTAGATTGTTTCTTCTTTTAGTATGTCTAGGTGGGAACAACCAATGGAAAATAGTAATGATGGAGGATGGGGATAGATGTCAAATAAAGGTGGTTAGTCAAGTCATAGAAGTTCTAATAGGGCTAGTTTATATGCTAGATATTTTGGGTCTAGATTTCCTAGGGTTACAAGGATATCTATTCATTTTGACACATCTGACCCTAATTTTTAGAATGTTATGAACATGCTTCCTATCCAAAGTGGCTATGGTGGATAGAGGCCATAGATTTCATATGAGATTTCAAGGTCAAAGATTTGGGGCTTGTTCTCAATCCCAACATAGTTCTTCTCATTTCCTTGAGCATCATCTTGAGCATGATCCTTACTTACAATTGCAACCTCCTATTTTTAGAGGAGAATTAGTTGATCAACCAATTTCAGATAATCAACTTCCCAATGATCATCCTAAAAACTAGATTGAAAAATAAGTAGCCTATGAAAAAGATCTTAGGAAAATGGTCAATCTTTTAGACACACTTGCCCCATTTGATACAAACCTTGGTGGAAAGTGTAAAAGTTAAGTTTTTTAGGAGCACATAGTGAGCCTATTTTTAGGCCAGAGATGTTGAATTTGGATGGCCAAGGATATATTAACAGAAAGAAAACCATAGACATTCCTGATTAGGCTGTTGAAAAGATTTCTACCATGAAAATAGCTAAACCTGAAGCATCCAGTGAGCTTAGAAAGATTAAGAGAGTAAAGTTGGAAGTTGATGATGACACATCTAACATAAGGACCAAATTGTTGCTTTTTTCCTGCTACAAAAATGGAATATAACGTTTGTCTTAATTAGTAAGACAAACCAATAATTGAATTTTTATCTAAATCAGATGATTACTTGTCATCCAAAGGATAATTTTCATTTAAGTACTAAACTTTTCATACAGTTTGATATTTCACTATGATACTTCTATTTTGATAATTTTGAGAGATCTAGTATAATTAATAAGTCAGAGTTTGGTATGGTTATATATGCTTAAGTTTAATTTAAATGTGATATGGTTTAAACATAAGTGGGATTTATCAACTTTTGATTTATTATTTTATGATTATTGTGTAGCCTATTATATTATCAATTAATTTGGGTCCCCACCCATTAATATTAGTGCCTAGTCTATTTTATTAAATACCTTGATCAAATTAAGACTTTAAAAAGCCTTAACTAATTTATCCTCACACTATTTAGTTAATTAATTCACTTTGTTAAAGTTAATTAGTTAACATTAACTAATAGCTAACTAAAGTTAGTTATAACTTATTTCATAACTAAAATTGAGGATATTAAAGGAGATCAAGCATTGATTTGAAGATAAAAGCTCAATAGGTATTGAAGAGTGAAGTATTTTCTCAAGTTAATCATTTATCTCTTCATTCTATGTAATTTATCTAAGATGGGACAATTTTTGTAGATAGTCTCAATGGTACTTTATTTGACAGTTGAGTAATCACTTATCTATTAATGATTATCTAGAGTTTGTTAAGTCTAATATATTTTGATGACTGTTATTTACAATCCTATGTGCAAAATTCAAGTATCTAACCTAAAAATGATGATTATTTCACCTTTCTATGACACTTCATTGATATATTCAACTGTTGGGTTATCCTTTCAAGTTTTATAATGAAAGATTGTTAGTTTTCTCATTAAAAATTTATTCTTTATGCTAAGATGACTCTCATTTTGAGACTCACAATTTTTTTTAAAATTAATTCTATTCCTAATATAATAGACTTTCAGTTTTCTTCTAGATCTTTTCTCTTGTTAGATACATTCTAATTTGTTGTCTTGTTTTAAATAGTTTACATTATTTTCTTAAGATATTTTGTTATTATATAGACTAGTAGTAGTTAGTTAGTTTTTAGTTTAAAGATGTTCTAGTTTATACTTTGTTATTAGTTTTGTTATGTATGTGTTTCCTAATCAGGTTTATAGTTTAATTTTCCTTTTTAGTTAAATTAAATTTTAATTATCTTTAGTTTGTTTAATTTTCATTATTATAATAGACTAATTTAGTTTTTGTTTTATCTTAACTTCAGATCTATCTTTTAGTTTACAGTTTTATTTTTATAATTTTAGAGTTGTTTGCTATTACAATAGTTTAGATTTAAAAGGTTTTAAGTCTTACTTTATTAATTTTTTTAAGTTTTATTTTTGTTGTTAGTTTTTCCTTTTCTTATTTATTTTCTTTTCTTAGTTTAGTTTCTTTTATGTTTATTGTTTGTTTTTTGTTGTTTCTTTCTTAGCCCTTTCTCTCTCTTTTCAATTAATATTTAAACCATTGAAAAATAATGAAGTTCATTTGAATACATATATATATTTAAAATCAAATTTTTATTTTTCAAGAGATTGTCTAATTAATAGGTTTTCTCTATCAAATAAAATATATTACAGATTTCTATTCTTAACTGATTCTTATTTCTACAACAAATTTTTGATTGCGATAATGGACTAAGTTACTTAAATAACTTATTAATTATTTTCATAAAATTTATAATAAAATCCTCTCGCATATTTAGGATCTTAAATGAACCTTTATAACCCTTATGATTAGACTAGTACAATTCTAACTTGAACTTCATGATAGACGAAAGGGTTGATTCATTGATGAAATAATTTTCATCATCAACAAATTTGGTGATTCCTCTAGGAAAAACTCCTTTAGAGTCTATTTTATTTTCTAATGGTTATTAGAGGTGAACAACTTCCTATTATTCAACCTATTATTAATTCAGAAGAAGATCATGTTGATATTAATTTTAATTTGATGTGTTTTGCATGGTATAATCATCTTGAAGATCTTTCTCAAGTTATTGAAGTTATTAATGAAGAATAAGAATTAAAAACTATTGAGTTTGAAATTAATTGGTATTATAATTTGATATAAAAAAATCAATAGAATATAATTAATTTTAATAGGAGAATTAAAGAAAATAGAGTAGAAGTGTTAGCTGCTAATCTTAATCCTAGAATTTGTTATCTTTTTGACTTTTTTCCTTTTGATGATTTTATTAATCCTGTTGCAACTCCTTTGTGTAATCAGAATTTAAGTCAAGACAATCAAGATAAAAATAATCATTCCTCTCAAATATAATCTATTGAAAGTTATAATGGCATATCAGATTGTTAGAAACCCACCAGGTAGGAATTAATTGGATGGAAATCAACCAGAGGGAGAACAATCAATACAAAAATAAAGATTAGAGGATCTCCTTCATGGATTGTAGAATAATAGAGAAGTAGAAGAGCTCACAAAAGGTGAGGATGAAGATGAATTTCATCAACAATGTCATATAGGTATATCACCTTAGATTTCTACAAATTCAATCAATATTGGAAAGCATCCAAGTAAGTTATCTTCTCTTAAAGGATTAAATATACAAAAAAAATTGGTTATGCTAGAGAATATTAGGAAGATCACTTAGAAGCTTTTAGATTAGTTTGTAACACTATTGGAATAACTAATGAGAAGATTTGTTTAAAGGTTTTTGCATAAATATTAGAAGAAAAGGCTTACCAAGTGTTTGTTAGTCTACCTACAAAAGTGATTGATAGTGGGAGTGATGTAGAAGAATGGTTAGAATTATCTTTTAGTAAAGACAAGAAAGATTTTGATTTAGATAATTATTTTTAAAATATTTCATTGGATCTGGGGGAAACCATGCATCATTTTGTCTTTCGATTCACCAAGTTACATAAAAAAAATTTAGGTTATTTTTGGCCTTCTAAAAAATTATCTAGACTCTACTTTTACAATATTTTAACCTTAAAATACAAAATGGCATTAGAGGATAAAGATATAGTTAATATCATCAAACCATCAACTTTTTTATTGATTATAAAAAAAGATGAAATATGTAAATTTTAAAGATAGATCTACCACAGGTTTGAATTCAGATAATACTAAAATATTAAAATCAATTCAAAGTTTAGGCAATGAGTTGGTTGTTGTTAAAAGACAACTTAATGATAATCCCTCTTCTTCACATAAAAATTTAAAAGATGATAATACTACTTATTATTATAATGTATGTAAGATTGATCATAATCTTGAAACATGTCAAGTTGTTATTAATTTTTACAAATATTTTTTACATGGAAAAGATGAGATAACTAAAGATTTAGCATATAAAGTAAATTCTCTCAATAATTGTTTGGAAAAATAAAATATCTATGTTATAAATACTGTGAATAAGGATTATGAAGTTCCTAACAATAATAGATTAATAAATAATAAACCCCATTAGATGATAAAGGTAAAACAACTCATAATGATAATGATCAAAATATCTCTTTTGCAATTGGATATAATAACACACAATATCAACATTATAAATCTAATTTTTTTAGACAAACACATGCTAAGACTTACAAGATAAATGATGATTTGTCAACCATTAAATTTTGATTTTCATTATTTTAGGCTGCTAGTCTTCCTAGATAATTAGATAAGGTTAATGAGGCAATTAAAAATCCAAAGCTGATGTAAGTCTACAAGAGTAAAATAGTTTTAAACATATTTATGCTCAACAATTTGATCTCCCTATTGATTATATTCCCCCTTTCTATGTCACAATTAAGATTAGCAATAAAATAATTTATAATTATATTTTGGATACTAGTGCCTAAAATAATATCATGCCTAAATGTACTGCTGATCAATTGGGTATTTCTTATGAAGCAAATAGCAAAAAATATACTGATTTTGATGTTAAACAAACCAAAAGTTGTGGTAAGTTCTATAACATAGTTATCAAGATTTCGTAAGACCAAGAATATAAGATGTATGAATAGTATTCAAGTCTTAGATATTCTTAGTAATTATATAATATTATTAGGAAGAGATTGGTCAAAAGCTACTAGAGCATTTGTTGATAAAGATGTGACTTGGGTTTCAGTTGATAATGAGATTAGGTTTATTAAAAGAGAGGATTTTTTTGGTACTCTGATTGAATCTCCTTATTCATCAAATATTTATTAAATAGAAATGGGTATTGGTACTTATGAATTATTGATTGTTGATGAACCAAAAAATTAGCATGAAGAAGTATTTAAAAGAAACATTTTATGGTCTCTTTATTTTGATGGAGCTTGTTCTCAATAAGATAGTGGTGCTCGTATTTGTCTCATATCTTCCATTGGTAAGATATTTTGTTATGCTTATAAATTATTTTTTGAGAACACTAATAACACATCCAAATTTGAAACATTATGTTTGGGATCAAAGAAAGCTATAGAATTGAATGTTAAACACTTGGAAGCTTTTGGAGATTCAAAATTAATAGTAAGACAAATTCATAAAATCTATAAAACTAATCAAACCTATTTGCATCGTTACACTCAAAAAGTTTGGGCATTGATTAAAAAATTTTAAGCCTTCAATATTACTCATGTTCTTAGAGAATTTAACATAAGAGTAGATAAACTTACAATTTATACTTCTAATCCTACTTTAAGTGAAGTTGAACTCACTGTTGATTTTTCTTTAACTTAAATTTTCTATCTCAAGATTCCTAATTTAAAAGATAACTGGCCAGTTTTTAGCTGTGATGAATATATAGATTCATTTCTCAAGAGAAATTAATTTGATCATGATGATTATGTATTTAATTGTGGAGATTATCTACAACTATGTTCTAATAAATTGCCTGTTGGTTTAGTAAGTTTAGAATTTGTGTTTTCACCTAATGACAAGCCAAAAATTAGTAGAACTAAAGAAGCATCAAGGAGGATCATAGGTGAAACCATTCCCATAAATTTAGCATCGAAGATGATCCTAAGTATGTATATTTAGGGATCCAAGTAACTAAAAATGAAAAAGTTAGTTTCATTAAACTTTTAAAAGAGTTTATTGATATACTTGTATGGACTTACAAGAAACTTCAAGGTTATGATACATATATTATTAAACATTGCATTCCAATTAAGATAGATATCAAACCTGTAAGATAAAAATATGAAAAATTAGCCTTTTGTTAGAGGACACCATTAATAAAGACCTAGATAAAATGATTAATGCTGGTGTCATTTTTCCTGTAACATATTCTAAATGGATGACTAATCTAGTAATTTTAAGAAAGAAGAATGGTGATATTAGAATTTGTGTTGATTTTAGGGATTTAAATAAAGAAAGTGTAAAAGATAATTTTCCTCTACCTAACATAAATCAAATTTTATAATAAGTTGTAGGATCTAAAATGATGTCTTTATTAGAGAGTTTTTCAAGTTATAATCAAATCTTTGTAAATCTTGATAATAGGCACAAAACTGCTTTCACCACATGTAAAGGCACTTTTACCTATAATTGGATGTCTTTTGGGATAATGAATGTAAGAGCCACTTTTCAAAGGGCTATACATGTCATTTTTGATGATTTGATAGGCATAGTCATTCAATTTTACTTAGATGACCTCACTATCCATTCCAAGAAAAGAAAGAAATATTTAGATTATCTTCGTGAAGTTTTCACAAGATGTAGAAAGTTTAGAATTTTTCTAAATCCTGAAAATACTATTTTTAGTGTAATCAAAAGAAAATTATTAGGACATATAATTTCTAATGAAAGTATTTTTATTGATCCTGAATGTGTTAAAGTAATAAAGGAATTACCTCCTGCTAAAGATTAGTCAAGTTTAAGATATTTCTTTTACCTTTGGTTAGGAAATTTATTTTTGATTTCGATGATAAATATAATCCATTATAGTTATTAAAGAAAGATAATATTTACATTTGGGATTTTATCTTTTAATTTTATTAAAAATGCTATTGCAAGTGCACCTATCTTTGCCAAGCCTGATTTAAATAAAATATTTATACTTTATGTTAACATTACATAAAAGGTTATAAGATCTATAATTACTTAAGAATTTGAAAATAATGAGAAAAAACCTATTAGTTATATGAGTCAAATCTTAAAATATGTAGAAATTAGGTACCCTCTCATTGAAAAATTTGTTTTCTCTCTTGTTTCTTCATTAATTAAGTTTAGATATTTGCTAATGGAAAATAAGGTTCTTATGTGATCTAATGTACCTATGTTATCATATCTTTTAAAACAACCAACTATTCAAGGTAGACTCACTAAGTGGATTTTGCGTATTCAAAAATTTGACCTCGAATTTGAAACATCAAAAACTATTAAAGGAAATGAATTATCTAAACACTTAGCTAAAAATGCTACCTCAGATATTAACATTTTAGTTCTTTCAGTTGATTAAAATTTAAATGCAAAACCACACCTTAAAACTTGAAATTTATTGAATTTATTAAGAATTTTAAGTTTGGACATGAAATGAATGAGTGAGATTGTTTGTTGGCTAAAGATAATTGGTATCATGATTTGGTTTATTATTTTCAAAATCAATCCTATCCTAATAATTTAAATAAAAAATAAATATGTTCTTTACATTTAAAAGCAATTTTTTTACTAGAAAACTTATTTTATCAAAATCACGATGGTATTTTACTAATCTGCCTTACTCATAATCAAACTCAAAAAAATTTTAGGAGCTATCATGAAGGGAACTATGGTGGACATTATGCTACAAAAATAACAACTTATAAAATTTTAAGATCTGGTTATTATTGGCCCACTTTGTTCTAAGATGCTTATGAATTGGTTTGTTCTTGTATACCTTGTCAACTTTTTATTGGAAGGATAAATTACTTGTGATGACTTTGAATCTTGTTATTCCTAAAAAGCCTTTTACTAAATAGAGTATTGAATTTATTTCAGACATTCACCCACCTTCATCTACAGGTCGTAGATATATTTTGATAGCCACAGATTATTTCACCAAATGACTTGAAGCTAAAGCTCTTAAAAATTTAGTAATGGGTGAAATAATTTTGTTTTTAAAAAATTAATTTTTTTATAGATTTAGAGTTCTATATGAAACTATTTCTGATAATAGACCATAGTTTGTTTCAAGTGAATTCTTAGATTTTATAAGAAAATATTCTATTATTTCTAGTCATTCATCAAAATATTATCCACAAGAAAATGGAAAAGTTGAGTCCATTAATAAAATTTGATTTCTATTATGAAAAAGTTAGTTTTTGATAATAAAAGGAATTGGCATCTTAAGATATTTGAAGCCTTGTGGGCTGATAAAACTATTATTAAAGTAGCAACTGGTTATTCTTATTTCATGTTAGCATATGGATTTGAAGGTACTTTACCTATAAAACTTTAAATTTATTAAGCAAGGACTATATTGTAATAGACAATTAAAGATACAAATTTAATTAAACAAAAGTTACATGATTTGATAACACTTGATGAATCCAAAGCAACTGCACTACAAAAATTACAAAAAGCTAAGCAAAAGTTAAAGACTTTTTTTGATAAAAAGGTGTCCAGTAAAAATTTTAAGGTTAGTGACTTAGTATTATATTGGGATAAAGCTCATGAAGATCCTGAAAAACATCATAAATTTGATGCATTATGACTTGGACCTTATAAAATTACTATAGTTCTTGGTAATAATGCTTTTCATCTTAAATATCTTGAAGTAAATTGGCTACATTATTTAATAAATGGCCATCATCTAAAGTTATTTCATGATTATCTATTCATTTGTTTTCTTTTTCTTTACTTTTTTTTTTTCTTTTGATTTGTTTCCTTTTTCGCTTTTGGTTTTTTTCCTTTCTTTTGCTTGTTATTTATTTTTTGGATGATCAATGAAGGATTATGGAATGAGAAAGATCACGTTATGAAGGAAGAGTATAAGAATCTGTGGAGAGTGTTGTAAGTATTATTCATTTTTAAAAATATTCTTACAAATCTAGACTCATGATAAATGATAATATGATTGATTTATTTGATTGTATGAGTGTAACTTCATCTTCAAATTTTGTTCCTAAGGATTTTATAATTTTTTATACATCTAGCCCAAATTTTCTTATTAATTATTTTCCCTTTCTTTGTGCCACGCTATCCAAACACTCCATCCCTTACTAAACTCATCATTTAAGGGGTTCATGCATAGCTACTTGAGAAATGATTTTCCTAGATCACACTCTCAAGGCAAAATTAGTATTATATAGGCAAATATTTTGTTAATAAAATTTGTTTCAAAAAATTAAATAGCAAGCTCACTAATGTTACGCCTATTTTCTACACCCTTCCTAATTTTTTTTCAAATATATACTTACTACCATAGTGATGACTCTGTCATAAAACTTAAAACTGTGTCGGGGACCCTATTGATTAATGATATTTTAGGTGCATATTTGATTATGAAATTATAATTATTAGTTGATTTTATTTATGTTTTAGTGGTTTCAAAAAGCATGGTGGATAAAAGAAAAAAATATTCATATATGATTTAGACTATTTAACAATTGCAGTAGACTTACTTTTCTCAGTTCTTTGTTATTTTGATGTTATATTTGAAGTGGTACTACAATTCATTTATAGATGGATGTTTAAATTTGACTTTGATGGTTTAGTGGTGTTAAGTTGATTGATTTATTTTTATATCATTTATTCATGAAATTTTAATGGTATTTGAGGTTTGTTTTGATCAGTAGTTGGTTTATGATGCTACTTTTAGTTGATATTTTTATTGAAATAAAATGGATGAATATGTTATAGTATGATGGTTCTATCATACTTCTTCATTAGCTTAAAAGTTATTATTCTTGATTTCCTAATGTATATCTATTTCACTAACATTCTAAGTTAGTTTTCAAGATTCAAAGAATATTCAAAATTGATGATCATTGTGATTATCAAAAATATTTGGTTGATGAGAAGTCTTTTGAAGAACATGATTATCATTATCAGGGTCTTTTTATCACATTAATTTGATTAAGTTTTCTTGAATTATGCTAAGGAGGATTTATGCTTATTGCATATTTTATTTCCTAAGGTCATGTTGGTTAGCAGTTTGTATTACGGTTTGAATTGATTTTGACGTGACTTGTGTTAGATATTAAGGACCATGCATGACGTCAAAGGGTTTATTTTGAGTGACTTAGGTTGATCAGTGATTTTGGTGACAAATAATCCTAATGCTCTAATGTAAACATGGTTGCTAGCTAAGTTGGCATCTAATGGGCTTGGATCCATTAAAGCATTAGTCAAGTTGGCCTAAGCATTAAATATATAGAAGTATGTCCTAGTGCTTTAGGATTATGGTGGATTTGGTGGTAAGTTGGCATTGATTACCAACTGATCTCTTCAAGTTATGGGACTTGGTGAAGGTTTTGGCATGAAGGTTAGTAGGTTGCTAAGTCTGACAGACTGTCAAAATGTTTGGAGGAATCCCTAAGTATGTGATTGGTAAATGTGAACTAATAGGAAAAGAACATGTAACTCAAGTAGTTACATTTTAGAGGGTGGAAAATAAAAATTTGTTTTCTTCATTCATTGTGACATTTTTTCAAGCTTTGAGTGGAAGTGAGGTTCTGGTATAGTTCTATTTGACTTGCAGAGAGGAGTCAAGTGTGAATTGTGAATAAGTTTTAGATTTGAGATCAAGTATGTGTGTTTTATTTTCCTGTTGAAGTAGGGATTTTATGAAAACAAAGGAAAATCTTATTCAGCTTGGAGTTTAGATCTCTTAGTTTCAGAAGTTGGAAGGAATTTTAAGAAAAAATTGTATGTGAATTTATGAATGAATTTTGGTCTAAAAATTGAAAGCATGGTGAATAAATAATCCCTAGATAGTTGAGAGTCTGCATGGAATGATTATTTTCAGACTTGAATAAGTTTTTATTTGAAGTTATCTTTGGTCTTAGGTTCCTATTGTGGGTATTTTCATGCATTTAATGGAAATGATGTTTTTTAGTTTGATGTTGGGATAGTCTCTACATGTGCATGAATCTAAATTTTTTTACATGCATTCATTTTCAATTGTAATTTTTAAAGGAAAATTTTAGTCATATTTTAAAAGTCTCCTATATCAAGGTTGTCTTAAAATATAGAGTTATCATATATGGTTTAGATCTAGTTTCATATCAATATATTATATGAAAAGCCTTCTTAGTTGTAACCATTCTTGTTTTGGATGTTGAATAGAATGGAAGTTTGTGACTTTAGCTTGAGATTCAATGGTAATGATGCAAAATGGCCCATTTGTTTTCATCGATTATTTTCATTTTTGAGGGTTTTGTTTCTTAGTTTATTGCATGTTCAAATTTATGAAGTTTTATTCCAAATTGGTTGTAAATTCAGTGGTGGGAATTAAATAGGTTGTGGAAATTTTGTGATATATTGGGTTTAATCAGTTGCATGAATATTATTAGAATTTTATTTATACTGTTGATAATCAAGAAATAGTTTATGGTTTTCGACAAGTTGTGGTATTTTAAGATTTAAGATGTTTTTGATATAAAATATTTCAAATGTTTATGAAATTTTTATTATATTGAGAGGGTTGTAATGAGACAGAGATGGAATAATTCAAATTATTATGTTTAATATGATGATATGTTTTATAAATGGATTTAACTTTCAAAACAAGATTTTGGTTAAAATATTAAAACATATTTAGCATAAGTTGGGCAGTTTAAATCAATGTATTATATGATTAGTTTGCAACTTTAAAAACAATTGAGTATGGATAAGTATACATAAGTGCTTGAATGGTTAAAATTTGCATTAAATTTTCTCATATTTGAATCATTTAAATAAATATTGTTAAGATTCAAATGTAGTAATGTAGTGATGCAATATATTTTTAGATTTATGTTGTAAATATAGTCATGGTCTCATATTTTGAATTTTGGAACTTCTTTCAGATTATTTCTTCTTTTAGTATGTCTAGGTGGGAACAACTAGCTAAAAATAGTAATGATGGAGGATGGGGACAAAATTCAAATAGAGGTGGTCAGTCAAGTCATAGTAGAAGTTCTAATAGGGTTAGTTTTCATGCTAGACATTTTGGGTCTAGATTTCTTAGGGGTACAAGGATGTCTATTCATTTTAATGCATTTAACCCTAATTTTTAGATTGTTCTGAACATGTTTCCTATCCAAAGAGGCTATGTTGGTTATAGAGGCCATAAAGGTCATAGGGGATTTTGAGGTCAAATATTTGGGTCCCATTCTCAATCTCAAAATAGTTCTTCTCATTTCTTTGAGTGCCATCTTGAGCATGATCCTTACTTGCAATTGCAACCTCCTATTTTTAGAGGAGGACCAGTTGATCAACCACTTCTAGCTAATCAACTTCCCAATAATCATCTTAAAACTTAGCTTGATAAAGAATCATCCTATGCCAAAGACCTTAGGAAAATGGTCAATCTTTTAGACACACCTGCCCCATTTGATACAAAACTTGGTGGAAAGTGTAGAAAGTTAAGTTTGTCGAGAACACATAGTGAGCCTATTTTTAGGCCTGAGAGGTTGAACTTGGGAGGCCAAGGATATATTAACATAAGGAAAACCATAGACATTCCTGATCAGGCTATTGAAAATATTTTTTCCATGAAAAGAGCTAAACATGAAGCATCTAGTGAGCTTAAGAAGATTAAGAGAGTAAAGTTAGAATTTGATGATGACACATCTAACACAAGGACCAGATTGATGCCTTCCTACTATAAAAATAAAATATAATGTTTGTCTTAATTAATAAGACAAACCAATAATTGATGTTTTATCTGACTTGGATGATTACTAGTCATCTAAAAGATAATTTCTATTTAAGTAATAAACTTTTTATATAGTTTGATATTTCACTATGATACTACCCTTTTGAAAATTTTGAGAGATTTGGTATAATTAGTAATTCAGAGTTTGGTATGGTTATATATGCTTAATTTTAATTTAAATGTGATATGGTTTAAACATAAGTAGGATTTATCAATTTTTGATTTATTGTTTTATGATTATTATGTATCTTATTATATTATCAATTAATTTGGGTCCCCACCCATTAAGATTAGTGCCTGATCTATTTTATTAAATACCTTAATCAAATTAAGACTTTAAAAAGTCTTAAATAATTTATCTTTGCACTATTTAGTTAATTAATTGACTTCGTTAAAGTTAATTAGTTAACATTAACTAATAACTAACTAAAGTTAGTTATAACTTATTTCATAACTAAAGTTGAGGATATTAAAGGAGATCAAGTATTCATTTGAAGATAGAAGCTCAATAGGTACTAAAGACTAAAGTATTTTTTAAAGTCAATCATGTATCTCTTCTTTCTATGTAATTATCTGAGATGGTACAACTTTTACAGATAGTCTCAATGGCACTTTATCTGATGATTGAGTAATCACTTATGCAACATAGGTATATCCAGTTATATTTGTCATCTATTAATAATTATCTAGAGTTTGCTAAGTCTAATATCTTTTGATGACTATTATTTATTGTCCTATACATAGAATTTAAGTATTCAACCTGAAAATGATGATCATTTTGTCTTTCTGTGACACTTCATTGATCTATTCAATTGTTGGGTTGTCCTTTAAAGTTTTGTAATGAAATATTGTTGTTTTCTCATTAAAAATTTGTCCTTTATACTAAAACGACTCTCATTTTGAGACTCAAAACTATTTTGTAAATAATTTTATTCCTAATATAATAGACTTTCATTTTTATTCTAGATCTTTTCTCTTGTTAGATACATTCTAATTTGTTGCCTTGTTTTAAATAGTTTTTTTAAGAGCTTTTGTTATTTTATAGACTGATAGTAGTTATTTAGTTAGTTCTTAGTTTAAAGTTGTTCTAGTTTTAATTTTTTATTAGTTTTGTTATCTATTGGTTTCCTAATTAAGTTTATAGTTTACTTTTCCTTTTTAGTTAAATTAGTTTTTAATTATCTTTAGTTTGTTTAATTTTTATTATTTTAATAGATTGATTTAGTTTATGTTTTATCTTGATTTTAGAGCTATATTTTAGTTTACACTTATTTTTATAAGTTTAGACTTGTTTGCCATTAGAATAGTTTAGATTTTAAAGGTTATAAGTCTTAGTTTATTATTGTTTTAAATTTTATTTCTGTTGTTAGTCTTTCCTTTTCTTATTTAGTTTCTTTACTTAGTTTAGTTTAGTTTCTTTTTTCTTTGTTGTTTTTTTGTTTGTTATTTCTTTCTTAGCCCTTTTTCTCTCTTGTCAATTAATAATTAAACCATTTAAAAATAATTAAGTTCATTTGAATACACACACACACACACACACACACACACACACACACACACACACACACACACACACAGAGAGAGAGAGAGAGAGAGAGAGAGAGAGAGAGAGAGAGAGAGAGAGAGAGAGAGAGAGAGAGAGAGAGAGAGAGAGAGAGAGAGAGAGAGAGAGAGAGAGAGAATTATATTTCTATTCTTCAAGAGATTGTCTAACTAATAGTTTTTCTTTGTCGAATAAAATAGTTTACAGTTTTTTATTCTTAACTAATTCTTATTTCTATAACATATTTTTGATTGTGATAATGGAATAAGTTAATTAAATAACTTATTGATTATTTTCCTAGAATTTATAATAAAAACCCATCACATCTTTAGGATCTTAAATGAACCTTTAGAACCCCTATGATTAGACTAGTATGATTCCAACTTGACCTTCATGATAAGCAAAAGGGTTGATTCATTGATGGAACAATTTTCATCATCAATAGAAACCTCAATGGTCCCCCATTCATTTAATGATACTATGGCCACAACCTTGGGAACAATCATCCTCTACATCTACTTAGGACCTCACACACTTCCATATCTCTTTTACATCATAGAAGGCAAGTTCCAAAATAATGTCTTACTTGGACACCCTTAGATATGATCCATGAGTTATGTCTCATCCACCCTGCATCGATGTGTCAAGTTTGAACACAAGGGTCAAGTCACACTATATAATCTAACCCTAGTTATTTTCCATCTTACAACATGACACATTAACCCAATGATCTTCTTCCTCGCTCATCCACCTCACCACCAACCAACAATATCCTCACCTCTACCATCAATGAATATTCAACTAGCTCATCTATCCCTTCTCATATCCCTATAGAGGACCCCTTGGAACCCACGTTCTAATGTCTCTCATTGGAAGAGTATTGTCTTTTGGCCTTGGATTCCTTCCCTACTCAAGAGTATGGGAACCTTGGCCATGATCCTAATATCAGAACCATCATTTATTTTGGGCTTCCCAACCATCAAAACAATTTCATCTATGGGGGAATTTATTAATCACTTTTTTCTCTCTCCACCACCTCTTCTATCTGACCATTTACATCTGATTTCTCCTATTTAAACAAATCAAAATTTACCAAATTATATCTTCATAAGTGTACCTAGAAGTGATTTGACCTAATCTATTATGAACAAGAGACCCATAAACCTCATGAGCTATTTGCCCTTGGGTTTTATACCACCAGAATAACCCACCAATCCACCCAAACCCATCACCACCATTGAGGAGTACATCCCCTCCTCACCAACCTCATCTCCTTCAAAGTCTAAGGACTTAGAGAGATCATTCCTCCTAACATTTTTTTAATAAATCCCATTATTTTTGGCCCACTAACCTATCAAAAGGATGACCAAACTAAAACATTTCCTATGATTGATCCTAAAATGGTAGAAAATGATTCTCTTACCACCCACACAATTCAATGTCAAGATGATATCATTCTCACTTATCTTGATATGGGATATTTTTATATACATAAATCCCTTCCTAAAAAAAAAAACATGTTGAATGAAGCCACTATTAATTTCAACTTGGGTACTCAGGATAACCCTCACATTGTAAAGATTGGCCAATCCTTAGATCCCTTAGAGTAACATGATACCCTTCCTTCATGATTGCATCATAAAATTTGCTTGGTCCTGTTAGGATATGCCTAGGATCAAACCTTCCATTACTATCCACAACATTGTCATCTGTGCCGATGCTAAGCATGTTAGGCAAAAGCTCCACAGGATGCACCCTCATAGTGCCCTTCTAGTCAAAAAAGAACTTCAACACCTCGTATATGTTAATTTCATCCAACCCATTGACTATCCCTAATGGGTTTATAATATCATTTCCATCACCAAATACACAGGGAGACTTTGCCTTTGTATTGAATTTTATGACCTCAACCTTGCTTATCTAAAGGATGAGTTACCTTTACCTAGCATTGACTAACTTGTTGATCTTAAAACCAACCACAAGATGTTATCACTCATGGGTGGTTTCTTAGTATACAATCAAATCTTAATTAACCCAGAGGATCAACATAAGACTTCCTTCATCACCCCATGGGGGACCTTCTACTATCAGGTCATGCCATATGGTTTAAAGAATGTTGGATCAACCTACCAACATCTGAACACCTACATCTTCCATGATATCATCAAAAAAATCATAGAGGACTATGTAGATGATCTCCTTCTAAAATATAAATATCACAAAGATCATCTAGACATTATCAAAATTATCTTTGAATTCCTAATCCATTTCCATGTCAAAATCAACCCTAAGAAATGTGTTTTTTCGGGGTCCTATCTATAAAGCTTCTTGGCTTTATCATCTCTCTTTGAGGAATAAAATTAGACCCCACCAAAGTTCAAGCAATCCTTGACATGTCACCTCCAACCCACCTTAAGTAACTCCATAGCCTATAGGGGAAGCTCCAATCTATCCATCACTTCATGTTTTAGTTATTAGATAGATGTCAACCCTTTCACCATATTCTCAATAAAGATGCATCTTTTAAGTGGACTAAGGATAGTCAACAAGCTTTTGATTCACTCAAAGAGTATCTCCTTTCTCCACCCATTCTTACCACTCCTAAATAGTACCAACCCTTATACCTTTATATTTCTACCATTAACCATTCCTTAGGGTGAATGCATGCTCACCATGTTGAACACAATAAAGAGCAAGTTGTCTACTATATAAGTTGAACATTTATAAAGTATGAAACTCGATACACCTATACTGAGAAGCTTTTCCTTGTCTTAGTCTTCATGGATACAAAAATTTATCATTACCTCTTCAATCATAAAACCTTTGTCATCACCACATTGGCCCACTCAAGTACGTGCACTCTAAACCATATCAAAACTAGCATATGGCTAAGTGTATCATGTTCCTAGTTGAGTTTAATGTTGATTTCCTTCAACCAAAGTTGATTAAAGGGTAAGTCATTTCTGATCAATTGGCCAAAGCTCCTTTGCCAGACAACCAACCAATTCCTCTTGCATTCCTGGATGAGTCCATCACAACTCTTTCCAAAGAGAACATCACCTACCAAATGACCATGTTATTTGATAACTCAAAATGCTAGCATGGTGGGGGTGCCAGAGTTATTTTCATTTCCATCAATGGTGAACCTCTTCCCCTTTCTTTAAAATTTAATTTTGAGTGTATCAATAATATGGATGAGTATGAAGCCCTAGTAATAGGTCTCCAAACCACTCTATCCTTGGGAGTTAAGAGGATTAGTGTCTTTGGTGATTCCAAACTTGTGGTTAACCAGGTCAAATAATCCTACCAGTGTAATAATGATGTCTTATATTAGTAAAAACATATAGTCATTATACTCTTATCATCATGTGATCATTACCTTGTCCAATCTATTCCATGATCCATTAATAAAGTCAAGGATACAATGGCTTCCCTTGCTTCCTAGATCCCATCTCAACCTTCCAACTCTAAGATTTTGTCACCATTCCTCACTTTATCACACCCTCTTATATCCAATCCAACCTTCCTACCATTTTTATTGTGGAGAAATATCCATCTGACATTTGGTATGAGCAAACCTTTAATTACCTCAACCTCAGTATCATTCCTCCCAACCTCTTTTAGAATGCCCAAAGAGATTTTATTCAGAGTAACTCTCATTATATCATATTAAGGGGAAGCCTTTATAAACATGTGTTTGATGGTCTTCTTCTCTATTACCTATGAAGTCATGAAGCTTCCCATGCCATCAAGGAAACAAATGATGGGATCTATGGGGGACACTTTAGTGGTTTAGCTATCATTAAATATATCCTTTGCCTTGGCTATTATTTTCCCACACTTAACCAAAACTATTTTGATTATTTAAACAATTGTGTTAAATGTCAACAACACACCAATTTACATCATGAGTCGGCCCATGGAATTTAAGTATCTAAGGACTTTTAGCCCTTCTCATAATGGGGACTAGATCTCATTGGGGGAAATAAATCCTTATTCTTCATAGTGACACCACTCCATCATCACTACCACTGATTATTTTACCAAGTGAGTGGAGAGGATTGATAACTTCATCAATCATTATATCATCTGTTGTTTTAGTTTTTCCCATAATATCATAATTGACAATGGTAAATATTTTAAAAACAAAAAATTCTAAGGTCTTTATGATGCATTTGACATCAAGTTAAGCTTTTATTCACCTTATCATCTATAGGAAAATGGATAGGTGGAGGCCTCTAATAAAATACTCAACAAAATGTTAACCAAAATGGTCAATGATTTTGATTGAGATTATAATTTTCATAGCCCATTCACTTTATGGGCCTATCACACTAGAATTTGAACCTATATAGGTGCTACCCCCTTTTTCTCTAGTCTTTAGAGTAGAAGTAGTCATGCCTCTTGAAGTCTAGATTCCCTCTCTTCACATATCCTTACAAGACATCATTTTTTAGAGTGACTATCGCTAAGAGTGTCTAACATGACTTGAAATACTTGATGAACACCACATAGCTATGCTTAATAACCTTCATGTATATTAATAGAAAATAAAGAATGATTATAATAAACACTTGCAAGAATGAGAATTTAACATTGGAGACCTCATCCTAAAGGAAAATCAACATTGGAATAATTTTAAGAAAATAAGTGAGTTAAATTTTCTTTCAATTGGCTTGAACCCTACATCATAACCCACAAGTATGGATCAGGGGCTTATCATTTGTCCTCTCTTCAATTCAAACCAAAACTTGAGCCTCTCAATGATTCACATCTGTATTCATTCTTTTGTTAAAAGAATAAAACTTACCCTTTGTCTAACTTAAGCTCATCCCATGATTTATGTGATTTTTCACCTTTCTCACACCTTCACACCTTCCCCTTAAGGGAAATATATTATAAAATAGAACCATGTGATTAACTATCACAATCATAACCTAATCCTAAATATGGGTACCATGGATCTACCCATGGCATAGTTCTCATGGATACTTTTTGTCCCTAATAAAATAGAATCCCATGGTCATTATCTCTCAAACTACTCTTTCTACCTATCTTTAAACTTCTTATGCTCTAGGTTCCACCCTCATAAAGGTAAACATCTAAGCCTAAATAGACATGTCCATGTCTAACCTATCATCAAAATAATTTGGGATACCAAAATATCACTTGGGTCAAATATCTCTAGCATGTAGATTGCTCCCTTAATGGGCAACTACCCAAATTTAAATTTCTAAAATGATAGACTATTCCCTTGAAGGAAAGATACCAAAATGAACAAATCTAAACTTGGACCACTCCTTTAAAGGATGGCTAAGTCAAAATTATCAAAATAAATCATTTTAAGCTTCATGCATCGATCAACTCCACAAAAACTATCAAAATAAAGTAATAAAAACCCTATATCAAAATTAGAACAAGCTATACTGAGAAAGATGAAATCAACTTTCACATATATAGGATCAATAGACTTCTTAGATTGATCAATCTACACCTTGCATCAAAACATGGACTTGTCTATTATGGTTTTTAGTTCACCTACACAAGGGGCAAACCAAACCTCAAGAAGGTTCCACTACCCTTCACACCACCTACCACCCATGTCCCCTTCATACCATCTAAAAATTAAGGGATTAAGAGCTTAATTGACATGGTGTGATTAATATACTATTTTATCAACCAATGCATACTTAGGCAAAGCATTCAAAAGGGTTGTGTTCCTTAAGCTAATCTAAATTTAGGTTTTATTTTGTCTTTGCCAATGAATAAGCATCATGCCTCCTTATTTACCCTCTCATAATTGGTTCTTGTATTCACATAGACGTATGTCTCATGATTTTCATCTCTTTTTCACATCTTGTTTATTATTTCACTTACTTTATGTGCTATCATAACCAAAAAATCATAACCATAATCAGATGTCCATACCTAGAATAATAACCATTTAACATAATCATTTTTAATCCATAAACATCATAACCACATCTATAATTATAAGCAACATCATAACCATAAGCTAAAACATGATCACATTGCATATCAATAACCATGGCCAAAATGACATAACATCAAAACCACATCATAATCATAATCATGAAAATCATAACAACATCATAAACCACATTACATATATAAATCATAAACCATGATGACATCACATATCCATGATCATAACTATAATCATAAACATCATCACCATGAATAAAACACCACATCATCATAAACATGTATAACCATTCATCATAAACATCATCCATGATCATCACATGCATAATCTACTAAGTCCACATCTCATGAGCATAATAATAAGATATAAACATTAAAACCATGAACCATGAACCATAAAATAACATCTATTTATCACCATCACATCATATATACATCATGTCTCATCAAAATAAATAAGTACATATAATCATGTGCATCTCTCTCTCAAAAGTATACATATCACTAAATTGAATCACATGCCATTATAAAAATCATCTATATCTATACATATCATATCATGCCCCTAGGGCATCACTGCCACCTAGTGCCTACCCCTTGAGGTGCCTGCCTCTCCACCCACCAAAGTGGCCACTAACCTAGAGTCATTACACCTGTACCACTTGCCAAGCTAGCTCTATACTCACTACATTAGAGATTTTATGGACACTATGTAAAAAATATGGCCTCATAATAATGTAGATCCATAATGGTGGCTAAGTACTATGCCATAAAAATACTACTTGTTGGTCTTACTGGTGTTGTATCTCTTCCTCCAACCTGTCTCAGGAAGTCCCTCTCCTAGGTCACGAAGGCTAATGTAGTCCTAGCATGGGCCCTCTCACTAGTCATAGTGGCTATCTATCCCTATAATGTCATAACCTAGCCCTATAGAGTGGCCACCCATCCTTGTAAATTTGTGATCTATTCCTATGTAGTGGTCAACACCTCTCCTACTTGTCCGTCAAGGCCACCTCCCTATACCTATATTTATGGACCCCCACAAGTTGGATCCACATCCATGGGCTACCTACCCTCATTATCCCATCTAAAATTCATAGTTATATAGATGGCCTAATACCATGTTGCATACCCATCAACAAAATTGACATCATTAATATCTGCTCTAATAGGCAACTCTTCATGATCAAGAACTACCTCCACTAGTTGTGGTACTAGAAGAAAAAACTTGGCATCTTCCTACCTGTATCTTTGGAATGGACCCAAAATCCATTATACCAAGACAAAATACCTATGAACCCTATCAAAAGGGATGAGCTCAATCTCACCCTCACTCCTCCCAAAAATCCATTTATAGATTTATATCGACAAAATATGCCATGTATAGTGGGACCACCTTATAAAGTTAACATATGGCCTCCAAATGACATTCCCAACCACCAAAGCCTCTATTTCCCTTCTTAACTAATAAATATCTTTAGCACCTCCTCTAACTATTGTGAGTGCATAATCACTCCTCTACCATATAAAACCCACCCTAAAGTCCATCTGGGCATATCCCTCCCATGGTAACCTCATCAGTCTTAAAACCTAGATATGCTCATAAACCCAATAATGTAGCACAAATCCCACACTGATGCCATACCTTTGATGTACTTAAAACCCCCATAACTCTCTCTATATATATACCAAGAAAACCATTGCCCATCTAAAGCCTATCCAACCAAGCAACATCTCCACCAAAACACCTAGCAATAGATAAGGAAATCACCCACTATTTGAATTTGGCAATGCAAAGTAAGAGATTACCATCATCATCATCATCATCATTATCATCAATCACCTTTCATCTCTATCCCTCTAATATAATGGCCTATAACTAAAGCTACCAACATGCCACCTGGTGAAGGCCTGATCCTCACCATATAAGAGCTCCATATGACCATCTCTCTCCTAGCTCTCAATATAATTTATTGGCTCCCCTTGAATGGGAAACCATATAATCCTATGTACATCCCATAATAGGATGGTCATCTATACCATTAGTAGGAGAAAAGTGTTCATGATCATATCCCATCTCTTGATGAGGGCCATGATCATCACTACATCTCGTGGAACATGTTAGAATTGTATCATCACACTGAGGCTAACCTCCTCCATGTATTTCCAGTCATCATCTATCATCCCCTGATGGATATCTATAAAGATCTGAGGAACCTGATCTCACATCTGGATCTGATCTCATGCCTACAAAATCATTAGAAAAAACACTTAGTTTTATATTAACTACTTTTACCATGGACAACCTCATTTTTTATCCTACCTAATGACACCTAATTTTTCCTATACACAATATATCAACATATTTTCATACCTACCTTACACCCAACCTAAACTATATCAACATATCTTTTATTTCCCTTAACATTCCCATTGGGTCACTCTAACTCAAATATAACCAAAAACATCTTACCCTTACCCATTTTGCCTTACTAAAAACATCTTACCCTTAACCATTTTTACTTAGTCTTTTATCCAAATCACCTAATGCTTTAGTTGACCACCAGTGGTCACTATGACCATCGATGGTTGGTTGGCCATTTGACCTAGGTCCATGACAATCAATGGTCAACTACAATTGCCAACAGTTAGGTATGACCACCAACAGTCACTTTATGTGACCACTAGTGATAAAACCCCCAACCCTACCTCCATAAAACCTACCCAAACAACTCCTTTCCCACACCTAATTACCCTAATTTTTACCTTTACCCTACCCCCAACCTACTTGCCCCCCTCAATTTCTATTTTTATCCATTAATTTTAATAAATTATAATAAATTATAATAAAACCTAAAAACTAGGGAAAACCCCCAAACCCTCCCTAAATCACAAATAAACTAACCAAATTCAACAAAAATAACCAAAATCAACTAATCTAATAATTTAAGGTGGCACCTACCTCATTCCTTGATCATCATCTAGGAAGAATCCTAGCCCCCATCACTCAACCACATCCTCTTTTGCCTTTCATCCTTGGTCTCATACTAGCTCAACACAAACCCTAATCAATCAATCAAAAATCGAACCCACCTCATCAGCACCCTCACACAAAATAATAAAGTCACCAAGTACACAAGAGTCAAAGAGTCAAAAGCAAATAGTGAAAATGATTTCTATTTTTGAATTTTTAAACTTCAAACTTTTAGGGTTTCCCCCTAACCATCAATGGTCAAGGTGACCATTGACAATCAATTTTGAGACCCCTGACCTTTAATGGTTAGGATCTCTCATTTTTAATAATTTTAAAACCAATACTTTAGTGCCACCCTTTAAGGAACACCTATTCTCCAAAAACCATCCATGAACCATTAGAGAACACCCTCTCCAACAAACCAACCACCCAACCACATCCACCTTGATGTTATCTATTTTGGCCTAAACTATCGCATATTTTTCAATAACCTTGCCTTAGTCATTTTAACTATATTGACCAACCTTGCCATGTTGAACATTTAAATTTATATCACCTAGTGCATACTAGACCATTTGTTTTTTTCTAAGATCACTTTCTACCTTAGATACCCATGAAAACATTGACCCTATCTTAGAGACTTGATAAGAATAAACTGATCAATTATACCTAATGTTGTGGCCCAATTACCTCGTCACCAGTCCTTCTAGAATCAATCTTATTTTTATCAATCATGTAAACTTAGTCTATGTGTGATCTCATCTATCACACTTAGTCAAATTTTGTGTGCATGTTTGTGCTTTGAATGCCTAACCTTTTTGTCACCAACCTCATGACTCACCAAAAACCTCTTATCAAACTTGCACCCAATTTGGTTTTACCTCATTGAATCCCAGTTTAAGGGGGAACACCCTCCCATACTCAAGGTAACCAGACCTTTGACCCACAATCCATTTTTTTTTTACATCTTGATGACACATATTAAATAATAAAAAGGGGCAAAATGTAGACACCAAAATTTTGCACATTATAGTTTTGAATGTCAAAACACCCCTTAATAAGACCATTACCAAACCTCCCACCATGACCTTAAGTCAGGTTAGCTAATTGGCTAACCCAACTCATTAACCTACCCTTTTACCCCACTTAACCTTTGAGACTTGAATATCTATGGTCAAATCCCTTCTACATCTGAACAAACATAACACTAGTTATCTACAAGCTAACATGATACAATTTAATATGTTCACCTTACCTATTACTAACACATCATGATGCATCAAAATCAATATCCTAAACTCCTATGTAACCTTCGACCTCCATCTCTCTTTTCCTATAAAAGGAGGGGAGTAGGAGGTGAATAGGGAAGGATCCATAATCAAGCATTTTAGCACACAAGTAATCAAGCCATCATCTAGCAGGTCTTCCTTCTAATAATTCAACAACTACAATAGAGACTTGAACCTCTACTAAAAATTCTCATGAGGCAAATTAATATTACTCTACCAAAATTGCTCTAGGATCATCCATTAGACATCAAGCAACAAACTAGGTACATTTTGTATTTTAGGTTCTATTTGTTTGGTTTCTGACTTTCTTGCTTGAATCAAACCTTTCTACATCTTACCTCCTAACCCCTAGACCCAAACCATATCCTAAACCACTTACTAACCAATTCTTCAACCTTTGCTTAAACTATTTCAAAACCCATAAGAACCATGGATGGTCACCTTAACTGTTGATGGTCACCTTGACTACCAACGGTCACTTTCAACTATCGATGGTCACCTAACCATTGATGGTCACTATGGTAGGACATAAAAACAAGTTATTTACACCTACCTACCCTCAACCATATTGCATTTTCTATGTCCCCATATACTCTTAGATACCTCACATATTTTTTAAACCTAACCTAATTGATTTAGCATTAGTATTGACCTGTTATTTGCTTAATTAGTTTATTTCCTTTATCAAGCATTTATCTCTTCTTGTATTCTATTTCAATATATTTTTATCATTTGATGAAAATATCTTATCTTTATTTTATTCAAATTAGTTGTTTTAAGAGTGTGGATTGATAGCCTCTTAATAATCTCATGCTTCTCAAATCTAGCTCACACTAGGCAATCCACCTTGATATGCATCTAACAACCCCTTTACATGAGTGATTTCTTATTTATAGGTCATCCTTCCCAAGACAAAGAATATTTCTTCATGATCATATGGATAATGCATGCACAATTAAATAGTTTATTCTACCACACCATTATTACTAGTTTCTTACATATTCTTTTCTAAGAAATAAACTAAAATTGAAAGAAAGACATGCCTCTACTACAAAATATGTCTGTTGATGCTCTAAATGTTACTCAAGTTCTTAATTCAAATTCCAAACCAAGGACTAATCCTAATAAGGTAGAATAAAAAAATTATTGGAAGGCAAGATATCACTTCTTAAAATCTCAAAATAGGCAAGAAAATATGTATCAAGGTGCTCATCAAAACCCTTATTCTTACCCTCATTAATATGGTCATTAATATGGGAAAGGAAGAGGTCAAGGGCAGCCTAACTTTAATAGGCTTACCAATGCATACAACCTAGCCTCTACTTCCAACACAAGATCAATGGTACCAATGTATAGAAATATGATCCATGGAGAGGAATAGAACAAGGTCAATTCATGGATTGAAGGTGGAGAGAAAGATATAGTTACTCAAGGAGAAGTCACTCAACTATTAGTAGAAGATGAAGTTCTAATGCAAGTTAATAAAGGTTGTCAACCTCAAGGAGTAAGTTTCACTAACTTCCTAGTTGAAGACATGTATGTGATTAATCAAAGAAATTAAATTTTAGACAATACTATATCTAAGAAGAAGGCTATAAGAGATTCTAATGGTGTGCCTATGAGTTCAAAAAATCCTCCTATAATGTAACAAAGCATGACTGCACGCATGGTAGTCCCTACAAATCCTTCACATTCTTCAAGTTAGAATGTTGGAAGGCCTACTCAAAGTGATTTAATACCTTAGGTTATAGGAACTTAATTGCCTTCAAAGACTCAATAAAATGTAAACACTCCTTCTCTAAACATTGTGATTCATTTAAAAATGCCAAGGTATCTATCTCTCTTTGGGATGTCCTTCACATGCCTGGACAAAAAAAAACTCTTGTAGAAACATTTGTCTACTATCCATGATAGTCCTCCATCATCAAGCCATAGTCATAATAATGTTTCTCTTACCAATGGTCTTAATAACATTATATAACCCTATATAAAATTTGAGAATCCTCTACCCTTCTACCTCACTCTCATTATGGGGGATAAGTTGGTTCATAACTCCATAGTTGATAGTGGAGCTATCACTTTGGTGATGCCCAAGGTTGTAGATGAAAAATTGGGTCTAAATTATGAACCACATAGTAAATGGGTGATTCAATTAGATGGTATGCCTAAAAAGTCAGTGGGATTGATCAAAGGATTTAAGGTTTTCTTGTATGATTGTCCTAGTTTCCCCATCCTCCAAAATATTTTTGATTATTGACTTGCCTGCCCACTTTACTATTTGCCTATCAAGATATTTCACAACCAAGATAGGAGAATAGCTCTTGGATGATTGGTCCTTCTTAGCCTTAAAGATAAGGTATGGATCAAAGTTAACCATTAGGACTTAACCACTTACTAAATGTCACATTAAACCCTATGTAGAAGCAAGTGCCAATTTGAATTATGTCATTAATGATAAAGAGGAGTCTACTATGGATGATGGTGCTTCTTCTAAGACTGATGGAGTTTTTGATTTATTTATATATGATTATGGTGAATATTCTTATGAATATGATACATATACCTACTTTGAAAAAACTGATCTTGGCATCTATATCATCTATTAGAGAGCATTTGAAAAATCTGAGGTAAGTATTGAGCATTATTTTTCACAAGATGTTGAAGGTAATTATTTAATTAATGTGTATGATAATGATAGATTAAATATCATGATAAATCAATATGGTGAGAAGAAACATGTAATTATACCTACAATTGATGAAGGATCCCTTGAAGATGACATTTATGAGGAAAAATATGACCTATGGCAAAGGTACAATGCCATAAGTCAAGAGTTTGATCAGATGGGTAAGACTGCTATTCCTCCAAAGAATTGCATATATGATGTCAAGTTAGTTGATGAACCTAATAAGAAAGTTTTTGAGTGTTTGATCAAGCATGAAGTTTCATGTCATATTATGAATTAAGAAAAACACCAATCTACTATCCAAGAAGCTGAAGTCATGAAGGAACCTAGTGAATCTACTTTTAAAGATGTTATAACTATGAAGGAGTATAATGAATCCAAATCAAAAAAATTTGTCATAGATGAATAGACAACACCTCAACTTGATATTGATCAAATCTCAAAGATGTTGAGGTAGAATGAAAGTAAGCTTGATAGCCTTATACATCAAGAACATCATGTTCAAGAAGAGTGCAAGGTTGAGACAACTTTAATCACTCCTAATCTAAAATTCAGAGAGCACCAATTAGACATGGTAAGAGTCAAGAAGATTGTAATTTCAAACAAGATTCTTGGAGGCCTAAATAGAACATACTTGATATCTTAAATCAACAGACTTACAGGCAGAAGAAGATCTAAGTATGACAAGTATTTTGACCATCAACATGAGCAAGTATTTTATGATAAGCATGCTTCACATATTAGGTTGATTTCATAGAGCAATAAGGATGCAAGAAGAACCATATTTGACCCTAGTTGAAGCATGGTGATTTATCTTTCACCTCTAGTTTAAGGACTTGTAAATATTAGGGTAGGTGTGTGTCTTTATTTCTATTGTGTGTGTGTGTGTGTGTGTGTGTGTGTGTGTGTGTGTGTGTTACATAAGTGTTGTTAAGAACACACAAGTATTTCATTTTGTGTGTATTTTTTTGTGTCTTTCCTTGTTGTTTGGTGTGGTTTCAAATGCAATTGAGTTTCAAAATTGTGCATAGGTGACTCTATATCCCAATGAATAGGAATAGGCTATTGGTAATTGGCATAACTAGCTTACCACCTTAAAAAACACCAAAAATGTTGATTATTATGACCAAAATTCAAAATAGATCAAACCCACTATAGTATGAAACTTGATATAGGGGTATTATATGATTTAATATGGTGTACCATGGTCCTAGTGATGTCATTCAATGTGTTATTAGTTTTGTCATAGTCACCTTTGGTCCTTTTTACCATTTCATGTCACTTAAGGTCATATTTGATCCATTTATGAAGGTTTGTATAGTGTTCCATGTAAGACAAGGTGCCAGAGTGTTACTCAACATCCCCCATGTTATTTTCTTGTCAAACATGTCAGTCCTAACTAAAAACTTGCATGTTTCCTCATCAAAATAAGAAAATAATTTAAAGAGAGGAATTTTGTGAAGTTGTATGGATTTTATAAGAGTTTTGGCACATGTAGAAGGAATTTTAGTTATCATTCAAGTCCCTTAGGTTCATTTCCATGTTTGATTATCTTTGGAGGTCTTAAAATTGGCCTAAATTTGTTACATTCTTTCATTATTTCACTAGGCATGTAGAAATGACTAATCAATTTTGGTTGAGTATGGATAACATGGGTTGATTCAGGTTAAATTATCTTATGGGATGAAATTATCCTTTTTCTAATTCAAATACATGGTAATATTTAGAAGATTGGTTTCTTTTACTTTATGAACCAATGCTAATAAGTTTATTGATTCTTTATGCTTGTTTATCCCCATATCCTATAGCTTTCCTCTTTGTTTGAGTTGGTCTGTAAAAACCACATGTTGTACATGATTTTGGAGAGTGTTTAAATTCTTATCTCATGGTTTAAATTTTTGGTTACACACATGGAAGTGAAATGAAAGGAACCAGTACCTCAATCTGCTAGTTGAGACTATAATGGCTAATTTGCAGACAATTTCATCAGTTGTAGAAGCTTGTATCCCTATTTAAAATTAATAAAAATATAAATGAAAGATGACATTATTTTTTCATGAATATAGTTATATTATTATATCTCTTTCCAAATTTTATTTGTAAAGGTGTTTCATGTGAATGGCATAGTCATGTGTATGCATAGTCAGATTTCCTTGCAAAAAGGGCCACCTACAGGCCCTTGCACATTCTTGGTGATGTGATAAATGTTTTAAGGTGGAGAGGATAAGTTTATATAATTAGGAGGTTTGATATTGGTTTTACAACTAGTTTATCATACACATATTAATATATGATACCCTTACTATTCCAAATATTGTATATGTATCTATAGGTGGTTCCTATAGAGACTGAGCAAAGTTAGAACACAAGTTTTGGAACCTGTTTAATACCCCCATAGTAAAGGTAGTGTTTTGACATGATATTTTGGGTGATTTTCCATGATAAGGTGATAAAATAAAGTTCCAATCCATGCCACTTTCACTATAGATTGTCAATGTTATCTATAGAGTGATCCTATAATGCAATATGACATGTGAAAGCAAAACTGGCAAGCATAAGTTTTTTATACAATTTGAGTATCACAAATTCCAAATAAAAATTTAAAATTACTGAGATGAAAGGTTTTGACTCAGAGTGACACCTATAGGAGATACTTTTGTCTTCAAGATGGGCACCTCAAGTTGACTATGGATTGATGGTACATTTGTAGATTGGTAGTTTAACTATTATTTAGTCCTAAGAATTTTATGGGTGTGATTGACTAAGAGATGAGTTTAAAGACCATAAAAATAACCTAATACATTTTACACCAAGTATAAATCATAAAATATTTAATTACACGGGTCCCTTTATTATCAAAATGACCACCTCTAGCTGAACTGTATACTAAGAATTTATAATTTAGAGATTGACCAGACTTATTGGTAGAGATAGGTATAAACAACTGAGGAGAGGACCTTTATGACTTCAAGGAGATCCTAATAATAATTTAAAATTTATATAATTTATGTACACCTATATTCATAACCTAATTTTATTGAAGTATGTACCTACAATTTGTTATAGTAGGTATCTAGCCTAGTCAAGTATAGATAAGTGTAAGTTGGTCTTGGAAAAGGTTATAGGTGACTTGACTATGACAAATCCATTTTAATATTGTAAATAATATATCTCATGATGTTCATAATAGGGAAATAGGACAAGGAGGTTTTCAACCTCTAACATATAGTCATGACTAAAAGCCCATGCCTAGTCCCTGTTATACAAAAGTCTATATTGGATTTTGTGATGTTTGGGGATGTTAGGAGTATGATATAGACCTAATATTTTTTGTATGGGGTCATCATGACCCAAAATAACCTCTCATATATTAAAATTATCTTGGAAAATAGGGGAGATGCCCTTTATTCTATCTTAGATAGAGGGTACTCCCAGATAAATAATAATGTAGGTTGGATGAGTATATGGTGAGATGATGTGCTAGGGGGTATTAATTATAATGGATGATGATGTCCATAGTTGTAATAAAAATTAATAAACACATAAGAGGATTCATAGTTCTGAGAAGACATGAACATAGTCTAGGCCTACTAGGCCTAAAGCCTATTGGAGTCTCAATACCAATTTTAGGGCCAAGTGAGCCTTCTAATAAACTTGATGACTTTTATAGGGATATATAAGGATGTTTTTATATTTTGGTCTACAAATAAAATTATGAGAAAGTCATTTATTAGTAAAAACTCAAGGTATATAAAATGCAAAGAAAAGATCGAGAGGCTAATTTCAAAATCTCAAAATAGTACAAACACTTAGCATGGAGACCTAAGGATTTTGGAGATGTTGAAAAAGGTATTAAACATAATTATAGTTGAATTATTTCATAGTTTTAATGTCAAGTTTTTATGAACAAACAATAAGGGCCAAAATGAGCTAAAACCCACCAAAACCCTTACTCTTATCCTGATGGGAAAGAAGTGGATACAAATGTAGTTAAGAGAAATACTTTGGTTAGTAAAGTGATTTTTAATTACATTTAACTCCCTCAATCTCCTTATCATCATATTTATTGGTACCCTACTTGTACGAATAGGGTATAGAATGTGATTTATTGACATATTTTATGTGTTTTGTAGGTTCAAAGGGTAGTTGAAGGATGAGAATTAATTTTTAAGGTCAATTAGGACCTAATATAAATATTCATGACAATTCATTACTTTAGAAGAGTAAATATGCTATTTTTAAATCTACTTCACTTTAGGCAGTCTATGGAAAATAATGAGAATGAGAAGTGATCACCAAGTGAGAAAATGATAAGTCAAATTGGGAGGAATTTTAAGGTATACCTAATGGATTTAGGGATAAGAGGACTCTTGAAAGGTATCATACCACCCCATACATGTATGTTTTTGGAAAATTTAAGATCATTTGAATGACAAGTGTGAGGAATGAGTGAAAGAAGGATGATGGTAAATGCAAGCAGTGAGAACACTTATCTAAAAGAATACTAGTGATTAGGGACACATCTAATGAATGTTGCATATTATTTATAATGCCCATTTCATAGTTAATATGTGGCATATATTCCTAGTTTCATTTGGAGCAATCAAAATATGCCTCATGATGAAGGTAGTTTCTAAGAAGGCCAATTGAAGATCCTATACCATATTTGAGGAGTTTTCATTCTTTGGAGGAATTTTTTTCCAAAGAGACATTTCATGGTCTATTTCATACTTCATTCCTATACAACCTAATCAATTCTCATGCCTTGAAAATTAGTATTGTGACCTTTTAAATCCACTTCTCTCTCTGCTCTCACACATTCTATAAATACTAGCCATTTTGGCTCTTGTATACTAATTCCACGCCTAGTATGGCAAAGCCCTACTAGTTTGACATTGTAATTTACTTTTGAATAATACATTAAATTTATTTTTAAATTCATAAAAATCTTGTATAAGTGTGTGAAGTGATGTATGGTGAGTTCTAGTGATAAGCTTTTATCCTTGCTTATCCTTATTGTTTCATGTTTGGTGCCAGAAGTTTTCATTGTAATAGGTAATATGGAGTGTAGCTACTATGTTTCATTACATTTAAGTGTAAAATTAGCCTTAGTGTAAGTAAATGACCTTTGGTCCACTTACCTTGAGTATTCTCATGCATATCACCTCCATATTGAAATACTAATGTTAGAGTATCTTAGGACTTTGAAGATAGTGTTTTAAGTCTTATCTCTAAGTACAAGAGTATAATGATCTTGTGGATATATTCATGGTGTATCACCCACTTATATTAGTTTAATTTCATGAATAATTCTACCCTTTTTTATACAATAAATTAGTTAGTGTAGGTGGTAACTATTTAAAGACCAATCTAGGGAGTTAGCCCTTAAACCTAGAGGTCTACCTCTACTATAAACAACCCATAGGCCTAGAGGTATTTTGATGTTGACCAAGTAGTAGAGTAGGATTGAATAACCTATTTTAGGGTGCAATATTTTGTGATCATATTAACATTATGGGACCCAATAAATCTCAAGGTTATAGTCATGAAGTAATTGTTTGGGATCCTTCATCATATGAGAAGAGGAGATGGGTAAAATATAAACACAATGGTGAAAAATTAGGGAAGCCTTTGGCCTTAAGTAAATTTACATAATATGATCTCACATGTGGGTATAAGGCTTCATCAAGGGAGAGCATATATGTGTGGGTGATGGATGGAGTATACCCCATGATAATTGTTGGTAGAGGTTGTACCACTTGATAGCTATGGATCTTAGATGTTATGGTCATTATAATATGATGGATTTGGTGCATTCAAGCATGTATGATGATCTTGGGTAAAATATTCAAGATGATATGCATTGGGGAGATAATGAACTCATCTCTCACATGATTAGGGGAATATCTTTGATGAAATATTTTGGCAATCATACCAGCTTCAAGATTTTTGTTTTACAAATTGGTTTTAGATTCTCTAAGGTAATAGTAAGGAATATTTTTTTAATAACATGGGATTACAAATCATATATATGGATGTGGAATTTGGGTAATGTTAGGAAGTTTCAATATGGAGGGAATGATTTGAAACAACATTACTTGAGGACAAGCAAATTTGACAGGGGAAGATTATCATGTCCCTTTCTTAGGTTTAGAGAGGAATGATGACCTTTATCCTATTATTTTGGTTTCCCATAGGTTAAGGGAAGGAAGGAAAAATGGGAACATGGTAATTTTTTCATGTTGCCAAAAAGTGACTTTATGTCAAAAACTTATTTCTAATTTGAATTTTAAAAAGGGGACTTTCTAGCTTGACTAAGTCAGCCCTTAATTAGAAATATTAAGGAGAATCACTTTTGAATATTCAATAGTATGACTATGTGGAAAAAAATAATGTCAAAAACTTATGTTTTATTATAAAAATAAAGTAAGATTGGGGTTTGAGTGGGAAAAGGTATAAAATAATATGGGGGGGATCATTTATGATATCTATTAATCATCTATAATTTGTCATTTTTATAAGTTAAGTAATTTGATTCTACTTTTAGCCATTGATGATGAAAACCTTCTTTGATAATCTGATATTGGGGATGAAAACCCTCAATATTCAACTAGTGACTTTATCTAGGAGTTAAATTTTAGTAAAATATCATTATGACAAGGCACATAGGTATAATTTGTGAATGGCACAGTAGTTAGGACATCATCTAAGGTGGATGCATCATATAAGAGGTAGCTAAAGGTGGGTGACCTACTTAGTGGGGGTTTTCTCATTTTGATGTCACCCTTTAAGGGTTGATGTCACCTTATGAAATACATTTGGAGGTTGGCCTAGTAGTTTGGGAAGCTTTTGGAGGCTAACACAGTAGTAGGAAAATGATTTAAGGGTGAGTACAATAGCAAGGGGCCTATTGAGAGGTGGAAACCTACCTATAAGGGTTAAGGCTCAGGCTTGGCATTATTTGGTTGGCTAAATATTATTTTTCTTCACTCTTATACTCAACTATAATTAATTAAAATTTAGAGTCCTAAATTTATTTAAAAATCAAACTTGATGTGTAAGGATGGCACCCAAAAATAATAATTGAATTTTCATATTTTTTGAGGGTTCCTATGTGGTTTATATTTGTCTATCATGTCTTGTGAATAAATTTCAAAATTTTGCAATTTCTTGTTAGGGTTTTAGTAATATATTCATAATTATGTAATATTTTCTACAAATTCTATAATGTTATAATTTGGCCCTAAAATGGATATTACCACTCTCTAAAAAAATTACAAGCATAACAAATACCATCTATTTGCCCTTTTATTACATGTTATAACCTGCTATCAACTTGTCCTTATTTATTCCAAATACCAAATACCTCATAACATAACATTAGGTGATCATTTGTCTTGCCTCTACAAACATATCAATTCAAATCTACCATTGGATTACAAGATCAACCCAGAGTAATAGTAGTAAAAAATTAAAATAATAATTTGTTGATAAGTTAAATCTAATATTAACTACTTTATTTTAATGGACTTAATGTAATATTGTAATAAATAATATAATTATAATATAATAATGTATATTATTATATAATATATACTATTATTATATAATAGTGTATATATACACATAAACAAATTAGTAGTTGTTCTAAAGGTACACATTACATGAGAAGGGATAAGATTTTATGTTTTGGTCAGGTAGGGTTTCATAAAGCAAAAGATTAAATTGGTAGTTATTTTACACTCAAAACTTGTTATACTTAACACACCACCATTCTCATTTTTTTTAATAGGGGCCCCTTAAAATCTGAAAGGTCTAGTTCTATTTTGAAAGCCTTTTTCATTAGCATTTGTATTATACTTAGCTAAGACTCAAAGCTTTAAAGTTATTATTTTTCACATGGATGATTCTTGTTAAGTATGTTGTTCAATATAAACGTAATTGGCATCCCCTCATTATCTAAGTTTTTACTATATGATTTGTTTAGACTAATGTATTAATGGATTTTAAGAGTTTTTCATACATTCAGGGATTACAATATGTGTAAGAATTACTAATTGGGAATTCTAAGTTTTAGACTTAGAATATTTTTCAATTTGTAAGTTGTGTATTTTATAGTTTTTATCTTCTAAACAATTTACTGAAGGGATTTGGTCTTCATAACTTTTGTTTGTGAACTTTGTATTTTGTCACAACTTTACCTTCACATCTCTTACACTTTAGAAATTTTCTTCACAAATTATGTTGTTGCAACTTTTGGTCTTCAAAAGTTGTGTTCAAAATTTGGTCTTCAAAAAAGTGTTTGGAAGTTGTGTTCATAAAAAATAATTTTAGAAATTTTGTTCATGAAGTGTAATAACAACTTGTATTCATGACTTGTGTTTTGTTAAAATATTTATTTGGAAGTTTGGTCTTCATGAATTTTCTATTCATGTTTCATGCATCTGAGGCATCACAAGGTTCAACCAATTTATTTTCAATGAAATTTTTGAAGGCTTAAAGTAACTCAATCTCACAAAAGCATGGAAGTGTGGAAAATTCAAACTTTGAAACTCATAAATGCAAAAGCTAAGTTGTGTGGAGGTGAAAAAGCTTGAAAACATGAAGGTATTAGAAATAAAAAAAGCACAAAATATTGAGGCATTAAATTATTAATCCAATTGTTAAACTCTCTTAGCTATGAGGTCCTAAATAAATGACATGTGGTAGTTACTTGATAAGCCAATAATCCTAGAATCTTAGAGCCATTGACCATTTTCCTAGATAATAGAGATCTAAGGAAGTGACATGTGGTAGTAGAGAAGCCAAAATCACAATAGGTCTAAAAGGATAGTTACATGGATATGAAGTTGGTAAAAGTAAGTTAAAAATTTTGAATTAAAAAGAGTGTTTAAGCTAGAATTTTCACTTTTATGACTAAGATGAAATAAAGAGATAAAATCTATAAAAAAGGATAAAATAGATATGGTAAAAAAACTTAGTAGAAATGTGTGCATGAACTAGATGAAGTAAAGAACTCTTCTTTGGCTAGGAGAAGATGACCTGCATAAGAAAAACTCAAAGCAAGCTTATTTGTTAGACAAAGAGGAGGGCTGGATTACCTAGCTAGTGCTAGATCCAAGAAAGCATGAGCTATCTATAGAGGTTGTCAATACACACCCATAAAATAAGTTAATGTGGAAAGTAGATTTATGAAAGCAAGCATACACAAAAGTAAACAAGCTGAATACTTTTATAATGTAAGCTAAAGATCTAATAAACTAAAAAAAAGAGATGCTAATTTACTAAATGAATGTTCTAGTTTGTTCTAGTTTGGCTTGGTACATAAAAAGGGAAAACAAGGTCTGGTCAAGGGTTTGGTTAAATGGTAGAAAGATGAGGGTTTTGGGTTAGAGGGAAAATCATCGATGTTATAGGTAACCATCACTAGTTAGGTTTAACCATTGGTAGTTACCTAATGGGATTGGGAATGCTCAAAATGTACATAGGAAGATGTTTATAGATCTAGGATGGCTAAGGGTATAGGTTTGTTTGAGATTTGGTAATGGTAGGATGAAAAGGCAAAGGGTCCAAAGTAACTGAAATGAGATGGGAAGGGTGTAAAGGGGAGGATCTTGATAAATATATTCAAGTAGATGAAAGGAAATAGAAATAAAAGAAATCAAATGCTTACTTAATCCTAAAGAGATTTTGGCAGCATAATGGTGCTTGAAAGAAAGCTAGAAGAAATTCATCAGAGGTTTGGGTTGATGGTTATTGGAGAAACCTACATGAAGAATATTTGAATACCTAGAATACCTGAGCACATGAATGAGGATAGCTTGTATGTAGAATTTAGATATGTGTTTTTGGATCCCTTTCTCATCTTGCTCACTTCCTTTTATAAGCAAAAGGTGATGGAGTAATAAGATAATATTGTAGGGTACGAGGTGTTTATGATGTGTTAGAGGATGAGGTAGAAAAAAGTATTAAATTATGTTCTTAATTTCCTTGGGAGTAACTGATGATGAGTCACTAGCTTAAGGACCTAACCATTTATGGTTAGAATAACCATCGATAGTTACCCCTAACCATCGGTGGTCGAGGTACCAAGTAGAAGTGGGTTTAAAGAGGGTTGAAGGGTGGATAAAGGGTATTAGATAGAAAAAGAGAGTTGAGTTGGCTAGGTTTAGCTAAATTGGACTCAAGGTGGTTTGGGACAAGTTAGATGAATGGGTTAAATAAAAAAAGGTCATTTTGATGTTTAAATGCAAAAGAGATGATCAAAGCACTTTGATGACTAAAACTGAGTGTATGGTTTTCTAGTGTTTACATTTTGCCCCTTTTTATTATGTGGCTTGTATCCACAAGCTATAAAAAAAATATGGTGTTGGTTGAAGGTGAGTTTGCCCCAAGTATGGGAGGAATCCCCCCTTAAATTGGGAGATGATGAGGAAAAGCTAAATTAGGTTGGGGTTTGATGATTGGTTTATGGTGAATCACAAAGGTGGGTGACTAAAGGGTGGTTCAAAGCTAGGCATTTATAATGCAAAAATTCACATAAGATGTGACAAAGATGTGATGGATAAGATCACATAAGGACTAAGGATGATAATGTTGGTAAAAATAAGCTCAGTGTTAAGAAAATAGGTGAGCATTGGACCACGTGACTATATTGTGATAGTTGGGTACACTTGTTAGCCTTCGAAGCAAAAATGGATCAATGTCTCTGGGGGTATCCAAATTCAAAATTGATCCCATGTGTGGGTATCTAAAATAAAAATTAATCTTGTGAAGGACTCTAATGTTTTGGTTGTGCACTAAGTGCAAAATGTTGAAATGGTCAACATGACAAAATTGATCAGTGTGGTAAAAAAGACCATGATAAGGTCATCACAAAATATGTGAATGGTTTGGGTCAAAATGTTCAATGTCAAGATGGACATGTTTTAATGGTTTAAGGATAATTTAAAATGGTTTATGGTTAAATAGAAAGGGATGGCCAAGTAGACTCTAGATGCACTAGGTAAATAAATACTGCCTACATAGTTTTGTGGACATAGGATCTAATAGAAACTTTAGGCCATATGTAGTTTTGGTATTGGGATAGTGATGTGGAGAAAAGTGATCTCCAAATGGTTAAAAAAGGTGGAGAAAAGATAAATTTAAAATGTTCAATAGCCAAAATATGGGTAGAAAGATCATGATTAATGGTTGGGTGAAAGGTATGCTAGAAAAGGGGTGGCCGAGATGACTCCATATGCACTAGGCAAGTGGATGTTGCCTACATAGTTCTATGGACATAGGATCTAATAGAAACTTTAGGTCATATGTAGTTCTAGTTCTAATTGGATGATTATTAAATGAGGAAGGAAGAAGGAGAAGAGTAATATCTAAAAATCCTAGGGAAGCAAATTCCCCAAATAGGTCAAGGTGGTTTTCAAATGAGTTCCCCAATTTGACCTACTGCATAGTCTAGGTTTTGTTGAAGGTAGTGTTAGTTCTGATCAAAGAAAGTGGGTCAATAGAGGGTGGAGAGTAATATTCTCCAATAACTAAGTGATGTAGAAGGAATCTTCAAGATAAAGGCCTTGTTTGGGTTGGGGGTGAGGTTATGAAAAGTTGAAATGTGGGAGAATTAGGAGACACATATTTCCAATAGTCAACAATAGAAGGGAAAGAAAAGAAGCATGATGACTTTGCATTAGTAAAGACAAAAAATATCACTAAATTTAGTTGGGGCTTAGTGAAATTTAGCCTTTTGAATTCTTTAAATAGGCATACTTTGGTTGATAACATTATGTCTTGATCATGTTGTGTCTAGTAAGCTCAAAATCCCTTGATTCATAGGGAATGGAAGAAGGGGAATAAGTGATAAGTGAATGGTAAATGGGTGAATAGGGAAGATAAAATTATGTGGGAAAGCTTGCCCCTTATATAGGTAACCTAAGAACTAAATTTAGACAATTCCATGTCTTATGCTCAATGTAGACTGATCAATGTGGGAAGTCTACTTAAGGGAAAGTTGATTGCAACTTTCCTAAGATGTAAATTTTGTTTCTGAGAAATGGTTTGCTTGTGCTTTTGATTATTTTTATTTTGATAAGTTTGTGAAGTTGATCAATGTAGGAAGATTTAAGGAATTTATTTTAATATATATTTGACTTAGCCATTCTTTGAGGGAGCGGTCTAAGTTTTTGATTTTTGGTAGCCATCCTTCAAGGGAACAATCTATCTTTTAAGTAATGTTCAAGAAATGGGGTAGCTATCCTTCAAAGGGAGTAGTCTACAGAATGCTATAAATTTTGTGACCCAAATGATATATTTTAGTATCATAAATATTTTGATTATTAGTTTTAGACATGGACAAGTCTAATAAGGCTTAAAGGTGTACCTTTATGAGGGCAAAATTTTAGCACAAGAAGGTAGTGGAGGGTGAAAAATCTCATGAATCAAGGGATGAGCTTAAGTTATACAAGAAGGTGAGCTCGATCCTTATTTTAATAGTATAAATGATTTAGATATGAAGCATTAAGAGGCTCAAGTTCTGGTTTGCCTTAGAGGGAGGACAAATGATAAGCTCCTGATCCATACTTATTGGTGATGATGTAGGGTCCAAGCCAATTAAAGGCAAACTTTCCTATTTTTTTTATCCATATTAGTGACATGTTGGTTTTCTTTGAGAATGAGATCTCTAATTTTTAATTCTTTCTCTCTTAGGTTTTTTTTATAATTGCACCTAATGTGTTCTTGGTAGACATGAAGGTGGTTAAGGGCTACAAGGTGATGTTCATCAAGTAGCTCCTATTTGGCTAAATGTTCTTGACAATAATCACTTTTATAAATAATGTCTTGCAACAATATATGAAGAGAAGTAATTTATACTTCAAGAGGCAAGACAGCCTCTATCCTAAAGATAAGGGAGAAAGGGGTAACACTTGTAGAGGTTCAAATGTTGGTGTGATACTCCAATCCTAGCTTGAAGAATTGATGACCTTGGTTAGCATTTTTTTTAGAATTTTGTTTGAAGCCTCAACTTTTCCATTTGCTTATGGATAGTAAGGTGAGGAAAAGATAAGTTTGATGCCAAAGGCATCACAAAGACCTTGAACTTGCTTATTCCTAAAATATTTACCATTTTCAGTGATGATCTTATAAGGAACACCAAAATGAAAGATGTTATGGTGGTTGATGAAATCAATGATCTTTTCAACTTTGGTGGAAATAAGAGGAATAACCTCTACCCACTTAATGACATTATTCAGTAGTGGTGATGATAGAATGGTGATGTTTTGAAGATTGAGGGTTGATTTCTCCAATGAGGTCTAGTCCCCATTATGAGAAAGGCCAAAGGTATTTGGATGTTTAAAGGCCATGTGCATGTGTGTGATGAAAATTATCATGTTGTTGACATTTAACACACTTCTTTACATAGTCATAGTAGTCTTGATTAAGGTGGGCCAATAGTGGCCAAGGTGAAGGATATGTTTTGCAATAGTTAGGCCACCAAAATGTTCACCATAGATTCCTTCATGGGTTCTTTGATAGCATGAACATCCTCATGACCATGAAGAAAATGGAGAATAACACCATCAAAACCATGTTTGTAGAGGATTCCTCCTAATATGGTATAATGAGAGGTGCTTTGGATGAAGGTTTGTCGTGCATTCCTAGAAATGTTAAGAGGAAATACACCAAGGTTGAGGTATTTGAAGGTTTGTTTGTACCAAGTGTGTAAGGTATATTCTTCCACATTAAAAATGGTAGGAAGGTTAGAGTGGATATACGAGGGTGTGATGAAATGGTATATGGTGATAAAGAATTTGGAAGTGGTAGGTTGAGTTAGGATTTGGGAAGTAAGGGAAGCCATTGTATCCACAAACTTGTTAGTAGATCATGGAACATATTGGATAGAGTAATCGTCAAATGATGCCAAGAGTACATTAACTAATTATTTATACTTTTTTAGGACATCATTTTTGCATTGGTAGGAGCCATTAACTTGATTGATGGAAAGTTGAGAATCACCAAAAATAATAATGGTTTTAACTCTCAAGGCTAAGGTAGTTTGGAGACCTATCACTATAGCTTCATACTCAGTCATGTTGTTGGTAAACTCATAATAAATTTTAAAAGAAATAGGAATGGGTTCTCCATCAAGGGGAATGAGAACAACTCCAACACCCCTACCACATTGGCATATGGATCCATTAAAGAATAAGGTCATTTGATAGGTGATGTATTCCTGAGATAGAGTCGTAATAGACTCATTTGTAAATGTAAGAGGAAGGTGTTGGTTGTCTAGTAAGGGAGCTTTAACCAATTGGTCATCAATGACTTTCCCTTTGATTGACTTCTGCTAGAAGAACTTAATGTCAAACTTAGTGAGGAACATGAGCCACTTATCCATACACTAGTTTTGGTATGGTTTAGAGTGCATATACTTGAGGGGGTTAGTGTTGGTGATGATGTAGGTTTTGTGATTAAGGAGGTAGTGATGAAGTTTGGTAGCTACGAAGATGAGGATGAGGCAAAGCTTCTCGATATGGGTGTAATGAGTCTCATACTTTATAAGTGTTTGATTGATATAGTAGACACCTTATTCCTTGTTTTGTTCATCTCAATGTGCAAGAATTTCCCTTAGGGAATGGTTAGTGGTAGATATATAGAGGTAGAAGGGTTGATCCTCCTTAGGAGGGGTGAGAACTAGTGGAGAAATAAGTTAATCTTTGAGTGAATTAAAGGCCTGTGAATAGTCTTTAGTCCACTTAAAATAAGTGTCTTTCTTGAGTAGATGATGAAAAGGTTGACATCTATCAAATAATTAAGAGATGAAATGATGGATGGTTTGGAGTTTTCCTTGTAGGCTATGGATTTATTTAAGGTGGGTTGGAGGTGGCATCTCTAGGATGGCTCAAACTTTGGTAGGGTCTACTTTAATTCCTCAAAGAGAGATGATGAATCTAAGGAGTTTTATAGATAGGACAGCAAAAATAATTTTTTTGGGATTTAATTTGATGTGAAAATGGATGAGGAGTTTGAAGATGATGGTGAGAATAGCTAGGTGGTCCTTATGATGTTTAGATTTCCCAAGGAGATCGTCCACATAGTCCTCAATAATTTTATGAATGATATCATGGAAGATGCAAGTCATGACACACTGGTAGGTTTCCTCATTGTTCTTTAAATCAAAGGGCATGGCCCTATAATAAAGGGTCCCAATGGGGTGATAAAAGATTTTTTATGCTGATCTTTAGGGGAAACCAATATTTGATTGTATCCTGAGAAACTGTCCATAAGAGATAACATTTCATGGGTAATAGTAATGTCAACAAGTTGGTTGATTCTCGGTAAAGGAAAGTCATCCTTTAGACAAGAAAGGTTAAGGTCATGAAAGTCAAGGCAGAGTTGAAGTCCCCCTATAGGTTTGGTGATAGGGACAATGTTAGAAACCCATTGAGGATAGTCTATGGGTTGGGTGAAGTCTAGGGATAAGAGACATTGTAGCTCCTCTTTTACAAGAAGTGCAATGTGAGGATGCCTCCTTTAAATATTTTGGTACATGAGTTTGGCATCAGGATAGGTGATAATGTTATGGAGGTAAATAGAGGGGTCTCTTCCTAACATATACTTATAGGACCAAACAAATTCAATGCTACAGTCATGAAGTAAGGAAAATATCGTTGCTCCCCAAAATCTAAATATTGACCAATTTTGACTGTATGGGGATTTTCCTGAGTATCCAAGTTGATTTATATGGTAGATTCATTCAACATGGCTTACTTCCAAGAGGAAGATATTTGTAGATAGAAGAATTTTTTACACCAAGGTAAGTGAGAATGGAATCATCATCCTATTATCAAATGGTATGTATGGTAGGAGAATCATGTTTGATCATGTCAGGATGGATGAGAGGAAGGGATTTAGTTTGGCCATCCTTTTGATAAATCAAAGGGCCTAAACTAACAATGTTGATCCAAGTTTTTTTAAGAGGAATGACCTTAAAGTCCTCAGACTTAGAAGGGGAATGGGTTGGTGAGGAATAGGTTTCATCCTTAATGTTGGTGATGGGTTTTGATGAATCAATGGGTTCTTCAAGTGGTTCAAACCCAAGGCTGAAGGAATCTCAAGGATTTTGGGTTTTGATCATGGGTAACTCATGGGGTCCCTATTTGTAAAGGCCAAGTTCGAATCCTTTCTAGGCACCCCTATGAATATATAGTTTGGCAAATGTTGGTTTGTCAAGGTATGAGAAGTTTGTGGTAAATGGTTTGGTGGAAGAGGTAATGGTGGGAGTGACAAGTGGATGATCAAGTCCCCCATAGATGAAGTTAGTTTGATGGTTAGGGAGCCTGAGAGGAATGATGGTGCCAATGTTGGGGTCATAGCTAGGATCATAGATGAAGTTCTCATACTCTTGAGGAGTGGGGAAAACATCCAAATCTAAAAGATGGTATTCTCCCAGTGAGAGATGTTGTAATGTCAGTTCCAAGGGGTCCTCTAAGGGAATTTGAAATGAAAGAATGAATGAGATTAATGAAGCTTCATCATGGGTAGTGATGGAAGTGTTGTTAGTGGATGGTGAAGTGGATGAGGCAAGAATGAGGACATCATTTAGATGATAGGTCGGAATACATGAAGTGAGGGGACTTGGGTTAACTTTGATGGTAATGACTTGACCCACATTCTCAAATTTGACACATTGGTATAAGGTGGAAGGGATACAACTCATGGCATGAATCCAAGGGTGTTTAAGTAAATTATTGTATTATAACTCACCCTCTACAACATAAAAGAGTTCAAGAATAGTGTGAGGTCCTAAATAAATGTGAATTATGATCATGCCCAAAGTAATGGCCATGGTGTCATTGAAAGAATGACAGACCATTACAGTTTTAGACATGATGTTCTTGAGTAGTTGTAGTTGGTTATAATCATGTGAGGAGATAATGTTGATACTATCTCCCCCATCAACCATCACCCTTTTGATGTGGGTTTTGTTGATGTATGTGGTAATAAACAAAGGGGGATCAGGATCCTTAGGATAAACAAATGAAATATTGAAATATTGAAATGTGATGAGGTTGGGATGGTGAAGAACACCAACAAAGGTGGCTAGAGGTTGAGTATCATGTGGTTGAACCTCAATGGATTGGAGGGTCTAAATGAGTACTTGATGATGATTGGGTGAGGTTTTAATGAGTTCATAAAGACTCATCTTCACTAGAGTTCAGTGAAGTTTCTTAAGCACTATGCATTGTATATATTCAGAGGGGTTAGAGGAAGGGACACCCAAAATGGATATCTTGGGTTTTGGTGATGGTGTGAGTAAAGGTGAGGGTATGTGAGGTTGGATGGTAAGTTGAGAGTTAGAAGGGTAGGTCCATGGGATGGACACATTAGCTTTCTCCTTACCCTTTTGTTGGGCCCTAGATCAGGTGACCATGTGGATAATATGGATAAGGGAAGGTGTTGGACTAGATAGTTGCTCTGGTTTCTCCTCACTTTTAGATGAGAGTGTGGGAGAAGGTATGGTTTGGAAGGGCTGAATGGATGTTTGAGTTGGTATTGGGATAAGAGGTGGTTCATCTGACTGTCGAGGAATCTAAAAACAACACACCTTGTTCTGATCCCACTTGTTAGGATCTTGCTCCTTAGAAAGAGCACAATATGATTACCAAATGCAAACAATTAAACATTCAGAAATAACTAGAAGTACAAGTAACTAGAATTCACACATAACACAAAATATGAGAGACAATACATTATCTTGTATTAATACTTGTATAAAAAAGAATACAATAAAGAGACACCACTCTCTTCCACCTTATAGAGGCTTCTCACACCTCAAGTGTACAATAATTCTTCTTCAAAACACTCTCCTACCAAAAATGGTCCCAACACACAACTCACACAAAGAATTGGTGTTCACCTCTCCAACTAGTTAGTAATAACCCTGCCAGTACACCAAGCACTCTAAAGTACTTCAAGTAGATCTCCCATGAACCTGCAACCTATAATTTAACAGACCATACTTACACATGTAGATCTCCTATGAGCTTGCAACAACCTGCAACTCAATGATCTTACAATGGAAGGATCTTCCTTGCCTTCCTTTCTAGCTCATAATTACAATACATGTCAATGGGTTTATAAATAGATCCCAGACTTAAACAATAACTTAGACTCTTAGTTTACTATAATTATCCACACAGCTCAAGACTCAAAGTAGCCTTTACATGCAAACACTTAGTTCAACTAACTAACTATTTGTGCAACGAATAGTTCTAGAACACACAGGTGACCGACGTTGGTCCCTGTCTAATTGGTGCTGACTGATGTCGGCCAACTCCCTGCTGACGCTAGTTGCCTTTTGCATTGATCATGACTGACGTCGGTCATACTACCGACGTCAGTACTTTTGGAACTTCAGCAACCTTCTCTTCTTCATCTGCATAGTTGAAGCTTTTAGCTCCACAACCTAACACTGACAATAGATCATCCTCATTTATCTAGTTATGGATAAGAGTTTGAAAAGCTTTACATCTTTTCATATCATGTCTAGGTGTTCTATGATAGGTACAAATTAATTGATCATCAAACCAAGATGGCATAGGATGTGAGGGATCAAATTTCTTATAAGGGTCAAATGGTTTGATGGGTGGTAAGTGGATAAAGGATGTTTTCAACAACCTTTGAAAGATGGTTGAATAGGATTCAGTCAAAGGTGTTGAGGATGCCAAGGTTTTGGTTTTAAGAGGTAAAGTGGGAGTCCTTTTGGGGGGAGGTCTCACCATGGATTTGGATGATGATTTAATAGTTTTGGTGAATGGTTTAGGCTAGGGTTGAGTAGTTAGGGTTAGCTTTGTGGATGATTTATAAGTTGAGGGTGCTTTTTTGGTTATAGGTGGGAGAGTAGTGATAGAAAGTTTATCAAGAAATGAGGAAGATGAGGTTGATGATTTGGTAGAAGATGTAGGTGAGGAAAAGGGTTGGTGAGATAAGGAATATGGAACAAGGAGAGTTGAAAGATGAGGTCCCAAGATAGAACGTAAGGTAGAAGTAGGTGGTATGGGTCTAACTTGAGATGGAGACTTGATTGGTTTGATCCTTTTGATGGGTTTGGTTGGTGTTTATTTTAATAATTTAGAAGGGGTCAAGTCCAAATTCAAAGGTGGATGAAAATTATTGGGAGTAGGAAGTATCCCCAAGTTTTTTATGGGTTTGGTTTTAGATATGATGGGTTTAGTTTGAGGGTTATATGATAATTTAGGAATTTTGAGTCGAGGAAGGTGTGAAGATTCTCCTAGAGTCATGGAAGGAGAAGGACTAGTTAGAGGTATAATGGGTTTTCATATTGAATGAAGTGTGGTTAAAGGTTTGGGTTTGTTTTGATAAGGTAGACCAAGATGATGCCAAAAAGTGTCTCTATCTAGGTTAGGTTGAGAGGTGAATGCTAGATTTTGAACCAATCTAGAAAAAGGTTTGTAGATGGGCTTAATTTTTTGATCCTTAGTTTCAAAGGTTAAGCCTTTACGTGGAGGTGAGGGAATTTTCTTGGGAGAGGTCTATAAATTTTGGGAGGATGATTCCACCATGGAATGTGCAGGTGAAGAGGTCTCCTCTTTTGGAGTGGTTTAAAAAGATAGGTTGGGTTGTTTAATGATAGATGTGACATGTTTAAGTGAGGGGATGTATATGGTTTCTTCCTTTAGTTGAACCCCCAAAGGAATGGTATGTGAGTTCTCCTCCATGGGTTAAAAAATGGGTGGAGAGGTGGTTGAATTAATGATTATTCCTTTAGTTTTTTTAAAGAAGGTGTGGGTAAGTCCATGGTTTTCTCAAGTGAGGAAGAAGGTGAGGTGGCTTCCTTGGTTTGGATGTCCAAAGGTAGGGTAAGTGAGTTGGATACTTCAATGAGTGGGATGGATGAAATGGAGGTTGAGGTAATGATCTCCTCAATAAAGGGTTCATCAATGATTGCATCAACCGTATTGACCTCATGTGTGTGAGATGATTCAGGTTAGTTTTTGCTATGGTTGGTAGAGTGTGTATGATTGGGAAATGGTTTATGAAAAATATCAAGGGATTGATTAAGGGGTGCATTGGAATTATCAAATATGATTTGCCCCTTGTCAATCATGTTTTGGAAAATTGTTTTGAAGGTATTACACCTACTAACATCATGTCTAATAACATGATGATATGCACATGAATCATTTTCATTATATCAACTAGGTGTGGGGTGAGTAGTGTCAAATTGTTGAGGAGGTTTTATAGGTGAAAGTTGTATGATATTTGATTTGAGTAGTTTATCCAAAATCGATGCATAAGATTCCCTAATAGGAGTGTATTTTTTTAGAGGTCCATAGATTTGATTTGGGTTGGGTTGTTTTAAATAGTATGAGGAATTGGTTGAGGGGTTGGATTGGTTGACAGTTGGAGGTGAAGCAGTTTTGAGAACAACTGAGCTGGTTGATGCCTTTGATTTAGAAGGGTTGGATTGATTGGTGGGTTTTGATGATGAGGAAGGATCATTATATTTAAAATTAGAATTCTTGTTTCAAAGTTTTAATTTTCCTTCCTCAATAGACCAGATTTCCAATTTTCATGCCATGGTAAAGGCCTCATTAAAAGTTCAAAAAGTTTTAACCTTGAGAGTGGATGGGATGTGTTTGGTACAACCTTGTGAAAAGATTTCAATCAATTCAGTTTGTGGTAATGAGAAATAAATTTGGTTGATGAGACTTCTCCATCTAGTAACAAAATCAGCAATTGATTCATCATCAAATTGCTTAATGAAATAAAGATCAGTTATGGAAACCTTTTTAGATGTGTTCATAGAAAAGTGATCTAAAAAGACTTGGGTGAGTTGGGTGAAAGAAAATATGGAGTGCTTGGTGAGAGCACTATACCAATCAAGAGCGAGTCCTATCAAAGACATGGGGAAAGTTTGAAGGAGGAGGGCATCGTCATGTGCAATGAAGTAGCATGAGTGACAAAATGCCTTCAAATGTTGATGTGGGTTTTTTTTCCTTGAAATTTGGAAAATATAGGCAATTCCCATTGAGGAGGATAAGATCAGATTGGGATGGATGGGTGGATAGGTTCATTGCATATTTGGTCATAAAGACCAAGTTAGTTTGAGGTTGTGTAGATGGAATATTATAAGATATGTTGGTTTGAGGTTTGGTAGATGCAACATATTGATAAGGAGGTTGTGAGGATGTTGTATATTGGTAGGTGGTCATAATAAATTGGGATGGTGCCACATAAGGATTCATGGGTACATAATATTGAGTTTAAGGGGCTATGTGACCTTGTGGATTAGGCACAGATTGATAAAAGGTTATGGGAATTTGTTGAGAGGTTATTATAGTTGGAGGTATGGATGTATGAGTGGGTTGGGCTTGAGTTTGAGAAATAACTCATGTGTTAATGGGTGGAAGAGTTTGAGGTATAGAAAGTACCAAGTTTTAAAGATGGGTATAAGTTGGTTGGGTGGTGATGGTGGAAGGAATGGTGGAAAGAGGGGTAGAAATTACCCCTAAGGTGGGTGTGGGATAAGTTACAAGAGGTTGGGTTACCCCAACATTAGATGTTTTGGTTGGTGTAGGGGGTGTTTTATTATTGGTTGGAACATTTGATTGGATTTGGGTGGTGGTAGAAGATGGGTTATGGATAGAAGAAGAAGTTTGGGTAACCAAGGGTTGGGTAGAAGTAACACCCACCATAAGCTCATGAGGCATGCCTAAAAAAGGATCCATGGGAGGAACTAAATAAATTTGGGTACGATGAGCTAAAGTGGTAAGATAGTATTTAAGGGCAATGGGGTTATTATCAAGGAAAGTGGTGAAATCAACATCACCCTCAATAACAATCTAAGGCATGGTAGGTGGGGGAGAATGATGAGGAAAACCCTCAAAATCTAAATTATACCCCATGGATGATGAAGAGGAAGAGGTAGGGGATGTTTGATGGGTTTGATTCCTCAGTTATTGCCTAGTAAAAACCATTTAAAGAATTGGAAAATAATAATGAACCTTTCACCTCAAATAATGATTAAGCAAAGAAAAGTTCAAAGCAAACAAGGCACAAACTGAAAGCACAATTAATCCTAGGATTTATTTTAAATCACTTTTGGATTATGTCTTAGAGAGTGTGGAAGAAGTTTATATTATGAACCAAGTACTAAAAGAGAAAGCTAAATATGGTTTTAGGTTTGTTATGGTATTCAAAAGGAATCTACACTAGATCAGGTATGTGGCTTGGTACTGGGGGCTTGCTCCCCGCACTTCACAAACTTGAAGTTAAGTCGGGCCACTTATCCAATAGATACCATTTGTATATAGTTTATAATCTACTAGATAATGGATTGGGTCCTCCCTTTGGTGATGAAATCCAAGTAGGATCACCAAAAAGGGTAAGGTGATCTAATGGGTGATGAAATCCCAATGGGCCTTGTCTCAAGTATGTTATGATGTTTTTTTTTGTGTGAGTGGTTTGTTTGTGTAACATATGTGTGATGTGATTAATTCATGATGCTTTAATTAAATAGGTGAGATAAATAAGGCAAGTAAACCATGAATGCAGAAATTTATTTTATACCTAAAAGGAAATGTTTAGATTTCATTCGATGAGCATACAATAAAGGAAAAAAAGGAACTAGGTCCCAAAACAAGAAGAAAAATGGACTAAGGGGTTCCACCAGGTGTGCCAAAATTTTTAGGCTAGAATTTTCACTTTTATGACGAAGAATAAATAAAGAGATAAAAGCTATGGAAAAGGGTAAAATAGATATGGTAGAAAAACCTAGTAGAAATGCACATGTGAACCAGACAAAGTGTAAAACTCTTCTTTGGCTAAGGGAAGATGACTTGCATAATAAAACACTCAAATCAAGATTGTTTATTAGAAAAGGAGTAAGGGTGGATTGCCTAGCTGGTGTTAGATCCAAGAAAGCATGAGCTATCTATGGAGGCTATCAATCCACACTCGTAAAATAAGTTAATGCAGAAAGTAGATGAAAAAAACAAGCATACACAAAAGTAAACAAGATGAATACTTTACTAATGTAAGATAAATATCTAATAAACTAACAAAAGAGATGCTAATTTAATAAATGAATGTTTTATTTTGTTCTATTCTGGATTGGTACAAAAAAAGAGAAAATAGGGTCTGGTTAAGGGTTTGGTTAAATGGTAGAAAGATGAGGGTCTTGGGTTAGAGGGCTAACCATCGGTGGTTATAGGTAACCATTGCTAGTTAGGGGTAATTTTTGGTGGTTACCTGATGGGACTAGGAATGCTCAAAATGTACACAAGAAGAGGTTTATAAATCTAGGATGGTGGAGGGTACAAGTTTATTCAAGATTTGGTAATGCTAGGATGAAAAGGCAAAGGGTCTAAAGTAAATGAAATGAGATGGGAAGGGTGTAAGGGGGAGGATCCTAATAAAGATATTAAAGTAGATGAATGGAAATAGAAATGAAAGCAATCAAATTATTACCTGATCTTGAAAAGATTTTGGTAGTATAACATTTCTTGAAGGAAATCTAGAAGAAATTCACTAGAGGTTCAGGTTGGTGGTTTCTAGAGAAATCTACATGAAGAATATTCGAATGCTTGGATGAACTGAGCACCTATATGAGGATAACTTGAATGTAGAATTTGGATATGTATTTGTGGATCCCTTTCTCCTCTTACTCACTTCATTTTATAAGGAAAAGGTGATGGAGTAAGAAAATAAGATTATAGGTTATGAGGTGTCCATGATGTGTTAGAGGATGAGGCAGAGAAAAGTATTAAATTTTGTTCCTGATTGCCTCGACAACAGCTGATGATGAGTTACTATCTCAGGGACCTAACCATTGATGGTTACCCCTAACTTTAAGTAGTTGAGGTGTTGATTAGAAGTGGGTTTAAAGAGGGTTAAAGGGTGGATAAAGGGTGTTAGATATAAAAAGTGAGTTGAGTTGGCTAAGTTTAGCTAACTTGGACTCAATGTGGGTTAGGACAAGTTAGAGGAATGGGTTAAATAAAAATAGGTCATTTAAACATTTAAGCATAAAAGAGATGATCAAGGCACTCTGAAAACTAGAACCGAATGTATGGTTTTATAGTGTCTATAAAGAGAACCATTAAAAAATGAAGAAACAAACTAATTTTGGAGCATCTAGTTCACTTCCACTGACTACCACGAGATCAACCTTGCATCTACCAACTTTGATTAAACCTTAGTTTCCTTAGGTTGATTTTGTATATATTTTGCATGTAAAATTGATAGATATAATTAAATTTTATTTTTATCTTGTGAATGCATATGGTAGGTAATTGAAGAATTTTGTAAGCATGCACATACTACACTGCATTGTAAAAATGAGTCTATTTTTTTGAAGACATAGTTTGACTAGATTTGATTGTACATGCATAATTTACATTAATTAGAAATATCATTTTGATTATTAGCATGTAATTATAGACTTTGAATGAATTTGGAGGATGGGGTGACCCTTCCCCAAAATTTATTTATACTTTTTATTCTCTTATTTTGAAGGGTTTGAAGTTTTATCAATATAGGAAAAAATCTCTTTTGATTGTCATGCAATTGTGTTGATGTCTCTCCATTCCAATTATGTGTGAATGAGTTGTGTTTATTTTCTTGGTTTTTTGATTTAGTAATTTGAAATGTGAAAAATCTATCGATAATTCCTTATTTTTAGTAGTGGTGTATGTTGATATAAGATGAGTGATATTTATTGGATGATTTGTAGATATCATTGATTATATGCAATTAGGTTGAAAATTTCAATTTTATGAGCATGTATAAGTGCTTTCCTTGATATAACCTTCTAGGTATAAGAAACAACTACTTTATATACCTCTTTGGTCCAAGCTATAATCTTATGAATAAGGGTGCAAAACAATAATTATAAATAGGCACAATATTTAGCTGAGATCCCAAAGTTTACATATCAGTTTTCTTTTGACTACCTTATCATGTTTGTATGTGACTATGTAACAACTACTAGTTGCAAACATTGGTTCTAAAATACTTATCCACAAAGAGACCAACTTAGAATTAATCCCACTTGAGATCACAAAGCCTTCTTTTCTACTCTACCTTTCCCTCTTTTTAGAGTTTTTTTTTTGACATCTACCCACTTTAGCATTAAGTCCATCCATCCAACCCAACTATGTTTTAACTTTATTTTAGGTTTCATTCATCCACACACACCTAAATAACAAATTACATGCTAAACCTATTATTCCACCACCTGGTTGTTCAACCCATACCTACAACTCATGCCCTAGAATGAAGTTTATCTCCATTGAGTTCATAAAATGTTAGAGGTTACCTCATTAAATATATGATGTGCATAAAAAATGCATAAATAGAAATAAATCTAGCGTTAGAAGGAGGGATGAAACCTCTGATTATATTTAAATAGGAGGGTTGGATCTCTAGTTGTATTTGAACAAGAGATCCCCTCTTCTGAGAACCCCAATAAACCAAAAAATCAAAAAAGTTAGAAAACTAGAAATTGAGAATGGATTGGATAAGTAAATCACCCATAGATATCCCATATATTCAACATGATCTCCATGATAACCCATTCATGTACCTTCCTAAATTCCACAATAATCACCTAAGAGCTATTGAATATCATCTTGTTACTTAAACATCTGTTATGCATGTTTTGGATATCAAATGTGAGGATATAATCTATAGGTTTTTCCCTTTCACACTAGGAAAATAAATGGATGATTGGTTTGTAGAGTTAGCACCTAGTTCTATCACTAGTTAGTGTAGTTTTGAAGAATTTTTTTTAGTTTAATTTGGTCTAAATATTGATTCTCATACTTTAAAAAATAATTTAAAATTTTATTTAATTAATCTCTTTTAATGTGGTTTATGTTTGTTTTTGGGTTGCTAACCAAAGATTCTAAATTCTTGAATACTTGGGGATTATTCCCCCCATGAGTCATCATTTGTTGTACTCAACACACCCCCATTCTCATTTTTTTTGAATAGGGGCCCATTAATATCTGAAAGGTCTAGTTTTGTTTTGAGAAGCCTTTTTGATCAACATTAACATGTATACTTAGCTAAGACTCAAAGCCTTAAATTCATTATTTTTCACATGGATGATTCTTGTTAAGTATGTTGTTTAATATAAATGAAATTCACATTCCCTCGTTATCCAGGTTTTTTATGTATGATTTATTTAGACTAATGTATTAATATATTTTGGAATTTTTTCATACACGTAGGTATTCTAATATTCATGAGAATTACTAACTAGGAATTATAAGTTTCAGATTTAACATATTTTTCACTTTGTAAGTTGTGCATTTTATAGTTTTTTATCATCGCAATGATTTATTTAGGGATTTAGTCTTCACGACTTGTGTTCATGAACTTTATCTTCAAAATTTGTGCATATTCAAAACTTTTATGATTTGTGAGATTTGTTCATAACTTTTATTCACGTCTTTTGTTGCAACTTTGCCTTCAATATTTTATACTTCAGAACTTTTGTTCACAACTTGTTTTGTCATAATTCTTGGTCTTAAGAAGTTCTGTTCAGAATTTGGTCTTCAAAAAAACTATTTAAAAGTTGTGGTTTTTGAAATATTTGTCAGAACTTTTATTTGTGAAGTGTGTTAACAACTTATGTTCATAGATTATCTTTTATTAGAAGATTTATTTGGAATTTTGGTCTTCACAACTTTTTTCTTCATGTTTTGTTCATCTTAGGCATCACAAGGTTTTACCAATTTGGTTTCAATAAATTTTTTGAAGGATTAAAGAAACTCAGTCATGTAGAAGCATGAAAGTGTGGAAAATTCAAGCTTAGAAAATCATAAGTGCAAAAGCATGGAAGCTCAAAAGCACGTAGGTATTAGAACTGTAGAAGCACAAAAGTTTGGGGCATTAAATTCTTAAGCTAAAAGTTAAACCCCTTATAGTTATAAGGCCTTGAATAAATGATGTGTGGCATATCATTGATAATACTAGAAGCATGGAAGCTTGGAGCCATTGAACATTCACTATAACATAGAGAGTTAAGGAAGCAATTAATGGCAATAGAGAAACCAAAGGCACAAGAGCCTTGAGAGGATAGTTAGAGGTTGCATAGCTATAAAGTTGGTAAAAATAAGTTTCAAAGTTGGAATTAAAAATAACACCATTAGAAAATAAATAAATGAGCTATTTTGGAGCTTCTAGTTTAGTTCTACTAACTACCACAAGATCAACCATGCAACCACTAACTTTGAGTAAACCTTAGTTTTCTGAGGTTGATTTTGTATGTGTTTTGTGTAAATTAACATATATGACTAAAAATTATTTTTATCTTACGAATGCATATGGTAGTTAACTAAATAATTTTGTAAGCATGCACATGTTAGATTGTGTTGTAAGAGTGAGTCTATGTTTTTAAAGACATATTTTGGTGAGCTTTGATTGTACATGCATAATTTACATTAATTATAAATCCCATTCTGATTATTAGCATGTAATTATAGACTTTACATGAAGCAAGAAATAATAAACCAAATTTTTTGGAGAAGATAATGGTAGAAAATGAAGTTGTGTATTCCTTAATATGACAATTTTATGCACCAAGATGAGACATTACATTTCACAATGAGCTTACAAAATAGTGAAGTGGTGGGGAAGGGAAAGGCCATATAGAGCATGAAAGTGGGGAAATAAATCAAGGTGACTTGGGGGGATGGTGAGGGGAAATAATAGGGCATATCAAGTGGTTATGTTATATCTCTTAAAATTATATTTTTCAGAATAATTATATTAAACAATAATATTATTATGTAATATTATCCATTAATATTATAGTATAGTATTAATATAACATATAGCATATAATATGCAAATTTTTGTTTTGGTAAAGCATGGTTTTGTAAAGTGAAAGGGTTTAAATCAGTAATCATACCTCACTTGAAACCCATGATTGCTGACCCCATCTCACCTTTTGTGCATACAATAGTTTACAAAATCAATCATATATTTTCAGTGGAGGTGATAGAATATAATTAAATTATGTATTCATTCATATGATGTTGTAATGAGTTGTGTGGGGAGGAGATGTTTTATTTCATGAAGAGATTGAGTAATGACAAAGTGGTGGAAAAGGGCAAGCCCATACAAAATATTCAAGTGGTGAAATATTTCAAAGTGAGTTGGGTAGTGATGGTGAGGGGAAATGATAGGGTTTATATGGCTTGCACACATTGTAAAGTGGTATGAAACTTGAAAGGTGGAAACATATTTGATTAATTATTTTATACTATTAAGGGTGGAGGAGGACATCAGAAGTGCTAACTTGACTGTAATAGGGATCCATGTATGATGAGTGGCTCAAACCTGCATTACAATGTTGTTTATGTGAGGACAAGACATTGAGGGATCACAATCTATCTTATAGATTATGTTAATCCATGTCATGAATATATTAACATTTGAAGAAATTAAATCAATCTTAATAACATATAGAAACAACAAACTCATATCCCTAGAAGAAATGAAAAGGCAATAAAGAACATGCAAGTGTTGAAATATTTCAACATGCATTGGGTGGTGATGATGAATGGCAGTGATAGATTATTTCAGGTGATACCATATGCTAGGGAACCCATATTATACATGAAACTCAAATTTAAGGTAGTGTATGGATTTACTTGTTGATAGGCTAGGTTGAAACTAGGTACCACAAGCATTCCTTATCATATCCTTAATAGTTATGCAAAATATTAGGGTTGTTCTAAAATGTTAATGACAACATAACCATATCATTATTGTATTAGTGAATTGTTACTCATGTTATATCTCTTAAAAATTATTTTTAATAATAGTTATGTCAAATAATAATAAATACAATAATATTATACATTAATATTATAGTAGAGTGTTAATATAATAAATAGCATACAAGATGTAATTTTTTATTTTGTTGAAGTGTGGTTTTGTAAAGTGTAAGAGTGTAAATTAGTAGTCATACCACACTTGAAAACCATGACCTTTGGTCCCCCATCTCACCTTTTGTGCATATAGTGGTAAGCAAAAAATAATCATATATCTCTAGTGCAGGTGATGGTATATAACGAGATTGTGTGTTCCTTCATATGACATGACAATGAGTTGTGCTAGGAGGAGATGGTTTATTTCCTAGAGAGCCTGATCAATGGCAAAGTGGTGGGGAAAGGCTAGGCAATATAAAACATGCAAGTGGAGAAATATTTCAAGGTGAGCTAGGTGGTGATGGTGAGGGGCAATGATAAGGTATTTCATGTGATATCAAGCACCACATGGCCCACATCATATACTAGACTTGGACTTAGGCCATCTGTTGGATTTATATGGTTTGCACACATTGCAAAGGGGTATTAAGCTTGCAAGGTAGAAACATATTTTATTGGTCATTTTATATTATTAAGGGTGTATGAGGATGTCATGAGCACTGATTTGATTGTGACATAGCTCCACATCTGATGAGTGACTTGAATCCGCATTATAGTGTTGTTTATGTGTGGACAAGGCATTGAGGTACCAAAATTTATCTTGTAGCTTATTTCCTTCCATGTTTTGAATATATTAACATTTAGAGAAATTAAATCAAACTTAAAAACATATGAAAACACCAAACTCAGATCCTTAAAAGAAAAGGTAAGGTAATAAAGAACATAGAAGTGGTGAAATATTTCAATGTGTGTTATGCGGTGATTGTGAGTGGCAATGATAGGGTATTTAAGGTGATACAATATGTTAGGGGGAGGGCATATTGTACACCAAAACTAGTTTTAAGGTAGTGGTTGGATTTACAAGACTTGCATCACTCATTGCAAAGGGGTCCATAGCTTGCAGAGTGGAAACATCTTTGATCTGTGATTTTTTATTATTGAAGGTGGATGAGGATTTCATGAGCACTGATTTGATTACACAAAAAAACTCCATGTCTGAAGTGTAGCTCGAATAAATGATGCATTGTCATTAATGTGGGGTACAAGATATTGAAGTCCCAAAATCTATCTTATTACTTCTGTTCATCTATGTTGCTAATATATTAACACTAAAAATAAAAAAATTGCATCCCTTTTAATATTCCTTACATCTTTAGAATAATTAATAATATTTTATCTTTTAATAATATTAAAAATTATATTTGGGTTGAAGGTATGAAATGCTTTGATATTATATAAGGCTTATAAGAAGAAATTTACTTTGTAAAATAAATTTACGTAAAAATTATACATAAGATTCTAATCCTAGATCTTCATATATATTCCCCTTACCAGGGGACGTAGTGAAAAAAGGCACCACACAATCTTCACTATGTGTGTGTGTGTGTGTGTGTGTGTGTGTGTGTGTGTGTGTGTGTGTGTGTGTGTGTGTATTTTACGTATAGGTAAATATTTTCAATTTTAAGACTCAAAGGTTTTGGTATATATTTTCAATTTTAAGACTCAAAGGTTTTGGTATTTAGTATTGGTTGGAGGTGGGTTAAATTTATTTCCCTTCGTATGAAAAATGAATTGACTGTTCTATCTATACTATTCATGGTTATGATTTTAAAACAATTTTATTTTCACCTATATTTTCTATGTTTTATTTTTATTCAAAATGTGATTTATCTCACAATTTATTGGAATTGGTTGTGGTATGCTTTTAGTTTGGTTCATTTTTTTATTGAAACCAATTGCATCGGAAGTGGAGTTTTATTTTGAAGTATTCTACACTCAAAAGTAATTTTCTATTTGGAAATCTAGTTTAAATATCTATTGAAATTTTTGGGTGACTTGGCATTAGTTAGTTTTAAATTTATAGTTGAATTAGAATTATCAAGTAGCGTCCATGTGGTGGACATTATTCTAAATTTTTAACCTCACTATTTAAGCTTGAGTGTTATTATTATATGGATAATCCATTGTTATTGGTGGTTTCAATGCTATGATAAGTGACTATCAAGTGAATTAGACCATTACAATGCAAAATTTTAGTTGAAATTTGATTGTAGGCATTTTATAAACTTGTTAAAAAATTATGTTATTTAAGTTGTTTTGATTGATTGAAGAGTGTATTTATATTAATATAAACAAATAATGGTATATTGTTAAGTATATTTAAAAAAATAGAAAAAGTTACACTTATATGTATATTAAAATTGAGGTAAGAAATCTGTTAGAAAGATAAAATCTAATAGAGTCAATAATGACCACAAAAAAAAGTCACATCAAATTGTCATGAGTGTATAACAACAAAAAAAAAACACATAAAAATAAAAGAAATTAAAGAGAAAAATTATGTTTCAGCAATGAACATGGAGGCCGAGGACCAGGGGTCAAATGAGGCGGTGGAGAAGGTGGATTCTGTGGCTTGTTATCCCATCCCCCTTGAGTAGAGGGTCTTTATCCAAAGGTAATGGATCACAACCATCATTCTACTAAAGATTATTATTTTCTTTATTTTTTCAATCAAGTGAGAGAACAAGAGCCAACCATAGATACTTGTCTGGAAGATCCACAAGGCCAATCATGTTACAAAGAAAACCAAAGAGGGTACTGACCAGTGTGGAGAGAGGGTCCTGTGTCAGTTCCTAGAATGTTATTAGTACATATCATGCCCTCATCCACAAGGAGGTGAGTGTAGATGTGGAAGATCTGAAGGCTCACTGCTAACAACACATGGGGTATTCCCCTAGTGATCAATCAAACACTTGAGGTGGTTAAGTTCCAAGAGAAATTTATCAATTTGACTTTGAATCTAGAGAGTAGCATTAGAAATGGTAGTAACTTTATTAGTAATAGAAAAACTACATTTTATTTCCTTAAGATTAAAATATGAATAATTTCTAGCTTCTGGATTTGAAAAGAAATATCAACACAAAAAATTTGATAAAGTCTATTATATCTTGTAAGAAGTAGGGTGGATTCCCCCAAGAGAGCCATCTTCCATGTAAAAAAGTTAGGGCTGAATGACTAAAAAAGGGTATGAAATCATTACCACATAGTCTGGGCATTGGAGTAAAAACAAAAAATATGTTTAATTATCTCAGGTTGATGACATGCTAGGTAAATAGGATTTGAAACCCTCATGTGCTTAAGTTAGTCACCCATAGGTAAGACCTAATAGAGAATACACCAAATAAAATGAGCCTTCTTAGACTCAATGGGAGCAACCCACATAGTGGTGAACCTTCTAGACCAAACCACATGGTTAGACTAAAGGTTCCATCAGTGATTGAGAGTATCATCTTGAATATGCTAGGGAGCTAAAAGATTATACCCCAGATGAGGAGAATAATGATTAAAAAGGGTGGTCATAGGCCAATGCCAATCTTTCCACCAAGGAATAAGGGAGTTAACTCCAATCTTATGAAGATACTCATTAGCTATGGATCCTTGAATTTCTATAACAGACTCAACATATGAATTTATTAATTTAAATTTATTTTGTACCAACTCCTAAGGAAGCCAAGAATGACTTGATTTATATAAAAGACAGCCAATATTTTTCAAACCTTTTTTGAATAGCTTTAAGATTTTGATTCAAGGGACCAAACAGAAAGAAACATTGTGAAAATTTAGGCATGAAGAGCACCAAAGGGAATAAAAATTAAGGGAAAAACTATTCTTGAAACCCTCCCCCACCCAAATGAGATGGGGTTTGAGTTTCTCCCAATATTTTAAAATGCTCTAAATAACAAAATTACCATTAATTTTAATAGTAATAGGGGTGATGAGAAGATTATGTAACCCAAGGCTTTGCCATGCATGTCTACCACAAGGAATGCCCAGAGAGATATAATGATGAAGATAGATATTTTAGGCTTCATCACCTTCCAATCTTTGGATAACCCATTTAATGTTGAGACTAAGAACTTGAAGTTTAATATCCAGGAGACCTTCACCACCTGCTTCTTTAGGCTGGAAAAAAATATCCTAGTAAACTTTGTGAAAGCCTTTATGACCTTCATAATTTGGCCTAGAGAAAATATCTTAGAATTTTTCTAATATACCATAGGTATCATTAGAAGGAGCCAAACAAAAAGAATAATAAACATGCATAGCTGCCAACACCTTAGATCAAATCTGAAACTTATCCATCAAGGACAAGGGTTTTGTGATCCAAAAAAAAATTTATTCTCAACCCTTTGAACCACATAGGACCACAATTCAACTAGAGAGGCCCGAGAAGCAAAAGGAATGCCAAGGAACTTGAACTAACACTGAGATGAATCCACTACCATAGATATCCCTCTAGTCAAAGGGGGTTTTGGAGAGAGAGACTAGTGATAACACTATGTGTTTTCATTGAAAGGAAAACCTAGAGGCCAAATAAAAAATATGAAGACAATCCATAACATTTTTAACCGAGCCTTCCTCTTCTTAGAGAGTGAGAAAAGAATCATTAACAAAGTAACCAATTTAGTAGTTGGAAGTTATAGTTAGGGAGTTAGATGACTTTCACCAAGCTCTGGAGGTATAATTAGCTAACATATATCTAAACCCTTTAGTTTCTACCACATAAAAAGGAGCTAAAGTAAATCCTTTCCTTATAGATCTATGAATCTCAAACCAAGAAGACTGGGATCCATTAATAGTAAAATGCCCCAATATCTTGAAAGGCATATCAACCACTTAAATAAACTTGGGACCAACACTAAGATCTTGGAGCATGGCAAAAATAAAATGCCATTCAATGCAGTCATAGGCCTTCTCAAAAATAATATTGATGAAAAGGCCTTTTGACTAGAGACCCAAGCCCATTCCATGCATTCCTAGACAATAATGACATTGCCAAGGATATATCTATGCTGAATAAATCTTATTTTCTCACTTCTAACAATTAAAGGAAGGAGATTCTTAAGTCTAAGAGCCAATGCCTTAATAATTATCTTATAAGAGTCATTGAGAAGAGTACTAAGTTTTTAGTTAGTAATAACATTAGAATTACTAACCTTGGGAATAAACTTGATGTTACCTTGATTTATAAGAGGTCCTAGAAAATTCATCAACACCACTTCAAAATAAACCTTGTAAAGATATAAACCTACAATATCCCATAAGGTTTGATATAACTCATAAGATAAACCATCAATTCTTGGGGTTTTATCAATATCCATATACATAACTATTTATTTAAGATCATTAAGGGTAAGAGGCCTATCAAAGGCAACCCTTTGAGCACCATAAAGTTTACAAGTGATAGATTTAAGGCATTGGGAAAAAGTATTTTCACACTTAGGATAATTGAGATGAGCTAAAAAAACACCATTCTAATGGTGAAAAAATATTGCAGAATGTTAGGGAGTTCAATAATTCTTGAATATCCCTCCTTGATAGAATTGATTCTATCAATAACCCTTACAGAGTGTAGAAGAGAAAAAACTTCCTTGGTGACCTTGTCCCCAATTTTCAGCCAATGCATCTAAACTCAAAGTTGAACCCCTCTAGCTTTATAGGCCTCCTCAACTTGTAGCTTGTGATGCCAAGGAGTTGTTTGGATTTGTAAATGCACATTTAAATGAGAAGCTTTAAGCTCCTATGATACCTAAAGGTATTCATAGTTTATAGCATTGTGACTATGCTAGAAAAAGAGAAAGGCTTATATACCATAAACACAAAGAAAGTTGGTAGTGTGATCAGGAGCATCAGTCCATCACTGTATCTAGCCAAAGTCCCCATTAGTCCTAGGAACCAAATACCAAATTTAGACAATGTGCCCAACAGTTCTCTCATGCTTAAGATGAGAAGTATTGAAATAAAACTAGGTTTTAGAAGCTCTCACTTGATGGGGTAGACCACTCAATATTTAAGTAGAAAATATGTTGATATAAGAAGAATGTGTCAGAGATCACACAAAAACTAGCATATCTTAAACATGATTAAAAAATAAGACATCTTGTTCAACCAATAAAGCATGGTCTAAATGCTTAAGAACTTGATCCTCTCCTTGTCAAAAATTAGACCAAGTAAACTAGGGAGAGTTTGAGTCTTTCTTTCGATGATGGTTTGGATCAAACACCCTAATTTTATTATGCATGTATAACCATACATCCCATTTACCAATACACCAATGCAAGGGAAGACAACCATATTTGTCTTCAAGATATTTTACCATGTTAAAATCCCCATAAAAGATCCAATGAACATCTGTAAAAGAGTCTAAAAACCATCCCCAAAGTAGGGTTCATTCCACAACATCATTATAGGCATAGATGTTGACCAACCCAGTTGTATTCATATAATATGTCACTTGAGTGCAATGAGTGTCACTTGAGAGCGCCCTATCCCTAGTTTATCCCTAGACATATCTTAGGTCCTATTTTGATCTTGATCTAGCTTTGGTGTAGGTTTAACCCCATCCCCAGATGTACTAAAAGTCCCAAACCATATCCTAGGCATCTAAACCCCTAGTGTACTAGATTATGCCACTTGGACACTAGTGTAGCCCTTTGGACACTAGCACATTATACTAGTAACCAAGGGACCATGCTATTGTACCTTACCTATTTTATCCTCCAATAGACATATTTTTATTTTATCAAGACACCTTGGGGTCAGCCTAGACTATTCCACATCCTGACAAGAACTAGATCAATATATATACACCACTTTTATCCCTTTACCCACTAGATAGAAATCAGATGTAAATACACATAAACTAGCTCAAAAATAAGTTGTGAAAATCAAATTCACTGATCTTTATTTTGCCTTACTACATATATCCATATACAACAATCTCAAACTCATATTAGTCATATTTATAATATTAAGTCACACTCAAAGAGCTCAAGTTGACACTCATACTAGCATGCACCTGCACTTGCACCAACACTTAGATTGTGAGAACTACATTAGGATTGATCCCATCTCAAGGTAATGGTATTTATGAAATTCTCAACACAATGGGGTGTTGAGGTCACATCTGACCTATCTAACTAATATTACACTTTTTTTACTTGTGTTACTCAAATACCCTAAGAACATAGATATAGTGTTTTGCATTCTTAATCAGTAAAAAATAGATAAAATACAATGATCCATCACTCATGCATATAGGCATAGGCATCTTTAACTCAAGTGAAGGTCCACCTAGAAGTTTACAGTCTATGCCTGCAAGAGATATTGTCCTTCCTTAGAGGACATTAGCATAGTGTGCTACTCTCCAAAGGACCACACTACTATCTGGGAGGAGTTTTGAGTTCAGATTGCTATTGATGACACCTTACCTAGTCCCTTCACCAATTTATAGACTATCAACTATCCATCTCAATTAGTTTCCAATTAAGTAAATCTTTGTATAGTTCATTTCTATTTTTATAATAATCATATTAGGTCAATTATTATGCAAATTAGTGGTTGTACTTATTACATATTTATTCCATGATTTATTGTTCTATCCATTTAACAACCTAGGAATTTAAACTCCATAATCCACTTAAAAGTTAAATCATTTGGTGAACCCAACTTACTTCAAACATATTGATTCAAAACCTTGGTGTACCATTAGGGTTTTCTCTTCCTATTTTTTTCTAGAATTTACTTAGTTTTCAATTTGTATCCTTTCATCATGATTATCATGATGGATGCCATTTTCTAATTTTTGGTACAAAATCTTATGGTTTTTATTGTATACCTATTACCCTCCATTTATAAAATGATGCACATGTATGTCACTCCTCTCATGGATCATATTAGAACTCAACTTATTTCACACATTGGTCCATCTCATCTTGAGCCCCCTTATATAGAGAGCATTGTTAAATGGCCAATTTTGATTTACCTCCCATTATTAATTGATGACAAAGAGTTCAGATGAATCAAATTATTCCTTCTCCACCTAAACCCACCAACTATATTTGCTCACATCCTACTTCTACTACTCTCCCTTGGAAAATAGTATACACTACAGTTTGAGTTGTTGCTAAAAAAAATAGGTTACCTCCTCTACACATAGAGGAAAAACATAATCCCATGCTCCCTCATCCATGACATAATACAACATGACCTATAGATCAACACATAACATGTGATGTTGTGGATCAATTGATAAATACACGAAATAAGATTTATATATTTAAATTACTCCAAAAGGCAACCATTTTCAAAGATATTCTTATTCAAACACTCAATCATACATCATTGCCTTGTGACATAGATCCAACTTATTTTTAATATGTCATGAACACCATCAATGACATTGAAGATGTTATATCTTTTGTCAATGAGGATTTTACCTCATAATAAGTTATTCATTAGAATCTATCACTCTTCATTTAGGCACAATCAAAACCATCACTATTAAATGATTTCTAATAGATAGTGGTTCAAGACTTAACATAGGCAACCTCACATTTCTAAAAAATATGGGGGTTACTATAACATCCATTTAAAATACATACAAGAATATTAGAGGTTTTCATGACATTCCTTGACAGGCATTAGGTACTATTACACTGGATATCATGGTTGGGAAAAAACCCTATCCACATAGTTTTAGGTGATGCCTAATCAGTTAAATTCCAATTTATTACTTGGGAGACCTTGGATACATTCCATGGAGGCTATACCATCTACCTTGCACATATGTGTCAAGTTTTTACATGACAAATATTTATACACTTATCTGGATGATAAACAACCATTCAAATATTATAGATTTACTGAGCCTACTTCCCCAATTATATGTCCAGATGAGACATCTCATGTTCACATAGATTCCCCACCTCACATGATTTTGATAGAATAGATGCATATGTAGGGTTAATGTTGTAGGTCTTACAAAGATGGTTTGCGGGGGTTGATATTCTAAATGTCTAATCTAATCGCTGCTTATAAAGGATTTGGTTATGTAATAAATAAACACACTCACATAATTAAAATACTTTGTAATCTATTTTTTTGAAATAAGCATACCTATTGAAAGTAAACACTCTACTAAAAGTAAACACTCTTGTTGAAAATAAACACAATTGCTGAAAGTAATCACTCTATTGAAAGTAAACACATTGATTCCAATACTAAATTTAATCTTGAAAATTTTAAAGGTAATTTCCTACAAGTTATAAAGTTGAAATATGCTTTGTAATTATTAAAAATATAAACACACATAAAATACTATATAAAAACATGTTCTTGATTCTTGAGGAGAGTGGGCACTTACTTGTCTTGGGAATAAGAAGGGAAGGAAAAAGTAGTACTTGAAAATTGGAGATATCTTCATTAATTGATCAACACAAATTACATGAATATAAATGCAACTTGTATTATTGTGCTGGAATATCAACTAAACGATACAATAATTCTCTCTTTTTTTTCATAATTAAGAAATACGGATTCACCTATATATAATGCTACAACTATAGATTCTTAGATCTCAGTGACTAATCTTCTATTATCAAGATAAATCTCCCAATTTTAGTGGATCTTTAAAATAGATGATTGATGATTATAGAGGAAAAATCACCCATTATAAAATCCACTTACAAATCTACTAAAAATAACTTTTTAGATCTATTAGATCAATTTATCTTATAAAATACTATTGATATATTTACAATAATTGATATATAGAAAGTCTATTTATAGATTTACTATTTATAGTAATACTATAAGAAGTAAGTTACCAAAATAATCTTCAAGTATATTGACAAAAATGGAAATCATGAATCTTCAATTCTACAATCTTAGGAGTTAGACAGGGGGAGTTCAGAGAAATTCTAGCATAGTCCATAACAATTTTGGTAGAGTTCAGAGCTATATTTGTGAATGCATAGTGGAGTCCATAGCAACATACTTCAAGGATCCTAGACATTGATGAAGTTTATAGCAAGGTTAATAGGTTGATAAGGATGATAGAATGCTTTGGTGAAAAGTGAAATTGGTCTTGAATGATTATGTAGCTGTGGACTGGTTGAGTCCATAACTATTGGGTGAGTTTGTAGTAGTGGACAATGTGAGTTTATAGCTACTAGATAAGTTTGTAGCTAAATTCAGAATAGACTTGAATGAGCTAGAAGTGTTCTAAATATGTTAGTATCTCACCAGATATCTAGATACTTCATATGGGTTACCTTAAAATATCATAAAAGAGGTCTTTATTCTTTATATATGGTTTTATTATTTGTATATACACAAATTTGGGAGACTAAACATGTAAATAATTAAAACTAAATGATAAAGTTAGTAACTTAGACTTTAGTTTTATTAAATAAGATAAAGCATCTATTTACTATATTAGGATTAGATACAAGCCTAAGATCCTTGCAATATTTAGTCCAGAGGAGAGGTGATTGATGGCTAATGAAGAAAATTGATAGTAATAATGAGTCATATTTTGGACTCATCATTTCCCCCACGCTTTACCTTTTGTAAATCCCTTTTGCAAACTTAGGTGCTTATCCTCTCATAACTTTGAATTTTATCTTGTAGATGTTAGTTGAGGTCATATACATTGAATTCATCATACCAACGATCATCATGTATATTGGTGGAATTGTGATAAGGCTTTACCATATGTATCTAGATCTAAAAATGGTCATTTGTTTGAGAACCCCATCTATGCAATGGTAGAATAAGAGTAAGAAGAAGTGGTTTCTTAAATCTCATGCCTATCCAATTTTTTTCTACTTTTAAATTTATAACACTAATAATCATGTCATTTATGGTTTGTTCTCTTTCAAGGATCCATCTCAAATTGGTTGGAGACATGACTTCCATTATTTGTAATGGGCTTGTCAATATATACCAACTTCTAAAACTAGCTATAAATACAACATCAAAATGTTTCCTAGTATATAAATCAAAAGAGACAATGTTGTCACACAAATATTGAAAATAATATTCTTTGATGTTTTGATTTAAAAAATAAGCAGATCTGAAGTTAACCAGGAAATTTTTTGCACTAGTAAAAGTAGGTCTAATGCATAGCTCTGTAGTTTTGGATTTTATTACATACTCTTCATGTATAGCTTTTATAGCTGATTTTTATAAGTGGACAGAAGGTTTATCAACTAGAATTCTCCCACATATAAATTGACCATGAAATTATTATAGTCTACTAATATCAGATTACACAAGTAAAATTCACATAATAATTCTTGCTGCTCTAGGGTGGATTCTTAGAAGATGTTAAAAAACATAGGAGTATCTTCAATGTATAAGGTAGATCACATGATATTATCAATAACTAACATCTAGATATTTTTTCATGTAAATAAAGACTATAAGATGGGGAAGGAGATCTACAAGCTAGAACATATTTCCCTATTCGACAAGCATCCTATAAATTACCTTCATTTTTTTGGATATGTTATTTTTCCTTTTTTAGGTCTTCCTTTAATGTCTATTTCTCCTTTTTTAAAGATCTATTTTGTTTCTTGTGTTCCCTGAACTCAAAACACACTTGATTCCATTTTTTTAGATAGTCAAAATGAGACAAAATAGTTTGGCAGACTTGATCAACTAAAGGTTTAGAAGAAGATGAAGTTTTCATGGAAAGTTGTTACATTGAAGCATCAAGGTTTGTTGCTGAGAATTATGAAGTTGATGCTTTAACAATAGGTTTTATTCTTTTAATTCAGTAACATATATCCATGAATTAGGTTTTATTCTTTTAATTCAGTAACATATATCCATGAATCTACCATTTCTTAATCATATTGAGTAACCTTTTTCTCCAGAAAAATATTTTAATTTATATGATCCAAAACCTTATTTTTAAAACTATATAATCCTTGAGTTAAAGAAGAATTGAGAAGGTGCTTATATTATAATCGACCCAAGAGATCGACAATATCTATAGCTTGTTGTCTGATGATAACATTAGCTTTAGATAGGGAAAGAACAAGCTACAATTCAGGATCCTCTATGGTGTTGAAAGATTTTTTTCTTCATAGATCATAATACCCTTTCCTTTGTCTAGTACTGGTCTTATATCAAACATTAGAGATGATGGAGAGGATGTTGCTTCTTATGGTAAAATTTCTTATATGGGTATATTTCCTTTCTCAACATCTTCCTCAATAAGATCTACTTCTATTGACTCAGGAATTTATGTTGTGGTAAGTTCTTAGTGAAGTGTTGTTGTATCTATTATTGTTGGTGAATAAAAAGGTGGTGATTGTCATAGAATATCAAGGGTTGAAGTTGCTTCCATCTCCTCATCATCATATGTCAAGATTAATTTTATTTATATTATTTTAGTCTACACAAGAGAAAAGGTCTCCTTCAAAGAGGTATCCTTGGTTTCTTGTGAAGCACCAGTTGTTTCATGTACTTGTGTTATGATTACTAAAATAATGTCTTTAGATTAAGGGTTTAAATGAGACTGTGAAACCCTAGGTCTTAATTTCCTTTTAGCTAGAATTTGATAAGAACTCTATTTAACTGTAGGTGTTACTTGTGATCTAGTATGTATTTTTTTATTAGATGAAACCCTAACCCTAGAAGAGGAAGCTTTTTATTTTGCCTTGGGATTTTGTGTTTTTCTAGAAGATTTTGGAAGAGATGTTGAAGGTTGACTAGTTGTGGCTTTCCAAAAGTTCTAGATTATTTTGTTTTTTTGAACAAAATGATGTTGAATAATCAAGTGGATAAGGCCATGATGATGAGTTAGAATTGACCTATTGGTGGCAAAAACTTGAATTGATCCATACATGTATAATGGTAGATTGAATTTATGTTGAATCTATTATTGTCCATACTTGAGGTGATGAATGATCCTCATAGCTTCAAACCCCAAAACAATACACTGACTTGCACACATGAAATATTTCATAACCAAAAGGAAATAGATTTCTAAGGTTTAGGTAGGGTATCCCTACTAATCCCTTTTGCATTTCCTTAGTTATTATGTATGCATGATACAAGTAATTGTTCATTACCATTGAATTATGCAATAATATCAAAAGAAGGGGTTCTCCTTATAATTATTTTACATTCCTTATCAATCCCATAGATTTTACTAATGATTTTGTTGGAGACTGGAATGTTGATGCCTTGAACTATAGTGGAGTCTTATTTTAGGTTTTCAATGAATTATTTCACTAAAGTTTCATCACAAAATTTAAATTTATATAGAAATAGAAGATAACTAACTTAATCAAAGACAACTAAAGAAATGTCATTTTCATTAGCCTGGCTATGAACTTAGGTTCATATCTCTTCTTTTATCTCATAGCAACTCTATTGATTTTTTAGAGATATAAGGTAGTTTGGAAAGTATGAGTAGCAATGGTAACAAAAAGATAACTCACAGGCAATGAAGATGAAATGATCTAATCAAATGGTTTAATTATTGATATTATCTTGGTGGTTGTTGATGAAATCCCAATTAATCATGATACAACATGGGGAGTTGAAATGAAGATGACTTGGAAAAGATTTGATATGTTGCCACACTTATTAGATATGTGCATCATTGAATTCATTATCATTACTTAAATTTGTATGGACCAAGTTAGTAGATGGTTCATGTGTGTGAATAAAGTTGACATGACACTCATTTTGTTTGTGTCTTTTTGCTCATTATTTTTTCATGTCATCAAATGTTATTAGGACTATTATTTTCCTAGCTTGCAATACATCCTTGGTTGAACTTCAAACCTCCTCCTTAAGATGAACATGCACCAAAAGGATTTATACTAATCTACCACAACTAAATAAAGTACTCTACTTACTCAATCATACTTGTAGTCCTTGTTTTTTTTATCACATGATTTTAAATGTGGAACAAATGCATGAGTTAGTCTTTAGAAATGTGTACAAGTAAATACATCAGTGATTTTATTGATTGGAACAAATTGATAATTTTTTGTTATTTTATGGTTTTATTATATTATTTTCTTTTGATCTTGACTAGCAATTTCTAGTTTTCAAGTCAAGGCTCTTTATTTAATGCATGACTAGCCAAAAAGTTAATTTTCTAATCAGCATTGTCAATAATGCCCTGAGAAGGATTTTCACTATTGATTTTTTTCATAATTTTTTTTATATATTTTTTATTTTTGGAAGAAGAAAACCAAGGAATGGTTTCATTATTCTATTTGCATAATATACCACATTGGAGTTGCTATCTTGGAAGAACTAGGTTCTTCCATGAAAATAACTTCATTCCTGATGTTTTGAAAAAACTCTTATTGACAGGTTTCTGATATAATTTGAGTCTATATCCATTGACCAAAAAAGTTTCATGATTCCCATTAATTGGTAGCAATTATACCGATTTATTCTAAAACACTTTATTTTTTTTTATATGGGCCTAGCCATCTTGTTCTTAACTTCCATTTGAATTGTTGAAAGTTAGAGTCAAATAAGAGTACCCAATCTTCTTATTCAAATATTTTATCTTTAATATAGAAATCATGTCACATTTTTCTTTGATGCTGCATTATTTTTGTCTGTTGTAAAGCTTATGATCTCATCTCATTAAGCTCATTTAGTTGGAGGATTTTATCTTGTTTTGCCTTATCCAAATCAATCTCTATTTCCATGATTGTTTTTAGAGTTTGAAATTTAAATTCAATGGAAATTAGAGGTTTCTTACAATACACTAGTTCATAGAGTGAAAATCCAATGGTTGTCTTCCAATTAGTGTTGTAATCCCATACTACTTCTAGTATACTAACTGCCTAATTATTTTTACTACTAATACTGACTATCTTGGTTAGAGTGTTCTCTAGCTCTCTATTGGTAACTTCTACTTGGCCATTGCTATGTATGTATGGATATGACATATTAATGTATATGGGTTGATGGAGATACTGACATGTGGCACACATCTCCCTTAGTTAGTTATATGGGTAAAATATATTAGGATAATTGAGTAACTTGTGGAATTAGTGCATTGGGTAATGGTTGGCCTACATTGGGATTAGAAGGTTACCCATCCATTGTTAGTTAGATAGAGGTCTTAAAGGAAATGATTACCATTGTAAAGGAATCAAGTAAGCATCGAGTCTTCTATTTTAAGAGGATATTGGAGGTTTCCCCTCAAAGAGACATTGTGGAGTTATTCCTTCATAAAGGAGTATTATATGGTGTTGCCCTACCTTAAGGGTGATTATTATATTTTTGCATATATTAAATATTTGGGCATCTTGGCCCACCAATTTATATTGTATTAGGTTGATCTACATTATATTCTACATATCTCAAATATTATAAGTGTGGATCATAATAACTACTATCAAATCTTTAATTTGGGTAATTTGTGTAAGATGAAACCCTAGTTATATGGAATTATTAATATCTTGCAATTAGTTACAACTTTTTGCATAATTGGTTTACTAGACCTGGAAAATATTTTAAGCTGAAGTAAAAAAATTGAGGTTTTATGATTAGTTTTGAGGGAGTTATTGCTATTTTATTATTTGTAATAATTTCATCATATCTTTCAAAATATAAATATTTTTTCTATGAAAATTTCAATGATACATTATCATAGTATAAGAGAGATACAATCAAAATTTTAGAATTGTTTAAAATGTTTTGAGTAATTTATTACAATTTTATGAGTTTTCATAGATTCTCTCTACAAGCTGAAAGTTTTGGAAATTTTCCACCAAATTTTAACTAAAGTTGTAATATATTATAGAGAATATAAATTCAAAATTTTGGACTATTTGGATATGTTTTGTGTGAGTTATTGGGATTCTAGGGTTTTTTTTCATTAGCCCTAGTTTGTGTGAATAATGGAGTTTAAGGAATTTTTAGGGAAGGAAGATACTAATGCTAAAGAATGGTGGATATTTTTAAGGAGAGATATTTTAATGGTTTCTTTTTGGAAAACATGCTTGTCTCTTTTTTTGTTTGGGCCTGCACAATATTAGTTTAAACAGTTGAGCTTCATAGAATGATATTATTCATAGGAAGAAATGGAATAAGTTTTCTTAGATCGATGGGATATAAAAGAAAAAGATAATGACAAAGAGGAAGAAAATAATGATGATGTTGTTGATGAAGAAGAAAAAATAGTGAAATGAAATGAGGAAAATGAGGAAGAGCATACATATGATGAATAAGAAAAAGAAATAGAGCATAATGATGATGACGATGATGACGATGACGACGATGACAATGACGATGATATGATGATGACGACAATGATGATGACAATGATGATGATGATGATGATGATGATGATGATGATGATGATGATGATGACAATGACGACGAAGACGATGACGACGACGACGACGATGATGATGATGATGATGATGATGATGATGATACTATAGATCATTCAAAAAAATGAGAGGATATCAAAGAGGAAGAAGAAGGACTAGATGACAAGGGTTTGAATAGTTTGGCTCCAAATAAATTAGAGTCAATTTTTCAATTTCATGGATGCATTCAAAATAAGAAAGTCATTGTGTCCATAAAACCTAATAACAAGTATAAATTCATCAACATGGATGTAGATCAACATCTACATGGTCAAGAAAGAAATATCAAGGAGGCTCAAATAGATGGTCATAATATTTAGGTTTTTAAATATTTTAAGCTCACTATAGATAAACATGTTTTGTATTCATATTTTTATGCTTTGGATATGGATGACGTGGATATGGTTCTTGGATATCCATGGTTAAAGACTTTGGGAAAAATAAATATTAATGTTTAGAATAAGTTCATGAAGTTTTATTATAGGAAAAATAAGGTCACTTTATAGGATATCATAGTTGGAAAATCACAAATAAAAATAAAGGTAGATCATGAAGATGAGATTAAAGCAGGTGAAGAAGAGCATGTAAAAGATTCAAATGAATACATAGATGAAGAAATAATACAAGTAAATAAAAACACTTAATCTACTCAGGAGACAAAGGAACCACCAAAGAAAAAGGTGGAAGAGGTAGAATAAAAGGTTGATAAGGTCAAATTATAATAAAAATTTGAGGTATATAGACACCCACATCATCATGAGAGGAAACAATCATGGAGCCATGTGAGGGAGTGTTATAACAACAATCACATTAGCTATACAAGAAATTAGATTTCTAATAAATATGGCTATGCATGGAATCCAAATCAAAACTATTATGGTCCGGTATGAAATTCGATTAATACAATGGCCTATAGAATATGGAATTAGTGGATAAATCAATATGACTATGCATGGAATAATAACTACTATAGTTATGAATGGAATCATAATAGTGCAATAGAATATGGTAAATGGAATCAACGGAGAAATAATTATTCATGGACACCAAAGCATTATATTTTTTATCATGAATAGAATCAAATTAGCACATTGGATACATATGGATGGATGATCAATATTAGAGACAAGTGTGTAATGATTTGAAGTACACTCATTATTTGGTTTCTTCCTATGTTTTAGGGATGAAACATGTCAAGGAGGGAAGTAATATTATGCACCTACGGATATGATAAATTAATGTATATGGGTAGATGGATATGTCAACATATGGCACACATCCCCCTTAGTTATATGGGTCTAATATATTCAGATAATTGAGTAACTTTTAGAATTAGTGCATTGGGTCATGGTCGGCCTACATTAAGATTAAGAGGTTACCCACCCATTTTTAGTTAGATAGAGGTCTATATAAAGGAGATGATTATCATTGTAAAAGAATCAAGTAAGTATTGAGTCTTCTATTTTAAGAGGACATTGGAGGTTGTCTCATTAAAGAGACATTGTGGAGTTATTCCTTCCTAAAAGAGTATTGTATGGTGTTGTCCTAACTTAAGGGTGATTATTATATTTATATATATATTGAATATTTGGGAATCTTGACCCACCTATATATATTATGTTGAGTTAATCTACATTACATTCTACATATTTCAAATATTATAAGTGTGGATCATAAAAACCATTGGATTGTGGATGGTAAAAGGAGGATTTCCTATGGTTAACTTGGTAGACTTTCATGAAATGCTTGATCGTATTAAACATGAATTATGGTCCTTAATATAAGACTATATTTCGAGGTGAACCAAACCATCGCATGATCTTGAAATACAAAAAATATGCTACTACTTATTCTCTAACAAAAGGCAAATATTGGACTTCATCCCACTTAGTGGCATAATATGTACATACTAGGAGGTATTCCTTACCTTGGGATGGAGGATCTATAGGACCAACAAATTCTATTCCTCATTTCTCAAATGGTTCTAACACTACCTATGGATGAAGAGTAATCTCTGTTGATAGTGTAGGTTGTCCCATCCTTTGACATGGATAACATTATCTGATGTACTTCTTTAATTTTTTGTGAAGGGAAGACCAATTTATCATACTCCTAGGATATTATGCATGGTTATCTTTGTTAAATAATGATCTCCTCTTGGCTCATCATGATAATCTCTAATGATGTCATGGGCTTCATTATCTACTACACACCTATGAAAAACATGATCAGTTCCATACTTAAATAGCTTTCCATTAATCCATTTAAAAGAAGATCTTTCTTTAATTAAAAATTTACTTTCTTTACGAGTGAAATGAGAAGGAAACTTCCCTATGGCCAACTAGTTGGCTATATCATCAAACCATGGTGATTCTGTTAAAACAACAAATAGTTATTCATTTGGAAAGTTATCTTCAACTGGTTCCTCATTACCTGTAATGTTTATTCTAAACAAAAAGTCTGTAACCACATTAAAATTTTCTAGTTTATCAATCATGGCTATATCAAATTATTTCATAAGTAATAATCATCTTATGATTCTTACTTTTACTATAGGTTTGTTCATAGGATACCTTATGGCTAAATTATCTATGTATATAACCTATAATATAGTGTTTGAATTTGTTGATGACATAAATCACAATAAGGAATTATTTTTATATGGTTGTATAATTTCTTTTAGTTGGTGTGATATTTTTGCTAATGTAATAAATGGCATACATATGATCATTTTCATCTTTTTTTCCTAAAAATTCATTCATTGCATAATTAGAGGAATTAGTGTATATGTGAAAAGGTTTTTCCTAGTTGGGTCCTCTCAACACAGGCACATAACTCATTTTATCTTTAATAGTTTTAAAGGCCTTCTTACAGTTATCACTCCACACAAATTCACTATCCTTTGCCAACAAAGCAAACATAGGATCAACAATTTTTTTGAAGTCTTCTATTAAATGTCTCTAAAAACCATCATGACCTAAGAAAATTTTGATATCAATTTGATTTTGTGGGTAGGTAGGTTGGATATTATTTCAATTTTCGTAGGATCCACTTAGATTCCTTTGGTAGAAATGTGATGTCCTAGTACTATGCCTTGATCCATCAACATTATGTATTTCTCATGACTTAGTGATAGTTGGTGTTGTTCACATCTAGTTAGGATCTTATCAATATTGTGTAAGGCTTCATCAAATGTATCTTTATGAGTAGTGAATTCATCCATATAAACTTACACATAGTCATTAGTCAAATCAGATAATATGGCTAAAACTACTTGTTGAAAAATTACAAAGGCCAAATGGTAATAGTTTGTAGCTAAACATTCCAAATGGATAAGTTAAAGTGGTTTTTTCTTAATCTTCAATTGCTACTATTATTTAATTATATCCACTGAATCTATTTGAGAAAGAAAATTACTTTCCCTTGCCAAATTATCAAGCACTTGATCAATAAAAGGAAAATAAAAAATACCTCACCGTGGCTTTGTTTAGCTCTCGGACACACTCTCCATTTCCCATTTTTATTAGGTATAATTACCAATAGAGAAACCCATTGGCTATCTGAGATGAGATAAATGAATCCCACATCCAACAATTTCTTGATCTCAGTCTTTACTATATCCCTTAATGATGGATTTATCCATCTTTTTAGTTGTCTAATTAGTTTGTCCTAAATTTTGTAAATTTGATGGGCAAAAACACTCAAATGAATTCCTCTCATATATGTGTAATCCCAAGCAAAAGCTTTGGTATGTTTCTCTAGAATATCAATAAATTTTATTTATTGATCATGGTTTAACCAACTATTTATGTTCAATATTTTTCCTGGTAATACTATAACTTGTTTAGTGTCAGGATTGATAGACTCTAATTATTTGAATTAATTTATCAAGGAGTTAAGAGGACATGTATAGGATAATAATATATGAAATGTAGTTACATTTTTTTACAAATCCATCTCTTGGGGGAATAATTTTGACTAATGTACAATGAAATGTAGTTAGAAAGTTAATTGGTTTGTATCTTGCCCAATTATAAATACTTTCTTGCAATGAGTTATGGTCATATGTTGAATAGGCAAGATGTGAATTATGCCTAAATAATGAGTTTGTAGCAACAAATCTAGTTGATTCCATAGTTGATGGACTGATAGAGCCAGTAGCTAATAATTTGGTAGAGTTTGAAGTTAATGGACTGGTAAAGTTTGTAGCTGATAAAATGGCAGAGTCCATAGATGATAGACTAACATAGTCCATAACTAAGATCATAAGGTTAGTATATTATTCCAGATCTTGTGATATCCCATCAATTAATTATTCTATGTGTTCATGTACTATTATCATGGCTAGGGATGAAATATTATTCTTACTTCTAGTTCATCCACCCATAGTTTTTTAGTGTAATCTAGTGAGGGTTTTTTAGGGGGTATAAATATGTTTGTTTTTATTTTAATCCATTTGAAATAGTCATATCTCTTGACCTGAAATCTATTAATACTACTACATTAGCCAACTAGGGTCTTTTGATTCCATAGTTGATGGACTGATAGAGCCAGTAGCTAATAATTTGGTAGAGTTTGAAGTTAATGGACTGGTAAAGTTTGTAGCTAATAAAATGGCAGAGTCCATAGATGATAGACTAACATAGTCCATAACTAAGATCATAAGGTTAGTATATTATTCCAGATCTTGTGATATCTCATCAATTAATTATTCTATGTGTTCATGTACTATTATCATGGCTAGGGATGAAATATTATTCTTACTTCTAGTTCATCCACCCATAGTTTTTTAGTGTAATCTAGTGAGGGTTTTTTAGGGGGTATAAATATGTTTGTTTTTATTTTAATCCATTTGAAATAGTCATATCTCTTGACCTGAAATCTATTAATACTACTACATTAGCCAACTAGGGTCTTCCTAAGATAAGGGGGTACTCTAACTTCTTGGTTCTGGGTTACAACACGATAAAATATGCTGGATACTCCCATTACTCAATTGTTAAAACCACATATTCTATAGTGCTTTCTATTTTATCAACTGATTGATCAACCATTGTAGAATGGTGGAATTAGGTTGCATCCCCATAAGAGACAATGTTTGTAGAGTATCACTCATCATTACATTTATTGTTACGCCTAAATCTATCAGAGTGTTGGGTATTTATTTCTTCCCTATGGTTACTATTATGAATGGACTACTTGGGTCTGCATATTTAGGCAGTGTGATGCCCCTTTTTCTGAGTGATCATCCAGAAGGGCCAGCTAGCCTATTTTATTCCCATAGGCTATGATAAGGGATTACAAGGGAATAAAACAAAATAAATTATTTTTAAAGTTATCTAAATAAATTAAATCATAAGGATAGCTTTATTTTTAATTAATTTAATTAAATTAACTAAAATAAAAAATAAAAATTATAAAGTCACTTTATTAAATAAAGTGTTCTTCTAGAAGCTTTGAGTAGGTTAAATTAGATTGTTCTAGAAGACTCAATTGAACCTTTAAAAAGATATGAGAGCAAGCCATTTTGACATCTTGGTTTCAAAATTTTATATCAAAGAATTTTAGAGAGCTTGTGTTTGTAGGTTCAGTGTGTCCTAGGATAAAAAAACCTTAGGTAGATCAGTTGTTTGGATGAAAACCCATTCAGTCTATTGGGTGGATTCATTCCAAAATTCACACTTATGATTATTTGAGTAGTTTATGGAGGATTGAAGCTTTAAATAATTAATTGTTGTAGAGTTAGTTTTAAGGTTAATTAAAATTTTGAAGGTTTAATAATTTTTAAAAGCATGCTATAGTAATATATAACATTGTTACAATGTTTGTAGGGATGCTATAGTGTTATGTATCGCTATAATGTTGTGCAATAGTGTCATGCTATAGTACTAGGAAATTGTTATGTGTTCATCACCATTTTTGTCAAAATTATTGCAGTGGGGCAAAGGAAAATATAGTAGATTTGGGTGATTTTATTTGGAGCAGTCTTAGGGAATAATACTAGGGATTTTTTAAGGTGCTTGAAGAAATTTTTTGACAATTTTTTTTTGAGCTTATTTACAACCTATCCTTAATCATTTTGTATTAGATTTGGTCAACCATTGTATGCACATTTCAAGATAAATAAATAGGTCATATGTAGACTGTTAAATACTTGTTTTTAGATTTATATTAATAGGTTTTACACTCAGATTTTATGTTAACCTTCTATCATATGAACATATGTTACCTTGTGTTTTATTTATCTTTCATTTGGCATCAATATTATTCAATAAACCCTTCACAAATCTGAATATAATAAAATTGCTAAAGAAAACCTATTAACCTAAAGAAGTATGCAAAGTGTTTGACAAAATGTGTATGAAGAGGAATGCATGATTTTGGTGAAAATATAGAGGGTCTCTTATATTGGTATCAGAAACACATTCTTACCAACTTGAAGGGTTAATGATAACTAGTGATAGAGCTGTAATTTATTATGATACAGAGCAAGGAAGAAGGCAATTTCAATTTTTAGGGCATTATCTAGAAGAGGATATACTTTCAACAGTACTTGAAACAAGGAAACCACTTAAAACTATAGTAGAGATTAAACCAATGAGTGGTTTAGAGAGTCCTTGGGATAGGGATAAGAAAGGTATGATTCTTAAAGTGTAGAAAACATATTGAATGAGCTTGGTCAAGGATAACAATAGATGATTCAATAATTTATGTAGTTAAAATAACAATTGATCATAGCCATTGGGAAAATGTCACAAAACATGAATACTCTTAGGGTAAATTAGAATGATACAGGTGATGGTAGAAATGTAGGTAATCACATTCCTAGGAGAGAGTTCAGGTGGTTCAGATAGACCATTCATGACTAAATTCACACCTAGGGAAGAAGAAGAAGCACCAAAACTTGAGGATGAGCAGCCATTAGTTGAAGAGGTGGTAGTAGTTTTTAATGAGTACCATACACTTCCTCATGTGACTAGAAATGAGTTATCATTGAACTAATATATGAATTAGTGGAAGCATAAGAAAAAATCACAATAGGAACAAAGACCAAGAACTCAACATAAAGAGTATCAGCATGTATTGAGCAAATTGACTCTTCTAAAATTTGATGGTAGTGGGAAGAACACATTACATGCATGGATTCACAAGTTGGATACATTTTTGACATTGAAGCCCATGTCAGAAGAGGAAATAATTAAGTTTGTAACCTTGAATTTGGAGGGATCAGTGTATGATTGGTGGCATCATGGTTTGGCTACACAAAATAATTCTTTGATTTAGTCCTATGATGAGTTTAATAACAAATTGATTATTATATCTGACTAGAAAGATGTAGAGATGTATCTCCATGAGTCAGCATTGATTAGACAAAGTGGGGATGTTGATACCTACATCAACAAATTCCAAAAATTTGTTGTTATGGTTCCTTATGTGTCATAAAAGAGAGTGGTAATGTTGTTCATAGAGGTTTTGAATGTAAACTTGAGGGGTTTGGTGAAGGATTTCAAGTCTAGTACACTACATGATGTTATCTATATGACACTTGACCTAGAGATTAAACCTCCCACATGTCAATCCAAAATAAGAGCTTCAAGGGAAAAAAAACCATTTAAGATAACCTTCAATTAACCTAAGCACATGTTACCTAAGATAGACTTTGAGATGAGGAATGAGTTGCATAGCAAGAAGTTATGCTTCTCTTATAAGGAGCCTTGGGAACCCAATCACAGATGCCTTGGGAAAGGTAATGTACATTACATAAAGGTCACTTATGACATTGATAAGGAGATAGCTATACTAGTTTAGATAGTGAACATGAGGAACAATAGGCAAAGCATAATGATACTACTATATGAGACATGACTCATGGTTATATTACTACATTATCAGGTGTTCTTAAGTATCACCCTTTATAAGTGAGAGGATTACTTAAGGGACAACATGTTACATATTTGGTTGATAGTGGGGCCATTCATAATTTTATTGATGAGGGTTTAATGGTGAAGAGAGGATTACATGTTGAGTATTTTCATGGTTTCAATGTCATGGTAGCCAATGGATTCAAGATGAGTGGCACTAAGAATATTTCATAGTTGAGCATCTAGTTGGAGGATTATATGGTTATTGATGATTTTTACATGGTTGGGATTGGTGAGACCCATGCTATTTTTAGAGTTTAGTGGTTACATTCACTTGGTAGATATAGTTAGGACTTCTAGATGTTGGAGTTGGAGTTTATGTCAGATGGGACTTAAATAGTGATGAGCACTTATCCAATGTTAGCCTTGCTAGATTTCTCAACCATTGATACTAGAGTGTGATACATTTGATGAAGGGATAGGTGTTATGATTATGTAGAATAAACATCACATAGCCTATGAGAGTAAGACGTTGAGAGATGTGGAGTGATTATATTCCACCTATGATAAGGAGATGCTTGCCATCATGCATGTGTTGATAAAATTTAGGTAGTATTTGGTGGGTGAAAAATTTGTCATGAATACAGACCAGAATAATTTGAGATGATTTTTGGAGCAAAAGGATTTGAATGAGTGCCAACAAAAATGGGTGAGAAATATTTAGTCATATGACTTAGATATTGAATATGTTAAGGGTAAGACAAATTTTGTAGCAAATGAATTATCCAAAAAACCCACATTTTTCTCTATGTCAGAGATTTTAGCTTATTAGAAAGATCACCTTTTGGTTGAGTATTTCAAGAATACATTTGCGTGTGATCTCATGGATGGTAAGATTCAAGATGATAGGTATAATGTGATTAATGATGTGATGTATTATAAAGACATGATATATTTGGTACCTAAATCTAAGATGAAGGATAAGATTTTGAGGGTTGTTCATGATATTCCTCTAGTGAGACATACAGGGTTCTCCAAGACCTACAAGTAGATTAGGGAGAGATTATCATGAAAGGGTCTCAAGGATGATATCTTGAATTATGTTAGAGAGTGTATGACTTGTTAGCATACCAATTTTGAGCATATTTTTCTTGTAGGATTACTTAAGCCATTACCTATTCCTAAGAGAAAATGGGAGAGTATGTTTGTGGATTTTATTACAGGTCTTTCAAAAGTCCAAGACAAATATTGCATATATGTGGTTGTTGATAGATTGACTAAGTATGCACATTATTTACTATTTTAACTGATTATAGGTCACCCTAGGCTACAAAGTTATTCTTTAGAGATGTGTTTAGATTTCATGGGCTTCTAAGGACCATTGTTTATGATCAAGATAACATGTTTCTCTATGTGTTTTGGTAGAAACTATTCATATTGACTGGTACTGAGTTGACCCTAAGCATTAATTACCACCTGTATATAGATGGATAGATAGAGATTGTAAATAAATGGGTGGAAGGGTATTTACATAATTATGTTACAAAGAAGCAAAAGTCTTAAATCAGGTGGTTGTATTTAAGAGAGAATTATTACAATACCACCTATCACATGTTTATAGGCATGTCACCATTTAAATCCTTATATGGGTATGATGTTATGTCTTTTATAAGCTTATCATTTGATGACAGATGAGTTCCTAAGGTGAGAGAGTTGATGCAGGATAACCAGGATATTCTCAAATCCCACTTGTATAGCCTTTTTACAAGCCACAAGCATCTTTAATCAGCTCAAACACAGTCTCAGACCCTCATTTTCTGATCCTAGCCCTTCATGCCCAATGTTCTTCTAGTTGAACATTAACACCACATTAATGACACTAGATCCATGTGGCGCTTGTGTCTCTAAAATGGTACCTATGTCCTTTATTCTATCTTTCTTGAATGAATACAATTTTAAAGGTAAAACCCTCTTAAGGTCAACCTAAATATCTTTTACTGTCCACACAAGCAACATAACACTAAAAATACATGACTTTTATCTCTCTATCCACTAGATAGAAATTAGATACAAAATACCTATTCAAACACAAATCAAGTGGAGCAAAATCAAGGTTATTAATCTCTATTCTACCCTACTTATACATACTACCATTTATTGTATCCTTAAGGCTAGATTTTCTAGATTTCCATTCTTAATCACACTCAAGGCCACTATCATACTAGCATCACTTGCAGTTATAATAATGCTTAGGTGAGTGTTAGTTGTGGAACTTGATCTTATTGGTTAACACTCATAATGATGGGGGTTGCAAGGGGGGCTTCACCCCCCTTACAGGGTTTGAGCGGGATACCCCCCCTAGCAGGGGGTCTGGGGGCCATGTGCTCTGATGGGAGTTTGGGGGAAGCACCCCTGAAAGCCACATTTTGTATGTATTTATGCATTATGAAGTCTAGGCCGTTCATTATTAGGTCATAGATCTAATGATATAGTTAGAGTGGTTTTCTTTATTTCCCCCAAAAATGATAAAAGCCCTAAGAGCTGTGAGGTTTGGTTCATTATAATGGTGATTATGTTATAATAGTGGTAGCACTGTGAGAGTGACAGGTTTTTGCTAGACTGAATAATAAGGATTGGTTGTTTTTGGTAAATGTAGTCCACATTGGGTGAACCATGTTAAATCTTGTGTCTCCTTTTATTGTCTACATATTTTCTCTTTTGTGTTTATTTCATATTAATTTATTTGTTCATATTAATATTTTCTATATGGATATCCAAAATTTATTAACACTAGGGAGAACTACATCAAGATTGATCCCTCCTTGAAGTATTGGTGCTAAGCATCTCTCTCCATAGTGGGGTGTTAAGGATGTCCAACGTATCCTACTAATGAACACACTTTTCAACTTATGTCTTTCTTGAAAGGAGGATTAAGATTTTCATCATAAATTAATCATTTTAGGTACAATATAGAGGTGCAGACTTCATGTGCGTAGGAACATAACCCAAAAAGATAGACACAAGTAAAACCAAAAGTTTAGGGTAGTCTTGTATAGAGGACACTAGCGCTAATATTAGGACACTAGAGCCACATGATGCCTTTGTCCAAATGTGGTAGTACTATCCAAAAGGGTTTTTAACATAGGAATCCATTTGACAACACTCAGACCTGCTTCCATCTCAATTTCTATCACTGAGATCATTTATATAAGGTGTTTTCCAAATAAGTCTTTTTTTGCACATATTTATTTCTATTTTTATAAAGTCAAAGCTAATCAAATTTATAATAAATCAGTATTTATTTTATGCATATTATTTCCATGATTTAGACTATTCTTTCCTTTAATCAAACATAGGATTTACATTCAGCTAAACCCTAAAAGGTTAAAACCCTACACCTATACTTTATCCATATTTTTTGGTCATAGCTTCTTTCTCATTTTCTTGGTTAAAAAATCTATGCATGTTGTTGTAATGTGCACTTAGCTTTGACTTTGGATCTCCTTTTAAATATTTAATCTTTTAATGGGCTTTCTCCCTTTTAGTATCCATGGATGCTCCTTAATATGAAATCTTTTTAATTCCTTTATGATCACGTAGATTTTCTCCATTTAACTTCTTTATTTTTAAAGATATGAGATTCTTTTTTTAAATAAATGAATTGGTGAATCCATCATATAACATTACCTAATATTATTATGTGTGTGCATCTATATATATAAATAATGTTAGGTGATGGTTGTTGACTAGAGTATTGACCTGTGTGGGATATAATCAGGGGTCCAGAGTCATGTATTTTATTAACTACTTTAATACTAAATGTATACTAGATATTGCCAAATGTATATCAACTATTACCAACAACAGTCACCACTTACCTTGAGAATAACTAATGACCATTAACGGTCCCGAGAATAAAACCAATGGCTACAATTAGCCTCATATGCCTTTCCTGAGATTCGAACCTAGGTGGGGCTTGAAACAACAAAAATACTTAACCAACTCAACCATATCTCATTAGCAAAATGTTGAGTAACATGGTTTACTTAACTGTACCCAAAACTAGCTATGAAGAGTAACCCTAGCCAAAGATTGTGGACTTACCTTGTCACATTGAACAAATGTTTCAAGCCATGTATTGACCCCTATCGTATTGAATACTGAATTGGCTAGTCCACCACATTGGGTACCTTCACAACTGACCCATAAGAACCTAGTGTGGAAATGATGCAATAGAGGTGGTTAATATGAGAAATGGACCCCAAGACCTCCCACTTCTAGCACTCAACTCACACATTACTAGGTACAAACATTTTTATAACTAGAATTCCCAAATTAATGATGTGTAGTATTCTTAGCCATGGGTTGTGGACTTGCCTCGTCGCATTGAACACAAATTTCAAGTCATATGCCGACCCTTGTCATAATGAATACTGAATTGGGAGTCCATTGCATTGAATAATTTTCATGAATAACTCACCATAACTTAGTGTAGGAACAATGTTAGAGAGTGGTCATCCCATAAAATGGACCTTGAGACCTCCCACATTTAACACTCAATGCACTCACGCTAGATTATCATTATCAAATAATTATATATATATATATTTTATTTCAATATAATATTATAATTTTATAATTCAATTCTCTATAATACAATTTAAAAATATTGATTAATTTATATTTAAAAATTCCAAAAATATCATTATTTTTTTATTAAAAAACAACAAAAATCATCATTTAACCAATTTTAAAACAAATTTACGACCTAATGTTCACTAATTTATTAAGCAACTGATCACAAATTTATTTTATCACATTGAATGTTTTCCATTCTTCATCTTTCTTCATGATCACCATATATTCCTTTTGTATTGTGTTGAGTTGTGGAGCTAAAAGCTTCACTAATGAGCTAATGTTGAGGTTGTTGGGCTTACATAGTAATCGGTATTAGTTAGGGGTCAATCGACATCAGTTAGGGGTCAATTGACATCAGTTAGGGGTCGATCGACATCGATCATATTCAGACTGACACTGACTTCTGTGCATTTCTAGAATTGTTATTTTTAGGAGAATAGATTTGAGCCTTTGATTTAAGAGGTGGATCTAATGGTGGTGAATGCATTGCTCATGAACCCTAGTGTTGTAGTATTTTATATATTAGGGTTAGATCCTCATAGCATGTACAATTCAGTAATTGAGTTGATTGTAATTGATTGAGAGAGAGAGAGAACTCTTGAGGAAGAATTATTGTACATCTGTGAGGTGTGAGGAGAGATAAAAAAATTTATTGTATTTCTTTCTAGAAGAGTTTAATATAGATTAGTTGTTTCTTGTATCTCCTATTATTTGTTGTTTCTGATTTTTAGTTACTTATTACTTCTGGTTTCAATTCTGTGTTTAGTTGCTTATACAAAAGTAATCAATTGTACTCTAAGATCCTAACAATTGGTATCAGAGCGTGTTAGTGTTTGTTGATTATAGAATTCACTCACAGGGGTTTCTGATTGAGTGGGAGCAAAGCAATGACAGAAGAAAGTAAACTAAGAATGAAAAAATTCAATGGAAAAAATTATCAATTATGGAGGATGTAGATTGAAGATTATATGTATTAGAAAGATCTGTATTTACCATTGGGTGGGGTTTCAAGGAAGCCCACAGATATGGAACATGAAGAATGGAATGTTCTTGATAGAAAGGATCTTGGATCTATAAGGTTGAGCCTGGCACCTTTTGTGTTTTCCAACTTATCACAGGCAAAGACAACGGTAGAGTTAATGGATACTTTGGCAAATTTATATGAAAAACACTCAGTTTTGAATAAGGTATATCTTAAGAAGCAATTATTTAATTTACAAATGTAGGAAGGTGGATATGTATCTAGTCATCTTAATGATTTCCATACAATAGTAAATCAGTTAAATTTAGTCAAAATAGTTTTTGATGATGAAATTAAGGCTCTCTTAATCTTATGCTCTTTACCTAAAAGTTGGCATAGTTTGGTAATGGCAGTTAGTAATACTGCATCTACTTCAAATATCTTGAAAGTTGATGATGTTGTTAGTGTAATCTTGAATGAATAAATTTGTAGAAAAAGCACAGGAGAAACATTAGGTAATGCATTAAGTTTTGAAAGCAGGGGAAGGCCAAGAGAGAAGGGCAAGCAAGGGAAATCAAGGTCAAAGATGGGAAGTAGATCCAAATCTAGAAATGGAAGAATAACCTGCTAGAATTGTGGAAAGAAAGGGCATGCAAAGAAAGATTGTTGGTTGAAGGATAACAAAGAAAATCAACATAAAATTAATAAAGAAGAAAAATTTGTAGGTATTGTTGCACATGATGCTCTTATATTTTATTTGGATAATAAAGTAGAATCATGGGTTTTAGATTCTGGTGCCTCTTTCCATGCAACCCCAAATAGAGAATTTTTCAATGATTATGTCCATGGAGATTTTTGAAAAGTTTATTTAGGGGATGATGAGCCTTGTAAAATTGTTGGCAAAGGAAAAGTGCAACTAAAATTGCAGAATGGAAACACATGGGTGTTGAAGGATGTCATGTATGTACCCATCTTGAAGAGGAATTTGATTTCTGCAAAAAAGTTGGGTGATGAGGGTTGCATACTAACTCTCACAACTAAATCTTAGAAAGTTTCCAAGGGTGCACTTGTATTAGCAAAAGGTAAGAGAATAGGTACACTTTATCTATCTACTCGTATTACTAATTATTCTCCTTCTATTTTATCTACTTTAGATGTAGATGCAAAGTTGTGGCACTGTAGGCTTGGTCACATGAGTGAGAAGGGAATGAATGTTCTTAAGTCAAAAGGTAAGCTTTCAGATTTGAAAAGCATAGATCTAGATTTCTATGAGCATTATATTTTTGGGAAATAGAAAAAAGTAAAGTTTCTCAAAACTGGGTCAACAAAGAAGAAGCACAAGTTTGAGCTTGTTCACACAGACGTGTGGAGACCAGCTCAGGTAGCTTCTATTGGAGGATCACAGTATTATGTTTCTTTCATTGATGATGCTAAAAGAAAGGTATGGATTTATTGCATAAAAAGGAAATCTGATGTTTTTGACACATTTAAGAAATGAAAAGCTTTGGTTGAGAATAAAACAAGTTTGAGATTGAAGTGCCTTAGATTTGATAATGGTGGTGAGTACTACAGCAATAAATTCAATAGTTACTGTTCTATGAGTGGAATACACAAGGAAAGGATGGTTCCAAAGACACCTCAGCAAAATAGAGTTACTGAAAGGATGAATAGAACAATAATGGAGCGTGTACGGAGTATGAGGTTGCATGCTGGTTTTCCCTTATAGTTTTGAGTAAAAGCTGTAGATACTCAGTTTACCTGATTAATAAAGGACCTTCTACTATAGTAGATGGTGGAATTATAGAATAGGCTTGGACAAGTAAAAAGGTAGATCTTTCATTTCTTAGAGTTTTTGGTTCTGAAGCTTTTGTGCACATTGATAAAGAAAATAGAAAGAAGCTGGATGCTAAATCTATGCGGTGCACTTTCATTGGTTATGGTTTTGGAGATTTTGGATTCTGGTTGTGGAATTTAGAAACTAACAAAATTATTAGAAGCCATGATGTAGTTTTCAATGAGAAGGTGATGTACAGTGATCAGCTCAAGAGGCTAAATAATTTTGAACAAGGCAATCTTGATTTGGAAGAGGTTATGATCCAAAATGAGCTCATGGGTAAAAATCATCACTCACAAAAAAACACAGAGACTGACATCGATCAAGTGGAAATTGACATCGATCAGGTGCAGACCGGCATTGATCAGAGATGATCGAGATCAGTCACTATCAAAAGAAGATTTGGGCAGACAACAAGCTGTAAATGAGTCTCAAATGCCTATAAGGAGGTCTGAAAGGGTAAGTAAACCTCCAATTCATTATTCCCCTTCTTTATACTACTTATTGCTCATTGATGGTGGAAAACCAGAAAGTTTTGATGAAGTAATGAAGGTAGAATCCAGGAAACAATGGGAGCATGGCATGAATGAGAAAATTGGTTCCTTGGAAGAGAACCATACGTGGGATTTGGTTGAGTTGCCAGTCAGAAAGAAAGCACTAAAAAACAAATGGGTATACAGGTTAAAAGAAGGAGATAATGGACAAATGAGACAAGGCTAGGTTAGTAGTAAAGGGATTTGCATAAAAACTAGGTATTAATTTTGGTGAATTTTTTTCTCTTGTAGTAAAGATGACTTCTATTCAGACTGTATTGTCTTTAGTTGCTATTGAGGATTTACATCTTTAGTAGCTTGATGTTAAGATAACATTTCTTCATGGAGATTTGGATGAAGAGATATATATGGATCAGTCAGAAGGTTTTGAGGTCAAAGGTAAGGAGAAACTTGTGTGCAAGTTGAAGAAAAGCTTATATGGTCTTAAGCAAGCTCTAAGACAATGGTATTTGAGGTTTGACAGGTTTATGACAGAGCATGGCTTTAGTAAATGTCAATCTGACCATGGTGTTTATTTTAACAGATTAGATAATGGTAGTTATATTATCCTGTTACTGTATGTAGATGATATGCTTGTTGTAGGTTAACACATGTAGGAAATTACTGAGCTTAAGGTAAAATTAGCTCACACATTTGCCATGAAGGATTTATGAGCAGCAAAGAAAATCCTTGGCATGAGTATTAAGAGAGACAGAAAAAATCATAGTTTGATTTTGTCTCAAGAGGATTATGTGAATAAGGTGTTGGAGAGGTTCAATATGCAAGATGTAAAATTGGTAAGCACACCTATGGCTAGACACTTCAAGTTGAGCAAAGAACAGTGTCTTAAATTATATGATGAGGTTGAGTACATGAGTAGAGTTCCATATGCTTCAGCAGTTGGGAGCTTGATGTATGCAATGGTATGTACTAGACCAGATATTTCCCAAGTAGTAAGAGTTGTTAGCAAGTTTATGGCCAATCTAGGAAAGGAACACTGGAAAGTAGTTTAATGGATTCTCACATATCTGAGAGGGACCAGCAGTAGGCATTTATGCTATGGAGGGTCAAACACTTCTCTACATGGGTATGTAGATTCGGATATGGCAGGTGACTTGGATGGTAGGAGAAGCACCACAGGATATGTGTTCACTGTTGGTGGAATGACAGTTAGCTAGATTTCAAAGTTGCAGAAGGTTGTTGCCTTGTCTACTATAGAGGCAGAATACATTGCAGTCACAGAGCCTAGCAAGGAAATGATTTGGATGACTCGATTCATGGAAGAGTTGGAAAAGGAGCAAGAGAGTTGTAAATTGTATAGTGATAGTCCAAGTGTAATTCATTTGGCAAAGAATTCAGCCTTTCATTTAAGAACCAAACATATATAGCTTAGGTACCACTTCATTAGATAGGTATTGGAGGATGGACAGTTGAAGTTGAAAAAGATCCATACCGATAAGAACCCTGCTGATATGTTAACAAAGCTGGTAACAAAGGAGAAGTTGAATCTTCATTCAACTTTTTTTGGTCTTCAAGATTGAACTTGAAGAGGGAGAAACAAGCCAGAGATGTTTAGAGGATGTTGTTGTATAGGTACAGGTGCAGCTGTTTATCTCCAAGTGGGAGATTGTTGAGTTGTGGAGCTAAAAGCTTCACTAATGAGCTAATGTTGAGGTTGTTGGGCTTAAATAATAACCGACATCGGTCAGAACCAACCAACATTAGTTATGGGTTGACTGACATCGATTAGGGGCCGATCGACATTGATTAGGGGTCGACTAGCATCAGTCATCTTCAGATCAACACTGACTTCTGTGCATTTTCAAAATTGTTATTTTTAAGAGAACAAATTTGAGCCTTTGATTTAAGAGGTGGATCTAACAGTGGTGAATGCATGTCTCATGAACCCTAGTGTTGTAGTATTCTATATATTAGGGTTAGATCCTCATAGCATGTATAATTTAGTAATTGAGTTGATTGTAATTGATTGATAGAGAGAGAGAACTCTTGAGGGAGAATTACTGTACATCTACGAGGTGTGAGGAGAGAAAAATTTCTTCATTGTATTTCCTTCTGGAAGAGTTTAATATAGATTGGTTATTTCTTGTATCTCTTATTATTTGTTGTTTTTTATTTCTAATTACTTATTACTTCTAGTTTCAATTTCGTGTTTAGTTGCTTATACAAAAGTAATCAATTGTACTCTAAGATCCTAACATATTGTTCCTCTTATGGAACTCCAATATGGTTCATCTAACTCAATTGTAAGATAGGAAAACTGGGGGTTGGCAATATAATGGTTTATTAGTTCTTGGTCCGTAATTACTAAGGTCAGTATCCATTCTCCATCGTGTAGGTGAAACAGCCCTTTGCAAAACCTGAGTCCCCAAGTTTCAAGGGTAACGGCGCATAGGATGATTTCACTCACCGAACCACATGATCTCATTGTTTTTAGTGATGCCACCACTACAACAGTGTTGTTATCTTCATTGCCATATTTGTGGTCATCAAATTTAATGACTTCTTCTACGCCGATCCAGTTGGAAAAGAGATGTGAACTTAAGATTGATTTGGCTCTATCCACTATGCTCCCAATTGTAGTCAGACACTTTGACAACACTCTCTTCACATTAGCAAAGAAAAATAAGGTTACACACAGTTAATAAAAATTCTTTTTGCGAGGAAATAAAGGGAATGAGGAACTCAAAGATCTTTGTAAGGTGTAGGATGCATAGTCCAAAGCTATTTCTTAAAATATAATTAAAAATAATGTAGAAAATAAAGTAGTTTCAAGCACAATGAAGAAAACCAACACAAGATCCATGGTAGATAGAAATTATGGTGACTATTCAATACCTACAACTTATGAATGGAATTTTGTATTACTGCATTGCTGAGCAGTGAAAGTTGCATATCTTTCAATGTAGGTAATTCTTCAATACCTTCTATATTCTGTAGCTTCTCACAACTCTTAATTCTAATGGTCTCTAGGAAGCTCAATCCGACAACATTTAACTCCTCTAGCTCCATACAATCACATATAATCAATGTTACAAGATTTGTAAGGTCAGATATCCCTAGCACTATTTTCCATTCTTTATGGCCTTCCACCTCAAGATAGGTCAGCATTGATTGTAGTGTTATGTTCTGCTCAAGCTTCTCACATTTGATAAAGCTGAGCCTTTCAAGAAGACGTGGCACATCTTCAACTTTTGGACATTTAGTTATTTTAATCTCTCCCACATCAACGTTACTTGAGAATCTTTTCAAATTCTCACAATCACTCAAGTGAATGAAATCAATCCTCCCACATCCATCAAGCATAATCCTTTCCAGGAAACTTAGATTCTTAAGATGTGACAAATCCTTGAACTCGGGACAATGATGAATGTTGAATATTACAAGCTTTGGAAGATCAGACATGAATACTCTTTTCAAATTTATACAACTATCAAACTCAAGACAATTCAGCTTCTCGCATCTATAAATTTCAACTGTCTCTAGGAAGTTCATATGGAAAAGACATGGCAAATCCTCAAGTTCTGAACAATCACTAATTTTCAACTCTATAAGACGCATAATATCACATATTTCTGACACACATTTCAAGTTTTTACAATAACTCAACTCAAGACTCGTTAATGTTGTTACCATTTTTAAATCAACCTTAATCACCTCTTCCATCCAATGAAGGCTGAGGAATTCAAGGTTGGGATAATGGTTTCCGCTAATTAAGACATTGGTTATAAGTTGCCAGTTCATAAACTTTACCTTTCTAAGGCTACTCATGGGAGACTTAATACTAGGGGACTGGCCCCTATTATTCACGGCAAATATTCCTTTAAACATGAAATTCGCCAAACTTACAATTGAAGATAAAGACTCAAAAGTAGCTAACACTTCCCTACATTTCAACGAATGCAAAGGTACACTAGTTCTAAGAGATTGTAGAAAGGACCACCATTCAATTGGGATTTCCTCTCCATTTAACATTAATTTTTCCAAATGATTTGACATTCCTAAAAAATGTGGAAACTCTTCCAAATTTTTTGCATTTATCCACAGCTCTTTCAACGAGGAGGGTTCCTAAAATTCACAATAAATTTGTTTCAAACTTTGAGTGGTAAACATAATCTACTATTATTTAAGTAACAAATTGGAGACTTAGTTTTGAAAGAAAAATAAATACCTTTACATCACTCTGCCATAATCTGTTGAGATTGGTACATTGAATTTTCAAACCCTGCAAATTTTGAAGAGGGATCCATGAAGGAAAGCCTGTGTGTGTATGCTTATTTAAGTACTGCAGCTCAAGCCACAACAAAGAAGTTGATGTTTGATGTGAATCATATGAACTCCCCATAAAATATAGAATGTCAGCATTTATGGACCTGTCTATAATCGAACCAAAACACCTCCCATTAGATTTGGAAAGAATGGCTTGGAATCCTTCTAATTCTTGCAATTAATGACCAAGGTGAAAAATGTGCTCCACTACCCCCAAAATAAATAAAAAAATAAATAATGATTCAAAGTAAATACAAATATTGGAAAAACAATTAAAATTCCTCCTATCACCAAGTAAATGTGGAACCATACCAAAGCCTTAAGATCTTTAGGACGCCACACGTGAGGAGGACAGCTCAATTGTTTTGCCATTTCTCTTCCTAGGTCCCTCAGATGATCATGCAGTCTCAAACGAAGCTATCTCTGTCCAGCATAGAAACCCAAATCTATTTCTTCAATAAGACACTTGTCTTTTAGTGTTTGCAATGCAGGTCCTCGAACCCCCCGCCAGGGGTAATAGCCCCCTTGGACCTTGCACGCAGGGTAACCCTCTCTTGCAACCCATCGTGCCATTATGGATACAAAGAATGGGATCTAAAACCCAACTGAAATAACATCAAATTTTTAACCTCTGATCCTGGAAGACAATCAAGCTCCACACCCAACATAATTAAATTTGAATATTTTAAAAAATTAATAAAAAAATAGTTGACTCATTTGAATGGCGTACAATCTCATTTATCTTCGTTCAATACTTTGTATTATGTAATTGTATCTATTCTCTATGCAATTGAAATGCCTAATATGTATCTCAATGCAATAGAAATGCACTTAAATTTAAAAAACATTTTTTTCCACATTTTCCTGACATTTTTAAGTTTTTCAAATTTTTCTCAATTAATCATGATTTTTTGAAAAACACTTACACTTTTGAAAAAATATCTTTTTCCTTAGATGATTAATGTTACTATGATTTTTAGTATATCTAAATATTTAATTTAGAATACATATTTATTTGAATTGTAATAAATTAGCCTGCTATAGTTTTATTTATCACCCTTATGCTTAGACTTATTTATATTCTTAACCCTACCCCCATTTAAGTTTAAGGTTAAACATTTGGCGAACCCAACCTTTGGTCTTCAAACTCTGGATTGACCTAGGGTTTTTTGATTTATTATTTTCTTGATTTTTAATTTTAATTTTTTTTAAATATTAGAATTTATAAATAAAAATTTCTTTTTCTTAAAACATGTTTATTATGGATGCATCTATCAGTTATTTTATTATATAATACATAATGATATTTATTTTTTATTATGCTAAATCAATAAAAAATATAATCAAAAGGAGTAATCAAATTGATCAAGTCAAAGAGAGTGATTTACAGCATAATAAAAATTAAATTTATCTTTACAACTCTTATTATAATAATATTGAGATTTTTCCTCCTCCTCACCCTAACGAGGGTGATAGCTACCATCCCTCTAGCCAGGTCTAGGCCATCTCTTTTTAAAAGGGTAAGGTAGCCAATTTTATGGCTTCAAATAAAGTAATCAATATATCCTTTCTCAAACCTCTACACCTCCCACCTCTCTTCTAGATGGTGTGTGTATACATATTCAATGCAAAGTACTTAGGGTTTGTGCTTATAAAGCCCTAAAAGATCAAATCATCCTTATAAGTAAGTTAATAGAAATGTTGAAAAATAATTTCATTTTAAAATCACATTATTGGATAATTAAATTACATACCTATAGAATCGAACATATGCGAGTGTTAGTCATGTGTTTTCATCTTCATTTAGCAATGTTATTAACCAATAAGGTTTTATATCCAAATCAAAAGCTACAATAAAATACATCTAGAATACATGATTAAAATATTATATCGAAGGCTACTGAAATTCCTATTGAAATCCTAAGAGAAATGATTTGAAGCAAAGTGATCAAACTACCTCCTCAACATCCTATAAGAAGATCCAAATACTATTGTTCATATCATAGAATGCATGGACATCATATAATTTTTTTTTCATTTAAGAAAATATACAAAGTCTCAAAGATATTGGTGATCTTATAATTGATACATCAATCAAGAAAACTTCTCACATTATGAGTACATCTCCTAAAAAACAACTACAAAAAGAGAAAATATGGGTACCAAAACATAATTCAAAGCGAAATCAAATGAAAATAAAATAATTAGACCAAGGAAATCATATAAATCTACCTCTCCATAATGATACTCAACGTTCAAAATAATATGGTTTTGAACAACAATATATACAACACTTTGGCTTTCAAGGTCAAGGATTGAGAAAATAGGCACAAGTCATTACTTATTTTATCTTTATAAATGATCATAATGATTGACAAGGCTTGGGATATATTGTAAATACTGATGCAAATCATTCAACGATACATTTTATCAATGTAAAAGAGAAACAACCTACAAATGAGAACAAGTCAAAGAATAAAGCATAAATAGAAAAGGTAACATTACAAAAGGAGTAATGGGCACATCAAATACTTGAAGTAATATTTTTAACAAAAAAGGTAAAAAAATAAGAGACACTTGAAAAACCTAATGTTCCAAATATGAATATAAAGGATTCAACTACAAGCCTTTCTTCAAATCAGGGCAAATTCATTCCTCATATAGATGGTAATCAATCCTCAAACGAATAGTTCAATAATCTATGTTCTAATCTATATGGTAATTTATTGTTTAATATTAAATTTAAATATGTGGTGATAGGGTCAATAATATAGAAAATATTAAGTACAGGGGTGATAAATAGATCTATAATAGGTCAATTAATTGTAAAACATAGATAAATGAATATTCTAAATTAAATATTGAGATATGCTAAAAATAGTAAAGTACAACTATTGATTGTTATTTTAATAAATTAGAAACAAGAGTACTTAGTTAGTTTACTATGCATGTACATATCTAAGTAAGAATAAGTTGGAGTGTATTGGATCAATGCCCTAGATCAATCATTATATTCTAGTGTTTAACACTTTGTGGCCTAACATACTTGCATTGGATATAAATTGTTGCATCAATGTAGAATTTTAAATCAAACACATGCTTAGTATAGAATATTGATTAGATTTGGATGTTAAAAACTAGAGCCTTTTGGGTTTTTTTATCACCTCTCATGTGGTGTCTTCAAATTTCATGCACAGGTTCTCATTCTTTGTAAAATAATCAAACCCTAGCTCTTCACCCTTGAAGTGAGTGTGGAAAAAGTGGGTTAGTGTGCTCACAGCATCGAACTAACCCCAAGGATGCCTTTATTAATGGCCATCATCTAAATAACCATGAATTCAAAGAGGGCCTCAAACTGATGTAGTTATCCCTTATGTGTTGTTCTATATGTGCACAAGGGTGCAATATATGATTTAAGAAAGTATATTTAATGACCTAGTTGGTAACTTGGAAAAAAAGCACATGGGTTATTCCTTCAATACTCCTATAATATGACTAATCCTATAAAATATATGTAAATATGGATGAATATAGTTGATTTCCTCACTTGATTGTTTGATTGAGTGATTTTGGTATATTACCTTGTGAGTTGAAAGTGACTGTAAGGTGAGGAATGAATGAGAGTTGATATTGTATATATATCAATCCCTTTAGAAATATATCTCACTGAAGCACTTAATTTGACTATTAAGACATTTTTTTATTATATAATATGGCAAATTAGGGACCAAACCCTTACACAAGCAGAGAAATCATGAAGGCAATCAACATAAACGATGCCTTATAATAGGAATGACATGAATAATGTACCAATAGACACAACAAAATAAAATAAGAATAGGAAAAAATGAGAGATAGAGAAATCTCTCCTTACATAAACATAGATTTGATGAGGTCATTAAATTTCTCAGTGTTCTCTACATTGACAACAAAAGCATTATTACCTAGGTCCTGCAGCATAGACATGATCAGGAGAATAGAATTCTGAAGCCTAGTGGTAAAGTTATGCTCCAATTTCTAGATGCAACTCTTCAAGGCAACAATTTCAACTTTCAAACCAATCTCAATTTTAGTTTCCTTGTCAGCTTCCTCTACATACATCTTTCCTTCTTTGTCAGCACTTTTTGCAATGTCAGCAATATCCTCTGCAGTAGCCTCAAATTATCTTGTCTCTTGCTTACCTTCAATATCTTCAGAGATTTTCTGAACTTCCAATTACTTGTTCTCCTCCTCCTAGGTGGCTTCCTCTGAGGTGCTCTCTGAGTAATCAATAAGCCTAGCCTTGGGAGTGGGTTTTTTAGCAATCTACCCTGACCATCGAACTCTTGAGGAGAGGCCCTCCTTACTAACCTTAGTGGATAGATGGGATTTACTACCTTGACCCCTAGTGGCCCTACAAGGATTTTTATGGGTCCCCATAGTGGCCCCCCAATACCCTATTCACCAGCATAAAACTTCCTCTTCTTGCCCTTCGTACTCACAAAGGAGCCAGGGGTGTCTATGGGAGTCTCCTCAGGAGTAGAAAAGGAAACTTCTTTAGTTTTAGTAGAGACAGGGGAAGGATAGGGCTCTTTGATAGCATCACCAGCAATAGGGTCAGAAGAAATTTCCCCGCTATCAATTCTAATAGTCTTGGATGGCTCAAGGGCACGGTGGAAATTATAAAAACAAAAAATGAGGCCTTGATGGAGGGGGATATGATTCATATCAAGTTTTTTTCCTAATTTTGCCTTCACCCTAAGAACAAAATGTTGTAGTGAAGAGAGCAGATAAAAGGGAAAGCCGATGAGAGCATTACACCTAAAATGATTTAAAAGGGGGAGATGATAATTATAGAACCTAGTGAAACATCCCTCCAACGTGAAATATTTCATGAGGATGGAACACACTCTATCCCATAACTCAGGCAATTTGGCTTGATCAAATCCTCCTTGGTAAGGAGCGAGTTCTTTGCCTTCTCCTAAAAATAGCTTCTGGCTAGAAAGGTCCATGATTTTTGTTTTTCGTTATAGCTTCATCCCCTGTGTGGACATGCCTCTAGCCATAGCTATCACCTTTTCATAAATCTCAAAGCTAATTCCTCCAATAATGACTCACCAATTTAGCTAATACCTCATGAATTGTTCAGACAAGTTTTCATCAAACTCATTGAGCCTCTCTAGGTAGGGGCTAATCCCACCCTCTTTGCAGTAGTGCCAGACCATCGGGTTGTCTTTGAACTCACAGCAAGAGACTGGTTCCATTCAAATTTTATCTTCCCCCATTTTAGATTTATAGAGTAGACTAGGAGAATTTCCAATTTTCACCTTCTTAGTTAAATTAGCTTCAAGCCCTTACTCTTGAACATGCATAATGATAATGTGATAGCACATAATTCAGAGCATCATGCAGAAATGACATTTACTCCTCCCATGCTTAAACATCATTTCTTGATGATCTCCATAATGAAGTCCACTCGCCTTAACAAATTGGTATAATAAATTGAAAATGATTATCAAAAGAGTACAATAGGCCTTGAACTTTGAGATCCAAGAGCTATCCCTATAATATGTTTGACTCATCCTTAACAAGTTGTTTCCTTTTAGATAAGATCCCTAATATTTAGGGAGATATGATCTATTTGGCGCCAACATTGCCAATTTGAAAATTGTTGGCCGAGATTGGCATAGGCATCAGCAACACTATTTCCCTCTCTATAAATATGTGAAATATCAACTCTGGTAAGCTTCTGTAGAAGAAATTGAATATCCCTAATGATATCTTTTAACTTAATGCCCACATTTGATGCTTTGTAAACTATATCGATAACTATTTTAGAGTCCCCCTGGATACTCAAATTCCTTATACCTAGGGATATAGTCAATTTTATCCTCCATAGGAGAGAAGTTACTTCAGCATAGTTATCACTCTGGTAGCCTATTCCACCAGCATAGATAGCAATCATCCACCCTTTGTCATTTCTTATAATCCCTCCCCCACTGGCTTTACCATCAGACTTGGAGGCCCCATCAAAGTTGAGTTTCATCCAGTTAGGCTTTAGGGGATTCCATTTAGTATTAAGTCTCTATAGAATTTTGGAATTATTATAAGTAGGAATATGATTTAGTACCTTTCATTTAGCCATAATTTGTTCTTCTTTTTGAGTTAGGGGTTTCTCCATAGTATGAATATGAGCAATATTGACACTTTCTAATAGAGTCTTAACAAAAGAATGAAACACCTGAGAGACATTTCTAGCAGTATCCCTAAAAATTTTGTGGTTGCGCTCTTTCCATAAAATTCAACTCAAACAGGGTAGAGTTTGATTCTATAATTCCATGAGCCAGGGATGAGAAAAGGTAGGCTTCCAGCTGATAATGAATTTTTTAAGGTTAGAGTTACAGACCCACTCAATACCAAAATTATTTATGATTATGCCCCAAAGTTCCCAGGTGAAATCATAGTGTATGAAAAGGTGAAAAACTGTTTCCTCTTTTAAACAACACAAATAACATTTGTTGACTAGGGTAAACCCTCTCTTCTGAAGCTTGTCTTGAGTTAAGATTTTGTTATGAGTAGTAGCCCATCAAAATATGTTGATTTTTGGTATAAGTTTATAGTTCCAAACTTTTTTCCATATCTCTTTATTCTAAGCCTCAGGAATCAACAATTGATAATCAAACTTGACAGAGAACCATCCATTCTTATCTGGCCACCAGTATTGTTCATCTTCTTACAAGAAGAGAGGGATGTTGATCCCTTAAATCAACTGTTGAATATCTATAACTCTAGGGAAGAGCTCAGGATGATGAGCACAACAATCCAATAAATTTTCGAGTGCATTATGCCATTGTTATTGTCCATGTAATCACTGACTTTATCTCCAAAAAATTGAGTAGCAATGTCAGCAATTTCTTTGTAGTTTCTCTGTGTGATAAGAGCCTTATCCTTTACCCAAATGTCATTTCAAAATTTAATATGCCAGCCATTTCCCAATTTCCATCTAATTCCTTGCTTAAGAAGGCTTCTACTTTTTAACATTTTATTCCATATCATAGATCCCTAGGGTAACCCTACCTATTAAAGAAAGTTGAAACCATCAGTACTATGCATATATTTGGCATACATTATTTCCCCCCAATCATTATTTTTATGAATTAGGTTCCAATTGATTTTGGAGAGAAGGGCTTTGTTCATGTTCCTGATGGATCTAATATTGAGGCCACCATTTGATTTCAGAAGACACTTTTTCTCAACTTACCAAAGACATTCTCTAGTTACCTTCCAGTCCCGTCCATAAAAATTTTCTTTGAAGCTATTCTAATTTGTTAGCAAAATACACAAGTATTTTAAAGAGAGATAGGAATTAGGTAGGAATCCATTGTAGAGAGGCTCAAAGAAGATACAGTTTGCCTGCACTGCTGAGAAGTTTCCCTTTCCAACCAAGAAGTTTTTTCTAAGTTCTTTCCAATATTCCATTCTAAAAACTTGGAGATACCTCTTTGACCGTGAGGGGAAGGCCAAAATAGGTACATGTAGAACAACTTCAACATAGTCTAGGATGTCAATGATTTTTTGTCTAAGGTCATTAAGAGTATTAAAGAAGTACACATTGCTTTTTTAGAGATTTATGCTTTGCCTAGACTCTATGACATAGTTATTTAAAATATTCTTCCATCTCCTAGCTTCAATCACTAAGGAGATGCCAAAAAAAATGGTATCATCCACAAACTATTGCACCACCATAGGGGGAAAGGAGGGAGTAGGTTTGATGCCCACTAAATGTTTAGAGACTATATTAGCTTGTATGTATCTCACCAGTGCCTCCGCTATTATGATAAATAAGTAAGGGGAGAGAGGGTCCCCCTGGCAGATTCCTCTTGAAGAAGAGAAGAAACCTCTAGGGACCCCATTGGCCAGAACAAAAAATTTAGTAGAAGAGACAACGTTCCATATTAGGCGAGATAATTTATCATTAAAACCAAATTTCTTGATGACTTGGAATAGAAAAGTCCATGAGACCCTATCATATGCTTTAGATATGTCTAGCTTAAGAGCCATGCTAGGGATTCTACTCTTGTCCATGGAATAAATAGTCTCATGAGTGGAGATCACAACATCAAGAATTTGCCAACCTAGGATAAAGCCTTTTTGAGCAGGGGAAATAATTTTGTCTAAAAAAGGTTAGATTCTCATAACTAGTACTTTAGTGCAAAGCTTATAAATAGTATTACATAGACTAATAGGTCTAAAATTTGAAAGGTGTGTGGGCTGTGACTTTTTAGGAATAAGTAATATAAAAGTATTATTATCTTGTTTCAAAATTTTACTTGATCTAAAGAAGTCATGGACAACAGCAGTAAGATCCATTCCCACTATATCCCAATATTCCTAGAAGAATATAGGAGGGAAGCCATTAGGACTCGAGGATTTGAAAGAATCCATAGAGAATAAAATAGTACAGACTTCCTCCTTGGATATAGGCCTTAACATCTCTAGGTTGTCTTCTTCAGTTATCAAACAGGAGATTTTACTAATGAATTGATTCATAGTTCCATCATTCCCATCATCATTAGTTTGTTCAGTCAACAAATTATGAAAGAATATCTTGGCTTGTTCCCCTATCTCATTATATTCAGTTATAATGTTTCCATTATCCAAACATAGCTTTGTTATGGAGTTAGCCTTCTTATGTTTCATGGCTAAGAGATGAAAGAAGGCCATGTTACTATCCCCTTCTTTGAGCCATTGAACTCTAGATTTCTATTTCCAAAAAACCTCTTCTCTATCCATAAGATTCTTTCAAGCAAAAATCAGCATTCTCTTCTTTAGAAGTGTCTTCTAAATCATCTCCTTGAGCCATCCGCTGCTAGATATCTGCAAGTTTTCTAGCTATGTTTTTCTTCTAATGAAAGACCTGACCAAAGCTACATCTATTCCATCCATAAACTTCCTTTTTGATATGCTAAAGTTTTTTGACTAATATGAACATAGGAGTGCCTTGGATAGGAATTTTCCACCATTGGGCCACCAATTATCTGAAGTCTTTATGTTTGATCCACGTATCTTCAAAATAGAAGGGAAATGGACCACATTGTCCCTGATATTTCCAATTGATGAAGATTGGGCAATGATCGGACATGGTTATAGGAAAATCCTATAACTGCATATTATTATAATCATTCTAGTTTCTAGAAATAAGAAATCTATCTAACTTAACTTGGATCATTTGGTCTCCTCTTCTTTTGTTAGACCAGGTGAAGTTTTGATTTTTGAAATTCAATATCTAGCAATCCCCAAACATTTATAAATTTAGAAAAGTCAAACATGATGTCAGAGTAATCAATAATCCCACCCTATTTTTTAGAAGGGTATAATGGAGTGTTAAAGTCTCTAGCCAACATCCATCTAATGTGTTGGGTGTTAGTCCTAAAGCTACTCAACTCGGTCCATAAATTTTGCCTCAATGCTCTGTTATTCAAGCCATAGACATTGATCAATGACCAATTCAAGGAGGACAAAGAGAAGTTGATAATCAATTTTTTTTATTATAAGCAATAAGAGATCCTTGAATTTTAGTATTGTTCCACATAGTTACAATCCCACCTAAAGCCCCTTCAACCGGACTAATGCAAAAAGAAGCCTTAAGCCATATGTAGTTAGCTATTTTCTCAAAACTCTCATCATTCATATAGACCTCTTGGAGTAATAAAATATCTAATTTATTATCTATAACGCAATTTTTAACCTCAAACTATTTAGAAGGATTGTTAAATCACCTCAAGTTCTATGGTAAAATTCTCATTTAGAGGATTTGAGGGAATGGGTATCTAGTGTTTTTTGTTTACCACTGGCAATCTCCCTGGCAATCTCTCGTAGTCTTGTTTCTCTTAGGGTTGGTCTCCCTTGTTTGGGATCGGTGCCAACATATACAATTTTTTTACCTTTGCAGTTCTTTTTCTTTTGGGTAACCCATTCTTCCTATTGATTGCTACTACCATTTTGTCCTATTTCACTTGTTACTGAATAATTGCTTGATTGGTTACCTAATTCCAAAGCATGGAAAGTATCTGTGTTTGAATGTAAGGCTATTTCTCCCTTAGTGTGTACTATTTCTAGAGGTAGTTCCACCTGAACATCTCTTAACACTTTGCCTTCTACATCATCCCCATCTATCAATTGGGCACATATTTCTCCTTCCTCAGACATATTGGTCTATTGATCCAAGGAGTTAACTTTGTCTATTATGACCTTCTGACTATCACTGTCCAAGACCTTTTTGTTATTCTCCTCTAGGACATCTTTTTTCCTCATTACCAGAGACCTCCTCTTGACCAGCCTTTTCCCTAACCTTTTTAGTATTATCAAGGTTTTCTATATTACCCCCCATTCCCTGACTGTCAGAGTTTCTATATTTGTGAGACTGATCCTCACCTTCAACTGGGGAATCATCTTTCCTTCCCATTTGATTTGACTTACATTGGGTCATTATATGTCCCTTTTTTCTACATATTTGATTGAAAATGGTAGCATTTTCATATATGATTAGCTGAGTCCAAGTCCCATATTTAGAGTTTAACTCTATAGATGTGGGAAGGGTCTGATTTATCTCTACATTGACACACAACTGAGCATACACACATCTAGATTAAATTCTGGTGGTATGATCTATAGTGACATATTGGCTGATAGAGTTGCCAATAGCCATAAATATTTTTTCATCCTAGAATTCCAATGGGAACCCTGACAATCTTATCCAAGCAGGAATAGACTTGCTAAGGTCCGAGTTGTGGTCGAATCCTAGTTTCCAAGAGCACAAGGCAAGTGAATGTGGACCATACAGCCATGGTCCTTTAGAAAGAATAGCTATCATATCCTCTCTATTCGTAAATCTAAATAAGAATAAGCCTCTTGCCATAGCAGTGATCAAGACATTACCTTTAATTCTCCATCAAGACATTACCCATTTCTTAACCATCTCAATATTAGGATGGAAGGAGAAAAACTTACCTACCAATGCAAGGTCCATGGTCACCACGATTTTCTCAACCAGATCATTTGAGATAGTCAGGGCCGTACCCTTAGTGGAATCATTTTTATAGGAAGGCTCGACATGTTTTTAGTGGAACACATCTTTTCACCCATTAACACTTTCTTCCATATAGTGGAGGGAACATCCTCTATCAAATTCAGGTCCCTAAAGGCACTGCCATAGGCATTAGCCTCCAATGGATCTGTAAGCACTCCAATTGCACTCAAAGGGCCCTACAAGGTAGGAAAAAACTAGTTTTCAAATTTTTTCAAGCTCCATTTTTCATGAAGATAATGTTATTTTTATAGATTTGTTTTAGTTTAAGAGGGTTAAGAGATAATTTGACTTGGTATAGATTATTCTAGATGACTATTAGGACATGTTACATTTTAAAATTGGATGACTATTAGGCACTGGACACTTTATAGGAAAAATGGACATATGCATCAATGTATGTGTTAGACTAGGATGCAAGTGTCTATGAAGCTAAAAAATTCATACAAGGCCAAAACTGTCACTAAAGGATAAACATCAAGTTTAGAGATTTTTTTCACAACTTATAAGGCCTAAGTCATTAGAATAGTAATGGTCACACTAAGAGATAAGTAATTAGGCACAAAGAGATAAAAAAACATGAGCCTTTCGATAATGGGAAGGTTTAAAACTACATGATATAACCATGATAAGTATTTTCCAAGTGTGCAAGATTGAGAACTATAAATCATATTTTAGTATCTACATTCCCCCTCGCCCCTTTAATATTGTAATGAAATTGATAGTTTAAATGAAAATAAGTGCATACTTGGGTGTGTATAACACACATTGCCTTTGCATGAACCCACCTTGAGTGCTTTGATGGTGACTAAAATTTAACCAAGAGCATGTTACCATACATAATCAGTGTATGGAATATGAAATTGAAATAATTAAAATGATTGAAAATAGAGACAACAGGGTTAGGACTGAATTTGTGTGTTGATACAACCATTGCATTTTCATAATTTTATTGAAAATATGTTTTATTATGAATCATTAAAGTGAATATGAGGATAAATCTGAACCTAACAGTGTGCATGCATGTGTCGCCCCCATCCCCCCCCTCCCCCCCCCCCCCCCCCCCCCCCCCCCCCCACACACACACACACACACACACACACACACACACACACACACATACAAACAGAGGATGAAAACATGCCCCTAACATTAGTGTAAAGGTGAGCTACAACATGACCATTGAGCTTGTTTCATCTCAATCATGTAACCCAAACATGTGCATAAGATGGTGAGTGTGAGTGATTTAATCGACTCACACTATATATCTAGTGAAGGTGGATGATTTAATCCCTCCAACATATAATTATGGTAAATTTAGATGATTTAATCAAGTCTAGCTTATTAACTTGGTAATATTGAGTTATTTAATCAGCTCAACCTTTCAAAGATGAACCAACTATTATAATAGATTGGCTCAATAACAATCCTAAATAGTCCCATAATAGTCCATAATATTCTCATAATAGACATAATAGTCCCTCATAGCATTTGAAATATGGAAACTAATATTAGTTTATAATTTTAGGTGCCCTTTGTATGGCATATGCACCTCATATATGAATCAATCTAAAATATGGGTATAATAATAGTACCATTTTATATAAAGCTTCTAAAAATGTGTATCTGGATCATATAACTATGAAATTTAGATAATTTGTAATTGGTGCAGGTGTAGAGAACATGTTTCTAAAACATGCTTGCACTGAATCTAAAGAATCTAAGAATTAGTGTAAATGCAAATAACATGCTTCTATAACATGTCCCCACTGATATTCTTTCAATTTTGAGGTGAGGGGAACAAGAATTTGGTAGTTACCTTACTTTCAAAAGGATAATATAACTATATAAGCTATGTATGGATCATGTAGCATATAAAAATAACATGTCTAGGTAGATATATCATTAAAGTATGGAGTATGTGATCATATTAAGTCCTAAGATGCATGATATAGATCATGGAAACATCTAGAGAGTAAAAATATGAGTTAAACCAAAAATCAAGCACACACACAAGATTACACAAAATAAAATCAGAGAAATGGTCCAAGGATACATCATACAAGGGGAATGTTCAAATGATACATAATCGAAGGGACATGACTTAGTCAAATATCCACAAAGCAAAAAATTGCATATTTAAATGTCCATACAATAAATAATGACATATTCAAATGTACAAATAGGTAAACAAAAGCATAGGACTCATAATCAATGGGGCATATTCAAATGCTTGAACACACAAGAAAATTCAAGATAATATCAATCAAGGAAAAACACTTAAGGAAGTGCAAAATGAAAAGGAATGGAATATAATCAACCAATATAAGCATATCATATTAGTCCCTAGATTTATGTTTTATCAAAAAACATTAAGGACCTAACATATCAAGTACACTATGAAATTTATAACCATGGATAAAAGCATGTGTGAGTACATAAGCTCAAACCTGATAATGGAAAGTGACCATAAAATAATATAACCTAGGTGTATCGTGATTAAGGAAAAACATATGACCCAAATGTTTTTATGACATGAGTAAAGGGAAGGCTCAAATTTTATATGTGCATATATCATGTATCTGGGTATGCTTGTATCATACTTAAAAAATGTGTGAAATATATGTGTATATAGAAAGAATGATATGTTATCTACCAACATGGAGCAAACAACATACATGCCAAAACACTATTGCAACATGTAAATGTTGAATGAAATATATGTGTATATAGAAAGAATGATATGTTATCTACCAACATGGAGCAAACAACATACATGCCAAAACACTATTGCAACATGTAAATGTTGAATAATTTTGGATTTAGATTTTTTTTCATTTTTAAAAACAATTATTGGACTATTTGAACAAAAAACTAACCTGTGATCTCATCCAAGGTATACCTATAGGTATCTCCCAACTCATAACATGGTGCACCAAACTGGGGGTACCACCAAGGAACATGTATACATGTCATAGATATATGTGTAGAATATGTGGTATATTATATGTGTATAATAGGACTTTATGGCCTCAAAGAAATAATAGAAGGAGCAGGGGTTCATAGAACCCATAGTTTTGTTCTCTATGGTTTATTTGATGTAACAGTAATAGGAACATGTTTAGCTACTCTTAGAGATTTTGAAAATATGCAAGCTATCTAATGATCTCAAGAGGATGACCATTATCTATGAGAAAAGGTAAATGAATAACATTTATTGAATGAAATGTGCCATATGTGTGCATAGTAGAATTAGAAAGTGCACCATGTTCTTTTGGTAAATTTTTACTTGATATCCTTGCTTTAAAGATATTTTCTTTTGTTAAGAGTAACCATGGTTTTACGAGTTTAGAATTATATTTAATAAAAAATGGGATAAAATGTAATAGAGTAAATCATGATTCTGATCCAAGTGTAACATTCTATTGAATAGATCCAATAAAAGAATCATATGCATTAGCTTTCTTCATGTGCTCCATGCCATATCCTAGAGATGCAAAGAATTTATAGGTACATATATTAAATTCACAAGTTAGGTAAACTATGATATTTTGAACTTGATTTCCATTTATGTAAGGTTCAATGATTTGATGATCTGAAGAATGATTTTTAATTACTTCATATCAAGGCACACATTTAACATGATCTTTTGGATGGTTTTCTTACTATTTCTATAATTGTTCATTTTTTATCATGTTTTATTCCTTTTGGTGTTTATGCAATAGATCTTATTCTATTTTTTCATTTTCCTTGGACTTGCTTCCATTTGTAATTTCTTATTCTTTTGAATTAACAAAATTAATATTCAAATTCTAATGATTTGTATTAGTATTGCCAATATATCTCAAGCCTTGATGATCATCCTGATTAGATGTGGAGATATGACAAGTGATGTTTTTTTAATGTCTTCTCAATCCTTGACCATGATAGCCAAAGTGTTATAGATATTTATGTTTAAAACCATATTGTTTTGAAAGATGAGTATCATTATTGAGAGTTAGATTTGTATCCTTTTCTTGATCTAGGTTTGGCATTTGTAATGTTTTTTTAATTATTCTCTGGTACCTATATTTTATATTTTGGCACCCATTTTTCCTAACACATAAATGTAAGGACTAGTATGGTATGCTTATGTTGGTTGCTTATATTACATGCTTTCCATTTTTCACTTCCTTGAGTGTGTTCCTTGCTTGCTATTTCTTGTGTTTTCTTGCTTATGGAATATTTGAATATGTTCCTTGATTTTTGGCCCCTATGCCATCATTTATTGTATGTACATTTGAATATGTCATTATTTAATTTTTGGACATTTGACTAACTCATGTCCCTTAGATTATGTATAATTTGAACATGCCCCTTGTATGAGGTCTCTTTGTACCATTCCATTGATTTTTCATTAAGTGTTCTTGTACATGTGTTTTTTATTTATTGAACTTGTATTGTTACTGTAGTCATATAAAATGCCAAAATTAGTATCTTGAGTGTGGATTGTGACACCTAATCCATAGATCCCTCCTGCATATTCTCATGTCCCTTCTAGATAATTTTTTTTCTTGTTCTTAGTCATCTATAGGCTTCTATAACCTGATTCTAGCTCAGTTAGATTGTATTTACTATGTTAATTCCATCCTCCTAGGTCTCACACCTATAGGACTATAGCACCCAACTTGGACTATAGTGCCAGACCCTAGGATGTCTACTTTTGATGCTCTTGTCCAAATACATTTTAGTTTCCAATAGCTATTTCCATTTCGATCCTTATCCTTCACCTTGTCAGCATAGCGTGAATACATTCAACCATTGACCAAGAGATCCCTATAAAATCACTTTCAAATTTCATTTAGAAAGGGTTGGAAAATATCACAAAGCAAGCAAGAATAAAATCAAGACCATTGAGGCAAACTTACCTATTCTATGCATATAACCATTTAATACAACTACCAGCTTATCCAAATATTCACACCAATTCCTTGTCACCTCAAGCACACCTAGTTTAGTAGTTTTGCATCCACATCACATAATCACACAAAACACATTAAGTGGGAGAACTACATATGGATTGATCCCTCTTCAGAGTACTAGTATGTAGGCAATTTTCCCACATTAGGGGTGTATATACACATTCAATGCATCTTATATACACTAACCAACTTGTTTCTCAATCTTTGTCAAAAACAATGGAGTATAGGGTTTGAAGACTAAATATAATCTATAATGAGCTTTGTCAGCATCTAGCATCCAAAATTTCATAGGAAGGCTCATGCAAGGATAGTGAACAAAACCAAAAAACTCAAGTTTTCTAAACAATAGTGGTATAATAGGACTATAGCACCAGAGCCCAAGGTGTCATATTTTAGTGATCCTATCCTTTCATAAAATAAAATCCATGTCCTAATTTTTGAAACTATCCCAGTCCTACTATTTCAACCATCTCAGTCTATTTCCAGCTAAGTCAATATTTCTCTCTCCTTATTTACTATTTTTAGAAAAGATGAATCACACAAATTAGTACTATAATTATTTCAATATTATTTATTGATTTATTAATCCATAACCCATAACTAAATTAGGAATAAGACTCGAATATTCCCAAAATAGTTAAATCATTTGGTGAACCTGACTTACTTCATTCTCACACAAAAACTCTAGAAACTAAGCTATAGGGTAAATTATTTTCTAATTTTTTCTAGTAATTTCTTGAATTTTTATTCATATTTTAAATTAAAAATTCACATTTTAAAAATTCCTTAGTAATTCTAAAAATAATTTATTTCAAACCCTAGTTGAAATTACTAGGTCCCATTGCACATAAAAAGCCTATAAACCCTAAGGTAAATTACTTACTATTTTTCTAATTTTTCTTACATATTTTAAATTATAAATTCACATAAACTTTTAAAATTCCTTAGTAATTTCAAAAATAAAACTCTTTCAAACCCTAGTTGTATATACTAGGTCACATTACTTTTAAAGTATCACCTTAAATATTTGTGAGCTTCGTATCCTTTTTATGCATTTTCTAGTTTGCTATTTTTAGGACTTTACATTTCTTATATCTAGTATTTTTATTCCATAGCACTTTTCTTCTTACAAATTATTACAAAAAATTTAATCAATTTTCAATTTGTTTTCCTACTTTAACAATGGCCCTATACACCAATTTTAATGAAATTGATAAAAAGGAACTTTAAGAACTCTTAACTAAACACCCTGACATGCAAGATGATATGATTAAAATATTAAACTACAGGAAGAAAAATTAAACAATGGTCAATCTTCTCAAACAACAAAGCACCTAGTTACAAATGACACTATGAAGGCAACTATGTCTTAACAACCCCCTATAGCAGCCTAACCTTCCTCTATGCCACCACCAGTTATGATTAGTATATGTTTGTCTCTTGATGTGGCAGCCCCTATGAAAGAGATAAAATATCTTCAATCTAAGGTGCTACATATTGAGAAAGATGCCTCTAAACCTACACAAGCCTTGGATTTTTTTGCTCTACTAGATACACCATTGACATGTTATATTATTTTGATACCATTGCCACCAGGTTTCATTCAACCCAAGCTCACTTTATAAGATTGCAAGGGTGATCCAAAGACACACTTGAGATATTTTCACGTAACATGCTTGGAATATGTGCCAAATGACTAGTTACTAAGTAAGTTATTTCCACTGAGTCTAAAGGATTGTGTTCTACAATGGTTCTATAGTCTATAGAATCAGTCGATCAATGCATTCAGTCCTTTATCTGACATGTTCCTACCACATTTAAATATTAACATAGGTGATAAGGTTTTATATGCCCAAGTTTCACAATAGAAACAAAGATCAAATGAGCATCTCAGATTATCTACTTTGATTTAAGACTATCTTGGATAAAATGACTAGGCCCATGGCTAATCAAGAGTTACGAGATGCCATCAAACAGAGTCTTCTACTAGCTTTGCATGAGTCAATAATGTTCAAATTATTATTTTCCTTCATTTAATTGTTTTATACACTAAAATAGATGGAATTCAAATTAATTTCAATGGGCAAACTCAAATACATAAGTACATCAGAAGCAATAAATAAGAGTAATATCAAAGTCCCATACAAAGTCAAGGTCACTGATAACAAAAGTTAGAATCAAACTACAATTAATGTAGCTTTAAAGACCCCTCAGTGAGTGGTTTTATTAGTACCTCCTCAATGATCCTTTACCAATATATCAGTTTCTCCAGCTAGAGTTTTACAACTTTTAGAATGTAACATCATATCTCTCCTTCATATTTAGAAATTTGATCCAACAAAGTCTATTCCATGAGGATATGATTAAAATTCATTTTGTGAATTTCATAGGGCACCAATCCACACAAAAATATATTAATTATTTTTAGACACAAGATATAGGACTTCATATATGGTAACCACATTGATCTTGGTACTCTGGTTGAGCCTCTGCAGGCAAAGCAAACACAAGGCAAGGATATAAATTTTTTGTCAAATCCTTTTCCACAACATTATAAATAAGAGAGTAGAGACACATCAGGTGTTCACCATGCATATAATGTACACCCACCACCAACTACATACAAGGCACCTTCAGTTGAGTCATATCTTTTGAGCAACACGATTAGTGTGTATCATTTTAGATTTCTAGCTAGACCTTCCATCTCCTTCTCAGAGCAAGAGATAGTTGAGGATGATTCATATTATCATGCACTCTTTATTAGAGATTAAATTAATCATCATCCCATTCAAGTGTTCTCATAGATAATGGATCTATTGTGAACATGTGCACTATGAACTACTTCAACATTTGGGATATTCAGAGTAGGATATCACCCCGATAGACATAGTTATCAATGAATTCAGTGGGCACACATATATTTCATTGGATGATATTGTAATTATTATATAGGTTAGTCCAACACATTTGACCACACCATCTAATATTGTTCTTAGTGTAGTAGTTTTTGATATGTTACTTGGTTGACCATGGAATTAGAAACTTTGTGTAATACCTTCTATAATTCACAAATGCATGAAATTAATTCACACTAATCAGGTTATTATAGTTGATGGATTTTTGTATGATTTATTGCTCCCCACTTTAGAGCCATGTCCTCCTATGCAGTCACCAGTTATAGCTTCTTTACTAGTTTCAGTTCCTTCACTAGTTATAGTTCTTCCTCTAGTTCAAATTTAGACACAGTCGAGGCCTCCCTCATTATCATAGAGAGTTTATACACTTCCACAGAGGCCTCTTTTAGAGAATACACTACATAAATGAAATTTTTAGGACTCTAGAAAATTTATATCCATAATATTCATGCCTTGGGTAGTTACATTGGGGTCACATGCCTCTAAACATAGATCACAATTTTAGAGAGCTTCTTCTACCATATGGATCCTTAAGAGCCCCATAGGTGCATCAACTTATCAGAGTTATAGGGGGATCCAATAATTGGTTTCCACCATATATAGTTTAGATTAGTTACAACATACACATCTATCAGAGCCACAATCTTAACCCTTCCATCATGCTTCACAATCATGAACGTTTTCTCTCCTTAATACAAGACACCATGATAGGAAGTCTCTCATGAGACTCATCGGTTAATATCGCTTCTTTTCCATTATTTGTACATAGTTTATTTTAAATTTATCATACATAGTTTATTTTTTCTTACTCGTACTTAAATTATGTCAAAATCCAAAAACATTCAAATAACATAAAATACCAAAAACATTTCAATTGTATGCATTATCCGTGTTTTAAATTTCTATTCCCATGCTAGACTTATATTTTGTTGTTCTATGCTATTGTTTATCAATTTATCTACATTACCATGCATCACTTGATATTATTTGAGTGTGTGTAGTGACTTCTAGATCCTTGATTGCTTTACTCTACCCATTGAGGGGGCATCCTACTCCTACATTTGAGACACATATCGATATATCTACCCACATGAGGCATCATCCACATGACTACACCATCCAAGTTATGTCATTCCTACACCACACATTCTAGTTATCATAATGATGTATATTATTTACTAACTTACACAAATTACTCTATAAACACTCACTAGTATATAACATTTATGTATTTATTAACATATACATAGCCTTGTATTATATGCTTGTATACTTTCAATTTTTGCTTTGATTAGTTAGATGCGATTATATTTATAGTATTTACTTTCTTTCCTTTTTTGGTTTTACACAGCTAGATATTATTGCATTTCTATGTTTCTATTTTGTCTCTTATATGTGCCTTATGAAATTTTCCAATGTCCTTTGCTTCTATTCTTATATGTGCCTTAGGATATTTGTTAATGTCCTTTATTTGTACTCTTTTATGTACCTAATGCTTTTGTGCCAACCTTGATTATTTTTAATTGTATGTGGCATTTAAACATGCCTTGTATGTTTGATTTCCCAATTTGAGTGACATGGACCCATGCCCCTTGTTTGATTGGCCCCTTGGCCTCTCTTGTATGCTTCTGGCTTCTTGCCTAGTGTGTTTGTTTACTTGTTTGCCTCTATGCTTCTTGCAATGCCGTGATCCACATCATGCATTATCTTATTTTCTTGGATGCCATGATGGAAACCATGCTCCATCCCTCCTTGACAACTAAAAAAAAAAACTAACCAAAATTCTAGTTTCAATTCATTATATTTCACATATTATTACATTGTTATATTTATCTAGGCATACCCCTATTGATTTAATAATTTTCCTTACAAACCATGCCATTTATTGAAAATATATTATCGATTATCATTTCTATATCATGATTATTTTCACATCATAACATACTTATAGGGCTCTTTCTTTTGAGGGTATTCATTACAAGATCTTCATTCCTACCCTCAGAAGAGGGGGAAACAAATAGAGGTTTTACCATAGAGATCAGATCCTCCATTTGGTAAAAAAATTAGTCTTCAAAACACCCAAAATAGTATTCAAACTTTAAATTGGATAAAATAGACTAAACAAATAGTCAAAATTATAGAACAACCATCAAAATATGCATAGGATAATAGTGTCTGAAAATAGGGTGTCTTATTTCAGTACTCCTATCCAAACAACAAAAAATCCATTTTTTCTAGAAATAGCCAGAAAGGTAAGACCAGTTATAGTTTTATTAGCAACAATTTAGTTAAAAATTAGTATTTTTAGTATAATTTTTCATAGAGAATCTAGATATAAGGGGCATCATGCACATCCTGATGGATCTCACTTCTAGTTTTAGATACAATAGTTGGTATAACTTCCATATCAGAATGCATGTTATAGACACCAGTGATTGGGGGAAATGTGTGTGGTAGATTTGCCTTCTTTACTTTCTAGGTCATTATATTACCCAAACATTATCAATAGTTGTGTGCCTTACTCCATCTGTAGGTGGTTGGCATCATTTCAGAGTAGCTTTCATACAAGCCTAACCTCCACATTCTCAAGTTTCTGAGTGGATTCAACATAATCTTGGTTCTTAGTTTTAAATGGGATTTCATACAAGATGAAACTCTTTTTTGAGTGGCCAAGATTGACCTAGTTCTCAGCACACAATTGGTTATCCATGCCATATTATCATATTATAAATCATTCATGGGCTTCATGAGCCATCTTGTATGACACACATCCATACCGATATCAATTAATAGTTCTACACTTGGTACAACAATGATGGAGTTAAAAGACTAGATAGCCTTTGTATTCTTGAGCCACCTACTTAAAGGGATTGGACACATAGTCCAAACATCAATTGACATATGCATCATCATATATCTTCACTTAGTGGGAAATGATGGAGCTAAAGAGCTAGCCTTTGTATTCTTGAGCCACTCTTAGGGAATTGAGCAATCAACTTTGTTTGCAATATTACTTTTGGTTCAACACATACTTAATATCACTCAGCATCACTGAACATCACAACAAGTTTTATATTGGTTCCTTTCTCTTCCTCTTTCTTTTACCCAAATTTTGTACATTTTAATTTTATATATAGTGTATCTAATAATAATTGATCTACTCTTTAATTTATATTTCAAATTTACACTTCATGACATGTTCTTTCTATGCACACCCAACATCACACAATTTCATGAGCTTCACCCTTATAGGTAAGTTTAGGTATGCTTTCTTTTTTTTACTTTATCCTAGTATTTCACTTTGTTGCATCACTAGAATAAAGAGGGGGCAAATATAGTCATATAAAATGTCAAAATTTGTAGCTTGAGAATGGATTTTGTCACCCAATCTATAGGTCCATCTTGTATGCTCTCATGTCCTTTATAATCACCTTTTTGCTTATTCATAGTCATTCATAGGCCACTGTAACCTAATTTTAGCTTAGTTGGACTGCATTTCTTGTGTTAATTATATCCCCCCATGTCCCACACCTATATGACTATAGCACCCAACTTGGACTATAGCATCAAACCCTAGGGTGTCTACTTTTAGTGCTCCTATCCAAATACATTTTAGGCTCTAATGGTTATTTCCATTTCCATCCTTATCATTCACCTTGTTGACCTAGTGCGAATACATTTGACCCATGACTAATTTATCCATATAAAATCACTTTCAAATTTAATTTAGAAAGTGTTACTAAATATCACAAAGTAAGCAAGAATAAAATCAAGACCATTGAGGCAAACTTCCCTATTCTCTACATACAACCATCCAATATAGCTACCAGCTCATCCAAATGTTCACAACAGCTCCTAATCACATCAAGCACACTTAGTTTAACATTTTTGCATCCACATCACACAATCACATAAATCAAATTAAGTGGGAGAACTACATATGGCTTGAACCCTCTTCAAAGTATTGGTATGTAGGTAATGTTCCCACATAAGGGGTGTGGATACACGAATTCATCTTACTCACACTAACCCACCCCTTCTTTCTTTAGCTTTATCAAATACAATGGAATCTCGGGTTTGAAGACTAAATCTGATCTACAATGAGATTCATCAATATACAACATCCAAAATTTCATAGCTAGGCTCATGCATAGATATTGAATAAAACCCAAAAAAATAAGATCTCCTAGATAACAATAGAAAAAGAGGACTATAGTGCCGGAACCTAGGCTGTCATATTTTAACACTCCTATCTTTTCATAAAATGAAAGCTAGTTCCTAATTTGCAACACTATCCCAGTCTTACATAGAAAATTTTAGACTCTATCTTAGTTATCTTAATCTATTTCTAGCTAAGTCAATATTTCTCTTTCCTTATTTATTATTTTTAGAAAAGATAAATCACACAAATCAGTATTATAATTATTACAATATTATTTATTGATTTATTAATCGAGACCCCTTAACTAAATTAGGAATAAGACTCTAATATTCCCAAAATAGTTAAATAAATTATTGTCTAGCTATTGTGATGATCTATATATTGTATCTTAGGACTTAATATGATGACATACTATGAGCCTCATTGAAATATATATAATTAGACATGTTACTCCAATATGCTACATGATTCATACATAGCTTATACAATTAACTTTTTTTTTGAGGTAAGGTAACTACCTTTTTATGCTTCCCCTCACTTCAAAAGGGGGAACATATTAGTGGGGGCATGTCATATAAGCATGACATCCATATTTACACAATTTTAAATTATAGTGGGGGCATGTTATAGAAACATGTTCTCCACATTTACACTAGTTTTTATATTCTCCAGATTTAATGGGGGCATGTCATGGAAATTTGTCTTCCACATTTGCACCAATCTTATATTCATCAACTCTCATAGTTATGTGATTAAAATGCATATTTGTGTTAGAATTATATAAATTGGTACTATTCTTATACCAATATTTTAGCTTGAGACATATATGAGGTGAATATGCCATGCAAAGGGAACCTAAAATTGCAAAATGAATTTAATTTCTAGACTCCAAATACTATTACAAACTATTATCAAGCCACTATATTATAGTATTTGTTTCATCTTTGTAAGGTTGAGTTGGTTAAATCACTCAATATTACAAAATTTATAAGTTATACTCTATTAAGTCATCTAACTTCATTATATTTATATGTTAGATTTGATTAAATCATCCACTCTCATGAGATATAGAATGTGAGTTGATTGAATCACTCACACTCACAAAGATAAACACATATATAGGTTACATGATTGAGATGAAACAAATTCAATAGCCATGTTGCAACTCACCTTTACATCAAGATTATGGGCAAGTTGTCCTCTAATATCTATATATATATGCACTTACAAGTTCATATTTATCCTAAGCTTAGCTTCAATACTTCATAATGAAGCATCTTTTCAAATCAAATTGCCAAAAGGCAAGATGATTGCATCAACACATAGATGTACTCCTAACATTGCTCTCTTCACTTTATAGCATTTCAATTATTTCAATTTCATATTTCATAAACTGATTATACACTAAAATTTGCTCTTAGTTATAGTTCATTCACCAATAAAACATTCAAAGTGTGCTCAAGCAATGGAAAGGTGTGTTATACACACCTAGGTATGTATTTCCTTTCCTTTAAACTAAAATTTTCATTAATATATTAAAGTGGGGAAAATGTAGATACTAAAATATGTTTTATATATCACCTCAATCTTGTACACTTTGAAAATACCTATCATGGTTGTATCCTTTAGTTCTAGACCTTCCCACTACCAAAATGTTCACATTCATTATCTATTTGTGTGTAATTACTAATTTATTAGTCCTCTTGATATTTTCATGACCTAGGCCTTGTATATTATGTAAAATACTATAAACCTGATATATATCATTCACTACTAATTTTGGATCTATTATTGTTTTCTATCTCCCTGAACACTACCAACCATAAAGTGACACTTTCATTGATGGAGGTGTCCAGTTTCCTACCAACTATCTAGTGTCCAAAAGTCATCCAATTTGTAAAATAATAATATACTAAAGGTCATACTAAGTTCTTTAATGTGAGATATTTCCAAAATATAGTGATATGCACATAAGATCAACCCTCATTCATTCCTCACGTAGAAATCAGTTAAAACTCACAAGGCAACATACCACAAAACATTTAAATGATAAAATATGCCATATTCATCCATATTTCCATATTAGACATGGGAAAAGTAATAATATAGGTCTAAATCACTCAAAAATCAACCCATGAATAATATTTTCCAAGTTACAAGATATGTCATTACATGCCTTAGTTGATCACACATTGTGTATAAACACAATATTTTTAAACTTTATCATTTACTAATATTTTATCTCTTGCAAGAACTTATTGAGTTTCAATATCTTTAAGTGCATGCCTTAAATGTTGTACTAGGAAAGGGGTGGGTAAACTATTGGTGCTTCACAATATTCTTGGTTAAATTCTATCATACTATAACCCACTACAAATAACACTTGTACAACTACCTAATAAATATCCTCTTAATATCCCCTAGCTAAGAAAAACCCCAATTTTTATATTGGGTCGGTCATGGTCAACCCAATTATGAAAGTTATGACACATGTTACGTAACTAGGTTAGCCATGGTTGACCTAGTTTGAGGCTAAATGATAAATTTTAAAAATTGGGTTATTGAAGGATGACCTTCTTGGTTAAAAATACATAAGATTTAAGACATATAGTTTTTTATAAATACTACCTTCACTCCAATCCAATAGAGAAGAAAATTCATTTTTACATTATTACATATTATAATTTTGTTACATCTACATTTGAAGGAGCCATTGCTTAGGGTTTACCTTGGAGGGAAGATCGCTTATCTTGGGAAGTCTTAGATGCAAGTAGGATTATTTTAGTCTAGATCCCAATTATATAGTGTTATCCTTACAAATCCATAATAATCTCTTACAAATCACCATTGGCCAAGGGAGAGATTGAGAATCAACAGGCTCATCTAAAGGTAAGTATCTCTAAATTTTGTTATTTCATTTGATAGATAGGTATTGTACAAAGTAATAGGTTTGAATGTATAATGCATTTATTATATTACCTATACACTTAAAAATAGTGTTGCTATAGGGTTTTCTAGGCTTACTAGCTTCTGCCTTATGTGATTTAGGCCCCCATTTTCCTACCGTGATTCTCTTATTTGTTTAAAACCATCCCCCTTTATGTTATATGCTTTGATAACACTAGATTAGTTTTATTTCATGTATTTAAACCTAGTTAGGGTTATTGTATAGTATTATTTTACTAGAGTATTTTTAAACCTCTCCTTTAATGTTGTGTGCTAAGTGTTCCCTTAATTAGGTTTAGTAGAACCAATTTGTTCATGATCCTAATATAAAAAAATATTGTAATTGATGTTAGTTGACTACATTCTCTGAGATTTGATTTAATAAGTAGGATATGTTGTAGATCTATATTAACTTATTACATAAATTCTACTGAACCTAATGTGAATCTCACCTTTGATTTTCAATTTTTTCACTCATAGTCAACTAGGTCATTTTGGTTGGCCCAAATTTATTCTCTTTTTTCACATTCTAGATTTAAAGTTAACTAGTCATGTAGGTCAACCTAGTTTAGTTATTTTTATATAAAATTTATTTAATAATCAACTAGGCCATGCTTTTAAACCTAGTTATTTTCTCTATTTGAAAATTTTGGATATAAAATCAACTAGGTCACATTAATAATTCTAGTTTAGTTCTCTGTTTGTAGATTTTCATCCATAATCAACTAGGTCACATTGGTCGACCCAAGTTTATCCTTTATTTTTAGATACTAGATCTATAGTCATCTAAGTCATGTTCATTAACCTAATTTTAGTTCTTTGTCTATAAAATTTATTACATGGTCAAATGGTCACATAAGTTGACCTAGTTATATTCCTAATTTTTAGTTTTCATCTACAGTCAACTACATCACACTAGTCAACCTAGTTTATTTTTGTAATATTTAATTTTCTACTTGAATAAATATATGGTGTGTTTACACACTAAGGTACACTTCTTTCTCATTTAACTAGTAATTTTATTTTCATGCATTAATAGATTAAAGGGGGAAAATATAAACACTAAAACTAAATATCCAATATCTCAATACTATACATTTGGAAAATATCACTCAAATGATCTATCCTTTAAACCTAGACCTTCCCCCTACCCAAAAAGCTTGCTTACACTATCTTCTTGTGCCTAATTATTTATCTCTTTGTTTGACCCCAACCATTGTGATGACCCAGGATTGATATAATATGTGAAGTGCTTTAAACATGATATTTATCCTTCACTACCAATTTTGTACATGTAACTCATTTTCTATGTCCATGGACACCTCTAGTTAGGCCCATACAAATATGTCAATGTAGATGTCTAGATTTAGAGTAGGTTTCCAGTTATTAAAAGTCATCTAATTGTAAAATAATTATAATATAAGGGTTGATGTAGGTGTATTATTAAAAGATATCTTCTGATAGGGATCAATATCCATACAAGTCTTTCTTGGCCTCATTATTCATTGATAAAACATAGAACTCACTAAGTGGAGCTATCAAGGAACATTCAATTGATGCATACAGTGAGAAAATTTACCCTATTATTATATTAGTCATAGGATCAATCATAAATAAGGTATGAATTACCTCAATCATATCCTTCAATGTATATTTTCCAAATTTTAGGTGAGATTGTGCTTTATGCATTATCATATAACATATTTCACCATTTTATCACACACTTCCCACACATAGGGGAGAAATACATATGTCTAAATCCCTCCTTGGAGTATTGGCTAAGTAGGCAATGCTCAGTGATAGCGGGGTCATTGATGTCAACTCAACACCATGATCCCACTAGGGCCATTTTCCCCATAAGTCATTCGAAGGGTGAATAAGGGTGAAGAACTAGGGTTTGATCAAATAGTTAAGAGTGAAATACTATGTGCATGATCTGAATACATTATAAATAAACTGATAGAAAACCTAGAACATTTAAGGTGTTTAAATTGAAAAACAATCATTATTCCATACTAGACACCTATAGATGAGCTTGACATATGTGTCAATGCAATTGTCTAGATCTGACGGTAGTGTGCAGATCCTAGTAAAGAATATTTTAAAAATTTGATGACATGCCAACACTGTGTTCCAGCCCACTTTTTTCTTGTTCTAACTTTAGACTAGTGCAATCTTCAGTAATCTAGCTGAGTACTATTTGTTTCATTTATTTCAAAATCTAAAATTGTTTTATTTTCTATATTTAGCCACATTTTAAATTTTATAAACTTAGTAGAACTATTATTTGAGTTTTTCATTAATTATTACCTACATTATTATAGATTAATCTTACATCTTTTTATTAAGATAATCTAATCTTATTTAAATATAGATCCTCATATTCTATATTTTAGGGGGTAAAACACAATAATAAAGATATAATGGAAAAATGAGGTAATCCTTAACTCTCTTAGAGTTTTTCTAAATTAGTTTTCTCTAGGACAAACATTATATTATGCAATTGTGTTCATATTTTTTTGCTATAGTCTCTTATTTTATTTTCATGTCCATATTTGTTTTCATTTTATAAAATTTAATAATTCATTTCTATGTACATTATTGTCTATTTTTATGCAAATAATAAGAACATAACAAGCTATAATAAAATGTATGTTAAGAACAATAAGCAAGGGGAAAATGAGAAGGAATGTGGCTTTGGGATATAAATTAACTCATACTACCAGTTATTATTTGGGACATTACTCCATTATTTCTTAAATTTTATATTAAAAATTATTATTGGGTTGGAAAGTAGATTTCAAGGTGCTTGAAAAGGTGTTTTTAGTTCTATTTTATAATCTTATTTTTTGAAATATTGATTTAACTATTTTGAGGATATTAGAGTATTATTATTAATTTAGTTAAATGGTCTAAGTAGTGAAATTAGTAAATAATATGCAATAACTAAGTTACTACTTTATATTATTTGACTATATTTTTAATGTTTATAATAATAGTCGTAAGAGAGAGAGAGAATAAGACTTAGCTAGAAATTAACTGAGATGGCTGAGATAAGGTCTAAAATTCATTGTGTAGGACTAAAAAACTATCACAAAATCAGATCTAGATTTCATTTTATGATTGGATAGGAGTGCCAAAAGAAGATAGTAGTGGCACTAGTACTGTAGTCTACCTCTACCACTATTTTCCTATTGATCTAATCTTTTTGGGTTTTATTCATTATGTCTGTATGACCTTACCTGTGAAGTTTTGATTATCAAATGTCTGTGGAGCTCATTTTAAGAGTGATTTAGTCTTAGAACCCTAGACTCAATTATGCCTTGATCAATGGAATTAGAATCACTTGAGAAGGAGGGGGTGATAGTGTGTGTAAGATGCATTAAACATGTATCTATACCCCTTATGTGGGTACGTTGCCTACATACTAATAATCTAAAGAGGGATCAAGGCTTATGTAGTTTTCCCACTTATTATGCTTTGTGAGATTATGTGATGCAAATATAAAAAATAAAAAATTGGGTGTGCTTGAGGTGGCTAGGGATTGGTGTAAGAAATTGAACAAGCTTATGATAATATTAGATGGTTGTATGTAGAGAATAGGAAAATGTGCTTGGGTAATCTTGCTTATATTCTTGATTACTTGTAATATTTTCCAACCTTTTCTAAATGAACTTTGAATGAGATTTTATAGTGGTCTATTATTCATGGGTTAAATTAATTCATGTTAGGTTGACATGATTGAGGATAAGGATCATAATGGAAATGACCATTGGAACCAAAAATGCACTTAGAAAAGAGTGCCAAAAGTAGATAATAGTGGCATGATGCCACTATCCTAGTTTTATGCTATTGTCCTAAGGATTTAGGACCTAGATGGATAGATTTATCATGGAAAGAGTAGTCTACTTGAGATTGGATCAGGTCTGGAGGGCTACAGATAACTAGGAATTAGCAAAAAGATGCCTATGAGGGTCATGCAAGCAAGAAAAAGGGACCTATGGATTAAATGTCATAAGTCACACTCAAGCATCCAATTTGACCATTTTATATCACTACATTCCCCCCCCCCCCCCCAATTTATTCTAGTAATGCAACAAAGCAAAATACTAGGATAAAGGAAAAGTAAAAAGTGTACCTACACTTACCTATGAAGGTGAAGCTCATGAAGTTATATGATGTTGGATGTGTAAAGAGAGAGCATGTTTTAAAGTATGAATCTAAAAAAGGAAATAAATATGAGATTCATTATTACTAGATATGATATATCTAAAATAAGAATTCACAAAGTGATAGGTAAAGAGAGAGGAAGAGAAAGGAATGAATACACTTTACTAGGTATGCAAACCAATATAAAACTTGTTGTGCTATCGAGTGATGCTAGGTGATGTTGGGTATGTGCTAGACCAAAAGTAATATTGTGAATGGATTTGAGTTCTCAATTCCCAAAGAGTGGCTCAAGAATACAAATTGAAGCCCTTTGGCTCCATCGTCACTTACTAAGTGAAGCTAAATGATCATGCATTTGTTAATCGATGTTTGGACTATGTGTCTAATTCCTTTGAGTAGGTGGATCAAGAATATAAAGGATAACTAGTCCTTTGGCTCCATCATTACCATCTAAGTGTAGAACTATGAATTGATACTAGTATAAATGTGTGTAATATGCGATGGCTCATGAATCCTATGAATGCTATGTGATCTGACAATGAGGCATGGATAGCCAAATGTGTGCTAGAAACTAGGACACTCTTGGCCACTCTAAAATATGAATATTAGGCTTATATGATATCCCATCTAAAATTGAGAATCTAGCTTATATGGAAGCCATTCAAGAACTTGGGTACTCAAGAAGTAGGCTTATGTGAAATCCACTCTGTAATGATGCTAACCACCTATAGATGGAGTAAGACATGCATTTGCTGAGAATGCATGGGTATTACAATGAACTAGAAATCAAAGAAAGTAAATGTGCCACACACATTTCCCCTAATCACTAGTGTCTTATAACATGGATTATAAATTGGAAGTTATACCAACTACCCAATCTAAAACTGAAAGTGAGATCCATCATGTCATGTAATGATGCCCCTTCTATATAGATTCTCTAAGAAAAATTATACTGAAACTATTGCATCTAAAATAGTTTGAGTGTGCAAAACTATAGTTGAACCTAATTTTACTTCTATGTTTGGAAAATATGATTTTTATACTATTTAGATAAGAGTGCCAAAAGTGGACACTAGTAGCTCTGACATTGTAGTCTAATCTAGGCACTATTGTCCAGGGCCAAATTTAGTAACTATTCCAGATTATTTATTGTTTACTAGGTCTGTTGTACCTAGTTTGAAGTCTGGTTATTATTTTAAGTGTTTTGTATGCTTATTTTTGACTAGATAGGAGCTCTGATCTCTATGATAAAACCCCTATTTATTTCCCCCTCTTCTAAGGTTAGGAATGAAGATGTTGCAAAGACTACCCTTAGAAGAAAGAGCCCTAAAAATGTGTTATGCTACAAAGATACATGATATATAAATGATAATAGACAAAATATCTCAAGATATAGCATGATTTGTAGTGAGATATTTTTAGATCAACAGGGGTACGCCTATATAGATATAATAATGTAGTAACATGTGTAATGTAATGAACTTAGAATTGGAAGTCTGGTTAGTTATTAGTTGTTAGTTATTATGGAGGGATGGAGCATGATGTCCATCATGGCATCCAAAAAGGTAGGATAAATACATGATGTGAATCATGGCATTGTAAACAATTGAAAAGAAATCAAGGGATAAAAACACAAGATAGGAATCAAGAAGCATACAATAGAGAGGCCAAGGGGCTGATTGCATAACAGACAAGGGAACATGCCACTCAAACTAGAAAGCAAGCATACAAGTCACGTTCAAATGCCACAAATGCATATAATGAAACAAGAAAGATTGGTGTGAAATCTACAATCACATAGAAGAGTAAAAGAAAAGGACATTGGAAAATGTCCTAAGACACACACTATAATAGAAGCAAAGGACATTGGCAAATGTCCTACCGCACATACAAGAGACAAAATAGGAACTAAGCAATGAAAATCATATTTAGCTATACATAGAAAGAAAGGAAAATATGTAAATATTATAAATAAAATTTCATCTAAATAATCAAAGCAAGAATTAAAATTATGCAAGACATGTAGTACAAGACTAAGTATATGTTAAGAAATACACAAGTGTTATATACTAGTGAGAGTCGATAGAGTAATCTATATGAGCTAGTAAATAATGTACATCATCATGATAGCTAGAGTGTGTTGTGTAGGAATGACATAACCTAGATGGTGTGGTCATGTGGAAGATGACCCCAGTGGGTAGATATATTGATATGTGGCTCAAATGTAGAAGTAGGATGCCTAAAGCAATCAAGGATCTAGAAATCACTGCATACACTTAAAGAATATCAAGTGAAGCATGGTAATGTAGATAAATTGATAAATAATAGCATAAAACAACAAATTTAAGTCTAGCATGGTAGTAGAAATATAAAATATGGATGATGCATACAATCAAAATGTTTTTGAATGTTGAAATGTTATATTGTTTTTGGATTTTTAGAATGTTTGAATGTTTTTGTCTTTTTGAAAATGTTTTTGAATGTTTTTTATTTTGAAATTTTATATTATTTTTGGATTTTTAGAATGAGATATGTAAAAATAATGGAAAATGAGTAATATTAATTGATGAGTCTCATGAGAAACCCTCTATTATGGTGTCTTATATCAGAGAGAGAGAGAGAGAGAGAGAGAGAGAGAGAGAGAGAGAGAGAGAGAGAGAGAGAGAGAGAGAGAGAGAGAGAGAGAGAGAGAGAGAGAGAGAGAGAGAGAGAGAGAGAGAGAGAGAGAGAGAGATCATGCATGATCATGAAGGATGATATAAGGGATGAGATTGTGGATTTGATAGTTGTGTATGTTGTAAATTCTTTAAAATATTTATAGTAGAAATTTATTATGGGACCCCCCCCTATAATTTTAAGAATTTTATGAACCTATGGAGCTCTTAGGGACCCATTTGGTAGGAAAAGAAGCTCTCTAAAATTGTGTTTTATGTGTACAGGCATGTGACTTCAATGTAACTACCCTAGGAATGAATACTATGGTTGGAAACTCTCTAGAGTCCTAAAACTATCATTGATGTAGTAAACACTCTAAGAGAGGCCTCTGTGAAAGTGTATAAACTTTTGATGTTGGTGAAGGAGGCCTCGATTATGTCTGAATCTAAATTGGAGGAAGAACTGTAACGAGTGAAGGAATTGAAACTAGTGAAGAATCTATAATTGATGACTGCATAGGAGGAGATGGCTCTGAAGTGGGAAGTGGTAAATCATATGAAACTCCACCAATTTTAATAATTGATTAGCATGAATGAATTTCATGCATCTATCAACTGTAGAAGGTACTACATGAAGATTTTAAATTCATGGTCAACCAAGTAACATAATAAAAACTCATGTACTAAGAATAATAGTAAATGGTGCGGCCATATGTGTTGGACCAACTTGTATAAGTATAATCTCACCTAATGAACTTTATATGTGCCCACTGAATCCAGTAATAACTATGTCTATTGGGGTGATATCCTACTCTAAATATCCCAAATTCTAAAGTAGTGTCATAGTACACATGTTCACACTAGATCTATTGTCTATGAGAACACTATGAATGGGATGATGATCAATATAGGCTCTATTGAAAAGTGCATGATAATACAAATCATCCTCAACTATCTCTTTCTCTAAAAAAGGAGATGGAAGGTCTAGCTAGAAATGTGGAATGATACATAACAATCATGTTCCTCAAAGTATGTAACTCAAATTAAGGTGCCTTATATGTAGCTGGTGGTGGGTGTGCATGACATGCATGGTGAACACCTGATGTGTCTCCTATCTCTTGTTTATAATGGTGTGGAAAAGGATTTGATAAAATTTTGAGAGCCTTGTCTTGTGTTTGCTTTACTAAAAGAGGCTTAACTAGGATGCTAAAATCAATACAATTGTCATCTAACAAGTCCTATATCATATGTCATAAACTAGTGCATCTATTTTTAGTGTGGCCTAGTGCCCTGTGAAAGTCACAAAATGCATTCTAATCATATCCACGTGGAAGAGGCTTTGTTGGATCAACTTCCCAAATAGGTGGGATATATATGATATTATAATCTAAAAGATATTGTAAAACTCTAGCTAGAGAAACTAGTAGATTGATAAAGGTTCAACATGGATGAACTAAAAAAATCACTTGCTAAGGGGGACTTGAAGTCGCATTGAATATAGATTTATTTTGACTTCTGTTATCATTGATCTTGATTTTGTATGGGGATTTATTGTTACTTTTATTTGTTATCTGGTATACTTGTATATTTGAGTTTGCCCATTGAAATTAACTTGACTTCCATTTCCTTTAGTGTATGACATAGCTTAGTGAAAGAAGAAAATATTTTAAACATAATTGATTCATGTAAAGCTAGTAGACACTTTGTTTGAAGAGATCTTGTAACTCTTAATCGACCATGGGACTAATCATTTTAACCATGATAGTTTTATATCAAAGAACATAATCTATGAGATGCTCATTTAATCATTGTTTATTTTATGCAACTTGGGCAGAGGAAACCTTATCACCAATGTTAATATTGAAATGATATAGGAACATGCCATCTAAAGGATCAAATGCATTAACTGACTAATTCAGTAAATTATAGAACCATTTTAAAGCATAATTCTTAAGACTTCAAGGAAAGAGCTTGGTTAGTAGCTACTAATTTGGCACATAGTCCAAGCATGCTGCATGAAAATATCTCAAGTGTGTCTCTGGATCACCTTTGACATCACATAGAGTGAGCTTGGGTTGAACAAACCCTAGTGGCAAGGGTGTAGAAGTAATATGGCATGCTAGTGGTATATGCAGTAGAGCAAAAGAATCCAAGGCCTATGTAGGTCTAGAGGCACCTTGCTTAAGATGTAGCACCTTGATTGAAGATATTTCATCTCTTGCACAAGGGCTACCACATCAATAAATAAAAATGTACTAACCATAACTGGTGGGGCCACATAGGAAGGTTGGGCTGCTATAGGGAGTTATTGAGACATAGTTTCCCTTATAGTGTCATTTACAACTGGTTGTTATATGGTTTGAGAATATTGACCATTTTCTTTCTTTTTGTTGTTTTTTTTATAGTATTTTAAGAATATTATCTTGCATGTCAGGGTTTTTTATTAATATTTCTTGAATTTATCTTTTATCAATTTCATCAAAATTGATATATTGGGCTATTGTTAAAGTAGGAAAACAAATTGAAAATTGATTTAATTTGTAATAAGCAAAGTGATATGGAAGGAAAATACTAAATATAGGAAGTGTAAAGTCATAAAAATAGCAAATTTTAAAATATGTAAAAATGATATGAAGCTCGCAAACATCTAAGGTGATACCTCAAAAAGTAATAGGATTTAGTATATGCAACTAGGGTTTGAAATAAAAATTTGAAAATTACTATGTAATTTGTAGAATTATGATTTAAAAACTCAGAAAAAATAATAAAATTATTGGAAAAAATTATAAATAATTTTATTCTAGGGTTTATATGTGCAAATGAAGTAAGTTAGGTTCAGCAAATGATTTAACTACTTTAGAAATATTAGAGTATTATTCCTAATTTAGTTAAAGGGTCTGAGTAGTAAAATCATTAAATAATATGCAATAATTAAGATACTAATTTATATAATTTGACTATATTTTTTACCTTTCTAAAAATAGTAATAAGAGAGAGAGAATAAGACTTACCTATAAATTAATAGAGATAACTAAGACAAGGTCTGAAATTCACTATGCAGGACTAGGACACTATCATAAAATTAGAACTGGCTATCATTTTATGATTAGATAAGAGCACCAAAAGAGGATAGTAGTGGCACTGCTATTGTATTCCACCTATACCACTATTATCTTGGTTATCTAAGCTTTCTAGGTTTTTTTCATTATGTTTTTATGACCCTGTCTATGAAGTTTTGACTATCGAATGTTTATGGAGCTCACTGTAGGAGTGATTTAGTCTTCAAACCCTAATCTCCATTATTCCTTGATCAATGGAATTTGAATCACTTGAAAAAGGGGGGTTAGTGTGTGTAAAATGTACTAAACATGTATCTACACCACTTATGTGGGTACACTACCTACATACTAATAATTCAAATAAGGATCAAGGCTTATACAATTCTCACACTTATTGTGTTTTGTGTGATTATGTGATGTAAATGCAAGAAATGCTAAACTGGGTGTGCTTGAGGTGGATAGGGAATGGTGTAAGGAATTGAATGAGCTCATGATAGTATTGGATGATTGTATGTAGAGAATAGGAAAATGTGCTTGAGTAGTATTACTTGTATTCTTAATTGCTTGTAATATTTGTCAACCCTTTCTAAATGAACTTTTAATGAGATTTTATAGTGATCTATTGGTCATGGGTTAAATTAATTCATGTTAAGTTGGCATTATTAAGGATAAATATCATAATGGAAATGACCATTGGAGCCAAAAATAAACTTGGATAGGAGCACCAAAAGTAGATAATAGTGGCACCGACACTACTATCCTAGTTGGGCACTATTGTCTTGAGGATCTGGGACTTGGAGGGATATATTTGTCATGGAAAGAGTAGTTTGGTTGAGCTTGGATCAGGTCTAGAAGGCTATGAATGACTAGGAATTAGTGAAAATATGCCTATGAGGGTTATGAAAGTAAGTAAAAGGGACCTATGGGTTGGATGTAAGTCACACTCAAGCATCTAGTTTGAACATTTTATATGACTACAAATATCAATCCCTTAAATTATGTATTTTTCCAAGAAAAATTTAGCAGTGTTATTGTTTTTCATCTTTAAACTCATTTGTAAAAGTTTTTAACCTTTTTAATTTTAACCTGTTTTGGGATATTTTAGTCCAAGTTTCAAATATTTAACTTATTTATGAAATTTTATTGGACTAAAATAATTATATAATCATAATTTTTCAATCGTACACATAGGTGTCTCACTAGCCACACTTGTTTTGAACACCCATAATGAGGATTGTTTTTTGTATCTATATTTTTATGTTTTATTTTTGGTGCTTATCTATCTTTGAAATTTTGAACATTATGTATAACTATCAAATTTAGACCACTCGAGTAGATAATTAATAATTTCAAAAGATGTTTATTCCATTTTCCCACAATAACATTTTTATATTTTTGTATGGGCTAGTTCATCTCACTTTTTTACAATGTTATTTGTGTGAATAGTGGTTTCAATCCACTATTGTAGTTCAATAGAACTCATCTTTACTGGGGTAGTAATTGATCATTAACTCTTGATTCCAATCCACTCAAGTAGGGCATTGCTTCTTAAGTTTTTTTGCATATTCAACTTCATATATATTAACCATTATTAAAACATTAAATATAAAATTCCAACCTAGTTTAACATTATAAGGGTTTCAAACCTTATTTTTTCATCTTTGTGAGGGGTAGGGTCCCCATTTATAAAACCCTCTAACTCTTTATTTCTACTATGTAAGGGGTAGGGTCCCCATTTTAAAAAATCCACCTTTACCAATACTAAAAAACATTACAAGGGGTATTATGTACTTTTTATTTAATGTTATTCCTAATTTGGATCATTTATTTATTACTTATTAAGTGTATCTTGAAGTATTGGATCAACCCACTCATGAAGCTTCATTGAGTCTCATGCATTAAACTTAGCATTGGTGTATTATTCTTTTCATGTAGATAATATAATATCCCCAACATCAATCATTTGTTTTGAGACTTGATCATATTGTACATTTGGGTACTTGATCATACCTTTGTTGTTTGGGACTCATTTTTTGAATAGTTTCTCATTTCTTATCCAAGTAAATATTGAGGTGGATGCTAGGATTTATAAATAGATCTCTCTTGTCGGTTCACTTAGGTTTATGTTTTTTGTAAAAAAAGTTTGCACATTAGTTAAATATTTGTGATTTTTAATAATATAAAAATAAAAATATTTGTATAAAATATATATCATATATTTATATAATTAGTTAACTAGGTGTCACATCATGCTCTTTAGAGTCTCAAGATAAGGCATATGTGTAAGCCTATCTTGATCCTTAGTTGAACTAATCTTGATTGGAAGAATCTTTTATATTAAGAGAGTTTAATTGTCTATCACTCCCAATTCCATCTCTATCCTATTAATATTATAAATAAAGGATAATCTATTATTAATTCAAGGCTAGTTAATTGAGAAATAAGGAATAATTATGTATTTATATGTTATTTATTATTATGATCCTACTGTATATGATATTTTGTGATTATGTAGCACCTCATTCTTGTACACTTGGCAAACTCATACTTTGGCTATTCCTCTTAGTTCTACACTCACCTTACTTTTGAAAGCCTCACATATGCTCTATCTTATGTCCCTTGGCCAATTTTTAGTATGACCAACCTCTTATTAATGGCATCCTATCTTGCCTAGAATTCTAAAAATATACTTATCTTACACTTATGTATGTTTTGATCTTGAACCTATTCTATTACTCCCTACACACTAACATATGGGATAGATAGTAGCACCAAAATTATTGTCCTAACCTGGCATAAGTGTGGAATATCTAAATTCATATAATTTGTAAATAAAACATATTTTAAAGGTCAGCCTAAGTGCTTTAATGTGAGTTATATCCTAATAAGATCGATATAAATATAATATCAACCCTCATTCATTCCTCACCTAGAAATCATACCAAAGAGACCAAGACACTTATCAAAATCACTCTATCAGGTATTCAATTAAGTAAAGCTTCCCTGTTGGGACACCAATAATAGGTACACCACATCTACAGGGCTAAATTACTAAAGGAATAGTTATAAGGTCATATTTTCCAAGTTACAAGCTAGGTTACCATTATACTTGATTTATGCACATTGTAGGATTCTCACATAAGCCAATATATAGGGTATAAATACATGAGTATGAGGCCCTTTTATAGAGTATTGTATATGTGATAATCACCCTTTGATATTGGGTTCATTACAAGTCATATCGACAATGTGATCCTGCTAACAAATTTTTTTTCAAGGTCACATGAATATGCAAAGCTAGGGTTTTGCCATTTCACAAGAAGTGACTTTCTATGATCTAGATATGAATGCACCAATGACTAGAGTGAAGGTGAATCCAAACTTAGAAGCATCCATTTAGTATCATTATATTTCAATGCATATTTTTACATGTATGTAACATTGAACCTAGACAATAACATTGATGTAATCATTTAGGCCCAATATAACTATTCAGAGAGCCAAAGGTACCAGATCAAGAATCTAATGACTGCTTCAAGACTATCTTTTTGCCTACTTTCTTCTTGTTCTATATCCAAATATACATTATCATAAGATATAGATAATTACTTATTTTAACATGTCTTTTCCATATATAACTTAGTTGCACTTTCTATATCTAGACCATCTCAACATAATAAATTTAGTGCATGCTTATATATGAGTTTAAAAATTAATTAGTCTGCTATAGATTTGATATTTACCCTTTCACCCTATAATTTCTATATTATTAACCCTATCTAACCAAATAGGATCCTCATCTAATTTAGGTTTAAACATTTGGTGAACCTGATATTTGAACATCAATCCTATGTAATCTAGGGTTATCCTAATTGTTTCTATTGTTGATCTTTGATTGTTATACTTTGTTACCAAATTTTAAATCTTTCATTTGTGAAGTAATGGAAAATGATAAATTAAAAAATCATTTTAAGCTAAAAGATAAAGAGGACTTAAAATCTCATCTCAATAATAACAAATGCTTAATGGATATATATTTATATGTTACATGAGATGAAATCAATAAGCATGATAAGACTAAGGGTCTTTCATCCAGTGATAGTGGATTCATAGAAGGGACTATAACAAATTCCATACCAATAAATATTCCTTCATATACCATGAAAATACCTATTATTTTAACACAAATATTGGTTTTAATTCCTATCATTACTTAAAATATGTTTCCATACCCTTTGGTGACTACTCAAATTGCTAATTTAAATCAATCCTTTAAGTTATAAATAAATTGGAGGACAAGGTTATAAATATTGAATAATAAGATTTAAAGTCTTCACATTCCATTGATTCACAAGATGTGTTGTATAACCATATTGCACTAGAGATATCCCTATGTTTTAACCTTTTAGATTTTTATTATTGAAATCCTATATTTGATTAAAGGGACGAGTTGTCTAAATTAGTGAAACTATATGAAATAAATAACCACTAATTTGTCATCAAATTTGTATTGCTTTGACTTTCTAAACATAGTAACAAATATGTGCAAATAAAGACTTATCTAGAAAACACTTGATGTAGAAGATATGAGTGATGAAAAATGAGATACAAATATGTCTGAGTAACATAAACTAAATCTCATGTCATATCCTCTCGTGGATAGTATTTCCACACATGGAAAATAGTGTCATATGGCTCTAGTGTCCTCTATTTATGACTATTTCTAAATTTTGGGTGTCCATGTGCCTATTTTTTTTGGTTCTATTCCTATGTGCACGAAGTCCAAAAATTTGTAATGTGACTATGATAGCTAATTTATGATGCAAACCATAATCCTCCTTGTAAGTAAAGCATGAGTTGAAAATGTATGTTCTTTACTAGGATAGGCTTAACATCCTCAACACCCCATTATGAAGAGAGTTGCCTACATACCAATACTCTGAGGAGGGATCAATCTTGATGTAGTTATCCCCAACTAAGTGATGGTGCAAGTGTAAGTGATACTATAATGATAGTGGTATTGAATGCCTTGAGCATGTTTGAGATTGGAAATATAGAAAATTGAATCTTAGGGTAGCTATAGATGGCAGTATGTATAAGTAGGGCATAATAGGTATTAATAACCTTGATTTTTCTTAACTTATTTCATTTTTGAATAGGTATTTTGCATATATTTTCCATACAGTGGATAAAGGTCTAAAATTCATGTATCTATAGTGTTTTATAGGTTATGCAAAAAATAAAATATGTTTAGGCTGAGCTATATGTTATACCCATATAGATAGATAGACCCTTACCCCCTCTATTTATATATGGGAATAGATAGGGATATATATCTATTATATCAAGCCCCTATCCCTATTAGAGATAGATATAGAGTTTCTTTAGCTTTGGCATTGGCCCCATCCCCATTAGAGATAGAGATAGAGTCTATATTATCTTTGGGGCTTTATCCCTATATAATCTATAGGTCCCCATCCCCATCAAAGATAGAGTTTATTTGGATTTAGATTTGTAATTAGATATATAGAGTTTCTTTTTCCCCATCCCTTTCTATTATATAGGATAGGATAGGATAGGGATAGGGATAGGGATAGGGATAGATCTAGATGGATGCCCATATCTATATAAAGGGGCATAACCTAATATAAATAGATAGGTCCTTTGAAAATATTTTTGTTCAAGAAAGTTAGGGTAAAGGACATTAGAACCATATTGGGGATAATAGTGCCATGTGGATATAATGTCCTTAATGTGGTGTTAATGTCTAGCTAGCACCTTATTGGGTAGGATCTAGGAATGAATGTTTGAGACTATGTTTTATGTAACTAGGGATGCATGTGGTTCACACAAAGGCTATAAAAGTGTGATAAAGGATCTAAGATAGGTTTAGGAATAAGCTAGGAATAGGTTATCTTAAGTAACATAGTTATCCCTAAAATACCACTTTTAGGTGATTACATTAGCCCCCCTTTATGCTACAAATGTAGCAAAGGGAAATAACTAGTATAAATGAAAAAGAAGTGTACTTAGACTTACCTAGGAAGTGAAGTTCATGTCGCTAAGTTTGAGTATGTGATGTTGGATCTGTGTAAGTGAAGCATGGTCAAAAACATGACCTATAATCAAATGTGCATAAATCAATCCTTACTTAAGAGATATCAAAAGAAAAAGACTATGCTAAATAAATAACTAAGTAAAATAGAGTAAATAGATGAGAAAGAAGAAATAAACAAATACATCTCTTTGGGTATACAAATAAATGCATGAACCTAGTGATAACCTATGTGCGCACGTGCATGCACACACACACACACACACACACACACACACACACACACACACACACACACACACACACACACACACACACACACACACACACACACACACACACACACACACACACACACACACACACACACAGACCACATTATTGAATAGTTTAGAATAAGCTAATAGCTTGCTCAATCCTCATATGTGGGTGTCTCAAGAACTCAATCTGATTTTGACTCCATCATTGCCCACCCCTATTTGGTGGATTATGACTTGTGAATAACTTGGATTAAACTAAAAGTGTGTCTACCCATCTCATGTGGGTGTATCAAAAACTTAAGTAGGCTATGACTCCATCATTTCCCACCCATGTGTAGTATATGCATCTAAAAATGAACTACACAAAGTGTTATAAATATCTAACTGTGCATGTTAGTTTTGTGACCACTCGAGTACATTAGGCAACTTTGGGCCACTCAAGAATGCAAACCACTATAGATGGAGTAAGGCATGAAACTGGTGGAAACTTAGAATATGATGTCAATTTTATATAATATATAAAATGACATGGAGTTTGTCATTCCATTTGATCATCCTGTGTGAAATTGAGTATATGGAAATGATGTGTTATGCACATGCCTCCAATATGATATATGAGTATACTAATTTTAGACTAAGTTATAATGAGTGTATCCAAGTATCTAAAATGAATATGCGAATGATCATTCCATGCATGATGCCCCTAATTGAAGTAACTAATATGAATCTAAGCTGAAATAGCATGAATATGATAAAAATTTGAGCATAACTATCAAACATGTAGTTGTATCTATACAAACCTATATTGTACTTGGTATACTATTTTGGATAATCTAAACTAACCTAAAATTAACAATACTAGATAATAGCTCCACATCTTGGATAGTATAAGCGTGTGGTGATAATGTCCCTATTTATGTGCTAATGTTTATTTGGTCTAAAATTTGAGTCATTGTATTCATTTTTTATTCCCTATTTTTATTTTGTGTTTACCTATGTCTAATTTCTTGAAATTGAAGCTGTGTGCTGAAAATATTTTGTGAATACAATGTAAGATCATGATATATGTTACAACAACTATGAATTCCCCCTATTTTTAGGGTAGTTGTTAAACATGTACAATAATTATCCTCAAAATAAATTGCTCTATAAAATTTGTTAGGTGGACCATATATAATAACTGCATGATAATATAATATAATTTTAAAATATAACATCAAAATATAATATGTATGTTGTGTCTAACATTGCATAAGGGTGCCAATATAGATGTAATCAATGATTTAATAACAAATATGAGTAGCTACCTAGGGGGATGGGGCATGATGTCAATTTTGACACCCAATTAGGAAGGGTAGATACATGGTGTCCCTCATGACATCAAAAACTGGTGTGTGTAACAAGTAAATACAAGTATCATTACCATGATGCATATAAGAAAGCATACATACAAAATACATGAGGCATGAAAAATAGGCCAAGGGGAAACAATACAATGGACATGGGCACATGTCACTAAATTTGAGAAAAGAAGACATACAAGGACATATTCAAATGTCCACATATGAAATCAATAAGAAAGTTGGCTTAGAGCCACATAGAAGGGCATGCTAAAATGTATGCATACATAGTCAAAAAACACATAAAGACATGGGTAAATTTCCAAAGAATATATATTATTAATAGAAGTGACATAGATCTAAATAACAATGGCATATTCAAATTCCCTTGAATAAAAGAAGCATAAAAGTATAATCAATTCTAAACTATGCAAGCTAGAAATGAAAACATGCATGAATGTAGTATAAATATGGGTAAGATCTAAGATGAACATATGTTGAGTCTAATGTAGTAATAAGCAACAAAAAATCTGAGTATGGATTAGTAGTGATCAATATCAAGATATAACAATGCTAAAATTAGAATGTAGATAATGTAAGGATAGAAATTGATAATAGAAATTGTGTATAGGATACCCCCAAGTGGGTGGATGTGTCAGGGGAATAACTATGAATCGATGTATATGCCCCTAATAGGTAGATAATAGCTATTATAGATTAGTGTAGTGGACCTAAGTCATGTATGAAATCTACAAGCATTTGATAAGGACAAGTTAATAATGTAGTATGATAAAATTGACTATACTAAGATAGCTAGCATATGTAGTGTCTAGAAAATATAATAAATGTAAATTTATCAATGCATACAATCTATAAATTTGTGTTTTATAATTAAAATTTGAAAGTTTTTGTGTTTTGGCATGTTATATTATTTTTTTTATTTTTTAGAGATAAGCTATATACAAGCAACATGAAAATGAACTATGTAAAAGGAGCAAGAAAGAAGGAAAGTATGTACAAGAAAAGATAAACCATACTAATCGAAGAGTCTCAAGGGAGACTCACTATCACTATGGCCTGTGTCAAAAATAGGAATGGTAATCTCTCTTATAATGTGAATGCTCTATTATATTTTAATGTTATTGAAAGAGGAATCTGATTATTTTTCATCATTAGAATCATAATATTATTCAACATCAGAACCATGATAACCTAGAATGATGGAGGGAATTGCCTCATACTATGGAGTTGACCTTTATGAATTGTGCATTGGCAAAGTGATTATGATCTTTCCGTTTGAAATTGTGCTTATTATATTCATATGGTTTTTTGGAGGATATTTTTCTAGAAACCTTGTTTTGAGAATGCTTATTTGTGTAACATGATTTTGTCTTTATAAATTAAGATCTTGATCTTTCAGTAACATTTCTTGTGTATCTAGGTGTTTTACCTTAATAAATAGTATCTATGACTGATGTGCCTTAATATGTTTAATAAATCCTAAACCATATTAAATAATATTATCAATTTCTAGAATAGAAGTGATGTCTTCGGCCTACTTGCCAAAAACATGACCATGATAATCGAACTGTTGTAGATATTTGTGTTCAAAATCATACCATTTTAAACATTCAAACTCATTTTAAAGAGGTAGATTTACATATTTTACTTGATTGAGTTTTGCATGTTATACTATTTCTTGTTCTAGTTGTGCTTTTGGAACCTTTTATTGTTTTGAGTTATGCTTTGGTAACTATATTTGTATTGTTTCTAAATTTGACACTTTTTGAATTTGTACATGTCATTATATGTTGTGTGGAAGATGTGTCACTATGTGAGTCATATGTATCCGTTATCTATTGTATTTTCCTTTTCAAATCTAAACTTGAATTAGTGTGGTGTTGATGCAATCTATGATATGCACAAAAATATATGGATCTCCTCATTGGGTGTAGAAGAGGTAGGTTGATAAAATTATCTTTAATAATTTCCCTTAGTATCTCACTTGAAATATTATTTGACCTTTGAATGCTTTTTGAATAACTAATTATAGATGTACTTTGTTGTGATTTATGATTTGGATATGTAAAAAAATTTGTCACAAATTGACATGGTGAAGATGCATATGCATGATTTAAACTATTATGCCCTAAAGGTCTTTATATTTTAAATTAATTTTTCAATTTTTTAATAATTGATTTTGATTTTTATAAACCTACAATTATCTTGCTCATACTAATAATTTGATCACATAAAGTTTCACAAGTGCAAACCATGATGATTCTGATTGAACATGTAGGAACACACCCTATAGGGAAGAGGGGATAATAAGTTGAGTATGGGAATTGGTGACATTAGTATAGGATGCTTCATCTCATGGAGGAATGATATCATGGACCTGCTTAGAGGGAAAGTAGCTATCACCCTCATGGAGATGAGGATGATAAGGAGATTATTTCATATGCATAAGATATGACATTCAAAATTGAAACTTAGTTGTTAGCTTATGTGCTAAATCCTTTAGGGTTGTATGGGTTTTATTAATAGTTAATGGAATTCCATATAGGAGAAAGATAACATGCTATGAGATATGACATATATTTCAATTGATATAAAACATCATCTATACATGTCTTTATGCCTTTTTTGAGTTCATTCCAAATTAAAGGGAATAAGCATGTAATTTAAAGTGTTAAACTTTGCAACAAAAAGTGATTAATTTCTTCTATAACTATGATCATGATTATATGAAATATAAATTAGAAAATATATGGATCTGAAATCTAAATTCTAGAAATGTAACCCCTAGGGTTAGTATTTTAAATTAAGTTAGCTTTGAAAGAATTTAAATTATATTTAAATAAATGAAACCATAATGTGGGATTGATTAAATGAGCTAGGTTATGCCAAAAAATCAAGAAAAAAGGAGTTTGTAGTCCTAATTTAGTGCACAAAAGTTGGGCTAAGGTAAACCAAATGTAGAACTAGGATTTTAAGCAATATTTAAAGTAAGTCAAGCTTACTAAATATTTTAAACATTTAGGATTTTATTATGTAAATCCTATGCTTGATTAAAATATTGAGTAGTCTAAATCAATGAAATAATATGCAATAAATAACTATGGATTTGTTAAATAATTTGACTTTAAATTTCTAAAAATAGTAATGAATATGTGTAAATAAAGACTTATCTATAAAACACCTGACATGGAATATCTGAGTGTTAAAAAATGATATATGAATAAGTCTAAGTGTCATCAACTAGATCCCTATATCAAATTCTCTCCTGAATTGTAGAACCACACTTGGACAGTAGTAACTTGTGGCTCCAGTTTCATGAAAATGGTGCTAGTTTCCTCTATGTAGGATTATTCCTAAATTATGGGTGTACCTTCACTTTTGTTTCTTTGTTCTATTCCTACACACACAAAGTTTGAAACTCTCTATTATGTTGATAATAACTAATTTATTATACAAACCCTAATCTTCCTTGCAAGTAAGGAATGAGATAAAAATGTGTGTTTGTTGGATAAGATAGACATACTCAACACCCCACTACAAAGAGAGTTACCTACATATCAATACTCTAAGGAAGGATCAAGATCAATTTAGTTCTAGCCACCTAAGTGTTGGTGCAAGTGCCAGTGATGCTAGAATGATAGTGGTCTTGAATGTTCTGAGTGTGCTTGAGATTGGAAATCTAGAAAATATATCTTAGGGAAGTTGTAGATGGTAGTATGTAGAATTAGGATATAATAATGATTGATAATCTTGATTTTTTTCAACTTATTTCACGTTTGAATAGGTTTTTTGTATCTATTTTTCATTTAGTGGATAGAGGTCTAAATGTCATGTATTTATAGTGTTATGTAGCTTGTGTGGATAATAAAATATGCTTAGGACAACCTTAAGAGGGTTTAACTTTTGAAAATATATCCATTCAGGGAAGTTAAGGTAAAATACATTAGCACCATATTGGGGACACTAGTATCATGTGGCTTTAGTGGCTTTGATGTGGCACTAATGTCCACCTGGAAAGTTGGTAGGTACAAAATGCTAAGATCTAGGAATTAAGGTTTGAGACAGTGTTTTAGCTGACTAGGGATGCATATGGTTTGAACAAAGGATGGAAAAGTGTGATAAAGTATCTATCATAGATCTAGGGATAAGATAGGAATAGATTGTCTCAATTAGCAATATTATAACTCAAATACCACTTTTAGGTGATTACACCCCTTTCCAATTGGTTTTGTTTTACCTAAGTTCATATTTTATGATGGCAAGGGTGATCCAGAGTAGCATCTCTAATACTTATATGCAACATGCCTTGATTATGCCTCTAATGATAAACTTGTGACCAAGCTATCTACAAGGAGCCTTAAGGAACATGTTTTAAGGTGATTTTATGATTTACCTCTCTAATTTGTAAAAGCATTCAAACCTCTTGCAGACTAATTCTTATCACACTTTTCCATCAACATTACCGAAAATGTTTCCTATGTTCAAATTGTAAAGATAAAACAAGAAAAAAATGAACCTATAAATGAATATGTTTTGAGGTACAAGACAATGTTATTCAAAATGACTAATCATATGGTAGACAAAGCTCTAAGACATGTTTAAACAAAGTTTTCTTTCTTCTTTACACGAGTCCATTATTTTCAATAAATTCCAATCTTTCAATGAAATATGTCATGTTGTATGGGACCATGAAATAAAGCTTATATCATTGAATAAGATCATGTATGTAACAAATACACTAGTTTTATCTACATCTAGTATAAAAATTAGAATTAAACCAGGTTATATGTAATATACCTAGAGAGAGGAATAATAGTAGAATAGCTAGTAGAATAATGAATAGTGCTTTAGTACCACATACATAAGAATAAGGAGTTGGGTAGATTAAGATAGTATAAATAAAGTGGCAAAGACCATTGTAATGCATCAAAGAAGAAGAATTGTAATTGAGCATGACTCAAAGGAGGTACCCCCTCGAACTAGTAAGTGATTTAGAGTGATTCCTTCCATAAAAGGAATACCATATAATGTATTCAATATTTTCAGTTATATGAGAGTGAGGTTCTTATTATTTGGTATCAGATCATTTTCTTGGGCCAAATATTTTTATATTGTAAGAGAAATTGAGATTAGTGAGATATTTTTCAATCATTTAGTTTTCTTTCCAGTTAGTTATTGTGAAGTTTTTAGTAATTTGTAATATTTTAGTTTGTGGCATTATGGTGAGGTTTCTATTATAGGTACATTTGGGAGCTTCATAGGTAAATTCTAACAAGTGTATATTTTTGTTTTTTCTCTCAAAAAAATTGACTATTCTTATTCAAAATGCTCACAAATAGTAACAAATCATGCCAAAATTTCCCAAGTTTTGTGCACCTCTGTATTAGATTTTTATAACATTTCAAGTTTTAAATTTCATTGAGTAGTGTAAAATTTATTGAAATTTTATTAACTATTTCAATTGTAGAAACACACACACACACACACACACACACACACACACACACACACACACACACACACACACACACACACACACACACACACACACACACACACACACACACACACACACACGTGTGTGTGTGTGTGTGTACACATGTATGAATGTGCACACACACACACACACACACATATATTGGCTATATTATAAGGTATTCATTTTTGGGTGAAGATGACATCCTCTCCTATCATTATATTTAATTTTTGGTTTTCATGGGGTTTCCCATTCTCTCTAGAATTCATCTCACTGATGCATTGACTACACTTTATCAAATTGGCATGGTTAAAGAATATCAAATAACATTTGAACACCTCACCAATCAGACTATAAGTCTATCTGATGAATTCTTCTAACATCATTTCATTAATATACTTCAAGATGATATTTTAATAGAGGTTAAAATGTGGTAACCTCACTCCATGATGGAAGCATGAGCCTTGTCTAAGCTCTCCAAAGATCACATAATCTGGAAACATCTCCAAACAACACCCCTTCTCTAGACTATAAAAGTAGTGGAGCATACACCTATAACACCTAATCCAAAAATAGAATTGCCCCAACAGACCCCAATTGAGTCTGAGATAGCATCCAAAGTGTTGGTTCCTATTTATACACCTCGTATACTCAGCTTTACACACTTACAAAAAATGGCAAACAAAGATGAAAAGCCATTAATATGTCATTATATCTAAGGAAGGGTTTAGCATCAAAAAAGAATTGAACACAAATAATGATTGAGAGACACCTACGAAGGGTATGGTTAACTCCCTGCTACTTTTGGCTCTACCTAAATCAAGGTGAGAGAACCTATGGGGTAGCTTGCTCACATAGAGGTATTTCAAACTTCAATTTCCATGGGGATTCTTAGCACATAAGGGGAATAAAAACAAAGCATAACCAAGTTTGCACACTTCACCGATAAGGGTTGTCACACGAAATGAACAAATGCTTTAAGTCATACATAAACTACTAGAGACAGATGAAAAGATGGCTGCAATTTTCATTTTATAAAATATTCAACAATAAAAACTAGATAGGAAACTGTAACTTTAAGATTTTAAGTAAAAAAATGCAAATACATTCCAAATATGCAATATCTCATGTATTTGTGATGCAAGTAACATTTATGATATGAAAATGGTGTGTTAAGTGCAAGTTAAGACAAGTTAGGTTGATTTAAATAAAGATATGGGTGGGTGTTAAATGAGAGAGGAGAAATTCACTGGATTGTTATGTCACTTCCACAAATAAACATTTTAGAATATTCAAAATAAATGGAATGAAACAACACTTTTCAATTCCTGGGAAGAATCATAAGCAAAGCTACAAGTAATCATTTAAGATCTCTTTCTCGATAAATCCATGAGACTAGGACAACCCCTGAAATGACTATTAATTCTTCACTCTAAATTCTATAACTAAGGATTTTATAATCTCAACACATTTCCCAGATGACTACCATAAAATGAAAGTATGAGAGTACCAATATATTAAGAACTCAGAATAACACATTAGATTCAACAATAAGAGAGAGCAATAAAACACAAGTATATTCCATTATCCATCTAAATCTCAAATACATATAACATGTGGCGGAAATTATACATGTACACTATGAAATTAATCTTTGTAATAAGGGAACATCTCAATATGTTCTCAAATCTTGTCAATGGTTTTATACAAGAAACTAATTTAATGCTAAAGATACTACACATGAAGAACTTCTCTAGAGAGATATCTCTTTTTTCAAAAAAATTTGATTGATCAACCTTTATAAAATAATAACCTCTTTTACTTATACAATTTTTAAATCAATATGTGGTATATCCCAATGAAATTCTCTAGTTGGAAAAATTCATTGGTGGGCCTAGAGCTCATTAGTTGTAACAAAAAATGCTTCCTAGGATAATGCATGTGCTCTGATGAAAGCAACATGTTTGATATCTTAACCTAGTGGGATGCTCCCCATAAGCCACATAAAGTGCACTCTAACAAGGGACAAAATAAACCTTTGTCCACTTTCACAACCAATCCAAAACATCCCTTTCTCTAAATAATAAAGAATATTCTAATGAGGGACATGCCACTAATGGGAAAAGTATAATGATTAAGAGAAAGAGAGAGAAAAGGAAGAGGGAGGAGAAAAAATATTTACATCAACTGAGAAGAAATAGAAATGATTTGGTCATATTGTAGAACCAACAATGATGACCAAGCCCTGTGCCAACCTTCTCAATCATGGTGGTGAGAAATTTCTTGTCTAGGCCCACCTATTATTTGAATTTGACATCATATTATTCTAACCAATTGGTAGTCCTCTAGAGTGCTTTCTACTTCTTCTCGACCAATGTCTTCAGTTGGTCACAAATTTTTCAAGTAGCACTAACACCCTTATTTTCTAGAAATTGAAGCTTCCATGGGGTGCATCAACAAGACTCTTCAGGGCATCTTATATCAATTCCTTTATCATGTTGATTGTACCATTAAGCTTCACCATTCCCCTAAAGGTGGCCTCAATTTATATCCTAGTAGTCTTAAGAGACTGCTCTTCCCCCTTTATACCAAAGGCACCATACTTAAGCATTGTTAACCTATGTTTTATGGCTAGTTATCATTCTCTAGGCATTTTAGGATCATCAAAGGTCATCGATGACCTTTTCTATAACCAAGGTATCCTTTCCCACACTGCACAATTCATCTACCTTAGGACCAAGTTCCTCCTATCTCTTGATATCAATATCATAAATCAATGCTAAAGATTTGTATGCCTCTTGTTAATCTATTGAATTATCAAGCCATTCCAATGTTATATAGATGACCTCTTTGGATCATACCATCAAGTATTTCTTCCACTCTTTTATCTCCCATCCTTTGATCTTTAAATCTTCATCAAGGCCAAAATCAAGCGTATCCCAAGAGGAAATAGGTGAACTCGGGGCTATGCTGGTAGTTGGAAACACTACTTTAGGCTCACTTAGTAGCTTTTGTAAGTACTAGATCATCACTTGGTTCTACATCTTAAGTTCCTCCAATGATGCTTTATCTTTATCCATCAGACGAGCCATCATGCTCACTAGAACCTACGAGATACGTTTGATCTCATTTCTTGAAGGCTCCCCTAGATCATATCTGTACACTAAGTAAATTTCATGGGGAATGTCCTTTTTTGTATTACCTTATGGAGAAATGGCTATTTCATGTATTCTCTCCCCATCATCATTGAAATTAGTCTAGGAGAGTGCATTAGCCTTCTTGGGAGGTTTTCCTTTATATGCCTAAGCAATCCTCATCACATCTATATCTCCCAATTTTCTTTCAATGCTTTGCTTCTCCTTAATTTTATCCTTGACCCACATCAAGGGCTTGGTCTCAAAACCCATTGGAGTTATGGACCTTGAGGCCAATCTAGGAGCATTGAAAGGTGGCATAAATGGAACATTGACTAGAGGGAGCTTGATGGGAGTTAGGTGTGAACCTAAAATTATCTACTTTACATCCCCATCACTATCCAACTTGATTTTCTTCCTTTCATATTCTTTCTCTCCCTCTTTGCCTAGTTAAACTTGTTCTAAGACCCCAATATCTATTTTATATTATTTTTGAGACCCCATCAATAGTCTCTCAATGCCACTCTCTTGCCCTACGAGCTGAGGAGGTGGTGTTGCTTCTAACTTATATTATGTAATTGGTTAGGTAAATTAGGAAGAGGCTATGGTGTCTTCCTTGTTACCCTCAGGTGGGTCTTCACCAATCACAACCTCTATAGTTGTACCAAATTGAGTTTTTTCTTTATTCATGTTGAATGGAAAATGGGTACCCATTCTCAAGCTTGATACCCTATCTCCTTTAGCTCCGACCTCATATTGTTTAGCCTTTTGAGCCTCCACCTTCTCACTATTGGTGAGGGCTTGCTCTTATGGCCTCAACTCATTTTTAAGTTTCTCCCTGGGCCCTTGAATTCCTTTTATCTCACCCTCCACCTCTTATTCTGATGGCTGGGTGAACATATCATGGATAAATGCTTCTATGTCCAAGGAGACAATTTCTTTCTCGAGTGGAGCTTGGGCTTGCATGGCCACTTTGACACCTACTTGTGCCACATCTTTGAAGGACAAAGGGTCATTTGAGGCCAATACATTTTCCTTATCACCTTTGTCTTCTCCTCTCAAGGGTGTTTGTCATCCAAACAATCCCATTGTTGGAATTTTGATTGGATTTTGTGGCCTCTCCCTCATAGTTCTTTGTCCTTTCCTCACTAAGGGAGGAGTGAACACCTTTGACCAATTTACTATCTCTAAAATAGGCCTATCATCATCTGAATCTTCTTCATCACTCATATCACTTAGTAACTGGGCATATGAAGAATTTTCTCCTTGGGATTCTGTGGCTTTATGTTGAGAGGGTACATCTGGATGTATGACCTCTTTCTTTTTCCTAGGGATTGTTGGTGGAAGTTATAGCACCCTCTTCACCCTTTTAGTTTTTGACTGCTCTACTTTTTCTTCCCCTCCCCCTTTTGAGATGAGACATTCCTAAAAAAGGGCCTAAAACTATAACCCCCAATAGACTACTAAATGGCACGATTAAAGGAGTCTAGACTTCAAAATCTACTCACACCTTTGCTAGTAAAAACACAAGTATGATAACTTTTGAAAAAAGACCAAAACTAAAATCATTTTGAAATACTACCATGTTTCCATCATAGATACTCACTTGGGCCTTTGGCTATCTTTTACCTTTGTACCATTAACCAATCTGAGGAGGTGTGCAATATTCTTCCACCCTGTGAAGAGACTTCATTTACTTATGAGATCATATGACTTGAAATAATCTTTTTGGAATACCTCAAGGAATGACCCTTGAGATCACCTAGGAGTGCCCTTTAGAATCTTGTAATGGTCCATTGATCATTTTAGAGTGCCTTTTTAAAATTAAACATATCCTTCAAAAGTATTGGAATGGTCCCCTAAAATCTTCAAAGTTCCCCTCAGAACTTATGAAAATGTCCTCCATCTTTTGAAAGTTCCCTTTCAAGAAAATTGAAAGTGTCCTTTGAGAACTTTTCATGTGTCCTATGCACTTTGAGTTATCCTTTAGAACTTGTGAAAGTGTCCCTCAAGATTCTTGAAAATGTCCTTTTACCTACAGAAATATTCTTTGAGACTTTTGTAAAGGTAAAATGACCCTTTGGGAACTTTAGAAAGTGCTTTGGTTGAAGTAAACAATTCCTTCAAGCTTTTGTATGGCCAAAACACCTGAAGGGGAAGCACCCTTTAGATTTTTTGTAGCAGACAAAAAGTCCAAAATAAGACTCGACACCTTTTCCAAAACAAAGAATTTTTTTAAAACTTTTGTAGTGGACAAAATGTCTGACATAAATAAGTCTTTGGATTTTTTTTTTTTGAGACAAAAAGTCTAAAAAACCATTTTCATTGGGCATTGTGTTCATTACAAAAGGCCCAAAAAGTATAAGGGATAAACACTTTCACCAAGTAAAGATAACACACAAAGGACCTAGCCAAATTTTTATGATGAACTTGACCTTCTCAAGGAATGCATGAGGACAAAAGGACTTAGACATTAAATTCAATACTCAATGTTGTTTAAATTTCAAGAATTCTCAATTGACAAGGGCCCAATTACTTCATTGCAATATTAGGCACTAACATTGGCTCTAACAAGTGATGCATACCCCCTATAGGTGTGCAAATAACCATAGAACATAAGACTAGGTTCCAATCCATTAGGCTACAAAGTCAAGACTAAGCAACTTCTACAAAACATGAAGGCTCAACAAAACATGGTAGTCTCACAAAAACATAGATTAGGAGGATATAAAAGTGAAAACAAAACAAAATCACAACAAAAAGAACTATATAAACAAGGCCTAAAACACAGGGGTGACATAATAACAAGATAATAAATTAGTAAAACACTGTATAATATGGTACATAGTTACAAATGAACTCAATATAAGAAGTGTCTTAGATGCCTACCATTGATAGGAAACTCTAATATTTTTCCATCTAGATCTCCCAGGAAGAAGGTGTGCTCCCCAATCCTACAGTCAATTGAGTAAGGGCCCATCCATAAAGCATCAAACTTGCCATGCTTACCTTTCTCTTTATGCATGTTATCCAAAAGCAAAACCAGATCACCTACTTGAAAAGTTTTGGGAGTGACCTTTCTATAAAATATTTGATTTAACCTCTCCTTGAACTTGAGGTGTTTCTCATGGTCTAACCTACATGATTCATCCAACTCCAAAATTTGGTTCATTCTTTCTGCATAGTGGTTGGCCTATTCATCCTCCTTAAGTTGCTACAACAAATGATAGGTAGGAAGTTGTAGATTGATGGGAAAAATCGCTTGAGTTCCATAGACAAAGTTGAAAGGGATCATTCTTATGGCTCTTTTAGGAGTAATCCTATCAGCCCATAGGGTAAATTTCAAATGTTCACCCCACCTCTTCTTGTTGACTTCCAACGTTCTTCTGATAATCTTGAACAAGTTTTTATTACTCGATTCCACTTGCCCATTCCCTTGAGGATTGTAATTGGAAACATAAGTGAGATCAATCCCATAATATTTGCACATCAACTCCAAAGGATTGGCTTTGAAACTAATTACATTATCATCAATGATCTTGACTGGCACACCAAACCTATAGATAATCTGATTCAATAGAAAGTCCATCACAACTGGGTGTGTTTCCTTCCTAGTGGGGATTGCTTCCACCCACTTGGTGAAATAATCAATTGTAAGTAATATCCATCTATGCCCAATGATTGAAGCCTCACTAATATCACTAATGAAATCCATACCCCATTACCTAAATAGAGCTTCAATAATAACTGATTGTAAAGGGAGAGAACTAGATGCCTTTAATCTTTCTACAAAGTGTTGACACTTTTCACATCACCTGACTATCTGAACAACATACTTGAATAGTGATGGCCACCAATAACCATATCTAAGAATATTATGATCAAAAAATTTAGGTGCAAAATGGCCACTACACATTTTACTATGAAAATCCTCAATTAGGCCATCAACTTGGTCTTCTAACACACACTTCAAAAGGATCCCATCAAGATTTCTCCAAGATAATCCATTGTCAGTCAAGAGGTACTTATGGGAGATTAATTTGAGAGTCCTTATCTAATTTTTATCCAATTTGGGATGACAAAACATACTCCACAACTAATAAACAATGTTTTTATACCATTGGGATGCACTAAATTGATTCAAAATGTTACTGGTGCTAGAAACAATGTTGCTCACTTCAATTGCTTGCAAATTCACCTCAGCCATAAGCCTGGCCAAGCCCATTCCTCACACCAATTTAGTGGTTTAGATGTTTATATCATATTCCTATAACTTATTTACCCATCTACAACTTTTACTGGAGACCTCAGTTTGAGTCAAGATATCCTTCACCATGGTGTGAGGGGTATAAGCAATAATCTTTGAACTCAAGATATAAGATCTAAATGTCTTAACAGCTTTTAGTAAAGAAAAAGCTTATTTATCTATAAGATTTTAATTCAACTCAGACCCTTACATAGCTTTACTGAATAAAGCTATGGGTTGTTCATGACCATCATTATTCTTTTGAAATAAAACAAGAGTAATGGTATGGGGTGATGCAAAGAAGAAAATCTGAAATGGCTTGGTGTAATCAAGACTAGCTAAAATAGGAGCAAACTTCAATGTTCCTTTGACATCATTGAATGCGTGAACAACCCTTTCATCCCATTTAATAGCTTGATCCTTATTCAACATAAAAGTAATAGGTAGGGTGATTTCTACAAAGTTAGACACAAATATTCTTATAAAATTAAATTGTCCAAAGAAAGATTGAATTCTTTTGGACTGTGGGATGGGCATTTTGTCAATGGCCTTAACTCTTTTAGGATCAATCATAACACCCTCCTTGGACACTATATATCCTAGTAATTTAGCTATTTGAACTCTAAAATGACACTTCTTAGGATTGAGGGAGATACCAAACTCTTTGCATCTAATTAATACCATTTTCAAGTGTTTCAAGTGCTCATCCCTTCTCTTAGGGTACACAGTGACATCATATTGATACACATCAATAAACTAATCAATCATCCCTACAAAATCAACATCTATGGCATGCTAAAATGTTGCACTAGCATTAATTAGCCCAAAAGGTATTCTCATATACACATAAGCTCCCCATGGTGTGGTGAATGTAGTCTTAGACCTCTCAGATTCCTTGACCACAACCTAGTTATAGCTAGAGAAGCCATCTATAGTAGACAACATTTTAGACCCAAAGGTTTTTTGTAATAGATTCCCCATGATGGGTAAGGGATAGTTATCTTTTAGGGAGGCTTTATTTGGATTGCATAAATCCACACATAATTGGATATCACCATTATTCTTGTGCATAGGGACCAAATTATCCACCCAAAATGAGTACCTAATAGGTTGAATAATACCACCATCCCTTAACTTCTTCAATTCATCACACATCTTAGTGGATAGGATGGGATTGATAGGCCTCTACTTCTACCTAAATGACTTACTATCCAACTATAGTGGGATGACATGCTAGAATAAGTCCTCCCTATCCTTTTAAAGCTTTGAGTAAGACCATGCCAAGTAGTCCTGATATTTTCTTAGCAGTTGTACATAATCTCTTTTCTCTTCAGTGCAGCGACAAGTACCTAGCCATGCTTCTCTTGGATTCTTAGGGGAACCCAAATCAAATTTAGTGACATCCCTCAAGATAAATGTTTCTCTTAACCTCACTCTATCTTCTCCATCAAAGGATGCCTTTGAGCTGACCAATCCTCTAAGGATGGTGTTTATTTTGAGTTGAATGACCTCTTTTCCAAATAAAGTGTATTTTTCATCACGAATTTGAACCATAGATTCTAGGTCCACAAGCTGACCATGAAATTATACTTCACAATTCAAGAAAATTTTGATTTGATCATCATCCTCAAACACCTACCAATGATAAATGTTATCTGGGATCGAGGGTCAAGAAAGCACCTCCACCTGGTACTGACAATATGAGCTCATGCTTGAAATATCAAATTGAGATCTTACCTTAGAAAATTTATCAACTTCTTGGTTGAATTACCTATCATGATAGGATATTTTGAATGCATCAAAGCCTATAATCAAGTCCCATACAGCATTTTGGTACTATTTCAACCTTTTACACTTGGTAGCATATGCAATATGGATATATTTCACTACTAGTTCTGAGTCCCCTTTGCTAGAGAGACACTTGATCCCATGTTCACATGAAATCCTTAGGCCAAGTACAAGTGCTTCATACTCAACAATGTTTTTAGTGTAATTGAAACTAAGGTGGAAGGAAAATGTATACCTCCTTCCATTAGGATCATTGATAATCACTCCGGCCCCATTCTTGACATTAGAGCAAGCCCCATCAAAGAACAATTCCCAAATAGAAAATTTTGTATTAGGTTGTGCATCAATGATAATAGACTATTCATACACATCAATAGTACCAATGAAAATACCCAACTCAACATCAGTGTACATTACTTCATTCAGAGCATGATTTGGATCTTTAATTATATGTAATTGTTGGCCAAATTTGGCCTACATACAAAAATTTTGCCTAGATGGATCAAGAAACTCTCTTAGAGCTTTTAGTAACCTTATACCCCCATTATTAGTCCCTTTTTAGTCCTAAATTGATGATGCAGTGCAGTATTCAGGGAGGTCCTGGTGTGGTGTGAGAAGCTAAGCAGAGTTCTGGTTGAGTGAGCATCCTAGGGCATGAAGGAGATTTGACACATTTAGAAGCTTTTCTAAGGTTTTTAGAATTTAATAATATCATGAAAAACTTGTTTTAATCATTTTAATATTTGTCAGCCTTGAGAAACCACTTCAAAGTTGAAAATTTTAGTTTCAGGAACAAAGTCCCTAAAAGTTCAAAAACCGGTTCCAAGAACTTTTGTTGGTGCCATAGAACAATATTTCAAGGGGATTTGATGCATAAAAACATTAAAATATTGTATCCCTATCATATGGGAAGATCCATGAAAAAAATAAGGGGTGTGTGAATAGAGGAGAGTATTTTTTGAGGGCCTCCAAGTTTCTTTTTTATTCACTGTGATCATTCAATGTATTCTATAGGATTTGAGTGTTAAATGACCTTCACACCCAAAGATATAAATTAAATATCTCAAATTTATCATGGAGAATCATGGTATCTTCCCCAAGGTGAATCAATATTTTCCTAAGAGTTTTCATATATGAAAAGGCCAAAAAATCCATTTTTTAGTTTTCTAGGCCTAGAGAGTTAAGAGAGGCCTAGAATGCCAGAAGAGAAAGGGGTGACACCAGTAATTTTATTGAGATTTAGGACCTTAAATTTTTATGATATTTTTTTTAATGGATGATACACAAAAACCTCTCTCATTTTCCTTATTTCACCCCTAGAACTCAAGAACCATCTTCAAAGCAAAAATAGGGCAGCAAGCTTGCACTTTTTTAATAATTTTTGTTTGAGAGATTGGTAATGTTTTAAATATTATTTAAAAATTTTCCAGGTATTACCTGTTCATAAATATCAAATAGGTATAGGTGAGGCCTACAACTCATTCTACACCCCGCAATCCAAGACAGGGTCTTAGAAAGAGCATGGGAGAGCTAATATGGAGCTTCAAGAAGAAAATTGATGTTTTAGGTGCATGATGAATTTAAAATCATGTTGGTATGATTAAAATAAATTAATAAAAATTATAAAAATTCTCATCTTGTCCAAATAATGTCAGAGGAGGGTTATCAAAGAGAAATTTCAAGTTCTCGTATCTCCATTAATGGACTTTTTAAAATCTAAACTAGGTCTTAAAGTGAGAATTGTAGGGGTCAAAGGGGACATTTATGGGATGTAATATGCTCAATATTATCCATAAGATAAATTTTCATTATTTAAACATTTTTATCATGCCAAGAGAGGCTCAATTTAGCCTAATTTAGCATAAACACAAACCTACATAATGTTGATACATACAAACAGGGTTCGTAAGGAAGCATGGGAGGTTGAAGGCAAAGAAATAAAGAGTGAAATTATGCAAGAATGATATACATTATATTTTAAAATAAAAATAATCATGTTATAGTAAAAACCAAAGCAAATATAAAGAAAAATCAGTTGTGATTTTTGACCAATTAGACACATGTCACTAGCTTTTGCCAAAATGGGCCTATAGGGGAAAAATATGCAGGATTCAATCACAAATTTTGGCTTAGAGGCTCATTATGACCTAATATACCCATTAAAAATAATTTATAATTTTTTTGAAAATGGTAACTATTCACTATTTTGGTACAGTCAACTCTATGTCAAATCACAGTCAACATTGGAGCATGCCTTGGAGAAATTATCCATTTTGAGATATCTACAGGTTGAGTCAAAGCATGATATTTGGTACATATAGTATCCATGACACAAATAATAAAATACCATCATAAATTTCCTATCAATACTGAAATTGCCTTTTGTTTTAACACATTCCATTCCCATTCAAGAAGGTAGCCATTGGAGACCAAATGATGTTTTGTCAGTTCTGAATGACAAGAAGCAGTTTAGGCCTTGGAAAAGTTTTATAATGGTATAATATAATGTTTAAAACCTATATTTTCCTATGTTATTTATAAAATCTAGGTTTTTCATGCAAAGGTTTGAAGAAAGACAAGTTCTAGCATGAAGGATTCATGTAGGCAGCTCAAGGTAATTTTTGGTAAAAAGGGTCTACAGGACAAAGTACATTTCCAAATGACTTGAAATTTGGTAAGTTTTGTCCTCATGACCTATTATATCCATATAAATTCTATTAAGTGTCATGTGATTATGGTAATTTCTCTTTTTTTTGTCACAGTCCCCCCTATGTCTCACAATGGTCACTATTCATGCAAGCATACTTTTTGGAGTTTTAAGGTGTGTTTCAGTTTTTCAAGTTTAGGGAAGTGTTTGAAAATAATGGTAAGATATTTTTAATCTTATTAAATTTTTTTTTATGGTTTCAACACTTCAAATTCCATGCAAACACATCAGCAAGCTCAAATCCCCACAGGCATCCTCAAGGCATAAAAGGCAAAGTTAAGTTTTAATCATTTGGAGAGGTATAATGAGGTGTTTCATGTGTCATTAATATGTTTCCAATAAAATGAAAATGTGTTTAAATAGTTTGTATAGGTTATCATACCCATAAAATGTCATCCAATGGTATTATATGAGCTTTTTCAATCCATCATTGCCTCTTAGCAATCAAAAAATTGAGTCTTGGGCCTCTACATAAAAAAATTGCAAGTTTGGTCACCATTAATGGAGACTTGAGAAAATTTGAAGGTGTATTAATGGCCATATAATGACCCAAATATATAATAATACCTCAAAATACATATTCAAGTCTTTGGAGACTCTAACAAGATTCTAGCTCATAGGCAAACTTCAGGGTGAAGGATCTCATGGTGGCCTAGGCTCTCAAGGGGTCTCTAATGGCGGAGTGAAAGATAAAGGAATTTTTTTTAGGTATAATGGTGCCCAAAGGAGGAAAAGGGATACATGTCAACATGAAATTAGACTCAATTCACTTTATGTTCTCCCAAGCAAAACATGCTATCTTCACTAACCACTAGTGGTCAAGGGTAACTTCTAGATGGTGCAAATGGTCAAGGGTATCTTCTAAAAGATGCTAATGGTCAAGTATGACATGATATTCAAGTGGGGAGAGTTGAGAGGAGTAAGATAGAGCTTCTATAGGATTGAAGACTTTTTTTCAAGTTGAAATTAAAACATAAAGTGCTCTAATATGCAAACTTAAGATTTTTTAAGCCTTTTGAAGCAAAAAGGTACAAGTGAAAGCCATTTTGAGGACCTAAAGCATGGAAAGAGGAGCCCCATATCTCCTAATACATTGGTATGAGTAGTGTGAATTATTTCAAGTGGATTCAAGTTTTTTTGGAACCTCTCTACCCCTCTCCTTTTCTATTTAAGACCTCTCATTTCTTGTTGAGAGGCATGCTTCATGCTCTGGCAAGGGGAAACTCTAAAATTTTTTGTAATGAGACATATTATTGAATTTAATAAGATTTATTACCTTCTACTAAGCTTGCATATTTGTGTGTATTATGGTTTATTTGATGAAGATCATGTGGTAGGAGTTCTCCCCTTGATTTTTGTCCTCTCCCTTCACCTTTGCGCATGATAGATTTGATTTTCCAGGTATTGAGTCATTTTGATCAGTCATAGGTCTGATGTATGATGTGAATGAGTTTTTTCCTTCATATTTTAGCCCATTTCTATAAGCTTTTTGAAGAATTACTTATGCAAACTCAACTAGTGTTAGGGTTGTGTGAGTGGTAGATATTTTGGATTCAATTGTGTATGTTTTAATGCAGTTGGAGTATCATTATATGATGTATCACCTTTATTTATGTTTAAATTTATTTATTTTCCCATTCTAAACCCTTTCCCAAGTATTAGAATCAGCTTACTAAGAGCATAAATGATACACCTAGGGAGCTAGCCCATAACCCCGAGGTTCAACCCCAGAAGAGGATACCCATAGCCTAGGGTTGTTCCCATTTTGTAGCTAGGAGTGAGAGAGCCTAAAAAACTCTCCCAAAAGGGTGCAATTATATGTTATAATAGTTTTTGGCATGCTTGGTAGTACCAATGTCCAAAGTAGTAAAAGGATTTTTTGATGTTGTTCTTCTGTATATCAGCCTTTAGAGGCATTCAATAAACATTAATTGTGACTTTGAGCATTTATCAGCTAGTTTAAAGTAGTCCAAGTTCCTGATTATCATTATCTAGTATGTATAATCAATAATATTTTAATCAAAATTATCATTCTCTACCTCAACATTATTCATATCGAGTTAGCAATGCTTATGGCTTCACCTCAAGTGGTTCTCAAGATTCATATGGGAAGTCTTCTCAGTCTCAAAATATCCTTAGTTTTGCTCCAAACCAATCCATTTCAAGTTGGAGGCAAATGCTCTTAGGATATCAAAATTACATGATGGAACTTAATATGCAGAGAAGATATGGTCAAGATATCCCTGACCACATCATTCATGACATAAGAGCTGCATTATAGCAAATGAAAGAGAAATGGGAACCTATTGAAAGGGAAAATTAGAATAGCCTCTTAGATGGGATGTTGAATGTGAGTGGTTACATCCAAATCATTGAAGATAAAATGAATAGCCTTCAAGAATAATAGGTCCAATTCCATCAACCTTATTTATCTTCATATATACCACCTCAAACCTCATATATATCACCCATTCTTCCCCGAAAGGCCACTCCAAGTGAAACCCCATATGTTCTAAGTTCTTCAAGTGTCCCTCAAACCTTACCTTCTTAGAATTAAATTCAAGAAAGATTTTAAAGAAAGGAGGAAACTGTTGTAGAGCAGCCTATCATTGAGATCCAAGACCCCACTTATCTTCCTCGAGAACCCTCATGTACATTGTATCATCCCTTTTGTGTTCCTTATCTTCATAAGGCCCCTAACCAACTTAAAGAGAATATTTTCAAATAAAACATGCATAGGCAGATCAAAGAGTTGGATTTGAAGATATTAAGAAAGAATAAGAGAGTTGAGGTCAAGAAAGGGAAGTTGTTTCTCACACGTTCCCCTCATGGGAGTCAGTCCAAAAAGGCTTTCATAAGGAGGAGGTATCAGTGATGAAGGTCCAAGAGCCAATTCAAAAAAAGGAGGCTACTCATAATGCTTTTCCTTCATGGGAGTCAATCCAAAAAGGCTTTCAGAAGGAGGAGGTATTAGTTGAGACAATCCAAGAAGCAATTTTTGAAAAGGAGTTGGTTGTGCCAATTCAAACAACCATATCTCAGCTAAATGATTTTGGTTTACAAGAGTTTCAAGACTATCTCTCCTTCTCTCAAGAGCCATGAAAGAGACCATTCAAAGTCCCTAACTGGAAGGATACTTTCCTAAATTGCAAGCAAGGTGAACTTCTTCACCCTCCCACCATCTCCTTCAAGAAGGAAGAACCTATTCTACAAGGGTTAGAGGAAGAGATTGAAATCAAAGTTGAGTGTAAAAAAGATAACACAAGTTTCTATGATGAAGATATCATGATAGGCAACCCACTTCAGTCAGAGGGGGAAGAATTAGTTTTAGACCAAAATTTTTGGCATGGCATTGATACTAGTAAGCTAGATCTTAAAGAGGACATCCCTCAAGATGATAATGAGAAAGACCTTGAATATACTAATGAAATTCTTTTCTACATAGATGAAGAAGATGATGATTCATTTCAAGATGAATTGGAAATAGAAAAAGGGAAATCAAACCTTGAGCAAGACAAAGATGTTCTTTTGGACCTTAAAAGTTCAAATCAACCCTCATTTGTAATTGAGGAACAAGAAGAAATCTTGAGTGAGGTTGATGAGGAAGACATCTTGAGTGCTCAAGAAGTGCAGCTTAAAGAACCACCACCTTGTGTGATGAAGGAGAACCTTGAGGATAAACAAAGTTTTCAATATGAGCATGTCCTTCAAGGAAACTATGATCTGATTATGCTTAATAAGCATGATAATGCAGCAAAAAAGAGCAAGAGTGAAGTAAAATCTATACTTCTCAATGTTTGTGTTGATAAAGGGATGTCTTATGAGGCACCTTACTCAGTTGGGAGATGAAAAAGAGGAACCTTCATAGGTTGTGATCAATTCAAAGCATGAATTTGAGCACCAACAAGAACAACACCAACTTGCATATCCATTTTAGGATAGTGGCATAATCAATCAATTGGGTTGGGTAATCGAGTTTGTTTTTGTTCTTTTCTTTGGATAAGTGTGTCATCAACTTGTTAAAAAACTAGTACTTCTCCATATTTGTTTAGTAGCTCTCAAACATGTAAAGTATAGTGTATTAGTGAGGAAAGGTAGCTATTTTATACAACTAGTCAATGGTTTTTTATAGTTTCATTTTTTTTTGTTAGATTAGGGTAGGATATATTTCCATGCTTCCCTAAGTTCCTTGTGCACATCATTTTCAATTGTGTGTTTCCATTCCATAAGTGCCTTGGGTGCAGTGTTTGTTTTGTTCTTGTTGCCCTTATTGCTTCAAGAGGAGGTTTTTGGAAAGGGATAGTCTTGTATCAGTTTCATATCAAATAAAAAATAAAGACTTGTGACCCTGTATGCCCAATGGATCAGACAAGGCAACTAATCTGTTGCATAACAAACATGCAATCCCAGGAGGTCACCAAAAATATTGGCCAAATTTGGCTTACATACAAAAAGTTTACCTAGATGGATAAAGAAACTCTCTTGGACCTTTAATTAATATTATAAACCCATGATTATTCCCTTTGTGGTCATAAAGTGATGATAAAGTGCAGTATTTGGGGAGGCCCTGGTGTGGTGTGAGAAGCTGAGAAGAGTTTTGGTTGAGTGAGCATCTAGGGCATGAAGGAGATTTGACACATTTAGAAGTTTTCCTGAGGTTTTTATAATTTACTAACAGCATGACAAACTTGTTTGAATCATTGGACTACTTTTCATCCTTGAGAAACCACTTCAAAGTTGAGAATTCTAGTTTTAGGGGCAAAGTCCCTAAAAGTTCAAAAACTGGTTCCAGGCACTTTTGTTGGTGCCATGGAACAATATGTCAAGGGGATTTGATGAATATAAACATTAACATATTTTAACCCTATAATATGGGAAGATACATGCATTAAAAAAGGGGTGTGTGAATAAAGGAGTGTATTTTTTGAGGGCCTCCACGTTTCACTTTTATTCACTGTGATCATTCAGTGTATTCTATAGGATTTGAGTGTTAAATGACCTTCACATTGGAAGATAGAAATTAAAGGTATAAAATTTTTCATGTAACATCATGGTATCTTCCCCAAGGTGAATCAATCTTGTCCCAAGAGTTTTCATATATGAAAATGGAAAAAAATCCATTCTTTAGTTTTCTAGGCCTAGAGAGCTAAGAAAGGCCTAGAATGCTAAAAGAGAAAGGGGTGAAAGTAGTAATTTCCTTAGAATTTAGGACATGAAATTTTTATGATAGTTTTTATAATGGATGATACAAAAAAACCTGTCTCAGTTTCCTTAGTTCACCCCTAGAACTCAAGAACCATCATCAAAGCAAAAATAGGGCAGCAAGCTTGCACTTTTTTGTTATTTTTTGTTTGAGATAATGGTAATGTTTTTATTATTATTTAAAAAATTTACAGGTATGACCCATTCTTAAATATCAAATGAATCTAAAAATAGGTTAGGTGAGGCCTAGAACTCATTTTACAACCCCCAATCCAAAATAGGGTCTCAAAAAGATCATGGGAGAGCTAATATGGAGCTTCAAGAAGAAATTGGATGTTTTAGGTGCATGATGAAGTTGAAAACATGTTTTTATGATTAACATAGATCAATAAAACTTATAAAAATTCAAATATGGTCCAAATAATGTTATAGGAGGGTTATCAAAGAGAAATTTCAAGTTCTTATATCTCTATTACTGGAGTTTTTTTTATCAAAACCAGGTCTTCAAGTGAAAATTATAGGGGTCAAAGGGGAAATTTATGGGATGTAATATGATAATTATTATCCATATTATCCATTATAATGATTTTAACACGTTTCTCAGGCAAATAGAGGCTCAGTTTAGCCCAATTTAGCATAAACACACACCTACATATCATTGATACATACAAACAGGGTTCGTAAGGAAGCATGGGAGGTTGAAGGAAAAGAAATAAAGAATGTAATGATGAAAGGATGATATAAATTATATTTTAAAATCAAAATAATCATTTTATATCAAAAATGAAAGCAAGGAGAAAGAAAACTCAATTGTGATTTTTGACCAAGTAGACACATGTCACTAGCTTTTGCCAAAATGGGCCTATATGGCAAAATATGTAGGATCCAATCATAAATTTTTGTGTATAAGATCATTATGAAATAGTATACCCATTAAAAATCATTTATAATTATTTTAAAAATGTTAAATATTATCTTTTTTGTTACAGTCAACCCTATGTCAAATCACAGTCAACATTAGAGCATGCCTTGGAGAAATCATCCATTTTGGGACATCTACAGGTTTAGTCAAAGCATGATATTTGGTATGTATAGTATCCATGACATAAAAAATCATCCCATACCATCTTAAATTTCCTATCAAGAGTGAAATTTCTCGCTATTTTAACACAGTTCATTTCCAGTCAATAAGGTAGCCATTGGAGACCAAATGAAGTTTTGTCAGTTTTGAATGCCAAGAAGCATTTTAGGCCTTGGATAAGTTTTATAATGGTATAATATGATGTTTTAAACCTATATTTTCATATTTTATTTATCACATTCATGGTTTTCATGCAAATTTTTGAAGAAAGACAAGTTCTTGCATGAAGGATTCATGCAGGTAACTCAAGGTAATTTTTGGTAAAAAGGGTCTACATGACAAATTACATCTCAAAATAACTTGAATTTTTATAATTTTGGTCCTCATGACCTATTATATCCATATAAATTATCTTAAGTTTCATTTTATTATGGTAAGTGTTCATTATTTTGTCACAGTCCCCCCTATGTCTCATAATGGTCACTATTCATGCAAGCATACTTTTTGGAGATTTAAGGTGTGTTTAAATTTTTCAAGTTTAGGTAAGTGTTTTAAAAGAATGGTAATATTTTTTTAAGCTTATTAAACATATTTTTATTGTTTTCACACTTTAAATTCCATTCAAACACATTGGCAAGCTCAAATCCCCACAGGCATCCTAAAGGCATAAAAGGCAAAGTTGAGTTTTGATCATTTGAAGAGGTGTAATGAGGTGTTTCATGTGTCATTAATATGTTTAAAATAAAATTATAATATTTTTAAATGTTTTTTAGGTTATCCTACCCTTAAAATGTCATCCAATGGTATTATATGAGCTTTTTTAATCCATCATTACCTGTTAGCACTCAGAAAATCGAGTTTTGGGCCTCTAAATAAAACAAATTAGAGGTTTGGCCTCCATTAATGAAGACTTGAGAAAACTTTAAGGTGTATTAATTTCCATGGAATGACCCAAATATATAATAATAGCCCCTCAAAATACATATTCATGTCCTTAGAGACTCTAACAAGATTCTAGCTCATAGGCAAGCTTCAAAGCTAAGGATCTCATGGTGGCCTAGACTCTCAAGGGGTCTCCAATGGTGGAGTGAAAGATAAAGGAAATGTTTTTCAGGTATAATGGTTTCAAAATTAGGAAAATGGATACATGTAAACATTAAATTAGACTCAATTCACTCTATGTTCTCCCAAGTAAAATATGTTATCTTCACTAAGCACTAGTGGTCAAGGGTGACTTCTAGATGATGTTAATGGTCAAGGGTAGCTTCTAAAAGATGATAATGTTCAAGTATGGAATGATATTAAAGTGGTAAGAGTTGAGAGGAGTAAGATAGAGCTTCTATAGGATTGAATACTTTTGTCCAAGTGATGAAATAATGTCATCATTAAGTCAAGTTGAAATTAAAACATAAAGTGCTCTAATGTGCAAACTTAAGATTTTTTAAGCCTTATGAAGCAAAAAGGTGCAAGTGAAAGCCAATTTGAGGAGATAAATCATGTAAATAGGAGCCCCATATGTACTCATACATTTGGATGAGTAGTGTGAATGCTTGCAAGTGGATTCAAGTCTTTTTGGAACCTTTCTACCCCTCTCATTATCTCCTTTTTCTATTTAAGACCTTTCATTTATTGTTGAGAGACATGCTTCATGATTTGGCAAGGGGAAACTCTACCAAATTTTGTAATGAGACATCCTATTGAAGTTAATAATATTGATTACCTTCTGCTATGCTTGCATATTTGTGTGCTCTATGGTTTGTTTGATGAGGATCATGTGGTGGGAGTTATCCCCTTGATTTTTGTCCTCTCCCTTCACCTCTATGCATGATAGATTTGATTTTTTAGGTCTTGATTCATTTTTATCAGTCATAGGTCTGATGTATGATGTGAATGAGTCCATTCCTTCATATTTTAGCCTATTTCTATAAGCTTTCTGAAGAATTACTTATGGAAACTCAACTAGTGTTAGGGTTGTGTGAGTGGTAGATATTTTGGATTCAATTATGTGTGTTTTAATGTAGTTGGAGTATCATTCTATGGTGTCTAATATTTATTTATGTTTTAATTTATTCCTTTTCCCATTTTAAGCCCTTTCCCAAGTCTTAGAATCAGCTTCCTGTTGGAAATAATGTCATTAATGTCAAAGGTCTAGCATTATTGGTGATAAAGGTCCCATTGCATTTAAGGTTGTTTGTAATAGATATATCTTGGATAATGTGAGTTAATATTTATTTAATATTAAAGAATATATTTTTGGTTGCATATGAGACAAAAGAAGGGCCCATAGAGAAGTCAAAGAGCCACGGGGTAAAGACAAAAGAAGGATGGGACGCATTTTCCCATGAAGAGTCATCTTGGGGAATTCCAAGAGTCACCAAGTGAAGACAAAAGAGGAAGGGCACAATTTCTCATGAAGGGACACTTTGAGGAATATGAAAAGTCACCAAAATAAGGACAAAAGAGGGAAGGACATTTTTTCTTATGAAGGGTCACCACATGACTTTTCAAAGGCAAGGATATGAAGGGTCATATAAGTTTGGCACCATTTTCTATGAGGATTGAAGGGTCACAAAGGGTGAAGGCCAAAGGTCATTTATAAACCTATAAATAAAGGCTTGAGAATCCATTTGTAATAGGAGTGATAGAGGTTGATTTGATATTGTAATATCTAGCTTAGAAGAGCAATTGTGAGAGATGAATATGATTTGTATTTGTTATATCTAGCGTAGAAGAGCAAAGGTGAGAGAGAGGAAAGAGATGTTGTAATGAACTATCATTTGTTGAGATAGAAAACTTGAGAGATAGTTGTGTGGTATACATAAAGGGGTTGGTGCTCTTGTGAGTTGGTGCTCACAAATAGTTGTTGGGTTGGTGCTCGGTAAAGGGGTTGGTGCTTCTGTGGGTTGGTGCTCATGAATTGTTGCTAGGATGGTACTCAGCAAAGGGGTTGGTGCTCCTGTGGGTTGGTGATCATGAATAGTTTTTGGGTTGGTGCTCAGCAAAGGGGTTGGTGCCCTTGTGGGTTGGTGCTCATGAATAGTTGCTGGGTTGGTTCTCAACAAAGGGGTTGGTGCTCCTGAAAGTTGGTGCTTGTGAATATTGTTTGGGTTGGTTCTCATTCATATACTTGAGATTGTTCTTTGTGGTTTTTCCCACATTGGGTTTCCACATTATAAATGGTGTCTCTCTCTTGTGTGGTGTTTATTTTTTTAGTTTTATTACATATCTTGAATATTTGATTAAGTGGAATTTGATTAAGGGAAAGTTTTATAGGATATATGATATAATTATTCACCCCCCTCTCTCATTATATCCCATGCTTAACAATTGGTATCAGAATAGGTTCCTTTTTGAAAAGTTTTATAGCTTGAAGATAGATCAGAAAAGCATGATGGCTTAGTCACAGAAAGGATTTTCTACAAATAAGGCACCTTTGTTTGATGGGATGAATTATGATTTTTGGAGCATAAGAATGAGGACTTATTTGATGGCCCTTGGATTCGACATATGGAAAGTAGTGGTGGAGGAATATGAAGAGCCACAGACATTTGCAATTACTCCAGTAGAAAAGAAGGCAAGTGAATGTAATGCTAAAGCTTTAAATGCTATTTTATGTGGTTTATGTGAATATGAATTTGTTAAAGTTATGCAATGTAAATTTGCTCATGAAACTTGGATAAAACTTGAGAATATTGACAAAGGTGATGGAAAGGTTCAACAAGCTAAGCTTCAGACTTTTAGAAGATAGTTTGAAATTTTGAAGATGGAAGAAGAAGATATAGTAAGTTATCTTTTACGAGTTGATAAAATCATAAATCATATTCAAGGTCTTAGAGAAATGTTTGATGAGTCAATGGTGGTGCAAAAGGTTCTGAGATCTCTACCAATGAGATATGATGCAAAGGTTTTGGCAATCAAGGAGATGAAGAATTTATCCAAGCTAAAGATGGATGAGCTTCATGGTATTCTCACAGCATATGAGATGCGGATAGAACAAGATAAACCCTCAAAGAGAGAAGCAACTTTCAAGACATCAAAGAAAGAGAAAGCTAAGATTCAAGAATCAAGTGATAGTTCTAGTGATGATGAAGATGACAATAGAGCACTTTTCATTCGCAAGCTGAAAAGGGGAACAAGTACATATCAAGAAAAATTGCCTTTTAAATGTTTTAATTGTGGAAAGATTAGAAATTTTTTAGCTAGATTCCCAAATAAGGGTAATGATGATGAAGAATAAAAGCCTACATATAAGAAGAATTTCAAAGGCAAATCTAAGAAGGGATTCGAGAAGAAGAGCATGTATTCTAAGGATCCTAGCTCAGTCAAAGATAGTGGGGTTAGCTATTCAGAAGAAGAAGAGATTCTATTCATGGCCATACATGAAGGTGATCAAGAAGAAGAAGAGGAGGAAGTTGAAGTGAATATGGGAGGAGAACTCATTTGTGCCCTAGAAGAGTTAAAAGATGTTGAGAATAAGAATCAAATATTAAAGGTGCCAGATTGAGAAAAAATGAACAGGAGTCAAAGGAAATGATTGAAGATCTACAAGCACACTTTGAAGAAGCTAAGAAGAATGAAGAAGATATCACAACATAGTTGGAAATAAAAAGAAAATAATGTGAAAGGTATGTTATTTAAATTGCCTCGTTAAAAGAAGATATTAAAAAGGCAGTCAATGATAAAGTAGTTAGTGACTCAAAATATGAGGATAACACTAACATATTGAATAAGATATTGGAAAGTCAAAAAGCAAATTCAGATAAGACAGGTATTAGATTTGAAAAGACAAAGAGCTATGCTGAAGCTCTTACAAAAGAGGAAACAAAAAGGGGAGAAATGAAGAATACAGAGAACATTTCAAATAGAGAAGGCTGGAAGGAACAAAGCTACAAAAGGCAATCATGTCAGAGATATACAAATAGGTCTTATTTTTATGGCTATTGTTTTTATTGTAATGGATATGGTCACAAGAAATTAGAATGTAGAAAAAGAGCTAACAATTTTAGAAATAAGGAGAAGGAAAGTCAAGTAGAGTCAAGCAAAATCCACAACTCTTTTGCTCCCCTATCAAGCTTTGATGAAGAGACCATAGTATGCTACAAGTGCAATAACTTCAGACACATAGCTCGGTATTGTACAAGTGTGTTCGAGTCAGTTCAGAAGGATCAGAGTTTCAAAGCTCCATTCATCAAGAAGAAGGTTCACACATGTTCATGGTAGAAGAAACAACCTGAAGATTCTATGATGTTTTAGATAGCTCTTCATGTAAAAAATAAAGATCAACCATGGTTAATTGATAGTGGATGTTCAAGGCATATGATAGGAGATAAAAGTAAGTTCATAACTCTAAAGAAGATCAATGATGGCACAGTGAGATTCAGAGATAAAACCACGATAGACAAAAAAGGTACTTTGATTTTGGACTATGGTATAACTAAGACTAAGAATGTTTTGTATGTAAAAGTTCTTAAGCATAATCTATTGAGTGTTAGTCAAATATGTGATCAAGGATACACATTAAAGTTTCATGTTGAAGGTTGTGAGATTAGAAGAAAAGATTCAAATAAGTTGATTGTAGATGCTCAAAGGACAGGGAATAATGTGTATGTATTGTCATATATCTTCTCAAAGGCACGATTAAAGGACACATTCAAAGATTTTCAAGAGGAGTTGGGAGTAATTTATATAACTTCTTACCATTGATGTTTAGCATCAGTTGAGGTGGTGTTAAGTGTTAGCTCTAGGTAGGCCCTTTGCCATTGATGTTAAAGGGGGAGAATAACAAGTATAGGTACAAGTACATAAATAGGTACAAGGAATAGGTACAGGTTGCTATAGTAAGGGGGAGTTACTGTATGTTTTCAGATGACAATATGTGCAAGTGACAAGATGTGGTAGTTTCAAGATTGAGGTTGGCATCAATGACAAAGGGGGAGATTGTTGGAAATATTGTCATTGATGTCAAAGGTCTAGCATTATTGGTGATAAAGGCCCCATTGCATTTAATGTTGTTTGTAATAGATATATCTTGGCTAATGTGAGTTAATAATTATTTAATATTAATGAATATATTTTTGGTTGTATATGAGAAAAAATAAGGGCCCATAGAGAAGTCAAAGATCCATGGGGTAAAGACAAAAGAAGGATGGGACGCATTTTCCCATGAAGAGTCATCTTGGGGAATTCCAAGAGTCACCAAGTGAAGACAAAAGAGGAAGGGCAAAATTTCTCATGAAGGGACACTTTGAGGAATATGAAAAGTCACCAAGATAAGGACAAAAGAGGGAAGGACATTTTTGCTCATGAAGGGTCACCACATGACTTTTCAAAGGCAAGGATATGAAGGGTCATACAAGTTTGGTGCCATTTTCTATGAGGATTGAAGGGTCACAAAGGGGGAAGGCCAAAGGTCATTTGGAAATCTATAAATAAAGGCTTGAAAAACCATTTGTAATAGGAGTGATAGAGGTTGATTTGATATTGTAATATCTAGCTTAGAAGAGCAATTGTGAGAGATGAATATGATTTGTATTTATTATATCTAGCTTAGAAGAGCAAAGGTGAGAGAGAGGAAAGATATGTTGTAATGAACTATCATTTGTTAAGATAGCAACATTGAGAGATAGTTGTGTGGTATACACAAAGGGGTTGATGCTCTTGTGGGTTGGTGCTCACGAATAGTTGTTGGGTTGGTGCTCAGCAAAGGGGTTAGTGCTCCTGGAGGTTGGTGTTCATGAATTGTTACTGGGTTGGTGCTCGGCAAAGGGGTTGGTGCTCCTGTGGGTTGGTGCTCATGAATAGTTTCTAGGTTGGTGCTTAGCAAAGGGGTTGGTGCTCTTATGGGTTGGTGCTCATGTATAGTTGTTGGGTTGGTGCTCAGCAAAGGGGTTGGTGCTCTTGTAAGTTGGTGCTTTCAAATATTTTTCAGGTTGGTGCTCATTCATATACTTGAGATTATTCTTTGTGGTTTTTTCCACATTGGGTTTCCACGTTATATCTGGTGTGTCTCTCTTGTGTGGTATTTATTATTTTAGTTTTATTGCATATCTTGAATGTTTGATTAAGTAGAATTTGATTAAGGGAAAGTTTTATAAGATATATGATATACTGATTCACCCCCCCTCTCAGTATATCCCATGCTTAACACTTACTAAGAGCTTAACTAATACACCTAGGGAGTTGGCCCATAACTTAGAGGTGCAACCCCACAAGAGGATACCCACAACCTGGGGTTGTTCCCATTTTGTAGTTAGGAGTGATAAATCCTAAAAAACTCTCTCACAAGGGTGAAATTATACACTATAATAGTAACATCTTAGGCTCTCTATAAAGTTTGACCATCTTACCTTCTAGGGGAATGGTAGTGTAAGAAAGGTCCATCTGCACACTTCGTCCCATACTGGTAGCCCATTTTTGTGATAGAAAAATTCCCCATTTGAGAGGGCAATCTAAAAATACCACATCCATATTCAAAAACTTACCTAGATGAACCACCAATTACATAACTACCCTTTGACCTACCTAACAACTAGTACCTCTCATAAATCTATAGCATAACACTTACCAAAAATAGACATTATCTTTACACCGAATACATTCAAGAGACATAAAGGCATAAAATTGCAAGATGCACTAGAATAAAACATGTAATTATGGAAAACCATACCATTGATCATCAATGTTGTATAAAATGGTTCCATGTCCAACTGACTCTCCACCAATGTAGTCCCTAGATAGACTTCAGGAGAAGGCTCATAAATGTCCTCCAACTCTTGATATTTGAATAACACTTGGGACATTTCAAAATCATGGGTATTTGATCCCTTACCAAACTCCAAATATTCAAAATCTCTCTTCTTATGTTTAGGGATCCACAACTCAATGAGTTAACTGAATAGCTGGGTCATATCACATACACTATATTGAGGGAAAGGTGTGTTTGGTAGGAGGGTGGTGACATTTTCAATAGGGATATGATTAAACAACACATAAAATGGATTAGGTTGAGGGGGATTATTATTATTTTTGGGATATTTCAGTGTTAGGTTCTGCTTAGTCTCATTAGTACCCTTAGGGACACTAGACAACACAAGCATCTTATTTTTCTTAGCAGGAACTTCTCTAGGTCTATCAACTTGAGCAGTAGGTGCCCTCTTGGAGGCTTCTAGAATAGATACAACTTTATTTGCCTCTTTGCCTACATCTCTCACCTTCAGGTCAACAATAGTAGTACCTTGAGGGATAACACCTACTTACCTACTTATGAAGTTAATCTCGCTTCTCTAGGCAGCTGATGCATTAATCAAGAGTCTTTGGTCTTCCTCTGATGGATTTCCTTCTAGATATTTATTGATTGTCATAGAGTGTAGATGATCAAAATCATGCACAGGTAACTCATATGCTTGTGCTATATTGACATTGCATGCAAAATCAAGGATAGGGACATGTTCCAACTCAACAACACCCCATTTTTACCTAGTCATGGTGTTAGTAGGCATCACTATGGGAGTCACTACTTCAGCTAGAGGACTATGAAAATCAAACATGAAAACTTCATAATCAGATGATCATTATCTAGTTCATCTAGTTCTTGATCCACTACCTTAATAATATCACAAGGTGGGTGGGGCAAGAAACATCTATCACACCAATCAATGTCTATACCAGAACTCATGGCATTTACCTTAGCATTTAGGGGATCTGACACTTCCTTCTCAACACTTCTCCCTTGATTCCTTTTTATCTGATCTTTACATGTAGGCCTCTTTCCTTTGTCAAATTCTCAGTTATGGAATAGAGGGCCTTGTTGAGTCTAATGTGGATTTGGGGCCCTATTATGGCTAGAAGATACATGTGGAATTCCCTTTTCACCCTTGCTAACTTATATGACATCTCTTTAATAGTAGAGGCCAAAGTCTTGACAGTCTCTTCTAAGTTGGTGGCCTTGGAAAAATGTGGATTTTTAGGATTGACTAGCTTCACATCGGTCTGATTATTCATATGCTTTCACATAGCTTTAATATTATTCTCAATTTGGATGGCCATATTAAAGGGCAACCTGAGATTTGTTGAAGTTTTGTCTCTCAAGCAGTATGCAGCCTTCTTGTCAAAAGCATCATGATATTTTATCAGACAGGTAGTATCACTGGGCCTAATATTTTTAGGTAAATGCATCATGGCCTTATTGAAATGGGTATTGAAATCTTTCACACACTTGTTAGGTTTTTTCTTGATATTTTCTCTTGATATTATTAAAATGGGTATTGAATCCTGCACCACATAGATTTTTAACCTTTATAACTAGTTATGAGTGCAAACCTCTGCTATCACTAGACCATGAGAATGTCACATATAAATGGGAATCTTGTGGTAATAATAGCTTCCTACAAGAATCCTTAGTAACATAGATGACCAAAAATATGAATTCCCTAGAAATGATGCTAGAAAGAATGTTGCTTCCCAGTTGTACACCTTGTATGCTTAGCTTTGCACACTTATAGAAAATGGCAAATAAAGATAAAAAACCATTAATATGTCATTATATTTGGGGAAGGGTTTAGCATCAAAAAATAAATGAACATAGATAATGACTAAGAGACACCTAAAAAGGGTATGGTTAACTCCCTGCTACTTTTGGCTCTACCTAAACCAAGGTGAGAGAACCTATGGCGTTGCTTACTTACATAGAGGGATTTCACACTTCAATCTCCATGGGGATTCTTGGCACATAAGAATATGACCAAAGCATAACCAAGTTTTCACACTTCACCCATAAGAGTTATCACATGAAATGTACAAATGCTTTAAGTCATACACAAGATACGAGAAATAGATGAAAGGATGGCTACAATCTTCATTTTATGAAATATTCAACAACAAAAGCTAGATAAGAAACTACATCTTTAAGATTTTAAGCACAAAACTATAAATACATTCCAAATATGTAAGATCTGATGTATTTGTGATGCAAGTAACATCTATGATATGCAAATGGTGTGTTAAGTGCAAGGTAAGACAAGTTGGGTTGATTTAAACAAAGATATGGATGGGTGTCGAGTGAGAGGGGAGAAATTCACTGGACTATCATGTCACTTCCACAAAAAAAACATTTTAGAATATTTAAAATAAATGGAATGAAATAATACATTGTAGTTCCTTGAAAGAATCATAATCAAAGCTACAAGTAATCATTCAAGAGCTCTTTCTCATTGAATCCATGAGCCTGGGACTACCCCTGAAAATACTATTAATACTTCACTCTGAACTATATAACTAAAAGGATTTTATAATATCAACACATTTCCTAGATGACTAACATAAAATGAAAGCGTGAGAGTACCAATATATTAAGAACTCAAAACAATGCATTAGATTTCAACAACAAGAGAGAGCAATAAAACACAAGTATATTCCATTATCCATCTAAATCTAAAATACATATAACATGTGGTATAAATTATATAAAATGTACACTATGTAATTCATCTTTATAACAAGGGAATATCTCAATATGATCTCAAAGCTTGTCAATGGTTTTACACAAGAAACCAATTTAATTCCAAAGAGACTACATAACTGAAGAACTTCTCTAGAGCAATAGCTCTTTTTTCAAAAAAAATTGATTGATCGACCTTTGAAAAGGAACAAACCTCCTTTACTTATATAATTTTCAAATCAATACGTGGCATATCCCAATGAGATGCTCTAGCTAGAAAAATTCATTCACGAGCCTGGAGCTCATCAATTATAACAAAAAATGATTCCTGAAATAATGCATGTGCTCTGATGAAAGTGACATGTTTGATATCTTACCCTAGTTCAGTGCTCCTCATAAGCCACATAAATCACACTCCAGCAAGGGACAAAACAAACCCTTGTCTACTTGTGCAACCAATCCAAAATGCCCCTTTCTATAAATAATAAAGAATATTCCAATGAGGGGCGTGCTACTAACAAGAGAAGTACAATGATTAAGAGAAAGAAAGAAAATAGGATGAGGGAGAATAAAGAATATTTACATCAACCAAGAAGAAATAGAAATGATTTGTTCATATTATGGAACCAATGTTGATGATTGAGCCTTGTGCCAACCTTTTCTTATATGCAACAAACTTCTCGATCATGGTGGTGAGAACTTTCTTGTCTAGGCCCACCTAGTATTTGAATTTGACATCATATTCTTCTAACTAGTTGGTAGTCCTCTAGAGTGATTTCTACTTGCTCTCAACCAATGCTTTCAACTAGTCACAAGATTTTTCAAGTAGCACTAGCTCCCTTAGTTTTTGGCAATTGAATCTTTCATGGGGTGCATCAACAAGACTCTTTAAGGCATATTCTATCAATTCCTTTGTCATGTCAACTGTACCATCAAGCTTCACCATTCCCCTCAAGGTGGCCTCAATTTATCCTAGCATTCTTGAGAGACTTATCTTCCCCTTTTATAATAAAGGAACCATCTATAAGAATTGATAACCTGTGTTTTATGGCTAGTTGGCATTCTCTGGGAATTTTAGGATCATCTGAGGTGATGACCTTTTCTGCAACAAAGGTATCCTTTCCCACATTATATAATTGATCTACCTTGGGCCCAAGTTCATCCCAGATCTTGATATCAGTATCATAAATCAATGCTAAGGATTTGTATGCCTCTTATTTATCTATTACATTATCGAGCCATTACAATGTTGTATAGATGACCTCCTTGTCTTGAATCATCAAGTCTTTTTACCACTCTTTTATCACCCATCCTCTATTATTTAAATCTTCATCGAGTCCAAAATCAAGTGTATCCCAAGAGGAAATGGGTGGACTCAGGGCTATGTTAGTAGTTGAAAACACTACTTTAGGCTCACTCAGTAGATTTTACAAGTATTAGATCATCGTCTGGTTATACATCTTAAGCTCCTCCATTGACACTTTATCTTTATCCATATGATGAGCCATCATGCTCACTAGAACCTATGAGCTATGATTTATATCTTTCTTAAAAGCTCCCCTATATCATATCTATACACTGAGTATCTTTCAAGGGGAATGTCTTTCTTTGTAGTACCTTGTGAAAGGATGGTTATTTCCTATGTTCTCTCCCCATCATCAGTGAAAGTAGTTTGGGAGAGTGCCTTAGCCTTCTTTGGAGGTTTTGATTTATATGCCTGAGAAATCCTCATCACATATATATCTCCTAATTTTTTTTCAATGCTCTACTTCTCCTTAATTTACTCTTCAACCCACATTAAGGGCTTGGTCTGAAAACCCATTGGAGTTGTAGACCTTGAGACTAGTCTAGGAGCATTGAAAGGTGGCATAAATGGAATGTTGACTAGAGGGAGCTTGATGGGAGTCAAGTGTGAACATAAAATTATTTGCTCTATATCCCCATTGTTAGTTAACTTGAGTTTCTTCTTTTGATCTTCTTACTCTCCCTCTTTGCCTAGTTCAAATTGTTCTAAGACCCCAATATCCATTCCATATTGTTGTCAAGACCCAATCAGCAGTCTATCAATGACACTCTCTTATCTTGTAGGTTAAGGAGGTGGTGATGCTTCCAAATTATATTATGCAATTGGTTAGGAAAATTGGGAGGAGGCTATGGTGTCTTCCTTGTTACCCTCAGGTAGATCTTCACCAATCATATCCTCTACAATTGTACCAACCTAAATTGTTTCTTTATTCATGTTAGAGGGAAAAGGGGTACCCATTCTCAATCTTGATCCCATGTCTCCTTCATCTCCAGGCTCAGATTGTCCAACCTATTGAGCCTCTACCTTCTCACTACTAATGAGGGCTTAATCTTCTAGACTCAACTCATTTTCAAGTTTCTCCCTAGGCCCTCACATACCTTTTATCTCACCATCCACCTCTTATCCCGATGGCTAGGTGAACATATCCTAGACAAATGCTTCTATGTCTAAGGAGATGGTTTCTTTCTCAAGTGGATCTTGGGCTTGCATGGATGCTTTGACACCTATTTATGTCACATCTTTGAACGATAAAGGGTCATTTGAGGCCAATAATTTTTCCTTATCACCTTTATCTTCTCCTCTCAAGGGTGTTTGTGGTCCAAACAATCCCATTGTTGGAATTTTGATTAGAGTTTGTAGCCTTTACCTCAGAGTTCTTTATGTTGTCCTCACTGGGGGAGGAGTGAACACCTCTAACCACTTTAATATCTCTGTAATCAGATTATCATCATCCAAATATTCTTCATCACTCATATCCCTTAGCAACTGGGCATATGAGGACTTTTCTCCTTGAAATTATATGGCTTTATGATGAGAGGGTACATCTAGATGTATGACCTCTTTTCTTATCCTAAGATTGTAGGTAGAGGTTGCAACACCCTTTTCACCCTTTTAGTTTTCAACTACTCTACTTGTTCCTCCCCTCCACCTTTTGAGATGAGGCATTCCTAAAAAACGGCCCAAAAACTAAAACCCTCGATAGACTGCCACATGGTATGATTTGGGAAGTCCAAAATTAAGAATATACTTGTACCTTTGTTAGCAAAAACACAAGTATGGCAACTTTTGAAAAAAGACCAAAACCAAAATCATTTTGGGATGCTGCCATGTGTCCATCATAGATGCTCGCTTGGGCCTTCAACTATATTTTACCTTTGTATCATTAACCAATCCAAGGAGGTGTGAAATATTATTCTACCCTCTGAAGAGAATTCATTTACA